>OX402570.1:10000000-12400000 GCA_948098915.1 Lampropteryx suffumata | reverse complement strand
TCCTACTTAACTGACCGAACACAACGAGTAGATGTAAATAGAAAGCGTTCTCCGGGGTCAATGGTAAAAATGGGTGTACCACAAGGATCAATACTCGGGCCATTCTTGTTTTTAATCTATATAAATGATCTACTTAAACTTGTAAAGGATGATCACGAGATTGTACTGTTTGCTGATGACACGTCACTTTTATTTAAATTAAAGCGACGACTTACTAATCTTGACGATGTAAACAATGCAATCTCTAAAGTTGTAACATGGTTTAATGTAAACAACTCATTACTTAACGAGAAAAAAACGAAATGCATTCGTTTTAAACTGCCCAACGTTAAACAGGTGAATGCTAATGTAAAAATTAAAAACGAAAAGATAGATCTCGTCGACACCACAGTGTTCTTAGGCATTACTTTAATTAATAAGCTGCAATGGGGTCCGTACATAGATAAATTGTCGAAGAGACTCAGCTCTGCGGCATACGCTGTTAAAAAGATCCGTCATTTTACCGACGTAGATACCGCTAGACTCGTTTACTTCAGCTACTTTCATAGCATTATGTCTTATGGCATTCTGTTGTGGGGGAGTGCTGCTGATATTAACACCATATTTGTGTTGCAGAAGAGGGCTGTTCGTGCAATTTATAACATGGGCCCCAGAGAATCACTTAGAGATAAGTTTAAAGAAATTAATATTATGACAGTGCCTTGTCAGTATATATACGAAAATTAAATGTATGTGCATAAAAATGTTCATTTATTCAAAAAAAATTGCGATAATCATAGTATTAACACTAGAAATAAAGATAAACTCGCTGTTCCCACTGTTAGGCTCGCTAAAGTTAATAAGTCTTTTATAGGGCAATGTGTACGCTTCTATAACAAGGTCCCAAGCGACGTGTTAGATTTGTCGATTGGCAAATTTAAGAACGTAATTAAACATAAACTGTCTATTAAAGCATATTATAAAATATCTGATTATTTAGAAGACAAAAAAGCTTGGGATGAATCTGCTCCAACTCGACTCGGCATCCGTAACAAAATTGTCAAGGATCATACAAAAAAGTGTTAAGACCAGACAAGTTTCTTGCCGGATTCTTCTTGAACTGGGGTTAGGAGGAACCGGCACCTAGATTCACTAGCATGTAAGAAGACGATTCAAAGTGGTCCTTGTGATTGTAATGAATAAAGTTATTTTGAATTTTGAATTTTGATCAACAGTCCCTCCCTGTGTGTACCCAAATAGGCCCAGTCTCAGCTTTATGCCACTCCCATACAAAGTATGAAAGCAGCGCTGGTTTTCAGACTGAACCTCGCGGCTGGTGGCATCACGGTCGAGACAACCATTTTTAAACGTATGTAAGACCACGCATATCTTTTTACAGAATATTCCGATTTTGATAAATATATTTTTAATTGAAAGTGGTGCCATATAAATTTTGAAAAAAAAAAACAACTAAACAAGGGTAGGGAAACAGGGGATGATTGATTATTCACTCACTGATTGTAATGTATGATAGCTAAAGTAAGGTTAAGTCCATCATCATCATCATACCAGCCTTTAGGAAGTCCACTGCTGGACATAGGCCTCCCCAATTGATTCCCAGGAAGAACGATTTTGAGCCCTCTCCATCCACCGACTTCCTGCGATCTTTACAATGTCGTCAGTCCATCGGGTGGGGGGTCGTCCTACGCTTCGTTTTCCTGTCCTTGGTCGCCATTCGAGATTCAAGGTTAAGTAAGCTATTTTAATAGTAATCGAAAATTAAGCATTTAGTAATTATTAGATTATAGCCATAAAAAAATATTACTTAAAACTTTTTAACTAAAACATTAAACCGCCGAAAAAACTGAAAAGTAAAAAATAATAATAAACCTTTTTTATTTAACCTTAATAACTAAGTTCTTAAACTAATGTAAGTATATCTAAGTAATTTTGAGTCGGCGCCATTAACTTCGTGAACGCCGCCGCGCATCACGCTTTACGTAATTAATTAATTTGATTGTTTGGCGACTCAATATTGCTTAGGTATACTTACATTACTTATTAAGGTTAAATAAAGAGGGTTTATTATTTTTTGCATTTGAGTTTTTTCGGCGGTTAATTTTTTTGTTAAAAAGTTTTATTCAATAGGTACTTTGTCTATTTTACCTGATATCTCCGCCAATTATTAGCAGATTTTTATGATTATTTTTGTGAAAACTTCTTTTAGCGCGGTACGCATATTTGAGGTAAAACCTCTGGATTCGCGACACCGTTACCGTCTAAGGCCAGACGCAGCCGGCTGCCGCGCTCGCCCCATTTGATTGTAAACCTTAATTCACATGTTTACAGTCTACTTTTGTATGGAGAAGCTTACTGAGTTAAGTTCTTTGATAAAGACGCAGCCGGCTGCCGCGCTTGCCCCATTTGATTATAAACCTTAAGAGTGAACTAGTCGATTATCTTTTCATACAAACGGCGAAGGGTGATCCCCTCCACTCCACTCCGATGATAAACAATTAAAACGAAGAGTGATATTAATTTATCTCGTAATAATCTATGCTTGTATCGCAACAGAATCGTAAAAAAGGTTCGGGTTTTAAAGATAAGCCTAAAAAAAACCTATTTTAACACAAATTTTAGCACAACTTTCGGCGTAAATAAGTAGCATACGGAACACGAAAACTCTAAAATGATTCTGATACAAGCATAGTTTATTTATTCAAGAGCTCAAATAACTTTATTTAGAATAGATACATTCAGTAGCTTTTTCATGAGAACCCTTCAGCTAAAAGTCTATTCATGATTTTTACGCAATCGTTTTATGCACAAATCGTAGTCTAATCTGATCATAAGATTAGAAATAATAATAATAAGTAACAGTGAAAGAAAGTGAAAATGACAATACAATATATTCATAAAGAACACATTAACAAAGTGTCTCCCCTTAACTAGAGACAATAAGAAAAGTGCTATTGGACACATTCTTAGGCATAGTTTACGTTATAAAAATAAGTCATAGTTAAATTACTCATTGGCTTACTTGGCTAGATTGTAATAATATTAGAGTATAATTTTTAAGAATTATACACTAATTTAAAAAAATAAGATTAGAAATCATTTTAACACTATCTCCTTACTGCTTATCACTATCTTTCGTGCACGTCTATTCTTGTCTCGCACTGCGCTAGGAGAAATAGCAAACATTTTATCTGCCCCCATTGACGAGTTTGTGCGGCTGACTAGTGTATTCTTAATTAACAATGTGTAAACATGTGTAAACATGTGTAAACATGTGTAAACATGATTTTGAAGTGATCTATTACTAAACTCTAACGCGCCAAAATATGTTTACACTTCTGTCGGCACTCTCGGAGTGCAACCCACTTTTTTTATCCTATAGGGTGTACCTACGATACGAGCTGCCCCATATAAGTTTGATGACGAAGGACTGCAGAATGCTAATATTTTTTAAAATTGTTGTATTTTTTTTTATGTATTCAATTCTCTTAAACTAAGTATATAGATAATTCAGTAGGTATTGTACCTTTAAACCTGATAAGGTTTGTCTAGGCACTCACATATTAAATAACAATAGTAATTATTGTAGAAGACATACTAGTAGGTACACTAGTACACTATTTTTAGGTATACAGTAATAAACGGCAGTCACAGGGACATACCATCTTCACAATATGAATCGATCATTTATTTTAACACACACAATGCAAACGTTAATGTGCTATCTACTACACAGTCAGTAGCACTCTCGTAAGCTCGTCGTTATATGAATGAATGCGACAACAGCGTAGCGAATTTTCATCTGTGTGCGAGTAGCGTGTTACTGCTGATCTAGTAGAAAACAAGTCAAACCAGTGAGATACAGAATGATTCAATTAAAAAAAAAAAAAAAAATTATTCATAATAATGTCGGACATTTCCCACAGCATTATCTGGCCACAAAGTAAACAGCTTGTGTTATGGGTACCACATGACTGATATCTATTAATGAATTATGGTTGAATTTCGTGGAAGTATGGAAATATTCTTAGATATGTGCACAAAACAACACATTAGGTAATAGGTAATTGTGTATTTATAATAGACCCTTATGGTTTATAGCAGCAATACTTAGGTATGCCGTAGCTGTAATAATAGGTATCACATTTACTTCAGGCAACAAAAACATATGTAAGTATAAAAAAAACGTGTGCTACTCGGAACGCCCGAAAGAAGTGATAACTTAAACTAATCTAACTAGCGCTGTGGGTGAGAAAGGCAGGCGCGCTTACGTAACGCGTTACGTAACGAAGCGGTTTACCCTCCCATAAGAAGTTGTCACTTCACAATACAATAACAATGGCCCATAGAAAATAAATACCTCATAGACTAACATACAACTTACATACATATAAACTTATTAACCACACAAAAAGTCACGGCACTTTCATCGTTAGCGGTGCTTCCCTATACCGTCGGCAGACAACGCCTGCTGACCAGAAATCAGATACGTCCTTGTACTTGGCAGCTACCCGGAGCACGTACGACTTGAAATTGGTTTCACGATTCGTTTCCAACCGCTTCAAGCCATGCACAAGTACTATGGGCGGCGCTCCCTGATCTGGCATCGGCCACACTCGTCCACATACCGAAAAATACTCTCCCCGGTAATAGTCGGGTCTAACCGAGACACATAGATCAACACGGTAGGCTCCGCCATATGCAGAGTGAGCCCAGCAGATAGCGAAGCGGTACCTCGCCGATTTTTAGACGATTTCGTTCGCCGTTTCTTCTCCACGATAGTGAAGCCTTCATCGTCGACCTTATGCAAGCCATTGCTGAGCTTCTTCGGCCGTGCCTGACTCATTCGGTGCCTCTAGGTGATGGGCGCCAGGCGGCTGTGGCTGCTGGCGGGACACCTGCGCGTTACTCTTTTTCTGCTGGCAAGCTGGCGACGCGGGGGTCCTGGCGGCACGGGGAACGCGAGGAGGCGCAGAAGTCGTAGGCGACGGGTTGACGTTCCGGGGGCCGTATAGCGGGTTCAAATCCCATAGTATAGTTAATATCAATCTTTCATCTCTTGGGAGGTTCTAATGAAGTCGGGGCGGTTGCTAGTTTATAATTTACAGCTCGTGAAAATATATCTAGGTAAGTACCTACTTAGCGTAGGACCTAGCGTCTTTCTTATTGCGATTGCTTTAGCCTACCACAGGACCAAGATGTCGCAAAGTACTATCGAGGAAATCTTCAGGTCCTGCCTGACTCCTTTAACTCCTAAATACTATATTCGTATGAGTAAATGTCAAGTCTGGTGACTAGGCTGTCTGAAGGCCTCTGTCAAGGTCATAAAACTTTTGAAAGGAGGGACCGATAAATGAACTAACGACCAAGGTGTTATTTAACCCTACATTTTGCACAACTGCGCAAGAGCGGTTGGCGAAAGCGAATTGCGCAACGGATGACTGTAGTGAGAGATGCAGTGATGGCAGAATATCGATATCGATAGATTTTATCCATGTTTTTATTATGGACACAACAATTTTATGATTTTATTGAGTCTGTTAGTTAGGCGTTAGTTCTCAATTCAATTCAATTCAATTTAATTCAATAAATCTTTATTCAATAATATCTCAAGGACCACTTTGAATTGTCTTCTTACATGCTAGTGAATCTAGGTGCCGGTTCCTCCTAACCCCAGCTCATGAAGAATCCGGCAAGAAACTCGTCTGGTCTTAACACTTTTTTGTATGATCCTTGCCAATTTGTTACGGATGCCGAGTCGAGTTGGAGCAGATCAAGCATCCCAAGCTTTTTTGTCATCTAAATAATCAGATATTTTATAATATGCTTCAATAGACAGTTTCTGTTTAATTAGGTACGTTTTTAAATTTGCCAATCGACAAATCTAACACGTCGCTTGGGAGCTTGTTATAGAAGCGTACACATTGCCCTATAAAAGACTTATTAACTTTAGCGAGCCTAACAGTGGGAACAGCGAGTTTATCTTTATTTCTAGTGTTTATATATACTATGATTGTCGTATTTTTTTTTAATTAAATGAACATTTTTGTGCACATATATTAAATTTTCGTATATATACTGACAAGGCACTAACTGAACAATACAATGGATAACCTTAGTTGTTCATAACATTTTTGCAAAAATAATGGTAGGATGCTATCAGGACCAGAGCACTTTTAAATAATATATGAAAGTGATTATGTAAAGTATGGTCAACACTTTCTATAAAACATAACCACAAAATTAAAATACAAAAGACTTGAATCAGTATTCCCGTTATATTATATAGCGTCATTATCATTATTAATTATTGAATTAATAAATGTGGTACACTCGTGTTTAATCTATGTCTGCAGCACAAATAACTATATAAAGATACCAACTGAAATTTTATTGAATAAAATGTTAAGTCTTTTTAATCAAACAGCGCAGAAGCGTAATGTTTTATGAATCAGCATTTGAAACGTCTCCTCTACATAATTGTTGTTAACGGTAAGTTATAAAAAAGAAAGTTTAACAATAAAGTCGTTTTTAGTTATTTTGTATACTTACATAATAATAATTATAGGTATTGATTTGCATTTGTTCTTAAAAACGCCTGGGTCGGTTAAGTCTCTGATAAACTATTGACATGTATTTAATGCTCTACTTACCTAGATTTTAATACTTATAATATGTTTGATTTCAGATTATTATAAAAACATACCAAAGTCACTCTTGTTGTCGGTAGGTATCTAAATGCCATAGAGTGAGGTATTTCACGAAAACAAATTGGCAACGTGCATTATCAACAGGTACAGAAATAGACAAAACCGTCAAAGCGTTCTATTGACCTCTATGTATCCTGATAGCTAATTACAAGTTTCCACTGATAGATTAGTATAGTGTTTCAGTATTCGGGCATTAGGTAAGTAGTAGCTAGTAGGTTTTATTGTACAGATTTTTTATTATATAAATAAATAAATAATGCCGGACACTTCACACATCATCATCTGGCCCCAAAGTAAACAGAGCTTGTGTTATGGGTACCACGTGACTGATACACTACTTATATACGTTTTTTTTAATATATACATATTATACAAAGAAACACCCAGACATCGGGTCTGGGTGTTTCTTTACAAATACTTGCAGATCATACAAACATTTGTCTCGCGGCGGGAATCGAACCCGCCAATAAAATAAAATATCAATATCACATCTAAGTTTAATAAGTTATACTTACTATTTTAGATGCTATTCAAGAAAACTAAAAAAACAACACTATGAAAATAGACAAGAAACCACGATTCGCAACCACGATTCCTGATTATTATTTAGGAAAACTGCCACATCCACCAAGACGACGGTTCATTATCTAGTGCATGGCTTGGCGTTTCGGTCTTTAGTCACTGAACCCGGCAACAAGTGAATCCAACTTTGTCTCAGATTACATCATTATTCTCTTAATATATTATTATTATTAATAAACAATCCTACTTACTTTGTAAAGTTCAAAGTTGAATATATTTGGTTTCAGATTATTATAAAAACATTCCAAAGTCACTCTTGTTGTCGGTAGGTATCTAAATGCCATAGAGTGAGGTATTTCACGAAAACAAATTGGCAACGTGCCTTATCAACAGGGACAGAAATAGACAAAACTGTCAAAGCGTTCTATTGACCTCTGATTTCCAAATTATTTGAACCAAAGTATTTTAATAATAAATAAAAAATTATTATAACATCGATAATTTTAGAAAAACCTACAATCTACGCCCCTATTGTAAATTATATACGGACGAAGATCAAGGATACTTGCCTACCTACTATGCATTTATGATAGCCAATCAATTGCGAATTAGGGTTTCGTAGTTGAAGAGAAAAACTTTTGTAAATGTCATGTCACTAGTAATTTAAACAAGTGTGGTGAAAAGATTAAAGTGCGCCTCAAAGGCTCCTTTTCAAACTAATAATAATTGTACTGTATTGTAATTAAACTAAACTAAATAGGTAGATATCAGAGGGTTTACGTGTATAACCTAACCTATGTATGTAACCTAATCTATGTTAAGATAATTTATTAGTGTAGGGTGTTAGGTTTATAAGTGTAGGTGTAGGTGTAGGTAAGTGTAGATAATTACTAGAAACCCTCGGATATTGACTTCAAGACACCCACTTAAAATTCAAGGCATTTTCGCAATAGATATTGGTTACAGCCTTGATAATCAGTCGCATTCGTGTTTCTTAATTATTCTCAACAATATTTAGTCATCTCTTGCTCGTCATGGATTATGGAAGTGTGACTTTTCTGGAGATGGTCTCCTTACGCAAAGGAGGCAGGAGTGATGCAATGGGCGAGTACATGCCAGTGCGGACCCAAGATGTCAACGTAAGTTAAGATTTTTTTTATAATTATTTCACTTCACAGTTCACTAGTAAAATATTAAAAAACTTCCTAGTAGGTATGTAGGTTTGTAGCACTAAGTTACCTACATCTTAAAAAAAATCCGACCTATAAAAAAACTACCGAACGAATTTTCATGAAGGCAATGAAAATGATAGTCATTATTATTTTTATTAAATAACAAGCAAGGAAATAAAAGATAACAAGGATCACTTTGAAACGTCTTACATACCTAGTAGGCGATTTTTTAAATCTAAACCAAGTCCAAGTCCTTCGAAACCAAGTCTGAGAAGAATTGACAAGAAACATTTATAAATATTCTTAAAACTAGCTTAATTACGAAAAAATAATACATGGTATGCAAATCAGTCAGTGAACTGTCGAGAGCAGAGCAATATGAGGCCATGCATTCTAATCAACAACTTAGTCATTTAGACGACCTCTGTGGCGCAGTGGGCCAAAGGCTGGGTGAAGGTTACGGGTTCAATTCCCGCTTCGGGACAAATGTTTGTATGATCTGCTTCTATGTATAATATGTATGTATTTACAAAAAAAGTAAATATGTACATATCAGTCTTGTGGTACTCATAACACAAGCTCTGCTTACTTTGGGGCCAGATGATGCTGTGTCAAATGTCTTTTATTTTATTTATTATTATTATTGATTTATATTATAATACGCTTTCTTCTCAAGATTACCAAGACAAGTGAAATGTTAGCTTTCTAATATGTAGATTAGTTAGTTTTTCCAGTCGAAACATGGAGATGTATAATTTGTTTCTCTTTCTAGTATTGATTCTGTGAAGATCACTATTTTGCTTAAACCCACCTATATTTTTATGAGTGTATAATACATTTTCATATAAATATAATATTATGTGATTGTTAATTTCTTTGAATATGTCACTAAAATACTCACGCGGTTTCATTTTGTAAATAGCACGAATTGCATTTTTTACTTGAATATCAGCTGTTTTTCCCAGAGAATGATGCAATACGACATAACACTATGGAAGTGGCTGAAATAAACTAGTCTAGCAGTAGCTTTATCAGTAAGCTGTAATATCTTACGAACTGCATATGCAGCGGAACTAAGCTTACCAGAAAGTGTTTCAATTTGTGTTTGTACTTTTTGTAGCATTACGTCAATATAAATATGTAGATAAATAGTGGAATCTACAAGATTCATTGCTCTTACATTCATTTAAATGTTGGTCGGACTATGCCTTACATTTGGCAAAGTGAATTTAACACATTTCGTTTTTTAGTCAAAGATTATTTACAGTGAACCAGTTATGAACTAACGAAAGGCATTTATTTACGTTATTGCAAATATTGGCTTTGGCTCCATCAAGTTTAAAAACCAACTACGCATCCTCAGCAAATAAAACAATGCCATAAATATTTTTTTGATACAAAAGGCAGATCGTTAACGTAAACTAGAAACAAAAAAGGGCCCAGTATCAAACCCTGTGGCACCCCTATCACCACCCACGTCTTTTTGGACTCGATTTGACAGATTAGATTGTATAAGGTAAAGCACCGGGTTTTGGATGTCATAATGTTTAAATTTTAAAAATAAGGTTTCACGACTCACACAGTCAAAGGCTTTGGGTAGATCACCATAACACTACGGTTGCAACCTGTGGCTCCAGGCGTCAAATATATGATTTAAGAGCGCTATCAGCTGTTGATCGACCTTTAGTTAATCCGTGTTGATTACTATGTTGTAGGCCATTAACGTTGAAGTGAGATAATAATTGATTAATAATGATCTGTTCAAAGATTTGACTTAACGTGGGCAATATCGATTTCGGTCTCTATTTAGCGGGTTTTTTTTTTACTTCCAGACTTCAACAAAGGCAATTCAACAATTTTTATGTTTACTGTGTTTCATAAGGTCGGGAAAAACTCCTTCGTTAATACATCTATTAAAAATATAATCTAAATATATCACATAAAATACAGTTGGACAGTCATCAAGGATGCAGTGATTAATGAGGAAGGTTTAGGTGTATTATTCACCCGTGTGAAGCCTGGGCGGGTTGCTAGTGCATTTGTAAAACGCATTTCTTATCCATTAAGACTTGGCTATAAATCAAGATACTGTGAAAGATATAAAACGCACTTTTATAGTTTATTGTTTTTGTCCAAGGCCAATGCATATGCGAGTTAAAATCGAACTTCCTACTCGATAACATCGATAAGAGTCAGCTGTGATACGATACAACCACATCACTAATGACAATCTTTAGACAGATCACGCAATTCTTATTTCAAATTTCACGTTCATAATGTCATGTCACTGTGGTGGAAAACAAAAATATTGTTTTGTTTTCGGAGTGGTCGTTACTAGTCCATTAAAATGTTACATTTTTTAGGCCTTAGTGTGCATTTGTCAGAGGACGCAATTTTATTTTTTTAATGTGTAGGGGGGGTCAGTAGAAGCTTAAGTTCAAGTTTGTGGGGTCGGCACCCTTGTCCCCCGGCCGCCATCTTGGAAAAGGGGGTGCAAAGGGTTTTCGCGCTGTATCTCGTAAACTAGTTACCTTACAGAAAATTTAATCAAACATAAAATGTAGCAAATTAAATTTCCTACAATTTTATTTCTATTACTTTTTATCGTCAAGTGACCAACAAAAAAGTTATAAACAAAAATAAATGAAAATCTTTTTATATGGCGGAAATAAAGACGATACTCTAGACACTCTGCGATACAAACGATTTGCTAAGACAGTGACAAAAAATGCATTTAATCTCTCTTCACTTCCTCCAACACAAGATGCAGCCCGTTTCCACAGTTTCCGAGTGTATCACCAGATTCAGTTATGGCTCGGTAAATATTGTGATCCAGAAGAATGGGGCTGGAAAAAGCATGGAAAATTTTGGATGCCAATCCAAGCTTCCAAGCCTCCAGCACCCCCCGAGCTTATGAAATTAATCTTTTGTAGATGCAAAGGAAATTGTGGAAGTGCGTGCGGTTGCCGAAAAGCAGGCCTTAAATGTTCACCAGTTTGCCTCCATTGTGGTGGTGAAAGCTGCAGCAACATCGTGGACATATCAACATTACTTGAAGAAAATGAATTAGAAGATGAATAATTATGAATGAACTGAAAAAAAGTTATAACCTCCAAAAGGAAATTTGTTACAAAATTTTCATTTATTTTTGTTTATAACTTTTTTGTTGGTCACTTGACGATAAAAAGTAATAGAAATAAAATTGTAGGAAATTTAATTTGCTACATTTTATGTTTGATTAAATTTTCTGTAAGGTAACTAGTTTACGAGATACAGCGCGAAAACCCTTTGCACCCCCTTTTCCAAGATGGCGGCCGGGGGACAAGGGTGCCGACCCCACAAACTTGAACTTAAGCTTCTACTGACCCCCCCTACACATTAAAAAAATAAAATTGCGTCCTCTGACAAATGCATACCCAAATGTAACTTTTCAATGGACTATACGGTTTGTGTTTTCGCGCGTGTTTTATTTAATTGGTGTTTAATATTTGTCAGTTTCGGACGCGTCCATTAATTGGTAGACCTACCTACCAATTACATAGTGTCAAATATATCGAAGCTTGGCAAGAATTACTTTAGGGTATGTATCAAAAAACAGTTGTTTTTAACGTAAAACATAATGACATGACATAGGATGAATTGTTTTTAAGACTTTTAGCAAATCGCTTTTTATTCAACATAGTTATCCATTTATATAATCGCTAAAATAATAGTTATTTATATCTATACTAGCAACACGCCTCTTCTTCGTACGTGTGAGTTATAGGTACACCTAAATCTTCCACATGAATCACTCCGTCCGTTCATACAGACAGACGCGACAAGGGGTTTTGTTTTATTGTGATTTGGACATGGAACATGGAAGGCCTACCTACTTTACGCATTATTTTATGTAGCTTTTAGGTTCTTAATTCAATTGCTATAAAAAGCTACCCAGGAAGTGTTTGTTTATCGTGATTGACTTTTAAAAATAGGTTTGTAATTAGGTTTTTTGTCATAATAGCTACCTACTACATCTAGTAACTTATTTAATTTAACTCTAACAACAATCGTGATAAAATGTTTTTGAAAAAATTAAAAGGACTAAGTAGCCACCTAGCTACCTGCTTATGCTTATATTTTTTACGACTTTAATAATTATTTATTCGATTAATAGATGCTTACTTTCGGCTGTACTAACGCGTACCTACCTTTTAATTGATTCCCGATGTTTCGATTAAGTATGTTGGAATTACTACCTACTAACATAATATGAATACGAATCGCTTTTAAATCGATTCGAAGTTAAAAAAAACACTAGATATATCCAGTATTCTAAATATAATATTGTGTATAAATTTGAAAGAGTCTGCACTGTACATAATAATTACGTTATAAAGAACTTAAAAGAAAGCCGCCTTCATTTACATAAATGTACGAAATTTAATTTACTAGAATGACATTTTTTTACAGTTATTTTCATTTAAAACCCAAACTAATAAACCGATTTTGATGATTTTTTTATGGCACCAATCGAAGTAAGTATAAGTATCCATGAAAAAAAAATCATATCGGTTCATAAATGACGAAGTTATGAGGTAACTGAAACATAAAAAATATATATTTTTATGTTTCTGTTTTGAGACAATTCGAGAAAAAGAATTTGAGAAAACTTTCTCCTATTTGAAGTCGGTTAAAATATGTCTGTTTGTCTGTTTGATACCTTTTCACGGCTAAACGACTGAACGGGTCTTGATGAAATTTGTTGAGGATATAGATTGTATCTTGGAGAAGGACACAGGCTACTTTTTCTGTAGATACCGCGGGCGCGAAGCTGCCGGCAGATGCTAGTTAAATATGATTTTATAATCTTTTTTATGACTTAGATAGCCCTGTGTTCAACTCTATATAATAAAGCCTATTAAGCGACCTATTTAATCTATTAAATTTTATAATTATTTTTATTTTTGACTGGTCTCACGACTTTGTTGGTAGTAGCTCTGCCTTCTGCGCTGTAAGTGGGTTTGATTCCCTCGATAAACACTGATGTTTGTTCTGTGCCTAGGTGTTACATAATTACATTTCAATAAAAGAAATAAGACTGCATTAAAAAAAAATGAGCTCATAAAAATACGTCCGGATTGAGAACTTCCTTCTTTTTTGAAGTCGTTTATTAACCGTTTTTAACCGCTTTTTATTAGGTACTTTATATTTTTTTGAAATTCGCAAACTATAGGGATCAAAATTTCGATTAAATATGACATATTTTGCCAGATATTTTGATTTAAAAACCAAACTACTAAACCGATTAAAAAAAAACCATAAACCATGATATATCTCCGGTATATCATTTCACATGCAAAAATATTTTTTTCGAATTGGTTCATAAATGACGGAGATATGTGGTAACAAAAAAGAAATACAACCGAACTGAAGACCTTTTTTTGAAGTCGGTTTAAAATATAATTTAAAAAATATATGTATGTATATGTATTCTATCAGTCACCTGGGAAAAAAATACATACATATATTTTTTAATTTATATTTTTAAGTTTGGGACTAGACTTGTTGTGTGAATTTTCCACCAATATTTAGATTTATATTTGAGCTTCATATTTTTATTCAAAAGATATTACATCAGCTCCCTATCATTGTAATTATCATCACGTGATGACGTACCAATTAATATAGGCCATATCTTGTGTTTCGATTGCTTAGGAGTCGTGTGCCCGGCCATGCGTCACTGCTTAACTCGTACTAACGCGGAAGCTCACGCGCCAATCAAATACAAATTACTCGAATTGACTGATAAACAAGTAGTATTTGTCTTATGAAACAAATAAGTTATCTTACAGAGAAATAATATTGTCAAGGAAGTTAATTGAGGGCACAAATTTAATAAATAACATTTCACACAGCATCATCTAGTCCCAAAGTAAGCAGAGCTTGTGTTATTTTGACTGCTAGACTACATTAAATTTTTATTTTTCTTTTATGAATATCTATCCCTACTAATATTATAAATGCGAAAGTAACTCTGTATGTTTGTATGTCGGTCTGTTCGTTACGTTTTCAGGCCTAAACAACTGAACCGATTTTGATGAATTTTGGTAAAGTCATAGATTCGATCTTGGAGAACGACATGTGCTACTTTTTATGTAGCACATGTCCAAGCGCGCGAAGCCGCGGGCAGCAGCTAGTACATACTAAACAGTACCTACATATTAGATATTAAACATAGAACAACACTCAAGACAAATACTAGCAGATCATACAAACATTTGTCCCGCGGCGAGAATCGAACCCGCAACCTTCAGCGTCTCAGGCGGGGCTTGGCCCACTATGCCATATTCATAAGGAATCTATCACTGACAAATCCAAAATAACTCCAATGCTTCTCCTGAGACTCCTGAGACTGGACTTCAAAATTGCATAAAAAAATTGTCAGCAGGTGCGGTGCGCCTTAGACATGATGGCGGCGAAAATACTGCATTGTACAAAATATGTAATAACTCTACAAACAAAGCATAATTTATCATTCTGTAAACAACAATGTACTAATTGATATATTACCTATCTATCAGCCAAAATAAAGTGCTTAGTCAAATACTATATTAGTATTACAAGTTTAGCGTGAGAAATGTGCCGAAGTCTGGTTCAGGAAGTCCTGTAGTACTTAGTCACAATAAGCGTAATAAATCACTTCGAAATCAGCCTGAACCCGACTTGGGCACATTTCTCACGCTTATTGTGACTAAGTACCTACTATTTTCTTTAAATCATTGATCTACTCTAGATAGGCGATAGTAGATAAGCGGCCCAATAATCGCTGTTAGCCTAAGAAATGTTAGTTCCAACCGGCTACTTAAGGCGCTACCCGAGCAAATGACCTTGACGCCGGCCCTGAAACCGCGATTTTTATCAGAAATAATTATTAAAAAAATACGGACAATGTTTTAATTGGTCTGTTTCCTCTGAAGATTTCAAAAATACTCAATAGAGGCAGCATTGGTGGATGGTACGTTTTTTTATTTCTCTATTGACAGTAACGTTAAATGCATGTGTTATCATTTAAATGAATAAATTACCTAATAAAGTGAATAAAAATATTTCAAAATTAATGATCATGTTTACTAAACATTGTGCATTCGCGATTTGCACTTCTGACAGTCGACACAAGCAAGATGATGAAAAATATCTGTTGAGATTTTATCTCAAGTTGACATGAAATATTGTTTGCAGTGGATTCATTTATCGCGACGAACGGCGAAAGCCATCCATCCTAGAATATATCTTAGAAATCAATTTGTATATTATTAGATTATATATATGATATATATATATATATATATATATATTTTAGAAATCAATTTGTAGAAGAAAAGGAGCATGATGCCTGGAGAACTCGATTGAATATCTAATAACATTCATAGTTGCTTATCCTCTTAAAATTTACTACCAACGATTCCGATATTAAAAATATCATGCATACTTGTAAATAATCTAGATTTTAAAAATTTTAATATTACTCTATTATTAACAGGCCTCAAAGACTCTATAATATGCAATTTCACACCACTGACATATTTCATGTCAGTAAGGTATAGGCATAGGCATTTAAAAGAGATATTTTAAAAGTTCTGCGGGAGGACACTGTATTAAATTAAATATCTATTAGTTTTAGTATGTAGATTATTTTTTTTAAATGTGAATTTACGTAAGTTTATAATTGAGTAAAACTCAGACTTAGACTTAACATAAACAAATCAAACAAACAAACGTATAAAATACAAAATACAACTTAAAGGAATTTTTAGAAAGGTAAAGTTAACTAGAAAACAATACAAGATACAATTAATTTAACCTAGAGCAAAAAAAAATATTTTATGCCCAGTGCTAGTTCATATTCAGTTCTACCGACAATCGTCGGTATTTTGTAATTTTCTTTTATAAAATGTTAACCCCTCATTGGCCGTTACTTAGATTATAATTGAATTTGAATTGAACGTTGAATAGCCATACTAATCCTTTGTCTGAGGTAAGCTCCAGCCCTTCGATCATTGGTCTTGTCCACCAGTCTCTTCGATAACTCTCTGAATATGAGCCACGCCTTTTAGAGTTTATTTCTTAAATGAAATGAACTTTAAAAACAACATATGGAAATGTATTATTCCTCAAACGAATAAGCAGCAAAAATGCATGATATGATACAAAACGTAATTTGATGAGAGTCTCGCCTTAACGTGCATAATGTGAGAAACATAGCAACATGGTATTATAATATGTATGATATTACAGATATAATGTTACTTGACAGCCTCTGTGGCGCAGTGGGCTAAGGTCTGGCTGAGACGCAGAAGGTTGCGGGTTCGATTCCCGCCGCGGGACAAATAATTGCATCTGCATGATCTGCAAGTATTTGTCTCGGGTCTGGGTGTTTCTATGTATAATATGTAAGATTTTTTTATAAGTAGTATATTAGTCATGTGGTAACCATAACACAAGCTCTGCTTACTTTGGGGCTAGATGATGCTGTGTGAAATGTTCGGGATTGTTTATTTACTAGTGACCCGCCCCGGCTTCGCACGGGTGCAATGCTGATACTAAAATATACTACAGAATGTCTAATGTGATTAGAAACCTCCAAATTTATCTGTGTTTTTCTACCATATTATGCATGTATTATACATATAAACCTTCCTCTTGAATCACTTTATCTATTACAAAAAACCGCACCATAATCCGTTACGTAGTTTTAAAGATCTAAGCATACATAGGGACAGACAGACAGCGGGAAGCGACTTTGTTTTATACTATGTAGTGATTTTCTTAATATTTCCGAATGTATTCTCACGTTCTAACTACGATGTTTCGTCATTATAGTGGGCATATCCCCGATTTGAGGCAAAATTTGGCATGGCCGCGGCTCAAGGCACCCCGCGCTTCCTCTTGGCATCAGACAGTCATTGTGACAATCTAATTTTATATTACATCGCATTTTCTGTTTGTTTGAGCAGGTATGCAGTAAGTAATTATCTGCCTCTATCGCGAGAGCGGGCGAGGCCGTTCACGTTTCCTATTCCGTTATTTACGTAAGCCTCACCACCACCACAGGTCCACACCGAAATAATTATTTACACTAATTCATCAATATACTTCTTATTATCGTGTCACTAGTTATATCGAACCAGCATATTAAAAAATATCAGATTATTTAGATGACAAAAAGGTATTAAGTACGGTTTATTACAGAAATGTACAGAATAATATACAATGAGTAATATAAAATACATGTAAAACAGTTGAGCTATCTAAGGACCGTTTAAAACGATCTGTAGATAGCTCAACTGATCCAGATCACTGCCAGAAGGCAGCGTTCCCTAGATACTGGCGGCATTGCCACGTTGAATGGCAATGCTAATACGCTGAGCCAGATAGGAGCCAGCTCTTGGGTCACGCAATGTATCTACCAGACGCCCTCAAATAATCAAAACGCGGTGGGCTCCTGTTCCCCACGGGCCCAGGATGACAAAAAAGCTAAGATGAATCTGCTCCAACTCGACTCGGCATCCGTTACAAAATTGGCAAGGATCATACAAGTGTTAAGACTAAACGAGTTTCTTGCCGGATTCTTCTTAAACTGAGGTTAGCAGGAACCGGCACCTAGATTCACTAGCATGTAAGAAGACGATTCAAAGTGGTCCTTGTGATTTTATTGAATACAGAATGTTTTGTCTTTGACTTTGTCCGCCTCAGAGGTTCTTTACGTGCACTCGACATTGGTCCCGATTCTCTAGTTTCGCTTACTAACTTAAATATCATAAAACAGTAAGGATCTTACTTTGTTTGCACGAAAACCAGAGTAAGTAAATAACACTTCTAAAATTTACGCGTGATTTACGATGTTTTCTCATAATATTTTCCATTACCGAGTAATACACAATAAGTACTTATAATACACTAGCGACCCGCCCCGGGTTCGCACGGGTGCAATGCTGATACTAAATATACTACAGAATATACAACGTTATCTAAGAGAATAATATAACCTAAGAGATAGACATATACCGTCGCGGACTTTTTTGTAGACCTTTTCAAGGTGTAAAATATTGTAGTACATTATTTTGATCTATCTTGTAGGGTTCAGCCAGCGTTAGCAATGTAAGCTCAAAAAAATGAGTTTATTTACGACATTACATTAGCAACCTATAAAATGATCATTGTTTCTCTACCATATTATGCATGTATTATACATATAAACTTTCCTCTTGAATCACTCAATCTATTAAAAAAACCTCGTCAAAATCCGTTGCGTAGTTTTAAAGATCTTAGCATACATAGGGACAGACAGCGGGAAGCGACTTTGTTTTTTACTATGTTCAAAATTCAAAATTTAAAATTCAAAATAACTTTATTCATTACAATCACAAGGACCACTTTGAATCGTCTTCTTACATGCTAGTGAATCTAGGTGCCGGTCCCTCCTAACCCCAGTTCAAGAAGAATCCGGCAAGAAACTTGTCTGGTCTTAACACTTTTTTGTATGATCCTTGACAATTTTGTTACGGATGCCGAGTCGAGTTGGAGCAGATTCATCCCAAGCTTTTTTGTCTTCTAAATAATCAGATATTTTATAATATGCTTTAATAGACAGTTTATGTTTAATTACGTTTTTAAATTTGCCAATCGACAAATCTAACACGTCGCTTGGGACCTTGTTATAGAAGCGTACACATTGCCCTATAAAAGACTTATTAACTTTAGCGAGCCTAACAGTGGGAACAGCGAGTTTATCTTTATTTCTAGTGTTAATACTATGATTATCGCAATTTTTTTTGAATAAATGAACATTTTTGTGCACATACATTTAATTTTCGTATATATACTGACAAGGCACTGTCATAATATTAATTTCTTTAAACTTATCTCTAAGTGATTCTCTGGGGCCCATGTTATAAATTGCACGAACAGCCCTCTTCTGCAACACAAATATGGTGTTAATATCAGCAGCACTCCCCCACAACAAAATGCCATAAGACATAATGCTATGAAAGTAGCTGAAGTAAACGAGTCTAGCGGTATCTACGTCGGTAAAATGACGGATCTTTTTGACAGCGTATGCGGCAGAGCTGAGTCTCTTCGACAATTTATCTATGTGCGGGCCCCATTTCAGCTTATTATCTAAAGTAATGCCTAGGAATACTGTGGTGTCGACGAGATCTATCTTTTCGTTATTAATTTTTACATTAGCTTTCACCTGTTTAACGTTGGGCAGTATAAAAAGAATGCATTTCGTTTTTTTTTCATTAAGTAATAAGTTGTTTACATTAAACCATGTTACAACTTTAGAGATTGCATTGTTTACATCGTCAAGATTAGTAAGTCGTCGCTTTAATTTAAATAAAAGTGACGTGTCATCAGCAAACAGTACAATCTCGTGATCATCCTTTACAAGTTTAGGTAGATCATTTATATAAATTAAAAACAAGAATGGCCCGAGTATTGATCCTTGTGGTACACCCATTTTTACCATTGACCCCGGAGAACGCTTTCCATTTACATCTACTCGTTGTGTTCGGTCAGTTAAGTAGGATGTGAGAAGCTTAAGTGAAACTCCCTTAACACCATAGTGGTGTAGTTTGCTGATTAGAGTTTCATGGTGAACGCAATCAAAAGCTTTCGACAGATCACAAAAAATACCTAAGGCATCGCGTGATTCCTCCCAGATATCAAAAATACGTGATATTAACTCAACACCGGCATCAGTCGTTGAGCGTCCCTTTGTAAATCCGAATTGTTTACTGTCTAGTAAATTGTTGGTATTAAAATGCCGTTGTAATTGGTTTAGTATAAGTTTTTCAAATATTTTACTAAATGTAGGAAGTACTGATATAGGCCTAAAGTTACTAGGATCGGAATGACTCCCTGATTTGAATAGAGGTATGATCTTGCTATGTTTCATCAAATCAGGAAATACTCCACTGTCAATACATTGATTAAATATGAAAGCTAGATCTGGTGCAATAATGTCAATTAGTGGTTTTATAGCACTGACAGAAATGCCCCAGAGATCAGTGGTCTTTTTTACATTAATCATTTTGAATACCGTAAATGTAGTGATGTGAAACAGTTGATTTAGTACATTATCTAGTGTAGGCTGTCAGGAAATTATTATTATTTTGATTATAAAATACCCTTTCAAATAAAATGATAAAGTGGGATAGAGACAGAGAGATGATGATTTAGAAGTATTTAAATGTTTTTTACTGTATTTAAAAGTTCAGAATTACAGAGCCCTGTGGACAAAACCATTGATAGGCCAGTTAAATAAATAATGCTGGACATTTCACACAGCAACATCTAGCCCCAAAGTAAGCAGAGCTTTTGTTTGTGGTACCACATGACTGATATACTTCTTATATCCTTTTTTTCGTATATACTTACATACATAGAAACACGCAGACCCTAGGGCCTAGACAAATACTTGGAAATACTTGTCGCTCGGTGGATAATAGGATTAGGACCCGGAATCTTCTGCGTCTTAGCCGAGCGAAATTATAAACTACGTAAATATTATTCTATTTTGTACTGTAACCTACAGATTGTATATATCGTCAGATGAATAACACCGACGTACATAAGTATATGTTTAGAGAATAACAATCTCCGAGAAGTCAACAGCAGTACCTTATAAACAAGGGTAGATATATTTATTTAGTGGTTACCTACGCAAATATGCTGTTTATAATTAGCAAATCAAAGCAAAGCGAACATGACAATATAAGCCATTCTTTAATGACAAATAACAATGTTAACTCTCTAAAAATAAATCCTTGAGAATTTGTTTAATGTAAGGTATGCATTAAGGTATGCTGTATGGTAAATTAAAATTGTTCAGTTCATTATCCTGGGCAATATATACAAATATGACGTCGCTACAATACAGTTCATCATCATCATCCTTATTTCGGGGAACTTGTGAAACGTAGAACATACAAAAACAAAGATCCATGGAGTAAATACCAAATATAGCATTAAAAACTAAAAAAAAAACCGACATCATTTATATCAAATATATTTTTCCAGCATGTTTGATTTAAAAACCAAACAATGAACCGATTTTGATGAAATTTCTATGGGACCAATCGGAAGGTATACCCAAAAAAAGAAGAGTAGATTTCATTAGACGGGACCTTTCTAGCTTTACGTTAAGATTTAATGAGCCTCTAACCATTCGGTGATCACTGCCGGTTTTGACCCTGTTGATCACTGAGACATCATTAAATATTTGCTTTTTTTGTAGGCATGATGAAATCTATCTCGCGTTTGTGTCCACCGGGGTGAAGCCACGTCCATTTCCTGGACGACCGCTTCTTGAAAAAGAAGTTCATCTTAAAGAGTCCCTCCTTTTCCATGAAGTCGGCTGACCCCGTTGGTTCCGCTGTCCAAATCCAAATTGCCCCACTCTCAGTTCATCGCCATTACTCACACCTAGCCGCGCGTTGAAGTCCTCCATCACAACCGTAAAGTGTGTTTTCGAGGCTTGCATGGCATTTGAACTGTCATCATACATAGCCTCCACTTCCTCGTCTTGACGTTTCGAGTGAGGTGCATACACCTGTATGACCTTAAGCGAATACCGTTTGGTTATTCTAAGTATAAGGTATACCACCCTGCTCGACACGCTTCCGATCTTTACTATGTTGTTAACGAGTTATTTGTGAACGAGAAAACCGACACCGTGCTGAGAAAGTTGATCGCCCTCCCGATAGTAGAATAAGTTGCCGGAATTTAGGATTATCGTGTACTCTCCCTCTCTTCGGACTTCTGATAACTCTATAAAATCCCAGTGCAACTTATTTACTACTTCTTCCAGCTCTATCAACTTCTCGTCGGTCCTCAGTGTGCGTGCGTTGTATGTTGCCAGGGCCAGGGGTCGTTAGGGTTGGTAGCTGGACCTCTGCCAGAGATTCTTCGCACCCCCTGTTCTGCCGTTATCATGGCCGCCACCTATGCCAAGAATAGCGGAACTGCCGGGATCTGGGGGCCGTCTTCTAGTTGTGTTCATCATATGGGGGTTTTGCCATAGTCACCACGCTTGGCAGGCGGATTAGTGACCGCAGATTTAGTATTTTGTGCTCGGGGGGTGCTGCTGCCCGATCCCTCGGTGTGTGTTCCCTTAGTCGCCTTTTACGACATCCACGGGAGGAGATGGAGGGGTCCTATTCTATGCCGGACCCACCATGGCAACACGGCACGGCAATCTAAAAAAAGTTAAACGGCAAGTTATTACAACTAGTTATTTTCTCTAACATATTGTGCCAACTTGGCATACTTGGTTATGATAACTTTTACACGAGTGTTATCAACTTTCAACACTTCATTGCGAGTTAAATATTTGAATATCTAGTTAAACACAATCAATTTGTACAGAGCTACTTGTTATCGCAAGTGCGGGTGGGTAGTGTGGGTAAAGTAACCATAAGTTTACTATAATAAATAATAATAATAATAATAGCTGCTAATTTCTAATATTTTACGAGGTTTCAGGAATAATTGTATTATTTAGTCATTGTAATTTAGTATTTGACTAAAGACTTTATTTTGATGCCTGATAGATAGGTAATATATCTATTAGTACATTGTTGTTTACAGAATGATAAATTATGGTTTGGTTGTAGATTTATTACATATTTTGTACAATGCAGTATTTTTGCCGCTATCTTGTCTAAGGCGCTAGTGCTGTTCCATTTTTTATGAAGTTTGTAACGCCGGGACTGAAAAGTGGATGCGGTATAGATTGCACCATGCAATAGAGTGCAGCCCGCCCGCCATACGCCATAATAAGTTTTTTGACACGATTGGGGCCGCCCCTAAATCTGGCCGCCCTAGGCCCGGGCCTACCGGGCCTTAGGGTAAATCCGCCACTGCTTAAAATAATATCAAATTAATATCTGTAAGTATTAAAAAACTGTTCAAGAGAGAGAGACCCGCTCAAAAGACCTATTTAACGATATGCCACACAATTTGGTAGTAAAATAAAAAAAAAATCTGCTCTACATGTAGGGAAGGTACTCCTAAAAACTATATAACTATATATTTCAAAATTACTGTAAACGGTTCATATTTGTTTGTGCAAATATGACCACATTTCTAAATTTCGCAATAAACTCAAGTGGTTACCAATCCGTTTTCGCCAGAATGCTCTCATTCTCAATCTTCTCTAATTCCGTTATCTCCCCCAACTCCCTTTTATCTCAAAGAACGGTTTGAATTTCTCTATCTCTCTAACCCTCGATACTTACGCTCCTCAGATACCAATCAGCTCAAAACACCCGTTCACTCCTCTACCTTCTATGGAAAGTCGTTTACAGTGCAGGCTGTCCGCTTGTGGAACGCGTTGCCTGTAGATATCAGAAAGGCCAAGACTCTTCCCATCTTCAAAAACATGGTCATGGAACATTATTTGTTGTGCTGTTATACTTAATTATTTCAGTATTGTTGATTTTCATTGTTATAACATCTATTGAGTACCTACATATGTATGTGTATATTTATATCTGTGTTTCTTTAGTTAATACATATATGTAGTAAGTATGTATTGATATACATACACCACACCACACATGCCTCTCGCTGTTTATTTTTAGTCTAGTCCATCCAAAGGTTGCCTGGTAGAGATCGCTATTAGCGATAAGGCCGCCCATTGTATTGCCTTTAATAGTAATGTTATTGTTATTGTAATATTCCGTGTGGTAGTCAGTAAAAAGTTATCTATATATCTATTTTATATCTTGCAGAAGACACTAATGCGTATAACATTTCGTAAATTGCATCACGTTAAAACTAAGTTTGTGAGCAAGCGCTCTCATAAGGGGCGGACAGACAAACAGACAGTCATACAGATGGACCTGAGGGTTCCTTATGTCCTGAAGGAAATATGCGTTCATTGAGGACAACGGAACCCTAAAAACTAAGGCCCTATAGTTATCGATCTGAGTTTAAGTGTTGCTGCAATACGGCCCTTAGTAATATCACAATTTAGTCAAAAAAGTTGTACGTGCAGCATTTACTTAATAAAAGACGTCGACGCACGGCTGGAGCTACGGTTTCCTTATCTACGGCTTTATAAGAAAATACGACCGGCATGCTACTTCATCATAGCGGTCGCAACTAGATCACAGCTGAGAAATTCTGAGATATAATAATGATATTTAAATTCATAGATTATTGTTGTACGGATCAAAGTTATGACTTTTTAGGGATCCAAAATCCATAAGGAACCCTTATAATTTCACCGTCCGTCGGTCTGTCTGTCTATCTATCTGACTGGTCGCCCCTAATCAGAGTTCTCGCTGCTTGACGTAATTAAATTTTTGTGACGTAAAAAAATTAAACGGTTTGTGGCCACAACTTTTGGACAATTCAGGCCAAAAAAAGTTGGAATTCATTGACCTGTAGCGACCTGAGCGAAGCGCGCGGAACGTTCCCCGAACAGAACACCCATTTTGGTAAAACAATTGTATCATTTGCATGTGTTGTTGAACGTTATGTCTATTCATTGTAATTTGGCAAAACAGACTGATTTAATGACAGCCAATTTGACAGGTGTGGCTTCAACAATATGGCCACTATCAACTGTCAAAGTTCGGAAGTCCTTATTGGAAGACCCTTCATTTTGCGAACCAAATGACTGATATAATAAATACCTACTTAGAATATATTAAGAATTCGTTTCTATGTGTGAGTTGATCATGAAATGATTTCAATGGTATATAGTTATTGAAGACTATTGCACTTGTTTTCTTCTGTCGGGTTATTTTGTTTCACATTTATTTATTTTACACTATTTAATTAGGATTAAGTTGGTAATTTTCGCAATCGTATCATTTCATTGAAGAAGTTATTTCAGAATGACTTCTGATTAATGCCGTATCGAATTTTGATTAATGTCATGTCTTTGGTGACATTTGCAAGATTAAGATTTAATCGATTGACGGTTAGATTCTTCGTCTGTCATATCATGGAGTAACATAGCTCTGCTAATTTAATATTTTTTACCCGTTTTGTTGCATGTTTTATTCAGTAATCTTGACGGAATTGTAATGAATAAATTGTGACTACAGAACGGGTAGGTATGGATAATTGAATTATTTGTGTAGGTATTGTGGTGCAATGTGATTTGAACGACGAGGAATCCCAAGAAAATTCTACCAATTGACAATTGACCATCGACTAAGACTCTAAGATTGCGCACTTATAGTTATATTATTAATTTTTAAATGTTTGTATGATCTGCAAGTATTTGTCTCGGGTCTGGGTGTTTCTATGTATAATATGTATGTATTTACAAAAAAATGTATATACGTAGTATATATCAGTCATGTGGTACCCATAACACAAGCTCTACTTATATTATTATACCTTATTTTCCCGAGATATTTCCGGTTTTATTAGTAATTTTGGTGTTTTTATTTAAATATAGCTAGAGTTATTCACTCGGGTGTGAATAATTGGAATACAATCTCTGTGTTTTTTGTGATTCGCGCAAATACTTAAGCCTAAAAACATAATAATAATATAAAAGAGAAGCCATGTATGTCAAATAATTACAAATAATCACATTTTTCTTAATTTAAATTTCATCAACTGTATAGAAGCACCCCTCCAGCAAAAGCTTTATCAATGCAGACTTAAATGTAGTGGGACTTTCTATGATTTTCATAGCTACAGGAAGAGAGTTTTACAGTGTAACGGCCTGATATCTACAACATGCCTAACAATATTTAACTTCGGACACAGTGGGGTCGCAAGATCTTTTCTCCTTGTATTTAATCTTATAGCTCTTTGTTCTTGTGTTTCATACTTTGACGGATGTCTGATAATGTTCATAAGATCTACAAGGATATATAGGCTAGGTAGAGTCAAAATATGGAGTTCCATGAAATTATTTCTACATGATTCCCATGGTGGTATGCCTACCATGGTACGTATTGCACGATTCTAAATTATAAAAGCTCTATTCATATTGTAGTCATAGCTGTTACCCCATAATTTTACAATACAATAATCCGTAGTTATTTTATATCCAAGGCACGATTTTATACAAAATAATAAATGACGAACGACAAGATACGACTTTGTGACATACTATAAACAATATAAACACTTGACACTGGCAAAATTTACATTATTATGTCCCATGCCATTAAGGGAGAAGAAGAAGAAGAAACCGATTGACGTAGGTATATCATCAAAATCGGCAAACGCGTTTTGTCTCTAGGGTGCCACATAGAAATATACTTATACACTAGTACATAAGTTAATAAACACATTACCCTCCATTAAGTGGCGCAGTCGGGTAAAAATATATAAGTATCAGTCTTCTGGTTCCCATTAGTACAAATTACCTAGTAGTAATTTTGGTTGGCCAACAGTGGCCAACGGTTGGGAACGAGTTGGGAGATGGTAGTGACATTTTCTACAGTAGGCCAACTTCAACAATATTACGATGATTTCCACACAAATCCCCAACAATGGCCCCACTTATGTTTTTACTGAGAATTCTTACAATCTATCTTTATTTATTGTAATCTAGGATTCACAGTTATTAATTTAGTTTAATATAATAAAGTGTAGATATGCCACACTTTAACTAATTTGAATCCACATTTTGTATTCAACTCTCTTATAACTCATGGATAGTATAGGTATGTATGAATAGGTAAATTAAAAAAACATAAGAAAAACCAACAATTAAAACTAAGTATTACAATAATTGCAAAATACAAAAACAAACATAGAAAATTAAGCAATAATATATATTATTTTTTTAACAAAACTCGGTAGGCTCTTCGTGTGGAAACCTAACGTAGAGCCAACCTTAAGTATATAGTATAATTCTTCGATAGGCCCTTCATGTGGAAACCTAGCGTAAACCCAACCGTAGGTAAATAGCATTATATATTAGGTAGGCCCTTTGTGTGAAACCTAGCGTTAAGCCAACCGTAAGTATATGGTATAATTCATAGGTAAGCCCTACATGTTGAAACCTAACGTAAAGGCAACGTTAGATGGAAGTTCGTTGTTAAACGGTTAGGTTTGCATCCCTTAAAACAGTTGTGCCAACGGTAATCCCAACGTCGATCCAATATTAACTTTGGTTGGCCAAAAATACTAGTTGGGCCAACCAGTCGGGCCAACGTTGCTTCTACCGTTGGTTGAACTGTTTTTAGTTACAAACAAACCCCACGGTTGGCCAACGGAAAACTGGACTTAGGGCCAACAAACAGCCCACCAAAATTGCTACTAGGGTTGGGGCTAATTGGTATTGTGTGAATTGTCCACAAACATAATATATATTTATTTCCACCAATATTTAACTCTGACAAATTATATCAGAGGTACCAGGCGTCAACATTTAATGATATTACGTCCGTTAAAATACGGTTACGGAATCCTAGAATCCAAGAACAGCGCGTGTTTAGCTCTATTGTAAAGGCAAGGCCACAGGGCATTATTGGTGCGTTTTTAGGGTTCCCTAGCCAAATGGCAAAAAACGGAACCCTTAAGGATTCGTCATGTCCGCATTAAGATTGTGAACCGCATTAATATTTTCACACAAAAATAGAAAACAAACAATAAATTTTGGGGGGTTCCCCATACTTAAAACTGAAACTCAAAATAGGCCTTCGACAATGATATTGAGATTTCTAAGATAATTTAAAAAAAACTGAATAGTTTGCGCGAGAGACACTTCCAAAGTGGTAAAATGTGCCCCCCCTGTAACTTCTAAAATAAGAGAATGATAAAACTTAAAACCTTACCTTTCATTCAATCAACTCAAATATAAAATGTTACTTGCTGCTACGGAACCCTTCATGGGCGAGTCCGACTCGCACTTGGTCGCTTTATTTTGGTAACATGGTGACACCATAATACTAGTGTGGTGAGAGGAAATGATAGCCGCGTCTAAATGAACTTAGAACCTTGATAGGAGCGTACCTACTACCTACCTACCTACCTATCTAGCAATCGTACCTACTAATAAATGGAAATTAAAATAAATAAAATAATGTAATAAAACCGTGGTTTTCGTTAAAATGGATACAACTCCATAGATTGTAAGCCTTTTCCTATAAGAAAAACCATAGAGAGGCAAATCTCTTATACACTTAGGTATAGAATCCGTTAGAGTTGCCCGCTCTTACGAACTTTACCTACTTTGGGGGTATATTCCAGAACATTCAACTCAAATAATCAACGTTCTAAATAAAGATATAAAATCGTTGACCTACTGGTTGTATTATAGTACCTACTCGTAAAAAGATAAGAATACTAATGATAAAGCAATGTATTGCGTAGATACATTTAGTTCTATTAAATTATTGCATTTGACTGACCCACACGATTGTCCTAGAAATGAGAAAAGCGGTATTTTCATGATTATAAGATTATGAGAGGTCAAATTCGAGAAGTCTTCTCTTGTTCCATCTTAGTTATGTACAACTCCTTCTCCAACAGAATGAATACAGTCCAGAGTATCTGAACAGATAAAGTATATTTCTCTGGGCGCGTCGGCCGCTGCTGCGTCACGCTCGCTTTGCTCGCTCGCCTTGCGCGTCGTTTTCTATACTCTAACATATCCTTGCCAACTGGTTTCGGTCTGATTTTACTTTTTCTCCTGACTATACTCTACCCAGCTGAGAATCTGTCTAGTTGCTAATTTGTTTAGATGATCCAGACAGCTACTTTCGTTTGAGCCAAAATGCATCAGTCATGGTCAAACATTATCTTCTCCATCCATCTTAGTCCACTAGGCTAAATGCGCGGGTGTCGGAGGGACAAATGTTTGCCTGCAAATAATTGCAGTTCTAGCAAATAGTTAAAACAATTATATAAAAATGAAATGATAAATATCTAATACCTTTGAACGAGCAATTCTTGTATATCCTTACTAATATTATAAATGCGAAAGTAACTCTGTTTGTCTGTCTGTTTGTCTGGACAGGAAAAAAAGTGTTGTAAAGGGGATGAAAGCTTCTATGAAAGTATTGTCATTTTCAGAACTTGAAGCATACAATTTTAGGCTATACCACGCGCGCGAAGCCGCGGGCAGCAGCTAGTATGTATAAATATAATCTGAATCTCGGAAGCGGCTCTAACGATTTTCATGAAATTTAGTATAGTTAGGTTTCATTTTTAGAAAACGTCGTTTTATCCGTGTTTTATGCCGAGCATAGCTCGGTCATCCAGGTACTTTATTTGACACAACACAAACCGAAACAGACTTAAACGTTAAGGGTATAAAAATGGGACCCTACGCTACAAAACTCGGTTGGTGACCAGTATTGTAATTATAGTTGTTCCAGACCTGTGTTGTGGTCAATGGATACCCAAGACACAGGGAGCCCTAGTGTGGAGTGCGGAGTAGGTGACTCTTGTATCAAATAAAAAAAAATATAAAAAATTGATATGATATGATAAAAACAAGCGTCATCGATGATATTCATATCATCGATCATAAACTCGGTTTTATTTACCGATCTTTGACCTGGAGTTCGGTCCTATTACGCACCAGTCGGGGTCAGACTCTACCCGGCCACAGCTTACATTGTAACTGCTGCCTACGTACTTACGCCTTGCCTGCTTAAGCCACTTGAAGTAGGTATTCATTGTTAAATATGCTGTATGATATCAGTGACAAGTTAAGATTTAACGAAAGGATATATTATTATATTACTTACAAACATCAAGATTTTGGTCTATTCGGTAATTCATCGATACCTAATTAGAAGAATTAGGATCATTGCATTTGTATCTTAATTCATCTGCTCGCCAATTTTAATGGACAATGCACCCAACACCATCTAGCTCCAAATTAAGCATAGCTTGTATTATGGTGCCAGATGACTTATAAAACACTTATATTTTTTTTTTTAAATATGATTACATACTTATGATACTTTATAACACCCAGACACAGGACAAAATACCTCTGTAGCGCAGTGGGTAAAGACCCGTCTGAGACGCAGAAGGTGGCGGTTTCGATTCCCGCCGCGGCTCCAATATTTGTATGATCTGCAAAAGTATGTCTAGGTTCTGGGTGTTTTTCTATGTATAATATATATGTATAAAAATAGATTTATTTTATTATTATGTATTAGGTTACAGAATGTAGAAATGTACAGAATAATATACCTACAATCAGTAATATAAAATACATGTGAAACAGTTAAGCAATCTAAGGAACGTTTAAAACGATCTATAGATAGCTCAACTAATCCAGATCACTGCCAGAGCAGCGTTCCCAAGATACTGGCGGCATTGCCACGTTGAATGGTAATGCTAATACTCTGAGCCAGATAGGAGCCAGCTCTTGGGTCATGCAATGTATCTACCAGACGCCCTGAAATAATTTTGAAAACGCGGTGGGCTTCTGTTCCCCACGGGCCCAGGGTGTCGACTCCAAAAGGCTTATATATAAAAAAAAATGTATAAAAAAGCGTATAAGTAGTAAAACAATTATATAACACAAGCTCTGTTTACTTTAGTGCTAGATACTGTGTGAAATGTTCAACATTTATTTGTTTTACAAATGTTTGTCTTGAACTGTTTATTTGAATCTTAAATGAAATTGACATATAATGTCACCCAGGATGTCTTATATCAGTCTATGAGACACACTCAATGTTGCCAGTCATACCTCTGCCACGCTACAGTAGGTAGGCAGCGACAAAGTGAAAGTTACAGCGCTAGCACTATGATTTGTTCTGTACTAGTAGTAATATTGTATATTCAGTATTCAGTGAGCGTCAGTGCACATTAGTGAGAGACAACGGCGGCCGTGTGTGTTAATCGACAGTCGATAGTTTGTGATTTAAGCGACACACAACACTATTGTTGACTGAGGTAGGCTTTGTGAAATATTTATTTTATTTGTATTATTAGCATTATCATATTCATTTTTTCTTTTCTTTCATTTCTTTTATTTCCGTTTATCAGTCGTCATCTGAGGACGTACTCGTCTTTCACAATCCATCCATATTTTTTGGCCATTCTACTTCTGTGTCCATCAACATTAATATCTAACACTTTTCGTCACACATTCTATTATGTGCAATACCTCAACTCATCTTTCACTGGTCACAATATATCTTTATATTAATACGCGAAGCAAACAATTTGTACCCCTTTTTAAAAAAATTGCGCAGACGGAGGAGTATGAAATTTCGCACACTTAAGTTTAGTATAGTTTATATATAGAGAAGGAGTGCAGGATGCAATTTTTTTTAATTATGCATAATAATACATTAATGATTAATTAATAATGATCGAATTTCGACCAGTGGGCGACCACTAGTAATAATAATTAATTCTGAACATTTCAGCGTCATAACATAACAGCGTCATCTAGCCCCAAAGGAAGCAGAGCTTTGTGTTATGGGTACCACACGATGGATATACTACTTATATACTTTTTTGTAAATAAATACATATCATAGAAAAGTACCCGGAACAAGTATTTCAAGATCGTAAAAACCATTCTCCCGCGGTGGGAATCGAGCCCGCAACCTTTTGTATGTCGGGCGCGCTTGCACCACTGCACAACAGAGGTCATCAATTATTTTATCACCTACATCATTTTTACAATTTATTATTTGGAAAATCCTACCAATTTTAACATAAATATATTCTCCTCAACTTCCTGCGTCCACGCAAGACTACTTTTCTTCTTCTTCTACCCGTTATATTTTGTGTCCTATACTAGGTATAGGTAAAGGATTATAGTGGAAAATGGAGCGTTCATTGAAAAAAATCAATGTCATCAATAGATAAATAAATATTATTGAACAATTCACACAGCATCGTCTAGTCTCAAAGTGAGCAGAGCTTGTGTATTGGTAATTCTGGTGTTTCGGCGTACAAGCTGACATTTTGTAAAATATGAACGAATCAACGAACATCAATCTCTTAATTAGATCAACATTTTTAAATGACAGGTTTAAAAATAAGTTACAATTTTCATTTTGTTTCTTTATTGAGTTGATTTTACATGGCGTTTAAAATGAGCGAAAACATGTAAATTTAGTAAACTTAAGAATTGTCATTTAAACATCTCTGATTCAGACTTTAGTTTAACCAAAATAAGATCGTATTTTACATAATTGTCCACTAATATTTATTGATTTATTCACCATTCTAGCGGGCATTCATTTTCATGGCACCGTTACTCGTCTCTACCTAAATACACCCGATAGGTGATAGGTAGATACTTAATACACGCCCCCTATTGGCCCTATTTCATGACAAATATCTACGTAATATTATTCAGAAACAATCAACAAGTATCTGTAGGTAGGTAGGTATTGGAATAGTACCTACATTGTACACCTAGACGAGAAAGTGCCCAATTCCTATCGAGTGTGTCAGCCAAGGGCCTTAAAACGCACGAGGTAGGAATCGCACATTCTCCCGAGTGATACATAGTGCTTTATACAACACCTAAGAGGAAAATCTTCACTCGAAGACATTCTGTAGAATTAATAAAATTACCAAACCCAAATTCAAATTTCGAAGAAATTCCCGCGCATGCCTTTATTACTTGGGTTCTTTTTTCAAAATATTGTTAGGATATCGGAAGAGGAGGAATAAATCATTTGGCGGACTTGGAGTAAAAACTTTTTATCGTTTGACCTATAATGAAAATAGCCATATCTACCGGCTAATCTATGAAAAAAATAATAACAAATAACACGTTAGAAATGTATTTCCTTACACTTTTCTCTCACGCTAAACGCGTTAGAAATGAAATTCCATAGACTTTTCCATCCCGCATTTTAGTAGGCCTGAAATTATGTAGGTACTTTCTAAGTTATATTTGGAAAAGGAATAGGCATGTTTCTCAGTAGGTGTGGTATAAAATAATATTTTCAGAATATTAGGTGTAAGATACATAACATCTTACATACCTATCTCAAAGTCAAAGTCAAAATCAAAAGATACTTTATTCAATACAATCACAAGGATCACTTTGAAACGTCTTACATACTAGGTGAATTTAGGTGCCAATTTATCCTAACCCAAGCCCGAGAAGAATTGGCAAGAAACTCGTCTTGGTCCTAGCACTTTTTTATATGATCCATCTTATAACTACCTTAACTACGAAATACTAATACAAAAGAGTTTATACATTTCAAGTGTGTCGGTTAACTGTCTGACGGCAGAGCGACATGAGGCCATGCATTAACCGCATGCATTAGCCGCATGACAAACTTTTTTGAATACTTTTGAGTAGTTCAACATGTAAAACATGTATCTATGTTTTGTTGTGGAAGATGAATCTGACCTATCTGATGAGCTGACGAATAGTTGCATCATATTAACATGTGAAACCAAGAAAACATATTTAATTATCAGCAAAATAACAAAATTAAATTTACAGGTTAAGTTTTTAACGATAAATAATGTAGATTTTTATGAACTCTCCTGCTGTCTTGCCAGCCCTGTCGGCTCAGTTGGTAGTAGCTCTGGTTTGTGCGCTGTAGGTTGAGGGTTCGATTCCCTCCCAGGATAAACATTTGTGTGATGAACGTAGGTGTTTGTTCTGTGTCTTGGTAAGTATCTTACGTATGTATTTAAAAATATATTAGTTCATAATCTATCAATCATAAGGTCACCATAGTACAATCTATGCTTGGTTTGGGGCTAGATGGTGTTGTGTGCATTGTCCACGAATATTTATTTATTATTCGATATTTATGTCTTCATACTAGGTCAGCCTGTACCGTGAAGACCTGTAAGAAGCATGTTAAATAAAATAACGATAATTAATATTATTTTATTTTAAAATTTTCATATTTACTTGTGAAAAAAACGTATAGGTATAATTAATCTCTTTGTATAAAAGTCTCTGTGCGTTAGTCTCGCGAAAACTCGGATTTTAATCCTTTTTTTGATTTGTTTGACTTAATAATGATGGTTTACAATCAAATACATTTTATTACGAAGTTCACCGAGACATCTAATAAATAAATAAATAAATATTGGTGGACAATGCACACAACATCATCTAGCCCCAAATTAATCTTGTATTGTGTTGACCTGATGACTGATATAATACTTATGTTATTTTTTAAATATATACTTGGATATTTTATAACACCCAGACATAGAACTAACACCTATATTCATCACATAAACGTTTGTCCTGCTGGGAGGGATTTGAACTTTTAACCTACTGCACAGAAAGCAGAGCTATTCACATCTAATGATTTCAAACGATCTCAATCATTTAAATCGATTCAAATAAAACTATTCTTTATTCTATAAAATTACAGGAACCACTAAGAATCGACTTCTTACATGATAGTGAATCTAGGTGCCGGTTCCTCATAACCCCAGTTCAAGAAGAATCCGGCAACAAACTCGTGTGGTCTCAATGCTTTTTTGTATGATCGTTGCTAATTTTGATACGGATGCCGAGTCGAGTTTCAGCAGATTCATCCCAAGCTTTTTCTCATCTGAATAATCAGTTATTTTGTGTTTTATGAGACAGTTTGTTTCATGTCAAGTCAAAGTCAAAAGATACTTTATTCAATACAATCACAAGGATCACTGTGAAACGTCTTACATACTAGATGAATTTAGGTGCCAATTCATCCTAACCCAAGCCCGAGAAGAACTGGCAAGAAACTCGTCCGGTCCTAGCGCTTTTTTGCATGATCCATCTTATAACTACATTAACTATGAAAAACTAATAAAAGAGAGTTTATACATTTCAAGTGTGTCGGTTAACTGTCTGAGGGCAGAGCGACATGAGGCCATGCATTCTTATCAATAATATAGTAATTATCGCTTTCTTCAAAAGACTACCCTTTATGTATGCTTTACTAAAAATATTATCGTACGAGTGTTATAAGTAGGTACATAGTACTAGCTAGTAAATAGAATGTGTAGTGATAAGTAAAACGTGAGGATAGAGACTCCACACTACAATCTCGGTAGGTTATCATCGAAGCCCTCTCAAACAACGAGTGGGTTGTGGCTCGAAAGGCCCGAGCAGATAGTCTAACGCCCGCTGCAGACAATTCGCAACTGACTCGAGTTATTCGTGTTGGTGAGACTGAAGCATTAGTTCCTCATCGAGACGGTCTACAGTTTCTTCCCTCATTCCCGCGATTATTGATGGCAAATCTCCCTCGTGTAAATGCGATCTTTTTCCGCAGTGCTAATGCTCACAATCGTGAAGAATCACATCTTAAATCAGCAGTTTAAATGTAGCGTAGTTGAACGTATTGATCCTGTCATTCCTGTGGATACAGCCGACTAGCTCAGAGGTACTATATGTGCTGTAAATTTACTTCATCTTAAAACTATCCCGGCCACTACTGCCTCCTGTTAGTTCACAGTTCGTAGTTATATATTAATAATTACGTTTTAGAAAATTGACTATATTAGCATCGAATTGAGAACCTCCTCCTTGTTTTAAGTAGGTTAAAAAAAGTTTTTTTTTACGCTTTTTAGAATGTACTTTATTATTTTTCAAAATTCGTAAACCCAACGTAAACACCACTGGAACGTCACAGGAAAGCACAATTTTTTTAAATCTTTTTAAAACTAAAAAGAAAACTTCATTAGATTTCATTAAAAAACATAAAAAATTAATTACATTGCATGCGGAAATAATCTATATCTAAACATACAAATAAATAAAACTAAAGTGTCCGTTTGTAAAGTCAAAATAATAGCTTTTTACTAAATACATAGAAAGTATATACGGTAGAACAAAAGAACAAAAATCAATTTATTAAAAATAACTGTCCGCTTATTGCTGCTAATCTCCGAAACGGCTGGACCGATTTTGACGTGTCTTTCACTGCCAGATAGCTATGTTATCAGGAGTAACTTTGAAAACCTTTATTTTAGAAAAATAATTAGCAAATAAAAAGCCCATAAAAAAATTGTGAACGAAATCCGATTCAAATAGAGAGTTATTACAATGTAATTATAAGAAAATAAACGCAAGGACGAAGTCGCGAGCGGGTGTTTTATATGTTATAATAAATAAATATTATGTAAAAATTAAACATCTAGATGTTATCAGATATCTACTAAAAAACCTAAACTTAATTTAAAAAAAAACACAGAAATAGGTCATAAATATATTTTGCAGTGATCAAGTCAGAGGCACGTCGTTGGGTAGTGACTGACACTAGAGTACCTACTACGAGTCCAGTAAAACGTTCGTCTTACGATAGATGATTTATACATATATGCAATTTAGATGATGCAAACGGCTGTTATCATTAAATGCGACCGAGCGTGCTTGCTTGGCAACAGCTAGATAAATATCTGAAAGCAAATATATATCTACGTAATTTACTCTGCTAACATTTCCTCTAATTAATCAGAAAATATGCCAAAATGTAAATTAGATAGCGTATTGCAATGATAAATTTAACGTGACATGATAATTTACCCTTCACTTTTCTCAAGGACAGTCGGTAGCCCTTCCATCTGACAGTGCCAGCACAGAAAAGGAAACCACTTTGACTCTTGTGGTGGGTGACTATTCGGCTAGGTCATGAGAAATGCGTATCGATTACAGTGCTTGCGTAAACTGATTCATTTTGTTCTGGGTCTCCAGATCGGTTGGTTACGGTAAACCTTTGTAAGCTGATATGATAAGACATACAAAACTTAGAGCTGCTTTCTGGTTTCGCACTAGGACTGTGTTGTGTTGAGGGTAGGAATAAAAATGATGGAAAAATTGGACTAATATTATAATGAATAAGTATATTGTTGATAAGAATGCATGGCCTCATGTTGCTCTGCCCTCTGACATTTATCTGACATATTTATTTTAATTTTTTTTTGTATTTGATGGATCATACAAAAAAGCGCTTGGACCTGGAGATTTTTAAATTTTTATTTTTCACGGAATTGGGTTACTAGGTATAAATAAATATTTAAAAATATTAAAAAATATATTTCAATCATAGCTCATATTTTAGTGCACCCGGAACAATCTTCCATTCGGGTTAGGCTCCTCTCCATCCAAAGGTTGCCTGGAAGAAATCGCTCCCTTAGCGATAAGACTGCCCATTGTAGGTACATGTTTTTAGGTATTCTATGTTGTCAATAGTTTTAAGGTGTACAATAAAGTGTTTTCATTAATTCATTTATTCATTAAATATTATTTTAACTTATCAAAAATCATGCAAGAGGCTACTTGTTGACTTTCAATTAGCCAAGGATTTCAGAATTGGGTCAGTAGTTGCTGTTTAACTGGTAGGTACAATTCTAACCGGTTCATTTGGTAATCTAGGTTTCAAACTCGGCTGATTTGAAGCAGATGCCTTAATTATTAGTCTTGGGCTTCGCGATGTGGATCAACTGATTTCATACGAGTATTTCTCAAACTAGCACATTTTGAAGCTACTTTTTAAATATTGATAACCTTTGTGACGCAGTGCGCGAAGTCTCGCCTGTGACGCAGAAGGGTTCGATTTCCGGCGCGGAACATGTGTTTGTGTGATTTGGAAATATTTGTCTCGGGTCTGGGTGTTTTTATCCGACTTCAAAAAAAGGAGATTATCAATTCGGTTGTTATTTTTTTCCTTACTTCATAACTTCGTCATTTATGTACCGATAAGAATTTTTTTTTTATGATAGGATATACTTCCCGAACAGTCCCATAGAGATTCCATCAAATCGGTTTAGTACTTTGGTTTTTAAATCATATCATATCATCATCATATCATATCATCAATCATATCATTATATTTTAATTTTAAATAGATAGAAAAAAAATATCAAGTTCAACGAAAATTCAATACGAAATTTCGATATTTTGCTTCCCTGTGACTTTCCAGTGGTGTTTAGGAATTTCGATAAATAATGAAATACTAAAAGGCGTAACATATATATTAACCGACTCCAAAAAACGTGGTTGTATTTTTAAGGGTTAAAATTTCATAAGTATGATATATCAGTCACGTGGTTCCCATAACACAGGCTCTGCTTACATTGGGGCTAGAGAACGCTGTGTGAAATGTCTGGCATCATTTATTTCTTATTTAATAAATAAATTAACCTGAACCACGAACATTAACTAAGTTATTGTGAATCAGTATTTAGGGTTTAAAATTCGTTCTTTGGAGTTGATCCAAAGTATGAAATTTTATTTATTTATTAGTTGCATCAACAATGTTTACACTAACACATCCAAAAATAATTTACAAATAAACTTATACTAAAGACTAAGTGTCACCAAAGTAAGTACACATGCAAACGACAATGCATTTTTGTAAAATAAGATTTAATAAATTGATAAGTAAAATAAAATTACATGATATATTAGGATCATATTTCATATATAATGAATACAATTTCTAAATCTCATTTTATTAGGAATTTAAGTTTTACATAATGGTGGCAATTCGGTTGGTTCATTTCTAAAATATGGAATTGTCTAAAATATATTTTATATAGTCATAGCATTTGTAAAACCTTTTCGGTTGGTACCATCTAACTAAATTAGGAACGCTTAATTCAATTAGATAAAATTAAATTAATCCAAAGTTTCATTTGACAGTTCTAAACCTAATTTTAGCTAAAATTAGTTAAGTTGGTGCCAACAGAATAGAGGCCAATGACAGCTTTATGCCAAATTTAAAGCTGGCATAAAAATACATCAATGTCATAACCGAGATCGAGAACTTTAACGAAATATGACACAGTAGTGTTATGAATCCTAATAAAATTATGTACAATTCGATTGAATGGAGACTATTTACCTGTTTGTTTTTGCACTATTTCTTACAAATGAACTATATTTCGTATATACTGGTATAAATCAAGACATTTCTTTTAAATACATTTTGTCCCAAAATTTTAAGTACCTACCTAATTTATATTTTTATGAACCGTACGTACCATCGTGAGTTGTGTGTTGTGAGAACTGGGCTTAAATTACTCCGAATCATTTCTGAAGAACCAAGTCACGTTACGTCATGAAGGCGAGCTTATACACAAGTAAATGTAATCGGATCGAAATCTTCCATGGATGTTTTGCGTCTTCTTTAGTCACCACATGCAACCATTGTGTTAACAATGTCTCCTTGAACTAATTTTATGTTGCGTAAGTGACAATACATAGCTGTGCGCATCTATTTGCACACACGTTATACGGGTTCTTGGTTTGCTTTAGTAGGACCTTCAAGGAAAAATAATACAACATTAATTTTATTCTAATGATGGCTTCTTATGGCTCAGGGAAGCCACACTTTCATGGCTTTAAGTCTACCAAGGCATATAAAAATATGTATATATATTATATATTTTATAATTAAAACATACAACCACCCTTACGACTGTCTCCTCCAGACTTGGAAGTCTCCTCAGTCTAGTTACCTACTTATTTATATGTGGGTACACAAATGATAACTGATTATTCGAAATACTTGTTTCATAAAAAAATATTTATATCACTATATATAAAAATCCTGTGTCACAGTTTTCGTGTTTATACTCCTCCGAACGTCCTTTTTCTTGTGGGGTTTTCTTAAGTCGCAGGTCTATGTGAATAAACCACAAATCACAGCGGCCCTCAAAGCCAACATAACCTGTGCCATAAGTCAAATTCAGCCTGATTTATGCGCAAAAGTCATGGAATATTGGATATCTCGCATGCGCTCCACCCAGAGAAGCCGTGGCGGACATTTGAATGATGTCATATTCCACACATAATGGCATCACTACATCTTTCAAATAAATAAATAATTTAGATAATATATCACACACACTTTGTTTTATTTAAATTTAAAGATAGGACACGCTTAATGAAAGACCCTATATATTCAGTAGGTCTAAGAATAGGTTTATAACTAATTTTGATACCCCTAAGTGTTAAGGATGGCTCGCCCCAAACAGTTTTTATGTTCAATAAGGCAAAACAACGTTTGACGTTTGCCGGGTCAGCTAGTGTAGCTATAAAATTTTAAATAGTTTTTTTATATTAAAATAATTTTTACATGTATGAATATAAATAATAAAAAAAATAACAAATTATTTTCCCTTATTTCAGGAAGGCATGGCAATCGAGAATCTAGAGCCAAGCGTGAGTCAAGAAGAATTCAAATCAAACGGCGCTGAACCAAAAACCAATGCCATAGAAGGCATTCCAGACAAGCCAAAGTCTACCGAAGAAAAGAAGAGACATAACGAATGTACAAATAGCATAGTTCAAAAAAGCAAAAATGAATATGATATTAACAAAAACCATGCTGTTAAAAACGGAACAAATCGAAACAGCAAGGAAACAATAAATTCTGTAGATAATAAAAAAGAAAATAGGCTATCCAATTACATGAATAATATTAAAATTTCGAAATCTGGAGCTGAACTGTCTTTGTCTGGTGGAAAAGATAACAAAGAACCTAGCCTACTCAGTGAATCCAAAACTGTTGTTAGATTCTCCCCCGTTTGGAAACAGGTAATGATGGTATCTCCTTAATCTCAGTCACTTTTTCACTCAATATTCGTTTTTATAAAATGGGTACAAAACAATCAAGTATCTATGGTCAAAGAAGCGCACGCAGTCATGTGTGTTTTCCTTCTCAACTTTGAGTTGAGAAGGAAAACAGGTTTAACAGGTTAATGGCCTCTGAAATGCCCTAATAACTGCCAGCTTAGTGTCTTTCGAAGCCCGAATATTGTCTTACGAGTATTTTCTGTAATTCCAGACACTAGCAGCTTCAGGTTCGATCTTGCTGACCTTCTCAGCAGGCCTCACGTCTGGCTACTCCGCCATCTTATTGCCGCAGCTGAAGTATCAGCACGGTTCCATCCCACACGATGACACTACAGCTTCTTGGATCGGTAAGCACCATTTTATAAAGTAGAATAATTATAATTGCGTTTTACAAACTAAAAAACTTCAATTATATAAAAATACGAAATTTTGTTTAAAATAAAAATTGTCATCCAAATGATGACAATTTTTTTCTATCTATTTTGATTTAAAAACCAAACTGCTGAAAAGTTTTTGATGAAATTTCTATGGGACCAATCGGAAAGTATATCCTTTAACATGAAACGAATCGATTTATAAATTACAGAGTTACGAGGTAACATAAGAAAAAATTTTACGGGTTCCACTCCGGGAGTGCCGACAGAAGTGAAAACTTATTTTGGCGCGTTAGACATTTTTTAGATGGGTACTAGGGTTGTTGGGTTATTGGGTTATGAATTGCATTTTATTTATGAATTGTATTTTATTAGTTATTAGAAACTTTAAAATACATTTAATATTCTTTTATGTTTTTGTTCGGAATGTAGATAATATATCAAAGAACCTAACCCGGTAAACTTATCCATACAAAAGTAGACTGTAAACATGTGAATTAAGGTTTATAATCAAATGGGGCGAGCGCGGCAGCCCTGCGTCTCGTAACGGTGTCGCGAGTCCAGAGGTTTTACCTCATCTAAAAATATGCGTACCGCGCTAAAAGAAGTTTTCACTTCAAAATCAACCGTATTGAGAACATCCTCCTTTTTTGAAGTAGGTTAAAAACTCATAACCCAGTTGTGTGAGGACGCTGATCACCTCTGTAGGATGGCATTTAATCGTTTATATTAACAATTCTAGCTTCAATGGCCGCTCTTCCGATGGCTCCAGGATGCCTGATCTCCGGCTGGATGATGGAGAAGTTCGGCAGAAGAAACTCTCACTACTACATCTGTGCTTTGTTCCTTCTCGGCTGGCTTCTCATCGCTTGCGCTGAGAATCTTACTATTATGCTGGCAGGGAGGTTCTTTACTGGCATCTGCGTGGGGCTACTCGGCCCTCTCGGACCGGTCTACATCGCCGAAACCACGGAACCGAAGCTAAGAGGGTTCTTCCTCGCAGCGGTGTCCTTGGCCATCGCCCTGGGAATTTTCGCAGCACATCTTATTGGGACCTTTATGACCTGGCAATGGACAGCCACCATTAGTTGTATATTCCCGATTATATCTGTAGCTCTGCTAGCACTTGTGCCGGAAAGTCCAACATGGCTGATTTCTAAAGGCCGGGCTGAAGATGGCGCGAATGCTTTTTACTGGTTGAGGGGTTACGGCGAAGAAGCGAAGTCAGAACTAAAAAGCATCGTAGATAACAAGAAAGCTGCTGATTCTGAAGCTGTCCTTTCATGGAAAGAGAAGCTATATAACCTCAAAAATCCGGAACTTATGAAGCCTCTACTAATAATGATAGTGTTCTTCGTGACGTGTCAGTTCTCTGGCGTGAACGCAGTAGCATTCTACTCCATTCACATAGTGGAGAAAGCCGTGGGGCAAGGAATCAATCACTACCTCGCTATGCTCATCATAGATGGCCTACGAGTCGTGATGTCGATAGTTGCTTGCGTGGTCTGTAAGAAGTACGGACGACGGCCGTTGTGCATGATCAGTGGTATCTGGACTGCTATATCGATGGTAGCCCTCTCAATGTTCATGTTTTTCAAGCCTGAGAACATGGCATGGCTGCCACTGAGCTGTTTATTAGTCTACATAACCGCCATATCCATAGGCCTGGTGCCGTTGCCTTGGATCATGTGCGGCGAAGTCTTTCCTACTAGAGTGCGTGGTTTTGGCTCCGGTATCAGCTCAGCAGTGGCTTTTACGTCGTTCTTTGTTGTAGTTAAAACTGCACCAGGAATGATGAGAGATTTGGGGGAAGTTGTGACTTTTCTTGCTTATGGTGTAGTGGCACTTATTGGAACTGCTGTGTTGTATTTTATTCTCCCAGAGACCAGAGGGAGAAGCTTGCAAGAGATTGAGGATAGATTTAAGAATGGTAAAGCTTATTTTTTAGGGCCAAAGATGAAAACGTGAAATGAGAATGTACATTCGGTTGAACTTGATGTTTTTTGTCACAAACACGCACAGGTTTAGCTGACACTACTCATTCTTTAGATGTAACTTTACTCTGTGTTCATATACATGTATTCTAATCTAAATTCTAAATGTATCTGTGAAGTGTGAACGCATTTACCGGTGTATCGCTAAGCGAAATGTTTATTGTAATCTGTGATATTTAGTTAGTCAATATTGGTGCTTAATAAATGTGATATATAATGTGATGCTGATTGATTTACGCGTTCATAGGAGAGGAAAAGAGATTTTTGATATGATTTTCTCTGTTGATTTTCTGCATGTTTTCAATGCCCTTTGAGGATTGTCGGTGTAAATAAAACAATTTGGGAATGGTACTTAATAATTTAATTGGTAGGTAACAACATTATTTAGGTATAACAACTATTAGGTTGGTATTTATGAAATGGCACGTTATTAGTGTAAAATGATTATAATTAGCCAAATGCTCTAAAACTAAATGTCATATTAAAGTTAAGTACACGAGTTGGTAGATTTCATGAAATGTTTCATGATAAAAGTTATATTATAACTGGATTCAGAAACTTCAAACCACCCTGTACTCCTATTACGTAAGAAATAATAAAGGTCCACATCTGGTTTATGTTTAAAACTCCTCAATAGGGAAAATTGTGGGTTAAGAAACGTCTCCTTGTCATTTTTCTTATGTAATGAAGTACGTAATGGCGTCCTACCTACGTAAAGGAAATCAGCTCAATTCCTGAATCATTAATAGACCTTCGATTCACTGCCCTCGCTACACCAGTATCCAAAGATAATGTGAAACAAAAATAACAGTCAATCAGATCACTTGGTTTAGAAATAATAGGTCTTATATTCGACATAAAGTAATTAAGTGACGTGGAAACGGTATGAAAGGTAGTGCCGGATGTGGCCAATGGCGGAACGAAGGTCTAAAAGACAACAAAGTTAAAATTAAATGCACGATGGTACGCGACGCGAGGCGTAATGGTAAGGAATAAATTAGTCATGATGGATGATGTTATGATGATTTCGAAAAGTTCAAGCTTACACAAAATATTTTTTCTATTTAAGACGTCAGCTAATTGTGAAGAGAAGAGATGGTGAAAGCAATTAACTGAAGATAGTTGAGGTATACTTTCTCCCTACTGATACTTTCATTAGCATTTAAAAGATTTTAAACATCTTAAAAAAGGTCACTGATCTAAGGTGAACAAGAACTTGTTTCATACAAAAGTCTCAAAACCAAATTGCCGTATTTAGGCAATTTGGTATAGTGTATACTGCCTGAATAGCCTGAAATTCTTTCTATATGTTTTGTTAGTGACGTCTATGCTGTGGTCCGGTCTACTTAGACCTCGGCTTCACAAGGCGGGAGGCTGGTGGAGCGAACTTGGTGAATCCCTGCTGGTCGAACACTGGTAGCAAATCGCGAACCCTGGCGGATACCGTGCCACCTGTTACCCTGGGAATTACTGGAAATTAGGAGACTTAATCATATAGACGCGATGATAATAGGCTTCAGTTTTAAGACTTGACTGACGCAGATCTGGGAATATTAAGAGGTGATAGACTGGGACAATCAATTTAATTCAAAGCTACAGCTACATTCACAACATTGCACTTATTAAGAGAAACATATTTAGTAAGTAAGTAAGTACTTCGAACAGAATCTTAAATAACATAAATTGACACAAATATTAATAAATGTACTAGGTAACCTAAAAAATATACGGTTTGTAATCACATTCGCTCGGCGTGTCACAGCGTAAGATAGATCAGTACATAGGTCAGTTTATTATTTTAATAATGTTAGGTCGTTAAGTACATGTTTTTTTACTTCTTTAGGCAGTGTATTATAAAGCTGTACGCCCTCAAAGGCGTACTTAGTTCTCTTTTCGTGGGTTGTTCCGACTCGTGGATGAAGTATGTGATTTCTTCTGCGACTGCTTCGGTTATGTACTTGATGTATTTTAGTAAAGTTAATATGTGTGTGTATGGTTTTATTAAGAATTTTTCTGATGAGGACACAAGAACAGTATGTATGTATGTAGTTGTTTAATGTTCATAATTTGTGTTTCCTTGTATACTTTGACTGTACTTGTAATTAAATTAACATTTTCATTACCAATCACTTACGAATTTATTGTAGGTACCTATTGGTATGGATGGATGATCTATACCAATAGGTATGGATCAGTCTGTTTCTGTTTGACAGTTTATTTGTTTAATTGAAAGAATTTCACGGCGAAACGGCTGATCGGATCATAATGAAATATGGTACGGTACCACAGGTTCTACACGTGAGTAGCAGCAGCTAGTAGTGTTAAAAAGGGGCTGGTAGGTACCTGCTCGGTTTGATCAGCTTTGCAGCCTGCGCTGGCGTCGCCAGCTCTGTGGGGAAGTAGGTGGCTCCGTAGAAGTCCAGTCCGTTTTGCAGCAGAATGTTGGCCTCCTCGATGTTGGCCAGCGTGACGCGCATGACGCTGCTGGCCTCTTTGGGCACCATGCTGGACACCAGCTCACCGTCTATGGTAGTCAGTGCCCGGGATGATGTCTTCTCTGGCTTCGGAGTTGAGGTTCCTAGAGATTTTGGGAAGAGTTTAGAAAGGATAGCGTAGTAAAATTGTGTTTAAAGTTAAACAAACTGAAATTTTATCTTATTCTTTTCTATCGGTAATTCAAAAAGTGAAGATTTGTCTAGACTATTTCAGGAATAATCAAGAGCCTAATTATTAATCCTCTTCAATCAGATTGAAAAAACCCTTAGATAAGTACATATTTCAGAACAACACCCGATCAAAAACCACTGAGCTGAATGGCCCGTCAGCTCAGTTGGTAGTATCTCTACCTTATGCTCTGTAGGTTGAGGGTTCGATTCCCTCCCAGGATAAACATTTGTGTGAAGAACATAGGTGTTTGTTCTGTGTCTGAGTGTTATAAAGTATCATAAGTATGTATTTAAAAATATATAAGTATTCTATCAGTCATCTAGTCACCATAATACAAGCTATGCTTAGTTTGGGTCTAGATGGTGTTGTGTGCATTGTCCAGCAATATTTATTTAACTTAAACTTCGATCAAGATCTAATATAAGGCTTTTTGATTGCTTTTTATTCAGAACTGATAAATAATTCATTCATTTATTTGTCTTTGAAGTTCTGAAATTCAGGCCTGGGCGTCAACTTGGCAAACCAATTTCGATATATTGGTGCGATGACGTCATTGAAATGTTCGTCGAATGCAGTCCAATTGAAAGTTTCGTTGTCAAATTAAAATTATCGTATTGTCTGTTGTGGAGGATTAGGTACTACAGCGATTGCTAAATAAAAAGTAATGTCGCGAATTCTATTGCTCAAAGGAGTCGAAACAAGGTCGAAACGATTTAACTAAGAATTATATTTACACGATTTTTGCCTCAATAAATCGTATATCGTTTAGCCGAGTAGGTAGCCCCTGACAGAATTGTGTCTTTGCTCAACATTATCTTCTATTCTAGATAAGCATACGAACCCGTATTACCTTCTCGGGGGGACCCAGAGAAGTGAAGGCGCACCACTTCCACCACAGAAGTATACTTATACAAAGCATGGCGCACGTCCTCTTCGGGGACCTCGTCAGGAATATCGTACACGTAGATGGTGAACGTCTTTTGTGGCCGACATGGGATCGCTATCTGTAAAAGGTTAACGATCTATCTCATTTTCTTCTCCTTTCCTCGTGTCTTGATGGTAATTTTGCCCAAGAGATTATTTTGTTTAAATAGCGTAGATATTTCTTGGATTCCACGTCATACATAGTAATAAAAAATAAAAATAATAATACATAGTAATACACTTATAGTTCTAATAGTCTACACTTGTGTTAAGAAGTCAAAATTGGTTGATTAAAATTCCGCTAAGATTACCAAATAAAACACTGGTAATACAAGAAAAACTAATTACTATAAAAAAATCATGTTACTTCATAAAATGTCTAACGAAAAATCAGTCTCTCACATCTCATAATGACATGAAGAATCTCATAATGACATACTTATTAACTGTAGCGTTTAATGTATGGACTGCCGTTGCCTTTTATTATGTCATTGGAATAAAGACAGCAACAAATTTTAACGACACTTTAGCTAATGTATAATTTTGTGGTAGATCCTTCAGGATTTATCTGTGAATGATGGAAATAACGAAGAGGATTTTAAGAGATTAAAAGATAAATGGCAATAATGAGAGTAAACGGGTAGATGAATGAAGTATCGGAGTGAATGTATGTATAAATAGATGAATGAAGGGCGAAGAGACAGAAAGGAGTAAGGAAACCATTTGTCATTGACACGACATAGACGTCAGATAGTTGTTATAAAAATTATTGGTCGACATTCTACACTTAAGTGTTTCTTTTGAGGGTACCACTCACCTTCCTATAGAATCGAGAACCCGTGACCTTGTGGAAGCCCTTCTTGAACACCATCTGATAGTCGTCAACGCTTGAAAACTTGAAGAGAATGCCGGTTGCGGTTTTCGTCAGCGAGAAACAGCCTTGACATAAAGTAGACAATATTGCGCAAATTATAAAAAATCTAAATATCTGGACCTGTTGCATGACATTGTTCCGATGTATCCAATAATATGTGCACTCCAAGCCACGCAAAGCCAAAAGTGCCCGTTTCAAACTGGTCTCAGAATTTGTTTGAACACGCTGACTCTAACATTATTACTATAACCAACGTCTGCAATGCCATTTTCGTTTTAGAATTAAGTTGTATGATTGACACTCGAGCTGGTACTCCTATCATTTCTACCGCAACTTCAGTTATATGGCTACGAAGCAACAACTATTACAAGTAGTTTTATGATGCCAAAAGAAATCTTCTGAGGATGAGGTATAAAAGAACCAGAATACCAGCATGAGCTAATAAAAAGGAACGACGTAAAATACCAGCCTCGGTACCTTTGAACTCCATCTTCTCGCAGATTGCCGAAGCCTTCTCCATGCTGAGGCCGTGCGAGGGGGTGAGAAGAAAGGCGCCCTTCGTCAGGAAGTGTTCCGAGTCCGAGATGTCGCTCTCGCTTTCCCCGCCCTTCATCATAGTGTGAATTTGTTCCTTCCACATGTATGAATCTGACATCTGACATTTAGAAAATAAGTCAGCGATTGTGACTCAGCTAGAAGACGCATCAGCTCCATTCGCAAAACTAACAAGCGAATATCAGAGACAAACTCGCATTTTTGCGCCGTCAACGAATTTAGCCGATGAGTTATCTCCGGTGTCGATCAGTAGCGCGATTATGGAACTCTTGTTACAATCAATGTCTATCACTTTTGATTAGCAATCGGCATCAATGTCTATCAATTTCGATTAGCAATAGGCATTATTTCAATCAATCATATACGATGTATTTAAATACTTAGAACGCTAAACACGGTTCCTACCACAACCGAACTTTGTAAATTGGTCGAGTTATAGTTTGACAACTTCACATTGTAACTGGCGATAGAAGCCGATAGAAATCGCAGCAATCCGTAATACCAATTCATCAATAGTAACTGAAAGTTATTTGTATCAATGTTTTGATGGTATCAAAGATCCATAATCGTCCTACTGAATTGTAGGTAGGTACCTATTTTGGTTGACTATTAGATGACGGAGTATTAAGTGAACTCCCCGCCCTTCATCATAGTGTAAATTTCTCGTTTCTATCACTTTGTACCTATGTGAAATGTATGAGTTTGTTGTTAAGTCTAGAAATCAGTGCCTCGTAAGCCATCATAATGAGGAATATACTATAGCAAAGACGGTATAAATTCAGGTTCCGCATCACTGCGTGACCTGCCTATTCTTCAATGATAAACATTTATAAAACAAAAGCAAAAAAACAATAAGAATACAATGGCTAACGATCGTTGAAATATGAGCTCCGCTCCGCTGGGCTTAGGGAGTGCTCCCGAGATGTCGTGCGTGTGCGCCTAATCAATTGGTCTTTGTTTCATTTCTTCATATCCGGTTTGAAATGAACTTTATGATCTCTTTAGAAGTTTTTGAAATATACATAAATACATAGGTACCTACATAGGTGAGGTATCTTATTAGACCCATAGTATATAAGATGATTCGTAATTCGTAAGAGCTACTATATAATATTATGTTAATGTAAATAGTTATGTAATAATTATGAAGTCAAGTCAAAGTAATAGCTGCAGGATATTATAATAAATAATAGTTAAAAAAACTAAAAAAACACGCTTTATATAGAAAACCAAACTAAAAAATAGAAAATAAATTTTAATAAATGTAAGTAAGAAAAAATAGTTTTATTTAAAAAAAGCGTGGAGTGCATGGTGTCAATATTCACATATTTGATTACGAATCTAGATCAATAAATAGATAATAACAAATTTTAGTTAAAACGCTGTGTTGATTGTAATCTGTTTTGTGAATTTAATAAATAAATAAATAAATAATGTTTATGATTTTGATAATATTTAATATGTTTGGAATTGTCGCTCTGCCCTCAGATAGTTAACCGACACACTTGAAATGTATAAACTCTCTTTTATTAGTATTTCATCGTTAGGTAGTTATAAGATGGATCATGTAAAAAAGCGCTAGGACCAAGACGAGTTTCTTGCCAGTTCTTCTCGGGCTTGGGTTACGATGAATTGGCACCTAAATTCACCTAGTATGTAAGAAGTTTCAAAGTGATCCTTGTGATTGTATTGAATAAAGTATCTTTTGACTTGACTTGACTTTGACTTGACTTGTCTCCGCCCGAATAAACAGAATAACTTATAAAACATTTAAAATATGAAAAATTAATAAAATTAAAGATTTAAGTGGTGAATTCAGTTTGATACAACCTTTGACGACGTTCGGTTTGTTAGGTTATGACATATTGTGATATATTTTTCATTTTAAAACGCGAACGGGACAGCTGGTTTTAAATAAACGATACTTATATAACCGTCGATGCTTATTTGCTGGCTCAGATGTATAAAACAAACTGACATTTCTATCTATAGTACCTATCCCTATCTAGATACAAATAAATAAATTTTAAGTTTTTACTTTTACTTCTAAATAAAACCCTGTCAAAAAATCTGTTCTAAGATCTCGATCTGAATTTGAGTTTTATTCTGGAATAGAACCATAGAAAACAACACCATCAGCTTTTACGAAGGTAATGAATAACGCTTGCCCAGCTGTGGGCGGACGAGCCAATTGTCCCCAACAGAAACCGCAAAACCATAAAACCATTTACAGATTAATTGTATAATGATTGCGATTGAACCAATTTTAAGTCGTTTTTGGTACAATTTATTGTCAGCGTTAATGCCGCAGATAAATTGAAAAGCTTAAAAAACTTGTACTACTGTACTGGTTTTAAGAAAACTGTGACAATCACATGACAGCCGTAATATGGCGGTAAATAAATCGAGTTATTGTCTGTAGCTACTTTTTTCATACACGTTGCCCTAATAATGAAGTTTGATCAATCATGGGTTTTCAGTTACAAAACAACGATAGAGTTCAGAGTATGCAAGACTTTTCGTTTCAAAACCTCTTTTCGGACCATTGATCGAGAAGTTTGTATTGGGCTTTCGTAACATATCGTTGGAACATTTTACTGATAAATTAATCGACATTGGATATCAGTACATATAAAACAAATCCCTCTCGTCCTATCTGTCTGTATATCTAAACGCGATGAACTCAAAAACGACTGAACGGATTTTCATACAGTTTTCACCAATGGATGGATCGATTCAAGAGGAAGATTTGTATAATTATGTAGTTTAAATAAGTGTATAATTCATTAAGGTTTGGGTAAATTCGCTGAAGTATGGCGATGATTGTTGAAGATGTCGGTAAATTTGAACTTGGTCGTCTACGACAGACGACCAAGTTCGTCAGCTTCGTCAGCTAGTATTATATGAAAACATTCTCCAGGGGTAATAGAGTTTGGACTCCGTCTGTCATGACCGCTGGTGCCATAGAAGACATGGACAATGATACCAGGGATAACTTGCAAGGCACTACGACGGGTTGGGATATAGTTAAAAATTTACCCAAAAAATTACAAACCATTGCATTAAATTTATGATAGTGTCCACAAATCTATCAAAGTCAACATTGCAATAGAAAACCATCGAATCCTTTAACTAAACCTAATTACACTATCACATTACACTGATATTATAAACTAGCCACTTATAAGCCTATGTATATTCCAAGTCACAGACTACATGTATACTATGTTTTATTAAATATTTTGTACAATGCAGTATTTTTGCCGCTATCTTGTCTAAGGCGCTCGTGCTGTCAATTTTTTTTATCAAATTTTGAATTCGAGACTCAGCAGTTAAAATCTGTTCAGCCGTCACGCCATAAACAAACATTCAAACAGCCACACAAATTTGAACATTTAAAATATTAGTAGGAATAATGCAAAAGTTTGGCTTGTATGGAACGTCATCCAGCCGCAAACGCAGAATCAATTTCGATGAAACTAGGTATGCATTTATAAGGTAAGTTATAATAAGACATAGGATACTTTTTATGCCGATAAACGGCTATACAGGAATTAAATACATTTTTTAACGTTTATCAGTGAGACACGTATATAACCTACATATAAGTAAACACTTAGATCTATGTGTTCCCCTATAGGCAGCTTCTAAAATTTTAGAAAAGGGACATCAAAGTTCTTCTATAAGTTACATTGCAGAAATGATTACATACTTTATAACCGACTAAAAAAAGGAGGAATTCGTCGAATCTTTTTTTTTATGTATTTTCACCGATTACTCAAAGACGCCGATCTGGAAAATTATTTTTTTGGGTTAACCAGGTGGTCTCATTTTATAAAAATCGGTTGAGCGATTTTTAAATTATCAATAAAAATCAAAAAAATTGTATACATCGATGATATTTTTTATATTCAATGACGTCGGCTTTCTTTTAAGTTTTTAAAACGTAATTATGGGTGATACTGAATACCGAAAAACACAGGGCAAATTTTTTAGATGTAAAAAAAGGTGATGGAAATTCTCAGTGCTTCACATACCTGTCTGTTCTTCTCAGTGGTCTTCTTCTTAGCTCCCGTACTGTTTGGTGCTTCTTCCTGCCTGGTTTCGGTGTCCGAGGCGCCTTCTGCTAAGGACATATTGCGACTGGCTGCGACAGGCGTCTGCCTCGGCTTTTGGTTGAGGAGTGAGGAAGTCATCCGTGATGCCGCTCCTGACTTCTGAAGCGAACACGTGCGGTGGAGACGATATTGGTCCATGAACTTTTGAACATGGTTAATAGAAGTTTCTTAATTTACTGACAAATAACTATAAATTTTGAAGTGATATCTTCTTATGGGAGGGTAAACCGCTTCTTTACGTAACGCGTTATGGCGCCTGTCTGTCTGGCTTCCCTTTCTCTCACGCATACGGCAGTGGTAGGCAGGTTCCTCCTCTCTCACTTTAACCCACAGCGCTAGTTAGATTAGTTTAAGTTATCACTTCTGTCGGGCGTCCCGAGACGCACACGTTTTTTTTAGTTGTTTTAAGTACTTACCTGCTTAATTATTTGTGTGTGTGTGACTGCTGTATTAAGTATTCTTTTTGGGATATATATGTATATATATATATATATATTCCCGAAATTCCCGAAATTCCCGCAAAATGGTGTGTTTTCCATCACCGCTATGAACTCTCGGTAAATAAATGCCCACATAGTAAAGCCCGCTATTAAGTATTCGTTTTGGGATATATATATATATATATATATACTTAATAGCGGGAGAAGGAAACCAGCATGTCGTAGAAAAAAGTTCGAAGACATGTGCTAAGTGCACGAAAGGATACTTTGATCCGCACTTTAATCCTTTCACCACATTGGTTCGAAATAAGTGACACAATAAGAAGTAGACAACTTCTGTAGGCTGCTCAAAAGTCTCCATCATGGCACGACAAATATTGAAAAGTCGGCACCGAAAGTTTAACATACCCTCCGAAACACGAAAGCTCTCAGAAAATGCCACTACGACTTATCCTTGGACTGGCTTCGCATAATGTTGCATAACTGCGTTGATCAGCTTACGAGTAGGTATTAAAGCTATGCCATAAGAGTTTAGGTATATATACTCGTATAAAATAATTGTATGTTTAGAAATGGCTACTCCACGGTTTCCAAACATTTTTTATTACAGGAACCATGCCTTCAGAAGCTAACTACACATTCTTAATAGATCAGCTAAGCCCTCGTATACATTGGATAATAGATGTCAATTCAATTACCATCAAAATACTATTTCCAACATTTATTAGGCCTTGATCTCTATACGGAGAGAGAATTATGTGTATTTGTAAAAATTGCCGTTTATAGCTAGCTCGAGAATTACATTTAATCTATTTTGTCCTTCTTCTTCTTTCGTTAATTAAATGTCATGATGACAATTTTGCCAGTGTCAAGGGATTCGATTTTATGGTAATAATTCGGGATTCTTCGTTTGTCATTACATGAAGTAACGTAGCTCTGATATTTTAATATTTCTTACTCGTTTTATTGCATGTATTATTCAGTAATCTTAGCGGAATTTTAATGAATAAGTTGTGACTACATGGGACAAGTATGAACAATTTAATTAACTGTGAATTATGGTGCAATGTGATTTGAACGACGAGGAATCTCGGGAAAATTTTAGACGGCTATTCTGCGTGACGTCTAGAATTGACAATTGACCATCGACTAGACTTTAACAAACAAATTGACTATAAACAAACATAAACACTTGACACTGGCAAAATTGACTTTATTATGTCACATGCCATATATAAAGAAGAAGAAGAAGAAGTAATAATTCGGATTGTTTTTAGCCGTTATGCGAAGTAAACATTGCGCTCTTATATCATTTATTTTCCCAAGTTATATCGGGTTTTATTTGTAAATTTATTGATTAAATTAAAATAAAGCTAGAGTTATTGACTCGAGTGGGAATAAATGGTATAAAAGATTCGTGTTTCTTTGTGATTTGAGCAAAGATAATCTATACAATCATTTAAAAAAAGGACAATTTTTATAAAATAACGACGAACGACTACATACGACTGTGACGTCTTACTCTATATTATCTAAACACTTCACATTGACAAAATTGACAATATTATGACACATGCTATTATGTAACAAAGAAGAAGTAATAAGACGTCACAACTTGTATGTTGTCGTTCGTTAAATGTTATTATAAATAAAATGGCGGCTTTTCATATAAAATAATTTATGGTAAATTTTTAAACACTTTTATTCCAAATATTCCCACAATAACACTCTATTTAAATCTCTATTTTAATCTCTCTTTATTTAATAATATCATCAAAATTACGAATAAAACGAGAAATAACTTATAATAAATAAAATATAACCGCAATGACTGGCCTGACAGCTCAGTTGGTAGTAGCTCTGCCTTCTGCGCTGTAGGTTGAGGGTTCGATTCCCAAGATAAACATTTGCGTGAAGAACATATTATGTAGGCGTTTGTTCTGTGTCTGGGTGTTATAAAATATCATAAGTATGTATTTAAAAATATATAAGTATTCTATCAGTCATTTAGTCACCATAATACTAGTTATGCTTAGTTTGGAGCTAGATGGTGTTGTGTGCATTGTCCACCAATATTTAATTAATTAATTTAATGTTTGCTTTGCGATACGGCCAAAATAAACTCTTCTGCAAGTAGAAACTGCGGTTTCAAACTGTGTAGCACATGCTTTAGTCAGCTGTATACAATACAGCGAAAGATTACAGAAGTATTTATTTAGCATTGCCTCTAGAAAAGTTTGAGATCTCCCATGAGATGGAATTGCGATCTTCTCAGGCTTGGGTTAGGAGAAATTGGCACCTAAATTCACCTAGTATGTATGAAGTTTCAACGTGATCCTTGTATTGAAAAAAAAATACTTGTACTTGAATTTGAATTTTCTCTCTCTCCCTTACATCTGTAAGCCCACCCCCCCTCCCCTGTCTCATTATCTACAATGCGGTTATCAATAAGAAATCAAAGAAATGGAGTCCTTAATAAGCCGGTATGACCGTAGCTTTATTTTTCAGGATTTATCTGACAGCTGATGAAATGCTCAACCGACCGTTGCGACCGTGGATATGACATCTTTTTAACTGCTTTTGTTAAAATTGACTAAATTCTTCGATCATAAGTGTAGGAAATTTATCTTTAAGGGTAACATTGCCAGCGTTCTGTAAAATCTATCACGCGTAGCGAGTTCAGTACTTGGATGGGTGACCGCCAGTGTCAAAGTCTCGGCGCTGAGTTTGATATTGTTGCCAGCTATAAAAAATAATAATAATAATTCCGGACAATTCACACAGCATAATCTGGCCGCAAGGTAAGCAGAGCTTGTGTTATCGAAACCACATGACTGCTACTACTTATAATATATTCATTTTTTTATTAATACTTACATACATATTATACATATTTTATGAATGTTGATGGATTTACGAGTAGAGGTAGTCCAAAGAAAAGATGGATGGATTGTGTGAAGGATGACATGAGTAAGAAAGGAGTGAGTGTTGAGATGACGGCTGATAGAAGATAATGGAAGAAGAACACATGTTGTGCCGACCCCACATAATGTGGGACAAGGGCAGGAAGATGATGATACATATTATACTTCGAAATACCGAGACCTGAGACAAATACTTGCAGATCGTACAAACATTTGTCCCGCGGCGGAAGTCGAACCCGTAACCTTCTGCGTCTCAACCGGGCCTCAAAATACTGCGCCACAGAGGATAATAGCTAGTGAGATAAGTTCATCATCAGAGTAAAACACACGAACACACTCGTAGCTTGAGTAGGTATATTGAATAGCGGCAGGTAGCGTTATTAGATGAATACTCTTAAAAAATAGTCATAAATACCAACTTTTATAGGCCAGCTTTTCTGGGTTAGAAAAATAATGTTTTAAAAATAAAGCAACCTGTTCATTATACGCTTTATTTCGATGATGGGTGCGTTCTAACATATATTTTATATGTAAATATTTTAAAACTTTTCATTAATCTATATAATTAATACGTGAAGCAAAAACTTTGTACCCCTTTTTAGGAAAATTGCGCGGACGGAGGAGTATGAAATTTCGCACACTTATAGTTTATATAGAGTGCAGAATGATTTTTTTTAAATTATGCATAAAAATTACATTTATTATTAATTAATTATGGTCGAATTTAGACCAGTGGGCGACCACTAATTATAATAAATCGATACAAAAAAACTCTTAATTTAAAAAAAAGTTTAATAACCATTTTAAAATTGTTAAAATTAAAATGAATCACGTGATTATAAATGCACCACGCCACGATTGGTCATAATGTTAAAGTAATTTCTCGATAATAGTACAGTTTCAACGGCTTCTATATGTAATTTGAGTAAAAGTATCAAAATTATGTGCAAAAAAATTCCTATAGATAGTAGCTACTTTTATGTAGTCATGGGTGTTAAAGGATTTATAAGGGTTAATTCCGACAATTTACCTAATGTGGATATATTTCTGATAACAGATTTTCTTAATGGTATTCGGTTTAATTCAACCATTTATTACGACGTTTAACATCTTGTGGAACTTTTAAAAAAAAATTTTGGGGAGTTGTTTTTGTAGTTTTCGTACATAATGGTAGTACAACTAGTTTCATGTTTCAGTTAAGTCAGTTTCTTTGTGTCATTTTGTTGTAAATAATTACACATTCACATTTACAATTATATTATATTCAGTGAGCTACGATTAGTAGAAATGCTGCATGATTCTCGGCTGAATGTGCCGAGGACCTCAAAAGGTGCAAATATGGCGGTTTGGATAAGGCTTACATATTTGGGCCTTTTGGAGTCGAGACCCTGGGCCCGTGGGGAACAGGAGCCCACGGCATTTTTAAAATTATTTTACGGCGTCTGGTAGATAGGTACATTGCGTGACCCAAGAGCTCGGTCCTATCTAGCTCAGCGTATTAGCATTGCCATTCAACGTGGCAATGCGGCCAGTGTCTTGGGAACGCTGTCCTCTGGCAGTGATCTGGATCAGTTGTGCTTTCTATAGATCGTTTAAACGGTCAACTGTTTCACATGTAATTTATATTATTGTGTATTATTCTGTACATTTCTGTAATAATTTCTGTAAATAAAACTATTTAATACATATTTTTTATAAATGTTTTTATAACAAAACTATGTTATAACTTTTATACTTTATAACACACGGAACAAACACCTAAGTATGTATTTAAGATAAATAAGTTTTGTATCATGCTTATATAGATAGATAACACTTTATTGACTACACGGAATATTACAATAATAGTAACTAAACTTATATAGGGCAATACAAGCGAGCGATCTCTACCAGCAGCCTTATAGCTAATAGCGAACTCTACCTGGCAACCGTTGTATGTACTGGACTATAAATAAACAGTTTAGTTTAGCTTAGTTTGGGTAAGACTAGATGGTGTTATGTGCATTGCCCACCAATATTTATTAATATTTTATTATTATTATTATGATGTAAATTCGAGGACTGTTCTACTGAATTTCGACAGTTCGTTAGTTCGACACGTCGCTAACTTCGTAAAAATATAGTTCGACAAAACACACTTTCGAAAGACCACTACTTCGACAGACACTACTGCGACATGCACTTGTTCGGCAGAAACATACCTTCGACAGATGGCGTCAGAGGGCATCGTTTCCTGAATTCGATCGTTCAGTTAATCGAAAAGGATGAAAGGATGCCAGCGTTTATTTGTTTTTCTGTGACTTATCTGCCAAGTTTACGTCAAATTTCTGCCATTTTTTTCTTTTTTCATTCCTCAGAGAATGACTTTGCTCAGAGAAATGAAAAATTGAGATTATTTTTGGCCGTCTTGCGAAGCACACATTGCGCTCATATATAATTTTTTTGTTTCGAGTTATTTTCGATTTTATTAGTAGGTACTTTTGTTGTTATTATCTAGATAGTGCTAGTTCTTGACTAGGGTGTGAATAATTGGAATAAAAGCCTTATGTTTATGTGTGATTCGAACAAAAATAATCCGTAGTTATTTTATATTAAAGGCACCATTTATACAAAATAACAACTGACGAACGACAAGATACGACTTTGTGACATACTACAATATAAACACTTGACACTTGACACTGGCAAAATTTACATTATTATGACACATGCCATTAATGAAGAAGAAGAAGCGAAATGTAAAAATTCTTACATTGCTGATTCTGCTTAATATGTTTCAACTGACTTATTCATACATTTCTGTTTCATGTTTTTGCAAGACCTCTCTTTTATGCAAGTTTAAGCATAAAACGAAACGAAACGAACGAGAAATTTTGGTCTCTTCCACTTAGGTCACTAAACAAAAATCTAATTGAACTGTTAGTGAAGCGACAGAGGTCAACCAACACGTCAATCAAACATTTCTACAGTGTATCTACATAAGGTTAATTATATTAGTTAATGTAGGTCGCATTTATAATCCTGCAGTCAAGTAGCGCTTATCGCCGTGCCGTCACGTCGAAACCGTTCTGTCAAATGGTCTACTTCTTCTCTTCCTTCTTCTTCTTCTTCTATGTTTATGGCATGTGACATAATAATGTCAATTTTGCCAGTGTCAAGTGTTTATGATGTTTATAGTCTGTCTAAAATTTTCTTGGGATTCCTCGTCGTTCAAATCACATTGCACCATAATACACAGTTAATTCAATTGTTCATAGTTGTCCCATGTAGTAACTTATTTTTAAAAATTCCGCTAAGATTACTGAATAAAACATGAATTAGAATAAGTACGAAATATTAAATTAGCAGAGCTGTTACTTCATGAAATGACAAACGATGAAATCTGTTTTAATGTCAATTTTGTCTCATTTTGACCAGTGCCAACTGATTGTTATTAACCGATTGAAAAAAAAACTTGTATTTTTTTAAAATATGTCATCCAAATAAACGAAAATTAGATATCTTGCTTTCTTGTAACTTTCCTGTGGTGTTTACGAATAGCAAAAAATTAAAAAAATTTAAAGTTCTAAAAAGTGTAAAATAAATAAAACTTTAGCCAACTACTTAGGAGGTTCTCAATTCAGTTATATTTTTATTTTTATGTCTCCAATTTTATTTAATAAAACCTTTCTTTTTAGTTTTTGAAACGTAATTAATGGTATAATAGAGTCACAAAGTTGCAGTCGAATATCATTTGTCTACACCCTACACGACACCCTAGTCGCATCCCATCTGTCGGGGACTTCCGTGGCGGCTGGTGCGGCGGCTGAATGTGCCGAGCACCTCAAAAGGCGCAAATATGCCGGTGTTGAATAGACTCAAATATGTAGACCTTATCAGATAAGGTCTACATATTTGAGCCTTTTGGAGCCGATACCCTGGGCCCTAGGGGAAAAGGACAAAATTATTTCCTATCTGGCCCAGCGTTGCCATTCAACGTGGAAATTCCTCCAGTGTCTTGGGAACGCTGCTTTTTGGCAGCGACCTGGATCAGTTGAAGTATCTATAGATCGTTTTAAACGGTCCTTATATAGCTCAACTGTTTCATGTGTATTTATATAAAATATTCTGTACATGTCTGTTATTATATAAGTAAATATTTTTATTAATAAAAAAATGACTTCTAGACGTCACGCGGAATGACCGTCTAAAATGTACTTGGGATTCCTCGTCGTTCAAATCACATTGCACCATAATACACAGTCAATTCAGTTGTTCATACTTGTCCCATGTAGTCACAACTTATTCATTAAAATTCCGCTAAGATTACTGAATAAAACATGCAATAAAACGAGTACGAAATATTAAATTAGCAGAGCTGGTACTTCACTACACTGTGACTGTCGCGTGACTGTCACTGTCTGTTTTCATTAGGATGACTGTTTTGTCAGTGTCAAATGAATATACCTAGTTTCTTACAGTAATGGCACAAATTCGCAGTCAACGTCATCAAATGTTTGGTTTGACATTTGCTGACATGCTGCCACCAAAAAATCTGGGCAATGTGAAAACTAAAATTTTCTTCAGACTGTCCATAATATTTATAAATTCTATTAATCGTATTATAAAGAAACGTATACAATATACAATATATCAACAATGGCCGTTTTAGTCGCGTCTAAAAATTACAGTTAAGATTCGATAAGAATAATATAAAATACATGTGAAATAGTTCAGCTATCTAATGACCGTTTAAAACGATCTATAAATAGCTCAACTGATCCAGATCACTGCCAGAGGGCAACGTCCCCAAGACATTACTGTAATTATTTTAAAATAAATGTTAGTAAACAGATTCGTTTCTTTATTGATACTGGTTATAGTTACAGTTACGGGTACGTTCACGGTAGATATGAATGCTCCTTTAGCTACCAAAAAGGAATGTGAAGTTGGCGATGGCTGTCGTCCAATCACAGTTTGTCAGTCGGTTGATCTTGATCTTGGTATAACGAGGGCTGTTGATATGAGTGGTGACCTCGTCAGATACCTACTCACATAACTACATATATGTTTGAACAAGTGAGATACGTGCTAAGAATTTTGTAAATCCACATAAGTATATGTAAATGTAAATTAACACTTTTTTGCAATAGTTTTGTAACGTGTTGAAATCCATGGATAAATAATAATGTGACTAGTAGGAAAAGTTAATAGAAAAATATCAAAGTGAAAAAGTGTTTTCGTTATATGTTATAAAAATGAAATTTAAAATAAAGATAGTTAATTAACTAAAACAATGGCAGGAGATGGAACACGTATCACTCCGTTCCAGAAGCAGGTTAGTTACTGTGCTCAAATCACAGGATAAAATATATAAAACGATTATATTCAGAAATGTACAGAAAAAAAAAACGTAAACAATCATGGTTTTAAACATAATTTTCACTCAAAACGGGATATTTACCATGATATATGTGTTTTTCTGCTTCCCATGAGCATGAGCCATGATCTACATGAGATAAGCTGGTTATCTCGTGATTATAAATAATAATAATGCCGGACATTTCACACAGCATCATCTGGCCTCAAAGTGAGCAGAGCTTGCGTTATGGGAACCACGTGACTGATATACTACTTTTATACTTTTTTTGTGAATACATACATATTATACGTAGAAACACCCAGACCCAAGACAAATACTTGCAGATCATACAAACATCTGTCCCGCGGAATCGAACCCGCAACCTTCTGCGTCTCAGCCGAACCTTAGTCCACTGTGCCACAGAGGTTGTCCAATTTTGGCTCATGCAACTGAAAATTATGATATACTGATAGCTCAACTGATCCAGTTCCGTTACCTATATTTGTTTTTTTATAGATGTTTTTAATAGATGTTTTATTGTAAGTACTAAACAACAAAAAAACATTGAATGAACTCTGTTGAAATTCTAAGAAAATGCTTTCCATGTCGTATACAGACGCACTGGTGCAAATGAAGTATTTTTCCACGTGTTTAAACAAATTATAAACACAAAATCTGTACACGCAATTCACTTCAGCACGACATTGCTCTTAGGAAACAAAATTCACCGCATTAAGACGATTCAATATTTAATGTATTGAATTAAACCGTCCCAGCATTTCTAGTACCATTTATTAATTAAAATCAATATTGGTGGACAATTCCACACAACACCATCAGCCCTAAACTATACATAGCTTGTATTATGAGATACTAGATGACCGATGCAGTACTTAGATACTTTGAAATACATACGTAAGATACTTTATAATACTCAGACAGAACAAACTACCAAATGAGCTGACAGGCCAGTCAATGAAACAAATTACAATAAAAGATGTCTCATTTGTCTCATTAGCTGGCATTACTAGAACAAAAAAGACTACAAGTAGTTTCATTTGTCCCATTAGCAACTTAAGTTTCCATAACTGTATTGATTGTATGACTTTGAATACAAACGGAAACTGCAGCTATGTTTTTGAATGTTGTTTAGTGTTTCGTGGTGGTTGGCGCGTCTATCAACATGGCCCAGATCGGTATGGTGATGGGCTTCGCCGCACCGCTGTTGCTCCAACTACGAACCTCTGCCACTGTCTCGGTTGATGGAGCTAAGGGTTCATGGATCGGTCAGTAGACGTTAAAGCCATGTTTTTCCAAAATTAACTAGAATCACATTTGAGGTTTATGTCTTATAATAGAACGTGTCGTAACTTCCAATTTCTGTTTCAGCTGCTCTACCGGCATTGGGTCTTATAATTGGCAATGTAACCATACCCCCTTTGATGGTTAAGTGTGGCAGAAAGAAAGCCAATTTGATCAGCATCTTCTTAGTCATACTGGGTTGGTTATGCCTAGTTATGGCGAACGGTCTTACTACGATTCTGGCGGGCCGGCTCTTGCAGGGCATCTCAGCAGGCATGAGCTTCTGCCTCATTCCAATTCTCATCGGAGAGTACACCAGCCCGAAGAACCGAGGAGCGTTCACCATACTCATGTCACTGATTATGGCTTTAGGGACCTTTACGGTGCATGCAGTCGGGTCTTACACAACGTGGAAGGTCACAGCATTCGTCTGCGCCGCTATATCCTCGATAGACTTCGTGTTGGTGTTGTTATCCCCTGAAGCACCCAGCTGGTTATCTGATCGGGGAAAATACAAGGATTGCGAACACGCCTTTCGATGGCTGCGAGGTGATAAGGAAGAAGAGGAGCTGTCTAGAATGATCGAAACAAGCAAGACAAGACGATCGATAGCAAGCAAACGAAAGGAGAGTGCCTCACGAGGGTTCCTGTCTACAGTTGTTAAAAAAGAATTCTATAAGCCGATAATAATAATGACCCATTTATATACAATAGGGCAATGGGCAGGTATCAATATAATGGCGCCTTACATCGTCAACTTGGTGGAAATTCTTGCTGGAACCGACATCAACGTGCCTGCAGTGGTAGTATCTATAGACGTACTGAGAATGGTGTCGTGTGTCATCGCTGTGTTCATCATCAGAAGGTTTAAAAGAAGGACAATGTTATTCACGACTGTTGGCCTCAACTGCATAATTCTCCTTGCTATTGCAGGGTACGCGTATGCTAAGGAACAGGTCCAGTTTGGTCCTGCTTTAGGTGTGGTACTTCTCCACCTTCTGATGGCAAGTGTGGCGATTGGCTCGTTACCACTGCCATTTACGATCGCTGGAGAGATATTTCCGCTGAAATATAAGGGTATATCCAGTGGCATCAGCTCCATTTTCTGTTCCATTAATGTTTTTTTACCAGTTAAAACGTTCCCTTTCTTGGAGAACGAGATTGGTCTGCACGGAGCGTGCTGTCTATACGTTGGTATCATCGTCTACTGTATGACAGTGGTGTGGGTACTACTGCCTGAAACTAAAGATAAGACGCTGCAGGATATAGAACAAGAGTTTAAAGGCAAAGTTACTGTGGATGAGTTAAATTCAGCGCAGCCATTGACCTTGTTACATGGAGGAGCCCAGCATAATAAATTAATAAATAATGCGTAACATTTCACACAGCATCATCTGGGTCACAAAAGTAAGCAGAGCTTTGAAAAAACACCAAAACACATACATATTATACATAGAAAAACACATACCTACAGATCATAGTCCCGCTGCGGGAATCGAACCCGCAACCTTGTGTCTCAGCAGGCCTTCTCCCTTCAGATGTCTTCAAACAAGTTATCAATTTAATATATTAAATAATTTTAAATTTTTCAATAAAGATAATTAAAAAAAAAACAATACCTAAACAACTCAGGAGATAAGTTTCATAAAATAGTCAGACTTGTCTGATTATGTATATTTAAGGCATGAAGGCAATGTATAATGGTGTAAACAATAGCATCAAATGGTCTCAAATGGTCATTATTATCATGTCCATTAGATGCTAATGCATGAGCATTACAATAATAGGACAATGAATTCATAACAAAAATGTTTACGCACTTAGATATTTAATAATCAACAACATTATATTTGTGGTCAAAAATGAACTTATGTAAAATTAAATTAAATTATATTTCGGTTACTAACCACAAACCCCTACTATGAATTTATGAAAAAGCAACAATTTTATATGTAGGTATAAGTAAGGTTAAGGGATTTTTAACCGCCACTTGTAGGTATGGTTTTGAAGCTGCAGTTCGACATCGTATTCATTTCACGGGGCTCTACTATACTATTATTATATTATTATTATTATTATATTGGGTTAATACTCGTGCAAAACCCTTCTCTAACTTAAATCGATTCGAGTCGTTTTAGACGTTGGAATGTAATGTTAGTAGTGATATTACTTTAACCAATCGATGTTGTAATCCTTCACAGATAGACAGACAGACGATACAATAATTTAAATTAGTGAACGTTATAACTGTCAATCCGACTCAATTTGACGTACACTTCATCGACCTTATCGTTTCGATATATCATAATCGGTTCGCTGAGTAGTAATGAGTTGGAAAATAAATAAATGTTGAAGGACATTTTCACACAGCACTATCAAGCTCAAAACTAAACAATACTTGTATTCTTGGAAACAGATGACTGATAGAATACTTATACCAGTAAAACATACTTATAATACTTTATAACGCGAAGCATAGATGTTCTCTCGTGGACCCATGATTTTATCCCAATAAAGGGACCTCAAATATCCCGACGTCACCTACCAAATGTGACTATTGTGTTTATTGGTGTGCATAGAATAGGGGAATTGAGCTGCTGTTTGTATATATACTTTTCTAACAAATCTCATTTTTTTATTCAAAACTCTCACTCACTTCTCGAGTTGTCTTGGAAAACTCATAGTAGGGGTACATAATTGATAAAAACGGACATTATCAGTGCAGTGTGGTATAAGTAATCGTATCTACCCAATTAGGTTCCAGCTACATAAAATCATTTTATGCGCATCGTCAGTCCATTCTAAGTGTTTATATATATTTGAGAAGTGAGCGAACATGGAGCATCGGTGAGTTATTTATTTATTTTTGGAAAACCATAGACATAAAACAAATCAAATTATACAAGACCAATAACACACAGAGTGGTCGTTTGAAAAGCCTGTTACTTCTGGGTATAATAATAATAATAATAATGCCGGACATTTCACACAGCGTTATCCAATAATAATAATAATAATAATACATAATCCCGGACATTTCACACAGCAGGATCAGGCCCCAAAGTAAGCAGAGCTTGTGTTATGGGTACCTATCACATGACTGATATGCTACTTATATACTTTTTTTTGTAAATACATACATATTATAGACTTAGTGGCCAACTCAGCCCACACCTCACTCGGCCCGCGGGCCGAAACGTCCACTACGAAATTTACTTATATTTTTTTATAGTAAACTCAGCCCGCGGGCCATATCGACCCCTTTGAAAATCTTAATTTAGCCCAAAATTATCTCAGCCCCCGGGCTAAATGACCACTTCGAAATATATTTATGATTTTTTATAGCCAACTCAGCCCGCGTTCCTAAACTGTTTTAGAATGCAATACATTACATCGTAAAGAGGATGCATATCTCCTTTACTATTATTGTTTATTTGTAGGTACTAGCTAGATAGCTAATTTATCTATATTAGAAATTAGAACTGCCATTGCAAAACATATAAACGTGTCTTCGTTTTTGATTATTTTTGCACAAAATATATTAAATATATAATAGAAATGAGGTGGAGATGGTATGGAGATACTTTCAACATTACCTATAGATTTTGAGTTTGTTACATCACAACGAGGCGGTCGAATTCTCCAAAGGTCAGGTTATCGTTTTCGCTTTAAAAGAAATAACCAAGATGGGTCAATATTGTGGAGATGTATAAAGAGTGATTCATGCTATTCTACTGTGAAAACAAACTCTGAAAGTGAAATTGTCATTCATGAAACTGAACATAATCATAGTTCTGACATTGCTTATAACGAAGTTAAGAAATGTATGGATGGGATGGAAAAAAAATTGACCGAGGATTTAAGTACTCCAAATTCATGTATATATAATGACTGTATTAATAATTTAGAAGATGCAGGGCTTAGCATAGTGACCAAAATATCAAAATTCGAAAGTATCAAGAAAAAGTTATACAGGAAACGAAATAAATCGTTAGGCATGAAACGAATTACATTTGCATCTTCGGATGATGTTATCGTACCCAAGAAATTTCAACAACAATTTTTTGCTGATTACAATGTGGAAGGTAATCGAATATAAATATTTGCTATCGCTGAATTCTCAAGTCTACTACTATCACGACGTAAGACGTTTTATATTGATGGTACTTTTAAAAGTTGCCAAAAATTTTTAACAACTTTTTACGATGCATGCCGATTTAGGGAGTGACAGAGAGCATGTCAGAGTTCTGCCGATCTTATACGCGTTGCTTTCTAATAAAAAACAGACAACCTATGAAATACTATTTCGCATAATAAGAAGTAAAGTAACAGCTTGGAAGCCTACTAATATTAAAATGGACTATGAAAAGGCTATGATGTTAGCAGTAATAAATGTGTGTCCAGATGTGGAAATAGATGGTTGTTTCTATCATTTCACAAAATGTTTGTGGAAAAAAGCAAAGGAATATGGCTTAACTAAGTCGAAATTGGGTAAATTACATGTCAAGCGTTTGTGTGCAATGGCACATTTACCATTTCAAGTGTTAGCAGCAGCACGGCAGTACGCCTTACAGGAATGTCCAATGAATTCATTCAGAACAAATGTAAAGGATTTTAATGAATACATTTTAGACACATGGATGTGCCCTACTTCTGTGTTTTTTAATACTTGGACGTGCTATAAACAAATTAATCGGACAAACAATGTGGTCGAAGGATTTAATTCAAAAATTAACAAGATTCTGAAACCAAAACCCAACATTGTAAAATTTTTAGTGGCAATAGAAAATATAATGAAAAACGACTGTAAAAGGTTACAGATCGGCTTTAATGTTAAAAGAAAAAATGATGTTATTGTTATAGATGTGACCGCATATGAAACGAATTTAATAAGTTTATAGAGTTATGTATTAAAAAATTGAGGTATTAGAAGCTGTTTAATTCAGAGAGATGAAGGCTTGTGTCAAAGGTTTTTTTTTATGTTGTAACCTTAGTTGAAAATAAGCAGCGTGTAGGCACCTAATTATTTAATTTGTAGCATTAAATAAATGTTTTTTCGTTATTCTCTTATTTTGTTCACTTGGATAGGTAGTCTATTTTTTTCCATGAAGAATGAGTACTTACATAACGATATAGAAACCTCATAGATACGTCATATTGGTATGTCTGTCTGTCCGTTTGTAGTAATAGTTTATAAGATTACACAAATAAATAGGTCTTCATTAAAAAACATCATTTTTATTGTGATTTTCGATAGTTTCTACAAGGCCCAGATTAATGGTTAAGATTTAATTTACCCGGACGAAAGAAACATTATATCGTAATGCCCGTTTAGGTTCGCGGGCTGAGTTAACTGTGAAAATAGAAACATATCTCACAGTGGGCATTTCGGCCCGCGGGCTGAGAGTGGCCTGGGCTAAGTTGACCAATAACCGCAAAAACACTTCAAAGGGGCCAATATGGCCCGCGGGCTGAGTTGACAATGAAAATATATAGATAAATTTCGTAGTGGACGTTTCGGCCCGCGGGCCCAGTGAGGTGTGGGCTGAGTTGACCACTAAGTCATATTATACATTAAAAAAAACCCAGACCCGAGACAAATACTTGCAGATCATACAAACATTTGTCCCGCGGCGGGAATCGAACCCGCAACCTTCTGCGTCTCAGCCGGACCTTAGCCCAGTGCGCTACAGAGGTCGTCAATCTGGCCACAAAGTAAGTAGAGCTTGAGTTATGGGTACCACATGACATACATTCTGTCAAAAAAAGTATCGGGAATGGACGACTTTTTTATGGTATTCAATTTTCTTCTTCTTCTTTGTTAATGGCCTGTGACATACTAATGTCAATTCTGCCAATGTCAAGGGTTTATAGTTTATAGTCAGATTGTGTGTTATTAGAGTCTTATTCGATGGTTAATTGTCAATTCTAGATGTCACGCGGAATGGCGTCTAGAATTTTCTTGGAATTCCTCGTCGTTCAAATAACATTGCACCACAATACACATATAATTCAATTATCCATACCCGTCCTGTAGACACAATTTATTCATTAAAATTCCGCCAAGATTACTGAATAAAAGATGCAATAAAACGGGTAAAAAATATTAAATTAGCATAGCTACTCGTATGTTACTCCATGAAATAACAGACGAAGAATTCACTTTATATTTTTTTTGTAGAAAGTCAATCTAAAGTCAAAGTCATGTTGACTGTTTTCTTTGACTATCACGGTGTTGCACTCGAAATTCTTGCCGGAAGGGCAAACGGTAAATAAAGACAAATACCATCGAGCAACCTTATTCACCAGATATGGCTCCAGCCGACGATACTTTCTTTTTCCGAAACTCAAATTACCACTTCGTGGCACTTCGTTTTCTTTCGGTAGATGACATAAAGGAGAAGCCGCGGTGAGAACTGAACTCGTTTAAAATCGTTTAAAAAAATGTTTTGATCATTGGATTATTCGTTGGCACAAATTTATCTTTTCTGAAGGAGTATACATTGATGGACATAAAATAAAATTGGATGAATAGCTAAACTAACCTAACCTAACATTTTGAGTATTATTCATCGTTTTCCGTTACTTCTTGATATACTATGTACTATGTACTATGTACTATGTACTATGTACTATGTACTATGTACTATGTACTATGTACTATGTACTATGTACTATGTACTATGTACTATGTACTATGTACTATGTACTATGTACTATGTACTATGTACTATGTACTATGTACTATGTACTATGTACTATGTACTATGTACTATGTACTATGTACTATGTACTATGTACTATGTACTATGTACTATGTACTATGTACTATGTACTATGTACTATGTACTATGTACTATGTACTATGTACTATGTACTATGTACTATGTACTATGTACTATGTACTATGTACTATGTACTATGTACTATGTACTATGTACTATGTACTATGTACTATGTGCTATGTACTATGTGCTATGTACTATGTACTATGTGCTATGTGCTATGTGCTATGTGCTATGTGCTATGTGCTATGTGCTATGTGCTATGTGCTATGTGCTATGTGCTATGTGCTATGTGCTATGTGCTATGTACTATGTACTATGTACTATGTACTATGTACTATGTACTATGTACTATGTACTATGTACTATGTACTATGTACTATGTACTATGTACTATGTACTATGTACTATGTACTATGTACTATGTACTATGTACTATGTACTATGTACTATGTACTATGTACTATGTACTATGTACTATGTACTATGTACTATGTACTATGTACTATGTACTATGTACTATGTACTATGTACTATGTACTATGTACTATGTACTATGTACTATGTACTATGTACTATGTACTATGTACTATGTACTATGTACTATGTACTATGTACTATGTACTATGTACTATGTACTATGTACTATGTACTATGTACTATGTACTATGTACTATGTACTATGTACTATGTACTATGTACTATGTACTATGTACTATGTACTATGTACTATGTACTATGTACTATGTACTATGTACTGTACTATATGTATTTTTTGTAAATACATACATATTATACATAGAAACGGGGTATCGGGATGGGCAGGGTACCAAAACTGAGAGCGGCCTCTCGGCGGTAATTAGTGCCATGGTGTAATCCAACGGCGCACAATGTAAGCTTTGCGTTCGCGAGTACTATCGAATCATCGATTCTGCAATCGAAGCTAGACTGAAATTTTGTTTTCATTACAATATTATTATTAAGCATTTATTAACTGAAATGTTACAGTTTGTACTTATAACTTAATTATATTAGAATTCCTTTTGTACATCAGTACGTCCTAGAGACACAAAGGCCTCTTCCTGCTTTTTTCAGCAAGTCTTGTCCAAAGTGGACCTGCAGCTTTCTTAACTTCGTCTACCCATCTCCTGATTGGCCTTTCTCGTTTTGCTTTTTTGATCTTGAGTTGGAGTCCATTCGAGTACAGTGGACTCCATCCATTCGATAGAGTCCACTGTATTCGTTATTTTTAGTTATTTTTGTTATTTCTATATCTCCTACTTTGTCAATTAGGCTTATTCCTTAGACACTTATTTCCATGCTACTTTGGCACGTTCTTAGTTTCTAAAGACACAGATCAAGTCTGGCATCCATAGGTTAGGCATGGAAGGATGCAAGAAGCTTTCTTTTGGTAGCGATTGAGTATATTTTGTTCTTCATCACCTCCAGGGACCATTAGCCTTTCCATGCGTTGGCTACCTATCGGCGTAGGTGCTCAGTTCGTCATTGGTTTGGTTCGCCCCTTATTAATCGTCAGGCCAACCTTCTGGCAATATTCTATCAAATCGCTGAGGATTACCTGCAGGTTTCATTACAATATACGGAATGCAAACAATCTTTTCCCAATGATAAAATTTTTTATTATTGTTGAACAAACGACTTAGAATAAACAACAAAGCGTGTGCGCAATCATCAATCATTTGAAGATCAGAAAAGCCATCCTGTTACTGTCAACATAGATACATTGCACTGCTACAGATTTTGGCACCACCGCATCTGGACTTTTGAGGCTTTAACTAAAGAACCTGGTTTCAACAAGGTGGGGCACGTCAAACATGTGAAATTTGGGACAAAAACGAAAAGAGTTCAAAAGAGTTGACATTAACTTGTGAACCCAACTAGAACATGTCTTAATGGAGTTTTTATATTGGGTATTTAAACAAAATCCACATCAGCAACCCAGGAGAATTATAAGAAAATAAATTCAATGAAATGTAAAACAACCACCCACTGTTATGGCAATTATGGAAAATATTCTGTCCAGATTTCAGAGTGTAAAGATAAACAAGGCTCACACATAATTTGTATACTTAAAAATACAATACATTCAGTTTTTGATTAATACAGCGTGTTTATTTATTATGACCATTTAAAATATTAAAGGCCTGTCGATCCTCCCTGTATATAAATCACTTTATGATTTTAGTTTAATACAATTTTTGCAGTAAGAACCTAGTGGCTCAGACCACGTCAGGAAGACCAAGAGATGAAGTCATGAGCTCGAACGACTTCTTCATGAACGTAGCGAAGTTAGCGGCCAGACGCAGCAAGGATCCGAAGACTCAGGTGGGAGCCTGCATCGTCAGCAAGGAAAACGAAGTCATTGGCGTCGGGTAAGCCTCATTATTCTACAAATGATGGGAGAGGCACTTTGTTTTCTTATAAATAATTTCCTCTATTATGGTCGCACGTGTGATGGATCTGCTGCCGTCCTACTGTAATTGCATCAGTTGCATGAGGTGGGAAATATAACAAAACTACTTCTGAATTACTTAGGTACTTGACGAACACTCTGTCAAGCGCGTAATGCCTGAAAAAAACCTTCTCTAAAATGGGATATATTTTTTACTTCTAATATTATTTATAGCAGTCGGCTAACTGTGGCCTTGGACAGCAAAGAATGCAATTAAGCCGACGAGACACAAGCGGCGCCAAAAGTGGCCAAAAGTCAAAAGTCGGCCTTTCTCTCGAACCGCGCTATTAGATGTTTCACATCAAAAATCGTTAATAATCGTAAAATTTAGTTGAGGTCGTATTGGTCTGGTCTAACTGGTCGTAACTGGACCTAGGTGTAGTCGTTAATTGCGAAACAGTACGTACCAAACTAATTTTTATGCCAAATGATTTACGAGATCGGTAGTCGAATTCCGGTGGCAAAATTTCGTTAATTGTTTTCCTAAACACATTATTATTTAATTTCAGTTACAACTGCATGCCTAGAGGTAACGACGACCTCTTCAATATCTGGGATGTCAAAGAAAAAAAGCTCGCATATGGTATGTAGCCAGGTATGCAATTATCCTACTACGACTATCTATGATTTCACACGTATCTCAAAACTATGACTAATTACGGCCTCGGTAGACACCTTCAGTAGACCTCCACCTCCTCAGTAGACACCCTTGAGGGTGTGTAAATAATAAATAGGGTCTAATTAATACAAAATTAATTAGGTATTATAATGTAATTATATTTTATGCACTTATGATAATATCAACGCGTAAATTTTGCGTGTTTCCTGTAGGTACGAGAGTTGCCCTGCAGACTAAAGTTACAACCTATCAGGGAGAGGGTGGTAGGCCGTACGCCTCTTTGGGTTTAGGTCCGTTTTAGAGGGTATCTTGGAAGAATACATATAGAATGATGAATTAGCTCTCCTACGTGTATTTTCTCATGTCTCAGCCATGACGCGACTTTCCATCTGAGTCCATGACTTATGTTTGTCCTTCCTTATCTATTTTTTTTCAATGCATTAAAGTGCATTGATAAGATATAAGATAATTATATTCAGATAATGATATTTGAATACAAATTTAGTTGCTGCATTTTATTACCATAACAAATTATCTGATTGCAGTGGCAGTGGTACCTATATAACTTGCTAGCAAGCCCCGATTCTAAAGGCTTCTACTTCTTATCGTGTCACTAATTATTTCGATCCAGTGTGGTGAAAGGACTAAAAGGCACATCAGTGGCTCCAAATGTCTGGTTTACGTGATTCAATATTTTTTTTGAATTAGAAATATCATTGGAAATCAAAAAAACAAAGAAATTAAGGTTACTTTTCTGCGACACGAAATATAGGTAGGTCATTAGATGAAATACATTTCCAGAAATAACTGCAGAAATTTACAAAATAATATAAAATACATGTAAAATAGTTGAGCTATCTAAGAAAGAACTTTACAAATCTTAATATTATTCATCTTTCTTCTTTTCTTCCAATAATGGCATCTGTTTTGTCGACAATTTTGACAGTGTCAAGTGATTGTTTGATAATAAAGTTTTAGTCGATGGTCAATTGTCAATTCTAAGCGTCATCGCGGAATGGCCGTCTAGAACTTTCTCAGGATTCCTCTTCGTTCAAATCACATTGCACCATAATACACTTATAATTCAATTGCTTGTCCTATGTAGTCACAATTTATTCACTCAAAAATTCCGATAACTGGAATAAAACGAGAAAAAACATTAATGTTACTTCATGAAATGAAAAACGAAGATATTATTTGTGTCGCATAGCTCGTATTTCAGAACAAAACATAAGGATTTGAGGCCTTAGCATAGATAATGCCATGTCAGTGACCTTCTTCTTCTTCTTAGTTAATGGCATGTGGGATAATAATGTATCTATTTTTTGCCTGTGTCAAGTGTTTATATTGTTTATGGTAAGATGTCACAAAGTCGTATCCTGTCATTCGTCATTTTTTATTTTATATAAAACAAGCTGTTCCGTTCGCGACTTCGACCGCGCTTTTTAAAAAGAAAAAAAATGTACATCTAAACCATTCTCGGATCCACTTGAACATACACAAAAAATTTCATCAACCGCTCCAGACCGATTTTAACCCTCCTACAAAGGAGGAGTTTAATTACAAACACGCACAGAAGATTTACATACATATATGAAGATGATACCTTTCATATAAAATATATATACTGACTTTTTTTGCGCGAATCACAAAGAAACAAAAAAATATTATACAAAATGTCCTATGTTCTGATAGTAGGTATATATCAAACACTTTGAGCACTAACACCATAAACTTGCAACGAGTACTTAATACAAAGTTCATTTCACTTAATTTGCCCGAGCCCATCGAGGCTGCGAACCAACAATGTCTGGCTATATCTGTCTGTCGTCTTTACGCACCCGTTGCGTGTCCACACAAACTTGTACCCCTTGCGAGCGGCGGCATGGAGTCACTTGTTTGCAAGGGTCAAGTGTTCAGAGACAAAGACCGGCTTACCTGCACCTCCGATTCCCAAACAGTGGGTGCTCAACTTATCTTCCTTTCCTTCCTTGTATCTCTGTTTGTTAAACTTGAAAACTGCCGCTAAGACTCCTTCTCGTCGGAGAAGAGAGCGCACCTTAGCTATTGTTGCGCCCGCTACATAGCACCGCGTTTTTCTTAGGCGTTTTCTTTGATCTGATGGTAACATTCATGGAGTCCGACAACGAACTCGCGGCATGGGCTAGTTTTCCACAGAGCTGGCACCGACGCGACGTTAGAATATCAGTGTTTGCGCGTGCAGGCGTGCCCGTATTGGAATCGGAAAAGGTATTTTTTCCTCAACCTGCATTTCCAAGTAGTTTTTCTTTTATACGGTTGCATTATATTAAAGCGTTACCCGCCAGCACGCCAGCACACTCTAAATTATGGATTAGTGAGTGCTGGCGTGCTGGCTGGGATGTTTTCAGTTTCAGTTTACAGTTCAAGCAAACCAAGAAGGTCAGGTAAGGTTTTCGTGCATGCCTTGTGAGAAGCCAATATTTTCTCACCCACAACAAACACAAAATAGTAGTGAACACTTTATTTACGATCTATTATTATTATACTCTTTGTGGGAAAATTTTGTTAAATTATTTATCACGAGGACAACTTGACCTTGAGATTTTAAAGTGTTAGTTAGTAATTTTGAAACAAAAAGAACAATCTAGATAATTTTAAAAGCCAGACTATTAATTTTGAACAATCTGTTTGAGGTTTTGGTAAAATTTTGAATTTCTTATCTATGAAGTTCATCATCATCATCTATGAACTCCTTCGTGAGGAGGTGATGGAACGGTGAGGTGAACAACAACCGTGATATTTGAGGCCAAACTGTTGGGTCTGCAAACAATTGAATTTTTATCTAAACAAGTGTCCGAAACGTAAAGCTCCCATTTTGAAAACCAATCGCCAGGTCTAAAACAATCTGTTGAAATTCATAAATTTCGGGAATTTTGTATTTAATTCCTTTAAACGAGGCGCGCCCCGATCTACGGAGTTGAAGACGTTTTTAATATCCATCTTTCAAATTACCTCCCCACAACTTTGATCCAAAAATGTACGAAGAGAATGTACTGCGGCTACACAGCCGCCTCGACTACCTGAACAGGTCGGAAATACTCGCCGAGTTTTGCGGCTTTTTTCGTATTATTAGATTCAAAATTCCAAATGGCCTGAGATAAAGCAGTAGCCACAGAGATGCGGGCACCGCGAAGAATACATTTCAAAATAGGGGTTGTAGTTTAACACTGGCTAATCACTTTCCAAAAGTGTTGTAAGTCAGACGTAGAATTAGAATTTACTAACGAATTATAGTATAAAATAATAACATATGCGGGATAGTAGAGTTGTTGTGGATTATTTTTTAATGGATTTTGAGAACTCTTTGTCTCTTGAAGAAGGCTGGGAAAATATCGTACACACTACAAGTTCGGGCACGGGCACGACAGCATGATTAACATTTTTATAACCAATTATTAGTTTTCGCATATATGTTATGAATGTATGTTAATATGTAGAATAATGTATATTTTATGTAAATGTACGCCGCGCCTTCTACTCTGGTTCATCATATCCTTTCCATCCAAAAGTTGCCAGGAAGAGTTCGCTCTCAAATATGTACCACTTAAGTACTATTCTTACTTTATTGTTACTTCGTATTATATTTAATATATTTTATTCTATTCTTTTCAGTATGTCACGCAGAATTGAACGCTATAGTGAATTGTAGATGCACTGATTTTACCAACTGCAGAATCTACGTGACCCGCACTCCATGTCGAGAATGCGCCAAGCTTATCGTTCAGAATAATATCAAGAAGGTCTTTTATATAGAAGGACATGATGAACCAATTACTGAAGACATGTTTGATAAGTTGAAGAGCGAAGGGTTCAGTTTCAAGTAAGTGTACAAGAACGTGCTAAGCCGATAGTACCGAAAGAGTTTGTCAACAAAGTATTTTCAGCAGTCGAATGTGTTCAACAAAATTGTTTACAAAGTCGGCTCCGCCAGTGCACGTTCTCTAACTAATAATTCACCCGAACTGAGATCTTGCGATGTTCGTATTTTTTCGATCGATAAGTTAGGTAGGTTTATGTCTATGAGGTAGGTAGGTACATAAAAGACAAAACAAGTATTTATTCATGAAAACATTCACGAACTTTCAAAACGAGCCTAAATTCCTACGAATTCACTAAGAAGTTCCATGGAACAGCTCCAGAGCTTCCATAGGAAAGCTCAGCTTGCTGTCACCGCCATTCTTGACAGGTAGGTATGCCAAGATTCTGCTTAAATCTGCCTCTACCTATAATCTCACGAACCCCTAGTCCAATTGTTTTGTTCAATAAGTTTTTATCATGTATCTCAATTTTAATCTGTCGACGCAGAGCGGTAGGGTGTTAACGTAATAGTAGCAGTAGCGGTAGTGATAGCAACTCAACAGGAATATCTGCGAAGTAAGTCTGAAAAAAGGAAACCAGCAGCTCACCCACTGATGAAAAAACGCTCATTGCGGAGATACAAACGGATATATGTGTTTGACAGTTAGATATTACTAGTTGTCACGTAGGTACTAAGTAATATCGGAGCAGATAAACAAATCGAATGTTATCGTCTAACAAACAAACACAACGCCAAATCATTATAATTGTAGTATATTGATTCCATTTAGATTATTGTCTCTGAACGACTCTTATAAACGTTGTAATAGTAGGTAACTCCACGAAGTAGTCAGATTAATAAAAGACAGCATGCGATGTTGCCATTTTAAGAAGTAGGTTGTAATGTAGAAATTTCCAATTATAGAGGTTACACGCTTTGCGCGTAAACGTGTATAGCCTACGTATTTGAATTCCCTCCAGCTCCAGATGCGCCTTCTCAAGGCAAGGTCTATCCACATCTACATATAGATAATTTTAGCTTATCTTTTCAGTAAATTTGAACGAACGAATCCTGATCACATGATTTAGTTGAATGATGGACATTAGCAACAGCATTGGACGCTTGACAGAAAAGCAGTTATGGCTACTGCTTCTGACAGAAGACCAGTCAAGAACAATGCGGCCCTTGGGACCAGAATGTTCCATAATCCTCAACGGTGAAATGTAATGAAAAATACTGATTTGGCACAACATGGAATAGACTAAAGCGTAAATGTGGTCATGTACAATCAGTACCTACGCTACAAAACTGTGAGGGACCAGTATTACGGACTTGGAATCACAGAGGGTAGCTCGCCGTTTACAGATTAGAGATCTTATTTAACAAAGTTAAGTAAAAAACATCACGTCGCGCCAAAAAGGGTCAGCTCAGCGTATTAATAGGCAAAACCTACCTACTTCAAGCAAGTGTTGTGCTATCCCCATGCAATAACGTCACGACATCAGAAGCTCGCCTCTCACTCTGTCCAAATAAAAAAATGAAATATAAAACAATATACAATAATATAAAATATATGTGAAATACTTAAGCTGTTTAAGGACCGTTTAAAATTATCTATCCAACTCAACTGATCCAGATCACTGCCAGAGGGCAGCGTCCCCAAGATACTGGCAAGACACGTTGATTAGCAATACGTATAAACTTTGCCAGAAAGGAGCCAGCTCTTGGTTCACGCAATGCTTCTACCAGACAGACGCCGGGAAATAATTTAGAAAACAAATGGAAACAGTATTTTCTTTTATTAGACATAAGTAATAAGTATTATCAGTAAAGTTCAAGTATTCCTGTGTATTCCTGTTTGGTTGTTTATGAGTTTGATTGATAATATTACGAATATCATTTTATTTATTTATATATAATTATGTAGGTTTGTATTTAGTTATGTAATAACAATATTTGTTTAATGTACGCCGCGCCGTCCACTCCGGTGATAAGGCTGCTCATACGACTTATGTACTTTGTTTTTGTTTTTTATTATGCAAGGTGTACAATAAATATATAAGTATTGTAATACGTAAGTACATACGAGTAAATCTAAAATAAATTAATAATAATATTAAGAATAAAGAGGGTAGGTAGAAGGTAGTTCTTGTACCCAGAAAGTACAATCTCGTCGGCAAATAACAGCAGTGCTATACCACAGAATACCGCGATCTTCAATAAGTAATTTCTAAAAAAGCTGTTACCAGAGGAAAAAAGTGATACTAAGATACCTAGATCACCATTCAATATGTGACACAACAATATTGATGGCATCCCACTTCACTTCGTATAATAAAAACTAGCTGTTGCTCGCGACTTCGTCCGCATTATTTTTAAAGGAATTGTAGCTTAAATCCTTTCCCGAGATGCAATTTGTCTCCATGCCAAATTTTATTGATAAGTTTTAAACCAATCACCTAACCACCCAAATGAAATGAAATGAAATAATGAAATGAAATGAAATATTATTTATTTGCTTGAACATATGTGATACAATTAGGTCTTATAATAGTTGGTTCATTGTATGTTCTACCATATTCTTTGGCATGAAATTTTATCTAGTGTCATTAACCTAGTTCTTAGCTTTACTTAATTTTCTTGGGAGATATATTATTAGAATGAATTCATAAATATTCATACTTATAAACAATGTCATTTCTTATAAATTAATAATAGTTAATAGGTCAAAAAAATGTTTATAAGTTAATAATAATGATACAGTTTAGATGTCCCATAATTAAAATATTCACTAATTGTAGAAAAACACTTGTCTTTAAGCCACTTTTTCAATTTAACAAAAAATAAAATGCCATTTAGGTCTTTAATGTTGTCAGGTAGGTATTATAAATTTTAACACACATATAGTAGGCTTGGCATTATGGTAATGTAAGTTTATATATAGGAATGTGCAGTTTGCTGTTGGATATATCCCGTAGTTGGCGAGTGCGAAAGTCCTGATTCGTTTTGAATAGTTCAGGATGTTGCTTGACAAACTCTGATGCTGGTTTTATATACAGACACCGGAAGGGGCAAAATTTTGTTTTTTTTTAATATAGGTCTACAGGGCTCTAGGAAGTGAGTTCCACATAAGGATCGAATGGACCTTTTTTGGGTTCTGAAAGCTCTATCAGCTTCAACACTGTTTCCCCATAACAAGGGGCCATATTGTAGAGCTGAACCGACATAACCATGATATGCACTAAGGGATACTTTTATGGATGCTATCTCACGAAGCCTCTTGAGCACGTACGCGTATCTGCTGAGCTTAGTACACACCTTATCTATTTGTATTCTCCAATTATATTTTTATCCAGATAAATGCCCAAGAACTTCATAGAGTCTACTTCTTCAATTTTATTATTATTACATTTAATGTTAAGTTTTATTGGGCTACGTTAGAATGAATGAAATTGCATTAATTTTGTCTTGTCAATATTCACCTTTAAGTTATTAACAACAACACCCATTAACAAGATTCAAATTCAAATTCAAATTCAAATTCAAATTCCATACAAACATTCACACCTTATTTAACCGACTTTATCAAAAAGGAGGAGGTTCTCAATTCGTCGGAATCTTTTTTTTTTATGTATTTGTTTTTTTTTATGAATTTGTATATGTTCATCGATTACTCAAAAACGGCTGAACCGAATTGAAAATTGTTTTTTTTGAAAGGGCACACAGGTGGTCCCATATAAATTCGAGTTGTAAAATCAACGAAATTCCAAAAATTGTATACATCGATGATGTTTTCATGTACTTCGATACCTCGCTGTCTCATTGGATCAGTGTGTTTTTTTGGCCTACCCATATTATATATATACAAAATACGCCTACTATCCACTAAAAATGTATTATAGGCTCAAATTTCATTCAATGAAGTCGGTTTCTTTTTAGTTTTTAAAACGTAATTATTTAATATCCTTTATGGTTTTATCCTTTGTTTTTTTTATCCTTTATGATCCCATTTTATCTTGAAAAAATCCTGACACAACGTGTGCATTTATTTTGCATTATACGTATCCAAACCAAGTTTCTAAGAAATCACACCACCCGTTAAAAAGTTCCCATACAAATTTGTACACCCCATTTTTACCCTTTTTTATGGTTATTTTGAAAAATCTTGAAAGAGGTGTCTATTTTTTTTGCATTTTATTTATTCATATCAAGTTTCTAGCAAATCGCACTACGCGTTAAAAAGTTTCATACATTCGTTTTCACCCCTTTTCACCCTTTTAGGGGTTGAATTTAAAAAAAATCTCGGCTTAGTGGGTGAGTTTGCTGTAAAAGGAAGCTACTTTCCAAATTTCAGCTTTCTAGCTTCAGCGGCTCCGGCGATGATGAATCAGTCAGTCAGGTTAAGCTCTTTTGTAGGTGAGATATAGATGAATAAAATTAAATGAAAAGAAAATATTTAGTGTTAAAGGGCTGGTACTTACCTCGGACAAAGGATTAGTACCTATGGCTATTCAACGAGGCAACGTTGCCAGTCTTTTGGGCACTTTACCTGCGGTCAGTGAATTGAACTCTCTTTTTTATCTATAAGTAATTGTATTTTATTATGTACATTTCATATACAAGTAACATAATAACAGCAGGTACACGATTAACAAAACAAACTAACTATTACACTAACTAATACTATTTTTTTTTTATTTATTATGAATACCTCCAAGTACCCACCCTGTACCATACCTAGTTTGTGTTTGTCAAAAAAAAATATTTGAAACTGCCGCGGAATACAGTTGTTTGGTGACGAGATGTGGGCAGTTAAGGAACGCACTGCCTAACCCTGCTCATTCGACCCCTGTCCAAATGAGTCTATCATTAGATATTTGGATGCCTTCAAATGAATAACACCAAAACAATAAGGAGAAGTTAAGTGCAGTTTTGGCGAGAATTCATTTTGAATACTGAGCGTACTTGTTCTCTTTCCGCGGTCTAACAAAACAGAACCGCGCACAAGCATTTTGTACTCTTTCAACGAGTCTTTGAGTTCTTGTTAGATGTCGAGGACCGTACAATGTATCAACATAGTTTAGTTTGAAAAAGATTTTGACTTCATCAGTTGCAGTTCCAGTTCCTCGCCAAGATAAGATCAGATTCTGTACAAGATTTTTAATCTTTAAACAATTCCATACACTATCTGTTAATGTTTCTGGAAGCGGAAGTTTGAATTCATTTGTTAACCCAGATTGCGATCATAATACGCTCATACAGTCAAGCAAAAGGCTTACAATTTACCTCATCTTAAATTTAGGAATCAATAATTTGTATAGTTAATTAACTATCGTAAATAAATTGGTACTTAGAAGTTATACGCGTAGACAGCACAAGTAGATATTGACTAATCATATTAAGTAATTACTACATGGAAAAACCTTGTACATTATAAGGAAATACTTAATTTATTATTTTTAGACTTAATAAATAACATACGTTTTGTACAGTAAGTACTTATTTAAATTTACTTTATCTATTATGAAACGCCATTTAAGTTCAGTGTGTTCATCTACGAAGCATCTTCTAACGAAACATTGTCAATGCAGCGTTAAAAAAAATCCTAAACTTCCTTTTCCCGATAAACATACTTAATTTTGCTTTTACATAATTACGTTTCAAAAACTAAAAATAAAATTGACTTCATTGAATATAACAAAAATACAACTGAATTGAGAACCTCCTTCTTTGTTTGAAGTCGGTTAAAAACACGCTAAATCATCTTTCATTGAAATGAGGATTATTAGTAATGAGTGCAAACATTATTCAGAAGTTCAAACAGTGGCAGTGTGAAGATCTCTCTGTTACGTTGACCGTGCGGAGGCTGCGACTTTTATCCCGATGTCCACTAATGAGAGAAAATGTGCAGCACGGATTGTGACGTGACGTGAAAGTCATAACGTTATTTACATAACTACGTATGGCATAGTTTTCAAGGCAGTTTTCAAGGCACTTTACGATCAGATGTATTTATACCATAGCTTTAACGTCACGATGATTATTGCTACTCTCTGCTTGATGATAAAACAGTGTTCTCGTAATCCACATAAATTAGCACGTAGGTACATTGCTTACACCACTGGACTGCTGCATCTTCTGTCTCTATTGTGGTGCTTGTACGAAGTCAGCGACTGCGTCGACTTCAGCTCCTCAAGAGTTAGCGGTCTTCCTCTGAACTCATCCTCGATATCCTGTAACGTCCTGTCCTTGGTCTCCGGGAGGAAAAAGTACGCCACAACGAGACAGTAGCCGACTACCAGAGCGTAGATACAATAAGCTCCATGGATGCCGAATGAATTGAAGAACAGAGGAACCGTTTTGACAGTTATAAAGAGATTTGCTGATAAGAACAGAACGCTGATACCTCCCGCTAGGCTTCTGAACTCCAGAGGGAACAACTCTCCGGCGATAATAAAAGGTAGAGGCACCGTGCCGGTCGCTATCGTGAACATATGGATGTGAATTAGCAGTACTCCGATCGCGGGATGGTCAAACGGCAGCATGCCGTGACCCTTGGCGTATGTGTAAGCCGCTATGCTCAGAAAAGCAAACAAATTGATCCCAACAGTACTGAACAGCATCGTTCTTCTATTGATCTTCTTTATTACATACACGGCGGCGGCGTTAGAGAATATTCTCTGGGCATCTAATGTAATAACCAGTAGCGCCATGTTGAGGTCGCTGCCTATCACATTATGGAAGATATCCATTGTATACGCAGCGAGGATGTTTGCCCCGGCCCACTGGCCGAGCGTGTATATATGCATCATTATGAATATCGGTTTGTAGAACTCTTTCTTGCGCATCGTCACGTTAAAGTAGGCCAGGTTTCGTCTTGCCTTCTTGGAAAATGTCTCCGATATGTTTGCATCCGCTTTTCCTTCTCTGACTACGATACTCGCTTCTATCATTCGGTTGAGTTCCTCCTCTTCGGTGTCACCTCTCAGCCATCTAAAGACTTTCTTGCAGTCGTCGTATCTACCCTGATCGGCCAGCCAGCTCGGAGTTTCCGGCGAGTATATCACCACAATTAAATCGAAGAATGCTATGAAAGCGCAGACGAGAGCAGTCACTTGCCAACTGAGGTAGGAGCCCATGGTGTGGACGATGAGGACCCCGGTGGCGATCGTCAAAGAGATGGTGGTGAGGAAGGCTCCGCGGTTGTTGGGGCTGGTGTACTCACCGATGAGCACGGGGCCGAGGGAAGCGCTTATGCCCATAGAAACTCCTTGTAGAAACCTAAAAATTCAAATAACAAATTATTCAGGGTTTGAAAAAGGTGTATGAAAGTTTTACGAAGTCTTTTAGATGACATTCAGGTACATGTTTATGTTATGTACATGGCTAGACTGTGACCGATGAAATACTATACTACGCAGTAATGCGACAATTGTGAAAAACACATCCTGTGAAGACCCACAGAAGCCTACCCTAGTTCTTCACCTGGCCACGAGCAGAGTGGTTAAGCTGTTGGCTGCGATGATGCAGAACCAGCCGACGAGTACAGTCACGATGCTGACGAGGTTGGCAGACCGCCGACCGTAGTTCGCCATAACAGACGGCACAATGAAGTTACCAGCCACCAGAGCGAAGCCCAGAATGGATGCTGGAATTGGTAAGATAAGAACAAATGATTAAAACGGAGAGAAATTTGGTGAGGAGATAGATTGTATATTGTGGAAAGCCCCGAATAAAATTTGCGATGCTTAAAAGGGCGAATAAGTTTAAAGTGCTATATTACGTTTAAAGACATAAAAGTACACATATTTATGGAAATATAAATCTTGAATAAACAGTTCTAATCAACTTTTCGAATCCCACTTCGGGTCAAATGTTTTAATGATCTGCAAATAAATATTTCTGGGTTGGGTCATAGAAATCATAGTTCAACCTTCAACCTGAGAGTTCTCATGTTTTCTTTCTCCATAAGCAAAGGTCTACTAACCGATCCAAGAGCCGGACGAGTCGTCAATAGGTATAAGAGAGTCAGGTTTCCTCAGCTGTGGGAGCAGCACAGCCGCAAACCCCATCACCAGGCCATGCTGCGCCATGCACAAACACACGCCTAGTGTCACGAAACACTGGAATTTAGGAAGAAGGATTAAGCTTAACCAAGACCTAGGTTTCCCTGGTGACGTATTGCCGTATAACCTAACCGCTGTTAAAGCTGTTGCGCTTAATGTGCCCTTCACAGTACCGAAGTGCTCATATGTTAAATATCATCAATCCAAATGGGTTACCATTTGGATTAACGTTAACGTTAGCCCTGAACGTTAGACTTTTTTGGACATTTCACACAACATCATCTGGCCCCAAAGTAAGCAAAGCTTGTATTATGGGTAAGTACCATGTGACTGATATACTACTTATATCCTTTTTTTTAAATACATTATCCTTACTTCCTTACTAATATTATAAATGCGAAAGTAACTCGGTCTGTCTGTCTCGCTTTCACGCCAAAACTACTGAACCTAAAATTTCAATTTAATTTGGTACACAGATAGTCAAAAACCTGAGAAAGGACATAGGCTACTTTTAATTGAAAAAAGTGTTGTAAAGGGTTGAAAAAGGGATGAAAAGTGTATGAAAGTAAATGTCATTATTAGAACTAGAAGCATAAAACTTTAGGCTGTTGATTTCTACTAATATTATAAATGTGAAAGTAACTCTGTCTGTCTGTCTGTTACGTTTTCACGTCTAAGCCGCTGAACCGATTTTGATGAATTTTAGTTTAGAGATAGATGGGACCTTGGAGAAGGACACAAGCTACTTTTTATGTAGGTACCATGCGTGAGAAGCCGCGGGCAGCAGCTAGTTATAGATATCTTCAAGAGATCTTAAAGATTATTTTATGACTTAACATCACTCAACAACTCAAGGTCTGCTCTTCATGTTACGCAGATAATATAACAATAATATCGATAGGTATAGACATTGAAAGACGAACAGCCTAATCTAATCTTGATGCAGTTTTGATAAGATATGTATTTACTACTCATAAAATCATATCCTACAATATGTGATAAAATTTGGAGGTATTTTTATGGTCTAGCTGTAGCATGCCGGTGGTTAGTTTTGCAAGCACCATCTGTTAGTTTGGTTAGGTTAGAGTAAAATAAAAAACCGGACAACTATAAACCACTATAAAAGTATCATTACATAATATAAAACAAAGTCGCTTCGCTTCGCTGTCTGTCTGTCCCTATGTATGCTTAGATCTTTAAAACTACGCAACGGATTTTGATGATGTTTTTTAATAGATAGTGATTCAAAGCGAAATGTTTATATGTATAATACATGCATAATATAGTAGAGAAACACTGATAATTGTAGAGGTTCACATCACATTAGACAATCTGTTGTATATTTAGTATCAGCATTGCATCCGTGCGAAGCCGGATCGTCGACCGTAAAAGTCTAAAATTTTAAAAAATACTATAAAAGTTTAAAAATTTTTGTTACAGGTGCATTACATACTCGTAGAGAAAAAACTGCCTTTTTTAATCACTACATAAACAAAAATATTAACCAGCCCAAAAAGATGTGGAACTACTTTAAAAAATTCAATCATTTAGTAATACTGCGCCTTCTATTCCAGATCATTTATTGGATCCGGATTTGATAAATAAACATTTTTTAAACCTACCTAATAATGACATTATTGATAAGGAATTATGTTCTGTAACTTAGTAAAGTTTCTGGTAGTCCAGAAACATTAACCTGAATCATAATCATCAGAAATGAATCTATTTCATTAAAACGTATTCCCAAATGCTAGGAAACTTTCCTTAGACCAATTCCGAAATCAAATTCGAGGAATCAAAGGATCTCCGACCTATCAGTATCCTTCCTGTCCTTTCTAAAGTTATTCAAAAGTTTTGGTAGTTTTGTATCAAATGGAAAAAAATATTGCTCAAGAAAATATAATCCCTATATAATAATATCAGTCACGCTTCCGTAAAAATCATGGTACTAAAACAGCTCTACTAAAGGTTATTGATGATATAATTACTGCCCCTGATTCCGGAATGTGCACTGTGCTTGTAGATTTTGCCCGCGCATTTGATTACATAAATCATGATTTACTAGTAGCTAAGCTATCATACTACGGTTTCTCTGAAGATTGCTGCAAATGGTTTGTCATACCCTTCTTATAGGGAGTAGTATGTAGAGGTTGAGAACCAAAGTGGTACGAAATTCGTCTCTAGCTTAGTCAACGTGTCTAGAGGCACTCCTCAAGGATCTATTTTAAGTCCTATACTTTTCTCAATTTTTACAGCTGATATGCCCGAACATATTGGTATTTGCCGGTACCATTTGTATGCAGACGACACACAGCTATATCACAGTTTTAAGCCAGAGGATTCTGCAGACGCAATGGCTCACGTAAATAGTGATCTTGAGAGGATTCACGAATAAGCTTCAAAAAACTATCTCATTCTCAATCCCAACAAGTCCAAAATGGTGTTTCTTGGTACAAAAATGCAAATTCTAAAAATCTTGGGCCGTAACCCTTAACCATAAATGACGTAGCTATACCAATTGAACATGATGCAAGAAATTTATCCCTTTTGCCCTGTGTTAAGTTTATATAATTAAGTATGTTTAATTTTAATATTTGTTTTTTTTTGGTTCATAAGTAGCAATAAAGGATTTTTTTATTTATTTTTTTAATTTACAAGTGCGAGTCGGACCCGCCCATCGAGGGTTCCGTACAAATTTGTAGGTACATGCCATTAATGTTGTTGCCTGATATAAAATTTATATTATTATTATTATTAAATCAAATTTTTTAGGTACCCTTGTAGTGTAAGACGGTATTACTTGCCAAATTGTATAGTTCTAAGTTAACGGGAAATACCCTATATATTGGTATTCCCTACAGAAGTTGATAGTATCGAAATATTAGCGAAATACATGGCCGTATTTCTTTTTACGTTAACTTAGACGTTTCATTTTTTCACAGCTTCAAGAGACTGTAGACGATATACTCAGAGTATATCGTTTTAGTTTCAACTCGATACCTCCACGCGTTCCCGAGATAAAAGATCTTGACAGACAGACGGACGGACAACAAAGTGATCCTATATGGGCTCCGTTTTTTCCTTTTAAGGTGCGGAACCCTAAAAACAACGCGAAGGCGAGCGAGCATAGCGAGCTGCGGTGGTGGCCGCCGAAACGTGTAAAAAGTGTAGTCAATTCCGATGTATTCAGTTAAGTAGGTACCTTACTAAAAATGCATTTACAGAAAATATTGGGGTTTGAATCTACTGAATCATATTTTATATGAATAATAAAATAACTGGAAATCATGGTTAAGTAAATAAAAAAATCTGTCGACCGTTTTCGGTATACTACATATATACTTTTTTTTTTAGTAAATATATGTTATACATAGAAACACCCAGACCCGAGACAAATACTTACAGATCATACAAACATTTTTCCCGAAGCGGGAATTGAACCCGCAACCTTCTGCGTCTCACCCGGCCCTTGGCCCACTGCGCCACAGAGGTCGTCAAAATATTGATATACACTAAACAAACCTCCCTAATGAGACAGGATAATATTCAGCTTAAAACTAATAACTGGGGTTTTATTAGTTATAAGCTAATAAAATATTAGCTGAGCTGATTTGATATTAATTTACTAGAATCAAGCGAAGCCACATCGGGGTCTGATGACCTCTGAAAGTAGGCCAAGAGACAGGATACTTGTCTTGACAACCTTTGTTCAAACAACTATTGAAATGAAAATACCTGCTAAATGCTTAGATGTACATAGGTACCTACATAGATAACATACATAGGTGAAAATAGGTGAACGCACATAAAGCCAAACCGTCGACCGCCAAATCGTGGTTCAGCGAGTTATAAGATGGATCATACAAAGCGCTAGGACCAGTAGGACGATTATGGAACTCTTGTCAATGTCTCAATGTTATCAATGTCTATCAGTTTCGATTAGCAATCGGCATCAATGTCTATCAATTTCGATTAGCAATAGGCATTATTTCAATCAATCATATACGATGTATTTGACGACCTCTGTAGCGCAGTGGGCTTAGGTCCGGCTGAGACGCAGAAGGTTGCGGGTTCGATTCCCGCCGCGGGACAAATGTTTGTATGATCTGCAAGTATTTGTCTCGGGTCTGGGAGTTTCTATGTATAATATGTATATATTTACAAAAAAAAAATATAAAAGTGGTATATCAGTCATGTGGTACCCATAACACAAGCTCTGCTTACTTTGGGGCCAGATGATGCGGTGTGAAATGTCCGGGATTATTTATTTATTTATTTATTTAAATGCTTAGTACCTAAACACGGTTCCTACCACAATCGTACTTTGTAAAGTGGTCGAGTTATAGTTTGACACCAACTTCACATTGTAACTAGCGATAAAAGAAATCGCAGCGATCCGTAATCGTCATTGGCCTTTGTACATCTGTTGAAGATGATTTAGGTGGCGTCAGTCAAGTTACAGAACAGTCATTTTTAATTGAGCACCTTCGCTCATGACTGAAGAGACCTATGCGAGAGTGGCAGCCACGACCAAATTTGCTACAAATAAAAGACCCTGGAGATGTTACAGGATTTGCGGCGCGTTTAGCGTTTTAGCGACGTTTAGCCCGTTTATGCGCTAAATGGTCGAGCCAGGCGTTATCGTGTGCAGCAACACCGTCAGCTACGATTTTCCTCCAGGTGTTGCGATCCTTAGCCTCACTCTCCCACTTAGAATGGTCGATCTTAAACTCTACCATGTCGCGTTTCACGCTGTCTTTAAAACGCAACATCGGCCGGCCGACAGGTCTTTTAGCTTCAGCTATTTCTGCTAAAAGGGCTTGTCTTGGCAAACGAGAAGAGTTCATGCAATGTACATGCCCTAGCCAACGCAAGCGTCTTTGCTTTAGCATGGCCATGATGCTTAGTAGTTTTGCGACATCAAGTACTTTCTCATTTGTAGTTTTATCTTGGCAAGTGAAACCCAATATCTTGCGAAGACAGCGCATGTGAAAGTTATTAAGCCTCCGTTCCTGTTTCGCATACGATGTCCAGGTTTCAGCTCCGTACAAGAGTATACTCAAGATGCACGTTTGGTAAACTAACATCTTCGTGCGGTTTGACAGGTATTTGTTGTCCCATACTCTTGTAGTAAGCTCCCCGAACATTAACTTTACGAACTGAACGAACATTAACTGCTTTACAGCAAGATGAAACTCTTCTATGGAGGGTTCTTTGTCCAGTTCTTCCCACAGGGGTAGTAAAGGTACCTTGTCTACCGCTTCTGGCTGTATACCTCTTGGTCGGGAATATAGCTCGGTGTAGTGTTCTACCCATCGGCACATCTGACGTTCACCATCAGTAATAATAGAGCCATCTGATTCCTTGAGTGGTGCTGTCTTTTTCGGAACTGGACCAAGTGCGCTCTTAATCCCCTGATACAAGCCACCAAAATGCCCAGTAACTGCTCAGTCTTGTATACTCCGCCGGCAAAGCTCTTCCCAATATGCATTGCAAAAGTAACGAGAAGTGCGTTGCAATGTCGCCTTGGCACTTGCAAGGGCAGCTCGTGTTTGAGTGGAAGGATTAAGACGATGATTAAGAGCAGCTTTAGAATCAAGTAGTGGCTTTATCAAAGTTTTCAAGGAACCAATCTTTAGATGCTGATTTCTTGTACCCGAACACTTCAGCAGCAGTTTCTGTTAACAGATTTTTAACATTTGTCCATTCCTCGCGGGCAGACATTTTTTTGACATTTGGATCCCAGGTATCCATTTTGTCAAAATCTGAATTAATCAACTAGGTCTTCATTTCTAGTATTGGTGAGATCAATCTTCTTAATACCCGTGGGACGAGATGTATCATTTTTTTTGGGCTTTAAACCTGCAGTAGTCACAACGAGAGAATGGTCAGTGTCGCAATCTGCACTGTGGAAAGATCTCGTGTGACGGATATCTTTTAGGTGTTTCTTTTTTGTAAGGACAAGATCAAGTTGGTGCCAGTGACCTAAGCCAGAGTGTTTCCAGGATACTTTGCGTATTTTCTTCCCTTTGAAGAAGGTATTGGTAACACATAGCTGATTCTGGGAGCAAAATTCCAAGAGACGTTGGCTGTTCTCGTTTAATTTTCCTATGCCATGGTCACCAAGACATTCAGGCCAGGCCACCACGTCCTGTCCTACACGCGAATTGAGGTCACCCAAGATGATCACCAGAGCACACGTTTCTCAGAGTTTGGTTTAGCTGGTCGTAGAAAAGATCTTTAGATTCCACTGACGACGTAAGTGTGGGTGCGTAAAGTGAAATGATGGTGACATAACCGCAGGTTGTCAGCAACCTTAGCACCATAATGCGTTCAGAAATACCTCATGGACCTTCAAAAGAGTTAAGTAACTTACGTATCGCAAATCCAACTCCATGCTCACGACGTTCAACAGAACTTTTCCCTTTCCAGAAAAACGTGAAATTGTGTTCACGAAGAGATACCTCATCTGCAAGCCTAGTAAGGCAATAGCAATAAGTCCTGTAAGGCGGCAATCATAATATTTAATTTAAATAACTCCGTGTCTATGACTGCTGTTTTGCGAAGATGTACGTCGCAATTACGACTCCCACTGGTGTCCGGGAAGCCTGTCCTCATGGTACGGACATTCCATGTCGCTAAACGCATGGCAGATGTAATTTTAAAGGGATTTTTGGCTTTATTTCTATTAGTCGCAGGTGAGATAAATAACGACACCATCTGTCTAGTTATTATCCTAGTGTTTTTTTCACCCAAAGGAAACAAGACAGCACCGAGACGGACTAGTAACTTACTGACCGAGGGCTGCCCGGCTTGAAGCGGGCGTTAACTAGTCAATAGGCCTACGATGGACCATCCCACTGACGAGAGTGACCCTTGGCACCCGCGCTTACGTCTATCTGCGCGAACTTATATATAATATGTATGTATAATTATATCTATGTATAATATGTATGTATTTACAAAAGAAAAAAGTATTTAAGTAGTATATCAGTCATCTGGTACCCATAACACAAGCTCTGCTTACTTTGGGGCCAGATGATGCTGTGTGAAATGTCCGGGATTATTTATTTATTTATTTATTTAACTTAGAACCGGTAACTGCCACTCCCCGTGTTTTTATCCACTCCAGCTAGCTGAGGTGGATGAAGTGTCCTCTCCACTGACGCCATTCCGCCTGGGATTCTGTTTGGTAGCGCGGGTCTTCCCAGGTACCCACACTAACCTCTCGACCTTGCCGACAGGGCCCGCAGGAAAGAAATACAATTATATTTTGATCAACTTCGCCAATTCAAGGAAGCCACAAAGTGAATGTGCGTTAGTATGGAACATTATTTTTTTATGGTTTACAACCCAGACTCTGAATCATAGTAACTGTGATATTGAAACTAGCTGTGAAATTGAAAGACGATATGCCGACATCGAAGAAGTAGCAATTAAAAAACCTTACCCCCACCTTACTCGTAGGTAAAAAACCCCTAAAAAAGTTATTTCCATGTTTTTACCCGACTGCAAAGAAAGGGTTATGTTTTTCGCGCGTACCTACCTGGTATGTACCTATATCTTGTATATTTGTAAACTTCTTTATTACCTTCCTCGTATCTTTTAAACGGCTGGATGGATTTCGACAGTTATATTCGTATTAAAAGCCCAAGTGCCATTAGGTGTTGGAAAAATAAAATAGCGGATTTTTGGACCGAAATACTAAATAGTAATACAATACGATAGTATACAATAAAATTGGCTCCTTCTCATCACATCCAAAAAATACTCCCAATGACATCCAGCATTTATTAAATTAATAAAAATATTCCCACTCACATACAAGAAATGTTTTAGTACAGTCAACATTAGCAAGGCTTTGGGTTTTATTTATTTATTAATTGTACAAAATCCACAGCTCTTAAAATATGATAAACAAAACCTAAGTATACAACCGACAACCAATAACCAATAACCAATAATAATTTACATTTTAACTAACCAAAAAAACGCCAGAAATCATGGTGTGTGTGTGATGCTTGTATGTAATTATGTGACTGTGTGTGTGTGTGTGAATGAGTGTGAGTGTGTGTGTGTGTGTGTGTGTGTATGTGTTTTTGTTTGTCATAAAAAGAAGAAAATCATAATGACGACGATGTTTAATTTTTAAGTTGCGAATCTAAAATAATACTTTGCTGTACCACAATATTGAATGTCAAATAAATAAGTACATTTGCATTTGAATCATACCGTTTTTATTATATTTTATAATTGATAGAACATTGCAAGAAATTCAAAAACTGGCAACCACGAAAAGTCATTTTGGACTTTGAACAAGGTGCAACCAACGCCATCAAAACACGCATAAGTGATGTGATACTAGAAGGTTACAACTTTCCCTTCAAGCTAGCACTGAAGAAATAAGCAAAAGCAAATTGGTTTGTCTACAAATGAAGAACAAATCGGGTTGCACTCCGGGAGTGCCGACAGAAGTGAAAACTTATTTTGGCGCGTTAGAGTTTAGTAATAAATCACTTCAAAATCAGTAATTATCGTGACTGCCAATCAAATACTGAACGAACACAGATGGTGCAATATTTTTTGTTCAGAATGTAGATCAAAGAACCTAACTCAGTAAGCTTCCATTACATTTATAATCAAATGGGGCGAGCGGCAGCCGGCTGCGTCTCACCCAGACGGTAACGGTGTCGCGAATCCAGAGGTTTTACCTCATCTAAAAATATGCGTACCGCGCTAAATGAAGTTTTCACTTCAAAATCATGTGCTGCTTTGGCTTACTTGCCAACTGAGGATGTTGAAGATGGGTGGTTGGTTACTAGGAGACATGTTCAACAAGCGAACACATGACTCAACAACACCAATCTTCCTTATTGGATTTGGAATGGCAACGGTGAACGACATCGCACCACCAATCTAGTAGAGGCATGGCATAAGACGCTGAAAGGAAAGTTAAAAAGGAATCCGCGGCTCATCGAATTGATGAGACAAGCAGACAAGCAGATTATTATGTAAAATATCTCGCTACAAGACAAAACTCAATAAATAAAGACAAAAAAATATATAATTTAGAGTGATTACGAATATAAAACAACAAGCATTTACTAATCAATAGTTTTAAGTATATATTTATTTGGGATTTTAAATGAGGTTGATTATTAGTGTTTTTAAATTATTGAATATAATACTAATTGAAACTGTGATAATAAATAATCTATTAGTTTTAAGTAGGTACCTAAATTGTTATTTAAATTTGTATACATATAGTATCTGGATCAGTTGAGCTATCTATAGATCATTTCAAACGGTCCATAGATAGCTCAACTGTTTCACGTGTATTTTATATTATTGTATATTATTCTGTACATTTCTGTAATTATTTCTGTAAATATATCTAACGTAGGTACACCTTTAAATTTTAAATTAATAAGGTTTATTATTTGTGTTTTTATATTATTGAATATACTTAAAGCTGATTAATATATTTTGTTTTAGTCTTTAAATTAAAAATATTGTTTATTTGTCATTTTTAAACTGTTTTTTTCCATTATATTGTATTGTACGAGATAATAAATCAAAGACAAACCTCTACTTTTAAATTTGCGTTATGTCCTTAAATATTTTTAGTAGTCGTACCTAACCTAACTTACTATCAGAAGATTCTCGTGCTGACTCTACCTCAACTTTGCATGGATGTGAGTGGGAACTAATCTATGAAAGTATGCTTTTCCGAAAACAATGGATTTGGATGTGGTGGGATGTAGCCATAAAATTAACTAAACCTATCGAGTAGGTTATCAAGATTAAGGAAATTTTAAGGGGATTACAAATATATATATATAAGTTATAGCTAGCTCGAATCTGGCCCAGCGTATTAGCATTGCCATTCAACGTGGTAATGCCGCCAGTATCTTGCGAACGCTGCCCTCTGGCAGTGATCTGGATCAGTTGAGCTATTTATAGATCGTTTTAATCGGTCCTTAGATAGCTCAACTGTTTCACGTGTATTTTATATTATTGTATATTATTTTGTACATTTCAGTTATAAGTTTAATAGGAATAATAAAGTCTTTTTGCAGTCGGGTTTTTATTTATATCTGTTCTTGTTATTTTAAAACTATGTAAGGTCCACTAATATGTATTACTGTGAAATTTCATCTCGATACGACTAAAGGCCTGCAAGCAAGAGCTCTTATTAGCGGCGGACAGACAGACAGACATGGCAAAACTATAAGAGTTCCTTGTGGACTTCATAACCCTGCAAAATTACGACTAACGAGACACTACCAGAGACTCCTAGTAATACTTTCTAATTATAGAAACATTGAACATGTCCCCATTAGCAAGTCCAAAGATACATAATGTACCCACTGCACTGTCTTTTTTTGCCCTGTAGTTAAGTTATAGTACCTGGATGACCGAGCTTAGCTCTGTATAAAACACGGACAAAACGACGTTTTCTAAAAATGAAACCTAGCTAGATCGATTTATCGCCCCCGAAACTCCCTGCATACTAACTACATACTGCATACTAAATTTCATGAAAATCGCTGGAGCCGTTTCCGAGATTCAGATTTTAAATATATATACATATATATATAAGAATTGCTCGAATCGATGCTCAAATTAAAAAAAAATACATTCTATGTAAATAAATAATCACCTGTTTCTTGAAGGGAGTGATCCATCCTGTTGTCGTCCCCATTTTCCTGCGTTTCCATTCATTCCATCCGTCGTACGCGCACGCTGCCTCACCGACACTGGCTACTTGCCTGTATTTCAATTCTTACGTCTAAAGTTAGCCGGTGTCTACACTGCGCGCCAAAATTAAATCTACGATATGATTGTCAAATACCACTCATGCATTCATCACGAAATCTCAGAAACCACCGAACGGATTGGAATTAAATTTGGTATGCAGCTTCCTCTAGGACAGTAGGTGCACGCTAAGAAAGGTTTTAAAAAAAAATCACTCGGGATCATGGTCAAACCGCGAAAATCGCGATTATGCTTTGTAATTTTTCCGAAACATTCATTATCATATCATAATCATATCTTGCTACTTTTAATCTACCATGCGGGCAAAGCCGCGGTAAACAGCTAGTAGGTAAGTAATAAATAAATAAATATCGCTAGGCATTTCACACATCATCATCTAGTCCCAATGTGGGCATAGCTTGTGTTATGGCAACCACAGGATGATATACTACTGACTCGTATATACATTTTTTATTTAAATTATACATGCGATACATTTGCAGATCGCGGCGGGAATCGAGCCCGTAACGCTCTGAGTCTCAGCCGGGACTTCGTCCACTGCGCCACAGAGGTCGTCCATTGTAAGAAAACAACATTAATACTTAATTGTCAAAAAAATATAACTTGCGCTTTCGTTTTTCGCTGCGTAGACATCTGCAAAATGATAAACAGAACATCCTTCCTAATAGAGTGAAACAAGGTTACTCGTATATCTATAAATATACTAGCTGTACCGTACGCAACTTCGTATGCGCGTTGAAAAAAAAAAATGTTGAAAAAAAAAAAGTTGAAAGAAAAAAAATTGGTTGTCTGTAAAGTCGGTTTACGGACGATAGTTTAACATGACAACGTCATAACAAAACATTTATGAAATGATTGCATACTTTTATGAATAAAATTGAATCATTTTTATTGAATTATCACTATTTTGTGGATACAATGGAGTCGGCGCAAGCCTAACGCTCAAGCCGATCTTGCCTTTCGCTCGTGCAGCGCTGTCGCTCCGATCGTAACGTTACAATGAGTCATCCTTTTTCGTGCGAGCAGCGCGCGTTCATTGATTTATTAGACGTCACGACAAAAAACACCTAAGATATATATATAAAGATATTGGCTCATTCAAATTAGCTTAGCCTTGATTGAATAACAAACAAACTTCCACACTTTCCCATTTAGAATATAAGCAGGACTAGGTATCTACATTTCTTAAATGTAAATCAAACATTTCATATATTTGCTAGAGCAACAGCTTCGCTGATAAATGGTCTTGAGCACCCACAAAAACAAGTTAGAATGGCGCACAGTCTAATCGCAGCCTAGTATTGCGTATTACAACGATTTTATCGACGGCCAAGACCAATCAGTAGGTATTGCAGAGTAGATACTTACACGTATCATGATAAAAAATACATTCACGGAGACCTGCTGCCTGACGCCTGGTGCTTGTTAAAAACGAACGGTGTCTTAGATATTGCGATCGTATAACTAACAAAGTAAAATTACATAATTATATACTAGTGGTCGCCCACTGGTCGAAATTCGACCATAATTAATTAATAATTAATATATTCTTATGCATAATTAAAAAATATATTACCATTCTGCACTCCTTCTCTATATAAACTACTAGCTACTGCCCGCGGCTCCGCACGCATGGTACCTACATAAAAAGTAGCATATGTCCTTCTCCAAGGTCCCATCTATCTCTATACCAAAAGGATCATTAGCCTAAAATTGTATGCTTCTAGTTCTGAAAATGACAATACTTTCATACAACCTTTCATCCCCCTTTTCAACCCTTTACAACACTTTTTTCCAATTAAAAAGTAGCCTATGTCCTTTCTCAGACTTTAGACTGTTTACCAAATTTCATTGAAATCGGTAGTTTTGGCATGAAAGCGAGACAGACAGACAGAGTTACTTTCGCATTTATAATATTAGTAAAGATAAGTGTGCAAAATTTCAAACTACTCCGTCCGAGCAAATTTTCGTAAAAAATGCTACAAAGTTTTTGCTTTACGTATTAGTTTAGAGATGCCTATTAATATATATATATTATAACATATATAAGTATATAATTATGACTGGCCTCTCGGCTTAATTGGTAGTAAGTTTGCCGTCTGCTCTGAAGGTTGTGGATTTGATTCCCCCCAGGATAACCATTTGTGTGATGACCATAAATCTTTGTTCTGTGTTTGGATGTTATAAAGAATCCTAAGTAATATATCAATCATCTGGTTCATCTGCATCCTTTGTGGCGCAGTGGACTGAGGCGCAGAAGGTTGCGGGTTCGATTCCCGCCGCGGGACAAATGTTTGTATGATCTGCAGGTATTTGTCACGGGTCTGGGTTTTTCTGGGTGCTTGTGTATGTTTTATACTGGTTCGCTTACTATAATAATAATTACTTCTGACCTATAATGTAACATTATCAACAAATTACTATTATGACTGTTACTAAAGCTCAAGAAAAGAAGGGTCGTCGTAACATTATGCATTCTGTTATTGAACAGACTACTGGAAAACAACAACCTTATGGACCGATTACAAATTGCGTTTTTAAGGTTAGGTAAATTGATACATATTTTATAAGTCATAACTTGTAAACTTTATTTACAAGATAATTGCCTACGTATTGCGTAATATTTGACTAAATAAATATGTTTGTAAGTAACATTTACATCTCTGTCTTGGAAATTGGATAGTGCCCGTCTTCTAACAGGATGTACGAGAACTAACGTAACATTGAACGGACGAAGATTAGTTGATCGAAATTGATGCTGTGGTGATGTCATAGTCCGTCCCTCCGAACTAGACAACAACCCCTTGCAGAAGATGACTGGTTTCATGTGTGTTGTCTGTTAAGTTAAGTAAATGCCAATTTTCAAAGTATGTTTCACAGGTTGACAAAAAATTCAAGTCATTTGTACCGTCTATGCTTTTTCCATGCTGCATCTTCGTTCCCCATTGTGGTGCTTGAACGAGGTCAGTGATTGGGTTGACTTCAGCTCTTCAAGCTCTTGTGCATCCATGGATCCACTAACAGGCTTTCCTCGGAATTCATCCTCGATATCCTGCAGCGTTCTGTCTTTGGTCTCAGGGAGACTGAAGAATGCCACCACGAGACAGTAGCCGACCACCAGCGCGTAGATGCAGTAAGCTCCATGGATTCCCAACGTTTTAAAGAACAGAGGAGCTGTTTTGACAGTTATGAAGAGGTTTGCTGATAAGAACAGGACGCTTATGCCTCCCGCCAGGCTTCGGAATTCCAGGGGGAACAGCTCTCCGGCTATTATGAAAGGTAGAGGCACCGTGCCGGTCGCTAACGTGAACATATGGATATGAATTAGCAGTATTCCGATCGCGGGGTGGTCAAACGGCAGCATGCCGTGACCCTTCGCATACGTGTACGCTGCTATGCCCAGAAAAGCAAACAAATTAACCCCAACAGTAGTGAACAACATGGTTCTCCTGTTGATCTTCTTTATCACAAACACGGCAGCTGTGTTGGAGAATATTCTCTGCAAATCTAACGTTATGACCATCAATGCTACGTTTATATCGCTGCCTATTACATTAAGGAAGATATCCGTAGTGTACGCAGCGAGGATGCTAGCCCCAGCCCACTGCCCGAGCGTGTAGATGTGCATCATTATAAATATCGGTTTGTAAAACTCTTTCTTGCGCATGGTCACGTTGATGTAGGCCACGTTTCGTCTTATTTTGTTTATTAAGGTTTCTGATAGATTTACATCTGCTTTTCCTTCTCTGACTACGATACTTGCTTCTATCATTCGCTTGAGTTCTTCTTCTTCAGTATCACCTCTCAACCACCGGAAGACTTCTTTGCAGTCGTCATACTTGCCCTGATCGGTCAGCCAGCTAGGAGACTCAGGAGAATATATTACTATCAGTAGATCGACAAATGCTATGCAAGCGCAGACGAGCGCGGTTACTTGCCACGTGAGGTAGGAGCCCATGGTGTGAACGGTGAACACGCCAAGGCCGGTTGTCAAAGAAATGGCGGTGAGGAAGGCTCCACGGTTGTGGGGGCTAGTGTACTCACCGATCAGCACGGGGCCAAGTGACGCACTCATACCCATTGATATGCCTTGGAGGAACCTTAAAAATATAATTATAGATATCATAAATAAGTCAATGAGATAAAACGAGTCTTCTTTCTTTATTATGTTCGTTTGTTTGTATAATATTCATATCCATTTATATGTCTTTATGGTTTGTATTATATATATATTATATATATATATTAATATATTAATATATATATATATATATATATATATATATATATATATATATATATATATATATATATATATAATATTATATATATATGTATTAATATATGTATTATATATATATGTATATATATATAATATATATAAAATATTTTTTATTAAATATATTTGCATTTATTTAATAAAAAATATTAAGCTATAGTTCATAATTTACTGCACCCCGACCAATCTTCGATTCAAGTTGGGCTCCTTTCTATCTCAAGGTTGTCTGAAAAATCTCTCCTTTAGCGATAAGAACGCCCAATGTACATAATTTTTCTCACTAGAATTCTTTGACAGAGTTTAACCAGTTTTATTTTCACCTAGCCATGAGTAGCGTTGCTAAGCTGTCAGCTGTGATGATGCAGATCCAGCCAACGAGGACAGTCACGATGCTGGCGAGGTTGGCAATGCGTCGGCCGTAGTACGCCATTATCGACGGCACGATGAAGTTACCAGCCACCAGCGCGAATCCCAGAATTGACGCTGTAATTGATGACATGTATAAAATGGCGACACTGTCTTCAGAGCATGGTGATGGAATTTTATAGGATGGATATATGTGTAAAAATGTTAGTAATGATTAATTTAATTATTTGCTAATGTCAAGCTAAGGAAGAACTTACTAACCGATCCATGAGCCGGACGAGTCGTTAATGGGTATGAGGGAGTCAGCTTTCCTCAGCTGTGGTAGGAGTATAGCTGCAAACCCCATCACGAGTCCATGCGCCGCCATGTTTAAACACACGCCCAGTGACACGAAACACTGGAATTGAGGAAGAAAAAATTACGTAATGGCAAACTTTAGAGTTTTCCACCTTCATTTTAACCTGCTGAAAGTCAGGATACAGCATCAGTGGTCAAGACATAAATAGGTAAGTTATTAAAAGACGAAAAACAAGGATGTTCTCAAGTCACCTTGTATTTTTTTGAATGACCACGCATAACTTAATGGCTTAACCCTGGAGAAACAGCCAAATCGTGCCCCAAGCGAAAACTTACTCAAAAAAAGTTACTTGTGAGTATTTGGTGGACTAGTGCCGGTGTCGTTCATCACAGCTTTCTGAAATCTGGTCTAACGATTACGGCAAATATCAGCAACTGCAAACCATGATGGAAGAACTAGCTGCTAAACAACCGAGGCTGATCCGCTCTAGGCCACTGCTGCTTCAGGACAACGCTAGACCACACACTACACAACAGACAGCTGCTAAACTAGAGGAGCTGCAATTGGAATATCTGCGACATCCACCGTACTCCACGGACCTTGCTCCAACAGATTACCATTTTTCCGGAATTTGGATAACTTCTTACAAGGAAAAAAATATCAGTGGCAGTCCAAACCGCCTTCAGAGAGTTTATTGATTCTCGCCCCATGGATTTTTTAGTAATGGGATCAATGAACTACCTATGAGATGGCAAACGTGCATAGATAACAATGGTGCATACTTTGAATAATTAAATATGTTGCACAAAAAAACAACGACTTTATATTCCTTCTATACAAAACGCCAATTTCATATGTAAGGTCCTAATAAACACTTGACATTGGCAAAATTGACATTATTATGTCATTTTAACAAAGAAGAAGAAGATACTTTACCCCTAAGAGGAATATTTTGTCTTTTCTGTATCTACTGTTGCTCAACGATCATTGTTGTCCGTGCTTGTCGTAATTATAAAATCAATTGAATCATTGTATATCATTATACAATGATTCAATTGATATATATCATAATATTGTAAAAAGGATTTCTTTGAAAACGTAACAGACAGATAGACAGACACAGAGTTACTTTCGCATTTATAATATTAGTAGGAATTTCTTACCATAAGACTAAATATGAATTTTCAGATCCCTAACTTAAGGAAATATGAGTTGCCCAAACAAACTTTCATCCCTTATTTTACGCCCTTCAAGGTTGTTTTTTGAGACAAAAAGTAGCCTATGTTCTTCCCTCGAATCAAATACATCTTCTTACCAAATTTCATCAAGATCCGTTCAGCCGTTCAGACGTGAAAACGTAACAAATAGACAGATAGAGACACTTTCGCATTTATAATATTAGTATGGATTATTCTGCCGTATTTTTTCAATCTTCGCCAGTTGTCCAGCTCAGTTGTTGGAATTACGGAGACAAAAAATGACACGATTTCCCGAGTAAATATTACCGACATACTTATTAGTATTCTGTGGTGGTTGCTGTAGAGTATTTGCAAATCATAAAAACACGTACATAGCTATGGAAATTACCAATACTTTGATAGGTTAGGTTAGTACAATATTGTAGTTCAAGGTCATTTTTTCGCTAACATTTATTTTATGCTTCCTAGTCCCTCATTACTACATGTTTTACTATTTTGGCAAAATTGCTGGTGAACAATATGGCAATATTATTTAAATTAGACATAATGTTTTAAATTCGAATGTGTGTCTGTCTGTCTGTGATGTTACCTTTCCATGGCTAATTGTCTGGAAAGATCTTGATGAAATAAGTTAGGGAGATACAAGAAGTACAAGCAGGATTAAGCTATATTTAGGTAGATAATACGCGTGCAATGTTGCGGACAGCATTAAGTTAATAATAATAATGAGGCACCATTATCAAGAAAGGTATTTTTTAAGGTTCCAAAGTCCTCATGGAACCTTTATTGTTTCGCTATGTCCTTCTTTCTATCTGTCTGTCTGTCTGCCTGTCTGTCTGTCTGTCTGTCTGTCCGCCCCTCATCATAACAGCCTTTATAAAGTCCACTGCTGAACATAGGCTTCCCCAATAAATTTCTAGGAAGAACGATTTTGAGCCCTCTCCATCCACCGACTTCCTGCGATCTTTACAATGTCGTCAGTCCATCGGGTGGGAGGTCGTCCTACGCTTCGTTTTCCTGTCCTTGGTCGCCATTCGAGAACTTTTATTCCCCAACGGTTATCAGTTCTGCGACCTATATGGCCTGCCCATTGCCACTTCAACTTGCAAATTTTGAGTGCTATGTCGGTGACTTTGGTTCTTCTACGGATTTCCTCGTTGCGGATTTTATCACGTAGTGAAACACCCAACATAGCTCTCTCCATAGCACGTTGCGCGACTCTGAGCTAGTGTATGAGGCCAATAGTTAGCGACCAAGTCTCAGTTCCATATGTCATCACTGGCAACATGCACTGATTATAGACTTTCGTCTTGAGGCTCTGCGGTATCTGTGACGAGAAGATATCTGTGTCTGTCCACCCCTAATCAGAGCGAAATTTGCACAGTTAATACGAATAAGTGGGCCCTACGTTTGTAGGGGCCACTTATTCGCATTACTATTTGTATCATGAAATAAAAGCATAAAAAAATTGTTTTAATAAATACGTTTTAAAAACTAAAAAGACAGGTCTTCATGTATATACAAAAGGTAGCTACTTGAAAACGTAGAGGAGTTTCCTTGATCCTTTGTCTTCATCATCAGACCCATAATGACAGTCACAACCCATCTAGGTGTAAAGTTCGCATCAATACAAATTAATCAAACCCAAACACCAGGTTATTGCTGTAAATCGTTGAGGAGTTTCCTCGACTATCTTTCGGCTTCATCATCAGATCGACTCCAGACCTTCATTAAATAGTAGTGCTATAAAATACTTAATGAAAAAAAATTACAAACGCACTAGTCGCCACTACGATTTTCGAAGGTTTCCCTAGATTTCTCTGCGACGCCATTATCAGATCCTGGTTACCTGGTTAGAGTACCATGATAAGGATATCATGGTACTCTTGGGATATCTGCATTCCAACAAAAAAAGAATCATCAAAATCGACGTCATAAACTTTTAATTGAAAAAACCTCCTTTTTTGAAGTCAGTTTAAAATGAAGTAGGGGAGGTAACATAAATATTATTATTATTATAAGTATAATTATAATAATAATAATATTTATTCAAAATTTACTTGATACAATAATATATAATAACAAAATTCTAAAACATATTTAATTAAAGGTATGCATAATACGAGCCTGAACTAGGTAATCCTGTATCTCAGGCGTGAAGAGCTTACTTAGGTACCTACATAGATTCTAAAATAATCACCTACATTGACATTTTATTTTCAGTTAGATGTATAGAATAGTATTAAAAATCTTAACTAAACTTAAAATTACAAATAATGCAAACATTATAAAAATATAAACACAAAACAAAAGATAAACAAATTTTGAGTTAGCGGATATAAGTATCACACTAATATTATAAAGGCGAAAGTTTATGAGTGTGTGAGTGTGTATGTTTGTTACTTATTCACGTCTAAACGGCTGGAGCGATATTAATAAAATTTGGTATGGAGTTAGCTGACACCCTGGATTAACACATAGGCTACGTTTTACTGCGGGAAAATATATATTTTTTTGTTTGTTACCGCGGGTAACACCGCGGGGCACAGCCTAGTGTTACATATATGCTACATGTAAAGTGTGGTTATATGCGTTTAGACTATTTATTACATATTCACCTGTTTCTTGAAAGGAGTGATCCATCCTGTTGTCTTCCCCATTTTCTCGCGTTTCCAATAATTCCATTCGTCGCACGCGTACGCCGCGAGCACTGGCTATTATTTGACTGTTTTGATTCAGTCTAAAGTTAGGCGGTGTCTACACTCGACACCACTAGATCAATAATACTGTGCATCTTTCATGCCGTTATTTGAAGATGTCAATAAACAAACGAGTTAATCTTTAATATTTACCTAAATCGAAGTGTCCAACGCCTGCGCAGTCTTTAGTCGGCGGTTCCGAAATTAAAAAATATTCCGTATAATTTTTTTTTATTATCAACCTAAACTTCCCTAAGTATGCTGGGCAAAGGTCTCACAATTTAATATAATTATATAAAATATACATATAATTATTTAATATGAAACACCATTTAATATAATTTATAAAATTTAATTTAAAATTTAAAAAACCCCCGGTACCTATATTGTTGTGAAAAAAAAAACATAATCCACCATTTTGTGGCGGCGGCCATCTTGGACCGATTTTCATTTAACATAGCTAAAAACACTCCCGAATAAAAACCTTTCTAACAAAAAAACAAAATCAAAATCGGTTCATCCGTTCGGGAGCTGCGATGCCACAGGCACACACACACACACAGACACGTCAAACGACGGGGTGTTATACAAACTTATAATACCCCGTCGTTTTTGCGTCGGGGTGAATAACAGGGTTAAAAGCTACCTGGTTGTTTCGGTAGGTAGATCTGTACAAGTAACTGTACTTATCTACTGCTGAAATATGTAGCCCTATCGAGACCGGCATATTTGCGCCTGCCCTAATGCGGGGATCACCAGTACTTGTAACATTCACATGTCACTTGTAACATGTGTGTGAAAATTAATTTGTAAAAATATTTTGTTTTTTTTATCCTATGTTATTTCTAATACCTTCAAGAATATGTGTACAAAGTTTCATGATGATCGGTTAAGTAGTTTTGGCGTGAAAGCGTAACAAACAAACTCATTTATAATATTACTAGCTGACCCGGCAAACGTTTTTTTTTGCCTTATGGAACATAAAAAAAAAGTTTTGGGGTGAGCCAGCCTTAACACTTAGCGGTATAAAAATTAGTTATAAACCTATTCTCAGACCTACTAAAAATACATATAAAATTTCATCAAAATCGGAAATGCCGTTTCGGAGGAGTATAAACACGAAAACTGTGAAACAGAATTTTATATATATAGGAATATAGGGATATTTATATATTAGGATTAGGATTTAGTATATTATACCCATTCATAGATATATTACCTAGTAGCACTTATTTGTTACATACTTTTTATTAAGTACCCATATTAGTCATAGCCACAGTAATTACTTATATTGCAAAAACATTACAGAATACAGTTTAATCGCATCCTTACTTACGCAAAATGATGTAAGAGCGTTATCGGCGGCAAAGACAACACCAATAAGTAGGTAAACATTAATTTACACTTGAGGTATCTATCGGCTATAATAAATACCTTGGCTTCAGCCCTAGTGCGAGTTATGGGCTAGTCGTGCCCCATGTTTCTCACGCTCGAGCGTGTAACGTTGCACCGCGATGGCGCTGTTCCGTCACTGAGCGCATCGGACTATTCTCATTAATGCATTCTTGTCAAGTATACTGTTATACTGAAAACAATATCACTGTTGATCAGTGGAGTCATGCGAACAAACTGTTTTTCATTATATCAAAATGTTGTGTTATCAATCACATAAGGCCGTGCACGGAAACCCGTCCTTCATGATTACTCACTACAAGCAATCAATATAGGTCGTGTGCAGTCGGTTCGCGATAGTGATCCGCATGGACATGGAATTAAACTTCCGAAGCCATGTGTTGGACATCTGCAAGAAGGCGTTCCGTAACCTTGGCTTTATATGGCACCAGAGCAATGGTTTTAATAATAACCGCACCATTATTTCAAGTTTGGCGAAGTTCACAGATGCTGCTACACAGTATTTATGTACTATGTGATTCCGTTGTCGTTCTGGTGTCTACGTTAAGACAATTGAATTGTAATTTAAGATCAAATAAAAAAAAACATGTGTGCAATTCACACGTGGTAGAAGTGAAACCTTCAAAAATTTTAGAACCATGAATATAAGAAACACTGTATAATGCTTCCTATCTCTTCTTCTACGTTAAATCATATGAATTTATGTGTTTGTCTCTTTTTACTGTCGCTTTTTCGTTTCATCGACTTTCAAATCACAACGATGCTAAAGAAGTTTTCACTTCAAAAATATAATTACTTACAAAAGCGTATCCCATAACTTTTATTCGGTATGAAAGCACGTACAAATTGTCTTCCAAATACCTATAGGTAGAGGTATGATTATGATTGACACCGTTTGCTGAAAGCTCGTACTAAACCCTCGCATTAATTAATTAGGATAATGTGATAAATCACACATTGGTGTAGGTAGGTACCTAACGCACGTATTTGTGCAAAAATTCACATCTAACAAAAGTACTTAAAGTAGACAGGTAACCCCCTGGTCTGTGGTAATACCCATGACATCATTTATATTTATTTATATTTGTAAATTGGGTAATATTGCGTTAGTTTGTTGATAGCTTAGGTTAATGTCTGCTTCCCTGTCTAAATCACACTCGCCAATTGTAGGGAAATCGATATGGCAATTGGCAACGTGCTAGATAATTATATGATACCAGGTATTTGTAGATAATGTAATGAATGAATAGAGTTGATATAATTAACAAATAAACTGGTGATTTTTAGAGTGCGTTTTGTAAATGATTACGAATTTCAGGCTTTTATGCAAAAAATCAGAGCAATGTTTCGTGTAATTGTCGACGTACACTGGTACTACAAAAGTTGTGAATAAAAAACAGATTTTGCTAGACCGAGTCAAGTCAAGTCAAAGTCAAAAGATACTTTTTTCAATACAAGGATCACTTTGAAACGTCTTACGTAACTAGGTGAATTTAGGTGCCAATTCCTTCTAACCCAAGCCCAAGAAGAACCGGCAAGAAACTTGTCCTGGTACATACATCGAAGGATATGGACGTATGGACGTTACTCGTGTTGGCCTTTGCAGACCATTAAAACACTTCGAATATGTAACTGTATTTATTTTCACTGATTCACCGTCTTGACTACAATTTTAGAACTGTTTCCTCCTCGGAATACCATCAACGACTGCTGATTATTTTCGAGCCGCAACCTTGTTGACTTCAGGAGCAAAGCAGTACACGTTTTACTGGCGCCACCGGATGTGGGTCATCAAAACTCTTACTGCTTTACTCCGGAAGTGAAACTTGTATTTACGATTTAATTCCAGTTTCATTGAAATATATCTTAAAAATTCACCATTTGAAAAACGTGATTATATAATCTGGATTTAAACCGAAAATACACATTATTCATATATCTTAATGAAATGAACACCAAGTCGTAATCAATCGAGATACTAGCAAGTTTTACAACCTAAATACAAATAACTTTACACTCGTTACATTACTCATTATTTTTACGGAATTCTTATAATTGTACTTGTAAACGTAACTTCAGCAGTCTTGTGGAAGCGAAATACGTAAAGGGTAAGCGACTTATTTCGCAGATATTTATGTAGCTTTACTAAAGCTATATAAATATCTGCGAAATAAGTCGCAAAAAAAAAAACGGGTTGCACTCCAGGAATGCCGACATAAGTGAAAACTTATTTTGGCGCGTTAGAGTTTAGTAATAAATCACTTCAAAATCAGTAATTATGGCGACTGCCAATCAAATACTGAACGAACACAGATGATGCAATATTTTTTGTTCAGAATGTAGATAATATATCAAAGAACCTAACTCGGTAAACTCCTCCTCACAAAAGTAGACTGTAAACATGTGAATTAAGGTTTATAATCAAATGGGGCGAGCGCGGCAGCCGGCTGCGTCTCGCCCCAGACGGTAACGGTATCGCGAATCCAGAGGTTTTACCTGATCTAATAATATGCGTACCGCGTTAAAAGAAGTTTTCACTTAAAAAAAAAACGCTCATTACGGAAGCCAGCCGCTGCCTATTTCTCGCCTGTCGTTCACCTACAGAAATTACGTATACAGCGGGGATAATTAGCGTATAAAAAGTGCGTTTGACAGAAGTGATTGCGCAATTCAATAAACCTAGGTAGCGAGTGAATCTCGTAGATAAGTGAACCGTTCTAAAACTAATTTCGTTCGAACACAACAGTTCTAAGCATTCTAGCTGCGTATTTGATGGGTATTATAGATACCTACTTACTGGCTAATCAAATAATTGAAAAAGTTTGCAAGAATGTTAAAATGATTAATTGCTTTGGTCTTACCTATAAAATAACTAAAATAAAGCACCATGATTTATAAGTAAACTAGCCGATTATCTTTCTAAACCAACGTCAAAGGATGATCACACCATCGTTTGAAGTTAAAGAACCAAAACTAGAAATGATATCAATTTCGTCATAATATATGATTGTATCGCAACAGAATCGTAAAAAAATTGTAGCGTAATTGTATATAATACAGTTACTTATAGATAAAAAACAGGATTCAGTTCACTGACCGCAGGAAAAGTGCCCAAAAGGCTGGCAACGTTATCTCGTCGAATAGCCATACTAATCCTGTAGCCATATTAGTGTGTATATTTCAATATTAGTTCTACAATTAATAAAATCATTATCAAATTGTTTATTTATAAAAGACTTCATTAAACTTCAAAAATCGAAAGTCTGTTCGTTATTTTTACGCGGCCGTTTTATATAGAAATCATTTTGGAAGGTCTACATTTGTATAAAGTTTTAGTAGAGTACCCTGAATTGACAATTCTTAGACAGGTGTCAAGCGAAAGCTCTTTGCAAACAAGCAAAGGTGCGTGCAGGTGCTAGTAGTAATTGATAATACTCGCAGTCATTGAGTAAAGTCAAGATCGAGGGCGCGGCACTTGATCTGGCGCTCTGCCATCTCCGTGTGTATTTTAAACCATTAATTGTAACTCTTATGTTTACTGTACCTACGTACAACAGTTTAGTTTAGGTTTAGCTTCGTGTTAAGCTGATCGGAGAGGAGGGCCCGAATCGATTGTTATTTGTTGAAAATTATCATAATCGGTTCATATATGACGGAGCTATGAGGCAACGAACATAAAAAAACTAATTGAGAATCCCCTTGGAAGAGGAGGGCTATTGCAGGAAGATTGAACATGGTCGCACGATAGATAATTGATTCAGGCGTGACTTTGCGGAAATCCATTACAAAACATTAAATAGATGGACAAATATTTAGTACTATTCCGCCAATCTATTCCCAAAGAGTTACGAATTTCTTTTGGAGGAAACTCTTTGGGATTATTTGTCCATTTATTTAATGATCGCACGCTCAGACGTGAAGAACGCATGTAATAAAATCCGTATCACAAAAAATACCTAGATAAAAAAACATACTTACACACAGAATTTAATGATAATGACACAATTTAATGGTAATAATACTCGTTTACCATAATGGTATGTTTGATGTACCTAATTTTCTATTTCCGCCCAGGTGGACAGAAATCCAATGTTTGTAAATTGGATGAGGTAGGTACTCAATATAGACCTCAGGTCTTAATAACGACTTAACCTATTCCAGAAATCCGTTAAGTCAAGTCTGAAGATACTTTATTCAATACAATCACAAGGATCACTTTGAAACGTCTTACTAGGTGAGTTTAGGTGCCAATTCATCCTAACCCAAGCCCGAGAAGAACTAGCAAGAAACTATAGTCGTCTCGTTATACACGTTCTATTGATTACAAAGAAGGAAGCTTAAAAATTATATAAAAATAACAATAGCAACACTAATTGCAAAATCAACATCGTAAAACTATTGTTCCGGTAGCTACTCGCTGTTTCTAAGTCGACTGTCGCCCACTCGCGAACATTCGCTTATACTTAATGTAGATATTAGCGTACAAAATGTTGTTTGACAGCAGTGATTGCGCAATTCACGCTTGTTGTCACGAGATACATAATCTGGGGACGGAACTCCCGCATCAGAGAACATACTCGCCGCGCTGCAAAATTTTGGCAGCCTCATAAGAATGCGTACCTAGTAGGTAGGTACGCATTACTATAGGTACTAGAATCTGATGGTGCTTCTTTTTCTTATAGTATCACTAGTTATAATTCCGGATATTTCACATAGCATCATCTGGCCCCAAAGTAAGCAAAGCTTGTGTTATGGGTACCACATGACTGATATACTATTTATACTTATACTTTTTTAAATACATAGGTACATATTATACATAGAAACACCCAGACCCGAGACAAATACTTGCAGATCAAATCAAGTTATTTCAAACCAGCAGTGTGCTAATAGGATTAAAGTGCCACAGTGACCTTTTTCGTGCACTTGGCACAAATCTTCGAACAATAAAAGACAATATTATCATCTAAGTAGGTTGTCTATCAGTGTCCCGCTGCAGCATTCAAGGATTGACAGTGCCATTGCTACTGGATTGATAAATTGTTACTTACCTTCATAGGAACCATGAACTTAGGGAAGATAGTTGCGGTGTTCCTTCCACAACCTACTTTAGAAGAATGGGTTTATGGAATAACGCCTGACTAATTTATAATAACAAAAATGTGTCCATGTGTAATTTAGGAGTTGTGGACACTACAACTCCTAAATTGGAAGAATCACATACTTGCCTTTATTTATAGTATAGTCATTTCTGTAGTAGGTAGGTATCAAATGCACAGATCACTATATTTCTAGAAAACCGAATGGGTCGAGCGTCTGACGTTCTTGGAATTTATGACACTTATAAACAAAATTAGTGTAGAAACTTATATCAAAAGTAAAATAGGTAGGTATACATCCTAAAATAGGTACCACCTGTTTATGTGGACACAACCTTGTCTCTGAGATCTTATACTATTTATATATTTATAAGGTAATAAATAAATAAATAATGTTGGACATTACGTACACACAGCATCATCTGTCCCCAAAGTAACCAGAGCTTGTGTTATGGGGACCACATGACTGATATATATATCTACTACTATATAATCTTTTTTTTGAATACATACATACTATACCTAGAAACACCCAGACGAAAAACCAATATTTGCAGATTATGCAAACATTTGTCTCGCGGCGGGAATCGAACCCGCAACCTTCTGCGTCTCAACCAGGCCTTTGTCCACTGCGCCTCAGAAGTGGTCATTTTACTTTACTTATACCAATTTTGGTAAATATTTACTCATGTGAGAACTAAACCCACATTCTTCCGTTAGATACGGGAACTATGGAAAAAATACGCTACGCCAGGCTAGCCAAATACTTTTATGATCAAATGTCTTTAATTAAATAAATAGACAATTGACACATCACAATCTAGCCACAAACTAAGAATAGATTATACTATGGGAACCAGACGACTACTAAATATGTATATATCCTACATATTATGTACCTACTGTATGTAAACAAGATCTTTATAACACCTAGACACAGAACAATATTAACAAATACAAACATCACACAGATGTTTGTACTGAGAGGGAATCGAACCCTTAACCTACAGTCCAGAAGCCAGAGCTACTCTGTGGCGTAGTGGTCCAAGGCTCGGCTGAGACGCAGAAGGTTGCGGGTACGATTCCCGCCACGGGACAAACGTTTGTATGATCTGTAAGTATTTGTCTCGGGTCTGGATATTTCTATGTATAATATAATGTATTATTTAAGCATAAAGCTTATCCTCAAAATATTGTTCGAAAACCTCATTAGAAGAGGATTTTAATATCAAATATTTTCTTTCTCCAAGACATAAGTACATTTTTAACTGACTTCCAAAAAGGACTCGGGTGGAAAGATTTTGATGATTCTTTTTTTTTATTTAAAAGCTAGTGCTTCCCGTGTGGTCCCATTTCAATTTGGTCCAGTTCTGACCATAGTATCCACGAGAAAACCATATTATGTCTCAAATTTGCATTAAGTATGTGCGTGACAAATGGACGAATAACTCAATATTACGCCAACCGGTTTCGATGATTTTTTAACCGACTTCAAAAAAGAAGGAGGTTCTCAATACGACTGTATATTTTTTTTTATATTCAATGATACCACTTGCCTTTTTAGTTTTTAAAACGTAATTATTAGTTTTAAAACATACTTATAGGTAAATCTACAGCTTCGTTGGATCAAAATCGTCCATAAGTTTTTTGCTCAACAACGCGGCAAGCAAGAGATAGTGCACACAGCGTTATCTTCGGTAATATAATAACAATTGGATCATAAAACACAGTTTGAAGCCTAATCCACTACCGCGTACCAGCCTCGCTCTGATCAGGATAAACAGCACAGAAACAATTTAAATTTCAGTCCAAGAAGTCAGCCTGCGCTAATAAGTTCTCAAGTTCTCAATGAATCATCCAACTGAACTGGAATATTGAATATCAAGGATATCGACTTGAACATTCAAGATGTTAGCTCCGTTTGTGAAACAGGTAGAGTTTATGTTTTTTTGTTTTTAATCACTGGATTTACTTTACTACTTATATATTAACGAATTACATTCACTAAAGCTGCGTTTACTCTTGGATAGTTTTTCGAAAGTAATCTCATGCGACTCGATGTTTACCTTTTTCAAAAACTTGTTTAAGCTTAAGTTTAAGTTTAAGTTTCAATATTTCATCCAAAACGTCCATGAATCGTGCAGTTTTACTTTTAATTATTTTTTGCCTAAAGTCGCCTCATCGATGCGCGATAGTCTCTCCATGACTAAAGCTTGTGTTGAACCCAACCCACTATAAGTACTAGTGAGTGTGTTTATAAGCTCATTGACTACTGCAAGTGCAAGGAAGCAAGGACCTCATTTTGTCGTCAACTTTTTTTGAGTGTATCAATAATGCTTTGCCTACAGTCCTGGACGGTGTCTGCTGTGCTGATCAACATGATAGCCCAGGGCATGCTGCTTAGTTACACCACCAGTCTGCTGCCGGCGCTCCGTGATCCAGAGTCACCCATCCAAACTGATCTTAACACTGCTTCGTGGGTTGGTAAGTGTTAAATTATCCTCTTAAAAGTAAAACAATCAATTAATAATAGATACACCTAGTACTTACACGTTAGATTGTAAGACTATGGTTGCAACAGTCCGTGTTAGGTTCTCCTTGAACGAGTCTGATTACCTGACGCAAATAATTAAAAAGGTTGCCAACATTTTGCGACGGAAAACCGTCTTCCTGCTTTCTACATCAAAACATAATAAAACGTGTAATTTGGCTTATCTTTACTGCCTACTGAATAATCTTTGTTTAATTTATTAGTAGGTAATTTATACAATTCAATGAAGCAATAAAGTTGAAGCGAATTTATCATATGTTTATTTTTTAGCATCTTCAGTTGGCGTCGCTGGAATCCCTGGCTTTCTCCTATCATCAATCCTAATGGATATTTTCGGGAGAAAGATCACCCACGCTCTAGTGATCTTGCCAGGAACTGTGGGCTGGATGCTCATCTACTTTGCAACAGACGTTTCCACCATCATGACGGGCAGGGTCCTGGGTGGCATGACTGCTGGAGCCACCGTTTCACTAGGAGCCATCGCCATCGGAGAATATACCAGCCCGAAATATAGAGGGATGTTCCTTAATTTGAAGACTGCTTCCGTGTCTTTCGGAGGGATGACTGTGCACATCCTCGCGAAATTCATGACGTGGAGACACATCGCACTCGTAGCGACCGTGCCTCATATTATAGCTATTCTGATCGTCCTCACGTGGCCGGAGAGTCCGTCTTGGCTTGCAAGCAGACAACAGTATCAAAAATGCGAGACCTCCTTCTACTGGTTGAGAGGCAAAAGCGAAGAATCTCACAAAGAGTTAGAGGAACTGATTAAAGCTCAAATGGAAAGAACAAATACGCGTAAGGACCTTACGTTTTCAGACAAGGTCGTGGAATTCTTCAAGAAGTTCACCAAGAAAGATTTTTTGAAACCACTTATTATATGTATCTTTGGGGCTGTCTTGCTTGAAACATGCGGAAGACACATCTTCCCGGCTTACGCTATGCAGATCATCGGAGAAATAACGGGGAATAGCACATATTCGTTTTACTACACGCTGTGCCTGGATCTGATCATCGTAACCAGTGCTTTGTCTTCATCCATCTTGGTCAGAATGACGAAACGACGCACTCTCCTCTTCTCGACAGGCATTGCCGCTTTCTGCGTGCTGATGGTCGTGTGTTTGTATTTATTCCTGGTCTCCAGGGATGTTATTTCTAGGAACCACACCTTGCCTATAGCGTTATTCGTGTTGTATTTTATTCTGGCAAACTTGGGCTGTACACCGATACCGCTGGCGTTGCTCGGCGAGGTTTACCCGTTAGCTCATCGAGCTGCAGGTTCAGCCATGACAGGCGTCATTATGTCTCTGTGTGTTATGGCCGGGCTTCAACTGACGCCTCTTCTTTTAGACAATCTGAAGGTTTATGGTACCTTTGCTGTGTATGGAGCTATCATGGGGTTATCACTATCGGTTCTATACCTTATCCTGCCAGAGACAAAGGACAAGACGCTGCAGGAGATCGAAGATTACTTCAACTATGGAAGCTTCAAGAAGCGAGTGGATGACGATGAGGAAGCGAAAGTCAAAATGGTATATTAAGATTATTTTCAACTCAAAATTTCCATGTTATCTTTTAATGCATTTGATTATGCACCTTTTGTTATAGGTATTATGTTCTGTGATTGTAAATAACTGTATTAAGATACCTATTTATATTGTAGATTAGCTAAATTAGATACTAAACTAAGATTAGTTAGAAAATAGAAATAGAAAATGTTTATTGCACTTATGTTGTTCATTAAGATGTTTTATTATAAGTACATTAGGTAGGTACATTTAGTTTTAGTGTCAAACATAAACTCTGTTAGTGCACAGAAATATTTCACTGTGGCGCTATTATTATACTTTAGTAACTCTAATTTCCTACTTTCTTAACTAATAATTTATTAATACAACTTATGACATAGATCACTCTTAGTTATTTCATAAACATGGAGTTAGCAATATGTGTCTTATATAAATATTTAGGTATCTTATAACTAATTGGGTAACTATAATAAACAATAGAACTATAACAATTTCATACTAATATAACTAACTATAATTAACAGACAACAATATGAATGCCTAGGTAATAAAAATTTAAGAGTCTATTAAGAATTAAAACAGTTTTCAGACAGGTTTAAAAAATATACATGTATCAATCAGGATCTAAATCGTATTTTGGGTTGGAGTAGGGCTTAAAATTAATCCCACGAAAACCCAAGCGATTGTCATTGGGGGTTTGCGGATGGTGTCCAAAATTGACTGGTCCAGCCTTCCACATATTATTTTTGATTGAATTCACATACAGCAGAGTGAGGCGGTAAACAAATTAGGTGTTCTCATGGACATCTGTCATGGGAACAACAGCTAACTGAAGTCAGCGGAAAAACTTTTGCCTCAGCCGGTTCTATTCGGAGACTGCGTAACTTCCTTCCAATTGCCACTAACATTTCGCTTGCACAGTCACTCCTTCTTCCAATATTAGACTATGCTGATGCCTGCTACTTAGATTTGACTGAACAGCAACTTAACAAACTTGAGCGCCTTCAAAATCTCTCCATTAGAATTATATTTGAGCTGCGCAAGTATGACAATGTCTCCGAATTCGGAAAAAAGCTCAAGTGGTAACCAATTCGCTTTCGTCGGAATTTGCATTCTCTGAACTTTTTATATAATATTATTTTTAATTCTACAACACTTTCCTGTCTCAAAGAACGTTTCCAATTTCTCCACCTCTCTACTCTCGATCCTTGCGCTCCTCTGATACTCTCCTACTCACGACACCTGTCCACAACTCACACTATGCAAATTCTTTCACAGTACAGGCTGTTCCACTATGGAACGCACTGCCAGATGCTATTAGACGCGTCAAATCACATACTATATTTAAATCTATGGTCAGGGAACACTTTTTGTCATGTTGTTAACTATGTATTGTTTGTTTCTTTACGTTATTTTGGTATATTTATTTATGTATGTATTAGTTTATTTAGTTTATTTTATTGTATTATGATTATTTAACTTATTTTTGTAATATTAGGTATTGATGTATTTCACTTTTTGTTATCCTGTAAATGTGTATGTACATATTATTTTTATCATAAATCACTCATATTATTTTCATCACCCCATATTCAGCTATGTTGATTTCTATCCATCCAAAGGTTGTCTGGCAGATATCGCTATCAAGCGATAAGGCCGCCCATTGTACTACCGTGTAGCTAAACATTGTTTCTTATAACAGTCTAATGTATTTGTGGTGTGCAATAAAGTATTTTCTATTCTATTCTATAGAAATGTAGAAAAATATATATATATATGTACTTTTTGACATTTCTTTCGTGTTTAATGGTATCAAATATTATATATTTCAAAGTCAAGTCAAAAGATGATTTATTCAATACAATCACAAGGATCACTTTGAAACGTCTTACATACTAGATATTTAGCTACACAAATTACATATATATGGTCCAGGATGTTGTAATTAGGTCGTAAAACTATTTCGTGATCGTGAATATTGTGATACAGGTTTATTTGGTGTTGTGTGCAATGTCCACCAATAATTATATTTTTTTATTTATTTATATATATTTTTGAAAAATTATAAACTTCAAAGATTATTTTTATATAAGTTATTGTTAAAATGTTTAAATATTTTCAAAAAAGAAATTCGTTCTCAATTCGTCGGAATCTTTTTTTTTATGTATGTTCACCGATTATTCATAGACGCCTGAACAGAATAAGAAAAGCTTTTTTTTGTTTCAAAGGGTCTAAATCGGTCGAGTGGTTTTAAAAAAATCAACAAAAATCTAAAAATTGTATACATCGATGATATTTTTTATATACTTACTTACATGAAGTCGGTCGTCTTTTTAGTTTTTAAAACGTAATTATTTAAAATGTGATCTACCGCATGCAACAGGTACGACTCAATTTATAATTATTCCTCTACATCTCTTTTGCAACAAAAACGATTTATTAAAGCCGGTGCTATTACCCCAAAGTACTATGCCGTAGTGAAGCTAGGCATGAGCGTAAGCATAGTGCATAAGTTGTTTTAACTCAGTAACAATCCTAGAAAGCTCAACATACAAATTCATCAGTAGTATTTTCTAGTTTGGTTTATTACAAATTTTGCTCCTTTACGAATCGTGTCTGTAATTCGTGACGGATTATGCAATACCTCTCGGAAATGGGCTAAATGCACAATTTATCACTCGTCCTCAAGGTTTTGTATAAACAATTACTTAGCAGACACGTATCGGTATTATGTTGAACCTACCTGTTAATTAATCGATACGTTTTTTTAGGTCGTTACCTACTCCTTACCTACCGGTTAAACGACATTACTGAGACAGAGTGCATTTTAACACTAGCTATGATAATATGTATAATTATTATACATGAAGAATCATGATTCCGTAATGCGTCAGCATGAGGTTCAGTAATGGCGGAAATTATAGAACTGAGCATCAAAAGTTATAAGGTTTTTTTAGCGTTTACTGTTTCCGTTTTAGAAAATAACGATCGTTTACAATATAATATAAGTTTAGTTTTGATAATTAAAACTAAACTTATTTATTTTTAAATTATTGTTATCTAGCCATGTTATGTTATAAGTTTATGTCAATTTCGTAATTTGTTACTTTAGTATCACATGATATGGCGACGGTAGGTACAAATCATCAGCAAATAGTGAAATCGGTTGGTTAGTAACTTTTGGCAGATCATTTATGTAAATTATGAAAAGTCAAGGCCCTAATACACTACCATGTGGAACACCATATTTAATTATACGTTCCGTTCTATGTGTCTCTTCAAGTTGAGTCTTATAATTTATATTTTTTATTTCAGTCAATATTTCGATTTGTGATGTAACATTTTATTAGTTATAAAGTTTTTTAAACTTACGCGATCAGAACACATTATTATAAATATTAACGGGTATTTATCGCGTTTATTTACCTATTTTTCACGACGTTTCGACAGGTTTACACTCTGTCGTGGTCACGGGATGACTGACCCCGTGACCACGACGTATCTTAATTGTTCTATTGTCGCTGCTGCACTACTCTCCTAAACTTAGGTAACAGCTGAAAATCAGCGTTGAGTGTAAGCATTACTTGCTTCCATCCAACACATGCTGAGCTGGACGCCTTTTTGGCACTTATACTATTATTTACTGATTTGTATACCTATTTTTATTTAATTTTGAAGTGTTTTAGTTAAGATGTATTCATTTTTGTGTGTGCCAAATAAACGTTGCATTCATTCATTCATTCATTCATTCATTCACGACAGAGTGTAAACCTGTCGAAACGTCTGGAAAAATAGGTAAATAAACGCGATAAATACCCGTTAATATTTATAATAATTTTATTAGTTGTAAAGCAACACCACCTACATTTCAAGTTTATATAGCAAAATAAAAAAATCGTTATGTACCTACATAGCCAAAAGCTTGGGTTATGTCACAGAATATAGAGCAAACCGGTTTTTTTATCAATATTTGTCATTACACGAAAAAGGAAGTCATAAATAGCCATATTTATTGTTTTATTTCCACGGAAGCCTTTTTGCTCTGAACAAAAAATTTTTTTTTTCAAAATAATTTTATTTTGTTATTAATTCAAATTAATTTTATATGTAGAGATTATTAAACTCTAATATAAGTATTTCTCAAATATTTTAGATATTACGTTATAGTGTTAGTGTTAGATATTACGGTATTAGTTAGGTTAGGTTATTTTGTGATTTTTGAGTGAAACTTATAATCTTTTTTAGTAATTTGTAACATTTATCTCTATTAAATTCTGATGGTTCTTCTCTGAATTTCTCAAGGTGTTTTCTTTTATTGTAGCAACATAATGTAATACCACGATACCGGCCTTATAGATTTAATGGTTATTAGTTTATGAGGGAAACAAAGGTCATAAAATAGCGTGAAAGTATAAAAAAATTGATAATATGCTGCATTAGGCTCATTCTCTTCGTGAAACTTCTGAATAAGACAAACATTCAATTGCTCTACTAAATTTCAAAATATATGCCTTCCGATTTGCCAGTATTTTAAAGTAGTTTGATTACTATATGGATTTTTTATTTACATAAATAATTACAGAAATTTACAGAATAATATAAAATACATGTGAAACAGTTGAGCTATCTAAGGACCGTTTAAAACGATCTATACATAGCTCAACTGATCCAGATCACTGCCCAAGATAGTGGCGGCATTGCCACGTTGAAAGGCAATGCTAATACGCTGAGCCAGATAGGAGCCAGCTCTTGGGTCACGCAATGTATCTGAAATAATTTTGAAAACGCGGTGGGCTCCTGTTCCCCACGAGCCCAGGGTCTCGACTCCAAAAAGCTCAAATATGTGGACCTTAGCAAGACCCACATATTTGCGTCTTTGAGGTCCTCGGCACATTCAGCCGCCGCACCAGCTTTAACGAAATTCACCGATAGATGGGATGCGGCCAAGGTGTCGACGCAAACCAATAGCCTACCCATCTCCCAAGTGACAATAGCCATACTAACAGGCCTCTTACCATCATCACGTAAGAGTCCGACGAATGACATCGTTAAGACTTGCGTGGCGGGCAAATCCTTCCGGAGGCCCTAGAACACGATAACCCGTGGAGACCATGCTGGTCGACCGCTGTACCACACTGGCACCGATGAAGGGTGCAGCACCGCGCACCCAACCGTAGACATATTGCAACTCAAAATATTGTAGGATCTAATAAGGTGCCAATGTTAAGTGATGGTAGTACTTGTCATCAATGTCCTGACTCCCATTTTGAAACGGCTAGGAGACGGGCGCGATCTACGGAACTTGAACATGTTTCTAACAGATGATTTCATGTAAGCTCACATTGAGGCCCGTCCCATTGCCGTTGGGCCGAAAGGTTCTTGGGGGAAGCGTACACCTAATGTTATTCCTCCTCGAGTCTCCTCCGACGGTGCCAACCACGAGCGAACCTTCGGAATAGGTTGAAGTTATCGACGCAATTAACTAGTTCCACGAAGTATATCGGACCGTGGATAGCGCCCACATGCGTAATCGCGTTCAACATTTCTTAAATTTTATAAGTGATGCCAGAATTAGCCAGAAAAGACGGAATTCGAATTTTTTCAACCAAATTACTAGTGCTGTAGATGGAAGACAAGAACGCTGGTAGAAAAATTTATAAACATTTATCAACACTTGAAATTTTGCGAATACCTAAGCCTCCCAATTTGACAGGAAGGGCCATGCAGCCATGCCTTGTCATCCAGATTAATATTCAAAACCGACGATAAAGTGTCCTTTATTATGTTGTCTACGCCTTCCACCAGCTCGCTGTGTTTCCACAGTTGACAACATCTTAAAGCGTAAGTAAATTTTGGAACAAAAAGATAAAACTTGATATTTATAAAAGCCATATGTTAATTTTGAATAATCTGTCCGAGGTTTTACTAAAATTTAGAAATTTCTTATCTATGAAGGTCGGAAAAGACTCGTCAAGAATTAGTGAACCGAGGATTGTAATATTTGAGGCCAAACTATTGAATTTCGCTTTTCGCTGTCGCCTTGCTGACATCCAACGGCTGACGAAATGACATTGTCCTGATAGATTAATTTAGAAGGTTTATTTATCCATTTCTTTGGCAGTGATATAGTTCTATATCACTCCCAAAGAAATGGATAAGTTTCGGGAATTTCGTTTTTAATTAACCGACTTCAAAAAAAGAAGGTTACTCAATTCGATTCGTATTATATATTTTTTTTTTATGTGTGTTCGCGGATAACTTCGTCGTTTATGAACTGATTTTGATGATTAATATTTTGTTGGAAAGGAGTTATCCCAAGGGTGGTACCATGATAAGGAAACTAGGATCTGATGATGATGGCATCCTAGTGAAATCGAGGGGAACTTTCGAAAATTGTAGTGGCGACTAGTGCGTTTGTTTATTTTTAATGAAAGTATTTTTAAGCACTACTATTTAATGAAGGTCTGGAGTCAATCTGATGATGGAGCCGAAAGACAGTCGAGGAAACTCCTCAACTATTTACAGCAATTACCTGGTGTTTGGGCTTGATTCATTTGTATTGATGAAAACTGTACACCTAGATGGGTTGTGACTGTCATTAGGGGTCTGATGATAGAGACGAAGGACAGTCAAGGAAACTCCTCAACGTAGCTACCTTGTGTATATACATGAAGTCGGTTGTCTTTTTAGTTTTTAAAACGTAATTATTTCTTTTAACAAGATACCCCTACGGAATTGAATGCGTTTTTAATATCCACCTTTAAAATTACCTCCCCGCAATTTTGATCCAGAAATGTACGAAGAGAATGTACTGCGGCTTCACGGCCGCCACGCGAACCAAAGCCTAGCTGAACCGGTCGGAAAAAGTCGCTGAGATATGCGGCTTTTTTCCGACAGCAGGCTTTAGCTGCAAGGCGGCGGTAGGTGGTACCCACGGCTATGGGTCTAATACCGCCGTCTTTCTTTTTAAGTGCGCATAGGTTCGCTCCGTACAGGAGCTCAGTGATCTCGCTGTTGACTCGACCTGACAACATCAGGTTGATCAGAACTGTCATATCTTCTAGAAGAACTTCACCGGCATGGCCCGAACCGCCAGACAGCAGGTCCTTTAGATTTTGTGGAGTCATAGCAGCCAGGCAGAGCCATTCTGGAATGACATTACGGCACCGAGCACGTCCTGGCTGGTCGCATCAACAGCGTCATCATTCTCTTGCGGTGGATCGGGGAGTTGGAAGTTGGGCCCTGGTAGAAGGTGCTTACTCTCAAGAGATTTGAGAGTGTCATTAGAATTTGGAGCTATCGTGTCAGAAAATAGTATATGGGAGGCACCCTTAATATCCTGAGTGACATACAATTGAGTAACCAGGGCATACAATCGTCTGTTACTCTCCTCGCGACACAAAATGAAGAGTTTGAAAAGAAAATGGAGAAATTGGAAAATTTACATACAGACCAAAAACATATTACTTTACAGGAAGATAAAATTGTGGAGATACAGATAGGAAATTGTAAAGCGAAATTTGTACTAAAAAATATACATAAAAAATCTCCCGAAACCAAAGAGTACGTTTTGGAAATGGTTATGAATTTGTCGAATAATGTGGGCAGTAATATCAGCAAATCCGATATCAAAGATATCTAACGTGTACGAAAAGAGAAGAACCACAGAATACTCCGATAATCGTAGAAACCTCCTCTACAATGCTTAAGACTGACTTTTTAAAACTCAGCAAGAATTTTAATGTGAAGCATAAGACAAAGCTACGTGCCTTGCACCTAGGCTTTCGTACATCTGAAGACACACCCATCTATGTGTCGGAGCAGCTGACTGCAAAAGGCTCTCGTCTACATTTCCTGGCGCGAGATCTTGCCAAGTCGAGGCAGTACAGATTTTGTTAGACGGCATACGGCAAAGTAGGGAAGGAGGAAAATTTTCCTATCATAACAATCAAAATCGAAGCCCAGGTACAACAATTGCTGCAATGACTAAACTCGGTTGAACTTTATATTTCTTGCTACTACGTTTCTTTCTACTCGTACTTTATATTATGTAATAATCACACACTAACTTACAACTCTAACACACTTGACACACATCTGCACCTCCAAACCTTGACACATAAACACACTTCCGTTACACACATTAGAAGAAGAGTGTCGCAGAACACATGGTGAATTGAATAGGTTAGGTGTGTGCGTGCTTGTGCAAGGAGACAGCAGCGGCAGCTACAGGACTAGGCGGGGGGAGGCGAGCGAGGGAATAGAGATGCACCCATACATCAGAGTGAAGACGATATAGGTACGGCAATATTGCAGTGAAGTCAAAGTGGGATAATATAGCCGGCTAGACATAAATACTCGATTATATATAAATAGCTTTAGACTCGATATGCGAAAACTATTAATTGGTCTTTAGTTATCTATTTAGTTCATAGTTATGGTATTAAGAGACTGTTTGTTTTCCTAAGAAAATAAAATAAAATAAATAAAATACTTGCGACTATAATGACATATCTTATCAATATCGCTAGGCTACATAGCAATATTGCAGCAATTGTTGCACTATGTTGAGATATATAATCGACTTGGCGGCTATACCATTGCAGCAAGAAACTGACAAAAAACTAGGGCTAGTTTTGGTAGTGTGGTATCGACTTGTGCGCCGCGTTGAAAAATGTCGGCGGCGGCGCGCTGCACATTTTGGCTCGGCGGCGGCGCGGCGCCGGCGGCGTGGCTTGTTTTTGTATATAGTTTTAGGATTAGTAAATTAAGGAATTATGCAAATGTTCTTTACATAGATTTGCCTTAACAAATGAACCAAGAATAATTTCAATCAAAGTTTTAAAGTTGTCGTGGATGAATGTCATTTTGTTTACCCTAACGAGCTCAGCTACTAAAAATCTGCTTATGTGTGTGCTTGTGGCAGGCACACCATAGTTAAAGCAAGGGCAGAAACGTGTGAAAATACATTTTCTAACTCTTCTAATAGAATAGCAAATCCACATTTTTTTAGTTACTCTGGGTCGGCAGAAACGACGTATCGTCAATCTATTGGATCGTCTTGCATTTTCATGTCTCTCTCGGGTACTAAAGTATACCAAATTCTCTCGACATTTTCACTAACGTATTTAGCCCACCCGATATTTCCGCTAACACGCTCTATTCCACGGATGTGTCATCTCAAGGTACCGTACAACTCTGAGTGGAAGGTGCTGTGTGTCCTGGGATTGACACTGGAATCAGGCTGGGATTGACTGCGGACATTACCGCAACACGGGCCACAGGCGTGAAAACAGATTGGATAGCCTTCTCAAGAACTCAGGATCAGTAGACGTAGGCCGTCAGTACGCCCTTAGTTGAGTTGGAAGCCACACCACTGACCGTGAAAATCTTGCAAACCAACGAGAAGGCCTCTACGGCACTACGGCAACGACAAGCCCTCAGAAGAAGAACAATCTGCCAGGGCACATCAATCGAGAGTTGAAGCGGAATAAAGAACTGTGCCGAGAATAAACGCCCTCACGCTGCCCTTGGGTCAAAGCTGATTTGAACGCCCTGACTACGGAGGTATCGGCTTGGCGAAGGGAGTTGGGAAAACACCATCGACCAAACCTCCGAATACAAAACCAACCGTTACGCTGTCAGGATTCAAAAGCACGCACTACACAGCGCCCCAGCTGACGTGCATGTTATATGACTTGGTAGAAGAGCTCGTAGAAGTAGTAGTAGGTAGAAGAGATCTTGAGAGATCTTGGTAGAAGAGAGCGTGGAAACTTGACGAAAACGAGGAAAGGGATGTGACCTTGACGCCTTATTCGCGGACGATAGCGCCTACTTCGCCTCCTTGCGTAGCCCAACCATCGTCAAAAGGTGCTTGCAGCGCCTCCTGACATCCTCTCGCTCTGGCTGGACAATTAGTGCATGGCCGTCAACGTGGGGAAGACTGCAGCGCTCTTTGTGATAAGCCATCGTACACCACCACCGCTACAGATTCGGAGCCAGGATGTAGAGTGGAAGAAGTCATTTCGGTCACCTCAGAATCGAAATCGACAGGTCATTGAGAACCGGCCCACAGGCAAACTAAGCCCGACACCAAGCGCGCGCTGCCCGAGACTACAACCTGTACTCTCCTCGCATCACCCACATAGAACTAAACTGAAGATCTACAAGGTTTACATCCGGTCCCGACTTACATATGCATCCCCAGCGTGGTACGCGCCTCTCTCTGCGACCAACCGACGCATGCTGCAGACCGTGCAGAGCGTCACCCTGCGGATGAGCACAAAAGCCGGTCGCTACGTCCGAAAAGATGTGATCACCCGTGACGTGCAGAAGCAGAGCGTGAAAGAATTCGTGGTGACGTTGGCGCATTTGAACGCCTTAGCCCCTCTGCACGCACGCCTCCAAGACCATCCAAGACTATGACGGCCCATACCCAGGGAACTCCTGAGGGCTCCTAACTGCACAGACGTGGAATCAGCAAGCGCACAATCCCCATAAAGGCCATCGCTAACGCGAAAACAGCAGCGTACCGTTGCAAAACGCAACGAGAACCGCTGACTCAAGTGCAGCTGCCCCTGCGAGTTAAAGCCAGGGTATAGAGAAATATGTCGAGCTCCTTAGATAACTAGAGTAGTAGTTTTACGTTTAGGATTTGAGTGCGAGTCGCAAACTGGCATTCGCAAGCCGACCGCGGGTTTGTTTCGGTGGCGTATAAATTACAATATAAGGTAATAATCACACGCCGCACACAAATGGTGGCGGCGGCGGCGGCGCGCCGGGTACACTCAGCGGCGTCGCGCCGGCGCGGCGAACACGTCTAGTGTGGTATTGCCGCCAAGTTACCGATTATATCTCAATATCGCGATATCTTATCAATATCGCCAGGCTACACAGCAATATTGCAGCAATTGTTGCACTGTGTTGAGAGATATAATCGGCCAAATTCAAGATTTGGCAAATATAATTGCCAAATCTTGAAGGGCTACACTAGGCTAAATTGCAGCAAGGGTAAAGTTGCAAATATACTGAGCAATATTGGTCAATAAAAATAGCCAACAAGATGCAATTTTTGTAGCCCGTTACAGGCCTCTTTCAAAGTATTATTATTGATGTGTTACATCTTTCCTCTCGCTTGCCTGCAATTTGTGGGAGTGATTTCGTGAAATACACGGTACGGAAGTATTTATCAGGAAGCCGGGGAAGCGCGCGCTATTAAGTTTATATAACATAAGTTACTATTACATTACATTCCCTTGAAAGACGTCATGAGACGTCGCAAGCCTACAAGAAACATTGGAAAATTCAAGTGCAAAGTTTAGGTTTTACCAACATCATGAACAGAAAACAAAGAACTGGTTTGAGCAAATCTCCGCCATACAAAAAGGCCCGATTTTCGCTTTCAGCGAGTTGAACGTACAAGAAAAGTCTTTAGCCGTAGTCGACCTTCAACCTGTCAAAGAGGAGACCAAAGCAGATCTCGTCGATGAACCAGTACAGGAAGCGAGAGCGAAGAAAGAGAAGCCTTCAAATCTGATTCTCCATTCCATTACGAAAAACATCTTCGTACATGAGCGAACACACTCTCGTCTCATACCCGAGTTCATTCAGAGTGGAATACAAAAGAGGGGGTGTCTCGACGGAACACATAAAATTCTGCAATTTGGTTCTAGAACCGATATACGTGAAACTGTTTAAACTAATCCCAGATTTAGAGCAGATAAAGTACATTAACATGTCTTTGTCGCGCTGCAAGAGGATACCACCGGGACTCTCATTCAATCTTGGTTTTGTTTACGATGATGTAAATGAAAAACCAGCGGTGAACGCCAAGATGATATTCGTAGCTTCCAGAAAGACCACGACCCCATGCTACCAGGTGTGTGAGATAGAACTCTTAATTGACGTGCAAAAAAATCGTCGATACATCACAGCCTAGTCAAGATTAACAATTTTGTAAATGTTTTTTGCTCGAGTTTTTTATGCTTTTATAATCGAGATAAAAATCGAAATCTATAATCTATTAAGTTTATATAACCTATCTATATTTTATGCTTTCTTGATGTACATGGAATGTATATTTGTAAGATTTAAAGGTTAAATACTTAATGTTATTATTATTATTTGATTTGACCACGGAGGGCGCGTGGTGGTAAAGTTGGATGTCAGATTGCCCCAACCCATTCTCCGAGAGGTTGGTACTGTCAGTCAATAGTGTGTGCGTGCGTATGACGAGAAAGAGAAAGGGAATTATAGAAGGTGAAAGCATCAGCTGTGCATTTAACCTACAGTGTTGTGTATAAAGTGTGCTGAAATATAAACTAATTCAGGATATAATACTAGTGTTGCTTATTACCAAGGTGAGATATCATATGCGACTACTGTAAGGCTCACTCGTTTTATTAAATCTTGTTACCTACTGCATATTGGAACTTGGATATACTGTCGAGGTCACGTCACCACAGTAAAACATAAATTAATCGTTTATCATTTCACACGTCGATCTATTGCATATGACAAAGAATTGAAAACAATTTTGGACAATTACCATACCATGTCCCTGGCTGAAGTTCTTAAAAAACTTTCTGTTATGCAATATTTTAAAAACATGTAACATATTGACCAACAGTTACATGGAACTCAAAAATAATGTTTGGAGATTTAGTATGACTCCAGCAGACAGCAGTGCAAAAAGATAATATTATTCTGAATAAATGACGTTTTTATTTTACTTTGCTATCTGCACGGAATAAAACAATATGACGAATTTACAATAATAAAATTAAAATGTGACGAATTTACTACATAAAAATTTACACATTCTTTTTTTCGTGACGAATTTACTTTGTGGCAAATGTACAACAACCCTTTTAAAGCTATATTTTGACTTTTATTTATTTACTACACAAAGAAAGAGAACGCTTGTTTTGTATGTTTGTGAGGATGTTAAAATTGTGGTTGCAGGTTCGACTCCCGGGTGTAATATTTGTTCCGGGTCTGGTTGTGGTAAAATTCATCTATCTCACAAAGTTTAAAAGATGACATAATTATATTAACATTAAAAGAATCAAGGTCCTGACTGACACATTTCTGATTCCTATTAATAGATAAATAAAACCGTTAATAAACCCGTGTAAAGAAACGGTCCGTTTTGGATTTCATAGAGAAATTAAGAAACGGATGATTTTGTTGCATTAGATCTGGTATTTCTGACAAGTATAAGACAACGTACATCCCAAACAGCTGGTCGAAGGGACTGAGGTCGCAGGGAAAAGGGCGTGTTCTAGATGCGCACTAAGTAAGGAACTTGGAAAATTCCCGACTCCTGAGGGAAGTAGCGCGAGCGTCAAAGTACCTATATATGAAAATTTAATTACGCGCAAAGTCGCGGACTATATCTGTGTATTTAGTAACCACGTTTTATGATCAGATAATCTACAAATAGCGAGCTATTTAGTTTAAGGTAAAGAATAATTATTATTAAGTAAGTAGGTACCTACTCCGATAGATAAGATAACAAATGGCAAGTTTTAAGTCAGCACAGTCTACATCAAAAGTGTGGCACCCTGATGTACATCCTGTCAAAAAAGTATCGGGAATGGATAATTTGTTTATAGTTCCAAATTTAATTGTTGTTTTTAACGTGATAACGTCTAATAAATCGATGAACGCCGGCTGCATGCACGAAAAAGGATGACTCATTGTAATGTTACGATCGGAGCGAGAGCGCTGCACGAGCAAGCGAAAGGCACGATCGGCTTAAGCGTTCAGCTTGAGTGCAAATAAAAGTAAATTGTAGATTCCATTTCACTCATTTGTATCCATACAAAATAGTGATAATTCAATAAAAATAACTCAATTTTATTCATAAAAGTATGCAATCATTTCATCAATGTTTTGTTATGACGTTGTTACGTTAAACTATCGTCCGTAAACCGACTTTACAAACTATTATAATAAATCTCGTGGTCACGGATGACACTCATCGTCATCCCGTAACCACGACAGAGTGTAAACCTGTCGAAACGTCGGGAAAAATAGGTAAATAAACGCGATAAATACCCGTAAGTATTTATAATAATGTGTTCTGATCGCGTAAGTTTAAAAAACTTGACTTGAAAAACTACAAACAACCAATTTTTTTCTTGTTGTTAGATTGGCACAAGTGTTTTTCCATTTTGGCGCAGAGTTTGAGTTGCATCTGTTATTTATATTAAATACAGTGCTGTAAAACATTAATCAAAATAAATTTGGTTGATTAACTAACATTTTGTGTATAATGAAAAATGAAAATAAAAAATATATTTATTACAGCAAAACATACAAAAGCTAAACTAAAAGTAACATTTTATCAATGAATAGTAAATATTAACCCAAAAAAATACCTATGTAGTTTGCAGGTAATTTCCTCACTAGGTGACGCCTGTATCGAGGAAACCAAATAACGAATTTACATAATACCATTTTTCGGTCAACGGGTTGAGTTAATAAAATATAGAAATAATATAATAATACATAATGCAAATAATAAAATAATGTTAAATAAATAATTTAATTGAAAAGAAGGAATTTAAAATAAAAAAATGTAGACCTACATATACTAGTGATGTAATATCGAATCATTATATAATGGTGTGTATTATGTCTTCTGTAGCATCGTAAGATAATGTAGAAATCCAATGACGACCACTGTGGCGCAGTTTACTTAAGGTTCGGCTGAGACGCAGAAGGTTGCGGGTTCGATTCCCGCAGCGAGACAAATGTTTGTATGATCTGCAAGTATTTGTCTTGGGTCTGGGTGTTTCTATGTATAATATGTATGTATTTACAAAAAAAAATATATATAAGTAGTATATCAGTCATCTGGTACCCATAACACAAGCTCTGCTTACTTTGGGGCCAGATGATCCTGTGTGAAATATCCGGGATTTATTTAATTACGAATACTGAGCTTGGACTTCACTAGGTTTAGGTTTTTGATGTCGCAATATTTCACAACCTGATTATACACATGTATTTTTATGAAGTTACCTACGCGTTGTACAAATTTTGTCTTAACAGACGGAGTATTTAGTCTGTAGACTACGATCGCACAAATATTCAAACAAAGGATAACCGACTTATTAACTGAAATTAAGGATTTTAATATAAAAAGTTGGCGGATAAAAAGGACTCCAGCTTTTTCATAAAGACTTGTGGTAAGGTATCTGTAGTGTTTGTGTTAGATGCAACTAATACAATAGCACAGTCTCGAGCAGGTAAGAAGTAAAGCGCTGCGTCAGCGATACGAGAGCCGTGGGCGAGCGTAGACGTGCTGCTTGTACTTACTGCCTGTTGTCGAGCCTGTGAAGTTTAGGTACCTACACCACACCTTCGTACGGTCTATCAGCGGGTACTACATGTGGCGACGAGAGAAAAGGTTAGTGGAGTAATCTAATATGACTTGTAAGTAATAAATATTTTAACAACATTTCGTAGGTAATAAATTTCTGTCATGTCATTGTTATACCTAAGCATAAAAAAGGAGTAGGTACCTACTTATAAAGATTGCTATCGTAAAACGTACCCACTTCATATCTATCAATATTCGTATATAGCCTGGGGGCCTACTCTTGAAATCGATTAATGATATATCGGGTCAATAATCGTACAAAACGCTACTCTTAGCTACATTGTTTAGACTAGTTTTGAGCAATAGTGATCCTCCACAACAGACGATTCGGTAACTTGAATTGGACAACGAAATAACAGTCCCTTCGACTGAATTCGACGTGCATTTCAACGACTTTATCGTTTCGATATATCGAAGTCCGATCGCAGAGTAGACGCCCTGGCTCGTAATTGTTTAAGCTACCAGCTCCGGCGCCAGTATGACTGTCTGTCTAGACAAGCCAATTGCATTATATTATTTTACCTCAAATTTTATAACACAATTTTTTTTATTGTTATCTTACTAAAAAAGTATTGGATCTTTATAGGTACCTATGTTGTGATAATGTGTGTTTCCGATAAATATAGTAGGCATTCACTTGCCTTCACTAAAATGATCGTACACAATAAACTGGGAACATTGGTACATAAAGTACCTCCATTAAATTGGAAATGCAAATGAGTGGTACCCACTAAACTGGGAACATTGGTACATAAAGCACCTCCAAAATAAACTAAACCAATTACAACGGCATTTTAATACCAACAATTTACTAGACAGTAAACAATTCGGTTTTACAAAGGGACGCTCAACGACTGATGCCGGTGTTGAGTTAATATCACATATTTTTGATATCTGGGAGGAATCACGCGATGCCTTAGGTATTTTTTGTGATCTGTCGAAAGCTTTTGATTGCGTTCACCATGAAACTCTAATCAGCAAACTACACCACTATGGTGTTAAGGGAGTTTCACTTAAGCTTCTCACATCCTACTTAACTGACCGAACTCAACGAGTAGATGTAAATGGAAAGCGTTCTCCGGGGTCAATGGTAAAAATGGGTGTACCACAAGGATCAATACTCGGGCCATTCTTGTTTTTAATTTATATAAATGATCTACCTAAACTTGTAAAGGATGATCACGAGATTGTACTGTTTGCTGATGACACGTCACTTTTATTTAAATTAAAGCGACAACTTACTAATCTTGACGATGTAAACAATGCAATCTCTAAAGTTGTAAAATGGTTTAATGTAAACAACTTATTACTTAACGAGAAAAAAACGAAATGCATTCGTTTTATACTGCCCAACGTTAAACAGGTGAAAGCTAATGTAAAAATTAATAACGAAAAGATAGATCTCGTCGACACCACAGTGTTCCTAGGCATTACTTTAGATAATAAGCTACAATGGGGCCCGCACATAGATAAATTGTCGAAGAGACTCAGCTCTGCCGCATACGCTGTCAAAAAGATCCGTCATTTTACCGACGTAGATACCGCTAGACTCGTTTACTTCAGCTACTTTCATAGCATTATGTCTTATGGTTGTGGGGGAGTGCTGCTGATATTGAAGAGGGAAGCTGCAGAAGAGGGCTATTCGTGCAATTTATAACATGGGCCCCAGAGAATCACTTAGAGAGAAGTTTAAAGAAATTAATATTATGACAGTGCCTTGTCAGTATATATACGAAAATTTAATGTATGTGCACAAAAATGTTCATTTATTCAAAAAATAAACATAGTATTAACACTAGAAATAAAGATAAACTCGCTGTTCCCACTGTTAGGCTCGCTAAAGTTAATAAGTCTTTTATAGGGCAATGTGTACGCTTCTATAACAAGGTCCCAAGCGACGTGTTAGATTTGTCGATTGGCAAATTTAAAAACGTAATTAAACATAAACTGTCTATTAAAGCATATTATAAAATATCTGATTATTTAGAAGACAAAAAAGCTTGGGATGAATCTGCTCCAACTCGACTCGGCATCCGTAACAAAATTGTCAAGGATCATACAAAAAAGTGTTAAGACCAGACAAGTTTCTTGCCGGATTCTTCTTGAACTGGGGTTAGGAGGAACCGGCACCTAGATTCACTAGCATGTAAGAAGACGATTCAAAGTGGTCCTTGTGATTGTAATGAATAAAGTTATTTTGAATTTTATTTTGAATTTTCCATTAAATTGGAAATGCACTTCAATGGTACCCAATAAACCGGGAACATTGGTTCATAAAGTACCTCCATTAAATTGGAAATGCACTTGAATGGTACCAACAAAAAAGGGAACGCTGGTACAAAAAGTACCTCCATTAAATTGGGAAATAACGCAGTTGTGTTGTATGGTATAACCACCTCCATTAAATTGGGAACGGTTAAAATCAAAATGGAATTATTTTCATTCCAGGTCACCCCAAATACACCGTCCTTAGATCATGGCAAATATAACACATCCATCTATAGAAAATTTTTACCTCGAAGGGGATGGGACCTCAGTGGGTCTTAGTTGGGAAAAATGGAAAAGATCCTTAAACCTTTATTTGGGAAGTTTTAGCTTGAAGAGTCAAGGAGTCTCAAGCTACAACCAGGTTAACAAGCCAGATAAGACACTAATGGCTTATGGAAGTACAACACTGTTAGATGTCAAAGGTTCATTTCAAACCGATATAAAGGCGAACAACCAATCTGAACGTGCAACTGTCTATGTTATAATAGGAGGCTCTAGGAACCTGTTAAGTAAAGATACAGCACTACGCTTGGGTGTTTTGAAATTAGAACTTGGAATAGATCAAATTGAAACCCGATCTTTTCCCAAATTAAAAAACGTGTTGATTGAAATCCCTATCGATGACTCACAAAAACCTGTATCACCTTAACACCGTATACCGATTCCCATCGTTGAAAAAATTTAACAGAAAATAAAATAGTTGTTGTACAGTGATATCATAGAGGAAGTGCGTGAACCTTCAAAATGGGTTTCACCACTTGTGCCGATACAGAAAGACAATGGTGACAATGACAATGGCGTTGCGTTTATGTGTAGACATGAGACGGGCCAATGCAGCGATAATGAGAGAAAACCACCCGCTACCGACGATGGAGCATCTCCTACCAAAGATACGAAAAGCCAATTATTTCTCGAAATTAGACATCAAAAATGCGTTCCATCAAGTAGAACTGCATCCGAATTCGCGACATGTACGTTTATCACTTCCAAAGGATTGTACCGGTATAAGCGCTTAATGTTTGGCATTACTTCAACACCTGAGTTATTCCAGAAAATAATAGAAAGAATGCTTATCCAATGTGAAGGAACAATCAAATGTGAAGGAACAATCAATTTCATAGATGATATTCTTATGTTCGGAAGTAATGAGAATGAACATGACACACGGCTGAAACTGGTTCTCGAGGTTCTGAAAGAAAATAACGTTTTACTGAACGAAGCAAAGTGGATTTACAAAGTACAACAGGTAAACTTTCTAGGACACGAGCTAAAACCATTAAATAAATATGTTAAGAGTATAGCTGACTTTAGAGAGCCAAAAACGATTGAAGAACTTTAGGGTTTCCTGGGCCTAGCTAACTACATAAATAAATGGATACCGAATCTCGCTACAATCACAGAGCCCTTAAAGCAACTTTTAAGGAAGAAGGTAGGGAAAAATGCTAGTATCTCCGAATACTGGACAAAAGATCAAGCGAATGCATTCAAGCACCTTCAATAGGCTTTAACAGAAATACACACCTTGGGTTACTATGATGTAAAAGACAAAACACTATAATTGCTGACGCAAGTCCTGTAGGTTTGGGAGCTGTGTTTGTGCAGAACGATGGCCACGAATAAGAATGACTTTGAAGCGTCATGGTGGGTGGCGATCTAGCAATGTAGCAGAATCATACGTAGAAGATTCCATACAAAACATGAAGGAAATTTGTGCAAAAATCACAAAAAGAATTAAACTTGATTTTGAGGCGCTTCCTACTGACGAAACACCAAGTACATCCAATGATTGGATTTCACCTACCTACACAAATAATGAGCCATCTCAAATTACAATAGAACATGAAAAAGTATTTCAATACTTATCTGATGAGACCGCTAAGCCATCAAAAACAGTTAATTATAATATTACTAACTGCACATTTACTAATTGTTTCTGTAAATAAACTTTTTATCTACTAAATAAAATGAGTTTTTATTGTTATTTTATTCACAAGTGTGTTGAAAAACGTCGTATGATACACGTGTGTATTGATGATTACCGTCCTCGGCTCTCTTAAGACCCTCACCTAACGGCTCGGGTCTCAATGGCGCCTCAGCGGTAATCACCTACATTCACACTAGTACCATAATGTACTATTTTATGTTGGCTCGTTGCACCCTGACCTAGTTACCTACTTATTCTTTGATGCCATTCCTATCATTCTACGATGCTCATAATGTAATACCTATCTACCCACATTTTATTTTCTTTTATAATTTTTAGTTCTTACTTTTGTTTAAAGGCATTAAGCATGTACGTATCTACTTTGTAATTTGTAAATGCCTACGTATCTAAACTGTACCTAACTGTACCTAACATAAGATATGGAAGAGCGAGACCATCTAACACAAGTATATTTTTACTTAAAAGATGGTCTCAACACTTATGAAATTGGTAAAACCTGTTACTGAAATAAAAACATTTTGTATTTTTTGTACTAAGTACATGAAGTACGCTACAGGGGAAAATTAGTAAATGTTCCCATGCTTGCTTCGTATTTTTAGATACAATAGTCCTAATTGCTTGAGATAGAACAGTAGCGACAGAGATGCGGGCGCCGCGCGGAATACGTTTCGAATAACTAATTATCTACCGCTCCTGCAACCGGGGCAGACAGCGGGATAGTAAAGTTGTTGTGTATTGTTGTGTATATTACAAATCGAAATAAGGCTTTAACACCATAGACCACATCCATACGCTCCGGCAGGTTATACAGAAAACCGAAGACCGAAGAGTATAACCGGCCACTTTGTTTAGCGTTTGTGGACTATGAAAAAGCCTTTGATTCTGTCAAAACCTGGGCAGTGTTGCGGTCACTCCAGCGGTGCCAAATCGACTATCGGTATATCGAAGTGTTGAAATGTCTGTACAGTAACGCCACCATGTCTATCCGACTCCAGGACCAGAGCACGAATCCAATCCCATTGCATTAAGGGGTGAGAGAGGGAGATGTTATTTCTCCGAAACTCTTCACCTCTGCATTGGAGGATATTTTCAAGCTCTTGTATTGGCATAGACATGGTATCAACATCAATGCCGAACATATCACTCACTTTCGATTTGCCGACGATATAGTCTTCATGGCAGAATCTCTGGAAGACCTTGGCACGATGCTCAGCGACCTTAATATCGTGTCCCAACAGGTGGGTCTTAAAATGAACATGAGCAAGACAAAAATCATGTCAAATGCTCATGTTGCACCCGGTATATGTACCGGTACATATTGGGAGCGATATAATAGAAGTTGTAGACCATTATGTCTATTTGGGTCAGACGATTCAACTAGGCAAGTCCAATTTCGACAAAGAGGTCAGCCGACGAATCCAACTTGGATGGGCAGCGTTCGGGAAATTACGGCACATCTTCTCGTCACAGATACCGCAGAGCCTCAAGACAAAAGTCTATAATCAGTGCGTGTTGCCAGTGATGACATATGGAACTGAGACTTGGTCGCTAACTATTGGCCTCATAAACAAGCTCAGAGTCGCGCAACGTGCTATGGAGAGAGCCATGTTGGGTGTTCCACTACGTGATAAAATCCGCAACGAGGAAATCCGTAAAAGAACCAAAGTCACCGACATAGCACTCAAAATTTGCAAGTTGAAGTGGCAATGGGCAGGCCATATAGCTCGCAGAACTGATAATCGTTGGGGAATAAAAGTAATCGAATGGCGACCAAGGAAAGGAAAACGAAGCGTAGGACGACCCCCCACCCGATGGACTGACGACATTGTAAAGATCGCAAGAAGTCGGTGGATGGATGAATAATCTAACTAAATTACAGTATTAGACAGGTGAGGCGCACGCGTTGTAGCTCGACTGGCACCACGGCAACCGCGCTCCTTCCTGTGGACATAAAAATAACAAAACTAAGGTTTTTGTCAAATTATCGTAAACTAGCTATGAAAAATGAAACCACCTTTATGATTTTCTGGAGCGAAGAGGCTGTCCCCGGTCTGGAAAAGGTGAGTAAAAATGAAATAAAAAAAAAAAAATTGAGGCGGTACGAAGTTTGCCGGGTCAGCTAGTTGACAATAATTAATTTCGCTGCTCCGCCATCTCAATCACTAGTAATATTAAGTGCCTTAAGTAAGATTTTCGTCTATTATAAATAGACGAAAATCTATCGTTCAAATCGCAGAAGTTTTGAGTAATATAATCCGACAACTAATATATAAATGTATTAAGAACGATGTATATCATTACGATGTATTGCAGATTCAAAGCTAGTTTTGAATGTATATCTTGCTTTAAGTCAAACAATAATTTCGTATTGTATTACGTCATGGGGCGGAACGTTTAAAACTTTTATATTAGCTGCAGAAAGAGCGCAAAGAGCTATCCTAAAGGTAGCCACCTACCGCCCTTTTCTCTTTCCTACTAATCTATTATGTAAGTCCTGTAAAGTGCTAACAGTTCGACAGCTATTTATACTAAACCTTGCCTAAGACAACATAGACTTCTTCCTTATTATGCTGAAAATATTGACAAGACGTAATGATATTCGTACTAATAGCATCAAAAAGCATGTTTTAGCACCACTAAAACATGCTTTTGCCTCTAGATTTATTGTATTCCTCGAGCCTTTCGTGTATAAAAGACTTATCGTAAACTAGGCATCCATGCAATGAATTTTACTAATTGTCAAACAACCTTACAACATGCGTTATCATGTTTATCTTACGAAGAAACTGAGGAGTTGTTGGTTGTAGTAAGGTAGGTAACGTTTAAATCTTTCTACCTACCTTTATGTTTAAATTAGGTTTTCGCTTTGTTTGTCTTTTACATGAACTTGTATCACCCTTTATATTGTAACCTTGTTTATTTAATGTTATGACTTAAGTTTACCGATTTCTTGTTTACTTACATACCTATATGTTAATATTGTTAGTCCTATCCAGCCCGAGACACAGGTTCTCCAATTCGGAGAATTGGAGAACTCCAGTTCGGGCATATTGTAAACAGTTACCTAGGTATAGTATTTTTAACGATCTTTTAAAAGAACAAATTGACAATGATTTTCAAATACGCGGGGTCAGATTGTTCCAGCATTTTTTCCAGTTGTTCTGTGACGGGGTCAATTTAGTCTAATAGCAAACCGCATGAAGCGATCTGAAAATTCTAGCTTTTTGTATAGATACACTGGCTGCTGGCTTATCACAATCCCAAACAGTAAAGTGGAGTGTTCGACGAGATGACATATTGAGCAGTCCATTATTATTTATATAATATGGCGAGATGTGAGCCCGACGCGAAATTGGAAAACAAAAACGAACACACGCATTCTGTACGCGCTGAATCAGCTTTCTAGTGCATGCCAGTAAACATTCTCCAATAACATTATCAGCATAGTTAAGCTTAGATAGAATAAGCGAGTCACATGGCTAGATTCGTAAATCCGCGCTGAGATAATCACGTATTCGATACAAAACAGACAAACGATAGAAACATTTTTGGACCGATTGCATTATATGTTTTTCAAAACGTTGCAGAACGCAACAAAACCCACTGATCCAGGGGTTAAATTAAATTAAATTTAATTTGATTTCAGGCAACAAAATTATGTGTATGAAATATAATAACAAGGGCCCATAGAAAATAAATACCTTATAGACTAACATTATATATACATATAAACTTATGAACTACACAAAAAGTCAGGGCACTTTCTTCGTAAGCGGTGCTTCCCTATACCGTCGGTAGACAACTCCTGCTGACTAGAAGTCGGGAGCGAGAAATACGTCCTTGGACTTGGCAGCTACCCGGAGCACATACGACTTGAAGTTGGTCTCTCTAATTGATTCTAACCGCTTCAAGCCATGCACAAGTACCTACAGCGGGCGGCTCCCTAATCCGGCATCGGCCTCTCTCGTCCACGTACCAGAGTATACTCACCCCGGTAGTAGTCGGGTCTAACCGAGACACATAAATCGACACGGTAGGCTCCACCGTCTGCAGAGTGAGCCAAGCAGATAGCGGAGCGGTACCTCGCCGATTTCGGGACGATTTCTAACTAATTATCTAACACAAACACTACATCTCTATCTTGTTAAATATGTTTTATTCAGTAATTAGATACATCAGAATCATATAAATATAATTAGAATTACACGGTTGATTCTGTTTGTTGTTCTTGATCATCATTGCTTCTATAGCTTTTCCACTCGCCTTCGACTTTCTTTAGGTGTAAAATAATTCTCCTAACTCTTTGTCCCGTTTCCTCGTTCCTAACCATTATGTCACCGCCATTAGATTTTTCCACAATATGTGGAGTAGCGCTTATACATTGCTGTTAGTATGTTTCTTTTTTCCATCTCCTTAACATTTATCTATACACCTTATCTCCTTCAATCAAACTATTTTCTTGTGCTCTCCTCTTTCTATCTACATATTCTTTTCCTTTTTCCTTTTCCTTTTTATCTTTATCTCTGACTTCCGTGTCATCTTCTTGGTTGCTTGTATTTATATCTTGTACTGTTGGTATTTTGTCTCTGTTGTGTCGTTTAAAGAATAGCTCTGTCGGTGTTTTTCCTGTTGCTGAGTGAGGTGTTGAGTTATACATCATTAGATATTCCCAAAGGCTTTCTTTTAGGTCTTTTTTCTCAATTTGGCTTATCCTAAGCCGTTTCAGTATATCCCCATTTTGTCTCTCTACTTCTCCGTTTTGCTGTGGCCAGTAGGATACAGAGTTAAAAAGAGTAATGTTGCATTATTTGACGATATTGACGACCTCTGTGGCGCAGTGAGCTAAGGTCTGACTGTGACGCAGAAGGTTGCGGGTTCGATTCCCGCCACGGGACAAATGTTTGAATGATCTGCAAGTATTTGTCTCGGGTCTGAGTGTTTCTATGTATAATATGTATGTATTTACAAAAAAAAGTATATAAGTAGTATATCAGTCATGTGGTACCCATAACACAAGCTCTGCTTACTTTGGGGCCAGATGATGCTATGTGAAATGTCCGGAATTATTATTATTATTATTATTATTATTCTTCGCAAAAGATCTTGAACTCTTCACTCACAAATTCACGCCCATTATCTGCCGTGATTGAAATTGGATAGCCTAGTCTTCGGGATCAATTATTGATATAGGGGTACCTCAGGGATCGATACTAGGCCCTTTTTTATTCCTAGTATACGTTAACGATTTACCTTTTTTTGTAAAAAATATTTGTGATATAGTTTTATTTGCAGACGATACGTCTTTAATTTTTAAAGTTGATAGAGGTAAAACCAGTATTTGCGATAACGTAAATGAATCCTTATCGTTAGTTCTTAACTGGTTCACTGTAAATAATCTTTTGCTTAATTCAAAAAAAACTAAATGTATCAAATTCACTTTGCCAAATGTTATTCATAGCCCGTCCAACATTTAAATAAATGGAGAGGCAATGAATCTTGTAAATTCCACGATCTTCCTAGGTCTTAATATTGATGCAAAACTACAGTGGGGACCACAAATTGAAACGCTTGCTGGTAGGCTTAGTTCCGCTACATATGCAGTTCGTGCGATACGGTGGCTTACTGATGAAGCTACAGCTAGACTAGTTTATTTCAGTTACTTCCATAGTGTTATGTCATACGGCATCATTCTCTGGGGCAAAGCAGCTGATATTGGTAAAATATTTGTAATTCAAAAAAGGGCAATACGTGCCATTTATAAAACGAAACCACGAGAATCTTTGAGAGAAATATTCAAAGAAATTAATATATTCACAATAGCTTCACAATATATAAATGAAAATTTGTTATACACACATAAAAATAGAGATGGGATTCAGCAAAATAGTGACTTTCATAGAATCAACACTAGAACACTTTCGACTAGAAAAAGTAAATAAGTCCTTTATCGGGAACATGGTGCGCTTCTATAATAAGCTTCCTGAAAATGCTACTAAACTAACTAATAAGAAATTTAAAGCATACATTAAAGGTAGTCTTTTGAAGAAAGCTTATTATAATATAGATGACTATATTATTGATAAGAATGCATGGCCTCATGTCGCTCTGCCGTCAGACAGTTAACCGACACACTTGAAATGTATAAACTCTCTTGTATTAGAATTTCGTAGTTAAGGTAGTTATAAGATGGATCATATAAAAAAGCGCTAGGACCAAGACGAGTTTCTTGCCAATTCTTTTCAAGCTTGGGTTAGGATGAATTGGCACCTAAATTCACCTAGTATGTAAGACGTTTCAAAGTGATCCTTGTGATTGTATTGAATAAATCATCTTTTGACTTTGACTTGACTTTTGATTAGTCGGCTAAACATTTCTTTGAGGATTTGTATTATATATTTTTTTTTTAATAGTGTTTTTAAGCCTATATTAGGTTTGTCTAAACACTAGGTTCTCGATAACAAATGTACTAAAAACAAAATAACAATAAGCATCACACACTTACTTCCAGCATTATTAAACAAAGTAGGTAGGTAACAATAACAACAAGTCGAATGAGCGACCGCTCACAACGATATCAACTGTGGTTGCACACATTCAAACGAGCGTCTTTACAAAAATCGACCCCGTCAGGTGAGTTATTGGATTGCACAGATAGTCGCTTCATTTGTGTGTGTGCCCCGCTTACAACTTCTTCTAAAAACTATATAGGATGCTCCATTTTATACACTTTGCAACATAAATTAATTTTGGGATACATGCAACTATGAATTATGGAAATGTTTTTTAAGTATATTTTTATAGTTTTTTTGAGTGATTTTATTTTTTATTTCTAATGGTACTTTATTTATAAGACGAGGAATTAAAAATTGTGACGTTCTTTTGCCATATTCATTTTGAAACTTAGGTATTTGTAATACTTCTAGTAACTATTCTTTGACTTAAAGGAACTTGTATTTCAGTACGAAAGTATTACTCGAGAAGCAAATTAAGTTTTACTTTTTTATGTATCGGTATAATCCCGCAATACTTAAAAAGACCCATGGGGTCATCCGAGAATTCATTTTTAACTTTTAGAGGAACTATTAATTTAAAAAGTCTGTGCTGGATATTAAAAATCTGGTCCAGGTAAGTTTTATACGTACGACCGTAGATACATAAACCATATGCTAATATGCTTTCTACCAGAGCTTTATAGATTGATAAGAGTATGTCGTAAGGTACTTTACATTTTATTATATAGAATTTTGCTAAAATTGCCCTAAGTTTATTACATGTCTTATCAATGTGCTTTGCCCAGTTAAATCTATTATCAATTACCAGGCCAAGGTAGGTGTACTCAGTGACCTGCTCAATTACCAAACAGCTGCTTGGACACTGCAGATTAGATGAATGAAGGCAATCATGACTATGAGCTAGTATTTTCACATTTACTTTTCCTGGGCAATAATTGTGACTAGAGCGGACGTGGATAAGCTTAGTTTTGTCAGCATTGAGTACCAGGCCTGAGTCATGCGACCACTTACATAATGCATTGAAATCAGTTTGTATAAGGTTTTGTACTACAAACGGATCTTGATTAGCTGCTAGTAAACAGGTGTCATCAGCAAATTGGTAAACGGTACAACTTTTAATTACATTGTTAAGGTCATTAACATAAGTTAAATAATGCAAAGGACCGAGTACTGACCCCTGCGCTGTTCCTTCAGTAATATTTACACTATCACTGTACATATCTCCTATCCTAACCTGGTAACTGCGGTTTCTGAGGTAGTCTTTGCACCAATTCAACATATTTCCTCTCACCCCACTGTTCTCCAGTCTGTCAATTAAAAGGTCATGACGTAATGTATCAAATGCTTTCCCATAGTCTATAAAGACTAAGACAACATGTTTTTTTGCATTTAAATGGTTGTTTATATCATCCGTAAAACGAGACAATAACATGGTTGTACTTTTATTGGACTCAAAACCATATTGTTGTGAGGACAAAATGCTATTAGCTGAAAAGAATTTCTGTATTTTACCACAAATATGCTTTTCAACAACTTTATCCAGAACTGGTAAAATAGTAATCGGTCGATACTTGCCGTAATCTTTCGTACTACCTCCTTTATGAATTGGCCGAACTATACCAGTTTTTAACTGGTATAGTTCTTCTTTAGGATAGTGTCCAGTAGTAATGCTAGTGTTAACAAACCGCGTAATCGCTCCCACTATTTTATCAGACATCCTCACTAAATCCATTGCTCGTATGCCATCAACACCTGGAGCTTTATTCGGATTAGTGTGTTTTAAAATTTTAAGTATTTATATGTTAGTAGCTTTAGGAAAAATTGATAAACATTGATTTATTTATTTGTTTAGTGTAGTCATCTTTATTTAGTAAGTCAATTGTATAATTTGGGATTATTGATTTAACATTGTATTGAAACTGATTCGCAAAATTATTAGCAATGTTTTTTTAAGCATTTTTCGTCACTAAATGCCTTTTTTATTAAATTATCTATTGAATATGTTATTTTGCCAGATATATTATTTATTAGTTGCCATAATTTCTTAGTATCATGTCTATGTCTATTTATTTCTGATCTTATGAAATTGTTTTTGCTCTTGTTTATAACTTTATTCGTTTTATTTCTTATTTTATTATACTTTAATCGTAGTTCTTTATTATTAGTGTCCTTAGTCCACTCTAAAGATAGCTGATCTCTAGTTTGAGATAAATTAATGATATTTTTATTTACCCATTTATGTAAATTACGCTTTGAATTACCAACTTTTTGGTATATATTTAGACTGATCATAACAATATTTAAAGCTTTTATTAATAAATTGATATATATTTTCTGGACAGTTCATATGAGTAGTCGAATCCCAATCGACTTTCTCTAGTAAGTTACTAATCTTTTCATTGTTGAACCGAGTTACATAAATAGGAGCATCTTTTACATGAGTATTATTTATGAGTGTAGCTGCAGTTACCCTATGGTCAGCCATTACAGTGCACAGCGCGGCTGTGTAAACGTCTCTCATGCGGGATCGGACGAAAATATGGTCAATACAACTTTTTGTTATAAAATTATTTAAATTTTCTACCCGAGTGTGATCAGTGATACCGCATGACAGACCGTGCCCGCTCATAATATCCATGTATGATTTTTTAACAGGGTTATCAATGTTTAAGTTAATATTTATATCACCCAATAGTATTAGATCAGTGTTTGCAAACCGATTAAGCAATCTATCAAGTTCTACAATGAAGTGTTGTTTATCCAATTTAGGTGGCCTATACACGGCACACAATGCCACAGAATAGGTAGCGGAAGTAATTGTACCAAGAAGACATTCACATTTTGTTGTGACTATTTTAATTTGAGTAAACTTGTAATAATGTTTTAGGTATACAATTATTCCGCCACCTCTCCGATTTACTCGTAACTTTGCGTACATTGTATATCAGAGTACACCAGAGTACACCCTTTACAGCTCTTAACTATTCCTTCTGCATCTTTATCTATTCTTGGCCACCAAACTTTAGATCTTAATCTTACGCTTAGTGCCACGATCCCTGGGTGTCCTTCATGTGCTGCGTCTAATACTTTTTTCCTGAGTGCGCGAGGAATACCGTAAAAGCATAATTCATTTTCAAAAATCTTATATCCCTTAGCTAAATCATTCCAATCTATATCATAGGTACAGTCCTTTCTTCACACTACAAATTTTAGTATCGGTTTCAGAATGTCCAACTATATCCCTCATAGGTATTGCACATGGATGGTCTCGCATTAGCTACAATTTGATGAACGTAGACATCTTCATTAGCGTTCTGTGGAACGCTTGAGCTTGGGAAAGGCGTGATAGCGAGTCTGCTACATTAGTATTTCCAGGTTTGTATTTAATATTATAGCGATATGCCTGTTATCTTAACACCCATCTCCCTATACGTGCACATGGTTTAGATTTTGGTCCGAATTATACCTCTTAAGGCAATCAAGTCAAACTCTTTCCCAAAGGGAAACACGTTGAAGTGTTCAATAGCCCAGACTAAAGCTAAAGTTTCTTTCTCAGTCTAACTATATCTGCGTTCAAATTCCGTCAAAGTTCTATTTCCGTTAAGCAATTATTAGTGGCCATCGTTCTGCACAAACACATCTCCCAAACCTACAGGACTTGCGTCAGCAATTACATGTGTTTTGTCTTTTACATCATAGTAATCCAAGGTGCGTATTTCTGTTAAAGCCTCTTGAAGGTGCTTGAATGCATTCGCTTGATCTTTTGTCCAGTATTCGGAGATACTAGCATTTTTCCCTATCTTCTTCCTTAAAAGTTGCTTTAAGGGCTCTGTGATTGTAGCGAGATTCGGTATCCATTTATTTATGTAGTTAGCTAGGCCCAGGAAACTCTGAAGTTCTTCAATCGTTTTTGGCTTTCTAAAGTCAGCTATACTCTTAACATATTTATTTAATGGTTTGACTCCATCTGGTTTTAGCTCGTGTCCTAGAAAGTTTACCTGTTGTACTTTGTAAATACACTTTGCTTCGTTCAGTAAAACGTTATTTTCTTTCAGAACCTCGAGAACCAGTTTCAGCCGTGTGTCATGTTCATTCTCATTACTTCCGAACACAAGAATATCATCTATGAAATTGATTGTTCCTTCACATTGGATAAGCATTCTTTCTATTATTTTCTGGAATAACTCAGGTGTTGAAGGAATGCCAAACATTAAGCGCTTATACCGGTACAATCCTTTGGAAGTGATCAACGTACATTTCGCGAATTCGGATGCAGTTCTACTTGATGGAACGCATTTTTGATGTCTAATTTCGAAAATTAATTGGCTTTTCGTATCTTTGGTAGGAGATGCTCCATCGTCGGTAGCGGGTGGTTTTCTCTCATTATCGCTGCATTGGCCCGTCTCATGTCTACACATAAACGCAACGCCATTGTCATTGTCACCATTGTCTTTCTGTATCGGCATAAGTGGTGAAACCCATTTTGAAGGTTCACGCACTTCCTCTATGATATCACTGTCCAACAACTATTTTATTTTCTGTTCAATTTTTTCAACGATGGGAATCGTTATACGGCGTTATGAGTGAACAAGTCAATTATCTTTCCATACAAACGTCGAAGGGTGATCACACCACTGTCTGATGATGAACAACCAAAACTAAAAGTGATATAAATTTATCTTATCATAATCTATGCTTGTATCAATACAGAATTGTGAAAATAATATGGGTTTGAAAGATACAAGACTCAAAAAAAATCGTTTTTCATCACTGATTTTAGCGCAACTTTAGGTGTGAATAAATAACAAACGGAGTACGCAAACTAAAAAATTGTTCCTATCTATACAAGCATAGATTGTTTATTCAAGAGCTCAAATAACGTTATTTTTAATGATTACACTCAGTAGTTTTTTCATGAGAACCCTTGAGCCAAAGGTCTATTCATTATTTGTAAGCAATCGTTTTATTTAGAAATCATAGATTAATCTGATCATATGACTCGAAATTATAATCACGCTATCTCCTTACTGCTCATCTCTATCCTTGGTGCACGTCTATCCTTTTCTCACACTAAGCTAAAAGCGAAAAGATCGGGTTTCAATTTGATCTATTCCAAGTTCTAATTTCAAAACACCCAAGCGTAGTGCTGTATCTTTACCAAACAGGTTCCTAGAGCCTCCTATTATAACATAGACAGTTGCACGTTCAGATTGGTTGTTCGCCTTTATATCGGTTTGAAATGAACCTTTGACATCTAACGGTGTTGTACTTCCATAAGCCATTAGTGTCTTATCTGGCTTGTTAACCTGGTTGTAGCTTGAGACTCCTTGACTCTTCAAGGTGTTTCATGTTCTGTCCGTTATTAAATTTAGTTGATTAGTTGTATCTTCTGCTTTTCACTTCATCACACTCTTACAGTACTGTCGAAAGTGACCTATTTCCCCACAAAGGTGGCAATTTTTTCCTCTTGCAGGGCAATTAATGTCAAATGAGTCGTGTCTTTCATTTCCACACCTATTACAACCCTTTTTCTTAATTTCTTGAGATTCGATTCTGGGTTTTATAATTTGTCTAAATTTTTTATAGCATTTATACTTATATCATGCTTTTTACTCTTGCCCTCATTCTCTTCTAATTGATACTTAACGATCTCTAAAGTGTTTGCTTCTCTGATAATTTTATCAAGTGGTACGTCATCGCCTATTGTTAAAATCTCTTTACGTAAATCTGTTGAAAAACACTTTTCCGCAATCTGATCTATCAAGGGTTCATCTGCTTTTTTGAATTGACATTTCGCAGCTTGACATGTCTTCTTAGCCTCACTAGATACTTTTCAAACTTCTCACCCTCTTCTTGCTTAATGTGTCGAAAAACGTGCCGTCATAGTAGTCAAGTTTTTCCACCGCTACCTTGAAAACATCTGTGTCATCAGTGACCTCAACGTTTGCCCCAGGAAGATTATAAAATACTTCCTGTTGGTCTTGTCCCCCTAAAAAAAGTAGTGTAGCTCTTTTTTTTACATAGCATTTTATATCCGTTGTCGCCAAATAAACGTTTAGGGATCTTTTCAATTTTTCCCAACTAAGACCCACTGAGGTCCCATCCCCTTCGAGGTAAACATTTTCTATAGATGGATGTGTTATATTTGCCAATGATCTAAGGACGGTGTATTTGGGGTGACCTGGAATGAAAGTAATTCCATCCACCACAGTTTATTTAACCACAACTGCGTTATTTCCCAATTTAATGGAGGTACTTTTTGTACCAGCGTTCCCTTTTTTGTTGGTACCATTCAAGTGCATTTCCAATTTAATGGAGGTACTTTATGTACTAATGTTCCCAGTTTATTGGGTACCATTGAAGTGCATTTCCAATTTAATGGAGGTACTTTATGTACCAATGTTCCCAGTTTATTGAGAATGCCTACTATATTTATCGGAAACACACATTATCACAACATAGGTACCTATAAAGATCCAATACTTTTTTATTAAGTTAGCAATAAAAAAAATTGTGTTATAAAATTTGAGGTAATAGTACATTATGGTACAAGTGTATAATGTTGGTGATTACCGCTGAGGCGCCATTGAGACCCGAGCCGTTAGGTGAGGGTCTTAACCTTTCCAATGTGTAGTGTACCTACCCTGTACACTAAGTTTGAAAGGTCCGCGTGTTTAGTGTACACACCCGGTACATAAGACTTCGGTCCAATTCGTTGCTTGTTTCTGTCAAGACCGGATTATCTTAACGCCCATTGGCTGCACCAATGTCAAGCTTCATTCAATCAGAATCGAAATACAGCCAATAGAGAGCAATTGAGACCGGAAATTCATTCCTCTCGTATTATTATTATACTCTTGATTAATTCTCTCCGAGCGATCTAGTAAAACATCGCGTGGACGAGTCTGTGATCAGCCATCTTAGCTGCATGTAGTGCGCTAGTTAACAAGTTGTAAGTGTTTTGTGAAAATGACTTCAAGAAGAAACCGGTGAGTATTCTAATGATATTTTTATGTGTATGACTGGAAAAATTCTATAGATTATGTGTAATGTTATAGAATCATAAATATTGCTAAAATTCTAAAGAAAAAAACTAACTAACTTTTGGAAAGCACGTTTTTTATGCACGCTTTGTGTATGTACTATTTTGTCACAAATTATGGGGTTTTATGCTTATTTATGTACAATAATAAGCTGGTAATTTATCAAGGAATATTTAGACATAAATAGATAAGTACTTGCTAAATGCAAATGCAGATAGAAATCATTTTGCGTAAAGTTGAACGGCCTTACGAACGCCCATTTTGTGTTCCGGTACCGTCAGCAGCATCAAAAACAAATATCAAAATCAAGTTGCAAATGATGTGGTTTATGTAGGTATCTTAGTAGTGTCTTAGTATGTAGGTAGTAGGTAGGTCGTAGAATAGAATAGAATAGAATATAACTTTATTGTACACCTTAAAAATAAAAATACAAAATAACAATTTAAACATGGTAATAATATTTAAGTGGTACAATGGGCGGCCATATCGCTTGAGAGCGATCTCTTCCTGGCAACCTTTGTATGGAAAGGAATGTATTAATTAGAATAGACGGCACGGCGTACATTAAACAAATATTGTTTTTTCTAAATATAAACCTACTATACATAAACATAAATAAAAAAAATACCTACTTAAACATTATATTATATATAATACATGTAATATTATATATATTACACATTACAAACACATATATATATATATATATTTATATATTTAAATATACATATAAACTTAAACAATACTTATACATTAATACATAAATAAATACAAAAAATATATATATTTATGAGAGTGACGAGAGATAGTGTTGGTATACTAAGTTTTTAAAAATTGGTAAGGATTTAGCATACCGGATGGAGACAGGGAGTTCATTCCAAAGCTTCACAGCCTGCAGCGTAAAGGAACTACCATAGCAGCTCGAAGTATGAACAGGAGTTTTTAGCTGCAAGGTTTCAGAAGAACGTAGGGATCGGGAATTGGATAGATGAAGGAACTCAAAACGTTCCTTAAGGTAGACTGGAGTGGAAGGAAGAAGCATAGTGGAATAGAGAAGAGAAAGGATGTGAGAATTTCGGCGAAGACGAATTGGTAGCCACTTGAGTCTGTTTCGGAACTCGGATATATGATCGTACTTACGCAAGCCAAATATGAATCTAATTGAAACATTTTGAAGACGCTCAAGTTTATTGAGTTGGTCTTCAGTTAAATCAAGGTAGCTGACGTCAGCATAATCTAAAACAGGAAGCAACAAGGATTGTGCTAGCGCAATTTTGGTGGACGTAGGAAGAAAGTTTCGCAACCGTTTTAGAGAGGCAAAGGCAGCAAAGGTCTTTCGGCTTACCGCTGTTAGCTGAGGTTCCCAAGATAGATGCCTATCCATTAGTACACCTAAGTTTTTGACCACCTCACTAATTTCGATGACAATGCCATCAAACACAACACACGGGAGGTTAGGCAAGTCGATCCGAGACATCATTCTAGAGCTTCCTATAATTATTATTTGAGTTTTCGACGGGTTCACTCTTAAACCGTACAATTTGCTCCACTCTAAAATACTAGCCAAATCAGCGTTAGTACTGGCGATGGCTTCTGTTAACCATTCGATAGGAGCTTGTGAATAAATTTGTAAATCATCTGCATAAAGGTGGTAGGAAGAAGAGAGACGTTTAGAAACAGAGTTTATGAATATAGCAAAAAGAAGAGGAGATAAAACGCCGCCCTGAGGTACACCAGCACTCACTTGACACCATGATGAAAAAGTATCGTCAATGCGAATTCGTTGCCGGCGACCATACAGGTAACTACGAAACCAGTCAATTACTGTTGGAGATATGTTATAAGAGCGAAGAATAGCTAATAGAATATCATAATCCACATTATTGAAAGCATTACTGAAATCAAGAAGGGACAAAACAGTGACTAGCCCGTTTTCTATGCCATGCCTGATATCATCGGTGATTTTGATGAGTGCAGTGACAGTGCTATGACCTGAGCGAAAACCAGACTGATAGGGATTAAGAAGGATGTTTTTGTTAAGGAAAAGGCTAAGTTGCTGATGAACTAGCCGCTCAAGGACTTTGGAAAGGAAAGAGAGAATGGAAATAGGGCGGTACTCAGAAATGGAAGATGGGTTAGGTTTTTTGGGAATAGGAGTTACTTGAGCCTCCTTCCACAGGCTAGGAAAGATTCCAGAGTCAATGGAAAAGTTAAGTAAGTATGTAATAACGTGGATTATGTCTTCAAGGATAGGTGTTATCATTTTTTTACTAATGGAGTCACTACCGACTGCATTAGATGAAATGGATGAAACACTCTTTATAACATCACAATCAGTGAATTGCCGAAACACGAATGGCGGGAAGTCAGGAGTTGGAAATAATTTAAGAGAATTTAAGGTATGCAATTTTGTTGGTCCATCAAAAGTAGATGAAGATGAGAAATGAAGGTTTAAGGAATTAATATCTATGTCTTTTGGGAAATCATCTTGAAGAGATTTTCCAACTCCTAATGACCGAAGAAATTTCCATACTTTCGCAGGATCGCTATTTTCTACAGATTCATGGATAAATCGGCGTTGTGCATCCCTACACACCCTATTGCAGTGATTTCTAATATGAGTGTATTTCTCCTTATTTTCGTCAGATGGCGTACGCTTGTATCTGACCTTGGCTGCGAGTTTTTTGTGCATTTCTGCTCGTATTTGATCAGTAAGCCAAGGTCGTATGTAGGTCTTATGTAGTATCTTAGTATGTAGGTATCTTAGTGGTTTATGTGGGTATCGTAGGTTTAGATCCGCCGAAATTACCCGTGTTTAGGGTAATTTCAGCGGATCTAAACAATTATTTATTGATATTTGACGACCTCTGTGACGCAGTGGGCTAAAGCCCGGCTGAGACCCCCAAACGGTTGCGGGTTCGATTCCCGCCGCGAGACAAATGTTTGTATGATCTGCAAGTATTTGCCTCGGGTCTGGGTGTTTCTATGTATAATATGTATGTATTTACAAAAAAAAAGTATTTAAGTAGTATATCAGTCATGTGGTACCCCTAACACAAGCACTGCTTACTTTAGGGCTAGATGATGCTGTGTGAAATGTCTGAAATTGTTTATTTATTTATTTATTAACTTTTTAAAAAATAAATATATATTTTTTTTTCTATTTTTTTTTTCTTATAATGTTTTTATATCTATTTTACAAAATTAATAATAATTTTAGTGTATATTTGTTTACTACCACTAATTTCATTATCTTTATCATCATTGTCTTGATTGTTTTTGTATTTGTTTACTTTTAACTTTTTTTTACTTTTCATTTTATTTATTGTTTACCACAACTTATTTATTTAAGACGTTACAAGGAAGAAAGAACGATACAGAGAAATACAGAGAGTTGTGGAAGTAATATGATTCGCGAGTAGAATGGCGAGAAAGGCTGAGAGCACGCGATACGTGTTCCCCGTCGTAGGGCTCGGAGCGGTATGTGTCGCAGGCGCGCGCGCAGTGTCGGTTAGATTGCCAGGCGAGCGGTTTCCGCCACCGGTGCGCCTGCGCAACCCCCGTTGCACAGGGACCTCGCAAGTGGACGGACTTGATAGTAAGGACGGCGCTACAGTACTCCCCTGCCGAGATCGTAACTACGATCGATAGTAGTCTGGAAATCTTACAGTCCTTCCGCTTCTCGTCTTCCTAGCGGGTATTGTAGGTATTGTATGCCGGCTTCAGTCTGTCTACGGTGACGGTAAGTACCTTTTCTTGTACCTTTCTTGTATTCTCGGCGTATAACTTTGTACGGACCAGCGTAAGGTGCTTGTAGCGGACGTCGTACTGGAACTTGGCGAAGATAGACGTGTGTCGAGGTACTCAAGTCTTTCGGTATGTAGAAAGGACGAGGTGAGTGCCACGAAGTTGGTTTTGGTGCCAGCTTGCTCATGCGGCCGCGGAGGCGGTCAGCGAAGTTTGTGATATCGAGTTCTCCTTCCGCCGCCGCCGTACTGAAAAACTGACCAGGCAAGCGGAGGGGCTCGCCGTAGACAAGCTCGATGGCTGTGAATTGAATGTCGTCTTTCCACGCGCTGCGGATGCCAAGCAGAACGATGGGAAGTGCTTCGGTCCACTGAGATGATGTGTGGCATGTGATAGCGGCCTTGAGTTGGCGATGCAGCCGTTCCACCAACCCGTTGGCGGCCGGTTGGTAAGCTGTGGTAGTGAGGTGAGTAGCTCCGATGAGTGCGGCGATGGATTTGAATAGGCGTGAAACGAATTGGCGGCCGCGGTCGGTCGTGGTACGTTCAGGACAACCGGACCGCGCGACCCAACCAGAGATGAAAGCGGAAGCGCAGGTGTCAGCTGTGATGTCAGCGAGTGGGTACGCCTCAGGCCAACGTGTGAAGCGGTCGACTATCGTGAGGCAGTACCTGTAGGAAGCAGACAAAGGTAAGGGACCTATAATATCCATGTGGACATGTTGAAAACGGGCTGAAGGTGGTTTGAACGTAGTGAATGGCACTTTCGTATGTTTTGTGACTTTGCAGCGCTGACATTGATGACATTCCTTAGCCCATTGTCGACAGTCTCGCCTTATACCTGGCTAAACAAATCTAGAAGTAACTAGTCGTACAGTAGCTTTCGCGCCGGGGTGACTGAGGTTATGTAGCGATTCGAAGACTTGACGTCGAAACTTTGTACTGACGTACGGTCGAGGGTTCGGAGTAGAAGTATCGCAGTATACTTGCGTTTTTGCGTCAGGTAGGAAAACCTTTTGCAGCTGTAGACTGGATCCCTCCACGAGTAGAGTTTGTAGCTCTGCATCAGTCTCTTGGGCTCGGGCAAGGCTGTGGTAATCTGGGGGCATAGAAAGTTCTTCGATACGGGAAAGGGTGTCAGCCGCGATGTTGTCATTCCCTGCACCGAATTTGATGTCTGTTGAAAATTGAGATATGTAAAGTATCTAAATTGGTGAGGTGAACATTTGTCTCGTCGAGTAGTAAAAGCATATGTTATAGGCTTGTGGTCGGTCAGTATGACAAAAGTTCTCGCTTCCACTATATAACGAAAATGTCGTAGAGCTTCGTATATCGCCAGGAGTTCGCGGTCGAAAGTGCTATATTTTCGTTGGGTCTTATTAAGCTTTCTGGAGAAAAATGCCATGGGCTCCCAGTCGCTACCTTTTCGCTGCTGTAAGACGGCTCCGATAGCCACGTCGGAAGCGTCAGTCTGTATAGCGAGCTCGGCGTCGGGATCAGGATGGGCGAACAGTGAACGTGAGAAAGACTTGACTTACAGTCGTTGAAGGCTTCCAGCTATTCGGGCGTGAGGTCTATGGGTTTCGAACCTTTGCTCTGTTTGCCGGCCAGCATGGCGTTAAGAGGCGCCTGTTTCTTAGCTGCTTCTGGAATAAACATTCTGTAAAAGTTTAGAGTTCCTAGAAATCGTCTAAGCTCTTTCGTATTTTTCGGTGTCGGGAAGTCCAGAATAGCTTGTGTTTTTGACTCGAGAGGGCTAATTCCATTGGAGGTGACGCTGAAACCCAAGAATGTGACCTTGGGTTGGCCGAATACACATTTCGATGTGTTTATCAAGACGCCGTAATCTTTTAGACGGCTGAAATGTTTTCGAAGGTGCTCCAGGTGGCGATCTTTATTATCTGAATATACCAAAACGTCATTAAGGTACCCAAATGCAAAGTCTAGCCCATTTAAGACTTCGTCCATGAAGCGTTGGAATGTTTGGCCTGCATTCCTAAGACCAAAAGTCATATGCGGGAACTCAAAAAGTCCGAACGGGGTCGTAATCGCCGTCTTAGGTATATCTTCTTCGAAAACTGGCAGTTGATTGTAGGCTCTAACTAAGTCTATGGTCGAGAATATAGTTTTACCTGTGAGCTGATTGGTAAAATCATGTATGTGACGTACTGGATACCGGTCTGGAATTGTACGTGCGTTCAGAGCTCTATAATCTCCGCAGGGTCTCCAACCATCATTTTTCTTCTTAGCTAGATGTAGAGGAGATGACCAGGCGCTTTCAGATCTACGTGCAGTACCGCTTTGTAACATTTCATCGAATTCTCGCATTGCGATCAGCAGTCTCTCCGGATCCAAGCGACGCGGGCGACCGGCGTTCTCGTGACCTTGACCGGTTTCTAGATGTCGAGCGGTTCCGGAAGTTTCCACTGTTGTTCCTAGATCGAGAGTTATGATTTGAACGATTTTGTACCTGCTTTGCCAGTTCGTCGACCCGTTTTGCCATTATATCCAAAGCCGATACCGTACCTGGTGTTTCACACGCTGATGTACTTGCTGCTTTATGAGTCGGTGATGAAATATCGTTGATTTTATCCGCCAGTTCAGCCACGCCCTGTAGTGTGCTATCCGTCTGTGTAGCAATAATCGTTTGAATGTGGTAGGTAACCTGTTCGACCATATCTGCTTAATTAGATATTCTGGAATGGTCGGTCCGGCTAGGTTCTGTAAATCTGTTTTTAATTTCTCGTATTTACCGTTATCTGGCGGGTTTAAAATTACGTCTTTTATCTCTGCAGCGTACTTCGGATCTAACTGAGCGACGACGTAATAAAACTTCGTTTGATCGGAGGTAATCTTAGAAATAGTAAACTGACCTTCTATTTGGGCAAACCAAACGGCGGCTTCGTCGGGCCAAAATGGCGGTATTCGTACACCCACTCTGTACAGTCCGGGTTGTTCTCCAGAAGTCCCGGGGTTTCTAGGGCCAGCCGTGTCTGACTTACTCATCTTTTCGTCGGGGTCACCAGTGTGGTATTCGTGTGTTCTTTATTCGTATGCCTATCTACCTGCGGCGGCGTGGCAGCGGCGTGGCTAGCGGTAGGTAGGCCGGATGTTTATGAAAAGGCAAGATATATACACAGATGAGTTTAATCAGGAAAGTACAGGCGTTACAAGGAAGAAAGAACGATACAGAGAAATACAGGGCTTACAGAGAGTTGTGGAAGTAATATGATTCGCGAGTAGAATGGCGGGAAAGGCTGAGAGCGCGCCATACGTGTTCCCTGTCGTAGGGCTCGGAGCGGTATGAGTCGCAGGCGCGCGCGCAGTGTCGGTTATATTGCCAGGCGAGTGGTTTTCGCCGCCGGCGCGCCTGCGCAACCCCCGTTGCACAGGGACCTCGCAAGTGGACGGACTTGATAGTAAGGACGATGCCACAAGTACATACACAAAGCGTGCATGTAACTTTGACGTGCATAAAAAACATGTTTTCCAATAGTTAGTTAGTTTTTTTCATTAGAATTTTAGCAATATTTATGATTCTATAACCTTACACATAATCTATAGAATTTTTCCAGTAAATACACATAAAAATATCATTAGAATACTCACCGGTTTCTTCTTGAAGTCATTTTCACAAAACACTTACAACTTGTTAATCCACTGATTCTACTAGTTAACTTCTCAATAGAACACAATAAGAGTCACAACACTACAACACAACTGATAACACTTCAAAACTTTCGCACTTGTATCACTTGCTTAGCCGAAAATAGGCTGACTACATCCGCAAACCACCGCTGTATTTATACGAGCGTCGAGTAAGTCGCGTAAAACCGCGATGCTACTGGAACGTTCGAGAACGAACCGGAACGCGCTCAAACGTTCGATTGCAATAGAGAGATATTGCTATCTCGTTCGCTCCTATACATTCGATACGTGTACTTTGTAGTTTGCATCTACTCGATACCAGATGGCGTAGGTGAATATTTAATGTGTCTGCCTGCCAACATTTTACCAAGTAGAAATGCACCCTTCCGACATCCATAAGACTAGGCTTGTTCTTAATAGTTCACAGAGCGGAGCGCTCCGTACTAGTACAATCGATGAAATGTACTAGTTCAGTCTAATAGTTCTAATAGTACTGTTAGTTCAGCGGATGGGATAATAAATAATGTATAGGTATTTTTTTGTGTAGGTAGGTATTTATAAACATGCATTAAGTAATTTATTTATAAGTTATTGTGCAGAAATAATAATTGAGACACTTTTCCCGGCTTAAGTAGGGTTCTCCTCTGATTGATTACCTGTCCAGCGTTTGAAAAAACCCTTTCGCATGAAACAGAGGTAGCTTGAATGCAAAGTCTTTTAAGCATGTACATGTATAGATGAGGATATATATGACGTCTGCTTCTCCACCATTCTAAAGGATCTTTTTTTCTATCAATATACTCTTCATTTATGTACTTTTCAAACTCCCGTATACCCGCCGCCACAGGGTTCGCCGGATGTGTTATAGCTGTCATCTCGCGGTCAAAATCGTCCCATATGCTTTTCGTTACTGATGCAGGCACCTCTGGTGGCTGGGGCGCTGATTCAGGTTCTCGTTCTTCTTGTGTCAACCTTACTTCACAAATTCTGCGCTTTAGGCTCTCGCAAGCACTGTTGTACGATTGGACGGTCCGGAACCCTTTACTTTTAAATCTTGGATCCAAGATAGTACTTTCAGCATATAAATGATTTCTTTCAAGCTCGTGAAATCGACCCAGATTCTCTTTTTTTAAAACTTCCAGCATTTTTTTTATGATGTCATGCTCTCTTTCAACAGCAAGGCATCGCATGACATGCAGCGACATTATTTGCACAAATATTAGTACTTTTGAGAGGGTGACAAATTTCTCTGCACTGATTTCCTCGGTAATTTCATAAAAAGGTTGCAGGATTGGAACAACCTGTTCAATAATTTGCCACTCGTGCGGTTGCAGTGCTAAATCATTCCTTATTAAAGCTAAAGTGCTGATGATAGCATCTTTAACTTTAATGACGCGGTACAACATATCATAACAAGAATTCCAACGTGTTGGACATTCTTGTTTCAATTTAAGTACTGGCAAATTCATTTGCTTCTGAATTTCTTCTAGCTTACTTAAGCCGGCCGAACTTCGTTTGAAGTATTCGACAATATTTTTGACCTTTACGACAATCTCTCCGATCTCTTTTAAAGATTGTTGTACGACCAAGTTTATGGAATGAGCGAAGCAACTTATGGACCTCCATTCACCCAATCGAATTGCAGCCAATATATTAGCAGCATTGTCGCTGACAATACATGTGATTTTGTGGGTTAATCGCCAATCTTGAGCCATTTGTCTCAAAAATGCCATCAAATTCGCGCTCGTATGGCGTTCGTTATAATTAATGCACCCGAGCAAAACAGTAACTACCTAATTTTGTATCAGAATTTATAAAATGTGCTGTAACGGCGATGTATGACTGATTTGTTACAGACGTCCATCCATCAGTCGCCAGGCACACAGCATGTGCATCTATCAACATTTTTTGAATGTTTTCAAAAACTTCGCAATATGTTTGTGGTATCAATGAATTTGTTAATGTTTTTCTGGTAGGTAGATGGTAACCAGGACAATTTGAGACCATTTCTATGAGCTTTCTAAACTCGGGCTCTTCTACAAGGCGCAGCGCGTGATGACCTTTAGCCACCATTGACACAACTTGTCTATCTATTAATTCCACTCTTCGTTTTGGTGGTTTCCGGATAAAGCTAGTGATTGGTACCAAGGCACTATGTGTAGGTATGGGTTGCTGCGGACCTTCGGCTACAGTGGCATTATTTGACGTGGGCTGCTCTGAACCTTCAGGCTTTCTAATATTGTTCATAGACGGCGAATTTGTGTTTGTGCCTTCCTCTACTATCATTGAGTTACTTAAAGTTGGTTGTCTTTGAATCTCCAACGAAACTGTTGGATGTTTGTTTGTTAAATGACGGTTTAGGTTACCAAGTGAACCACTTTTAGTGCTTAAATAGTTAAAACAATATTTACACTTGGCCCTACTATTGGTACCTTCATTTATAAAATGATTCCATATGTTACTTCGTTTAGCTCTAATTGGTGCCATTTTTCACTTCCAATACAGTTCAATGCAGCTATGTTAATCAAAACATCACAACACAAAAAGCTTTGCATGCAAAAAAAAATGCTGCTTAATTATTTGTAGTAAAACTAAGTAGGTATGTACACTATTACACTATTATTTACAGTTAAGTAGGTGCACACACTATTATTTACAGTTCACTATGACTTATACTATATTTACACAAAAGCAAAGCAAGTAGGTAAGAACATAGAAATTCATAAATTTATCCACGGGCAGAAACTGTACAAAATATAAAATCTTAAACTAGAATTTAGTAGCACTCCATAAATCAAAGAATTAGTCCACAACCAAAGTTTTTAAATTTGTTATAGGTAGAAAGTAGGTAAGTAATCCACACAAAAAAGCTCATGCGCGCGTTCTTGTAAAGCAGCGAAAAAGAAAGAACTAGTTACTAAACCAATCGACACAACTTGAATAATAATACGGAATACTAAACAAAACCACTCCAGATTGAACAATTTTTGCTAACAGGTCATATGTATGAAGTTGCCGATAGTTCTCTATTATGAAGAACGGCAACTTCATAAGTAAAGACCTATTATTATTTATTAGAAATTAATATTAAACTACATTATGCTGTATGCCACAGATTATAAGATTCAATTTTGTCAAATAATACTTCGTGATTATTCGTGTCACCGAGCACAAACGAAGACATCTCAGCTCAGGTGATCCGTCTACATGCTTACTCTTTCAATCAGTGAAAGAGCAAACAAACTAAACCATTCATTCGTAAAGAACTAATAGTACTTTTGAACTATTAAGGTTATTTTCGAGGAATAGTTCGTTCTCGTTCAGTATTGGGAATTAATTCCTAATCATTCATCGTACATGAACTACACAAGACTACATAAGACAGGATTTAATGTAGAAAATGGGCATTATGAGTTTTTAAGAATGCCGATGGGCCTTAAAAATTCACCTTCCACATTCCAACGTGTCATGGATAACGTCTTAAGGGGTCTACAGAATGAGATCTGTTTAGTTTATCTCGATGACATTATCGTTTTCAGTACCTCCCTTCAGGAGCACATTATTAACTTAGACAAGGTATTTAATAGACTGAGATATTCTATTTTCAAGATCCAAATGGATAAATCAGAATTCTTGAAGCTAGAAACCGAGTTTTTAGGCCATGTCATCTCTAAAGAGGGTAACCTAACCCCAATAAAATTAAGGCCATAGAAACCTACCCAATTCCAAAGACTCCCACTTAAATCAAACGTTTTCTCGGATTACTTGGCTATTACAGGAAATTTATTCCAGATTTTGCCCGACTAACTAAACCTTTAACTCAATGTTTAAAAAAGGGTTCTAAAATCAAGTTAGATCAAAACGACACTAGTTGTTTCGAACATTGTAAGACTCTCTTGTCAAATGATGAGTCGCGAGAGGTCGCCGTGCGATCAACATCAAGTCTGTGTTGTAAAAATTCTTAAAATTCATAAACTACGTCAATCATTACAATATCTTTACAAAAGTGTTAACTCAACCATTATCTACAAGTGATAACGTTTTCCAATCGAACAACTCTCACGAAGCTCAACTTTTCTCAAGGAATAATCAAGTAATCAAGTAATCAAGTGATAAATATTATGTCAACTTTGTGAACAACTTAGTGAACCCACAAACAATTGGACTTTGGACCTTGTCAAACGCACGCATGTCAATAAATTAACCGTCGCATTGTAAACGCGCTGCACTTGAATAGCTGCAAACTGTACCAGTTATTTCGCACTGTTCAACAAGATCACGTTGGTGTAGCGGTTTATAGGCATAACGTGCTACAAGTCGTCTTAGTAAAGACTGGTTAAAGTCTCTACGAAATATTTTTGCATTTTTGCACTTTTTGCATTTTTTTATTTTTTTATATTTGGCACCAATATCTACAATAGTTGATATGGCTAATTGCGATAAATGTGCTGGCTGTCAGGATAAATTGAAGGACATTCCTGTTCTGCAATGCTCACGAAGCTCGGCTAAGTATCATTACTCATGTTTAGATATTAACATAAAGGATTTTAATGGCCTATCTAGCGATTACAAATCTGAGTGGGTCTGCGTGCTGTGCCGTAGCAAGGAACGAAAAGGAGGTGACAATTCTAATACCCCTGTCCGTCCCGCGCCTTCCCCGCAGCATAATAACGTGACACAACGCACGAAGCCACGTGGGGCTGCAGCCTACGCCACTACCGACGCCGACCCTGCATTCGTCGCTGACGCTACGCCTGCTTCCGTCGCTTATTACTCTGGCATCACCCCTAGTAGCATCAGGGACATTATTCGTGAAGAACTTCAAAATGCTTTTAAGCTTCAATTCATTCCACAACTCACTGAAATTCGGAATGTTGTTACGAAGCCTCAATGACCCACTACAGTGACGTCGATCGTCGATCGATTTCCTGCTTGTTTTCGAAGCTCGCTAACCGGCCCATGTTACTGTACTTGCTATGCTACCCGTCGACATAGGTACTGTATTACGTGCCTATGTACTTGGAGCCTACGTTTCGTGCTGGTCTTTATTTGAGTCTTCGACTGACACATTTGAAGTCCAACTTCAAAACTCTATCAGATCCTGGAGCATCTCCGTACACTATGGAAGCCGAAGTTTAGTCTACGAAGATTACTCATATGTAAAGAGGTTGGTGGAATTCGGAATACCTACTGGGAATTTATTCAGCATGTAAAGATGTCCGTAATGAGAAGGGTCTTGTTCAACAAATCCAGGAATCCAGGAATGGACGTCAACAGACCCACCATTCCCCCACCCCCAGCGGGGGATACCCCTGCTCTGGTCGGGGTTACTGTAATCGAAAGTTGGTGCTGGTCAAGCTTGATTTTAATGCGGTTTTAATAAAAGCTTTGTAAACATGTGATACTAAAGCTATTGGTCTGTAGTAGCCTATAGAGGATTTATCTTCTTTTATTATGCAGAAGAACGACATGTGCGTTGGGATCTTTCCTGTTTGTTAAATTAAATAAAATAATTCAATAATGTGAAGAAGTCAATTGCAGGAGCCTATTTTTAGAGCCTAATAAAAAGCACATTATTTCGTTTCGGCACAGCCTATTTAGGTGCTACCCAGGACCATCGCCTCTGTGGTTTCTAGGCAAAAAAACTGTTCGCGATAAGCAAAATATAATTTATCTAGCACCCTGCTCGTTGCGATCTCCTAATCTAAAGCCGAGAATGGCACCGTTATCATTAGTGTGCCTAATCCCAAGTTTAATCCCAGATGACAATGTTCCAAGTAGGTACCTAACTCGTATCTTAGGTACTTTTCTCAAATACGAGCATTGGTACATATACATGTACCTATATGACTGTAAAGGTAGTTTTTGATGTCGGCTGAAATTTAAGCGCTTGAAAGCGTTCGAAATATGTAGATAAACTTATATTAAGAGACCGATAACATTACTTTTCCACTTTTTACCTGTCTTCCACCAGGAACCCTACACGATGGCATCCACTGGCTTCTCCGAGGATTAATGTGTTATTCTCACACTCTTCAGTAACATTTCCGCTTGTACTTCTGCCAAGCCGGTTTTGTCCCATTTCAGATCTTTATACACATTTTCTGTCTATTTTCTTTCTTACTCAATAAAATGTACGGCTTATACCAATCTTATTGTAAATACAATACCTACCTACTTTTCTAAAACATTGATATCAATGCTAAATACTTTATAACACCCAGACACAGAACATGGATCATCTAAGTTTATCATGGATGAGGACGGAACCCGCAACCTATCGCAGAAGAACATATTTTTTAAATACATTCGTATTGATAGGTAGGTACTATTGTCACACCTTGGGTGCCTGAGGACGGAAAGGACAAAGGGACGAAAAACAATTGGCGGAACGATCTCGAAAGTTTTGAAAGAGAGTGACGGCAAACTGCCGGAATGAATAGAAAGCTTCAAGGAAGACGGCCCAGCAGTGGGACATGAAATTTTAATTAAGTAGGTATACGATCATACAGTGGTGGTCATATAATTAAGAACGTTGATATAAAGGGAAGTTTTTTTTAAACCAAGACGTAAAACTAATTGCATAATTCTCTCGGTATCGTAAAACTTTTCCATAATACCACTGTATTCATTGATGCACATGATTAGCTAAAAATAAATAGACAAACTTTTTACACTACTTCTAAACATAGTATTCCTATTTACTGGCTGGTCACGTAATTAAGAATGCTAAATAGTTTATACCTTTATTCAAATTTTAATAGAGAACACTCAGTCGATTTGTTACTGTTTGTATAATTTTGGCGCCATGTAGGTAGTGCTGTAAAAGATAATAAGTGATTGCTTCTTATGAAAAAACAATGGGTAAAAATAAAAGTTGTGATAAATCTACAAGGGAAGTAATAATAAAACTTCGCTGGAACAATTAGTCTTATAAAAAGATAGCCGACCATCTGCAATGTTCAAAAACGATGGTTTTCCACGCTGTAAAGTATTTTGCTACGTATCAAACTACTTCGAATGTTCCACGTGTACCTAAACAGAGAAAAAAAACTCCTCGAGATGACCGAAACATCGTTCGTATGGCAAATCAAAATCCTTTTAAAGGGTCCAATGAGCTGAGAAAAGAATATTTTGGTGAAAACAACCCTTCAGCAATCTCAGCACGCACTATTCGAAGACGTTTGGTAGAAGAAAAATTGCACTGTATGATAGCAAGAAAGGTACCCATGTTGAAACTTTGCCACAGACAAGCCCGGCTTGCATTTGCGAGAAAGTATGAAAACTGGACTGTGCGACAGTGGAAAAATGTACTTTTTTCTGACGAAACGAAAACAAACAGAGTATATTCTGATGGAAAACGATATGTACGACGTCTCCTGAATACAGCATTCGACCCTAAGTACACGAAAGTTACATTAAAGTACGATGGTGGAAATGTGAAAATTTGGGGGTGCTTTGTGCTTGCTGGACATGGTGTTGGACCTGTAAAGTTGATAGAAGGTAACATAGATCAGTTCCAATACAAAAATATACTGGAAGAAACATTGTTACCTTATGCTGAAGACGTTCTACCGGTTAAGAGAGCGGAGGACGGTAATCATCAATACACACGTGTATCATACGACGTTTTTCACACACTTGTGAATAAAATAACAATAAAAACTCATTTTATTTAGTAGATAAAAAGTTTATTTAGAGAAACAATTAGTAAATGTGCAGTTAGGGTTTTTTTTCCGCGCATAGGATTTGCGCCTATTCTGCCACGTACAAAATGGGGAATTTAAAGTTTTCTTTTATTACAAAGAAAACAAAATTTATATTTGACTGAACGTTTTATTTATTAAACACGTACGAGTTAAAATTTTCTATTTAAATAAGAAGTTGCATGAAATGAGCAAGCAATAGGAACATTAATTTATTTGATTTATTAAACACGTACCTACGAGTTAAAATTATCTATTTAAATAAGAAGTTGCATGAAATGAGCAAGCAATAGGAACATTAATTTATTTGATTTATTAAACACGTACCTACGAGTTAAAATTATCTATTTAAATAAGAAGTTGCATGAAATGAGCAAGCAATAGGAACATTAATTTATTTGATTTATTAAACACGTACCTACGAGTTAAAATTATCTATTTAAATAAGAAGTTGCATGAAATGAGCAAGCAATAGGAACATTAATTTATTTGATTTATTAAACACGTACCTACGAGTTAAAATTATCTATTTAAATAAGAAGTTGCATGAAATGAGCAAGCAATAGGAACATTAATTTATTTGATTTATTAAACACGTACCTACGAGTTAAAATTATCTATTTAAATAAGAAGTTGCATGAAATGAGCAAGCAATAGGAACATTAATTTATTTGATTTATTAAACACGTACCTACGAGTTAAAATTATCTATTTAAATAAGAAGTTGCATGAAATGAGCAAGCAATAGGAACATTAATTTATTTGATCTATTAAACACGATCTATTTTTGAATAAAAACTTTTTTAAGAACAAAGCACCTCACCCAATAAAATAAAAAAAAAAACTATAACTCACTAGTGAGTTATAGCAATGAAAAAGTCACAGTTTGATTATGGGTGTCATTCCGTGCCTAATTGCGGTGACCATAGAGCCACTTTATGAGCAAGTGTGTTGATAAATAATATAATGCAATTGGCTTGTATAGACAGACAGTCATACTGGCGCCGCGCCGCGCCGGGCGGCGCCGGAGCTGATAGCTTAAACAATTACGAGCCAGGGCGTCTACTCTGCGATCCGACTTCGATATATCGAAACGATAAAGTCGTTGAAATGCACGTCGAATTCAGTCGAAGGGACTGTTATTTCGTTGTCCAATTCAAGTTATCGAATCGTCTGTTGTGGAGGATCACTACCTATTGCTCAAAACTAGTCGAAACAATGTAGCTAAGAGTAGCGTTTTGTACGATTATTGACCCTATATATCATTAATCGATTTCAAGAGTAGGCCCCCAGGCTATATACGAATATTGATAGATATGAAGTGGATACGTTTTACGATAGCAATCTTTATAAGTAGGTACCTACTCCTTTTTTATGCTTAGGTATAACAATGACATGACAGAAATTTATTACCTACGAAATGTTGTTAAAATATTTATTACCTACAAGTCATATTAGATTACTCCACTAACCTTTTCTCTCGTCGCCACATGTAGTACCCGCTGATAGACCGTACGAAGGTGTGGTGTAGGTACCTAAACTTCACAGGCTCGACAACAGGCAGTAAGTACAAGCAGCACGTCTACGCTCGCCCACGGCTCTCGTATCGCTGACGCAGCGCTTTACTTCTTACCTGCTCGAGACTGTGCTATTGTATTAGTTGCATCTAACACAAACACTACAGATACCTTACCACAAGTCTTTATGAAAAAGCTGGAGTCCTTTCTATCCGCCAACTTTTTATATTAAAAACCTTAATTTCAGTTAATAAGTCGGTTATCCTTTGTTTGAATACTTGTGCGATCGTAGTCTACAGACTAAATACTCCGTCTGTTACGACAACATTTGCACAACACGTAGGTAACTTCATAAAAATACATGTGTATAATCAGGTTGTGAAATATTGCGACATCAAAAACCTAAACCTAAGGAAGTCTAAGCTCAGTATTCGTAATTAAATAAATCCCGGATATTTCACACAGGATCATCTGGCCCCAAAGTAAGCAGAGCTTGTGTTATGGGTACCAGATGACTGATATACTACTTATAAATTTTTTTTTTTGTAAATACATACATATTATACATAGAAACACCCAGACCCAAGACAAATACTTGCAGATCATACAAACATTTGTCTCGCTGCGGGAATCGAACCCGCAACCTTCTGCGTCTCAGCCGAACCTTAAGTAAACTGCGCCACAGAGGTCGTCATTGGATTTCTACATTATCTTACGATGCTACAGAAGACATACTACACACCATTATATAATGATTCGATATTACATCACTAGTATATGTAGGTATACATTTTTTTATTTTAAATTCCTTCTTTTAAATTAAATTATTTATATAACATTATTTTATTATTTGCATTACTATTATATTATTCCTATATTTTGTTAACTCAACCCTAAAAATGGTATTATGTAAACTCGTTATTTGGTTTCCTCGATTACAGGCGTCACCTAGTGAGGAAAATACCAGATACCTCAAAAGCTGTAACGATTTGTCTGCAAACTTCATAGGTATTTTTTTGGGTTAACAACTTCGCTGCCAACTTGGATATGGTGATGTCATGAGAAAATCCGACATCATTTTTTTTATAAAATATGCTCTAAGGACATTACAATATGCTATTTTAGGATATATTTTACTACTTTTAGTAGTTTTTATTAAAAAAAAACTAAAATAAAAAATCCCGCAATTTGCGGACCTGGCACTAAGGTTGAAAAATTCAACCCCAGTGCCAAATCCGCAATTTTGAGGAGCAGTTAATTTTATGCATAATGGTTTATTAATAATAAAATATGATATTTAAACACAAGATTATACATTGTTTCTTAACTCTTCTTAACCGGTTAGTTTTCCAATAATCTTGTAGTCGGGTCAGTTGAATAAATCCCATGTGGAACAGTATCCCAAAAAAAACTTTTAGTTCAGGGATGTTCAGCTCTTTTCAAGCAGTTACTCTCGAGTTTTCTAGCACGGTATCATTGAGAAATAACTTTCGTTTTTTATACAAATCATTGCGAGAAAATCATCTTCGAAGGAGAAGTTGAAAAAATCTATCGAAGTTTGCCCAGGGTTGCCGAAAAACTCATTCTATTTTGTGAAATGTATATTTTTAGCTCTCCTGTCATCGTCCATAACGAGCTACGAGCTAGATTCTTGTGCGTTTCTGGTGGGGCATTTTCTGGTGATATTAACTCTTCCGATAATATATCCATAGCCGCCAATATTGCCGCTCGACGACCTCTTCTTCATCATCTGATGAAAATCCACCATCAGGGTGGAAGTCATCATCACTACCACTGTCGCCATAGAGCTGCTCTTCGTTATCACTATCAGTTATGTTATAATCCGGCCGAACTTTAAATCGTTTTGGCCTTGACGGCCCGAATTCATCGTCCATATTTAAACCTCAATACCTTCAGAATAAAAATCAATATTCAAAAACCACAACTTGCAACGAAAATCTACACTATTCAAGAGCAGAGCCAACCTACAAACATGTCGCCTAGCGCGGTGCCGGGTGCTTATTGAAGCATACAATCCGAACGGTACTACTCCGCTAATATGCGGGGTCGGCTCTGCGCGCTCGCCCCGCACCCCGCGAATATGCGGGGTTGGCGGCGAAGTTGTTAATATTAACTATTCATTGATAAAATGTTATTTTTAGTTTAGCTTTTGTATGTTTTCCTGTAATAAATATATTTTTCATTATACACAAAATGTTAGTTAATCAACCAAATTTATTTTGATTAATGTTTTTGTCTTTTATGAAATTTAGATATGATCTTAATAAACAGCACTGTATTTAATATACATAACAGATGCAACTCAAACTCTGCGCCAATATGGAAAAACACTTGTGCCAATCTAACAACAAGAAAAAAATTGGTTGTTTGTAAAGTCGGTTTACGGACGATAGTTTAACGTGACAACGTCATAACAAAACATTGATGAAATGATTGCATACTTTTATGAATAAAATAAAATTATTTTTATTAAATTATCACTATTTTGTATGGATACAAAGGAGTGAAATGGAATCTACAATTTACTTTTATTTGCACTCAAGCCGAACGCTCAAGCCGATCGTGCCTTTCGCTCGCTCGTGCAGCGCTCTCGCTCCGATCGTAACATTACAATGAGTCATCCTTTTTCGTGCATGCAGCCGGCGTTCATCGATTTATTAGACGTTATCACGTTAAAAACAACAATTAAATTTGGAACTATAAACAAATTATCCATTCCCGATACTTTTTTGACAGGATGTATATCAGGGTGCCACACTTTTGATGTAGACTGTGCTGACTTAAAACTTGCCATTTGTTATCTTATCTATCGGAGTAGGTAGGTACTTACTTAATAATATTTATTCTTCACCTTAAACTAAATAGCTCGCTATTTGTAGATTATCTGATCATAAAACGTGGTTACTAAATACACAGATATAGTCCGCGACTTTGCGCGTAATTAAATTTTCATATATAGGTACTTTGACGCTCGCGCTACTTCCCTCAGGAGTCGGGAATTTCCCAAATTCCTTACTTAGTGCGCATCTAGAACACGCCCTTTTCCCTGCGACTTAAGTCCCTACGACCAGCTGTTTGGGATGTACGTTGTCTTATACTTGTCAGAAATACCAGATCTAATGCAACAAACTCATCCGTTTCTTAATTTCTCTATGAAATCCAAAACGGACCGTTTCTTTACACGAATGGGTTTATTAACGGATGTATTTATCTATTAATAGGAATCAGAAATGTGTCAGTCAGGACCTTGATTCTTTTAATGTTAATATAATTATGTCATCTTTTAAACTTTGTGAGATAGATGAATTTTACCACAACCAGACCCGGAACAAATATTACACCCGAGTCGAACCTGCAACTACAATTTTAACATCCTCACAAACATACAAAACAAACGTTCTCTTTCTTTGTGTACGTAGTAAATAAATAAAAGTCAAAATATAGCTTTAAAAGGGTTGTTGTACATTTGCCACAAAGTAAATTCGTCACGAAAAAAAGTGTGTGTAAATTTGCCACAGTTCTATTTTTATGTAGTAAATTCGTCACATTTTAATTTTATTATTGTAAATTCGTCACATTGTTTTATTCCGTGCAGATAGCAAAGTAAAATAAAAACGTCATTTATTCAGAATAATATTATCTTTTTGCACTGCTGTCTGCTGGAGTCATACTAAATCTCCAAACATTATTTTTGAGTTCCATGTAACTGTTGGTCAACTGTGTAATATGTTACATGTTTTAAAAATATTAAATAACAGAAAGTTTTTTAAGAACTTCAGCCAGGGACATGGTATGGTAATTGTCCAAAATTGTTTTCAATTCTTTGTCATATGCAATAGATCGACGTGTGAAATGATAAACGATTAATTTCTGTTTTACTGTGGTGACGTGACCTCGACAGTATATCCAAGTTCCAATATGCAGTAGGTAACAAGATTTAATAAAACGAGCGAGCCTTACAGTAGTCGCATATGATATCTCACCTTGGTAATAAGCAACACCAGTATTATATCCTGAATTAGTTTATATTTCAGCACACTTTATACACAACACTGTAGGTTAAACGCACAGCTGATGCTTTCACCTTCTCTATTTCCCTTTCCCTTTCTGGTCATACGCACGCACACACTATTGACTGACAGTACCAACCTCTCGGAGAATGGGTTGGTGCAATCTGACAGCCAACTTTACCACCACGCGCCCTCATTGGTCAAATCAAATAATAATAATAACATTAAGTATTTAACCTTTAAATCTTACAAATATACATTCCATGTACATCAAGAAAGCATAAAATATATAGGTTATATAAATATATATATATAGCGCTTCCCCGGCTTCCTGATAAATACTTCTGTACCGTGTATTTCACGAAATCACTCCCACAAATTGCAGGCAAGCGAGAGGAAAGATGTAACACATCAATAATAATACTTTGAAAGAGGCCTGTAACGGGCTACAAAAATTGCATCTTCTTGGCTATTTTTATTGACCAATATAGCTCAGTATATTTGCAACTTTACCCTTGCTGCAATTTAGCCTAGTGTAGCCCTTCAAGATTTGGCAATTATATTTGCCAAATCTTGAATTTGGCCGATTATATCTCTCAACACAGTGCAACAATTGCTGCAATATTGCTGTGTAGCCTGGCGATATTGATAAGATATCGCGATATTGAGATATAATCGGTAACTTGGCGGCAATACCACACTACCAAAACTAGCCCTAGTTTATTGATAGTTTCTTGCTGCAATGGTATAGCCGCCAAGTTGCCGATTATATATCTCAACATAGTGCAACAATTGCTGCAATATTATAAGATATTGATAAGATATGTCATTATAGTCGCAAGTATTTTTTTTTTTTTATTTTTTTTTTTTTTCTTAGGAAAACAAACAGTCTCTTAATACTATAACTATGAACTAAATAGATAACTAAAGACCAATTAATAGTTTTCGCATATCGAGTCTAAAGCTATTTATATATAATCAATGATATTATATATAAACTGAGGTAGATACGTTCTACCGAGATCTGCGCGGCAAGACAAACACAAGCTAATTAGCTTGAGTAAACTCGAGTCCGTCCTGTGTCTGGCCGCGACGCGCACGTACTACTTTGCTGGATTTTGGAGATAGAAAAAAACAAAAATGCCATGTTGTGTATTTCGAAAGTGCAATACTAATACTGGGACGGCTGTAAAAAGCAAGATGGATGTATCTTTTCATTTGTAAAAACTATTTAAAATGGAAAATCATTAATTTAATTTTACTCAAAAATCATTGCCGCGGCGGCATTGCCGCTTTGCCAGATACACGAACGAGACAAGGACAGCGTTGTATTTAGTAGACGTCATAGGCTGTCCTTGGCCGTCAGCCGGCCGGCCGCTCATGTAAGGTGTGAAAAGTATGTTTATCTCTTTCTGACAACGGGGTCCTATATATCTCTGTGATCTTTTACCCTACTCAGCGATAGAAATAAAGTTCCATAGGTCCTATGTAGGTAGCTATAGTAAAATATCGTCATGTTTTTATTACTTCTTAATGAGTATAACGTCTCTATTAGTAAAACCTCATTGTATATAATCGAGTATTTATGTCTAGCCGGCTATATTGCAAATGATTTATCCCACTTTGACTTCACTGCAATATTGCCGTACCTATATCGTCTTCACTCTGATGTATGGGTGCATCTCTATTCCCTCGCTCGCCTCCCCCCGCCTCGTCCTGTAGCTGCCGCTGCTGTCTCCTTGCACAAGCACGCACACACCTAACCTATTCAATTCACCATGTGTTCTGCGACACTCTTCTTCTAGGTTTCGGTTTTATTAAACAACGACACAAAACAATAAAAGCTGCAGCAACGACAACAGCTTCGGTATCCACCATTTTGTGCTGCGAGATTTAGCCGCAATATGCCCCGCGTGTACGAACAAAACTCCTCAGCAATCCAGTTGCCGAATCTTGAATGAATTTGCAGCAGGAGTAAAGTTGCAAATATACCTACTGAGCTATATTGGTCAATAATACAATAGATTATATCGGTGTACAATTCACCCAGTACAATCTCATCAAAGCCATTGTGAGCCAGATAACTGATAGAGTAGGTACCTACTTATGTAGGTACGCGTGCTAAGCCGCGAACAATAGCTGGTTTGTAGTCTATGTTGAAGCTTCAATACCCAATGTGCACCCCCATGGGGGCAGATTTGGGGGAGTGGATCTACTTTCAACAAAATGTATACCTATATGAAGCTATATTTACGTATATATTTATAAGTATGTTACTCCAGCCTTCAAACTTCATCCCGATCCTTTCAGTTACGGCGAGCTGGAATGCTGACTATACATTCTAATAAATAAATATTGCTGGACAATTCACACAACACCACCTAGCCCCAAACTGAGCAGTTTGTATTAGGTATAGGGACCAGATGGCTGATAGAATACTACAAGAGAGAGAATCAAGGGAATCAAACCCACAACCTAAAGCGCAGAAGGCAGAGCAACTACCAACTGCGCTGACAGGCCAGTGACAGTAGTGGTAGATGACAAAAAAGCTTGGGATGAATCAGCTCCAACTCGACTCGGCATCCGTAACAAAATTGTCAAGGATCATACAAAAAAGTGTTAGGGCCAGACAAGTTTCTTGCCGGATTCTTCTTGAACTGGGGCTAGGAGGAACCGGCACCTAGATTCACTAGCATGTAAGAAGACGATTCAAAGTGATCCTTGTGATTGTATTGAATAAAGTTATATTGAATTAAATTAGTAGGTAGTACCTAGTAGTAGTAGATAAAGACGGGTCTTGCATAAGTACGTATTATTTTGTAGAGAAGCACGAAAACTGTTTCATCCAGAGAATCTTCACCAGGGTGAGTTTCACGCAGTGCCACTCACGCACCCATCACACACATCCTCAAAATAACGTCATGTCTGTCGCATGCCTGATGCTGTGGGCCAAAATCACCACTCAGTGGAGCCCTGAGACAGCGAGACGGCGCAAATGAGCAAATGAATATAAATAAAACTTTTATCTACAGAAATATATACAATAATATAAAATACATATTGAGACACTAGTTAAGCTATCTAAGAACCGTTAAAACGATCTTTAGATAGCGCAACAGAGCCAGAGGGCAGTGTTCCCAATATACTGGCGGCATTACCACGTTGAATGGCAATGCAGAGCCAGATAGGCGCCAGCTCTTAGGTCACGCAATAAATAAATAAATATTATGTGGACAATGCATACATCATCTAGCCCCAAACTAAGCATAGCTTGTATTATAGTGACCAAAAGACTGATAGAATACTTACATATTTTTAAATAACTAATATGTATTTAATTTATAATATTTTAAAATACCCAGACAGAACAAACACTTATGTTTATCATACAAATGTTTATTTTAGGAGAGAATCAAACTCTCAACCTGCTTGATATTCAAAAATTCAGTTCCAAAATCTCATCAAAAAATTCTATGATACGAGTATATTCCCGTCGTAAAGTTGCTTGCCTTTCGATCTTTTAGAGGATACATTTTGGAGAATGTGCCCAGGAATTACATTTATTTATTTATTAATAAACATGTACCTCTATCCTTACAGGCACCCCCAATGCGATACCTTATATTCTAGTCTAGCCTAGTCTTAATAAGTATTAATATTAAAATTATAAAATCATTTACATTTATCATTTAAGAGATATAGATAATTGATTCAGGCGTGACTTTGCGGAAATCCATTACAAAACATTAAACAGATGGACAAATATTTAGTACAATTCCGCTAATCTAGTTCCAGTCTTATTCTGACGTTGGTCGAAGCAACAAGTCTGCAGAGCAGAGTGTTTTTTCGTCGGGGTGCGGAGTGAGTCAAGTGTTCCTGAGGATGCCTCGTGGAGAGGCGAAACACGTGTCGAATTTCTTTTGGAGGTAACTCTTTAGGAATAGATTAGCGGAATTGTACTAAATATTTGTCCATCTGTTTAATGTTATTTAAGAGATACCCAAAAACAAGATAATTTACTTACGTACTACATAAAAACATATATTATAATGTCAAAGTAATTTGATAATGGACTACCATACTTCTAAATTTGTCAACATTAATTAAATTTGCTAAATAAAATCGGATTACAAGTCATAGCCATTTGAATATACAATAAAATACATTTAAAAGTCACATCACAATGTCAATAATCAATACTAACTACTACAAAAACTACTTGTCATAACATAAAATAACATGATCTGATTCCACCCTCTCCTTTTCACAACAGGACAAGCAGACGTACCGCTCAATACCACCCATACCTTGTCAACCTACCACCCTCTAGAACAAAGCGCTTTGCGTCCACATTTATAATGCGTACATCCAAGGATTGGAATGCTTTGCCGTCGTCTGTCTTTCCTGAAAACTACAATCTAGGTCTCTTCAAGTCTCGAGTAAAAGGTGTCTTCTAGACCTGCGTGCCCCATCGTCGGCCACATCGTCGCTTAACATCAGGCGAGATCGTGGTCAAACGTAGGTTTATCGATGAGAAATAAATCGATCGAAAATAAAACAAATTTAGAAAGAAAGGATTAGAAAATAAAAAAAATGTTTAATTTAAATATTTTATTGCAATGTTCAATGCAGTTTTATTACAAATACCAAAACCTATATTTATACTTTATTATCTCAGAGTATCAATCAGCTAAAGAGCGCTTATGTATATGAACATTTGTGCGGGTATGAACGCTAGGAAACAACACCCGCACAGGCTTATTTTACTATTATAGCGTCCAGCACAGTGATGAGAGATAAAAGATAAAACTGTAAGAAACCTGCTTACGTTTGACATTTAAGGCACCTAGGCAGCCCGCGCTCTTCGTTATCACTACTCTGAGACTTCGTATGATCTCTATAGACACATAACACCAAAAAATAACATTTTAAAAACACTCTTACTTTCTATTATCACTAAAAAACATAACAAAAGATTATGCTAAGTAGCTAAAGCGATATTTTTTGTAATTTTTCATTATATTTTTCCTATTTACAAATTCCATTCGATCGGTGGTGTTTTAATATAAAAAAAGTTCGCGTGAATTAATTCTAAAACTGACAATTAATACACGAATTACATGTCAAAAATAAGTTAAGTCTACACTTACAAAACTAATTTTACCCAAAATATAAAACGAACGAAATACTCAGATCTGACAATATAAACATTAATTTAAAGAAGCCAACGTCTCAAACTTAAATCCGAAATAATTATTTATCTTATAATAAATTCATATTAAATACACAAGATATTATAATGGGTAGGTGAAGACATCTAAAAATGCAATAAAAACTCTTAATTCTACATTTCATCGTTTAAATTATAAAAATATTGTGTTGTATAATAACTATGATATATTGTAGAAAACTTGTTTTATTTTTGTAGGAAGTGACTTGATTTTTTAAAATAATTTAATCTACCAACTGCCGAACTCCAACATGAACGAAACACTGGACACGAATATCTCATTTAAGGATTCATTTAGTATATATATTTATGTAACTACATTATACATGTAAATCTATTTTATTTTAGAATTCCTTTACTAAACCATGTTTACCTAAGTCTTAAAGATATGATTCGGCGATATTTTGCAAAAAAACACTATCAGCTTGGATACCGTATATATATTATCTATGTATAATATGTATGTATTTACAAAAAAAAACATATTTAAGTAGTATATCAGTCATGTGGTACCCCTAACACAAGCTCTGCTTACTTTGGGGCCAGATGATGCTGTGTGTAATGTCCAAATGCACACAACACCATCTTGCCCCAAACTAAGCATAGCTTGTACTATGGTGACCAGATGACTGATAGAATACTTATATATTTTTGAATACATACATAACTTACTTTATAACACCCAGACACAGAACAAACAGCTATGTTCATCACATGAATGGTTATCCTTCGAGGGAATTGAACCCTCAACCTACAGCGCAGAAGGCAGAGCTACTACCAACTGAGCTGACAGGCCAGTCGAGTGTCCAAGCTGAGAACGCTTTTAAATGATCGTGTACAGTGTTCAATCGTCCCGTGGCTATTTTAGTACGAATCCACAGAAAAATATTACTTTTACATTATATTAGTATTAAGAGAGATACAATCATGGCAGCTTTAGTCTTTTTATCGTGTCACTAGTCAAACCAGTGTGTTGAAAGGATTAAAGTGATAGTCGGCCTCTTTCGTGCACTCGGAATTGTCTTTCAACTTGTATGCCATGTCGGTTTCTTCATGTTTTCTATCATTTCAGAGTACTAACTAGTATAGCGCATATTTATCGAACAGTACAATCTTTGGACGACTAGATTCAAATCAACGATGTAAGGATCGGAAGGTGGAGTCAATAACACAAGACAACCAGTGTTTAGTGACTTGATAGGTCCTCAAAGAACCGGCATCATGACAGTCGATGAAGCTACTACGATAGACAGGAAGCCATAGAGTTTAAAGCATCAGAAAAGAGAGCCCCTTGGAACTTCAATCTAGCCCGAAACTAAGCATACCTTGTATTATGGTGACCAGATGACTGATAGAATACTAATATATCTTTAAATACATTAGTCTGGTCTGTCAGCGCAGTTGGTAGTAGCTATGACTTCTGGGACAAAAAATTGCGTGATCATCATAGGTGTTTGTTCTGTGTCTGGGTGTTATAAAGTATCATGTATATATTAAAAGATATATAAGTATTTTATCTGTCATCTGGTCACCATAATACAAGCTGCTTTTGTGGCTAGATGATGTGTAAATTGTCCACTAATATTTATTTATTTATAAATAAATAATGCCCCAAAGTAAGCAGAGCTTGGCTTATGGGTACCACATGACAAGACTGATATATTTTGTCGATAGGGGCACCGACATTGTTTCGATTCATCAAGAGAATCTTCATCAGGGTGAGTTTGATTCGCGGTCCGCTCGTTGCCGCTAGAGTTCACGGTTCGCACTGCGGGTGAGGTATCTTGCGGCGCGAGTGCAGTGCGTGCGGGTAGAGGGGGAAACGTTGTCACGGCAGGCGGTAACAAATTTGGTGCTAGGTCTTCACGGCACGAATATGTTCAGTCAGCCTGGTAGAAATGTTCCTCTTAGTTTCACCTACGTAGGAGCTACTGCTAAGAGGAACATTTCTACCAGGCTGACTGAACATATTCGTGCCGTGAAGAACGCTGACATTGAAAAGTCAGCAATTGCAGAGCACTCGCTAACCTCTGGCTCTACACATTACATTCGGTTTGATAAGGCTCAGGTACTATCAAGAGAAAAATTCTTTGTACCTCGAAAAATCCGTGAAGCAATCGAAATCGGCCGTGTTCCAAACTTCAACAGAGACAAAGGTTGGTTTCTTTCTCCAGCCTGGAAACCTTGTCTGCATGGAACGGATTATAGTAACGATGTTGAGCCGGTTAGTGATAGTGTCAGTGCTGTATGTTTGACGGTTTCCAATGTTGTGGGAAAGAGTGGCGAAGTCGAAGAGCCAGTACTAGCACAAAATTTGTTACCGCCTGCCGTGACAACGTTTCCCCCTCTACCCGCACGCACTGCACTCGCGCCGCAAGATACCTCACCCGCAGTGCGAACCGTGAACTCGAGCGGCAACGAGCGGATCGCGGATCAAACTCACCCTGATGAAGATTCTCTAGATGAATCGAAACAGTGTCGGTAGCTCCATCGACAAAATAATACGTGAGTAAAGCCCGTCTTTATCAAAATGTATAGTACAACTCACAAAAGTTTTGAAAGTGAAAAGACTGATATACTTACATACTTTTTTTTATTATACATAGAAACACCCAGACCCGAGACAAATACTTGCAGATAATACAAAAACTAGTCCCGCGGCGGGAATCCCCGCAACCCGCAACCTTCTGCGTCTCGGTCGGGCCTTGGCTTATTACACCAGAGGTCGTCGTGCCACATTTATGATGCTTTCTTTATAACACCCAGACATAGAATAAACACCACTGCTTGAGATCGAACACGCAGTGCTACTGAACAGAGTCCAGTCAAAATTTTTAATGATATCTGTGGATTAATACCAAAAACAGTTCAATCAATTGCATTATTAACCTATGGAGTATCAAAATAGTTAAATGTGTTGTGATACGTGAATATTTACTACTTATTTATCACCGGTTTGGTTGGGTATATAGAGTAAGGCAATTCCTGTGGAGATATTAATACTAGGTGATTAGTGGTGCATACCTGAATTGAATATAAACATTTTTTATCTATAGTGTTTGAGGTTTGCTGACCGATAGACGAATATTTGCAGAGAATGTCTGAGGTATTGTAAGACGATTGATAGTAGAAATAGTTCAATATGTTATTTTTTGTGAATTTTATATATTTTTATAATTAATTATTTTGTAATAATATTTTATCTAATAATATAGTAATAATGTTTTTGTAATATATTTTATGTTATTATTGTGTAAATAGTAAAAAGATATTATAATGATGTACAGAATATTACAATGATATAAAAAATATGTGAAAAAGTTGAGCTATCTAAGGAACATTTAAAACGATCTATAGATAGCTCAACTAATTCAGATCACTGCCAAAGGGCAGAGCGTTCCCAAGACACTGGCGGCATTGCGACGTTTAATGGCAATGCTAATACGCTGAACCAGATAGGAGCCAGCTCTTGGATCAGTGTAAATAAAAAAAAAAGATACCACGGCAGCACTTACACATCCTACAATTTATCAGAGGCAAACCACAAGACTGACATTGCTCATTTTTCAGCAATTAGTCCCTAAATACAACCTTGGTACTATTGGAATTAGATAACTGTTTAAATAATTCACACGTATTCGCAAAAACAAATTAGTGATGCAACAGGTATCGGATATTCGGCGTAGAGCTCGGTCGGAGTGCCGAATATCTGGCATCCGAATATCCGGTGCAAGAATCGTGTGATTCTATAACTATATACTATAAAAATTGTAACTTATCAAGGGAGAGGGTATGGGTTCTCTTCTCGAATGGACCCATACCCTCTGTATGGGTCCATTCGAGAAGAGAACGACATTTGGTGAATGTGTATTTTTCTCACTCTGCATTTACCACAATGCTTGCATTATTACATAATTATTATTTATTTTTAGGAAACTTACAGCTATGTAGGTACAATATTAATTATGATACATGTCATATATTACACAGGACGATCAAAAGTGTCCGCTTGTAGTTAAAAAGAAAGTAGAAATATAAATAGAATGAATCTCTAATGCATTAGTCTCTTCTATTTGCAATATCAGTGCAGCCGTGGCTAAACTAAACAATTCCTTTATTACATATGTTTATCATCTATTAATATGTTATGAATAAATAAATTTATATTATCCGTAAGTGTATATTATAAATTGATAATAATTAAACAGCCAGCAGTATTTTTTTTCCCGATTATAAATCATCAAATCAATCGATTGTTTTATTAGCATTTATAATAATAATAATACCGGACATTTCACACAGCATCATCTGGCTCCAAAGTAAGCATAGCTTGTGTTATGGGTACCACATGACTGATATACTACTTATATCCTTTTTTTTGTAAATACATACATATTATAAATACATAGAAACACCCAAACCCGAGACAAATACTTGCAGATCCTACAAACATTTGTCCCGCGGCGGGAATCTAACCCGCAACCTTTTGCGTCTCAGCCGGACCTAAGTTCACTGCGTCACAGAGGTCGTCAAAATTTATTTATCGTATAATACCTTTTTATAGCAACAAAACAGAAACGCAGAGAATAAATTTAAAGGTGCAATAAATACCCGAATACATACAGTTCGAATCCCACACTAGGAGTCCCTGTTGGGGATATTAAAAACGACGAGTCTCTTACAAGAAGACCTGGAAAGTATACAAGTCATCCAGAGACGAAAGAAAAATATAGACGGAGCGCAGATTAATATCATTAATACTTCTTCTTCTTCTTTGTTTAAGGCATGTGACATTATAATGTAAATTTTGCTAGTGTCAAGTGTTTATAGTCAATTTGTTTGTTACTAAAGTCTTAGTCGATGGTCAATTGTCAATTCTAAATGACGGAATGGCCGTCTAGAATTTTCTTAAGATTTCTCGCCGTTCAAATCTCTTTGCACCATAATACACATATAATTCAATTGTCCACACATGTCCTATGTAGTCACAATTTATTCATTAAAATTCCGCGTGTGTGTGCGTGTGACGAGAAAGAGAATGGGAAATAGAGAAGAACGCATCTGTGACCTACAGTGTTGTGTATAAAGTGTGCTGTTATAACTAATTCAGGATATAATGTTAATGTTGCTTATTACCAAGGTGAGATGTCAGATGTTACACATCGCATGCGACTCCTGCAAGGCTCGCTCGTTTTTTTATAACTTGAAACTAATTTCGCAAATATTACTGTCGCTGCTGCTACTTTTACATAATCCCTATACGTAACTTGCGACAACTAGCAATAGGCGTGAATTACGCGATCACTGCTGTTAAAAACAGCTTCATACGCTAATACATTTGCTTTGAGCGTATTTTCGCTACAAGACGATTTATTATGTATACTGAAATCTTATAAGTCGATTTTAAGTAAATACAGACTTGCTGGTGACTGATTCAATGTAAAGCGGCTTTTATGTAAGCCTATATTTGTATCTATCTAGTTCATAGTCTTTGTTTGAACCCTGTAGCACTGAGTCGTATGTATAAACGTGTGTGATGAAAATACATTCAAAAAACTAAGCCGATCTAAGCGCTTGGAAACACTTTGTCAAAAAATGCTTCACTTTGAATATGTGTGACGCTCCGTCTATCTTTTGTTTCGTCTGTGATTATTAAACCTCTTATAATATAATGAAATGTAACTTATTATGTTTAATAAACACATTTTTCAATTCAAATATGCACCTTATTACAACTATACATAAAGACGAGACCCGACACACAATATTAATTATTGGTCCGTGCTATACACATACAAAATATATTACGTTCTGTCTGACACAAGATATACATACTGCCGTACTCAGAGTCATTAACAATTTATTAAAATACGTCTCTGAGTGGCTTAAAGATATTGTGTTTACTTAATGCATCATTTTGTGTATTTTGAGGATTTTACCGAGACGTTGCTTTGCCGTCTTCATACCTTTTTTCAGTCTTAAATCTGTAAAAAAAACATGGATTTATTTAATATTATGCTATATTTGTTTTGTTTTTTTTTTTTAAAGGTCATGGTCAAAGGTCAAGGTGTAAGTTATAAACCTAGAAAGCAGCAATCTTATATTGTACACGTTAATTGAGCTAGAAACGCTTGTCAATATTTATGTAAAAATACTTTTTATTTGCATACAATTACGAAACCTATTATGTATTTTAATATTTAACTATTCTACAAGAGTTAAATCACATGTAAGCTTTAGTTGAAGTTTGAACATTACAAATTGATAACATACAAGTTAGCTCGCTTACCTAGATGTAATTAACAAGTCAACAATTAACAAAATGAAAAATCGGAGGGTACTTCTGAAACTATCTGCAACAAAGAAGTCAAGCAAAAATGCAGCTAGCTGCAAGACAAATAGAACCCGCTGCTCATCATGATTTATTCTATCAAGTGAGCCTGAAATTTATAACAATCGTTGATAGACCAAAACCGTGTTATAATTTTCTTCAAGTACTTACATTCTATATCTTTATATATAAAAATCTAAAAGCATCACGATGTTTGTCAATTGGAATAGAGTTTGGAGTACTATGTGTAATTTGATCAAACATAAAAAATAGGATAGTTTTTATCTCCAATATTTTTTTATTGCAAATTAAATGTATTCCTACAATAAGTTCCATAAGTTTCTAACAGATCGCAGTGTAAGTTAACTTCAACATCTTGCTATCTAGGTTGGGTAAGCGTATGATAGTTCAATGTATTAAAACTACTGAGCCACAACAACGCATGGACGAGTCAGCTAGTAATATATAAAATTAACTGTACTCATTCGTATAAGTCAGTCAGTTGGCAACTCTGGTTATGTTGTTAATAGTCTCAAAGACCTAAGAACATTTTTTAACAAGCCTTCTAAATATTCTGTAAAATATACGGATGAATTTTGTGAAAGACCGTAATTAAATCAAATCTAAATGTTTTTTAATCAATATAATCATAAGAACCATTGTTAAAGCCTTTCTACTGAATACAGTCTTGAATCATAGGCACACTAAGCACACTATCAAGTCACCTTTCAAACTAAGCAAACAAAATCTAAATAACATAAATAAGATAAATAACACACAGGTGGTTATCAAAGTTATTTATATAGACCATAGCACCACAACAGAGAAAAGGGCATACATACAACCCTAAATTTTCACCCTTCTACCACCAATCCTTAGAAATAATTTATATGGCAAAACAACATTGGCCGGGTCAGCTAGTAGATATACAAAGTGTCTGAAAAGAAAGTTTATATTTAGAATATCGATAAAAAAAAACATTTATCGAATAAATGTTTATTTATTATTAAACCGCACTCTTTGAGAATTTATTTCTTACAAATAACGTCGACCAAATGTTTACCCTCGCGTTCGTAGCACTCATTCAATCTAACACTAAAATTTCTGATGACAGCTTGGCAAGTATGTTCCGTAATGGCTCCCATTTCGTGGCGAATATTTTCTTTTAACTGCGCCAGAGATGTTGGCTTTTTAACATACACTTTAGATTTGAGGAAACCCCACAGGAAAAAGTCCAAAGGAGACAAATCAGGACTAAGGGGGGGGCAATTTATGTCACCTCTTCTGGACATTAATTTTCCGGGGAAAATTTGACGAACTCGTGGCAGAGACACATTGGACGTGTGTGAAGTTGCTCCATCCTGCTGGAACCATGTTCTTTGGTTATAATCAGAAAAATTCTGCAGTTCAGGCAACAAAAACTCATCTAACTGAGGATGTTAGATGAGTTTTTACATAACGCTCTGAATTCACTGTAAGGGCGAGTCCCCTTTCATCTTCAAAAAAGTAAGAGCTGATAATTCCTCGCGATGACATTGCAGCCCATACGGTCACTTTCGGCAACTGAAGCGGTTTCTGATTCTTGCGTTTCGGAATGGTTGCGCTCCATTAGCGACAGTTCTGCTTATTAATGTGCCCATTAAGGTGAAAATGAGCCTCATCCGAGATTAAGATGTTGATGTTGATAAGATGTTTTGTAAGCGCTTATTTGCCTGATTTACGAATTCTAACCTCTGAATGGCATCCTGGGGTTTCAATTCTTGCACAAGTTGAATTTTATAGGGGGTCCTGATCTTTATGCAAAATGCGGTGCGGTGTGCGGTGTTATAACCCGATCCACGTTCTCTTCCGTTCTCGATAACCTTGGGAGCCCAGATTTTGGTTTATCTAGTGTTGAACCGGTCTCCTCAAACTTTTTTATCCATTTCCTAATAAGAGGATTGCTTGCATCATTTAAATGACGAAAACTTCAAAGATTGCAAAAATTTCTTCGCGCTATAGTCGCAGAATTAGAACTTTTGTAAAATTCACGCGCTCCGCTCCCGAGAAACGCTCCATAGCGACTAAATTCCCAAGTGGCTCTTGGGAATTTAGTCGCTATGGAGCGTTTGACATATGGCTACCGATCGACATATCCCCCGCGCCCCACAGACGCGTTGCGTTCACGTAGTAAGATAAACAGATAAACAAATATAAACTTTTTTTGAGACACCCGGTATAAGAACATCCAGACCCGAGACAAATACTTGCAGATCATACAAACATTTGTCCCGAGCGGGAATCGAAGTTAATAGTAGGTAGTAGAGAAGAACTTACTCTTGTTATTTGGCGTGTTGTGAGCCGAGGGCGGCGGCCGCTTGCTCTTGGAGGCCAGCACGGCGCGTTTTGCATTCTGACAAACAATGCATACATTTATCAACTCTATATATTTATGGATGGCTGAAAAAAGGCGAGGGAAACAGACGTCTGTAAAGATTTAGGGAACCTATACCTTTGAGGCGACTATTGCTGAAGATCCAGATACCTATCTAGAGAGATCAAATTAGTTATGCAAATCAAATTCTCTTATTCAAACGCACCGACCGAGTACGAAACGGTATCGTGCGCTCTATAACTGGAATTTCTGATGCGGGTAAAATAAAAGGCTTAAGTGGGACCGGGCAGGTCACGCGAGTTGCATGCATCCAAACAGATGAGCCAACATGGTAACACCCCGGTAGCTTGACGGACAGCGGCGTCTCGGGCGGGACGATCTTGACAACTTCGAGAGCATGGTGGGCGATCTCAATGGACATAGCTAGTTGGAAGGATTCGGGGGAGATCTTTTCTTTCCTTTCCTTTGATTCCTTCAAGTCCATTGATTTCCGTCGATCCCCTACGTGGTGATCTCGCATGGAAACCAAACTCAGAACGCAGTTATCAATTAGGAGTATGTCGGTTACGATATAACGTTGGGTCCCTAACTTTATCTCCATCTGTTTGGTCCACCAGGCACCAGGCGGCCGAACCGTTGTACAGTGTACAGTGTACAGTGTACAGTTAGTTACCTGCGGCAGTGCGGGTAGCGGGGCGGGCGGCGGCGCCCTTGCGGCGGCGTGCAGTGCGGCGCGCACGCACTCGCGCCGCACGCCCGCGCGGGCCGGGCCCCGCAGCCGCGGCACCAGGCGGCCGAGCCGCGCGCGCGGAGACCACGACTCATCCCTGTCGAACGGATACCATCCATTACCATTTGCTTTTTGTCAGCCCACAAAACATTTATCTATATCTCTAATTAGTATGTTACTAGTGGCTCTGTGAGCTGTGGACCTCACGAACATTTTTCGAAACGACTGAAATATAACTTTTTTTTACGTTTTGAACCCCATTTTGAATCTCCGCCATTTTGAAAAATTTACAAATACTGAATCGACAAAAAAAAAATACATAGTTGTACGAGTAAAACAAAATTTCACGTGAATCGATAAATGCGACCTGTCAAGGAGAACATCAGGACAGACAGACATACGAAAGCATTTTTGTTTAAGCTGAAACGTATACACTCGTTTCGCTCGGTCAAATACGTGTACCCCTTTTTACGAAAATTGCGCGGACGGAAGAGTATGAAATTTCACACACTTTTAGTTTATAGAGAAAAGGAGTGCAGAAATGCAAATATTTTTTTTAATTTATGCATAAAAAACACATTAATTATTAATTAATGATGGTCGAATTTCGACCATTGGGCGACCACTAGTACCTATAAACGAGAAATTCTTGTATATTGTATATATATTTATAATATATATATATATATAGGATGTATCAGAAAATAGTGTCAAGCGAAAGTTCAGAGATAGAACACCCCTTGGGGTACCCGAATCACCCCCATGTATGTTCCGCGATTTTTTATAGTTTTTTTTTTAAGAATTTTCCACCTCGCCGTCTTTGAAGGCCGATTTTAGCCAAAGTAGCCTATTAAGTATTACTTTTTAATATTTTTTTTTTTTTTAATGATTATATGTATAATGAGCTGAGAGTCTGGAGAATTCTTGAGGCTTATTTCAGAACCACGAAATCACTTGTTAAGATTTTTCATTTAAAGTTGAAAATTTAAGTCACCGAATGTAATTTTCTGACTTTACACCAACATTTTCATAGTTTTCATGAAAGTCACGTAGCTGATTATTTTATGCATAAAAAAACAACTCATAAAAATTCAGTAGCAAAAAAATATCTCATGAAAATTTTCTACTTTTTTTTTAAAGAATTTTTTAGGTTGTTGAAGTGGAAAATTTTCAAAAATTCATAACCCGAAAACTATAAAAATCGCGGAACATACATGGGGGTGATTCGGGTACCCCAAGGGGTGTTCTCTCTCTGGACTTTCGCTTGACACTATTTTCTGGGACACCCTGTATACAGTTGTGGTCATATAATTAAGAACGATATGAAGTTATAGAAGTTTTTAATTTAAATCGTGTCATAAACAGAGATGTGTACCTTCTGAGAAAGCAACTAGTTATGTTATAAAATAATGAAGCAACCGAATTGCCACCAATATGTAGCGCAGAAAATTTACAAATCAATTTAATACATTTTTAACTAAAATTAATAGGTAATAGCATATCCACGGCTTTTAATTACTGCTTTACACCGGCGAGGCATTGACTCTATTAATTTTTGACATTTCGCAAGAGAAATAGAGTTCCATTATTCTAAAAAAACGTCGTACAGCTCTCTTAAATTCCCACACTGTGTATTTGAAACCTTTTTCTGTACTTCGAACCACAGATTATCTATTGGGCTGTTAGCTGGCCAGTCTAAGACAGAAACTGATTGCGCTACAAGAAATTCCTTTACGGTGCGTGCAGTGTGCTTTGGATCATTAACATGCTGGAATGTCCAAATAACCGGTAGAACGTGAAGACGTTCACGCATAAGGTAACATTGTTTCTTCCAGTATATTTTTGTATTGGAACTGATCCATGTTACCTTCTATCAACTTTACAGGTCCAACACCATGTCCGGAAACGCACCCCCAAATTTTCACATTTCCACCACCGTGTTTTCATGTAACTTTCGTGTTCTTAGGGTCGAATGCTGTATTCGGAGGACGTCGTACATATCGTTTTCCATCAGAACATACTCTTTTTATTTTCGTTTCGTCAAAAAAAAAGTACATTTTTCCACTGTCGCACAGTCCAGTTTTCATACTTTCTCGCAAATGCAAGCCGGATTTGTCTGTGGCAAAGTTTCAACATGGGTACCTTTCTTGCTATCCTACCGTGCAATGTTTCTTCTACCAGACGTCTTCGAATAGTGCGTGCTGAGATTGCTGAAGGGTTGTTTTCACCAAAATATTCATTTCTCAGCTCATTGGACCTTTTAAAAGGATTTTGTTTTGCCATACGACCAATGTATCGGTCATCTCGAGGAGTTGTTTTTCTCTGTTTAGGTACACGTGGAACATTCGAAGTAGTTTGATACGTAGCAAAATGCATTACAGCGTGGAAAACCATCGTTTTTGAACATTGCAGATGGTCGGCTATCTTTTTATAAGACCAATTCTTCCGGCGAAGTTTTATTATTACTTCCATTGTAGAGACTTATCAAAACTTTAATTTTTTTCCATTGTTTTTTCATAAGAAGCAATGACTTTTAATCTTTTACAGCACTAAATGGCGCCAAAATTATACAAACAGTCACAAATCGACTGAGTGTTCTCTATTTAAATTTGAATAAAGGTATAAACTATTTAGCGTTCTTAACCCATTAGTGGCCAAATGAAAACCAGAAGTAATTTTACCACAAATACTTTAATTCTATATCACAAAAGGGTTATAAAAAAACATTATTACTGAAAAAAAAAATTATGACAACTTTTCAGGGGGTGAGAGGGGTGTACTCATTTGGGTACAATGGCCACTTATAGGTGAAATTTTTCAAAGCACGGCTTTTCAATGCAAATCGTTTTTAGACATTTCTTGCACTGCCAGCGCACTCTAGCATGGCACATAACACATCTCAGTGGTTTCTCCAGCTTTCTTGGATAGTGTCCTGACCCATCTTGAGGCAAACCTGGCACCAGGGATGAAGAAGCTCTTGCCTTCTTCTGGTTCTCTTGACGTAGGTAGAACCTAGCGATGCTACGTCGAAACATCAGTTGGTCCATTTTGTCTTCTCTGCTTAGAACATGTAAACGCCAAGCATTTGCAATAGCCATGTCCACCATGTAAGTGAAAAGAACCCACCACCACTTCTTTCCATGAATTGCAATTCTATAGAGCGATATCGACTGGTCAAGCTCATCGACCCCTCCCATACTTTTATTATAAGTCTTGAATAAATGCGGAATGTCAACATCAGTCCTCTCTCGTTTTATTGGGCACCATCGTTTTACCACTCCCATTGGCTCAATGGAATCAAAATTTGTAGCCATGGTGCACACACTGTTATCCACCTCACCAGCAACACTTCGTTAGTTTTATCAAACCTGTGGTCGAATGCGGCTAGAGTTTCTTTTTTGATTCGCATAAAGAATGCTATTTGAAACTATGAAGTCTACTATCTCTTCGTCAAATATTTTTTCAAATATGTTTACAGGGTTGAGTTCTTTGAGCTCTTCTTTTGCTGTATTTAGCTTGTCTTGAACTTCAGTAGTGCCTTGGGAATTCGAGCTGTACGTCGGAGAACATTTACGCCACACCGGAGTTTGCTGTTGCGGTGGAAGGCGAACGCGCTTTGCAGCCAACGGTTCATCATCACTGCTAGCATTGTCACTTTCCTCGTTCATAAATATCTCAACACTACCTGGAACATCTTGGGGCATAGGTCTGGCAGTAATAATCTCATCACCAGCTTCTTCTTCGTCCGTGAGTACGTCAGGATCAGGAGGTATGATGGCTAAGTCATACTCGGCATCATCATCACTATCCTGCATAACAGCATCTAGGGCATCTTGAAGTCCTTTGAAGTTGTTTGCAATACCAAAACGATTTCCGCTCATAATTACGAATCTGAAAAAATCAGGGAAATTTTATATAGGGATATGGCCACTGTACCCGATTGGGTACAGTAAAATTTATAACGTAATAATTCAGCCATAGCAAGTAATAGCAATCTAATTTATTACACAAGATCACCATGAATATGTATTCTAATGATTTTATGACTAAATATACCATTTACTTTCAATGAGAATAAATATTTAGTTGACAAAGCACTTACCTCTGCACACCGTTCCGTAGTCAAACTTCTGATAACAAAAAGTGGATAAAAATGTTCAGTCTACCCTAAATTTTTTTTATTTTTAAATGTCGAGTGTTACTGTGTTTTATAATGAAACAAAACAGATCTGCTGGAACTAACTGTTTTCTAGAAAAAAAATGACAATCAGGTGTACCCAGTCAGGTACAGCGACAGCTAATGGGTTAATTACGTGACCAGCCAGTAAATAGGAATACTATGTTTAGAAGTAGTGTAAAAAGTTTGTCTATTTCTATTTTAAGCTAATGTATATCATGTATATCAATGAATACAGTGGTATTATTGAAAAGTTTTACGATACCGAGAGAAATAAAAAAATTGCATGCAATTAGTTTTGCGTCTTAGTTTGAAAATCTTCCCTTTATATCAGCGTTCTTAATTATATGACCACCACTGTATATACATATGTGTTGACGCCGCATTCACTTGCAAGAGAAAGGTGCGGGGCGAGAGGCAGAGGCTTCCGCCCCCCGCGCCCGTGACCAACATTGCCTCTCTGCCGCTGGACGCCACGCACGCGCCTACTTATTCCTTACACCATTTTATCTACGTCGCGAGCAGTGTGGTAATATTATTTTTTTACAATAACCTTGTACATTCTATCTAATAAATATATAAAACAATACAAAACAATTTATATAATTGTATAAATATACAATCTGAATCTCGAAAACGGCTCCAATGATTTTCATGAAATTTAGTATGAAATAAATTTTGATTAGTAAATCGATCTAGCTAGGTTCAATTTTTAGACAATGTCGTTTTATCTGTATTTTATACCAAGCAGGACAACTCCCTGATCATATCAATTAGACTCGTACGTTACAGCGCTTACAAAAAGTTTCAACAGGTAATCTTTATTGAAACATTGGTGGCAATACGGTTGGTTCATTTCTAAAATTAGGAATTGTCTAAAATATATTTAGTAAGTCATAGCATTTGTAAAACCTACTCGGTTGGTACCATCAACTAAATTACGAACGCTTAATTAAATTAGGATAAGTTGGTAGCAGCAGAATACCAAAGGTTAATTTGACAGTTCAAAACCTAATTTTAGCTAAAATTAATTAGGTTGGTGCCAACAGAATTGAGGGCATTACCTTTTAAACTTTTTGTAAGCTTACTTTCCACCTATTAGTGTAAGCTACAAGTGAAGACGACGTCAACTTCAGAAGATGATGATTGTTGAATATTTTAGAAATTATAATAATTAATTTCTTTAAAAACTATTTGAAACGAGGAAGTAGGAGGCAAAATTATTCCCTCAATTAACGAGCAGCTACTGTGTACGCCCATCGAACAGCCTTTACAGGTTATATAAAGCTGTAAGCTACGCAACATGGCAGCAGATCCAAAAACATTAGTATGGGTAATTCCGCGACTGTTGAGTGGCCATGATGGATGAAAAATGTATGAAAGTGGTTAGCCACATCCAAAGACCATCCGAGGGACGTGAACAACCGATTGCGACAAGTAGTCCACGAGACGCGGTTACGAAGTAGCAGGGGCGATGGGCAGAGTCGGAATGTAACCTATCGCCTGATATTGACACGTTTTGCAGTGTTTTAGCAGATTTCTATTGATATTAGCTTTCGGCTTTGGTAGATTAAATTGAGATTAAATTTAAATTAAATTAAATTATACGTTTTTATTGGCGTTGGCTTTATCTTACTTGTTGCTGTGATAGCCTAAATCTAATATCCCTAAATCTTTATTTCTTGTGACTGGTAAGTGCCTTTAAACCACTCTGAACATAGGATGCTCATAGAGACTTTGAGAGAAATATTGAAATAAATAAATATACTCACAATAGCTTCACAATATATACAAGTATATGAACATTTGTTATACACTCATAAAAATAGAGATGGGTTTCAGCAACATAGTGATCTTCATAGAATCAATACTAGGAACAGAAATAAATAATACATCCCTAGGTTTCGACTAGAAAAAGTAAATAAGTCCTTTATGAGGAACACGGTGCGCTTCTATAAATCCTGAAAATGCAACTAGGCTACCTATTGGGAAGTTTAAAGCTTACATAAAGGGTAGTCTTTTTAAGAAAGCGTTTTATAATATAAATGGCTGTATTATTAATAAGAATGCATGGCCTCATGTTGCTCTGCCCTCAGACAGTTAATCGACACATTTGAAATGTATAAACTCTCTTGTATAGTTTTTCGTAGTTAGGGTAGTTAAGTATAAAATCGCTAAGACCAGGAAGAGTTTTTTGCCCAGTTCTTCTCGGGCTAGTCTCCTAGTTAGGAGGAATTGGCACTAAAGTAAGAACTTTCAAAGTGATCCTTGTGATTGAATTGAGTAAATATCTTTTGACTTTGACTTTGACATACTAACTGTAACTAAATCACCGAAATTATTGATATTTAGGGCTTAAGGATTAGGACCATGTAGGAACCAGAGTGTATGGCATCACGTGGTGGCTATTTGACTATTTGACTTCGGGCTTTAGTTTCAGTTTTAGCTTTAGCTTCGGTTTTTGAAGCTATTATTCAGATGGGACCATCACATGGGGACATCCTAGACCTACGAGAAAGATAAGCAACCCGAGGTAAACAGTCAGCCAATAATATTAATGCCTCATGGGATAGGACTGACAAAATTGGAAACGTGCTATGAGAGTATTCCATTAAATATATTTTTCCTCCTCTCATTACGGTGGCTAAGCTATTGCGAACGCCGAAGCATGTCGTACCTTTGCAAGTATCTAGTGTGAATAGGGTAGACTGCAGCTGTGGTCGTTCCTACATTGGGCAAACCAAGCGAACAGCCGAACGTGTAAAGGAGCCCATTGCACCAGTTAAAAACCGCCGCCGAACCTTGGTTCTGGGTGTTATAAAGTATCATACGCATGTATTTAAAAATATATATGTATTATATCAGTCATCATCATTCAACAAGTTATACTTAGTTTAGGACTAGATGCTGTTGTGTGCATTGTCCACCTATATTTATTTATAAAATTATGAAATCGTTGAACAGAGAGCAAATAGAAAGTTGTCGAGTTGAATTGCGAATCAGATTGTAAAACTTTGTAACTCACTGCCTAACGACATGAAATATATTGATTAACCTTACATTTTTCAGGACTTAGAAAATATTGTTGCAAGGATGTTTCTATACCTTTACTCTCTGACATGTGATAATTTTAAATAGTATTAACATGAAACCTCTTTTTAACCTTGCATGTTTTTTTCACGCTAACAGCTCTGTATACATTTTTTTTTATAAGACACTAGCTTGTAATAAAACACGGGACAGCTGCTATCGTTTCCAACATTTCTGTTGCAGAAAATTGAGGAATAAGCAGAACATTGTTGGTCTAACGGCACGAAGCGACGATGAGGTCCATTTTGTGTAAGGCCAGTCCCAGAAAGGACTGTGTGTAGCGTACTTGTTCGTCGCTTCTTTCCGAAGTTTCTGTCTGTATACACGGTTACTTACATAAGAAATAAGGAATAGTATAGTAGTTTAGAATAATGTACGTACTTCTCAGTTTTCCCTTTGTCGATGCGATTTCTGCTGTTCCGCCGCCGACGAGCCAGCGCCCATTCCTCGTCCTCGTCGGAAGACATCTCTAACGATGGATACACTGCACAAAACAAGCATATTTTCTAGAATTGAAACTCTCTTGTTATTTTAAGACGGTTATTTTAAGAGTACGGACTGCTCTTGTTATTCAAACATCAATGAATAACAAAAAAGATACATTACCATACCGGCTGCGGCAGTTTTAAATAGATAGTTGCTGCGCCAGTTTTGAATAGATCTTATTTATTAGAACTATGTTTATGTGTAACGTTTGTAAATGGGCCAATAAACGACACTAATAAATTAAACCATCTTTCAAAACTTTAGTGAGTTTAATCTTATCTATACACTTAAACACGGGTTTTACTCACGTACTATTTGTCGATGTTCGATGTCGATTTTGAACCGTGAACGCGAGTTGTAACTCAAGGACCGGGGATCGAACTCACCTTTATAAAGATTCTCTTGATGAAACGAAACAATCGGTACCTCCATCGACTAAATAATACGTGAGTAAAACTCGTGTTTATCAAAATTTATAAAGCCATGTAATATAATTTCTAATATGACCGTAAAAGTGATACCTTTCCTAATTTACTAAATGTTTATAACAAATAAACACATATTTGAATTGAATCGAAATTATATAATCAACACTAAAAAAACAAAAAATCACTTATTTAAAATCCAACACATTATGTCACGGCTGCGCCAGTTTTTTATCAAGTGGAATTTAATACAGTATCGACAATTGACATACCATACTCCTCATCCCGATGCACCTCCTTGATGATATCCTCTTCATCATCGAAGGCTTCGTCCGCGCTGTCCGTTGCCGGAGTTTGTTTGCGCACGCGTTTCGTCGGAGACCCGCTACTAATAAACAAATTGAACTATTTTATGGAACTCTTATGGAACTCCTTACCTGTATCTATTCGCTCATTCAAATCTATTCATATATTTAAAGTCAAATTCCATAACCTTTATCGGTCTTTATCTGGAAACTGCTAACTGGTTGTTAACTTCTATCACTATAGAAAGTTGTTTGTTGGTATGTATGTTATCTTTTTTTGTGTAATTTTTGTTTTGTAGGTTTAATTATAGGCATTGTTATAGAAATTATTATATTTTAGTATTAGATTATTAAGTACAGGTAATTTTTTTGTACAACGCCAATTTTTTGTTTTTGTCTATCCTGCTCCTGCATACTATCCTGCATACTGCTATCCTGCATACTCTAAACATAAAACTGTGGCCTTTAGGGGCAGTTTCCGGTACCAGGCGACCAAGTGTTGGAATAACATACCACCACCACTTCGTCTGCTTAAATCTAAGTATTCTTTCAAAAAGAATTACAAAAACTATTTATTGAAGCAGCAGAAAACTGGGTTGTCTGGTACCCACACTTATGATGCACCCTTTGCTTGTTGATGACCATTTATGTATGTATGTTACGCGTTAGTTGAAAAGTTATAATGGATATTGCGTATGTGTATTGTATTGTAATTTTTTATTTTTTTTTGTGTATATGTATAAGGCAGGCATAATAACCATTTCGTTTATGTTCATATTTGTTTATTTTCTTATATATTTCTTTTATTTCTGGCGTTTCGTAAGGTTGAGTAACTGGATCGAAGGTCTCGGCAGAATAACAGCGCTGACCTGTCATCCGACAGGGAAGCATAACGCTGAGTCGAGATCTTTTTGCTGCTGTAGCACATAGCACTGTTAGGTAGGTAAGTACGCAGAATAATTTTAAGCTGTTTAAATGTCTTTTCTCCTTATACTTTTTGATATGTGTCACTTCCTTTTTACCTAATTTTGTTACTCTTTGTTATTATTGATGTGTTTGTGTGCTTATTCAGTAAATAAACAAATGTCTATGTCTATGTCTATGTCCTGTCCATCCAAAGGTTGTCTGGAAGAGATCGCTTTTAGCGATAAGGCCGTCCATTGTACAACTGTAGTGCGAATCTCTTTTTTTGTGTGTTCTCTTGTGTACAATAAAGTGTTTATCTAACTATCATTAGGATTTGAATCATCACATTTAAATCACTTTCGGCTACGCCGACTTTGGGGGGCCTATTACCTGGCACTGGAGCAAGTGAAATTATTGGGCGAATAGACAAAATCTTGTGTCGCCAGTTATTTCGAATGTATGATGAAAGGGTTAAAGTGCGCCTTAGAGGCTCCATTCGTGCACTTGGCACTTGTCTACGATTGTTTTAGGTTCTACAACACACCGGTTTCTTCGTTTTCTTACATCATTTGAGAGTACTAGTACAGCGATCATACATTTTCATACAGAAAAAGCTATTGGTGCATGACCGGATTCGAACCGACGACCTTAGAAAAAAAAGGTGGAGCAACTACCACTAGAATACAAGTGCTTTTATACAAAATAACTAGGCATTATTGTGGAATATCACGTCGTTCAATGAGGATCCGTAATGTTTATAGTTGAGAATGCAGATTTATAGAGCTAAGAAATATTTGATTTGACCAATGAACGCGCTTGTGGTAGAGTTGGGCGTCAGATGGTACTAACCCATTTTCCGAGAGGTTGCTACTGTCAGCCAAAAGTGTGTGTGTGTGTATGACGAGAAATAGAGAAGGAGAACGCATAAGCTGTGCGCTTAACCAACAGTGTTGTGTATAAAGTGTGCTCTTATATTAACTAAATCAGGATATAATATTAATGGTGCTTATTACCAAGGTGAGATGATGTGTAACATCTGACATGTTACACATCATATGCGACTACTGTAAGGCTCGCTCGTTTATATTTACCTGTGCGTGATAGGAGGGGGTGAGGGAGCTTTAGGGGTAGCTAGGCCGAAGGCAGCCGGGGGTGAGTAGGCAGGCGCACTGCCGCCTATAGAGAGCATCCCGGCCACGGCCGCGTCCTCCCTGGAAATCAATCAATATTGCTCGACATTTCACACAACACTATCTAGCTCTAAGCAAATCATCACTTGTGCCATGGGATACAGGTAACTGGTAGAATACTTCTATACATAAATACATGCATATGATAATGAAAATTTATAAAAAATAAGGAAGTTCAAATTTTGTATGTGAACAAAATCTCGTGTCAAATTCAATACCATCATAAGAGCCACTTTATAACGTCTTACATACTTATAGTCATAATATAGTCATAATTCACTCATAATATAGTCATTTTTATTATAATACGCTTTCTTCACAATGCTACCCTTTAAGTAAGCTTTAAAATTCTTAACAGGTAGTTTAGTTGCATTTTCAAGAAGCTTATTATAGAAGCGCACTGTGTTCCTCATAAAGGACTTATTTACTTTTTCTAGTTCTACTCGAGATGTACAATTTGTTTCTAATCCTAGTATTCATTTTAAGAAGCTTACTATTTTGCTGAAACCCATCTCTATTTTTACGAGTGTTATAGCAAATTTTCATATATACAAGTAAGTAATACATACGTGTCGTTGACCGGTTGTTCGTCCGCGATCACAGAGGCCTGAATCAGCGACTCGATGCCGTTGGCCGGCGCAGGCTGCCGGTACGTGTTGCAACTCGTATTTGAACTCACTGTAAAAAGTTTCCTTGTTAAGAAAGTTTATGCGAACTTTACTGTTTCATCGCGTTGTGTGAATACATCAAGAGTAAAACACAACGCCAAGTTATTTTTAACCGCCTTCAAAAAAGGAAAGAGGTTTTCAATTCGGTTGGTATTTTTTATGTTTGTTATCTCATAACTCTGTAATTTATGAACCGATTTGAAAAAATATTTGTCATGTGAAGGGATATTCTTCCCGATTGGTCCCATAGAAATTTTCATCAAAAATCAGTTCAGTAGTTTAGTTTTTAAATAAAATTGCTGGAAATCCAAGTAAACAAAATTTCGATATACTGCTTTCCTGTGACCTACTAGTAGTGTTAATTTCGAAGTACTAAAAAGCGTTAAATAAAAACTTTTTTAACAGACTTCAAAAAAAGAGAAAGTTCTCAATTCGGTTGTATTTTCATGAGCTCAAATTTCATATAATGAAGTCTGTATTCATTTTAGTTTTTAAAGTAATTAAATAAGCTTTGATTGGGTTGTGATTGTTTTTTTTTATTAGATTATCAGTTTTGACCTTTTATCATTTACATAAAACTCATATATCATAGTCTTATCGCAAAACTTTGCACACATAGCAAATAATTTAACATTTAGTTACTCCTGTATGTAGCTCAGCTGATATTCTATAATCAGGGGAATACATAGACCTAAGTCCTTAATTATTCTATAATTAGGGGAACACATAGACCTAAGAAAGACCCTACCGACCACTGCGGTGAGGATTTCGAGAAAGTTCCACGAAATCCACGAGAGGTCGGTTAGGAGATAAATAAACCCCCACCACATCACACACGTATTTTTTAATTCGTTTATTAAGTTTTGGTTTTACGTAATAAATAATAAAACAGCACAATACTGCAGTTTATATTTTTTTGAGTTACGTTTACCCTGACAAACTGCAAACACGACTGAAGTTAGCGGAGCTTGAAGTCCGCGGTATTCCGCATACTAGGTGTTACGCGAGCTCCGCCTACTTACTACTTCTATCGTTCTTTCTCTTCTGTGCACAGCACCATCTAGCCCCAAACTAAGCGTAGCGTGTACTATGGTGATCAGATGACTGATAGAACACTTGTATGTATATGTTTAAAACATACATGCTGAATTATATTTTGTTGCGTCGAAGTTGCTATTTATATAAGTTACTCGTGGAGTTTGCCTTCTGTACTAAAAGCATTATTAAGCATTTCCGTTCTAAACTGCTGCCTAGGAAAACCAAGGTCCTACTTTATAAAACCCTTGTTCGATTTCTACCGTTGAATTGAGGGTAGTTTGGTAAACCACCATCAAACCCTTTTCGACGGACCAACCGCCTGAGAAGGCAGGTACTCTGTGAGCGTTGAGATGAGCAGACGTTCTGCGTCTACTCAATGGTGATCGTGGATTTTCTTCAAAGCTAGACGTTCTAGCAACTATATTGTGTTTGTGGGCTCACTGCCGTGTAGTGTGCAGTTTTTAAAAAACATCGAACTTAGGATAGCCGTGCTAACCTCGAAGTTCCAACCAAACTGTCTGCGGCGTGCCAAGCACGCCTGGACCAGATCCTCTGCCTTTCTGGAGCTGACATCCTGCCCCCGGGAGTCGATAGAGGTAGGTGGTGTTCAATTGCCTTCTTGAAGACTTTGCCTTTTTCCACCCACCAACACTATACATACATTATAAAAAATCACAAAGCCGCCAGTATAATTTAACCTCAAAAGATAGCGTTAAAACCGCACAATCTAAATGGTTCTTCGAGCCGGATTGGTTTTTGTGATTCTAGAACTCGTAGTTCTAATCTAGCCGTGCTAGAATCATTTCGTAACTAACACGTGGTTAGTATAAAAAGTCGTACAGACGTTCTGTATCGTCTTATTTCATCCATCTGACCGTGTCAGATTCTAATTTATCTGTAAATATTTCTAAGCAAAGCAAAGACGTTCTTGTGCTTATTTCTAGCCGTGCTAGAATCATTTTCCCATCGCCATACATTTTATCTTTCGCTGGCAGCTTCATACTATTACATATTTACACATATATTTGTCGTATATATTATATCCGTGTATTTATGATTAATTTGCATTATTTTAATATTATTTTAATCTAAAGTTGATTTAGAAAATGTTACAAAACAATTGTAACATTTTCTTTGTCCACGCCAACTGCGCAGTTAGATTAACAAAATGGCGCCTCCTTTGAAAAGTAAAAAAGTAGGTAATGATGAGGACGAAAGCAAATGTCATGATTTAACCGTGTTAATCCATAAGAAACAACGAATGTTTGAGCAAATGCAAAATGCATTTGATTTGTCAGAAAATATCTCGGATTCTGACACAAAAGAGTTATTTTTGCTACGAGTGTTTGATAAATTGCGATAAATATATTATAAATATATGATAAATAAATTCGATAAATTGCGTTCTTCATTTGAGAACATTATCTTTCAAATATTCGAAAGGGAACTGGAACATGAACCGACATCATCTCTTCGTAATCATGAATTGACCAGTTTTAATGACTTATATTTTCGAGTAAAGTTGAGTTCACCGAAATGTGAGCCTAACGCCCATTGTGTTAGAGCCGAAACCAGTTCTCGCTCTGTAGAATCTCGACCACGTCTACCAAAGTTAGAACTTTTTACGTTTGACGGAAATATTGAAAATTGAAATACATTTTTTGAGACATTCTGTTCTCTGGTTCATAATCAGACGAGTATTCCGAAAATAGATAAATTCCACTACTTATTATCGTGTACAAAGGGTGTTGCGTTAAATATCGTAAAAAGCTTACCCATTGTTGAGAATAACTATGAACTCGTTTGGAAAACTCTCCTTGATAAATATCAAAATAACAGAATGTTAGTCGGTAGGTATTTAGATAAAATACTGAACTTTTCGCCGCTTCAAAAGGAATCATCTGATCTTTTGAACTCGTTGATAGAAAACTTTGACCATTCATACAAGGCTATAGAAGCACTCAAAATTGAAAACCTAAGCAGTTATGTGATCTGTCACATTGCGTTGAGAGCTTTAAATCCTTACACGCGTAAATGCTTTGAGCAAAATTTGAATCAAAAATCAATTCCAACATTTGAAAATTTAGTTAATTTTGTTCAAAACCAGATTAGGGTTTTAGATCATTCCGCGTCCTATTCGGCTAGCCCATGTGAACAGAGTCGACGCAAACAAACTGCATCTAGGAAGAGTAAAAATCATGATTATTCCTATACATCTGCTTCTCAGACCAAACTCACGTGTTTTCATTGTGGCGTAAATCACATGATTTTCCGTTGCAATCAGTTTCGTAACCTGACCAACATTCAACGCATTAGCCGTGTTAGTGCATCTGTGCCACAATTGTTTAAAACATAACCACACGTCAATGGAATGCAAAAGTCAATTTAGGTGTTACGTGTGTAAAAAAGCGCATCATGTATTACTGCATCCAAGCGACAGTGAGGCGAAACCGGTTTCCTATTCAGCACCCGTTGAGTCCGTTCAAAAACCGTCTACTACGAATGTGACTGCGCTAATTAGCAATAACCACCTTTCATCTATATATAACTATGCAGTCATACTAGGAACAGCAATTGTTCATATCGCAGATTCGTTTAACAAATACCATGCGTGCCGCGTTCTAATTGATTCTGGCGCGCATTCTAATTATATTACTCTTAACTGCTATCAAAGATTAGGGTTAGCTGCTCAACATTGCCCGTATAATAGTTTAAGTGGCGAATACGTAAAAAACAATGGGGTGGTATCATAAAGTTTTTTAAACTTACGCGATCAGAACACATTATTATAAATACTTACGGGTATTTATCGCGTTTATTTACCTATTTTTCCCGACGTTTCGACAGGTTTACACTCTGTCGTGGTCACGGGATGATCGGGACGGTCGTGGTCATCCCGTGACCACGACAGAGTGTAAACCTGTCGAAACGTCGGGAAAAATAGGTAAATAAACGCGATAAATACCCGTAAGTATTTATAATAAGGATGGTATCATGTTCCATAAAGCGCGTCGCTCAGTTTTAATATAAATGCAGTAATTTTATCTCGCCTGACTTCCGACTTACCTACCGTTAAAATAACTAACAAAGTGGTTGAAGAATTTAAAGGCTTACAATTAGCCGATCCATATTTTTATAAAAAATCTCCGATTAATTTTAGCTGCTGACATTTTTCCGCATATATACGATGGGAAGAAACTAATAATAAACTCCGATGTTCCTATCGCGTTAAGTAGCGTTTTTGGATATGTCGTGACGGGAAGACTAGGGATGCAATCCTCTAGCAATAATTGCCATGTTGTAGCGTCTACAACATCGCTAGTGTCGTACACTATTAAAGAAAATAATTTGAATGAAACTCAAACGTTTTTGGGAAGTGGAAGCTTTACCGTGTGAAGCTCCCATTGATCCGCTAGAAGAACTAGCGGAAAGAACTTATGTTAGAAAACATTACCGTGATGAAATCGGTCGGCATGTTACCCCAATTTTAATGAACCCTGAGCAGTCTAACAGTTCTCTGCAACAAGTACCTTCGGATGAGTTGGTTCGCGCTGAGCCTCCCAAAACCAAGGCAGCAGAGGTACTTAAAACCGGTTGTTATGTTGATGATATATTATGGTCTTGTCAGACTCAGGAAGAAGCATGTACTTTACAAGATGATTTAATTTAAACGAAAATGGGCTAGTAACCGTCCAGAGTTGCTAACTAGAATGCAATCAGACCAAATTTCTGCTATCAATTTTAAAGACGATACGTTATCGTCATCTCACAAAGTTTTAGGTTTGACATAGATACCTTCATGTGACTATTTAACCTTTAACTACAATGTAACCGACGCAAAACAAACTAAACGTTCTGTTTTAAAAATACTCGCAAGTATATTTGTCCCGGTAGGTTTTATATCACCATGTACTTTTGTTGCTAAGTGTATCATGCAAGATCTATGGAAACTCGGCTTAGGCTGGGACGATCAATTGCCTACTAAGCTCTCATCACCATTGGAACCGGTTTATTACCGAGTTATCAACGTTAAGTAATTTACGAATTGAGCGTCATATTTTAATTTCGAACTTTATGTGCAACTGATAGCCTTCTGCGATGCGTCATCGCGTGGCTATACAGCGAGTATCTACATACGTAGCGTAGATAAAGATGGTAACATAAAGGTGAGGTTATTATCAAGCAAATCTAAAGTCGCACCATTAAATCCAGTTGTCTATCCCTAGACTTGAACTTGAGGCAGCCGTGCTCCTCTCAAAGCTAGTTAGCTTTGTCTTAAAAAACATAATAAATTTTAAGTTTTCAATCATTGCATTGGGTGAGTCGAACAACGTTTTGTAGAAAACGTTTTGTAGAAAACGCTGCGGAGTGGGTTCACGGACCACAATGGTTGTATGACGATCAACAAAATTGGCCAATCAAGACATTTTATATTAAAGAAAAATTGGAAATTATTGACTTAAAATCTAATTGCGATACATTCGTTTTACATTCGTGTGAAGAAAAAAAGTAATTTAAAAAAATGATTTAGAAGAAACTTTTATTAAATTCTCATCCTTCAATAAGTTGCAACGTGTTGTAGCTTGGTGTTATAGGTTTACAAAAAATATAAAATAAAAAAAAATCAGAAAGGTTATATGGATCGCTCAAGTCTTCGGAGTTAAAAACAGCTCATGATTTTGTTATTCGAGTGGTTCAAATTAATAATTTTCACTATGAAATTGCATTGTTGAAAAAAGGTAAATATGTAGCTTCACTACGTAAGCTTTCACCCTTCGTAGATTCTCACGAATTTCTCAGGGTGGGGGTAGGCTCCTGCAGTCCGAGCTCCCTTACAACATGAAGCATCCTATGCTTCTACCTAAATGTCACACGGTTAAATTGCTTATTTAATATTTCCATGTAGGGCCGCGTACATTACAAGGGAAATTGTGTAAAAACTACTGAATAGTCAATGCTCGTAGCATTATTAGATCTGTATTATCTAAGTGTAAAACTTGTTTTCGATGCCAACCAAGTTCAATTCAGCCTGCTATGGGTACGTTACCTGCACCAAGGCTAAAACCAGATAAGGTTTTCAACCACGTTGGTTGTGATTTGGACTTTCTTAGTAAAAGAAAGTCTCAAGCGTAACGCAAAAGTGTACAAGTCATACTTATGCCTATTCGTTTGTTTCTCAACAAAGGCTGTACATTTAGAACTTTTAAATGATTTGAGTTGTGATTGTTTTTTAGCTGCATTTGATCGTTTTGTCGCTCGTCGCGGTCTCTGAAGTTGCCTTTATTCCGACTGCCAATTTTACCAATACCAATACGTACCAATTTTATAGATGCAGCTTAACATTTAAAAGAAGTTGCTTTATTGAATAATAAAAACAATCAGGGTAAAATTACCGATGGATTAACCTCTCGTCAAGTAGAATGGCGTCATAATCCGCCTAATGCAGCGAGCATGGGTGGACTTTGGGAAGCAGAAATCAAATCAGGAAAACATCACCTCTATCGTATAGTAGGTGATCGAACTCTCACTTTTGAAGAGCTTAGTACGGTTTTTTGCAGAATTGAAGCATTTTTTAATTCACGCCCTCTGTGTTCCTTATCCGACAACCCTAACGAGTTTGATGTGTTAACTGCGGGTCATTTTCTAATAGGTCCAGGTTTGATGACTGTTCCGGAATATGACTTTGAGGACGTTCCTCAGAACAGATTGTCACGTTGGCAATCCAATCAAAAAAAATCACAGTCGTTTTGGAGACGTTGGTCAGATGACTACCTTCACACTCTTCAACAAAGAGCGAAGTGGTTTGCATCTCCACCAAACCTAAAGGTTGGAGACTTAGTTTTGCTAAAGTCAAATCTGACAAAACCACTCCAGTGGAATTTAGCTCGTGCAGAACAGGTACACAGTGGTGTTGACAAAGTAATTCGCGTTCTGACCCTTCGAAATAAGAATGGTTTAATCCAGAGACCTACAACTGAAGTATGTCCATTGCCCTATGCAAATTAGTAATTTATTTAGTTAAGTAAGTTTATTGTATTTTTACTTTACCATGTACACTAAACATTTATTTAAGACATAAACATATTCTTCGTAAGTTTAATTATGTTTATCTTATTGTTTGTATTTTATTATAATAATTACATATATAATAATTATAAATTAATTTATATAAATTATAATATAATTACACCCTACACTTCTCATACATTTAGGGAAATCAACCATATTGATTTCGGTGCGGGGTATGTTCGATTTCTACCGTTGAATTGAGGGTAGTTTGGTAAACCACCATCAAACCCTTTTCGACGGACCAACCGCCTGAGAAGGCAGGTACTCTGTGAGCGTTGAGATGAGCAGACGTTCTGCGTCTACTCAAAGGTGATCGTGGATTTTCTTCAAAGCTAGACGTTCTAGCAACTATATTGTGTTTGTGGGCTCACTGCCGTGTAGTGTGCAGTTTTCAAAAACATTGAACTTAGGATAGCCGTGCTAACCTCGAAGTTCCAACCAAACTGTCTGCGGCGTGCCAAGCACGCCTGGACCAGATCCTCTGCCTTTCTGGAGCTGACATCCTGCCCCCGGGAGTCGATAGAGGTAGGTGGTGTTCAATTGCCTTCTTGAAGACTGTAGGAACGAACTTTTCCACCCACCAACACTATACATACATTATAAAAAATCACAAAAGCCGCCAGTATAATTTAATCTCAAAAGATAGCGTTAAAACCGCACAACCCTACTAAGGCCGGTTCTAACGTACGGATCGGAATGCTGGGTATTGAGCAAGCAAAATGAACACAGTCTGCTCGTGTTCGAGAGGAAAATACTCAGGCGGATCTTTGGTGAATGGATGGCGACTGCTGGCGCTCACGCTACAACCATGAACTGTACAGGATGTTCCAAGAGCCAAACATTGTAAAGTTTATCAAAGTGGGTCGCCTGCGATGGGCAGGTTACGTGAAGAGAATGGAGGACGCCAGAACACCAAAACGTCTTCTAAGTGGCAAACCCGACGGCCGCAGACCCCCTGGAAGTCCAAAGCTCAGATGGCTGATGGAGTGGAGCAGGACTTAAGAGCAATTGGAGTGAGAGGCTGGAAAGAAAAAGCCAGAAACCGAATCGGATGGCGGAACTTACTTGACCAGGCCAAGGCCCACCCGCGGCTGTAACGCCCTAGATGATTATGATGATGATGATGACTAAAAGCATTAAGTGGTTACACTAACCCGCAGGTTGCCTGTAAGGCTGAGGCTTGTGTCTTGGCGCGGCGCGTTTCCGGCGCGGCGCGGGCGCGTCTTCCACGTACAAGTCCGAGTCCGAGTAGTCGTACGTCGTGGACACGCGCCTGCGTACCGGACGCACCGAGCGCCGCACCGCCGGGGGGGAGGGGGAGGGGCCGGGGCCGGGGCCGGGGGGAGGGGGCCCGCCCGTCGGGGGGGAGGGGGAGGGAGCGCACTCGTCTTTCTTCTCCTCTATCCTCTGTGAACACAGATCCTACATGTTATTGAATAAGTAATCAAATATACGATAAAGAGCTTTTGCTCTGCAAACCGATATTGATGTATTATTTTTTATTGTTTGGAAAACCAATAGTTATATCTAAATAAAAAGAGCAAGCTTTACAGTAGTCCCATAACATGTGTAACATCTGTTATCTCAGGAAAATGGGTTGGTACCATCTGACGGCCAACTCTCCACCGCGCGGGCTCATTGCTCAAATCAAATAGCGCGCGCAAAATCACACCCACAGATTGCAGGAAAGAAGGAGCAAAGATGTTACACATCTACATATCTAACGACTGGACAGTAACCAGAGAGCCAATTACAGGTCTTCACTTATAGACATTAAAATAAATTTAAATGTTTGTACACTAATTACATCGTAGGTAAGTTACACTACTGCATGCTGCAACCACTATACAGAAAGTCAAGTTAGCACAGACTCATCAATATTTCGACAACCAAATCACTACCACTGTAAAGGAATGGAGGATTACGTCAAAAGTAATGACCATCGTTCCACTCAAAACAAGTCGAAACGATTTAACTAGATTAGGGTTTTGCACGGTTTGCCAGATATTTCACACAGCATCTTCTAGCCCCAACGTAAGCAGAGCTTGTGTTATGACAACCACATAATATACTACTTTTGTTTTTTTTGTAAATACATATTATACATCGAAAAGCACCGAGACCGAGACAAATACTTGCAGATCATACAAACATTTCTCCCGCGGCTGGTATATCGTTAATCGATTTCAAGAGTCGACCCAAGACTTGTTGCTTCATTGAACGCTGAAATGAATTTTTCCAGCGTTCGACGAAGCAACAAGACAACAAGAGGCCAGCCTCTTGTTGTCTTGTTTTAGTTTTTAATTATAGTATACTTGTATTAAGTTATTATTTCATGTTTTTGTAGGTGTTTCTAAGAATAATATGTATATAATATATACTTACAAAATATATATAAATAATAAATATTGCTGGACAATGAACACAACACCATCTATTTCCAAACTAAGCATAGCTTGTATTATGGTAGATGACTGATAGAATTCTTATATATTTATTAATACATACTTACGATACTTTATAACACCAAGACACAGAACAACCTATATTCTTCACACAAATGTTTATCCTGGGAGAGAATCGAACCCCCAACCTACGGCGAAAAAAGGCAGAGATACTACGAACTGAGCTGACAGACCAGTATATAAATAGTAAAGTGGTGACTATAGTATAGTCACTTGGTACGCACAAGCTCTGTGTGAAATGTCCGGCATTATTATTGCTATAACAGCAGCTAGTAATATTATACATACATAAGTGTCAGTTGTGTGGTATTGATGCGCGATGGCCGCATCGTAGGAGGGTAATGGGTTGTGATGGTAGCCATTAATGGCTGCCTCTTGTACCGGCCCGTTACTGTAGCTGGCACCCTGGAAACATCGGGTTTATTACTTCTTCTTTTCTTCCTATAATGGCATCTGTCTTGTTGACAATTTAGCCAGTGTCAAGTAATTGTTTGATAATTAGTTGATTATTGTTAGTCGTCTTACGAAGCAAACTTTGCGCTCTTGTATTATTTATTTTTCTCGAGATATGTTTTTATTTAAATAAAGCTAAAGTTATTGACTTGAGTATGAATATTTGGAAAGAAAGTGTGTTTCTTTGTGATTCGAGGAAAAATAATGCTTAAAGTAATTATTTTATAATGAAACACCAATTTTTATAAATAACTAACGACGATCGAAAACATACGACATTTTGACATCTTACAATAAACCGTAGACAGAGAAACTTATAGACGACTAGATATCATCCGTCGCATTCATACAAGAGAACAACTTATGTGCAGATAAAGTGTAAATAAACGAGACAGAATGGTTTGATTTTTTGTTTCATGTCGCGTGCCTGTTTTTTCAAGATCGCACCTCGATGTGCAAAGCAACGTTTGACAGTTTGCCATTGTTTGGATGCTTTGTGTTCGCTTTGTGTGAAATAAACTGAAAAAAAGAGTTAAAAATAAATTGTGAACACGGTGAATTACATGCGAAGTCCTTAACCGGATTTTGTAAAGATAATGGTTCGATATAGCGTTTTAGGATGTAAAAGTGATAGTGAACGGAAACTCCCAGATGTTTCTTTTCACTCGTAAGTACAAGTATTTTTGAGTAGTTATTAGTTTTCAAACTGTTTCTTTAATAATTAATATACACAATAGATAACAGCATTTCGAATTAAACTTTGTTCGCTACAGCATAATTCATAAATCATAACAAATAATTGATTTATTTTGGTGTTGCCAGCATTCGACCTTAACTTTCCCCAGACTACAAAAATTTACATAAAAATATGTCTTACATTTCGTATGAATATTAATAATTGAATTTTACGTAAGTATCGTTCGATGTTGTAATGATGAATATATATGGAGGCAAGGTAATTCATGATAGCAAGGGCAGTCACCTTAACTTTAAAAGCTACTTAAAATACAAATACAAATACAATACAAAATGTTTTATTTCTGTAACTTAAGTAACATAGTTTATCAGTATTGGATACCTCCTTTTAAGTATAAAATACCTGTATTAGGAGAATATCGCTCTTCTTAATTGTGGTTTATAGCTATTATATTGCTGTAACATACATTAAAACATTTACTTAACTACTTATACTAAATAACATTCATGTGAATTTTTGAGGGTAGATTTGAGACAGTTATCAAAGTCAGTTGTGAATGTTGAAGTTCAGCGCGAGTGCTGTGGTGAAGTGTAGGTAATTTTTGTGGGTAGAAAAATAATGTTGTGTAGTGTGACGAAGTGTCGATGTTGAATGAGTGTTTGAGTAGGTGTAAGTTTTTGTAAGTAAGTATTGATGTATGGTCCAAGTGTAAAAGTTTCGTCTGATAACACCAGGCTAATGTGAGTCGGTGTATCAGTCGTAACCACTGGGAGTGGTGTGTCTGTTTCTATGAGTGTGTAGTGTGATGTGTGTGTGTGTGTGTGTGTGTATGTGTTTTGGTGTGTGTGTACAATGAATTATCTCGTATTATATGATTTTATCCAGAAGTTTTTCAGTTTCATCGTAATTTACTGGCAATAGCCATTTAGTTACCGTCATTTTACATTTGAGATTATTTAACGGGTATATGTTAATGATTGTATTGATCCGATTATATAAATGAGCGGATTGGCTTGAGAATTGGCGAGATGCAAAAGTTGAATGTATAGTTTGTCTGTCCGTTATAGTAAAGTGTCTTCTTTTATTTAGTAATTGTTGGTTATAGCTGAGAGATTTGTGCAGTTTTAGTACCGAATGCAATATATAAAGTTTTCGAACCGTGAGTATATTTGAATTAAAGTATAGCAGTTCAGTTGGGTATCTGTAAGGTTTGTTTAACATTACTTTAAGTATTGATCTTTGCGCTCGTTCAAGGTTCAGAAAATTAGATCTTGTAGCTCCACCCCAGATCGGTATACAGTATGCTAGAATTGACTGCGCTAGAGAAATGTATATACGATTTAAAAGGTCTGGTTTTGCCACATGTCTTAAATTCCTAAATATTTAAGTAAGCTTTCTCGTCCTATTCATAAGTACCTCAATATGTGCGTGCCACGATAGACGTTGATCTATGGTAACACCTAAGTATTTGATAGTCTCAGCTTTATTTATAATAGGGCAGAGACACGTCTCTGAGTTCATATCACAATCATGTATCTTGATCGTATAATCAAATTCTGGTTGGGTTCGGTTGTACATGGTGAAGCACATGAAGTGTGTTTTATCAACGTTCAGAGTGAGCAGGTTTAATTTTAACCACCTGGCTATAGATTTTAGCCCTTTTTCAGTTTTATTTTTCACGTCGTTCCATGAGGTACCCGTGAAAGTGATCACTGTGTCGTCAGCATAGGAAAGTATTTTACCATCTTCAATGGTGAGGTTACAGAGGTCATTGATGTAAGTTAAGAATAAAGTTGGCCCCAGAACGCTACCCTGTGGGACCCCGTAGTTAATATAGACATCCTCACTCTCAATGTCACCCACCTTTACCCTCTGTTTTCTATCATGAAGATAGTCAGTCAGTAAAGCAAGGGGGGTACCTCTGATACCGATTTGTTCTAGCTTGTGTACAAGAATAGGGATAGAGACGGTGTCAAACGCCTTTTTGAGGTCCAAAAATACTGTTAAGCATTTTCGTCCCTTATCTACTTGCCCTACAATGTGATTGCATAAAGCTGAAACTGCGTCATCAGTTGAGAATCCATGTCTAAATCCGAACTAACATTTCGAGATTATATTATATTTCTATTATATTATAAATTTGTAGCCTGTTATTAATAGTTTTTTCTAGAATTTTTTATATTGACGGTAATACAGAGATCGGTCTATAGTTGCTGACATCGTCCCTATCTCCACTCTTGTACACTGGTGTTACCACAGACTGTTTGAGGATTTTAGGAAAGATGCCTTGATTTAAGCTGAGGTTTATTAAATGACAAATTACAGGAATCAAAATGTGATTAGACAATTTTAGAAACTTCGACGTAATATGGTCCCAACGAGGGGCACTATTTACTTTTAGGTTCATAATTATATTAAATATTTCATTTTTATTAGTTTCTAGTAAGACTAGGGACGAAGTTTGATTATAGGACAGGTTATAATATAAATCGGTCTCAGGAAGTCCATTTTAAAGTCAATTTAATGTGAAATAATGTCCTGTCAGCGAGAATAACCATACCGCCCTGTATAAATAAATAGATTAAATTTTAAAAAACATCTCTTTATTAATTTGTTACAGTTTCCCATCAAACGATAATGTACGGTTGCAGTGGGTTGAAGCCACAGGTCGAAAAAATTGGACACCCAAAAACTATTCAAGGATTTGCACCCATTTTGAGAAAAATGTCTTGATTAAAAAGAATAAAAGAACCACTCTGTATCCTAATGCTGTTCCACTGGTGGTTACTAAATATTTGATTGATGAGTTCTTATTCTGTAGGTAGTTAGATAAATCACTTTCCTTTTACTTTTCCTTAATAACCTATCATGGTCTCCTGCAATATATTTTAAACACCCTTCTACTTACTAACTCGTAAGTCTTATTTTTAGGGATGTAACATAAATGTTCCCGGATCTGCTACAAGTTCACAGGTTCTAGAATCTACTGTGTTTAATAATGTAAGTATTAACCACTATTAATATTATGTCGTACCGATTATAATTTATTTGGTGCTGTTTATAACTCCGTTGTTATTATTTCAGCCCAAAGAACCACAGGTTACGTCCACTGCAACTGATGAAGCACATGAAAGTCCTCAATTAAATGAATCCGCGACGGTGTATTCTGATTTCTTAGTTTAAGTTACTTAGTCAAAAATCTTTTAAAATCAATACATAATATAACAGCAAATTCATGATCATATCATTGTTTTGGTAAAGTCAAAAATCTATCACATATTTTACATTTACAAAAAATCAAGTCTATTGGATAACTCTTTCGAGAGTTATGCCGTGACAAACATTGCCACATACATACATACATACAGTGCCGGATCACCCTAGTTAACTCGGAGATCTTCGCTTGCTTTACTCGCTCGATCAATAATATATGTACCTATGTTGTGTAATATGTTACCACAGATTTTATGTATAAATACCTAAATCAATTATTTGTTACCATTTTTAGGCAAAGTCACCATCATACTCTCCACGAACGATACGAAGGAAGTTACAGCGGACTGTCAAGCAATCCGAAGATAGGCTCAAAAAACTGCGAGCTCTCCGGGAAAAAATAGGCGTTTAAGAAAGAAAGTTGCAAATCTGAATAACGTTATTGCCGAACTCAAAGCAAAGTTCCTAGTCAGTGAAGAGGATGGAGATTTATTGGAATCAATTGATCCAGTGATTCGATCTTTGTTTGAATTTTTTAAGTCCGCGAGCGTATAAGTACGTAAGAGATTATTTCAACACATGCCTACCTCACCCGTCCACTACTACTACATGGTACAAAAGCGTTGATGCTAATACAGGGTTCACTACAGAATCATTAAATTGTATTCAATTACTAGCAAAACGCAAGGAAAAACAATTGTATTGTGCTGTGAGTATGGATGAAATGGCAATTAGGAGGCATGTTCAATGGGATGGCGAAAAGTGTGTAGGTCTGGTGAATTATGGAGAGGCTTTGGATGGCCATAATGTGCAGAAGCAAAAGAGGCTCTGGTTTTCATGGTAACAAGTATCAACGATGGGAGGAAGATTCCGGTCGGTTATTTTTTGATTGACGGTTGTAACTGAGAGCAGAAGGCAAATTTAGTACAACAGTGTATTAGTTTGTTGATTGATTGTGGTATCAATGTAATATCTCTTACGTTTGACGGATGTCCTGCTAATTTTAAAATGGCACAAAAATTTGGTTGTAGTTTTGATAATACAGAAATCATGACACCATTTTTTGAAGTCAGTGGACATGAGATCTTCATTTTTCCAGACCCTGCTCACATGTTAAAACTCGTTCGAAATACTTTAGGTCAGAAAAAAGAGCTGGTAAATGCATGCGATGAAAAAATTTCATGGCAGTTTATTGAAAACTTGAATAAGCTCCAAGAAAATGAGGGTCTTCATTTAGCGAACCGCCTTAAAAGGCAGCATATTGATTTCAGTAAACAGATCATGAAAGTCAAACTAGCGGCACAAACATTTAGTAATTCCGTAGCTGATGCTATTCAGTTCTGTGATCAAAAATTTAATTTACCAGAATTTTCAGGGTCAAATGCTACTGTAGAATTTATTACAAAAATAAATAATTTATTTGATGTTCGTAGCCGAAACATAAATGCTTACGGGTTTAAAAAACCAATAAATCAAAGAAATGGCAATCAAGTTCTCGATTTCTTAGCTGAAGCAGAAACGTTTATCAAAGGGCTGAACTTAGAGGAGAGAAGTATACTGAAGTCAAACAGAAAAGTTGGATTTCTCGGCTTACTAATATGTATTCAAAGTATTAAAAATATTTATGTCAATTACATATTAAGTGGTAAACTGCAATTCTTATCGCTTTACAAGCTTAGCCAGGACCACCTAGAAAATTTTTTCAGTTCCATAAGGTCAAAGGGTGGCTTTAACAATAACCCTACAGCTTTCCAGTTTCAAAGCGCTTATAAAAAATTGATAGTACATGGAGAAATAAAAAGTATTACATCTGGGAATTGTATCCCCTTAGAGGAAATTGCAATTCTTACTCACACTGAAGTGCGCTACGAAAAAAAACTCAACGCATATACTAAATGTACTACTGAAATTGAAATCCATAATATAGAAGATACAAATTATGATCTTTTAATTGACAGTGATCATGATTAATTAGCTGACCCTGGTAGGTTGTCAATATATACTGAGGAAATAATTCCATATATTGGTGGGTTTGTAGTCAGAAAATTAAGAAAATCACTTAAATGCGAAGATTGCCTTCTTGCTATGTTTAGTGAAAAATACTCGGGCTTTATTTTAAAGAAAAATAAAGGTGGCCTTATTTATCCCTCTCGATATGTAATCAGAACTTGTACGGTCGCAGAAAGGATATTTAAGAAAAATTTGCATAGAGGAACAGCATTCTTTGCAGAAAAAAATATTATGCAGAAACTTATATCTTCTACTTTGAAAAGATGCCAAACTGTGTTTATTGAAAATCATTTTAACAGTCAGCCACTTGTCATAATCATCGAATCTTGTTGATCAAAGCAATTACGGCGCGCTATTTTGAAATCCGTATTCACCATGCAACAAAGAAATTTAAACCAAAGGATAAAATCAGAAATATTAACACCAAGCTGGTACTATTTAAGAGGCAGTAAGGAAATATTTTTTTAGAAATATTAACATTCATCCGTTGTCTAAGAAATCATTCTATTGAAAGAACTATTGAGTTGTCGTGTGTCGCGCTGCAGCGGCATGTCGTCGTGAGCGTATACCGCCTCCCCAATGCTGATTATGCGTTATATGAATGCACTATGAAAGAAGTATTGCAAAAATAGCTTGTGATAAAATCATAATAGTTTGTGGTGATTTTAATATAAATATTCCGATTGATCCATTATCTGAAAGACTTTTAAACTTATTTAAATGTTTCAATTTTAGCCCTCTTTTTGATGAACCGACAAGAGTGACACTAACAACAGCCATTTGTCTAGATAACATTTATTGCAGTTTCACACCAGTTCAAAAGTGCGTACTTAAACATTTTAGTTCTGACCATTACGGTCACTGCGCCACCTATTCTTGTAATCGTATAGTTGAAACTCAGAACTTTACTTACCGACCTATCACAGAGAGCCACATCAAAACATTTCAAAGTAGAATTGAACACAAAGTTTCTCTCGTACCATGCATGATCCAGATGATCCAGATGATCCTTTCACCACATTGTCTAATTAAATAATTAAAGAACACGCTGACATATTGTAAAAACATACAAAGTAAAAAATTTAACTAGATTTGCTTACGAATTATACGATTCCACAGAGACAATGTTTTTATTTCTCCATATTATCTACTTTCTCCATCCTTTTTTTTTAAGCTTGTAAAGCGATAAGAATTGCAGTTTACCAGTTAATATGTAATTGACATAATTATTTTTAATACTTTGAATACATATTAGTAAGCCGAGAAATCCAACTTTTCTGTTTGACTTCAGTATACTTCTCTCCTCTAAGTTGAGAAATTTGATAAACGTTTCTGCTTCAGCTAAGAAATCGAGAACATTAAATAATTTTATTTTTTTTGTAATAAATTCTACAGTAACATTTTAACCTGAAAATTCTAGTAAATTCATTTGATGGTTTTTTCTCACATATACCTAAAATTGTGACCAAATCGTTAAGCTCTTCAGTCTCCAGAGCTTCCGTTCTATTAGAATCTAGTATTGCTCAATGTAAGAATGAGTTTAGTTTTAGCTAAACTATTAACGAGGCCAGTATTCAGCAAGATGTGAAGTGAACTTCATAGAATCAACACTAGGAATAGACACAAATTATACATCCCTAGGTTTCGACTAGAAAAAGTAAATAAGTCCTATATGGGGAACACGTTGCGCTTCAAAAATAAGCTTCATGAAAATGCAACTTAACTACTTAATACCAAATTAAAGCATATATAAAGAGTAGTCTTTTCAAGAAAGCATATTATAATATAAATGACTATATTATTGATAAGAATGCATGGCCTCATGTCGCTCTGCCTTCAAACAGTTAACTGACACACTTAAAATGTATAAACTCTCTTGTATTAGTATTTCGTAGTTAAGGTAGGTAGTTATAAGATGGAACATGCAAAAATGCGCTAGGACCAGGACGAGTTTCTCTTCTCGGGCTTGGCTTATGAATTGGCAAATAAATTCACCTAGTATGTAAGACGTTTAAAAGTGATGCTTGTGATTGTATTGAATAAACTATTTTTTACTTTGTACTTTGACTTTGACTTTGTATTATCTTTATGTTTTTATTATTTCTGTAATGTAGTTATGCATAGCTTTAATAATAATAAACAATTAAGTACACAAAAGTTTTTACATTTTTTCTATGAGTTTTGTGATAGAGATTTCTACTACAACATAACGTCTCGAATAAATTTATGATTACTTAGGACTAGGGTAAAAGTTTAAATGTGGCAACACCTCCAACCTATCGTTCTATCTCACACGCGGCACGTTCACCATGTGTGTATTGTTTTCTCTTCTTCTTCTTCTTTGTTTATGGCATGTGACATAATAAAGCCAATTTTGCCAGTGTCAAGTGTTTACGTTTGTTTATGGTCAATTTGTTTAATAAAGTCTTAGTCGATGGTCAATTGTCAATTTTAGACGTCACGCGGAATGGCGTCTAAAATTTTCTTGGGATTCCTCGTCGTTCAAATCACATTGCATCACAACACACATTTAATTCAATTCTCCATACCCGTCCTGTAGTCACAATTTATTCATTAAAATTCCGCCATTATTACTGAATAAAACATGCAATAAAACGAATAAAACAATATTAAATTAGCAGAGCCGTGCTACTTCATGAAATGACAAACGAAGAATCTATTGTTTTCTCGGTCTACGCAATAAACAATCTAAACACTTGACAATGGCAAATTGACATCATAATGACACATGCCATTAACGAAGAAGAAGAAAAAGTCTTAGTCGATGGTCATTAGTCAATTCTAAACGTCATCGGGGAACGGGGAATAGACGTCTAGATTTTTTACGGAATTCCCCATCGTTCAAATCACATTACACCATAATACACTTATAATTAAATTGTGCATACTTGTCCTATGTAGTCACAATTTATTCATTAAAATTCCGCAAAGATTACTGAATCTCCATCTCCATCTCCTTTTCACAACAGGACAAGCAGACGTACCGCTCAATACCATCTATACCTTGTCAACCTACCACCCTCTAGAACAAAGCGCTTTACTTCCACATTTAGCAAATTAAAAAGGTGGTCTTTTGAAGAAAGCTTATTACAAACATATATGACTATATTATTGATAAGAATGCATGGCCTCATGTCGCTCTGCCGTCAGACAGTTAACCGACACACTTATTTTATTTATTTACGCCCAAAGTTGTTCTAAAATCAATGAATTAAATTTTTTTTGACACTTATCATTCAAACCCATTTTTTTTACGATTCTGTTGCAATACAAGCATAGATTATGACGAAACAAATAGATATCACTCTTAGTTTTGGTGGTTCAGACTGTGGTGTGATTCTCCTTCGACGTTTGATGGAAAGATAATCGACTGGTGCCTCTGAAGCGCACTATAATCCTTTCACCACACTGGTTAGAAATAACTAGTGACACGATAAGAAGAAGAAGATCGACTAGTTTACTCGTAAGAGGTGTTTCTCTGGATTTATCGAAACTTCTCGGACTTGGTTTAGGGGGAATTGGCACCTATATTCGCCTAGTAGGTATGTGAGACGTTTCAAAGTGATCCTTGTGAATAAATATATTAGCATTTGAGTTAGAGTTTGATATTATCACAAAAGTTTTAAACCTCGGTAGATATTGTTTTTAGCCGTGCCTAGAAATAACTCGAATATTCTAGAAAATTCTAGAAGAGTTTTATAGTTCAGACCTGGTGCATCGTGGCGGGTAGCTCGTCATATCTCGGGTAGGTGTAGGCGATGTCCTGGGGGAAGTACTCCGGCTGGTAAGACCCCGGCTTGGCCGCCTCTGAGTACTGGTAGTCGGGCTGGATATCCTCAGCCGAGTACATTCCTGGAGACAACATATCACAAATATTAGTGGTATAAGTGGTGGCTTTACTATTCATATTATACTGCTCTCGCGAGATCAGACAAGGAGATTTTTCCAGGAGGTTTTACCAGGAGTGGATAAAAGCAAGGCTCTCCGGGATTTTACAGGCATGTTTCGTGAGGGGGTCCGGATGATATTAAATGAACAAAATAAACGTTGAAGGACAGATGACACAGAATCATCTAGCCCCAAGCTAAGCACAACTATGGAATAGCTATGCTTAGATTGGGATTAGATATATACAAATGACTGATTGATACAAATGAATACTTACATTCTTGTATATACATATATTTAGTTAAGACACTTAGACACTAAACAAACAACTATGTATACACAATTTTTTCTCCTGGCTGGAAATCGAACCCACGAGCTACAGCACAGAAGGCAGTTACTAAATACCAACTGAGTCCCGAGGGCTGTTAATATTGGGGACCTGATCTACAGGTAGATACCTAGTTAAGTGAAATAGTATAACAGAAAAGGGAATATTATACTGCTCAAGCAAGCTCAAACTTGAAGATTGGATTCACCAGGAGAATGCAACAGGAGGAACTTCCAGGCTGCGTTAGAGGCAGCTTATGGGTAGGGGCCAGGGTATTACTAAATAAATATTGTTGGACATTTCAAATAGCACTATCAAGCCCCAAATTAATAAAAGCTTGTACTACGCACATCAAATGAATGATAGCATACTTATAACACCCAGACAGAACAAGCATCTATGTTCACACAAATGTCTCGAATGGGGTTCAATCAAAGCCACAACCTACAGCGCAGAAGGCAGGGCTACTGATACTGTAAGGTCATATTAAGGCTGTAAAAGGGAACGTAGCCATATAACCGACACTCACCAGGTCCATAAGCTGGGTCGTCAGTCCGTACTCCTTGTAAATGCTCATTGGTGTACAACACTTGTTCCTGATACTCCCCTTCCTTCTTAGAGATGGTCCACTGTTGGGCGTGGGGTCTGCTGGCTCGCACCAAGTGAGACTTGAGGATCGAGTGCTCTGGGAGGGGGTAGGGGGGAGGATCCTCGCGTGATGAGGAGGGGGAATTACTGAAACAATAATGTATGTATGAGTTACTTAACTGTGACATATTATACACTAGATGTCCGCGCGCAGCTTCGCCTGCGTTGAAGATTTAACCCGGGACAAACCAATTTTCCCGGGATAAAAAGTAGCCTATGTCACCCGGGGATAGTGTAGCTTTCCAACGGTAAAATAATTTTACAAATCGGTCCAGTAGTTTCGGAGCCCATTCAATACAAACAAACAATCAAATCTTTCATCTTTATAATAATAATAATAATGCCGGACATTTCAAACAACATCATCTGGCCCAAAAGTAAGCAGAGCTTGTGTTATGGGTACCACATGACTGATACACTACTTATATACTTTTTTTTTGAATACATACATTTTATACATAGAAACACCCAGACCTACTTACATTTTGATAATTTTTATAATGGTTCGATTCCCGCCGCGGGACAAATGTTTGTATGATCTGCAAGTATTTGTCTCGGGCTTGGGTATTTGTATAATACGTATGTATTTAAAAAGTATAGAAGTAGTATATATCAGTCATGTGGTACCCATAACACAAGCTCTGCTTACTTTAGGGCCAGATGATGCTGTGTGAAATGTCCGGGATTATTTATTTATTTATTTATTTACTACCAACTAAGCTAAGAGGTCAGTCAAGCTAAAGTCTTCGTCATGTTAAAATGACTTCTAAGCCTTGACCAATAGCTTTACATGCCCTTCAAAGTTATATAAAATTGCCACAAATAATGGTTGACAATGTACACAACACCATCTAGGGCCAAACTAAGCATAGCTTGTATAATGGTGACCAGATGACTGATAGAATACTTATATATTTTTAAATACATGATTATGATACTTTACACACCCCGACACAGAACAAACGCTGTTACGCTGTGTATGTTAATTACACAAATGTTTGTCCTGGGAGGGAATTGAACCCTCATCCTACAGCGCAGAAGACAGAGCTACTACCAACTGAGCTGACAACCAGTCAACCAATAAATAAACTCACCTCAACTTGATTTTCAAACCGGTCACTTTCTTATCTCTCTCTACATAACCTTCTTGGTACGGAACCTCCTCATAAGTTTGATATACATAACCTTTCTCCAAATCCTTTTCCAAAAACTTAGGACTAGCCTCTACATACTTAGTACTCTCCAGAAACTTCCCGTTATCGATAACAAACTTGCCGTTACTGTCGACTATATATTTAGTGTCGTCGACGAATTTTGCATTGTCGACGAATTTAACGTTCTCAACAAACTTCCCGTTCTCGATGTATTTTGTTTCAGGTATGCTAGTGTATTTGATATCCTGCGGCACGTATCTCTCTTGATATAAGGTGTCTTTTTCTTCGTAGAACTTGTCGTACTTCTCTTCGATGAATTCGCCGTTCTGGCCCATGTGCATGATTGGCTTGGGGAGGGTTAGTTTTATAGATTTTTTGGGGGTTGATTGTTTCTTCGCTTGTTTTGTTGGAGACCCTTGTTTTATTTTGAAGTCCTGAAAATATCAATAAGATATAATACTAACCAAGTTGACCTAGAATACGGCCCATCTGTTGATAAGCGACCAGCATAAATAAGCCTATTTAAATGCTTGTAATAAACATAGGTATTTTGAGGAAAGCGTATTATAATATAAATGACTACATTATAGATAAGAACGCAAGGCCTCATGTCGCTCTGCCCTCAGGCAGTTAACCGACACATCTGAAAAGTATAAACTCTCTTGTATTCGTTTTTCGTAGTTAGATTAATGACCGGGACGAGGTAACCAATGATGTCGACCAAACCATAAATACAGGTAAATCATTCCTAATACATGATCCTAATGATTTGCGCGAACTTAATACAACAAAAGTTTCCTTTAGGACAATTTCACAAAACATTCGTAGTGTAAGGAAAAACTTGGACGATTTTTCAGTGTTTATATCAAGATGTAAATTAGATTTTGATATAATTAGCCTAACAGAGTGTTGGTTGCGAGACGGCGGCCCTATTCCCACTCTGGATCAATATAATGTTCACCATACTAACAACCATATAAATCAGAATAGCGGTGTCATTGCATATGTTCGAAGTAATGTTGCTGAAGTCTCTGCTTACGAACCTGCAGTGGATGAAGCCGACTGTCTTGTCTTGAAAATTGGGACAAACTATGCTTTTATTTGCATTTACAGGTCCCCTTCGTTCAGGTCCATAACAAAATTTCTTAACTCTTTGAATGATTTGCTAACTAACCTTAAAAACATACCAAATATCTACATGCTTGGTGACCTGAACATAGATATCAGTAAGAATAACATCGATAATAGATCGGATGACTACATGGATCTCCTTGCAACACATGGCTTGTTACCCAGCCATCTATTCCCCACCCGACTAGAAAAATGTTATGATCACTGTTTTGTCAAAACCAATACTAAACTCACAACTGCTATTTGCGACTCAACTGTTACTGATCATAAATGAATCTACTTGGCTATTTCTCCTAAGAAGCAATTACATAAAAACCCAAAGCTAGTGACTAGAATAAACCATAATAAAGTAAGTGATACATTACTATCAATAAATTGGCAAAACTTACTATCGGAATCAGATCCAAACATAATAACGGAACTGTTTATTGGAACACTGACTGAAGTTATAAAGAAATGTTCTTATTCTCTTGCTGTGCCTAATAGAAAACTAACGCTACAACCCTGGATTACTCCTGGTTTATTAAGGTGCATACGGTTTAGAGACACGCTACATCGACGTCATATAAAGTCTCCACATGATGGAGATCTAGAAACTACATACAAAAGATACAGGAATCATTGTAACAACATATTACATAATCTTAAAAATAAGTTTGACAAAGCAGATCTACAAAATGCAAAAAGTAACATTAAAAAAACTTGGAACGTCATTAAACGTGTATGTAGTCTTAACAATGCAAAAACAACTGATACATCTAAAGAACTTCTAAGACTAAAATCAACTCCCTTAGAGTCTACCAACTATATCAATGATTATTTTGTAAGTGCGGGGCACGATCTTGCTCAAAATATACTTAAAAAACTTAAATTAAATGAAGAAACACTAGCACAAAACTTTAATCCACAATTACCCAGATCAACTCCTTTATGCTCCTAGAAACCGACAGTATTGAAGTGAAAAAAATTGACTCATTGAAAAACACTTCTTCAACAGGATGGGATGGCATCATCAAGGTAGTTGGATGGATCATGCAAAAAAGCGCTAGGACCATGACGAGTTTCTTGCCAGTTCTTCTCGGGCTCAGGTTAGGAGGAATTGGCACCTAAATTTACTTAGTATGTAAGACGTTTCAATGTGATCCTTGTGATTGTATTGAATACTAGCTGTTGCTCGCGACTTCGTCCGCATTTTTTTTTTAAAGGAATTGTAGCCAAATTTTATTGATGAGTTTCAAACCAATCACCTGACCACCCATTAAAAAGTTTCCATACATAAATTTACTCCTCATTTTACTCCTTTATGAGGGTTAATTTGAAAAATCCTCACCCGCTAAAAAGTTCCCATTCAAATTTTGACACCCCATTTTACCCCTTTGTTAGGGTTATTTCGAAAAATCCTGAAACACGTGACACGCACAACCACACGTACTTTCATTATTCAAATCAAGTTTCAAGCAAATCGCACCACGCGTTAAAAAGTTTCATACATTTGTTTTCACCCCTTTTCACCTTCTTAGGGGTTGAATTTCAAAAAACCCTGCCTTAGTAATTGGCCTTAGCCATAAAAGGATTTCTAAATTTCAGCTTTCTAGTTTCAGCGGTTTCGGCTCGGCGATGATGAATAGTCAGTCAGTCAGTCAGGTTAAGCTCTTTTATATGTATAGATAAATATTTTTGACTTATGACTTGACTGTATAAATCATGCGATGCAAACCGTAACCAATCGTACTTATTCACACAGTAGTACACAGCAGTTTTACTAAAAACCTAAACACTACTTCATGATGGCACCATTTTCTTGATGGCTCTTTTCGAACGAGTGTGGTTAAAGGATTAAGGGGCTTTAGAGGCTCTTTTCGTACACCTGGCACATGTTTTTGTACTTAGACAGATACTACACAAGGACAATTCTTCATAATAGTTCTATTTTTTTCGAATCTGGCCCAGAAACTTTTTATCATTTTTATCATAGACCTATGTTTGACCTTGATCTCGCCTGGTGGTATGCGACGATGTGGCCGACGATGGGGCACGCAGGTCTAGAAGATACCTATTTGCCTTGGGTGTACGGATTAGTTAGATTAGTCATTAATCAAATGACATAATTAAACAGGCGAGATGCCACTGGATGCGACAAGCGCAGTACCGGAAAAAATGGCGTTATATACAGGTCTATAACCATCAGTGGGTAAATGGTGAATGTGGGCTGATTAGAAGTAAGTAGTAGAAGTAGAAACCTATTCTGTACTAGCTGAGCTGGCCACGCGTTGCTGTAGCTCAGTAGTTCTAATACATTGAACTAATATACGCTTACCCAACCTAGATAGCAAGATGTTGTAGTTAACTTACACTGCCATCTCTTAGAAACTTATAGAACTTATTGTAGCAAAACATTATTATACAAAATATTGAGATCAATAATCGAGATAAAAAATATCCTATCTTTTAAGTTTGATTAAATTTCACACAGTAGGTAAGCCAAATTTGATAAAAAATGATAATGTGGAATTTATCCTGGAGATTTTTATATATAAAGATCAGAAATTAAATATTGTTATGGCATATCTAAGTACACATGTGAAGTGATATAAATGAATCAAGTTAAATTGAACCGGTTTGGTGTGACACATGTAACTAACCTTGTCTTTATTGGCAGCGCTGGTGGAACGTTTCTCGAGAGTTCTCAGTTCCTTGCACAACTCCCGAACTAACTGGCCCGAGTTGAGTCGCTTTGGGACGTTATCGCGTTTCACCGTGTCAGTCTGTAAGATAATGAGATTCATTTTAACACCTGGCAATAATACGGTACTAAGAGATATCAACCAAAGCAGAGAGGATGTAAAATGATATTTGTTGATGATTTCGGGATATGTTGACAGCGTTAACATCAGATGGATCAATCAAGCTCTGCCGGTTCATATATAGGCTTATTAAAAAAAAAGAGATTGTAAGTCCCACAGAATACGATGGAACAGACAACGTTGGGTACACACAAAGAACCCAAAAACAAGATAAAAAACACAACGAAAATCATTACGAAATTTCGTTTATGAAATATTTTTTCAAACTATTTTGATTTAGAAGCCAAACTTCAGAACCGATTTTTAACCGACTTCATCAAAATCGGTTGAGCTGAAAAATCAACGAAAATCTAAAAATTGTATACATCAATGTTTTCATGTACTTCGATACCTCGCTGTCTCATTGGAGCGGTGCGTTTATTTGGCTTATCCATATTATATATATATAAAATACATCTACTTTCCACTAAAAATGTATTATAGGCTAAAATTTCATTCAATGAAGTCGGTTTCTTTTTAGTTTTTAAAACGTAATTATGATGAAATTTCTATGGGACCAATCAGCTAGTATATCCTTTCTTATGAAATAAGATTTGTTCAAAACGGTACCTAAATCAACCAGTTATGACGTAATAAAAAAAAAACTAATTGAGAACACGTTTTTTTGAAGTCGGTTAAAAAGTGTAAAAGATTGCGTGATGATGAACTCATGCTTGATTCTGTTAATCGATTCATATCTCAGTTTTATGCCGCTTAGATACCAAAACATTTGTGTACAAAAAGAGGGTCTACAGAAAGATGAAGCTTTCTACGCCACAAGCATAGATACTAATGCCATTTACGCATAAAAAATCATACATTCCATCGAGAGAGGAACTATTTTTCGAAGGAAAGTTTGATACCCACCATGTTGAAATGATTGAAAAAAACTTACATTTTTAAGAGCATGCCACTCCTTCAATGCATTGGACAGTATTTTGATCCCTCGCAGCAGTAATGGCGGCAGCTGGACCGGCTCGCTTTGCGCGTAACAATCGCTTATTGTAAACTCTTCGTCCTGCAATAACACTCTTCTTTAAGACGAATCCCTGATCTAATGATTCTCTCTCTCATGACACTCATGACACTTATTCATCATCATCATCACCATCATCATAAGCCTTTATGAAGTCCACCGCTGGACATAGGCTTCCCCGATAGATTTCCAAGAAGAACGATTTTGAGCCCTCTCCATCCACCGACTTCCTGCTATCTTTAGGAAAAAGACGTCAACTTTCGAAGATTCTTCTTCTTATCGTGTCACTAGTTATTTCTAACCAGTGTGGTGAAAGGATTAAAGTGCGCCTCAGAGGCTCCTTTCGTGCACTTAGGTAAGCCTTAATGTAAGCTCTCGACCTTAGAAGATGCTGATTATTAAATATTTTAGACATTTCATAACTAACAAGTATACAAAACTAACAATTTCTTTAAAACCTAATTGAAAAGAGGAAGTTGAAGGCAAACTATAGAAAATACATGTAATAATCTTCAATAATTATTATTCCTACAATTAACGAGCACGAAAGAGCAGTAAATAATAATCGTTTAAAAAACTAAAAAACACGCTTTTTATATAAAAAACCAAACTAAAAAATAAATCCTATTAGTAACTGTAATTATTTTCTAAATCATTTAACATAATTTCCTGCCTTATCGACTATAGATGAACGATAAATAAATTAACAAATCTTATTTTGCAAATTGAATAATGGAATAATCTTATCAAATTAGTGTATTGTCATCGGCCCTCGATAAATCTACAAAGTTTTAATTAAAACAGACCGTTTGAAGTGGCTCTAAATCAAGTCCAAAGGAGTCGGTTACAAACATGCAAGTGAAGCTAAAATAAAGCGTGTAAAAACGATTCATTTTCCATACAAAATTTCATTTGCTGAGGGCACCGTTCTAACTATCGATAACAAAAAGTAGACGGTATAGAATGTTAAGTATGTATGTATATTCTATCAGTCATCTAGTTCTTATAGTACAAGTTATGTACTGTTTGGGGCTAGGTGGTGTTGTATGAATTATCCACCAATAATTATATTTATTTACAAATATCTAACCGTGTTAGGAGTAACCTAGTCGATTATCTTTCCATACAAACGTTGAAAGATGATCACTCCACAGTCTGATGTTGAACAACCAAAACTAAGTGAAGTGATATCGATTTGTCACGTGATAACCTATCGCTAAAACATTAAATAGATGGATAAATATTTAGTACTATTCCGCCAATCTATTCCCAAAGAGTTAGACACGGTTATCTAACCTATCGCTTGAATCGTGTAAAACCTCGTGTACATATGCATTAATACATATATTTGAGGCCTGGAAGAAGTCACAGGATGCAGTTGGGGTATTCTGCGATCTATCTAAGGCCTTTGACTGTGTGAGTCATGCAACCCTAATCACAAAGTTAAAATATTATGGCATTAAAAACCGGGCGATTGACCTCATACAGTCTTATCTATCCAATAGAGTCCAGAAAGTAGACGTGGGTGGTGAGAGGTCTTTGGGATCAATTATTGATATAGGGGTACCTCAGGGATCGATACTAGGCCCTTTTTTATTCCTAGTATACGTTAACGATTTACCTTTTTTTGTAAAAAATATTTGTGATATAGTTTTATTCGCATACGATACGTCTTTAATTTTTAAAGTTGATAGAGGTAAAACCAGTACTTGCGATAACGTAAATGAATCCTTATCGTTAGTTCTTAACTGGTTCACTGTAAATAATCCTTTGCTTAGTTCAAAAAAAACGAAATGTATCAAATTCACTTTGCCAAATGTTATTCATAGCCCGTCCAACATTGAAATAAATGGAGAGGCAATGAATCTTGTAAATTCCACGATCTTCCTAGGTCTTAATATTGATGCAAAACTACAGTGGGGACCACAAATTGAAACGCTTGCTGGTAGTCTTAGTTCCGCTACATATGCAGTTCGTGCGATACGGTGGCTTACTGATGAAGCTACAGCTAGACTAGTTTATTTCAGTTACTTCCATAGTGTTTTGTCATACGGCATCATTCTCTGGGGGAAAGCAGCATTGGTAAAATATTTGTAATTCAAAAAATATTAATTTCTTTGAATATTTCTCTCAAAGATTCTCGTGGTTTCGTTTTATAAATGGCACGTGGGCAATTCTCACAATAGCTTCACAATATATATATATGAAAATTTGTTATACACACATAAAAATAGAGATGGGATTCAGCAAAATAGTGACCTTCATAAAATCAACACCAGGAATAAACATAAATTATACATCCCTAGGTTTCGACTAGAAAAAGTTACTAAGTCATTTATGGGGAACACGGTGCGCTTCTATAATAAGCTTCCTGAAAATGCTACTAAACTACCTATTAAGACATTTAAAGCATACATTAAAGGTAGTCTTTTAAAGAAAGCTTATCATAATATAAATGACTATATTATTGATAAGAATGCATGGCCTCATGTCGCTCTGCCGTCAGACAGTTAACCGACACACTTGAAATGTATAAACTCTCTTGTATTAGTATTTCGTAGTTAAGGTACTTAATAAGATGGATCATATAAAAAAGCGCTAGGACCAAGACGAGTTTCTTGCCAATTCCTCTCGAGCTTGGGTTAGGATGAATTGGCACCTAAATTCACCTAGTATGTAAGACGTTTCAAAGTGATCCTTGTGATTGTATTGAATAAATCATCTTTTGACTTTGACTTGACTATGACTAAGTAAGATAAGCGCACTTAGGGTTGGTGCGTTGTTCGCGTGATAGGTACGCGGTGTGTGGGTGTGTGGCTGGTGTGGCTGGTGTGGCTGGTGAGGCTGGTGTGGCTGGTGTTGGCAAACAGAGGATGGCGACGTCTGGCACAACGCACGTAGTTGTCGGGACCATAAAGAGGCATCATGCTCAGTATAGTCGGATTATTGACTTTGCCACGGAGAATCAGGCAGTAGTGATAAGCTAATTGTAACTTACGCCTTAGTTCGATTGTGTCTATGCCGACCATACCAGAAACAAATAAAGATGGGAAAAGGTAGGGATAGTATCCGTACTGTCTTTTATATACATACCTAGCAAATTTGCGTTGGAGCCTTTCAATCAATAACGTATATTTGTCCTCACGTGGATCCCACCCTATAAAGCCAAATTCGAGCTTGCTTCGAACGAAAGCATTGTAAAGCATGATTGCCACTCTTACATCGCTGAACTGAGATGCAGTCCTCATTATGAAACCTAGGTTACGATTAGCCGTTTTGCACATAGAAATAATGTGATCACGGAAGTCCAGACGAGTATCCTCATGGAGACCTAAATCCCGAATTCCACTAACTCGCTCTAATGTGGTATCTGCCAAGGCATAAGGTGTTAATGTAGGCACTTGCAATCTGGTAAAAGTGATTGATTTACATTTTGAGACGTTAAATGCAAGTCTATTACAACAACTCCATCTTTCCAAAGAATTAATGTCTTGTTGGAGTAATTAGCCATTAAATTCATAACACACTGAATGGTAAACTTTAAAATCATCTGCAAAGATTAAACAGCGAACAGTGTTTAAGATTCTAGGGAGGTCATTAATCATAACCAAAAACAGAGTAGTTCCAAGTGTACTGCCTTGACTGACCCCTGACCTAGTGTAATACTCATCAGATCTATAATTATTAAGTTGCACGTACTGCCTACGGTCATTCAAATAATTTGCAAAAAAGGTCAAAAGTCTGGAAAATGGATTCAAATACCTTGGCAAATACATTTAATACAGCTATGGGTCTAAACATAGTAACGTCAGTAGATGACTTAGTTTTAGGGATAGGTGGTACTCTAGATAGTTTCCATCTAGCGGGATAGCAACTTGTCCGTAGGGAAAGATTAAACTTTATTTTGAATAGATACTTACCATAGTTTTTTCATTACAAACTCTTGACTTTTCTGCTGGATGATTGATTCAGGCGTGACTTTGCGGAAATCCATTACACAAACATACGGGCGGGAGGGATTTGAATGCGTCTGCATCGTGTCTATCTCATTGGGAATAGATTGGCAGAATAATACTAAATATTTGTCCATCTATTTAATACCCTACTGCTCATCAATATCCTTCAAGTAGGTATATCCTTTTCTCACTAGGCTAGGAGACGAGTTTGTGACTAGTGTATCTTTAAGATCAAATATGAACCTGTATCTCCTCATTGTGTCTGCGTAGCATGTTGAGTAAATGTGCCCCGGCGTGCCAGTTCATCCCCTCGAACAGCGGGTAGCGGAACATCAGCGGGGTCTCCACGCGCCGCTCGATCTCGTACACTCTGCAAACAATAAGGAAGGCAGGGTGAATGTCGAGAAACCGTGCAGACATTACGGGACACATACAAAGATTGTAGCTTAGAAATCTCCATAGATATCCTCGAAGATCAGTAACTAGACATCAGATGTCTAGAGAAATACATCACGTTTTATTTTCGCAGTCGAGATCGCCAACAGAAATTTGATCTTGCCTAGGCCCTCTGAGATGTCTACAGACCCTGGGAATTAGTCGTGAGCGTAGTGTGTGTTTTAGTGTGTAACACCTTTTTTCTCGCTTTCCTGAAATCTGTAGGAGTGATTCAATGAAAAGGAACAGAAGTGTGTAACAGTAAGCCAAGGAAGCGCGAGCTATTTGATTTGACCAATGAGCGCTTGCGGTGGTATGGTTGGCCGTCAGATGGTACCAACCCATTTTCCGAGAGGTTGGTATTGTCAGCCAACAGCATGTGTGACAAAATAGAGAAGGAGAACGCATCAGCTGTGCGCTTAACCTACAGTGTTGTGTATAAAGTGTGCTGTTGTATAAACTAAAACAGGATTTAATGTTGATGTTGCTCTTATTACCAAGGTGAGATGTCAGATGTTACAACTACTGTCAGGCTCGCTCGATTTTTTTTTAATTAATTCTAGTTTCACAAATTTTTATTCAATTTCCTTTAAAAAAATATACATAAAAAATTCTACATATATTTTCGCATTTATAATATTATTAATAGGGTTTGTATGTAATCAGATAGTTTTAAAGACCAAATGGCACACGGAAAATTATTTGCAGTTGGCAGCACAAGCGTGAATATTAATATTTTGTATGAAGGTGGGACTTGTTGTGAACATGGTAGAATAAAAATATCGATTTCATTAAAATTTTAAAACATTTGAAGTTAGTTTCTCTTTCTGTGATGTTATGTATTTTTAGGCTAAACTGTGGTTTCTTCATTAGAGGTTTATGATTGAAACGAAAACTGCGGTGCTTATTTTTCTATGTTTTGAGAATTTGTGGACATGTGAGCCTCTGTTTTTACATTCTACTGCGCAACACTGCAGTTTTTGATTAACAATTTAGAAATAAATGTACAAACACAAATAAACATATTAAATTTGACAAATAAAGTGTCAAAGTAAGGTATTGTCGATAATACGACACCTGGCGGGATAAAAAGACAGCCTCATTCCCGCAAATATCATTAATAAAGTACTACTTAAATTAGAGCTTTCTAAATGATTGCTTAGCTTATTGCTTTGGTATCACCTATAGGTATCGTGTGACAAGAGATAAAGCACCAGTGTGGTGAAAGTATTAAAGTACGCAGATAAATTTTTCGTGCACATATCTTCGAAGTATTTAGGCTCTACGGCATGCAGGTTTGCTCACGATGCTCTCCTTTACCGTTTAAGAGTTTAGCACATTAACTTTTCGACATACATTACCTTAGGATTGGAAAGAGTGGACACTAGCGCTAGACCAAATGAGGATCTGTAACGTTTTTAGTTGAGAATGATTTGTAGAACTAAGAAATCGATAACATACAATGCAAAAAAAATGTTCTACGACTAAAATTGACGAAGTTATGACGAAATTATTAGCGAAGTTCAGTGAGTGTTTGCCGCGGTAGCTGTGACGTCACAGGGACGGTCGCCGTCAGTTATCGAATCGTGTAGTAAGAGGGCACCGTCCCAGTGACGTCACACGCACCCGCATTCATTTTACCGGCAGGAACGGCATAATGTTTATTACTTAATATCTTCATAAATAATTATTCGATTTGGATAATTCAAAAATATATATCACTCTAATGTTATAAAGAATAACGTGGATTCTATTGAATTTGCTATAACTTTACTGATCCTCATTGGTCAACATTTTAGATAATAAGATATTAACATACTGTAACTGCATTTCAATAGCATATGAATGGAGCAGGTTCCCTCCGAAAACCAGAGAATCTGTTGGAGTCAGCACGGCGTGGATCCAACCTGAGGGAATGAAGAGCGTCTGACCGGCGAGCAGTTCTGCAGTGCCGTACCATTCCACCTGGAGAGTACAAGGATATTGAGTTTATGGCCTTGGTGGTAGGACTCTTGGTGGGTACCACACCTGTCCCAGATACTCTGCCACCGGAGTATTGTGTAACCATAACAGAACTGCTTCTGGAATATTTACTTTGGTTGGATCCCAGATCAACGGAATTTTTAAACTTTGTGCGAGATCCGTTGAGTGGATTGACTTTTAAATTTGAGCGCTATCTTACTTCAGTGGGAACGTTTAGCTGACCTGGCTATTCAATGTTGATAGGCCGTACTCAAACCTACGTAACCTACGCAACTAGAGAACTAAATAGATGTTTACCAAGCCCGGAGATTGTTTGTTTTAAAACATTGAACAGTTAGACAAATATTTAGTACTATTTCGCCAAACTATTCCTAATGAGCTAGACACAATGCAGACACTTGTACCTCCTATGAGCAAAACGAGTTTCTGTGTAGACTTGTTGCTTCGCCGAGCGCTGGAATGAAAAGGAATCCAGCGCTCTGCGACGCTCTTTTTCTTATTACGAGAGATGCTCTATTTGCGGTGTTTTTTTTGTTCCCGAGGATGCCTCGTGTTTTGCACACATGTCGGTTGATAGATTGCATGTGTTGTATTAACGCTTTGCATGGCTTTTTAATGGCGGGAGTGAGGTGCCCGCGTCTGCAGTGTGTCTAACTCATTAGAAATAGCAATATATTATCTTCTATTATATTATATTATCTATTATAATCTATTAGCGTAACAGTGCTAAGTATTTATATATCTATCAAATATTTTGTAATGGCTTTCCGTAATGTAACGACTGAATCGAGATTGAAGAGATTATTTGGAGCGGTCTTTATTTAGTTTGGCCCCAGGATACGGTGAGGTGATGTGGTGGAAAACGTTCCCGTCCCCACGCTAAATTTAGTGATTTAGTGAACCTCGGCAAATTTTAACTCACCCTGACGAAAATTCTCTAGATGAATCAACTGTGCCCGACAAAATAATAATTAAAATGCCAACGCATATATTGTAAAGCTACAGAAATGTACCCTGGAAACTCTGTTCTGCCATTACCGCAAATACACAGCAACTCACCAGATCACCAAAGAACTGTTCCGCCTGCGTGGGAGAGGCGCTCCACTGCTGATAGAGAGCAAGGTTTGTGGACGTAGGTGGCACCAAGTAAAATATCTGAATGTAAAACATGTTATATATAAGTAATCATTAGTACGACCTTACATACTTGCTGCTACCCGCTGGTTTGCACGCATGGTGTTAGATAAAAAGTAGACTATATCCGTCGCAAAGATACAGTGTATCTCCGTACCAATTTCATTTAGATATGTTTAAATGAGAAAACAAACCAGTTACTTCCAGTTGGGGTAGGTTTATAATATTAGTATGGATTTTAGATGATTTAAACAGTGTCAGCTGGTAATTTTGATAGCGCATGACGCTTATAATAAATTTCCTTGCGAAATTGGCAAAAATGATATTTGATCAGAAAAGCTTCTGACCATGGTTTAGCAAATGTAGTACCTATGTAAAAAGCCTTATGCTAAACCAGGTCAAAGATTACATCAATAGCTACCTAGTTTCATCCAATCAAATCTCACCTTCCGTCCGTGCATAACGTGATACCACACGGTGGTCCCTCCGAAGTCTACGTGAAAGTCAGTGTAGGAGCCGCCCGAGGATATCAGGCAGTACTTCTGGACCGCAGGACTGGGGGCCGAGCCCTCGGCAGGGCTCCACACACGATTCGTCCAGTCCATAGAGCGTAGGACTGCAGGTGGTTCCACTAATGGAGACAAGCTGTCGGAAGAAAGTTCCTCACTTAGTGACACACCCAGTCATCAATGGTTAATAAGTCACTCCTTAGTATAGATAATCTATACTATCTATCTATCTATATGTTTTTAGTTTTTTTAACTATTATTTATATACTTATTAATAAATATTGGTGGACATTGCACGCAACACCATCTAGCCGCAAAATTAGCATAGATTGCATTATTATTGCATAGTATGTATTTAGAAAAAAATAAGGTATATATAAGTAGTATATCAGTCATGTGGTACCCATAACACAAGCTCTGCTTACTTTTGGGCCAGATGATGCTGTGTGAAATGTCTGGAATTATTTATTTATTATTATGGTGACCAGATGCATGATAGAATTCAATGTAATATATTTTTAAATTTATGATACCTTATAACTGAACTTAACTTTCGTGAGTTGTACATTTTATGCACAAAACATTTTTTGTTGTACGCACTGTGAACTGTGATTGCGAACCGTTAACTCGAGCTGCAACTCACGGACCGCGAATCAAATTCACCTTGATGAAGATTCTCTAGATGAATCGAAATAGTGTCGGTGCCTCCGTCGACAAAATAATACGTGAGTAAAGCCCGTGTTTATTAAAATGTACGAACTATACTTAATTAACCATTAAAGACGTCTATTTTTTTAAGACTTATGCCCATGTTCCATGTTCTAAGCTGTCATAGTTTGGACTAGAGTGCAGTCTATAACAGTAGATGCTTTTGAGTTTAAACTGAATCAGAATTGGCCACTTATTACACATAACAAGTTCAGTGGTGAGAGAGTACCCTCAGTCGAATGTTCAGTCACATGAATGAACACTGATGAGTGCTCAGCCACGTGCATAAAGTCGCCCTACTCTACTCTCTACTCTATTTTTACTGTACGGCCACTGTACTATACTGCTACAAATAAGGATGGCTCTTAAGTGATTAAGATTTGACAGCAGTTGAGACATTTAGGCGCTGCGCAAACGTAGACACTTTATGTTGCCGACACGGCACACGCACACAGGGAACCGTAGTTGCTGTGTCCTGTGGCGGGGATCGGACAGAGTCGCCCGTTACTACTACTGGCCACTGGTACAATTTTCCGTCAGTCTCACGATGGACGTCGATGAAGAAACTCTGAAGTACAATTGTAAGGAAATTTGTTGATGTTGTTTGTGTCTTCAACTAACGACTTTTAGTTTCCAGTTAGCGACACCGAACACTTTTCGATCGTCAATGAGTAAGTGCCAAGTGGGAGCAACTGGACACAAAAAATGTTTATGTATGCGCGGGAGAGGATGATTTCATACTAGTTCTATAGAAATCAAATATTCATTGTTAGCTTGTATCTGACACAAGACACCAAAGTGTCCACGTTTGCGTCCTGCCTTATAAGTGAAAGGGGTTATGTGTAATCAGCACATAACAGTTGACTTTAAGATTTTTCAGAATTTGCTTTAAAATTCATAGCAGGTGCCATGAAACGGCTACAGTTTTAAAACTTACTTGGTATCACTAAACTCTAAGCTCAGTACATTAAGCACTTTATCATCTCGATGTTCAGGAGGCGTCTCGAAGTAATCCACGAACTCCGACAAAGGCATCCGGAGACTGGCTTGCTTACGAACATCGATTACTTCAACCTGGTGAATGAGAATTAAATCTTTATTCAACATAGTTCAAGAATCACTTTCAATTTCCTTATTAGTGTTGGAAAGTTTTGATTAGATTTTTTTTATTTGTTTTTATACAACTCAGTCTGTATACAGCCCACTTGATGGTAAATGGTAACCTAAGCCATATAGCCATATTTATTTTATTTATTTATATATTATAATTAGCTTAATGTACGCCGCGCCGTCCACTCAACTTAATACGATCCTTTCCATCCAAAGGTTGTCAGGAAGTGATCGCTCTCAAGCGATATGGCCGCCCATTGTACCACTTAAATACTTTTAGTTTAATTAAATTCTAATATTGTGTTTTATTATATAAGGTGTACAATAAAGATATATTCTATTCTATTCTATTCTATTCTATTCTATTCTAAGCCGTTTGCAATACCAGGAGGTATCACACGCACATCTTCGACCTAAGGCAAGTTCATGGATGGGTGTGTGTGTGTGTCTATGTGTGTGTGCATGTGTGAGTGTGAATGTACATATGCGTGAATGATTCAATTCAATAACTCTTTATTCAATAAAATCACAAGGACCACTTTGAATCGTCTTCTTACATGCTAGTGAATCTAGGTGCCGGTTCCTCCTAACCCCAGTTTAAGTTTAATCCGGCAAGAAACTGGTCTGGTCTTGACACTTTTTTGTATGATCCTTGACAATTTTGTTACGGATGCCGAGTCGAGTTGGAGCAGATTCATCCCAAGCTTTTTTGTCGTCTAAATAATCAGATATTTTATAATATGCTTTAATAGACAGTTTCTGTTTAATTACGTTTTTAAATTTGCCAATCGACAAATCTAACACGTGACTTGGGACCTTGTTATAGAAGCATACACTTTGCCCTATACAGCGAGTTTATCTTTATTTCTCGTGTTAACACTGTGATTATCCAATTTTTTTTTAAAATAAATGATTATTTTTGTATGTACAATACATTAAATTTTCGTATATATACTGAGATGGTACATTCATAATATTCATTTCTTTAAACTTATTTCTGAGTGTGTGTAATAGGTACCTAAGGATGTGTGGCTTATGTAACTTGTCTTTAGTATTTATGAGAAAGGAATGAGCAGATTTTCTCTTTGTTCATATGAAAGAGCTAAGAGCCAACATATACATTTCATTTTACTTTTGTGTTGAGGGAGCGGGTAAATACCTATAGCGTTGTTAACCTTATTATACAGAGAGCTTAGATAACAGAAGTGACATGCACCTATAGCTGTTCTTCATGGTAGAATTTTGCACACTATACTGCGCCTGCTCTTCTCTAAGTATCTGAGTTTTGATATAGATAGTTTGATATAGTTTGTAGTATATATTCATATAATTACCTCATGCTGAGCTCCAACAAATCGGAGCACAGATCTGACTGTAAATGTGCCAGGATTGGGTATCTTCATATCCAGACCCTCATTTGTGTGAAATATTATTGGTCTTGTAAATCCTGAAAGAGAAAAGTTATTTTGAAACTAAATTCATTATATTAACCCAAATTAGAATTATAACAAAATACCTGAGTAGGTAGCTATAATTTTATTATTAGTGTTATTTGTGATATCATATATATCTTAGACGATAGGGTGTGATTACAAAAGTGGATTCACCTTCGTAATTTCAGATCTATCTGTTCCATGATGGAAGATTTCTTAGGTTAAGAGGTCAAAAACACTCAATGTTATTTACATATTTCGTATAGTAGTATGTTAAACAGAATTTTCAAGCAAGAAATATCACTTTATATATTCTTAAAGCTTCATATAAGAATGACTAACAGTGAATCTCTCATTTTAATTACCGTTGTAAGTGGGGTACAAGAAAGAAGGCATACCTTGGTAACAGATAGGGCACGGTAACGCAGTATCCTATGCTGGCCAATTCTCTCAACACTATTTTACAACCTCCAAATTATGATCCTTTACATGACCCAAACCATCCTATGACATTTCCCAAAGCGAACACCTACCAGAGTGGACTAACTGATGGTGCCCTCATCATTGTGTGCACTATGGATGATCTGATGTCCTACTCGGATAAGTCCATAGCTGTGGCTGGTCAAATAGAATGTAACAACGATTCATATTAAGGAAATTACCATTGTCTCGAACAAATTCTTCGGTGAACTGTTGGGGCTTTAATCTCTGTAGGGCTGCAGCTGTAGGTCTGAGAGGAGTCTCTGCTAAAGAGCGCACCCACACTGGAGTCCCACATTGAGATGCACGGCTTTCAGCCCCAATCTCGTATCGATCCGCACGGTGGGAGTTTGTGGGAATCTTGTCTGGATTTTTAAATAAAATTTTGATTAATCTACATTTAGTGGAATACTTAGAGAGTAATAAGTTAGTGAGCAGACACTAATTAGCTTGTACTATAGTTTAATGTAAAGACATGTACCATTTTCAAAAGAACCTCTAAGGCACTCTTACAACCTTCCAACACACTGGTTTGAGAGAACTAATGACACAATATGATTAAGAAGAATTGTTTATAATCATACTTACATACTGAAGGTCCGTAAGTCGGTACACATTTTGGACAGTGATACTTGTCTATGTCGTCCGAATTGTATATTTTTACGTCAACGCAGCTGAAAAAGGAAGAAGCCCGACATTAAAGTATCTCCTATCCAATGGAGCTGCAGATTTACTAACCATAGTAAAGCATTTCACGATAGGAGCCACTATGTTTTAAGTAGCATCTATAGAATCTCTTTTGCAGGGCTTAAATGCTTTAGACAAATAGTTTTCTTATAGAAAAGTAGTGGTATTTTCCATATAAACACAAAGAAAGCCCGAAACAAGGCGCGATCAGTAAAACCTAGGCGACCGTAGATGTAAACAAATAATTTCAACGAAATAAACCAAGGAAAACGTTCACCTAAGAACTGCGTATTAAGTCTGATATTATTTATAGGCTGTAAATAAGCCGGGAATGTACAATAAGTGCTAAATTAAATAAAACATTCAGTCGCAGAAGCGATGGCCGAGGGGGCATTCGCTGTCAAACTTCACATCACATTTTTTCACACACAATAAACTTTTCACTCGTTGAATTATATATTATCCTCATTACCTGCCATGGAACCACTCACGGCAACAGTCACATTCTATCATAAATTGACCAATATTATACGGCTGGCCACACAAACAATAGGTTTCCTTCGATGACGCCATTTTGATGGCGAATAGACAATTTTGTTTACTTTTTCTAACCACGTCGCTTTGGCAGGCACAGGCATATTTTTTCTTTTTGTTCATAGACAAGTAAAATAAAATTTTGTATTTTGTAAAATTTTGTTTCGCAAAATTATGCACGACTCGATTCGATTGATTAAATTAAAAGTTGATTTGCTAATTTAGGAAAAAGCTAATTTATGACTGCAGTTTGTTTGATTTTTTTGGCACATTTGATATCAATAAGCGCCTACAAAAAATAACGTAGCAAAACATGTTCAAGAGACAACTTTTAGTTTTTTTATCAACAAATTGTATTATACATACCTACCTATACCTATATAATATATTGATTGATTGATTGATTGTAGTCAGCTGAACCGAACCAGCCTCAAGTTGTAAAAAAACTCTTCTTACTGAGATTTTCTACGACCTAAAGCCGATTTCGCAGATATTGCTGGCACATTGCAATTGCTCGCATTGCTATTGGGTGCTATCCTTTGATTAAAAAAACATAGCGGAAACCTAAATCAAAGTTGCTATCATTACTGTTACTTTTACGGAACCCTGCTGATTAGTCTAGTATAAAAAAATATAACTAAATATAGGTATTTAGATCGATTCAGGCACTAGGTACCTACGTACAACCTACTGAAACGGAAACTGGCGTGGCGGTGGCGCATGCATAAAGATTCAGGCCAAGCCATATTCCGTGGACTGGAAAAGCTTGTTTTTAGCCTCGACATAATAATGTAATTTCGCCACCAAGTATCCATAGGTATGTACTTATCTACATACTTACGTAGGGAAGTACCTAGGTAGGTACCTATACTTAGTTGTACTTACCTAGACTTATCTAAGTAAGTACTCGCAAGTAATAATGGTACCTACCTATATAGCCATGATGATCGCACGTAACCATAAGAACGATCGATGTAGGTATTTACTTAGAAGCTTCAACCAAGCGATACGAAAAATCAATCAAAAAATCATCGTTCTGTCGATCAAGAATTGGTCAAAAAAAGGTAATTTCATGCCTTTGATCGACCTAACCTTGAATTTCACACTTCCCTATTGTACCGAGGAACACTTTATTCCGATTTACTTCATAAAACTTATAGCAGCGCTGAAATCAAATTAATTCTGAGTCACTTCTCGGAAAATACCGACAATAGTACTTTTTTACTTCTTTACCAATAACACGCAATAGGCACACATACCAACCATACCTACCTACTCGTACTGACATCAAGTTGACTGACCTCCATTCCACAGAATGTGTAGGTACTTTGCAATATTTACCTAAGTTCTGCATAGAATGACGACGGAAGAGAAGTAAGAATTAAGCCTCCGGTTGTCCTCAGCCGAACACTTTAGAAACCTCCTGCAAACATCCTTAATTATAACCATTCGTCAATAAGGTACTTCTTCCATGAGAAACGGCCAAACTAATTTTCGTAGAAAAATCAACTTACGGATGCAACTAACAAATCAAAATTATAATATTAAGTAGGAATATTAATAATTAATTAATACTATCGCCTTGCTGAGTTGTCGTTTCCTTTGTCCTCCGTTTTTGAATAACCTTTACTAAACCTATGTATATCCTATTTGAGTATTGTGTTCCAAGCCGTGACGCACCCTCCTGATTTCCGTGGATGATCAGCTTTGTATTCAGTAGCACTACTGAACGCAACATCATTCTGAGTCGGAGACCATCACATTGTGACGTCATCACATGGATTGAGTAACACAACATAAAGATATCTTTATAATATTGTTACTGTATGCTGTTTTAATAAAAAAAACATGTGTGCAATTCACGCATGTGAAATTCATTGCATGGCTTGATCAAAGAGTCCCCTCCTCTCCTCTCTTATCGATAACGAGGTCATCATAAATTATTACTAACCAGCTGATTATTTTTTTTATTTAGTTAATATTTATATAATTTTACAGTCATATTGTCCTACAAATTGCGTGGTACGTTATCCCGGTCCTACGCTCAGAAATTGGACATCAAAAATCTGTACTAGGTACTACTTTTTACTACTACATGCTAGTGGCCATCGTACGAAGCAGACGTGTCGCAATCTTTTGCAACAATATTTAAAATTATAACTAATCATCTCTAAATTAAATTCAAACTAAGCATTCTTAAGTTAAAAACTAAAATTATAAAAATCACAGTAAGTTACTTAGGCTATTATAGTTCTAACGACAACTCGAAGCTCAGAAAGAAAACAGGTACGGTCGAAACACGGATTATGGTTGGAACGAGACAACTTACTGGAAGTGCCCTAGTCTCTGAGCTCAGCGTATGGCAACAAAATCTGGTAAGCGGAGTCTCACTCTTAGAAGCATCAGATAGAGAAGCACGATCCACGTTGCGCAACAAGCGGAAACTACCTGAAGATAACTTTTAAATTAAAGAAGAGCTAAGCGAAATTCGGAACCAACTATCGCAAATGATGAACATGATGATGACACTAAGCCTAAATCAAAAAGAATTTATGGACAAAGTCTCAAGTGACATCACAACAATCAAACGACAGATGAGTGATATAAAAGACACTATCACTAACCTTACTACAGAGCAAAATATAATTAAATCTGAAATACTACATCTAAAAGCAACGAGCGCAGGAACTGAGAAAATGATCAACATGCTAAAATCTGATGTTTTAGCACTACTTAAAGCCAACCCATCACCGTCTACATCTACAGATTCTACAGCTATACCTTCCACAACTGCGCTGGAGATGATGGTGACAGAACTCAAAGAAAGAGAAGAAAGGAACAGGAACATAATAGTCTTTGGAATTCCAGAGCCCGTTTCAGACATTAAGATCGAAAGAATAAACCTGGACAAAAATGAAGTAGTAAGGATTACGAGGATTGCAAATGTAGAGTGCCCTGAACCAGTCTATATCACTCGACTTGGGAAATTCGACACAAACAAGACCCGTCCCATAAAAGTGTGCTATCAAACCCAAGCATCTGTGGTATCGATACTTCGTAACAGGTATAAAACAAAATCAGATGGTATTAAGATGTTCGCTGACCAAACACCGCAGCAGCAAACGTTTATGAGATGTCTAAAAGAAGAGCTGAAACGAAAAATTGATGCTGGTGAAAAAGAGCTTACCATTAAATATATAAAAGGTGTACCCAAAATTACAAAACTATAGCCAAATACCTAACGAAGCTGGACACGTCACAACGCATGTAATAAACCCTAAAAATAAAAAACAAACAGCAGAAAAGAACAAAGAAGCTTTTGGAGTGCAAATAACAATATTAATAATAATATTATATCCACCAACACTCGTGCTTACATACAACTTACTGTCACTTCCAGTTGCGCTCACTCACTCACTATGCGTGTTCATATTTTGTTTCGACTAGCAAATAGTAACCTACTCGTCTTTGTTTTACTTCTACCCTCACAATATGCATAATGCAAGTTCTTTAACTTACCTAATTTAATTAAACTCTAACAATTTACTAATAAAGTAGTAAATTGTTAGAGTTTAATTAAGTATTACGATGTACTCGCAGATAATTTGGATAAGTCAGGTAAGGTAGGTTAGGTAGGTAGGTTACCTACATAATTTTGTAATAAAAATCTTTAAGTAGGGTCCTAACTAACTTACTATGAAGCTTTTTACTTATTAGAAAATATTTTATGTTTACCTACGATTAGGCCTTTACTTACTAACATTTTTGTTTCTCATGTAAGTGAATTTTATTCATAAGGGAAATAAATAATCTTAAACCTGATTTTTGATTAAACCATAGATTTTGTAGGATAAATAATATAAAAGGATAAATATTTTTTAAAATAATTTAGATTATCTTGAGAAAAAAAACAGTTAGTAATAAATATTTGAGAATCATCAAATCGACATATTTTATCCTTGCTACCTCTGTTAGCTACCACAATAGAGAGTTTCGTACAGGAAATTGTTGGGCGTCTCATCAAAATGAGACGCTACTCACGGAAAATTTGCTTGATAGTAATCAAAAGCAAAAATGGACCAGGGATCCTGGGCTATATAAGATATTTTGTAGGAATCGTACAATAGTAGATAATGTAGATTCTACAGAAAATAGTGGTCAGGTTTGTCAAAACTTTTAAAGTAGGTGCCAACATCACTAATTACCGATAGATGGCGCTAGGAGCGTAAATAAATGAGTCCTTGGGTCTAAAGTTCCATGGCCCGAAAACGCACTCGGCGTGCATAATTTCCTGGTTTTTCTGTGGTAGGTACAGTACGCATCATATACCGTGTGACTTTATCTACTTATAGGTTTTGCCAGCAAAACTGAGATTATTATTCAATTAAATTCAGTTTATTTACTTACATCTTATTTTAACATAATAAGATACACTATAAGTTACGATTTGTTAGGCAATTACCTATAAACTAGCAGCTGTTCGCGGCTTCTCACGTAACCTTTGCCCGTCGCCAAGATACAATCTATCTCCGCACCAAATTTCATCTAATATCGGTTTACCCTTGAAAATAATTTTGCGTAATGGGATTCTTACAAAAGTGTAGAATCTAGGTACCTATGCGATAAATGCAAATATTTAATATAGATTTATCATTTCTGTTGACAGCTGTCAGTAGAAAACGATTCTCCCTAGGCCTGAAGAGTACTACTTGCAATCCGCTCCTCGGGCAACTTCAGGCCTACTTACCGAGTAGGTACCTATGTATAATTAATGAAATAATGATATTTACCCGAAAAGTTTATCACGGCTTTACTCGAATATGGGTAACAGCTTGATTTGTATATATTAAATAATTAACCGAAGCTCCATAGCTCCATACTCATTTATTTTATTTTGCTAACTAGACGGTGTGGAATTGTTTTGGGACTTGACATCCAGTCGTTATTATCCTTATATACTTCGCAAGCCACTGTGCGTGCTCACATGCGTTTCGCCCATTTTGTTGTTTACTATGGATGTGGTTCCCAAGCTGACTGATCGTAAATCACTTTCTTATGCACATAAAGTTATGTAACCAAAGTTAGTAGGTACCTACTGTAGGAACAGTACTACAGTTTAAGCCTGGAGTCTTAGCATATTCGTCTATCATCGGAAATACGAACGCCCGATAGTGATATTTATGTAGAGCTGCTACAACAAATATGTATAATATACGTGTTCGAAAAATATAATAAAAACTCTGCCCAATGGAAACCCAATCGCCACATCTATATAGTTTGTTTAAACTTCACTGTAGGAACTTCCATGTAGGTAGGTATCTCAAATGAAAACTATATACCATGTTTTTTAACTCGAATTAATCAAACAAAACTGTCACCTGTCAGTCTTAAAGTCAGTATTGGTCTTCTTTTATTTGGTGACTTTTAACGCAACTTAAACGTAGAGCCATTATTGTCTTTCTCTTCTAATAATCTTCGCAGAAATCGTCTAGTAGGTATATACGCATGGCCTTGACAGAGCGGTCTTGAACTTTATTGTGAAACGTCAATTTTCAGTTATTTTGAACGCATTAGCCATATTACTTCACGAAATTCAGACTAAATAAGCTGTCCTCTTTTGAATTTGGAATCCATGCTGAAATTATCTGGATGACAAAATCCACAAAAATATCTACGAGATGTGACAACTAGGGGTATTATAGCTCTATATACATCCAACTTCTGAATGCGCATGTGCTATCGCATCTGAAGCTTGCAGATCTGACGAACCGTCACGAGCCTTGGCACAGCTGGACATTGGTCAGTATAATTCGGAAACACGAACGTCGCCGAAGCGCAAAGCTTTCATCGTACATAAAGTTATAAATAGTTAGGCCTAAATAAAAGTTCGTTTGGCCTTTTCATATATTTATATCACTCAGGTAGGTAGGTACTTTAGTTTATTAGTCTACGAGCAGTGGGTAAGCTGCGGAGACACATAGAGATTATTATTATTGTAAGTAATAATAACACTATTTCGCTACTAGACCAGGTCCATACCTGCTCGGTAAACCTTCAAGTACTTAGTTTTATTTATTGTTTTGTGAAAAAACTGCCACAAAATGTCAGGATGGTGTGTTGACCTGCAGTTTTGCCGCCATCCTTAACCGCGCAGCGCAGGTGCACTGCACCTACTTCACATCAAGCCGAACAAGGAGGTTTCTGTTCAAGCAGTTTGTAAGGTTTCGCTCGGCAGGCGGTGATTTCAACTGGGCTGGGGGACGAATTTGGGAATATTTTTAGAAATGTCAATATTTATAAACAGTTTTTAGAGTTCCGTACCTCTAAAGATAGAAACACTTACTTGGTTGTCTGGTTGGCTATCAAAAACTTTTTTCCCAGGAACACGTAGAGATGTCAAGTTCTAATGAATATCTAGGTAATACAATATCAAATATAGTATCCATAATATCCTCGACGACCTCTGTGACGCAGTGGGCGAAGGCCTGGCTGAGACGCAGAAGTTAGCGGGTATGATACCCGCCACGGGACAAATGTTTGTATGATCTGCAAGTATTTGTCTCGTATAAGTATGTATTTACAATAAAAAAGTATATAAGTAGTATATCAGTCATATTGTTCACTTACAAGCTCTACTTACTTTAGGGCTAGATAAGTCTGTGTGAAATATCCTAACACAATTATGTATCTAATACCTTTAAACGAGCAACTCTTGTATATATTACTATTTACATAGGATATGTATATAATCTGAATCTCGGAAACGGCTCCAACGATTTTCATGAAATTTAGTATGCAAGGGTTTTCGGGGACATAAATTGATCTAGCTAGGTTTCATTTTTAGAAAACGTCGTTTTATCCGTGTTTTATAACGAGAAAAGCTCGGTCATCCAGTTACTTTATCTTATCCTTTTATATCTATTAATCGAAGTATTCAATCATGCTATCGATGGATTACCGAAAAGGCAATTATTGATTGATGCCTTTCTTGACGAACTCAGATGGATTTAAAAATTTACAATAATAGTTATCTTATGACCGCGGCGTTCAGTTTTCAGTTCGAAATTTAAAGAACGGAAGTGTTCGAACCAATAATGGGCGTGCATTCGTTTGTAGTGTTCGCCCCGTATACGTCGTTGATGTAGCGTGCCGTTTGCGCCGCACTGCAACGCAACGGAACCCGTATTCCATAACTACTTGTATTTTTAACGTGTCCGTGGCAAAAACGAATAAATTGATATAAAAATAAAACACTAACCAATAAACAAATGATTGAATTCGAAAACAGAATTCCATGTTTTAAAATTTCATTTATTTGAAACTAGCTTTTGCCCGCAGCTTCGCACTCATAATACGTACGTACACTACGTACGTATTTTATAGGCTACTTTTTATGTATTATTATAAATATTTTTATTCAATTTATTTATTTATTTTATAGAACTACATAGAACGGTACATAAACCATTAACACTAGTTAAAACTATACAAAAAAAATTGAATAAAGTCAAACAATAGGTACATAAGTCAATATTACAATAAAATTATAAGCACGATAATAATTAATCAGTCACTTAATTCTAGAAAAATTTAAACATAGGTACTCGTATAATACAGAACTTAAATTCGGTAGGTACTATAATAATTACTGATTTATTTCGCTGAAGGATAGACAGGTCCTAAGGACCTTTATCCATCTGTCCGCAAACAAATCTAAGTCAGCGTTGGTTGTCAAGAGATTGTAAAAGCGCCGAGAGAGTGCGCGGTATGGGCGAGGCAGAGCGCGGGATGCGACGGTGTGACAAGAGGTAACCGCGAATAATTTGTTTCCGAACCCGGCAATAGTATTAAATCAATATAATCGTAATCACAAGGATCACTTTGAAACGTTTTACATACTAGGTGAGTTTAGGTGCTAATTCCTCCTAACCCAAGTCCGAGAAGAACCGGCAAGAAACTCGTCCTGGTCCTAGCGCATTGTATGATGCTTCTTATAACTAGCGCTTAAGTAAGTACGAAAACCTATTAAAAGATTACAGTAGTTTATACATTTGCAATGTCAGTTAACTGTCTGAGGGCAGAGCAACATGAGGCCATGCAATCTCATCAATAATATAGTAATTTATTGTATTTCAAATGGCCAGTAGGTAGGTACTATAGAACGACATCTTTTTAACCGATTTCATCAAAATGTTCTCAATTCGTCGGAATCTTTTGTTTTTTTTTTCATGTATGTTTACCGATTATTCAACTCGCCTGAACTGATTTCATTTTTTTTTTGTTATAAAGGTTTGTTTTAATTTTCTTTTTTTTTTGTATACTTTCCAGGGGGTCCCATTTTAATTTTATCGAAATCGGTCGAGCGGTTTTAAAAAAATCATGAAAAAATCTAAAAACTGTATACATCGATGATATTTTTGTTACCTGCAGTGCAGAGCAGTGCGTTTAGTTGGTCTACCCATATTACATAAAACAAAAAATTTCAAAATAAAATAATTTTATGCTCCTAAATTGTCCAATGAATTCGGTTTTCTTTTTAGTTTTTAAAACGTAATTATTAAATACCTAAACCCTTCAATCACATAATACCATAATTGAAGGAAATATGTATTATTAAAATGTTTTTATGGTGTTCCGATATTTTGTATTTCGGCATAGATAGGAAAAGCATAGTAAAGTCGAGCCATTTTTCGAACTGTGCTTATTATGCAACACTGTATCTAGAGGTCACATTTACCTCGAAGCCTAAACCTATTAATATCGATATTTCGGAACATTTAAACATTTAAACTAGTCTAAAAAAATTAGAATGTCCTTCAATGGTGTGGTGGTGGGCCGCGCCTTTCGATCTTTTCGGTCGTGATTTCAAATCCAGTCGGACATTAATTTTGATATTTCAGTTCGAAAAATGTGTGTGCACTAATACCTACTCATACATTTATACATATTTATGTATATACTAGCTGCTGGCCGCGGCTTTGCACGCATGGTACCTACATAAAAAGTAGCTTAAGTATGTCCTTCTCCAAGGTCCCATCTATCTCTATACCAAAATTCATTAAAATCGGTTCAGCTGTTTAGACGTGAAAACGCAACAGACAGACAGACAGACTGACAGAGTTACTTTCACATTTATAATATTAGTAGCTTAAAATTTTAAACTTCTAGTTCTGAAAATGACAATACTTTCATACAACCTTTCATCTCCCTTTTCAACCCTTTACAACCCTTTTTCCAATTAAAAAGTAGCCTATGTCCTTTCTCAGGCTTTAGACTATCTGTGTACCAAATTTCATTGAAATCGGTTCAGTAGTTTTGGCGTGAAAGCGAGACAGACAGACAGACGGACAGAGTTACATTCGCATTTATAATATTATATATCTTCTTCTTCTTCTTCTTCTCTTCTCTCTCTTCTTCGTACTCTTAAACGGTGAAATCATCGGGAGGAAACCAGCATGTCGTAGATCCTAAAAAGTTGGATCCTGAGGCGCACTTAAATCCTTTCACCACACTAGTTCCAAATAACTGTGACACGATAAGAAGAAGAAGAAGACGATCTTTTAGTAAAGCAATGTCCGGTGCTTTTAAGACATTAAGAGAGCTTAATTTGCTAAACGCATTCGGACAAGAGTTCCAACATAATATACCTACTTGCTTGATTTATTTATTTGTAAGTATTTGTAACTAGGTTTCCGCGCGCAGCTTCGCCCGCGTTGAAGAATTTTCCCGGGATAAAAAGTAGCCTATTTTTTTTTAGTACCTATTAAAACCTTTCGTGGGCCTTATGGAACATACAAAAAAAAATTTGCCGAATTGGCCATTCTCGAGTTATGCGTTTAGCAACATTCATTTTTATTTATAGAGAATAAGATAATCTAAGAGTATTTTTAATTTTTAATTAAGGCGTAGAACTCCAACGTAGTGATTTCAGTTTTCATCCCCACTCCCGTTTTGGAGAATACTGTAAGATTGTAAGATTTCTGTTAAAAAATAAGTACTAAAACCCAAGTAAATATCTAAACATAGGTAAGTACTAGGAACATACCTACATTAGATATTATTTCTTAATAACTTTTACCTTTTACTTTTACTTTTTTCTACTTTTTTTAAGTCTACCCGCATTTTTTTCTGTAGGTAACAGAAAAAAATGCGGGTAGACTTAAAAAAATTACGCGAATACTCGAATACTGTTTGAAAATTTAGCTCTCCAATAAGGCGTAAGTATACCTATTTATAAATACTTATACATTTTTTTGTGTCGCCATTTTTGTGGTTACTTATATATTTTTACTTCGACCCTGACTTTAATCAAGATAGTAAAGTCCAGATAAAATTGGCTTTAGGAGTCGTTATTCATATTGTTATGTCACTCGACCTCAGCTTCTTGTGTAAAATTATGACGTGTCATTTTGCACAACACATTTTGCGTGACCGGCAGACAAACATACTCCTAGCCCCACTTGCACAACTGTCCATAATCGCATTTAAGCAAATCGCCGGTTTGTATAAATAAATAGTGTTAAGTTTAATAGATGTACCTGTTAAATTTAAATGAGAGGATATTCAATTTTTTTATTAAATTAATTAAGCTCAATAGATCGTTTTAAACGATCGTCAATAGCTCAACTCTTTTAAAATATATTTTAAATAATTCTGTATCTACGTTTCTGTACATTTTCTGTAAATAAAAGATTAACTCCATGACAACATAAAATGATAAAAATAAATAAATAAATAATAAAATAAAAAATATTGCTGGACAATGCAGACAACACCATGTAGTCCCAAAATAAGCATAGCTTGTATTATGGTGACTAGATGACTGATAGCATACTGATATATTTTAAAATACATACTTATGATACTTTATAACACCCAGACACAGAGCAAACACCTATGTTCTTCACACAAGTGTTTATCCTGGGAGGGAATCGAACCATTAACCTACAGCGCAGAAGGCAGAGCTACTACCAACTGAGCTGACAGGCCAGTCAGTCATATTCAATAAAACAGCAGAAATAAATTGGTGGTTTTACCGAAATCTAATTTATAAATATGAGAGATAATAGTTGTGCAAGCGACCCCCAGTGCATTTAGTGACCAACAGGTAGGGATGCTCACTAGTCTAGATAAACTATCGATACTTTCACCAGATAACGAGTTTTAGGAGTAGGTATGCGCAAATCGAATCTAAAATTTCCTTCGACAATGCAACCTTTGTTTATATAAACGTACCTCTATTTTTTCTTATTACAGGTAGAAATATAGACTTATTATCAGTTCAAATATTGAGTTATCAAGAAACAATGGGTAAACAAATTATGTAAATGTTAACCTCATTACTGAACTATCATACAAGCTTAACCATGATAATGTTAAACTAATTACTTAGAGTTTTGTACGTACTACAATGGGTTAAACCTTTTATATACCTTACAATAGTTATCTGTTGTTAATAGTTTTCTGGGTGTTTTTCTAGTACGAGTATACTAGGTATGTATTTACAAAAAAACATATATATATATATCAGTCATGTAGTTCCTGTAACGCAAGCTCTGCTCACGTTGCTGTCTTATATGGCCAGCATTATTTATTAATTTATTAATGTGTAGGTACTTTAAAATTAAATTAAGTATGTAGGCACCTAGTATTTTTTTGATACCTACCACGTAAGAGTCAAAACTCGTGACAACAACACTATCGTGATGAGAGACGGGGTTGTTTCGTAACGTCTCCGTCCTCTGTTGTGCCGAGCCAGTCTATCGATGGCCGAGCGAGTAATCTACCGACTCGTTACTTAATTTCCCCTCACTACGCGACGACATGCCACAAAACGTTCGAAATTTAAACTAAAATGTATTAATTGCGTTCATCCGCGTTCGTGATCGATTTTATCGTGTTGATTGTTTTTGTTAAATACCTACATAAAAAGTTAAAACATGCTTGAATCATTGTTATGTTAAAAATAAGGATTGTTGGCGATAAACGGTAAGTAAAAACTTTATGATACCTAATATTGTTAATAAACTTTACCTTGAACTTGACTAATAGCCCGACAGTGCACATTTTTGTAAAAAAAGAAAAAATACGCGTTCTGCACTACCTATAAAGTCATTTTAGTTTTATTGTAGACTGATTGACACTTACTTACTCAAGTTACTAGCGGTAAAACAGCTCTTAAAAATGTTTTAACGCTTTAAAATGACTCACTTAATTTCCTGACAAATACAGAGCATAAATCAGTATCATGAACATTGTAACTTATTATAGGCAAATTACTTCCCTATCAGATAAACGTGCAAAAATGCATTTTTTCCATTACACACGTAAGTAGTTAGACATTAAGAGGCCTTTTACATTACGACCGTGAATTACAAATTAAATGACCATCTTTGACGTTCATTCAGATCATTTCGTCAATTTTGACTTAATTGTGTGGTGGAAAATAGTTATTAGTATAGTTCATAACGGCCTTGCTGTTCGCATTTTTTCATAAGTAGAATCTATTTATATAAAGCCAACATTCTGAGGAAAGTTTAAAAAAAATACGCGGTGGTACTTTTTTCAAGCTCGTGGATAAACAAACCAAATTTATTACGGCAGGGAAATTAAAATTATGATTCATATTTCTTGTGGTATTATTCATTTCAAAAGCTCTAGTAGAAAAAATATTTTTATTTTCAATGCGTAGACAGATAGTCGAAAGAGACTAAATATTTTTTTTAGGTACTGTAAAGGTGGAGCTACAAGTTTTATGTAATTTGAAGTCAGTTGAGCTTTCTTATAGATAGATATAGATCGTCTTAAACGGTCCATAGATAGCTCAACTGTTTCACGTGTATTTTATGTTATTGTATATTATTTTGTACATTACTGTAGTTATTTCTTTAAATAAAATGTTTTATACTTACTAAGTAAGTATTTGAAGTTAAAAGTAAGAGCTTTTATTTATTTACTTTGCAAAACGAAAATCTTTTAATAGCTGCGTCTTTAAATATGTATGTAGGTATGTATTTAATAATTACGTTTTAAAAACTAACAATATAAAATTTAAGATATATCTTTATTTTTTGAAATCCGATTTCTATTTCAATAAAATTTAAATGGGAAAACCTGGAAAGTATGCCCTCTGAAACAAAACATATTTTTTCAAACCGGTTAAGGCGTCTTTAAGTAATCGGTGATACAAAAAAAAAGATTCAGACGAATTGAGATCCTCCTTTTTTAGAAGTCGGTTAAAAAGTAAATAAAGTAAATAAATTCTGTTTTATTAGTCTCCCGCAAAGAAAACGAAGACCCGTATTTTTCATGCTGATACCCGTTTGACCCGTTAATTTAAAAAGTAGCAAGTAACAACCCTAGACAAACTTCGCTATTCACGTACACCACAAAATAATAAGTACAATATCAAGGTAAGCTGTTTTAAAATCCAGTATGTTCAGACCTCTTATTCAAAGCACACAGCTTTTGAATACAGATCTCGATACATTGGCATATATATTTGTATCCAGTACATATGGACCAAGTTCAAGTACAATTTCGTTTGTTATAGAGCTCTGGTTTAGTCGGTTCTTGTCAACTTTCAAAGTCAAGGTAAAGTTCGGAGAAAAATTCGATGTTTTATAAGTGTATACACATATCAATAAGGCTTTAGTTGGCCGGCGCTAGTTCTGCGGATGAGTGCAAAGTTCGATCTAATTTACAGTGAATATTTTTGGTAAGTCTGCAAAAGCCACTTGGGAAAACTTCTCATCAGTTATCATAACGAAAGAATTATTTAAAATATTAACGTTTGATTCACATTTATTTATTTTCAAACTGAATAAGTAATTGAAATGTACAACTTATAAATAAAAAAAACAGAATTTAGTTCAGTGAACGCAGGTAAAGTGCCCAAAAGGCTGGCTCGTTGAATAGGTAGCCATACTAATCCATTGTCATAGGCAAGCCCTTTGATCAGTGGAATATATATATGAATAATATATATACATAATTTATTATTAAATATATAATGAATATATATATCTATTTTTTGTTATATATACAGGGTTAAGTGGGGTAAATGCGAGTACCATTACTAGAATTACATATTCACCATACACAACTTTTAAGTTTGATATAATTTAAAGTATATAATTCCCATGAGTATCAAGCATTTAGTAGGCCAAAGTTTTAAGTAATTTGTAATATTAAAATAACTCTGAAAAGTGGAAGACTAATAAAGGTTAAAAAAATATGGCTCTCTTATTACATTTCCCCTTGTCTGGGCAAATGTAATATTGTTGCTCAATTACTTAGGACTGTAGATAGTTGTAAATCAGGGGTAATAGCAAAAAAATTCGAAAAAAGGAATTAACTTAAAAAAAAAACTTACAAAGATATGAACTTTTTCTTACAGACTACACAACTATTCAGTTTTTAAACCAGTTTTCTTTAAATAATAAACCATCGACACATTCCTATAACTTTTACCCCGCTATTGCAATTTCTCCCTTAGACTATATATGTATTTATTTATATTCAACTAGCGACCCGCCCCGGCTTCGCACGGGTGCAATGCTGATACTAAATATACTACAGAATGCCTTTATATCCAACGTTATCTAAGAGAATAACATAGACTAAGAGATAGACGTATACCATTTTAAGGTGTACAATACTGTAGTACATTATTTTGATCTATCTCGTAGGGTTCAGCCAGCGTTTGCAATTTATGCGCAAAATAAATAATAGTTTAAAGAAACTAAAAAACACGCTTTATATAGAAAACCAAACTAAAAAAATAGATATTAATTTTAATAAATGTAGGTAAGAAGAAAATATTTTAAGTATTTAAAAAAAAGCGTGGGTTGCATGGCGTCAATAGTTATAAATATTTTATTGATAGATATGAGAAGAAGGATTATCATTTCGATAATATCTTAAAAAGCACCCCACGCTTTTTTTAATAAAACATTTTTTTCTTAACTACATTTATTAAAATTATTTTCAATTTTTTTAGTTTGGTTTTCTATATAAAGCGTGTTTTTTAGTTTTTTTAAACTATTACCTATTTATTTTCTACTTTTTAGTTTTAGGATAATCGTTTTTTTTTTTTTCGAATTATTGCATTGTCATCTGTCTTTGACAGATGTGCAAAATTTAAATGAAATCTGGCCATTTAAAGTGGGTCAAAATCGCGTCCTTTTTTTTATTTTTTTTTTCGAATTATTCCATTGTCATCGGTCTTTGACAGGTGTGCAAAATTTGAATGAAATCTGGCCGTTCAAAGTGGGTCAAAATCGCGTCCTAAGGAGTCGGTTACATACAAACATACCAACATACAAACATACATACCTACAAGTGAAACTAATATAAAGCGTATAAAAAGTGTTTATTTACGACACCGTATTAGAAGCCTCTAAAATTACCAGTGTTTCTCTACTATATTATGCATGTTTTATACATATAAACCTTCCTCTTGAATTACTCTATCTATCAAAAAAACCGCATCAAAATCCGTTGCATAGTTGTAAAGATCGGGAACGTACAACGGGACAGACAGACAGCGAGAGGCGACTTTGTTTTATACTATGTAATGATTATCATTAAGTGATCCAAAACATTTTTTTTTTCAAATTTAAATGAGACAAAAAAGGAAGTATACCGTCCCAAACAAACAATATTTTTATAGATCAGTTCATAAAATGAGTTCTGAAGTAAAAAACATAAAAATAAAAAATACAACAGATTTGAGCACATCCTTCTTTTCAAATCAGTTAAAAATAAGCTTTTTTAAATATAACAAAAAAAACCTTACTTATTTTATACTAACTGTAAAAAAATTCTACTTTCAAAGGTTGTCTTTTTACGTCTGTTGCCTGCTTTTTTTAATTATCTGTGAACTTATTAGCTTTAAGATGAGCGTGTTATTATCTATAGTTATTAGTGCAAACAAACTCATTAAAAATAATCAGTTATTGTATGCTAATAGAGCAGTTAGCACCACCTTGGTCTTCATAGATATTTTTCCATGACCGTTTGCAGATTTTTTTTTATTAAATTAATGACTACTGACGATTACGACTAGATTTTTTATACAAACCTCACGTTTTATTATTTAATTACATAGAATTCACTTTATTCAGATCTATATCCATTTTTTTTTAAATACACAAAATAATTTACCTACCAATGGTAATTTCGCATTTGAAGGGCTGCAGTGACTACTTAAGACGGCCTCTTTGTTATATCATGAACCTTGCCCTTACTACCGGTGATTATCCACGCCAGTGGAAAATTACGAGAGTTAGACCGATTCCTAAAGCTAAAGATACAACTGAGGTTGACAATTATCGACCTATTGCAGTACTTTCCGCGCTCGCCAAGCTTTATGAATCAATATTGCATAGTCTAATATGCCCTCAGATAAAACCTTTTTTATGCGACTCGCAGCATGGATTTAGAGTTAAGCGTTCTGTAAATACGAATTTGTTGACTCTTGTTGATTTTATATCTCTGCACTTGGACAAGAGTAAGCAGGTCGATGTTATATACTTCGATTTTAAAAAGGCTTTCGACAGAGTTGATAATGATGTTCTGCTGAAAAAACTTTGTAATATTGGTTTTTCAACAAAATTACTTAAGTTATTTGCAAGTTATATGCGTGACAGGCAGCAATTTGTGCAACATGGATGCTTTGTTTCAGCTCCCTATCATACACGGTCTGGAGTCAGTCAGGGCTCAATATTGGGCCCGCTCTTGTTTGGTATTATGATAAATGACCTTGATGCTGTTCTTAAACATACGAAATGTCTGTTGTACGCTGACGACTTGAAGTTGGTCCATAAAATTGAACAAATTAATGATTCCATACATCTGCAGGAAGACATTAATGCCGTTTTTGATTGGAGTCTTACAAACAAGCTTTTCTTCAACATGGCCAAGTGTTGTGCTATGACTTTCAGTCGCGCGCGTGTACCATTCCTAGCACAATATTTGCTAGGTATTGAACCCATAGTTAGGGTCAACTCTGTGAGAGACCTGGGCGTTAATTTTGATACACGTCTGAATTTTCATGAGCATATGAACGTACTCGCTGCCGATTGTTATCGTAGGTTAGGTTTTGTTCTGCGGAATGCCCGTGAATTTCACGATGCCGGTGCTATAAAACTGGTCTACTCGGCTCTTGTAAGGAGTAAGATTGAGGCGGCGTCTATCGTATGGCATCCACATGAGAGTACTTACGCCTTGCGATTGGAGAAGATCCAAAAGGCTTTTTTAAGATTTTTGTACAAAAAGACCTATGGATATTATCCTTTCCTTTTCCCCACAATATTTTTACTTGGTGCGCTAGGCTTCAACTCTCTGGAAGCTAGGCGTCACTACAATCTTCTGGTCACTGCTTGTCTGATACTGCGCGGTACTTCAGACTGCCCTGAATTAGTGGCTAGAGTTGTAAGACTGTCTGTTCCCGAAGTGCCTAAATACTCGCTGAGGCCCCGTAGTCACGACTTACTGGCTGCACCGTGGGCGCGGTCAGTCGCGCACGACAACTCGCCTCTTGTTCGGGCTCTAAAATTATTAAATGCGCTTCTGGCATCAACACCTTCTTGTGATCTGTTTGCTGACCGATGGACGAATGTGTGCAGAGAATGTCTGAGGTATTGTGAGACGATTGATAGTAGTAGAATTAGTTCAATCTGTTAATACTTTTTTTTTTGTTATTTTTTTAAGTATTTTTATTATTAATTATTTAGTAAAAATATTTTATAGTGTTAAATTTTTCTGTTAAAATGTTATTTCATAGCGCCTTGGTGTACCTACTGTAATGCTATGATCTTATTGTGTAAATAAATAAATAAATAAATTGTATTATGCAGAGAATAAACACATTCACAATAAATATTTAAAAAATATTGGTTGACAATGCACACATCATCTAGCCCCAAACTAAACATAGCTTGTATTATGGTGACCAGACGACTGATATAATACTTTTATACTTTTAAATACATACTTAAGATATAACTTTTAAAACTATCATGGTTTTGCACATAATTTTCACTCAAAACGGGATATTTAACATGATGTATGAGTTTTTCTGCTTCTCGATGTTTCGGCACAGTTGCATGCGCCATGATCACGAGATAAACTGGTCTATAAACAGTTTATCTCGTGATCATGGCGCATGCAACTGTGCCGAAATATCGAGAAGCAGTAATACTCATATATCATGGTAAATATCCCGTTTTGAGTGAAAATTATACTTAAGATAATTAACACCCAGACAAAAATTCAGAATATAACAGTTCAGCTCAAAACTCAACAATATAACAAAACAGTTAACAATGTAACAAAATTATATTATACTAGTTCCCTAAGCATGTCATATGGGTACTTACGGCTAAATTAAATAACAGTATATAAGTAGGTATCCGTAAAGTTAAGTACATACATAACTCTCAGTGGCTCTCTGACGAGCTTCTGTGGCGTGTGGCCAAGGCCCAGCTGAGACGCAGAATGTTGCGGGCGATTCCTGCAGCGGGACAAATGTTTGTATGATCTGCAAGTATTTGTTTAGAATAGAACATAATTATTGATTTGACAGACAACACGAAAACAGGTTACAGACATAGAGAAACAAATAGGTAAATGATTAGAGTAGGTAAATAGGCTTATTCCGTTTATCCACGTAGATACTCGGAAACGCGTGTCCATCCATCGAACGGGGTGGATATTCGTATCTTTCTTTCGATTTTCTCCTATGATTTTGCCTATGTACAGTAATTTACAGAAACATACACAAACCCGGTCCAAGAAACTTCGTGAACATTAAAATAGGACGAATTTATCCAGGATACACAACTACGTCTATTCAATAATGAAATAAATGTTGGTCATTATCTGGACATATTGCAAAATTTATAAAAACTACCAGACCCGCCTCGGCTTCGCATGGGTGTAAACTTTTTTGTTTATTTTTAGTTAGTAGAGAAGTCATAATTATTTTTGTTTGGGGAAAAGTTATTTTTAGAGATACAGGATGCAAGTTTTTATTTGATAGATAATTTAATTCAAACTGTACTTGGGGTAAAAAATCGGAAGAACAATCAGATGTGAATTCCGGTTATCCACCCCGTTCAGGGTGGATAGATGGACAAGCGTTTCCTAATATCCACCGAAGTTGGCTGTTTTAGGGTGGATAAACGGAATAAGCCGCTAAATGTTTCGGATCTGGATGTTAAAAAAAAGTATATAAGTAATAAGTAAATCATGTTGTACCCATATCACAAGTTATACTAAACTTTGGGGCCAGATGAAGCTATATAAAATATCCGACATAGTCTAAGATTTTTGAAGTGATAACTTCTTATGGGAGGGAAAACCGCATAGTTACGTAACGCGTTACGGCGCCGGTCTGTCTGGCTTCCTTTTCTCTCACGCATACGGCAGCGGTAGGCAGCCTCCTCCTCTCTCACTCTAACCAACAGCGCTAGTTTAAGTTATCACTTCTGCCGGGCGTCCCCAGACGCACATGTTCTTATTCATTACTATGGTTCATCCCCGAGTATATTATTAGTACTTAATCTTTTTATCATTCTTTGGTTTAATTAAACATGTATTATACAATACTTTAACTTTGACGGGCTGTCAGCTGTTGGTAGTAGCCTTCTGCGCTGTAGATTGATGGATGTCTGTTCCCAAGATACAATCTATCAGCTAAACAAATTTCATTAAGATTCGTCCAGCTGTTTAGCCTTGAAAAGATAATATACAGACACACAGAGACACTTTCGAATATTAGTATGGGTTTCGTAAGTAATTAAATACCAACGCAGGCAGCTTGTTAGGCACTTTCTTATTTTTAACCGACCTTAAAAAAAGGAGGAGGTTCTCAATTTGACTGTATATTTTTAAACCTTTGTTACCTCATAACTCTGTCATTTATGAACCGATTTGAAAAAATCTGATTTCATGTGAAAGGATATAACTTCCCGATTGGTCCCATATAAATTTCATAAAAATAGGTTTTATATCAAAAAAACTGAAAAAAATGTCATCCACTTGTATTTTGATATTTTGTTTTTTATTACATGAAGTCGGTCTTTTTAGTTTTTAAAACGTAATTATTATTTTCGTCTTTGTTAATGGCATGTGACATAATGATGACAGTATTGTCAGTGTCAAGTGATTCTATTTAATAGTAAGATATCACAAAGTCATATGCGATTATTTTTAGTCGTCATGCCAAGTAAACATTGTGCTCTTATATTATTTATTTATCTCGAGTTATTTCCGGTTTTATTAGTAGGTAAAGTTGGTGTCCGTGTTTGTATTTAAATAGAGCTAGAGATATTGACTGGGGTGTGAATAATTGAAATGAAAGCTTTGTGTTTCTTGTGATTCGAGCAAAAAAAACCTGTATAACTATTTTATATCAAAGACACAATTTTATATAAAACTAGCGACCCGCCCCGGCTTCGCACGGGTGCAATGCTGATACTAAATAAACTACAGAATATCTTTATATGCAACGTTGAGGATAAGGATATAAGAGGATAACATAGACTAAGAGATAGACATATACCATTGCGGTCTTTTGTGTTGACCTTTTTAAGGTGTACATACCGTAGGACATTATTTTGATCTATCTCGTAGGGTTCAGCCAGCGTTTGCAATGTAAGCGCAAAAAAAGTGTTTATTTACGACACCACATTAGAAACCTCTAAAATTATCAGTGTTTCTCTACTAAATTATGCATGTTTTATACTTATAAACCTTCCTCTTGAATTACTCTATCTATTAAAAAAAAACCGCATCAAAATCCGTTGCATAGTTTTAAAGATCTAAGTATACATCGGGACAGACAGACAGCGGGAGGCGACTTTGTTTTATACTATGTAATGATAATAAATGACGAACGACAAGATACAACATTGTGACATACCGTCACAATGTTGTACCGTTGTCCGTCCGCCCGTACGTCTGTCTAGACGTACGGGCGGACGGACAACAAAGTGATCCTATAAGGGATTCATTTTTTTTTCTTTTGAGGAACCGAACCCTAATAAATATAATTACGTTTTAAAAACTAATGAAATTTGAACCTATCATAAATTTTTAGTGGAAAGTAGATGTATTTTGTATATATATAATATGGGTAACCCAAATAAACGCACCGCTCCAATGAGACAGCGAGGTATCGAAGTACATGAAAACATCATCGATGTGTATAATTTTTAGATTTTCGTAGATTTTTCAGCTCGACCGATACCTGTGAAGTATTCTCTTTCAAACAAAAAAAATCGGTTCAGCCGTTTTCGAGTAATCGGTGAACATACATAAAAAAAAAAGATTCCGAAGAATTGAGAACCTCCTCCTTTGTGATAAAGTCGGTTAAAAATGTAATTACGTTTTAAAACCTAAAAATAAACCAACTTCATTAAATGAAATTTGAGCCCATAAAAATACAACCGAATTGAGAACCTCCTATTTTTGAAGCTGGTTAAAAAGTTTTTATTTAACTCTTTTTAGTACTTTATCATTTTTCGAAAATCGTGAACACCACTGGAAAGTCAAAAGAAGCAAAATATCAAAATTTCGTTTCATCCAAGTGGATGACATATTTTTTTTCAGTTATTTCGCGGGACAGCCAAAAAATAATCTTTTTTTGAAGTGAAAACTTCTGTGAATCCACGTGTGAATTGCACACGTTTTTTTTTATTAGAATCTACTACTGTTTAATGTCAACGACACCATTTGCCACCTTGCTCGTTGATTATAAGGTCAGCTTCTTTATACCGGAACGAATGCAATTTTTGTTTTCTCGTAAATCTTCACTTGACCCCTCGACCACGAGAATGTAACCTTCAGTTACGTGGTGTTTTTAAAAATAAAACACTTGCCTTTTGCCCCTGTCAATTTGGATTTTCAAAACCATAAAACAGACAAATATGAAATAAATGCCGGACATTTCACACAGCATAAGATAAGCATGATTGTGTTATGGGTACCACATAACTGGATATACTACTTTAAAAAAAAATTACAAACATAATTATACATAGAAACACCCAGAGACAAATACTTGCAGATCATACAAACATTTGTCTCGCAGCGGGGATCAAGCCCGCAGCCTTCTGTTTCTCAGCTGGACCCACTGCACCACATAGCAATAGAAGCCGATAGAAATCGCAGCGATCTGTAATACCAATTCATCAATAGTAACTAAAAGCTATTAGTATCAATGTTTTGATAGTATCAGTTCCATAATCGCCCCACTGGGCTTGTTTCAAGTTTTGCTTCTCAAGTTTACCTAGTTACGTCATAACTCCGTCATCTACCAATGATCTGTATAAATCTTTATTTTTTTGCGAAAGAATATACTTTCCGATTGGCTTCATAGAAATTTCAAGAAACTGGATAGTTTTGTTTTAAAATTAAAATCAAAGCTGGATAAAATATGTTATCCAAGAAATTTTGTATTAAGCTTACCTGTTACTTTCCAGTGGTGTCTACTAAAACGCGTAAAATAAAAACTTTTTAACCGACTTACAAAAAAGGAGGTTCTAAATTCGGTGTATTTTTTTACTAAATGAAGTCGGTTTACTTTTTAGTTTATAAAACGTAATTATATAAAGGTCAGGTACTGACTTCTGAAGCATTCACTGTGCATCTGCATTATTTATCTAAGGGTGTAAATAGGCAATTATATTAAAGGTAGGTACTGATTTCAATGTTTATAAATGAGAATTATGATAAATTACTACTAAGTTTGTAATAAGAGTTAAATCAAAGGCAGAAACAACTGCTTATAGAGAGCTGTTGGACAAAGTTGGACACCATTTTTAACCGACTTTATCAAAAAGGAGCAGGTTCTCAATTCGTCGGAATCTTTTTTTATTTTTTTATGTATGTTCACCGATTACTCGAAAACGGCTGAACCGATTTGGAAAATTCTTTTTTTGTTTGAAAGGGTATACTTCACAGGTGGTGCCATATAAATTTTATCAAAATCGAGCTGAAAATTTAACGAAAATCTAAAAATTGTATACATCGATGATGTTTTCATGTACTTTCATACCTCGCTGTCTCATTGGAGCGTGGCGTTTATTTGGCCTACCCATATTATAATATACAAAATACATCTACTTTCCACTAAAAATGTATTATAGGCTCGAATTTCATTCAATGAAGTCGGTTTCTTTTTAGTTTTTAAGACGTAATTATGTTACAGTGAAAAACAAAACACTAACACGCAGCTTAGAATATATTACCAAATACTTTAACAAAATATAACAGTGCCCTTATAGTAAAGCTACGCTGCGATAAGTTCTGGGCCTAGCACGCACTAGGGAAATTGTAATTACTAAGTATAGGTATGTAATTTTTTTGTAAATTATTTTTTGGATTGTGCGAGTCTACGTCTTATTCTGTTCCACCGAATAGCGCAAAAAATCGACATAATGTTAGGTATCCAAGCTCTGCTTACTTTGGGGTCAGGTGATGCTGTGTGAAAGTACCAGCATTATTTATTCATTTATTACTAGCGACCCGCCCCGGCTTCGCACGCGTGCAATGCTTACACTAAATATACTACAGAATGTCTAATGTGATTAGAAACCTCTAAAATTATCAGTGTTCCTTTACTATATTATGCTTGTATTATACATATAAACCTTCCTTTTGAATCTATTAAAAAACCTATCTATTAAAAAAAACTACATCAAAATCCGTTGCGTAGTTTTAAAGATCTAAGCATACACAGGGACAGACAGACAGCGACTTTGTTTTATACTATGTAGTGATATTAAAAAAAGTAGAGATCTTACGACGATTGTATAAAGAAACCCGTGCACCAGTGAGAACAACCAAAACAACCAAAAACGTACCAAATGTTCTGAAGATCGCTGGTTTAATTCTTCACATAGTATAAAACAAAGTCGCTTTCCGCTGTCTGTCTGTCCCTATGTAGGTATGCTTAGATCTTTAAAACTACGTAACAGATTTTGATGCGGTTTTTTTAAATTGATAGAGTGATTCAAGAGGAAGGTTTATATGTATAATACATGATAATATAGTAGAGAAACACTGATAATTTTAAAGGTTAGCGTATATGGGTTCAATGTATTAGAACTAATGAACTACAGCAACGTGTGGCCGGGTCAGCTAGTAATAAAAATAATATTTCCAATGCCGCCAATGTCTTGGGAACGCTGCCCTCTGGCAGTGATCTAGATCGGTTGATCTATAGATCATTTTAAAAAGTCCTTATATAGCTCAACTGTTTTACGTGTATTTTATATTATTGTATATTATTCTGTACATTTCTGTAATTATTTTCGTAAACAATACATTAATATTTAAAAAAAATTGCTACTATTGTTAATTGTTTTGTGTTAATGACTCAAATATACCCTAAGAAAACTGTTAATTGGTCTATAGTTACATAATGTAGACAATGGGTCTATCATAATCATAATGTCCAAAATCCTTACTATAATATAATATGATAAATGCGAATGTAACTCTGTCTGTCTGTCTGTCTCACTTTCACGCCAAAACTACTGAACCGATTTAAATGAAATTTGGTACACAGATAGTCTAAAGCCTGAGAAAGGATTTAATTGGATTAGAGGGTTGTAAAGGGTTGAAAAGGGGGATGAAAGGTTGTATGAAAGTATTGTCATTTTCAGAACTAGAAGCATAAAATTTAAGGCTGATGATCCCTACTAATATTATAAATGTGAAAGTAACTCTGTCTGTCTGTCAGTCTGTTACGTTTTCACGTCTAAACCGCTGAACCGATTTTGATGGATTTTGGTATAGAGATAGATGGGACCTTGGAGAAGAGCATAGGCTAGTTTTTATGTAGGCACCATGCGTGCGTAGCCGCGGGCAGCAGCTAGCCACTATTATATTTATTGTATATATTGTATTAATAAGGTTCTTCAAAAACTTCAAGGCCTATTTTGTTTTAAGCAGTTCATGTTGTTAGACTACTTATTGTTATATGAAAATAAAATATAAATGATTGTCTATTATTAAATTCTTTGTTTTAGGTCAGCGGAACAAGGAACATAATTAATATGATGTATAAAATTTGAATCTGTGCCTAGGTCGTTTACCTGATCAAGATTGGAATTGTATAATTTTACTTATTATTTTTCAGGCACCAGCAGAGTCAAATAGTGGCAGAACATGAAGCCATTTATAAAACAGGCAAGTTTACTCAGTAACGTATCCATAAACGATACTAACCAATTTACGTAAGTAGCTGGTAGTAACAGAGACGTAGAAAATTGCGGGTTCGATTCCCGCCGAAAGACAAATGTTTGAATAGATCATTCAAGTATCTATTCAAACATTTATCATAAACACCATGCAAGTATTTCAAAAAAAGTTAATATGTAGTATATCAGTCATGTGGTACCCATAACACAAGCTCTGCTTACTTTGGGGTCAGATGAAGCTGTGTGAAATGTCCGGCGTTTTTTTAACCACCACTGTTTATTATTTTACATAACAACTTTTTTATTTGAGCTTTTTAATGCCAACCTACTGAACCCTCAATCTCGCCGCCCGAGCCAGGGCGTCTACTCGGCAAACCGACTTGTTCTTCTTCTTCTTATTTGTTAATGGCCTGTGACATACTAATGTCAATTTTGCCAGTGTTTATAGTTTCTAGTCAGTTTGTTTGTTATTAGTCTTAGTCGATGGTCAATTGGCAATCCTAGACGTCACGCGGAATGGCTTCTAGAATTTACTTGAGATTCCTCGTCGTTCAAATCATATTGCACCACAATACACATATGATTCAATTATCCATACCCGTCCTGTAGTCACAATTTATTCATTAAAATTCCGCCAAGATTACTGAATAAAACATGCAATAAAACGGGTAAAAAATATTAAATTAGCAGAGCTATGTTACTCCATGAAACGACAGACGAAGAATCTCAACCGACTTGAATGTATGCTCTTCTTCGTTAATGGCATTTGTCATAATAATGTAAATTTTGCCAGTGTCAAGTGTTTATAGTTTGATGTCACAAAGTCGTATCTTGACGTTTGTAATTTTTCTAGAGTTAAGTAATTCCGTTTTTTTTTAAATTATGGTGTTCTTATTTAAATAGAGCGAGAGTTATTGACTCGGGCGTGAATAATTGGAATAAAAGCTTTATGTTTCTTTGTGATTCGAGCAAAATAGGTATAATTAGTTTACAAAAAATACACATTTTTTTACTAAATAATCAAATAACGAACGACAAGATACGACTGAGAAATCATACAATTTCGGGTATTGTTTCGAGTTTTATTAGTAATTTTGCTGATTTTATTCAAATTTAGCTAGAGGTATTGGGTATTATACTTGGGTGTGAATAATTGGATTGAAAGGTTTGTCTTTCTTTGTTATTCGACCAAAAATGGTTATTTTTGTATCATCTATACTAATATTATATAAAGGAAAAATTTGATTGTTTGTTTGTTTGTATTGAACAGGCTCCGAACTACTAAACCGATTTGAAAAATTATTTTACCGTTGGAAAGCTACACTATACACTATCCCCGGGTGACATAAACTCTCATAGAATAGAATAATGAGATTCCTGAAGTACAAGCCTCCAGCATAAACCACAAAACATTAAATATGTACTTGTTACTAATACATAGAATGGCTATGTGCGGAAGGCGCGCCACTATGCGAGTGCGCATTGCACAAAATAAATAAAAAAAATGCCATATCTTACAATAACTGTGAAAACGTTTTATGTAACGATAGCATCATGAAAATGAAATTGTATAAATTGACAACCCCTGTGTCAAAAAAAGTGAAAAGATACTTTATTCAATACAATCACAAGGATCACTTTGAAACGTCTTACATACTAGGTGAATTTAGGTGCCAATTCATCGTAACCCAAGCCCGAGAAGAATTGGCAAGAAACTCGTCTTGGTTCTAGCGCTTTTTTACATGATCCATCTTATAACTACCTTAACTACGAAATACTTATACAAGAGAGTTTATACATTTCAAGTGTGTCGGTTAACTGTCTGACGGCAGAGCAACATGAGGCCATGCATTCTTATCAATAATATAGTCATCTATATTTAAGCTTTCTTCAAAAGACTACCTTTTATGTATGCTTTAAATTTCTTAATAGGTATTTTAGTAGCATTTTCAGGAAGCTTATTATATATAGAAGCGCACCGTGTTCCCCTTAGATGACTTATTTACTTGTTCTAGTCGAAACCTAGGGATGTATAATTTATGTTTATTCCTAGTGTTGATTTTATGAAGGTCACTATTTTGCTGAATCCCATCTCTGCTCTGCTTACTTTAGGGCTAAATGATGCTGTGTGATGTCCAGCATTTATATGTATATATACATAGCCGGGAATGTATCTACGCTTGGGATTAATGCAATGTGAGCTAGAATTATGAGTTTATTTGTATGAACATAACATTGAATCATGTCTTCCAGGCCTTCGTGGTGAGTGGAGCAGCGCTCAACATAGCAGGCCACGGCTGCGCACACGGCTTCCCGGCGGTTCTGTTCGCGCAGATCAACAGTAGTGACGGCCCTGTCAAACTGACAGATCATGACACTTCCTGGATTGGTAAGTTTGACGGATAGAAGGACTTTAAAGCACAATATCCCTACATAGGCTAATGTTTATGTAGGTACCACGCGTGCGAAGCCGCGGGCAGCAGCTAGCACTTCTATTATATCATTGTAAATTCAAAAGTGTATGGTTTTTACCTTTTTACCACAAAACGGCTGAACGGATTTTGATAAAACTTGGTAAGAAAATAGATTGATTCTTGGAGATGGACATGGGCTACTTTTTAGGTACTTAGGTATCATTTGTGCAAAGCCACGGTCATCAGCTAGTAGGTAATCAATCATTCAAACCTTCTTATTGTCTCATTAGTTAAATAAATAAATAAATAATACCGGGCATTTCACACAGCATCATCTGGCCCTAAAGTAACCAGAGCTTGTGTTATGGTTAAACTTTTTTACATATAAAACATAATATTTTAATACGAACAATAGTTCAAATAACTGGGCGTCAATTTGAATATTCACTTTTCACCTTTGTCTACCAGCTTCTATACGCAACAGGAATTTAGATAGGCATTGTTTCAATAATTTGTTTGATTCTAACTAGAACCCGTTTGGAAGATGGATTGGTATTACGGCAGGCCAGACGTAGGTACCATCTATCACGAGCCACACAAGAACTCGTGATAGATAGAGATGCACTATGTAGGTAGGTTGATTTCTAAAATTAGGAATTGTCTAAAATATATTTAGTTAGTCATAGTCTTAGCATTTGTAAAACCTATTCGGTTGGTACCATCTAACTAAATTAGGAACGCTTAATTAAATTAGATAAAATTAAAAAAGGATAAGTTGGTAGCAGCAGAATACCAAAGTTTCATTTGACAGTTCTAAACCTAATTTTTAACCGACTTTACCAAAAAGGAGGAGGTTCTCAATTCATCGGAATCTTTTTTTTTTTATGTATTTTCACCGATTACTTGAAAACGGCTGGACCGATTTGGAAAATTCTTTTTTTGTATTACTTCACAGGTCTCATATAAATTTTATCAAAATCGGTCGAGCTGAAAAAACAACGAAAATCTAAAAATTGTACACTTCGATGATGTTTTCATGTACTTCGATGATGTTTTCATGTACTTCGATGATGTTTTCATGTACTTCGATACCTCGCTGTCTCATTGGAGCGGTTGCGTTTATTTGGCCTACCCATATTATATATATACAAAATATATCTACTTTCCACTAAAAATGTATTATAGGCTCAAATTTCATTCAATAAGTCGGTTTCTTTTTAGTTTTTAAAACGTAATTATAGCTAAGATTAGTTAGGTTGGTGACAAAATTGAGGCCAATGTTAGGTACTAGGGCTCGTTAGGTTAGGCTTTGCGTCGCTGTTTATATAAAGTACCTGGATGAGCGAGCTTTGCTTGGTATAAAACACGGATAAAACGACGTTTTCTAAAAATGAAACCTAGCTAGATCGATTAATCGCCCCCGAAATCTCCTGCATACCAAATTTCATGAAAATAGTTGGGAGCCGTTTTCGAGATTTAGATTATATATATAGGTACATATAATACATAGAAACACCCAGACCCGAAACCAATACTTGCAGATCATACAAATATTTATCCCGCGGCGGGAATCGAACCCGCAACCTTCTGCGTCTCAGCCGGATCTTAGCTCACTGCGCCACAGAGGTCGTCTGATAGATATATAGATGTGTCTGCGGAGTCTGCTTCAGTACTTATACTAATAAGTATTCTGTGTACAGTTCACTCTAAAGCAGTGAGAATTCTCACTGCTTCAGTGTCAATTCGTTTTGACTGCGTGCGTGTACGCAACTTGTATCGCTAACAAGGATACAAATCAGTAAGCACAAAAGGGCAAGGGAAAGCGAGAGAAAGCCCTATTGGGTAACAACTTTATCTAAGTACCATAAAGGAAACACCATAATAAATATGGGTGGCATACCCTAACATGCGTGTCACGGACAAAGATACCTAACTAACTTTCCTACTATAAAAAACCAATTTATAAAAAAGTTAACGTATTCTTTATTTAATAATAGCTGGTGCCCGCGACTTCGTCTGCTCAGGATTACTACTTTGAGTAGTCTATTTTCTTCTCTAAGGTCCTATCTAACTTTCTACCAAAATTCATCAAAATTATGGTGAGAAATCGTTATATTTGGACAATTCACACAATATTTTTATAAATTATAGCCTATGTGTTATTCTGATGTATAAGCTATTTTATTGTAAAGTTTCATTAAAATCCATTCAGTAGTTTTTGCGTGAAGAGTAACAAACATACATACCTACAAACTTTCGCGTTTTTAGCATTAGTAAGGATATATAACTAGCTCGTGCCCGCGATTTCGTCTGCGCAGGATTAGCACCTGCTTCGTGTAATTCTAATGATTTTTGCAGCACACGCCAGAATAACTCGAAAATGGCAGAGTTTTTTCCTACTAACTTGACACTTATCGTTATATTTTGGACAATTCACACAATATCTTTATAAATTATAGCCTATGTGTTATTCTGATGTATAAGCTATATTATTGTAAAGTTTCATTATAATCCATTGAGTAGTTTTTACGTGAAAGAGTAACAAACATACATACAAACTTTCGCGTTTATAATATTAGTAAGGATTAGTAAAGTTAAGGATTTCACGAAGTATTTCGTGCTTTATTGAGTTATCTTCAGTGTTTTGTGAAATTCTTAGCGAAATTTTAATCAAAAAATTTGGACTACTTAGAACCAGTGCAGGCAATTGAATTATAAGTTTTTTGACTGGTCTATCAGCTCAGTTGGTACTTGGTAGTAGCTCTGCCTTCTGCGCTGTAGGTTAGGTTTCGATTCCCTCCAAGGACAAACATTTGTGTGATGAACATGGGTGTTTTTTGTGTCAGGGTGTTATAAAGTATGATTATGTATGTTATTAAAAATATAAAACTAAGGTACCTGGGTCAAATATGGCCAAACCTACCTTAAGATTTAGAGTCGTATTTTTTATATTTTCTTTGATGTGAGATCAACCATTAATATATACCTATTACAGAGTATATTATCTAAGTTTTATATTTCAGTTAAAAAAATAGCAAAAGTATGTAACTTATAACTTATCCTTACTTATTTTAAAATTGCCGTATTTCCGACCCTGTATGTAAATATGGTCATATGACATTTGGCCTAATTTACGGTATAGATAACTCTCATTCATTATAATTAAACAAGGTTCCATGGTTCCAAGAAAGCGACACGTAAATGTCTTCTACCTTTACTACACCAATAGAATATGACAAAAAAACACCATAAAACCGACGAATAACAAAAATATTGGTCAAAATTAACTCAAAAGTTTTGTAGTGGTGATGAGTCTTCCTTGTCTCCTTTTGGACGATTGGCGTCTGCTCGGGAGGGGCGGCTTATGGGCTGTTGTGACCAGAGCCTCGTGGCCGAACATTTATGAGCTTGTTCGGTTTTGTATGGTATACCTACACTTATAGAGATATAGGTATATGGCCATATTAATCGGCTGGCCATATTCGACCCAGGTACCTTACTAGCTGCTGCCCGCAGCTTCGCACGCGTAGTATCTACATAAAAAGTAGCCTATGTCCTTCTGCAAGGTCCCATGTATCTCTATCTATACCAAAATTAGTTCAGTGGTTTCGGCGTGAAAATGTAACAAACGTCGCATTACAACATTAGTAGGATTCTATCAGTTATCCGGTCAACTTATTTGAAGCTAAGTTTGGGGCTTATTTTACCATTTTTTTTTTTTTTCTGGTTTGTTCGATTAATTCAAGAAAATTGTAGACGTTCATTCCGCGATGAGGTTTGTATAGACGAATGACGATCGACAACGCCTTTGTGACGATATACATTGGCACAATTGTCATCAAGATTATACCCATTATAGGAAGAATTGAAAAGAAAAGATTTAAACAATACCTATATTAGCCATCATGTTATTATAAGATAGATCAATGAATGACAACGCTAAATGACAATGACAATGACAATGAATACGAATATTGTATTTCTAAAAACTGTGTTATTATGATTCTTTAAGTAAGTACCTACCTACCTACTAGATTTTAACAGTTTTGCCCATTTCGGGGGTAACTTTGATACGTTTGCTTAGTCGCTCCTAAAGCCTAACAGAACAAGGTTAGCAACGCTCAGCGTGGTCACCGCACGGTCATTTACAGTTACTGAGCACTTCCGCATGACTTCCGTGTTTCTTGATTGTAATACCTAGGTAGATAATAACAATGGTAAGCGGGATTATGAGTTTTTGTCAGTTACTCAATTGAATAAGTCCCTTCGATAGATCGAGGTAACTCGCGTGGCATGCTTCATTTGTCATTTTATCCAATGAATCGATAGGTATTAATATACACACAATACAATTTAGATTGCTTGTCCTATTTGCTGAACACTAAAAGGTATATATACATCAACACTCCACAGCGGTATATATTCCTTCTCTACACACCTGTTATAGCTACTCTCGTACATATTAATTTTTAGGTACTTTAGAAACTTATTAGTATTAGTATTAATAAACTTTCTAGTATTTTTATTTAGTATTAGTTTTTTTATATAATTTTTTTATGTTTCTGTTTAACTTGTTTAATTTTTATCATAGATTCTAATCGAAATCTCACTCTGTGAAATTGTAATCGACCAGCAACATAGGTGAAAATTGTCAAACTGCGAGTCGAAACTGTCATTTATAGCACAGGATTTCCTAGTTTAAATGACAGTGTTTTATCATTGTAAACCTAATTACCTGAGATCAATAAATATCTTATCTTATCTTATCATTTCATTAAGTAACATAGCACTTCTAAATTAATTTTTTTTTCGTGCTGGGTATCTACCTATTGCATGTTTTATTTAATATCAAATCTTAGCGGAATTCAATAAATTGAGACTTCATAGCACAATGGCACCTATGGACCATTTACTTATAAATGTATTATGTTGCAATGTGATTTGAACGACGAGGAATCCCGAGAAAGTTCTAGACGGCCATTCCGCGATGACGTTTAGAATAGAAAAATGACGGAAAGTCTTAGTCGACTTTATAACCAAACAATCAGTGACACTGGCTAAATTGTCAAAGACATGCCATTATAGGAAGAAAATAAGAAAGAGATGACTCGCTCAAAATCAGCTGTTTTGATTTTTCGAGAACTGTCAGAAACTCATAATTCGCCTTCAGACCATGACAGGCCTGTAAATTGATAATATGAATGAAGCCAGTCATTGATGGAATCAACTATGTCAATGGGGTGTACTTACCACACAAGTCCCCTTTATGGGCTAGGACTATTAAAGTTATGATGACTTGTCTCAGTTTATATATACAAAGTTATATAAGTTTGCATACCTATTCGATATTCAATCGCGTCGTAACAGCTAAACCGATTTGACCTGAATTTAAACTAAGGAAACCTACTGTCGTAGAAAAATTACCTTTAAGGGAAGCCAAAGTATGAATATAACAATACGCGAATGCAGTCGTGGGGCGTTCCACTTGCGAAACACACAACCTTGGCCTGTGACATCCGTGAGTGCCTATACCTACAGCTACGGCTACGGCTACCAGCCTCATTTATACCGAGCTATACCTAATAAACTCACTTTCATTTACATACATGCAAAACGCATTACTTACCTACCGATATCTATTCTTTTCCTTTCCTATTATACTACAGGTATATTATATATTATATATGCAAAGATTTATGTGGATATTTGTATGGGTAAAAGTTTGTTTCTAGCTCAATGACGCCGTAACGGCTGAACGGATTTGGAAGAAACTTTGTATAGATGTTGTCTATGACACTAAATATCATTAAGGCTATTTTATTTAAGTACCACGAATGCGAAGCAAGCGGCAGAATATTTAATATTCTAAAGTTTGTAGTTTTGTTTTTTGGTTTGTTAAATTGTAGACGGTAATCCTCGGAACTACTGAAACGATACTAAAAAAATATTTCATTGAGACGACTGGAATATCCCTGAGTGCTTAATGCTATGTTAAGCGGGTGAAACCGCGTGACAGGCAGCTGGCAATATTATGGCAAAACGTCTCGCTCCACTTGCACACGGCCTTGCCAAAATTGCGTGTAATTTTCTCATTAGATGATTCACTAAATAAATAGTTCGTACGTAATAAGGTAGTATTTCTAGTCATTACCGCATTACCCTATTAAAATCCTTTGCGGAAACTAAACAGTGTTACCCTGAGGCACGCCAAAGGCAAAATTATTGCAAGCGATGTACTTAATGACATTTTAAATGCCTTTATGAACTTATGAAATTGTACGCGATGTCACTTGAAATAATGTAGGTATTTATGAACATTCTGAATTATGTAAGTTCGGACAATCTATCGTGTAAAACACTTACACGCTAGATTGTCCGAACAGCTGCGTGTCTTTACAAGCTCCTTGTTTATCATAATCACTTTGTTTCCAGCATCGGTTGTCGGCGTCATGGGAATCGTTGGCAACTTCGTCTCCCCAGTCCTGATGACCAAGTTCGGCCGACAGAAGGCCCACCTGATATCCACCGTGCCAGCCTTACTCGGCTGGATCACCTTCGTTCTCGGCAACTCCGTTCCTCTTTTTATCGTCGCGAGGCTGCTCCACGGCCTTGCTTTAGGTCTACGTACACCATTAGCAGCAATCCTAGTTGCTGAATACACGGACCCGAAATACCGAGGAGCTTTCTTAGGGACTTTTGCAATTTCTTTGGGATTGGGCATATTTTTGTCCCATTTATGGGGAGCTCATCTTACTTGGAAAATCACAGCTGTTGTCTGCTCATTGTTTCCTCTAATATCTATGGCAATTATAAGTCTGTCACCTGAGTCTCCTAGCTGGTTGGTGTCTAAAGGGAAGTATGAGGAAGCAAGGAAAGCGTTTAGATGGGTTAGAGGTGATGGGGACGAACAAAGAGACGAATTAAACTCTATGATTAACGCACATAATGAAGCAAAAATTGAAGACAAGAGAAACGAAGCCAGTCGAACTTCTCTGAATGGCGTTTACAGTACAGTGGTTGACACGATTAAGGATGTGCTTAAAATTTTTAAGAAGAAAGAGTTTTACAAGCCTGCTATTATAGCTATCAGTATGCTGATTGTGTTCGAGTTCGGGGGAGCTCATATGTTTGCTGCTTACGGAAATATAATCCTTCAAGCAGTACTAAACAAAGATGACCCGAAAGATGTCGCGTGGCAGTTTACCGTTATAGATTTACTAAGGACTGTGTGCGCTTTACTAGCTATATTCTTACTGAAATATTTCAAGCGCCGAACGATTTTATTCACCAGCGGCGTTCTGACAGTTCTGTCATTAACGTCTATTTCAGTTTTTATATATCTGAGAAAGGCTGAATTATTTACTTCCGCTTGGATTATAGATATAGTGCCAATGTCATTAATGGTGTTGTATACTTTAGTGTTTTGTTTAGGTCTTGTGCCGTTGAACTGGGTGATTTGCGGCGAAGTGTTTCCATTAGCGTATAGAAGTTTAGGATCTACTATATCTACTTCATTTTTAACGCCATCTTTTGTTGTTTCTATGAAAACAGCTCCACATTTGTACTCATCAGTCGGGGTTGAAGGAGCGTTTTTGGTGTATTCTGCAACATTGACGGTATTTTTGAGTATTATATACTTGTTACTCCCTGAAACTAAGGACAGGACGTTACAGGATATTGAAGATAGCTTTAAGGGGAGGAAGACTGTAGATCCTGAGGTACAAATGACTCTTATAAAAACAACAGAAGATAGGGTTCAAAATTGAACATAAAATTAAGACGTTTTTTCGACTAAGAGTATTAGCATTTTCTATTTGTATTGCTGTTTATATAAGTAGTAAGTACCTAATTAATATTACATCGAAATAAAAATACGACATGACATTAAGTAATATTAAAACCTTATTGATCTTTAGTTTTATGACATACCCCATTATTTATCTTAAAGCATCGTATAGTTAAAATGGCACTTTAATCAGCCACTTTCATTTTCTGACATGTGACTGACAAAGACAGACAATATATCAAGCGTTTTAAATGGAATATATCGGGGATTGTATTAATGGATTATTCTTGGTCGTCTCTGGCGAAGCAAAGATTGCGCTCTTACATTATTTATTTATACAGAGTTATTTCCAGTTTTAATAGTAATTATGGTGTTTTAATTTGAATAGAGCTAGTTGACTCGGGTGTGACGAATTCGAATAAATGTTTTGTGTTTCTTTGGGATTCGAGAAAAATAATTCATAGTTATTTTATATGAAAGGCACCAATCTTCCATTTTATATAAAATAAAAACTATAGAACGACAAGATACGACTTTGTGACATAAACAATAAACAATATAGGTAGGTATAAACACTTGACACTGGCAAATTTTACATTAGGTATTATGGCTCATGCCAAATAAGAAGATTGTAATAATACCATGTACTTTTACTATATAAAACGGCCAGCAAACGTATTAATTAAGATATAAAAATAAGCTGTGATATTAGTGCTTCATTATATGTATTGGATATAAAGTATCTACTTTTTTTTAAGGCCTTGATCAAAATGACTTATAGTTTCGTCATGTTCGTCTGTCTGTCCGCCCCTAATGAGAGCTCTAGAACGCAGACTATTATATATCGTGACTAGCGACCCGCCCCGGCTTCGCACGGGTGCAATGCTGATACTAAATATACCTATATACATTTTATAAATGTATTAATGTACAACGTTCTCTAAAAGAATAACATAACTTAAGAGATAGACATATACCATCGCGGACTTTTATGTAGACTTTTTTAAGGTGTACAATACTGTAGTACATTATTTTAATCTATGTCGTAGGGTTTAGCAAGCGTATGCAATGTAAGCGCAAAAAAATTGTTTATTTACGACCTCACATTAGGAACCTTTAAAATTATGAGTGTTTTTCTACTATATTATGCATGTATTATACATATAAACCTTCCTCTTGAATCACTATCTATTAAAAAAAACCGCATCAAAATCTGTTGCGTAGTTTTGAAGATCTAAGGCGCGAATTATACAGAAACGGCGCAGGCGCAGAAAGGTGCAGGCGTGGCGCAGGCGCAGATCAGGCGTGGAAAAGGTGACCAAACGACGTGCCTACGCCACGCCGCTTGAGTATAATTCACAACGTGTCGCCTACCTACATTTTGTATTGAAACGTTTTGAAGCGGCAAGATGCCTGCGCCGCGCCTTACGCCGTTTCTGTATAACTCGCGCCTACGCATACTTAAGGACAGACAGACAGCGGGAAGCGACTATGTTTTAAACTATGTAGTGATGAAACTTTGCATCTATTAGTAGACCCTGCAAAGTTAAAGATATTATGATCACGATTAGCCCATTGTGCCCCACTGATAGGCAAAGGCCTCCCCTTGATCTCACCAGTTATCTCGGTTTCGAGCTATTTGGACCTAAGCTCTGTCGAAGGTGTCGAGATCATCATCATCATATCAATGATATATAATTATATTTACAAGATTCAAAGATTCAATTTATTTATTTTTTAAAACCCGGTTTTACAAAATCTTTCTTCATGTGAATTATTTAGTTGCACTCGAAAGGCATATTTATTTATATGCAAGTATGTAGTATATACATATATAGTAGTATTAATCAAATAATTGTGGTCTTAGGTATTTGTATTTTCACAACTTATCTTAAAAATATTAATTTAAGCATTCAGCCAAATATCTTTGGTACAATTTTTTTTAGAACGAACTTATTACAAATTTCTGAATTATCTACATAATATATTTAATTACAGAAATGTACAGAATAAAATACATGTGAAACAGTTGAGCTGTCTAAGGACTGTTTAAAACGATCTATAGACAGCTCAACTGATCCAGATCACTGCCAGAGGGCCATTCCCAAGACATTGGCAGCATTGCCACGTTCAATTACAATGCTAATACATAATTAAACAAAATGTCTACTGACCTAGTAGTTAGATATTAATAACTATTTTGTAAAAATAAAAAGATTCACTTACATACTAATTTTTTGTTTAGTGTTTTTAACACAAAGCATTTAGAAATACAGGTTCGATTCCCAACTGTAATGTGGGTTATTATATAGCATGCCTTAAACCTGCAAGGCAAGCACGCCTGAAATCCAGACAAAATATAAAGTCACTTTCAAAACTTTCGTGAGTTGTACTATACATTTTGATAAACACGGGCTTTACTCACGTATTATTTTGTCGATGGAGCTACCGACATTGTTTCGATTCATCTGGACTCTAGACACCCTGATGAAGATTCTCTAGATTCTAGAGAATCTTTATCAGGGTGAGTTTGATCCGCGGTCCGCTCGTTGAGTTCACTTGAGTTCACGGTTCGCACTCAATGTCGGTGCCTCCATCGACAAAATAATACGCGAGTAAAGCCCGTGTTTATCAAAATGTAAGATATAAAGTCGATTATGTTTGGATCAGCATTCCGGCATATCAAAGTTTAGGTTACCTAGGTCTATTGTTTTGTTAATGGCTACATCAAACAGGTATAGATCTCCACAACTGCACCATCTTATCCACTTTCAAATCAGCTGGACCCAGCACAAATGGACCAACATAACTCGGCCCCAAGTTTATTAACACATTCACCTGTCTTCGGGTCAAAATCAGACTGGCCAAGGAAGTCCTGGCAATGCCTAGTTGCTGAGCTAGTACACCTGTTATGTGGACGTCATCGATCCAGAAGTAGGGGGTGGTTTGAGCAGCATTGAGGAGTTTTGTAACCACATCTTGGGAGTAGAGAATTGCCCAGCCTGGAATCAAATTAAAGCATACATGAGCATTTCCCACTGAGATGAGAAAATTTATTATTCATTATAAAAATATTATTTTTTGAAGCTTATATCTTGTATCTCTTTTATTTACAGAAATAATTAACAAAATGTACAGAATAATATTAAATACATGTGAAACAGTTGAGCTATCTAAGGGCCATTTAAAACGATCTATAGATAGTTCAACTGATCTAGATCACTGTCAGAGGGCAGCATTTCCAAGAATGTATCTTGTATCTTGTTTTAATACAGAAACAAATGTAAAAGAGCTAGTTACATTATATCTTGGAGAACTAAATACAATCTTATCATTACACTTAGGTATGTTATTGCTTTGCTATATTTATACATTATTGGTATACATTATTGTTTAACATGCCCTCTGAAGCATGGAAACGCTTATATGAAAATAATGGAATATAGAAAACATGATTGTTAAAATTAAGTAAGTATTGTGATGTATTTAAGCTAACCTGCGCAGTAAGTAGGGTAGTAGAATGAACTATATTCAGCCACGGTCACCTGCCACTTGGACATGTTACTTCTCTGTGCTTCAGCATGCTGCAATACCTGACACGCTATGAGCCCTTTAGCACCCCATGGAGATAGCTCCCTACTCAGGAACCTCCTCATCTCTCGAGAGTTCAGGACTACATCATCATCAGTTTTAAGAACATATTTAGCCATAGGACAATGGTGGGCAACCCATTTCAGCCCCATCACATGCTTGTATGTCATATTTCTGTATGCATCATTGAAGTTACCTTGGATGATGTCTCCGTACACATTACGTTCATGGTTTATGCGTTGGATGTTGGTTGCGTTATCTGTTTCCCCAAGTAGAAATACTGTTCTGGTGGAGTCTATAGCTTTGCCCCAAGTGTTGCGGATGACTATACGATTCTCATAGTTCCTGGGGTTCGAAGACACGATGATCAGTAGTAATAATCCAGCACTGTACTCCTTACAGGGTTGGGGGTTGATCAAGAAAGTAAAATTCTTTATATCTATAAGCTTTTCATGTTCACTGGGTTTTATGCTGGTCTCGTTGTAGTAAGGATTGTTGAGACTGAATTTCGGGTCTTTGATGTGAGCAATCGCAGGGTCAGTTGTGTAATAGAAGTCGTAGCACAGCATCAAAACAGAGATAAAAATTAGGAAGATGTGTAATTTCGCCATTTCATATTTTTCTTTTTGAGTCTCCGTCATAGCAGTTAATTGAATCTTCAGAATAAATATAACGTTTTTACTTCGTAGTCAAGTCACATGATAAATTAAGCATACCGTCTAATTCGATATGCTCTAACGAACACGATAATAAGAACAGAAATCCTGAATATTGCGAAAAGTCACCAATTCATATAATATTCGTTCCTTTAACTATGCCAAAAAGAACACAATACTGTCAATACTACGCTCTAATCGAATATTTCTCTAGGTATACACGTTCACTAAATACGATCCCATTCCATCAAATTACACTTATATAATAAATGAAAAAAAAAACAACATTTTCAAGAGATTCAAATGCAATTTGTTTGAGTTGTTTTGTTTTCATTTTGACTTTTGATTTTGACAAGTTCCCCTCGATCGACAAGGTGCTGCCACCTTTTCAGGAAAATTGGTTTATTCTAAAAAACTAGTTTTTTTGTATGTAACTCTAGGTACCTACTTACATTCACGTGGGTAGTCTCGGTGTGCTATTATTAATACATCGCGATACTAGGAAAACGCGATTTACTGATGCACCGGAATTGTCAATTAATTTTTCGTTAGTTTAGGTTCGTATGTTAAGCGCACAGCTGATGCGTTCTCCTTGTCTATTTCCTATTCTCTTTCTTCTCACACACACGCACGTAGGTACTGTTGGGTGACAGTACCGATCTCTCGGAAAATGGGTTGGTAACAACTAAAAGCTATTGCTGCACTACTTCTTTCCGCCGCCAATCATGCTAACTTTTACTTTGTTAATGTGGGTAAACGACTTGCAGAGCTGATTCAAAACAAACCATCGGCTTCCTAAACAGCTAGTGAGAAGTCTTACTCAAAGTCCTTTGTGTTATTAGATTGTAACATTCAGGAAGTTGAACGACTTATAATGGGGTTAAAAGATGAATGTGCTACAGGCTGGGATAATATCTCTACTAAAATACTAAAGCACTACAAACACATCTTAGCCTCACCACTCACTTTTGCCTTCCAAAAATGCCTGCACGAGGGAATATTTCCTAAATGTCTTAAAAAAGCCGTTATTGTTCCAGATTATAAATCAGGTTGCAAAACAGATATATCAAATTACAGACCAATATCCTTACTACCCTCCATTTCAAAGATATTAGAGAAAATAATAAACAATAGACTGGTTAATTTTTTAGAAAGGAAGGCGCTTTTGTCTGGTACTCAATTTGGGTTTAGGTCTAAACTGTCTACTTCTGACGCAGTTCATCAGGTCACTGATTACATCGTGAGTGAACTCGTTAAAGGCAATAAGACAATAGGTATATTTCTAGACCTCGAAAAAGCATTCGACACTGTCACAAGTTAGAAAGGATGGGAATACGAGGCAACCAGCTCAATCTGCTAACCAGCTATTTGAGCAGCCGAAGCCAATGTGTTTTTACACATTGGCTTCGGCTGCTCAAATAGCTCAAATAGCAAATAGACAATGTCGTCAGCTCAGATCTGGAAAATACTTTCTTTGGCCTTCCACAAGGAAGCATATTGGGAAGTACTCTGTTCTTAATTTACATTAATGACTTATGTAACCTACACCTAGCTCATGGTAAAATTATATATTATGGTGACGACACTGCTCTACTTTTTTCAGCTAGTACGGACACGGAAGTTTACGAATATGCACAACACGGCTTCAATATTGTTAATAAATGGCTTCAAGGGCACCTACTAACACTTAATGGCGATAAAACAAAATACCTACCTAAATTTCACGATGCGGAAATCTCAATCGGCACAAATAAGTAGAACAATATATGCTCATCAATGTAATAATCACGTAATTGACAATAATTTATGTAGCTGCCCCGCCATCTCAATCATTAGTAATATTAAGTACCTTGGCGTTATAATAGACGAAAATCTATCGTTCAAGTTGCATATAGAAGTACTGAGCAATAGAATCCGAAAACTAATATATGTATTTAAAACGTTACGATGTATTGCAGATTCAAAGCTAGTTTTGAATATATATATTTATGTCAAACAATAATTTCTTACTGTAATACGTCATGGGGCGGTACGTTTAAAACCTCTATATTAGCTGCAGAAAGAGCTCAAAGAGCAATACTAAAGGCCTTCCGCCCTTTTCTCTTTCCTACTAACCTATTAAGTCCTATTAAGTATATAAGTCCTGTAAAGTGCTAAGAGTTTGACAGCTATTTATATTAAACCTTGCTCTGAGACAACGTAGATTCCTTCCTCATTGTGCTGAAAATATTGACAATAGACGTAATGATATCCGTACCATCAGCATACAACTAAAACATGCTTTCGCCTCTAGATTTTTTGTGTTCCTAGGGCCTTTCGTGTATAAAATACTTAATCGTAAACTAGGCATCTATGCAATGAATTTTACGAATTGTAAAATAACCCTACAAAATGCCCTATCTTGTCTATCTTACGAAGAAACTGAGGAGTTATTAGTTATAATAAAGTAGGTAACATTTAAAGCTTTTTTCCTTTTATGTTAAAAGTAGGCTTTCACATAAGCGTATATATTGTAACTTTGTTAATTAATTTTATAATTGAAGTTTACTGAATTTTTGTTTATTTACATATAGTTAATATTGTTAGTCCTTTTCAGCCTGAGACACAGGTTCTCCTAGTTCAGGCATATTGTAAGCAGTTACCTAAGTATAGTTACATAATAAGTATTATGGTATAATAATAAATAAAATTTTCCATATTGTAACACTTAGATAGATAGATAGATAGATAAACACTTTATTGTACACAAGAGAATATACAAAAAAATAATAATGATTAGCAGTACAGTTGTACAATGGGCGGCCTTATCGCTAAAAGCGATCTCTTCCAGGCGACCTTTGGATGGACAGGATAGACAAAATACCATAAAGTCGGCGGTGTACAAAAAAAAGTTACCTATACTTAATCTAATACATAAAAATACAAAATATAACAATAACTATAAAAATGCCTATAATTCATAACTATAAAAATGACAAAAATTACACAAAGAAAGATGACATACATACCCACCATCAAACAACTTTCTATAGTGATAGAAGCTAACAACCAGTTAGCAGTTTCCAGATAAAGACAGATAAAGGTTATGGACTTTGATTTTAAATATATGAATAGATTTAGATAAGCGAATAGATAAAGGTAAGGAGTTCCATAAGTGTACAGCTTGAACAGTGAAGGATTCACCATACATAGCTGAACTATGAACAGGAGTAAGGAGTTGGAGAGTGTCAGACGAACGCAGATCACGATCGTTTGACTGGTGCAGAAAAATAAAACGTTCCTTTTAATAGTGGGGAGATGAAGACAGATAAAGGATGTTGTATAACAGCGTCAGGATATGAGCATTCCGGCGAAAACGAATAGGGAGCCACTTCAGCTTCATGCGAAATTCTGAAACATGGTCATATTTGCGCAAGCCAAATATAAACCGAATGCAGAGGTTTTGAAGACGCTCAAGTTTGTTAAGATGGACTTCGGATAGATCAAGATAGCTGGCGTCTGCATAATCTAATATTGGATGGAGCAGGGATTGTGCAAGCATAACTTTGGTAGCGGTTGGCAGAAAATTACGAAGTCTTCGTAAAGACGCAGATGATGCGAACATTTTTCGACTAATTTCATTAATCCACGGCTGCCATGTCAACTTAGTGTCCATTATAATACCTAAATTTTTAACTGACTGACTGATGGGAATATGTGTACCATTAAATAATATAGGTGCGAGAAGATTATGATTAAGTTTAGCGATTTGCCTAGAACTACCAATTATGATGGCCTGAGTTTTGCTTGGATTGACAGTAAGTCCGTAAGACTTACTCCATTCACAAACTCTGCCTAGATCAGAGTTAATCAGACTAATGGCTCCATTGACATTATCTACAGTAGTATGACAGTATATTTGAAGATCATCTGCATACAGGTGGTAGGAAGATGAAAGATTTAACGTTATGGAATTAATAAAAATAGTAAAGAGAAGAGGAGAGAGGACGCCGCCTTGGGGGACGCCAGCAGTGAGGTTACACCATGTAGAGAATGTGTCCTCAACACGAATGCGCTGCTGCCGATCGAATAAGTAGCTACGGAACCAGTCAACTGCCGGCGGAGATATATTAAGAGAGCTAAGCACACCCAAAAGAAGGTCAAAATCAACATTACAAAAAGCACTGCTGAAGTCGAGGAGTGTAATATAGTGACCTTTCCACTGTCCATTCCGAAACGAATGTCATCGGTAATTTTTACTAAAGCCGTAACGGTACTGTGGCCTGGACGGAACCCAGATTGGTAAGAGTTGAGAAAGGAGTTCTTAGAAACAAAAATACTTAGTTGTTGGTGTATAAGACGTTCAAGAACTTTTGAAAGGAAAGAGAGGATAGATATAGGTCGATATTCAGAGAAAGATGAAGGATTCGATTTTTTAGGTAAGGGAATAATCTGAGCTTCTTTCCAGGCCAATGGAAAGGTGCTTGATGTTATGGAGGCATTAAAAATAAACGTAATGACGTGTATAATGTCGTCAAGGATAGGAACAATCATGTTACGGCTAATGCTGTCACTACCTACAGCGCTTGATGTGATAGCTGCTATGCTCTTCCTAACATCACCATCGACAAATTGACAGAAATGAAAAGAGGGAATGTCTGGAATTGGCAGGGAAGAAAGATAGTTTAGAGTGTTATGTTTAGAAAAAACATCAATAGGAGAGGAATTTGAAAAATACTGATTTAGACGATTTAAATCTAAACTAGGAGAGATTTCTTGTTTAGAACTGCCAATTCCTAAAGTTCTTAGAAATTTCCATATATTAGATGGATCACTATCGCCTACAGAGTCATGAATGTGTCGGCGTTGCGCGTCTCTACACAACCTGTTGCAGATATTTCGACGATCGTGGTATTTAGCAATATTTTCATCAGTGGGCTTGCACCTCATGCGTACCTTAGCAAGATCTCTCTTATGCATAGCCGAGCGGATTTCATCAGTGAGCCATGGAGCTGGCAAATGTTTGATCTTAATGACGCGCATGGGGGCATGCGCGTCATAAAGTTTTGTGAGTTGATAGTTAAAATACTTCACCATGTCATCAACACTACCACTATCGAATAGCTCAGCCCAGTCGATCTGTTGAGCATCCTTGCGAAGGCTCTCGAGGTTCATTCTACCAAAGTTACGCTGCAGGATAATTTTGGGTTTGGCTTTTGGAGGGCGAACTTTGTAGGATAGGAAGACCAAATCGTGATAGGAAAAAGAGGGAGCTGCAGTTTGACCGTGCTTAGCGACATTATTTGGAGAGGACACGAGGATGAGGTCTAGAAGAGATGGGATACAATGTGGAAAAAAGTGAGTAGCTGTTAGAGGAAGTAAGGTCAGATTGCTGGCTTTAGTGACATTTTCAAATTGAATGGAGCGGTAGTCCTGCTTGAGAAGGCAGGTATTAAAGTCACCCATAATAATGGTGTGACTATAAGCGGGTGTAATGTCTTCCAAGAGTCTTTCGAAGGATGAAAAAAAGTTATTGTTAGAGTTGTTGCTATAATATACTCCAAGTAAAACCTTCGTGCGGCACATAATAATTTCAATAAAGATGTGTTCGCCCATTCCAGATGATGGAGGTTGAGGAGACATGCTAACTAAAGAAAAAGGAATATGAGCTCGTAAATAGATCGCAACTCCTCCAGCGCGTCCATCATTGCGGTCGTTCCTAATGAGTACGAAACCGGGAAGTGAGTAGGAAGTAGTGGGTAGACATGGTTTTAACCATGACTCGGAGACTAAAACAGCGTGGATATTATTATGAACAAGAGACGCCAGCATATCAGGATAATGAGCCGGAATACTCTGCGCATTAATGTGTATGACATTAAAATTCTTTGCAACTTCGGAAAACTGGGTCTCAAGAGTTTGGGACAGGGAAGGAATACTGCAGAAACTCTGGTCACCGCTACTGTCGTCGTCACTGGTTGAAAAAGATAGAAAGTGTTCGCTATCATCACTTGATGACATGTAGGAACCTAATATAACCTAATATAAACCTAATAATACCTAAATCTAAAAGTAAATAGTAATATACCTATGGACCTACTCACTAAAATAAATACTAACTATAAATAAGTAACCTATAATGCAATATATAATTCGATATTGTTTTATATCAGCGCACCTGCCAACCGTGTTGGAAGAGAATCAATGTAACTATGTAACTATGTAACTATAAGTATAAATTACACAGTTAAACAAAATGAAAACAAAAGTAATACCTACATAAAATAAAAAAAACAAATCAAAAGAAAAAGAAAACAATTGCAAAATTACAATGGGCAAATAAGTTAAAGCTAGAGATAGACAAAACCTGAACGCGGAACATAACAGTCATATCTGTCAGAACAAATTCTGACACTGACAGCCAAGTAGCATGACATATAAATAACAAAACAAAATATTTTTCAATACGAAATAAAAAAAGACAAAAGTGGGTTTACGACGGTAGAAAAATATAGTAATAAAGAGATAAAATCTGTAAGAGGAAAGTGGGTGTTTTGAAAATGTGTGTGGGACATAGAACAGATCACTTCCTGGACGTCACAGCACGCTTGGACTTGGATGCCGCAGTTGGCTTTGCAGTTACTGTAGCTGACGTCGACGCAGTCACTTCCGTCGGCGCCGCCGGTGCCACCGCCTGCGAGCTTGATAAATTATCAAGGTCGGCGATACATCTAACGCGATGCCTGGCGTCATCTGGTCCAACCACGTAGACGTTGCCTTCCCGAGTCCAGCTTTTGGAAATTCCAAAACGATGTCTAGCCTGCATGAACACTTCATGGCGAGCCCTAGTCAGAAACTCCGAAATAGTTAGACCGGAATTCTTTAGTTGTGTCTTGGCAAACCATATCTTGTCACGAACAGACACATCTCGCAGCCTCACAAGAACCGGTCTAGAACGGTCAGATGTCATGCGGCCCATCCTATGGCATCGATTTATGTCAGCAGCCTCAAAACCAGCCAACTTCAGCCGACCCACTACAAGTTTAACGACAGTGGCAGTTGTGTCTTCATTCTGCTCTTCGGGTAGTCCATGCAGAAGCAGATGCTTGCGACGGCTCAGCATCTCAAGTTGATCAACGGCTTGGGCAGTAGCCTGTATTTGGTCCTGCAGTGCTCTAAGAGCCGTCAAGACAAAAGTCTTGAAGCCTGAGAACTCGCTGGCCAGAGCGGCCACAGAGTCTGAAGCCGGAGACTGCTTTTTCAGCTTACCTTCATAAGCAGCCATCTGTTCCGAGAAAAGGGCCTGCAATTGAGCCATAGTGCCTTGAATTTCCTTTATATCCTCCATTTGAGTGACAGGAACAATGTGTTTTATTTAGAGGTTGTGTCTTGTGATAAAGTTAAGTGCTGAAGGAGATAACACTTTATGGCAGGTACTGTACTTTAAGCCTTAGACTTGTACATAAATAACTATTTTAAATAAACAAATACTGTATTTTAAATAAAAATTAAAGGAGATCAAAAATTAATAGGTTTTTCTTTCACACCTACCCACAAAAAAAAAAAAGCTCCAAGATAATTAATAAAGATTTATTTATTTATTTATTTACTTCTGCACGCGCTCATTGGTCAAATCAAATACCGCGCTCGCTCATTAGTCAAATCAAGCGCGCGCTTCTCCAGCTTCTGGGGAAATTTCTTCCTCCCACCTTTATGCAGGCGATCTTGAAATTTCTACACAAGCTTCCCTTAATGATTTGGCTAATGCTATTATAGCAAATAACAATAATAACCGGTCTCGCAGCAGTAACTGTAGTGAGTAAACACTATGGTCTAAAAGTTAATGCTACCATTCAAGTCATAATAATAGGAAGTTCTCGAACATTGTCTATAATAAAATTGATTGCTCAATACTACCTCTTATTATTATTTTTAATGTAAGGTTTCTCCATTGTGAGAATTCCCAGGCTCTTAGGTCCTTTGAAAACCGCCTCCTTAAAACCCCAATGTATAGAACCAGGCTCTATGCTAATTCCTTCTCTGTCCAAGCTGTCCACTTATGGAATGCGTTACCAGCTTCTACCTAAATCCTTCTTAACTTGCTTAGTGAAAAGCAAATCCATCCGATGTTAGGTTATTCCTTCTTGGGACATGACAAAGTTTGAGAAACACAAAATCACCATTTTTTTGCATCAGGGACTAAGATCGGATGACTTGTACACAAAAAAAAAAAAAATCTATTGGAATAATTTTGTTCCTATGAATTTAAAATCACTTTTATATTATGACATAGAATGGAAAAGATCGGATGTATTCCTTTTATGGACCTTGTTCTCCAAGCACTACCCCTTGATGGGAAATTTTTCATCATGCTCATAAAAAAGTATGTTTTGTCTTTGCACACGTAAAAAGAGAAAACAGTTGGGTTTACAGAAACAAACGAAATTCAGAGCTAGGCTACGTTTATCCATTAATATTTTGCGTCATATTTCTGTAATCTGACGTATTCAGATCTCAAGAAAATCTTTTTTTGCCGGATGCTTTCAATTGGTCGAAAATCCATCCGGTATAACCCCCGCACCTTATTTCACATGTATTTTATAAGCCCCCGAAGCAATCAGTAGGGGGTTATACGTTTAACATTGTGTAACTGTGTGTCTGTGTATGTGTGACTATGTCTGTAGCATTCCGTTCCGTACCTCGAAAGGAAAAAACGGAACTCTTATAGGATTACTTGGTTGTCCGTCCGTCCGTCCGTCTGTCTGTCTGTCAAGAACCTTTTTCTCAAGAACGCGTGGAGGTATCAAGCTGAAATTTATATCAAATACTCAGGTCTACTGTCCCTTAAAGTTGTGAAAGAATTAAACTTCTAAGCCAACGCAATCAAAAGATACAGCCGTTTATACTGCACATTTCCGCAAATTTTCGATACTCGCAAGGGAATCAAAACCTACAGGGTACTTCCCGTGAACTCAGAATCTTGAAATTTGGTACGAAGCAACGTCTTATAGCACAGATAAAGGAAAAATTGCGAAAACCGTAAATTTTTAGTTACATCATCCAACTATGACTCGATTGTCGTGATGGGTAAACTTTTACTTATATACCTACAGGTTTGTACGGAACCCTCGGTGCGCGGGTCCGACTCGCACTTGGCCGGTTTTTTTAAAGTTAACCTAATCGAAAGTGTTCGTAGGTATGATTCAAAAAAATATGTTCCGCTATTTGAAGATCGTCAGCCCTTTCTATTTGCAGTAGGGATGTGAACTTGCACATGTCTGATCAATTTTAAATTTGGTAGGTATCCTGTTATTTCAAGAGTTTGATTTATTATGATTATATGTAGGTAGTTTATTGAGTCTATTTTTATTAAATTTTATTTTTTAGTTGTATTAGTATTGTATTGGGTATCTACCTACTCTGTACATTTCTGTAAATAGTATAATTATTTGAGGTAGGTACTAGTAGTCTGAGTACTTCTGTAGGTATCAAATCGTGTGATTTTTAGATAATACCCGTGGATCTATGGGTATGAATAAGTATGTATCTACTTACGTATTAGGCCTTTAATATTACGACCGTATTTTTTTAATTATTAGCCCATCTTTGACGTTCTTATTCAAAGAATCTGAATTTCTTATTTTGACTTATTTTAAGGTATCAATAGTTATTAGCATAGTTTATAGAGGCCTCGCTTTTTCCATTAAAAAATAGCACACAAATTACAAAGTATGTTTTTAATAAAATGTGCGACTGCACTTTTTTAAGCTCATGGATTGAACTACTAAGCTCTAAGCAAACAAAATTAAAAATGTATTAAACCGAAATGATTTTGAACGCGTCCTTTAGCAAAGGGCAGTTATTCACCAACTTACCGCTAGATGGCGTAATGCTTACTTCTTAATAGTGAGAAGTGCAACAGCATCTCTGCGGTAACTAACAGAGTGCGTGATGATGATGTCGATCAGAGAATCTCACTTCTTCTTATCGTCTCCCTCATCAAATGTGAAATCACACTAATAATATTACGAAAGCTTGTGCGTGTTATTTGTATGGCAACAATATGTTATTTGAAACACAGCTTATACATGCTATCTACATTTTAGAACGAAAACAGACGAAGTCAAGTCAACTAGTTTATAATAATAATAGGATACTTGATACCTTATTTTATGTAGGTATTATAATAAGTAGACATACAAACAATACACAATCTCGCAATAGCAATCAGGCGCAGATCCAGCCGTTAAAAAAGGTTATGGTCACAGCCACCCGAAAATCAGCCAAGTGAGAGTCAGAGTATGAACTCTCATGATCAATATACTTAGTGCATTCCTACAAAGGAGATTTTTACAAAATACATATACGCCCTGACCAAGATTTTTTAAAAGTTAGCATGTAAAAAAACACCTCTGCGATTTCTGCGCATCCACCAAATAGTCATATTTTTATTCCAATACAAATATACATGTGCCAAAAAGAAACAGTTAATATTATGTCAGCAAAAATGTGACACAACGTGTCAACGCATCGTCTATGATGACTAAGTACTTCGCTGCGTTCCATATCACGCACTATTCATTCTTTTGTTTATTTTATTATGGCGTTGGATATAACGACGGTCCCACCGAATAAACGGGAAAAGGTTTTTGCCGTTAATATTTTTGTTGGATTTTTGGATTTTACGCTTAAAATACACAATTTTTTTTTCAGAAACATTTATAGTTATGCAAATAGTGTTTAAGCTTCAAATCCTTCTATTTACAGTTTGAAACAAATGCTTCTTCTGCAGGTAGATATTAAGAATAACTGTTTAGTATTAAACTAATCTGAAACACCGCACCGGTGCAAAATAAGAATAAAGTTTACTAGATTTTGTTATTTGGAATTAGGTAGTTCTTAGAAAACGTTCCAAAAAATACTTCTATTCGTCAAATTTTTGCCCCGTCGTCGTCCATTAAAATGTTACAATTTAAGGACCGAATATTGCATTTTTTATAGGACGCAATTTTATTTTTGGGACATATGTGGGGGGTCAATAGAAGCTTAACCTCAAGTTTGTGGGGTCGCCACCCTTGTCCCCCGGCCGCCATCTTGGAAAAAGGGGTGAAAACACTTTTTTCGCGATATCTCGGAAACTATGCGTCTTACAAAAAAATCGGCAAGACATAATTTGTAGCAAATTGTTTTGCCCACAAATATTTATACATATATTTTATATTTTTTAAGAAGTTATAAGCAAAAAAGTAAGAAAATTTTTACAAAAATTTTCTTTTTTGCTCTATAACTTTTTTTTATACATTTTACAAAAAAAATACCTCAGATCAATCTTGTCTGATCTGATCTGATCTGATCTTTTAAGGAAAATTTTTCCCTGTAATTTTTGAAGTGAAAACTTCTTTTAGCGCGGTACGCATATTTTTAGATGAGGTAAAACCTCTGGATTCGCGACACCGTTACCGTTACCGACACCGTTTAGGGCGAGACGCAGGGCTGCCGATAATTACTGATTTTGAAGTGATTTATTCCTAAACTCTAACGCGCCAAAATAGGTTTTCACTTCTGTCAGCACTTCCGGAGCGCAACGCGATATTTTTTTTTTTATTTCATTCATTGAAAACGCTGTTACAGCGCTCCAAAGTTGACCGGGTTGACTATTATTATTATACGTTGGCTCAGCTGTTTCTTCTACCTCATTTTATTCTCTTAGTTGTGCTACATATATTGCCACGTGTAGACGTATTGAAAATTGTGGATATTATTTTCAGTTTAATCAATTAAACTGCGAGTTTTGTGTGTTGAAATTTTCATTTAGTTATGAACATTGCGACTTTTTGAAAGCGTGAATCATGAGTGATTGTTTTATATGTAAAAAACCTTTTGGGGACCTTAAAGTTCGAACTGTGAAAGCTAGAGGAGTGAAAACTTTGCTTGAGCGAGCAAAATTCAAAAACGATGTGGATAATGAATTATTTTAACAAAGTGTTTCTGAAGTAACTGTTCATATTCCTGCTATCATTATAATAGTTATTAGTCGAACAGATAATGTTGTTCGTCGTCTCAGCTGTAGCAAGTTCATCATCTTCAGTATGTATCAGAAAATCTAGATACTGATTTTGATTTCTCAAACAATTGCTTTATTTCATTCATCCGTACACCACAGTGCAGGGTAGAAGCTTGTCGCTCGTTGTCTTGATTTTTGTTATCCGTTTTTTCCATTGGCTGACACCGGAAATCGGATTCTCTCGTTTCTTCCTTGAGTGCTTGAACGGCTGGACTCCTCCCAGTGGGCGTGTGCGGTGAGACAGACTACTAAGGGCCATCCTTTTTTGCCTTTGGAACCCGCCTCCGTGCTGACGAATACTTCAATTAATAGAAAAAGTGCCCTCCGAAGTGACTTGAACCTGGGACCCCGGAACGTGAGCTGACAGCTCTGACCGCATGGCCAAAGTAGCAACGTGCAGTTACGCCAAATTTATCTGATCAATCTGATCAAGCAAGGCAAGGCAATCTGATCGCTTTTATTACTGCTTAGGCGCTTTTCTAACCACAGATGAAACTATAACTTGTTCTCGCCTAAGCTGTGGAAGGATATTTCATAAGGAAGTTTGTGTCGGTACTACTGCGCCTCGACTTGAGGACCTGTCTTGGTGGACCTGCCCTAAGTGTAGATGTGAATCCAAGCGCTCTGGAGACTACTCCACTACTCCGATCAGAAGCGCTGAACAATATGATTCCCCGGACGCATACGTAACAGTTCGTAATAGGAAAAAAATACCAGCCTCGGCCAGTACCGAAAAGTTCGAGTAACTAATATTGATTTACCTTCTTCGGACTTGCATGCCCTTACAAGTGAGATTCGTCTGTTACGTGAGGAAGTATCTACTTTCAAGGTAAAACTTGAGAACGTCTCTTCGGCTATGGGCTCTCTAAATGAGCAAATTGTGCATTTAGTAGCCCGCGTTACCGTGTCGGATGAACGAGTCACACAGCTGGAAGACCGCTACACCACTGATACAGCTATTTTAAAGGGTCATATTCAAAGGTTAGACGACCAATTCAATACTCAAGCGCAGGCTTACTTACGTAATGAGGTAGATATTAATTCCGGAGTCAACTAATGAAAACCTACATAGTGGCGGCTGCTAAACTGGATGTGGACTTGAAGGAAGAGGACCTGGACTGGGTTTTGCGTGCCGGCAATAAGCGTGCTCCAGCTACGTCAGCATCCGACTCCACTTCTAGTTTCACCCGACCAATCGTAATGTGTTTTTTGAGAAGGGTTAAACGGGATGACTTTTTGAGGGGTGTGAAAGAAATCGAAAATCTGTTACGAGTCAGGACCTAGGACTTGACGGATCTGCAAGAAAAGTGTATTTTAATGAGAGTCTAACTCGTGAAAATCGACAGTTATTTCGGGAGAGTAGAACCCGCGCCGCAAATGCTGGATACAAATTCTGTTGGACCAGTAACGGAATTATCTACCTGCGTAGGCGGGAAGGCAACCCAGCATTTCGTATCCGTAACATCATGGACTTGGACGAGCGGCTCGGCTCCATCAGTGATGGATTTATTTAATTTTGGCTGTGTCTCTCTCGGTTTACTTATAGCTATTTTCCTAATTTTATCCCGGATACTATTGTATTTTTACCGTTTAGATAACCTTGTAAACAATGCTACTTGCAAAATAACTCTACCATACTCGATTGCCTACATATCCTATACTCTTCCCTCTGAGCTCATGGTTTTCTTTAATATCAACTTACTTTACCCTAAGGTAGGTTGCGCGCAGTCCAAATTTTACTTCAAATTACCAAAAATAATCCAAATTTGTAATTTGTGGCCTCCATAACAGACTTAATTTCGGATTTTGATGAAAATAACTGTAACTAACTAACTCTAACTGTTGACTGCCGCCTACTTGATACTCCTGAATCATGTAAATTCGTTTTTACTGACCAATTTAACTTGAAAATGTTGACCTATAATATAAGAAGTTTACAAAAAAACTTTGATGAGTTTACCATTTTATTGGAAAGACTCTCGGTAAAACTGGACGTTATAGTACTTACAGAGTGTCACCTTGGGTCATGTCCGACAATCAGATCTCTCCCTGGGTATTCTCACTTTAGTTCCTCTCACATAAATAACAAGGCTGGTGGTGTTGTTGCCTTCATTCGTTCGGACTGGAATGTCACTGTTTGTGAACCAAGTCTATCAGAAGTTGATTCCCTCCTACTCAAATTACCAAACTCAATGCACATTCTTGGTTTATATAGATCACCTTCTTTTAAATATATTAACAACTTCATAAATTCCCTTGATAATTTTCTCAGAGTCCACTCTTCAATTAAACCTAACATTGTTATAATGGGTGATATAAATATAAATATTTTGCAGGACCCTTCGCAACCACATGTACAATTCGACTTATACCTATGTTTTATAGCAGAGTTAGGTCTTAAAAATTTAATAAATGCTCCAACCAGAGGCCAGTCTTGCCTGGACCATATCTTGACCAGCATTAAGTCGCAGGCGGTCAGTACACGGCGAAAGTTAAAAATAGTTATTGATTATAACGCCGTTTCTTTAGAACTTACTAAAGTAGACTGGACGGGGGTGTTGTCCTGTTCAGATGCATCGGTTGCTGCTTGCGAGCTGTCTTCCTCGGATGAAAATATTGTTAAGGATAATAAGAGTGAAAAACTAACTAGTGGACGTAAACTAATTCTCAAACAGTGTATTACTCCTGGACTTATAAAATCAATGAAGTACAGAGACGCCCAGTGCCGACCTAGAGGCACGAAGACATCCTCTTGATAAAGAGTTACAGCTTCGGTATAACAGTTATCGTAACGTATTTAATATTTTCATGAAAGACTTAAAGAAAAAACATAATAGGGAACAGTTAAGTCAAAATAAAAACAATCCTTCCAAAATGTGGAAAACAATTAAAAATATTTGTGAATTGGATACCCGGAGAGATAGCTCTTCTGACTTGCTACGGTTTAAATCCACTCCAACTGAATCCTTGAACAGTTGCAACAATTTTTTTGCTAACGCAGGTCTTAACCTCGCTAATTCTATATTACTAAATCTTAAAACAACTCAAGATGAGCTAGCTGCAAAGGTTTCAATTCCCTTTTATTCCCCGTGCTCCTTCTTCATGACTCCCACAGACTGCTTAGAAATTTCCGACCTAATCAAAGCACTTAAAAATAGCTGTGCATCTGGTAGAGATGGTCTAACCAATGCTATTATTAAAAAATATTATCATCTCTTTATTGAACCTTTAACTCATGTCAAGAATCTTAGCTTATCATCTGGAATTTTTCCTGATTGTTGGAAAATTGCGTCTATAATTCCAATCCACAAGGGAGGTAATAAATCTGCTCCCTCAAACTATCGCCCAGTATTCTCTAAATTATTGGAAAATTTAGTTAACAGAAGGCTGACCAAATATCTTGAAATCCATAAAATGTTATCTCCACGTCAGTTTGGTTTCTGGAAATGTAGGTCTACGGAGGATGCCATTCATTTACTGGTCGATAGTGCAGTGTCGGCACTAGATAATGGTAGAAAGTGTATTGGAGTCTTCTTGGGCTTAGCAAAGCTTTCGACACTGTGTCCCCAAAAATCCTCCTAAGGAAACTAGAGTGTCTGGGCATTAGTGGTATTGCTCTGGATTGGTTTTCTAGCTACATGTCGAATAGAGCACAGAGCGTTTCTGTTGCTGGCTAGTCTAGCAATATGCAGAGTGTCTGCTTTGGTGTACCCCAGGGTAGTATTCTGGGGCCAACCTTATTCTCTCTTTACATTAATAATGTTATCTCTTTATTTGACAACTCAGACGAGACTCAAATAGTATGCTATGCTGACGATACAGCTATTTCATTCATGGGGGTACGTGGGAAGAGGCGTCTCAACGTGCAGAGGAGGGTCTGGCGCGTGTTGCTGCATGGCTGGATGCTGGATGGACCTGCTGTCTCTGAACCCTTGCAAAACTAAATTTATTTGTTTTCATAAAACTAAAAAGTCCGCTCCAACTAACACGGCTTCTCTACGGATACATAAGTGCAGTTGATTTGGCTCTTTATATAATGATTGCTGTTGCCCAACCATTGAACGGTCAGATTGTTTACGTTATCTTGGTGTTTCATTAGACGAGAAATTATCATTAAGCCTCATATTTATATTCTCTCTAGTCGCGTTAGGAAATTAATTCACGTTATGAAGCTTCTCCGTGATGGGTCAGACAAGGAGACTTTAATGCTCGTTTACACGTTTACTTTAATGTTCGTTTTTTTTTTTTTTTTGGGGGTAGGTGTGAAACTTGTAATACACATTGTAAAGAACTCTAGTATTAAATAATTAATAAAACAAGTCTAGACCGATAATTTAATGAATACTAGTTGTACATAATAATACTACACCTGCCAATCAGTGAATTTATCAAGAAAACTACACTTTTGTTTACTTTGTTTGCTGCACTACATATCACAATTTTTTCACAAAATGGAGGGCATCAACGAAACCATTAGCCATACACTGTCGGAAATGATGGTGACCTTCTCTAAAAGGATGGATTCTTTCGATGAAACGCTGCGAAGGAAAATTACGCCTGCATCCAGTATAGAAGGCCTAGCTGAGGAGTTCGCTGTATTCAAGACATTTATTCTGAATTCACTGCGGTCGCTTCAACTCCAGGTGGCTTGTGTGGCTGGAGGACTGGACCAGCTTGAAATGCGTAGCAGGCGCAAGATCTTGCTGCTGCATGGAGTTCCTGAAGAGTCCAAAGAGGATACACCAGCTGCTGCAGTCAAGATTGTGAAGGGTCCATTGAAGCAGAATGGGTTCAGTGCCAATGACATTGCTCGCTGCCACAGAATGGGTCGGCAACCAACATCCAACAAGCCGAGACCCATCCTTCTAGAACTCCGGGATGTTGCAGTGAGAGCCAGAATCTGGTCTGCGAAGTCGGCTTTGAAGGGTTCGGGTACAACTGTATCCGAATTCTTAACCAAATCGAGGCATGACGTGTTTATGGCAGCGCGTCAACGTTTTGGGATGTCCAAGTGCTGGACAATGGAAGGATCCGTGTTCGTGATCGCTGTCGACGGAGGTCGCCATCGCGTTAGGTGCATGGAAGACCTCGCTGCTGTTGAAGAGCGGAGCGAACACGCTTCAAAGCCAGCGCCGGCACAGTTGCTGCAGGCTTCCACGACAATGCCACTTGCAGGACCATCGAAACCAAGAACCCGGGCTAGGAAGTAGTGTCGCACGCATGTATAATCCTGTTTAATTATCCTTTGGTGATTCCGACCGGGTAGTTTATTTTGTTGTGTGAGTGAATACTGCGTAAGGTATGTACTCGTACTTATCAGAACCATTATGGTTTTTATTTTCTTTACACACTCGTACTTATTCCTTGTTCACATAATACGTATAAAACAAAGTACTCTCTCTGTGCATAATACAAATACCAGCTAAGCTAACCAAATGCTATGCTAGACTGTGGCTGACACTGACACTGACGTGTATTTGATAGACTATTCAATATTTATATTTGTAACTGTCACTGTCAGTCCAACAAATATATCTTTGGTATAGAGTGCTTTCACGAAACAAAATAAAAAAATCGCATTTTCCTTTTGTTGAATAAACGGATTTTATGGTCGGAATCCGAATAGATGATTTGTTAGATTTAACGTTTAATTGTAGTTTTTTCCTGTTTTAATGTTAATTTCGTATGAGTATATTTATACTGATTCACACTGGCAGGTGGATGAGTGGATTTTAAATAAGAAGACACAACCAACTTAGCAGGTAACTTTAGTTGCTTGTTATTAAAACTTGAGTACCTATTCATATATAAGTATATATATTTATATTTGTAAGTATTATATATAACATCATAGTATTATATATCTACATAATTATGATTAGTGACAGTGATAACGACTATGTATCATGTACTTCTGATATCGATAGTGACGCCAGTTACAGCAGCATTCCATCTCTTTCTTCTACTTTAAATTCCTTTGTTTCTAGCTATCCCAAAAACTTTAACGTCTTGCATATAAATGCACAGAGCATTCCGGCCCACTACCCTGATATGCTAGCTTCACTAGACCATCAAAATATACAAGCAATATTGGTATCTGAATCTTGGTTAAAACCTTGTCTCCCTACAACATCATATTCCCTACCTGGTTTTGTTCTAATACGAAATGACCGTACTTGGTGTGGTGGTGGTGGCGTTGCCATATATCTCCGTGCTCGTATTCCTTTCAATATTGTTAGTATGTCAGCGCAGCCATCACCACCTAATGCTGGTGAACATCTCTTTTTAGAAATTCTTCTCTCCCATACAAAAATTCTACTCGGTGTATTTTATTGTCCGTCCGAACGTATTAATTATTTCCACTCTTTTGAGACACTAGTAGAAGATCTTGTCGGTTCCGTTGATCACACCATTATTATGGGTGACTTCAACACCTGTTTACTTAGACAGGACTACCGATCTAAATTGCTCATGAATATTGCTACAGCCTCAAACTTGACTATTCTTCCTCTTGACGCGACCCATAATTTCCCAAACTGTGTGCCCACCCTCCTTGATTTAATCCTTGTTTCTTCACAGACTCATGTAGCTCACCATGGTCAGTATCCTGCGGACGCCTTTTCCTATCACGACCTCATTTTTGTTTCTTACAAAGTCCGCCCGGCCAAAGCAAAGCCCAAAATTTTCATGCAGCGCAATTTTGGTAGTGTTAACATAGACAATTTGAGAAAAGATGCTCTGAATTTGGACTGGACTAATCTTGTTAATCAGAATTCTATTGATGACAAAGTTGATACGTTTAATAATGCTCTGATCAAACTTTATGATGTACACGCTCCTGTTAGAGCTATAAAGTTAAAGCATCTCCCTGCACCATGGATCACGAAGGATCTGAGATTGGCCATGCAGAAAAAAAATGTAGCCAAATCAAAATACAAAAAACACTCATCTGCAGTTAATAGGGAAAAGTACATAGATCGACGGAATCGCTGTAATAGAGTGTGTAGAGATGCACAACGCCGGTATATTCATGAGTCCATAGATAATCAAGATCCTGCCAAAGTTTGGAAGTTTCTTAAGTCGCTAGGAATTGGAAAGTCTCGCCAAGACCACTCTCCTAAAGATTTAAACATTGATTCTTTAAATAAACACTTTTCTACTTCTACTGTATTTGATAGTAACACTAAAAGTTTAACCTTAAATCATCTTTCTAGTATTCCAATTCCTGACTATTCTAGTTTTGATTTTACTCAATTTTCCGAAAGTGATGTTAAGAAGAGCATAATGACTATATCCTCGAATGCAATCGGTAGCGATAGTATCAGCCGGAATATGATTGTTCCCATTATTAACGAAATCGTTCCTGTCATCCGGCATATACTAAATGCATCCCTGATTACTGGCGATTTTCCATCAACGTGGAAAGAGGCCCAAATAACCCCCCTTCCAAAAAAAGCTAATCCATCATCCTTTACTGAATATCGTCCCATTTCCATTCTTCCGTTCCTGTCTAAAGTTTTAGAACGTTTAGTCCACCAGCAACTTAGTTCCTTCCTGTCCAGTAATAATCTCCTCAATCCTTTCCAATCTGGTTTCCGTCCCGGCCACAGCACTGTGTCAGCCCTGGTGAAGATCACGGATGATATACGTCACGCTATGGATGACGGACAACTCACCGTTTTATCACTTCTTGATTTTAGTAGTGCCTTTAATAATGTTGATTTCGATATTCTGCTAGGAATTTTACGCTCTCTTAACATATCTCCTGAGGTAATTGAGTGGTTTCACAGTTACCTGTATGGTCGCCGGCAACGTATCCGCATAGATGATTCATACTCATCCTGGTGTGATATTAAAGCTGGTGTTCCTCAGGGCGGCGTTCTATCTCCACTTCTTTTTGCAATATTTATTAATAGTATCTCTCAACATATTTCTTCGTCCTATCACTTATATGCAGACGATCTCCAAATCTACACTCACGCACCTTTATCTATGTTACACGAGGCGGTGGATGCCACTAATTTTAACTTGCGTTGCGTTTCAAACTGGAGCAAATCATATGGTCTCTCTATAAATCCAGATAAAACGCAAATTATTATAATAGGTAGCTCCAGAATGATATCCAAAATTGACTGGTTCCATCTCCCTCAGGTGATCTTCGACGGCAAATGTCTTCAACTGAGTGACTCGGTAAAAAACTTAGGCGTACACATAGACAAGCAACTTTCGTGGCGACCGCACTTGGCTGAAGTCAGTCGAAAAGTGTTTGCTGCTGGAGCTTCTCTCAGAAGGCTTCGAAATTTTCTCCCTACCGCTACTAAAATTGCGCGTGCACAATCCCTCCTTCTTCCAATCCTTGATTATGCTGACGCCTGCTATCTCGACATCACTGAAGAGCAACTTTATAAGCTTGAGCGTCTCCAAAATTACTGTATATGATTCATATTTGGTTTACGCAAATATGATCACATTTCTGAATTTCGCAATAAACTCAAGTGGTTGCCAATCCGTTTTCGCCGGAATGCTCACATTCTCAATCTTCTCTTTAATATTCTGTTCTCTCCTTCAACGCCCTCTTATCTCAAGGAACGGTTTGAATTTCTCTATCTCTCTAACCCTCGACTCTTACGCTCCTCAGATACCAATCAACTCAAAATTCCTGTTCACACTTCTACCTTCTATGGAAAGTCATTTACAGTGCAGGCTGTCCGCTTGTGGAACGCGTTGCCTGTAGATATCAGAAAGGCAAAAACTCTTCCCATCTTCAAAAACTTGGTCATGAAACATTATTTGTCGTGCTGTTATACGTAGTCATTTCTGTATTGTTGATTTTTTTATACTGTTTATCTTTATATGTATATATATTTATATATATATATATATTTCTATTGAGTTCATATGTATGTATATATTTATATTAGTATTTGTTTATCTTATACATATATTTAAGTATGTAATTATATAAATACACCACACCTACATGCCCCTTCTCTGTCTATTTATAGTCCAGTCCATCCAACGGTTGCCTGGTAGAGATCGCTATTAGCGATAAGGCCGCCCATTGTATTGCCTTAAATAAGTTTAGTTTTTTTGTTACTGTAATATTCTGTGTGGTAGTCAATAAAGTGTTTTCTATCTTTCTATCTATCTATCTACACAGCCGTATGCCAATCAAATTTGTGCTATTGCATCACGGTCTGGGGTGGAGCTGCGAAGACTCATATGATCACCCTTGAGAGAGCCCAACGTTCCGTGCTTAAAGTTATGTTTAGGTTGCCGTTTCGGTACCCAACTGTTTCCCTTTATTTGGATACCCAAACGTTCAGTGTACAGCAGCATTCGCAGCATCACCTTCAGAGAGTGATATTAGCTCACCACAAAATGGCTTATCTTAATTCTTCTACTTCTAAAAATAATAGTAATAGTAATAGTAATGGTAATAACAGCAATATTGATAATAATGATAGTAATAATAATTATTATAATGGTAATATAAATAATAATCTTGTTATCCCACCAAGTGAAAATCGGTGGATTAGGATGAATGTACCAGCTGTTAAAACTGCATTTGCTAGACGCTTTAGATATTTTTCCTTCCCCTTTTTTTATCGTTGTGCCAGTAAACACTGTCAATTATCCTGTTTACTTTATGGAGTTAAAGAGAGAATAAGGAGGTGGCTCCTGACATTGGATTATAACGGAACAGAAAGCCTTCTGGAAATCCAAGCCTGACATTACTTTTTCATAGTCTCTTCGTATCAACCCATTCCCACTTCCCTCTTAGTATATTCCTTACTTTGACACTCACTCACTCACTTATGCCCTTCTAAAGTCCCTCGTTTGCATTCCCCCTACTCCACACATATTCGCACATATTTGTATTGTATGTAATGCTATCGTAGTTTTGTTTTTTGCAGGTCGTAATGTTTACTTAGTGAAATTTTTATTTTTTATAGTTTTCTTTAATTTTACTGTACTAATTGCTTTATTGTTTATCTGCCCTGTAATGTGTACTTTTGTGGTTGGTAATTACGTTTTGCTTGACCGATCTCCCGCGATACAGGCCTGGCCTAGTGCGGGGATCACCAGTAAATTGTAAAATGTATGTGAAATTTATTTGGTAATAAATATTATCTATCTATCTATTTGCGGCGAATTATTGCAGGATCAGAGTGACTTGCGTCAAAGCCGTCAGAGGAAGATATGTAATGTACGTCATGAAGGTACAAAAAAAGCATTTTGGATATCAAAATCCTGAAGATTGGGGCTGGAATAAGCATGCAAACATTTGGATGCCAATACAAGCTTCCAAGCCTCCAGCACCCCCCGATCTCATGAAATAAATTTTCTGCAGATGCAAAGGAAACTGTGGAAGCATGTGTGGCTGCAGAAAAGCAGGCCTGTAATGCTCTACAGTATGCCTCCATTGTTATGGCGAAACATGCAGCAACATTATGGAAATGTCAAAGTTAATGGAAGAAAATGAATTCGAAGATGAACTTCCAACTATGACTCCAATTTCAACTCCTGTCATTCCTCAAACTTTCACATTTGACGTTGATTTAGATTCTGAGCCACAGCCTGGACCATCGAAGAAAAGTTGATTAGAGTAGCTAGCTAATAAGTGATTGCAAATATTATGATGTCGAGGATTATCTTATAAGCAAGATGTCCGTGGAGTAGGCCTACTAGGGATACCACGTAAAAAAATAACGCGCCTACAGACTCTACCTCATAGGTGGCGGGGGAAAGAGTCAGGAATGAATAAGTAAAGTTGTACGAATTTGTATACAAATTTAACTCTAGACATAAGGACAGACTAGCAATACCTGTACATAAAACTGAATTGTTTAGTCGCAACTGTTACACCATCGCTATCAGAATTTCATGTAACCAAGTCATGTAAAAGAGCTGAGGGGGCCCTTATTCAATAGAAATATATTTGATTTATTAATTGAACCTTTTTTTCTATTCTGTTGACATCTATCTTCATTTTAAGTTTTGACTTATTATTAATTGTGTGTTTTATATCAAAATGATCAGAATCAGTTGACAATTTTAAGTTATTTCAAATTGGTATTTATAGTGACATTGTATTTGATTAATGATATGTTAAAATTTTAATTAATTTGTATGATAAATGAAATATATTCACGTGCCTGTATTTGGGCTAGATATGCAGCTCTACTATTGACAATTCCACCTAATGTGTATTATAACCATGTTTTATGTGAATAAACGTACTGAATTACAATAATCTTAATGTAGTAAGTAGAAACAGCTTACAGCTCTTGTTGAGGCTTGTATCTTTCAAACCATATTTTCTTTAGACACAAGCGTAGATTATGCCGAGACAAATTGATATCACTATTAGTTTTGGCTGTTGAGCATCCGACGATGATTCTATGAAAAGATAATCGATTAGTTCTTTCCTAACGAGATGGGACCGCGACCACGACGGCCGCCAGTCGGTATTTTGTCTTATTATAGAGTTCCATAACAATAAAATTTCCGGTACGTCAATTTCACTCCGACCCAGCAAGAATATTGGACCCAAATATCTTAAGGTCCGGTTCAACAGCGCCAACTCCTGTTCCCAGCACAAGATAAAATTGCCTATGGAAGTTGAACCTACGTTTGCCTTCCGAGATAAGACGCCTGTTACATAGACGTCTTCGATCCAGAAGTATGGCACTTCTTGGGAGGCTTCTAGGAGTCTGATTATCACGTCTTGAGAGTAGAGGATTGCCCACCCTGGAACAGAAAGAATGGTAATTAGGTACTTACTTCTGCATTTTGTCCGCGGTTACGCACGCGTGGTACCTACTGTACTAGCTCACTGGCGATACCAACTATTTTTTCATTCTTATCTGCGCTTGAAGGTAGTTATCAAAAGGGTTAATAGGCCAGCGGAGGACGAACTACCCATTAAATCGTAATACCAAAATTAATTCTAACTCAAGCATATTTCCACTATATTGTTGTAATATATTGTTGTGGTGCCCGCGACTTCGTCTGCGCAGGATTAGTACTTCGTGTACGCCAGAATAGCTTGCAGATGGCATATTTTTGTCCTACTTACTTGACACTTATTGTTATATTTTGGACAATTCACACAATATCTTTATAAATTATAGCCTATGTAATTATAGCCTATAAGGATCGAAGTTGCCCGCGTTCGTAGGAGCATACTCTTAGTGACCCTACACGTGATCCTTGGGTAGTGCCAAACGGGTAGCAACTCTTCTAGTGGTAGGCTTCGGCTTCGGTTTGTCACCACCCACTACACAAAACCAGTCCGTGAAGCGACGATGTCGTGTATCGGACTGATGTCTGGTGCAGCCACCGTGGAAGTGAAAGGTTTGAGCAGTTCTTGCTCAGGTTTTTGCTAGGGCGTTTATGAGATCAAAACAGCGCCGGTGTGAAGGGAGGCTAGACATGGAGGGTAGCGGGATCCGAAGCACGGTTCTCCGCTGGCCAACCGCAGGTTGTAGGGGGCCCAAGTAGTGAATTAGCCATTCATGAAAGGCTGCCCCACCGCCACCGCCAAATCCCAGAATGCTCCATCGTGCCGGTTGGCGACAGGATGAGTGGACCCGGTGGCCATTCCTGGGGGGGTTCGGGCGTCCCCTCAGTCTCCGGTCTAGTCCCTCAAACGCGCATGGGCCTGTTATATATCTCTTGGCCGGCTATCCAGTGCCTCGCTCAACTACCGTCTTCCCCACTTACCTTACACTCTCAATCAACACATGATAAAGTCCAAATATAATAAGTCGTGCTTACAGCGGAAGCACGTCCTCTCGCTTCAAGTGCACCTCACAAACATTCGAGGATTGCACTCCAATCTCCAATCTCTCTTATTTCTCACGGAGACGCAGATCCAATGCCCTTTAGACACAGCGTACCTTACATACCAAAGTTATACACCGAACAGCATTGAATTTTTGTGGTAGTACCTACGCCGATAGGGGCTTTCATAAAATAGTAGGTCTTAAACTAATTTTAAGTAATTAGGTATCGTGAATTGTTGTACAATAATAGAATTAGGAAAGCAAACATAACAAGAACAAAAATATATAAGAAATGTATTCAAGAAAATATTATTGAACATTAGAGTTGGTAGTAAGAATATTGAGAATATGCTTTTTAAACATCCATTTAGAGCATGCAAAAATATCGATGTCTGTGAAAGTATAATTATAAGACTCAACCATTCGACGCATGCGACTGCGAAGTCCAGAGTTCGTGCGACAGGTGTCTACAGCAAACAAAGTACCCGCGCGAACCTGCCGCCTGTGGAAGGTCCGGGGCACTGATTAGCAAAGTTTGGTAGTGAGGTCATTAATGTCAAAACTACTATTAACAATTACCTACCGTATAGTACGTTGGATTCTAAATAAGTCTTTGCAGTTCATGTATAATTTGTAAATCTTAGCGGAATTTATATCAATATTAATATTTGGTGAATTATTAGGTGAAATAAAAGTGTAACAATGTTCCTTTGCAATTTGTACGACAAGTATGAAGACGGATCCAATAAAACTCTTCAATATTTTAGTGACAATATTTTAACAAAACAAAATCACTTGTGCTACGTGTTTTTATAAGTACATAAAGTCGGATGTCTTTTTAGTTTTAAAAACGTAATTGTGTGTGTGCTATTCCTTCCTGCCATTTCTTTTGACATTATAATGAAAAGGTCAAACCATACTTTAAGGCAGGGCGCAAACGTGGACACTTATGTGTATTGTGCCATAAACAAGCAACCGATGAATATTAATTTCCATAGAACCAGTATGAAATCATCCACTCCCTGCGCACAGGTAAATATGTTTTGTGTCCAGTTGCTTCCGTTTAACACATACATACTCATTAACGATCAAAAAGTGTTCGGTGTCGGCAACTGGAAACTAAAAGTCGTCAGTTGAAGACACAAGGAACATTAACAAATTTCCATACAATTGCACTGACGGAAAACAAGAAACAAATTGTGGCCAGTAGTAGCAACAGGCGACTGTGTCCGATCACCGCCACAAGACACAGCAACTACGGTTCCCTGTGATGGTGTGCCGTGTCGGCAACAAAAAGTGTCTTCGTTTGCGCCTAACTCTATCCTTGCTAGTTATGTGACTACTAGCTGGAAACCCCGCGACTTCCCCCGAGCGGTTGTACGAGAAACCATCGAGTTTATATTACAGTATTATTCATATCAAGTTTCAAGCAAATAGCACCACGCGTTATCAGGGTTTTGAAATGAATTTTGAAAAATCCTGAAATACGTTTCTATTTATTTTGCATTTTAAGTATCCAAACCAAATTTCTAAGAAATCACATCACCCGTTAAAAAAATCCCATACAAACTTTGATACCCCGTTTTACCCCTTTGTAAGGGTTATTTTGAAAAATCTTGAAACATGTGTCCATCTTATTTGTATTATAATTATTCAAATCAAGTCAAGTTTCAAACACCGCGCGTTAAAAAGTTTCATAAATTAGTTCTCACCCCGTTTTACCCTCTTAGGGGTTGAATTTCAAAAAAATCCCGTCTTAGTGGAGTGGCTGGTTTTGCTATAAAAGGAAGCTACCTTCCAAATTTCAGCTTTCTAGCTTCAGTGGTTGCGGCTCGGCGATGATGAATCAGTCAGTCAGTAATAATAATAATAATAATGCCGGACATTTCACACAGCATCATCTGGCCCCAAAGTAAGCAGAGCTTGTGTTATATGTACAACATGACTGATATACTACTTAAATACTTTTTTTGTAAATACATACATATTATACATAGAAACACCCAGACCCGAGACAAATACTTGCAGATCATACAAACATTTGTCCCGTGGCGGGAATCGAACCCGCAACCTTCTGCGTCTCAGCCAGACCTTAGCCCACTGCGCCACAGAGGTCGTCAAAGGTCAGAGGTCGTCAGTCAGTCGGGTTAAGCTATTATAAAGGTATAGATGACTATGGAGAGGGATATACGTTAACAAATTCAACATAAGTTAATACCTATCTGCTCAGTAAAGAGGGTAGTACGATGAAGAATATTCGGTCGGCGCCACCCTCCACCTAGACCAACCTTGACTGTCACACCTGATCTCCTCGGTATGCTTGTACACTTGTACGAAATGCAATTAAAATTCAATTAAATCAAAACATGCTTTATTCAATAAAACTACTTTGCCTTCTTTTTATGATCCTTAAAATTTTTGTTACGGATGCCGAGTCTAGTTGAAGCAGATATATCACAATTTTTTTTGTCATCTACATAATCTGTTATTTTGATATCATGCTTCTGTTTTTTTTTAAATTTGCCAATCGATAAAACTAGACTTTGTTATATTATAGAAGCGTACACATCGCCACACAAAAGATTTACTAACTTTAGCGAACCTAACCGTGGGAATACTGAATTTATCTTGACTTCTAGTATTAATATTATGATTATTGCTATAAGCGCTAATGTTGCGCTTACCTATGCGTAAATAATAGACTAAAGAAAACATGATTGTTCTTAACTAAATTGTTGTGTTTTAGTGATAATTGACACGAAAGAAGAAGTGATTGGACTAACCTGCGCAGTACGTAGGGTAGTTGAATGAACCATACTCAGCCATGGTCACCATCCATTTGGACTTGTTACTCCTCTGCGGTACAGCGTGCTCTATTATCTGACACGCCATCAGCCCTTTAACTCCCCACGGAGACAGCTCCTTACCCAGGAACCTCCTCATTTCCCGAGCGTTCACGACTAGATCATCATCTGTTTTAAGAATGTATTTTGCTGTAGGACAATGATGGGCTATCCACTTCAGCGCCATTACGTGCTTATATGACAGGTTTCGGTATGAGTCCACGAAGTTTCCTTGAACGATGTCCCCGTATTGGTCGCTCTCTTGTTGCAAACGATGTCTCACGGATAAGTCTTTTGTTTCGCCGAGTAGAAATACGGTTTTTGACGAGTCTGTTGCTACACCCCAAGTTCTGCGGATGGCTATCCTGTTGAAAAAATTGGTGGGTTGTGACGACACGAGGATCATTAGTAATAATCCAGCAGGATACTCCTTACAGGGTTGGGGGTTGTTCAAGAAAGTAAAGTTCTTGATATCGATCAGGTTTTTATAAACATCAATGATTTTTTCTTGGGTAGCACTGTTGTAAGGGTTGTTGAGACTGAATTTGAAGCTGCGGTGAGTGTTTATTTCTATGTAATATCTGTAACCGACTGCCACTAGACAGGTAGACATTAGAAAAATATGAAGAAACACGATTTGGGTGGTTTCCTTCCGAATGTCCATCTTGGCAGATAATATAAGACAAAAACTAAAAGCCGGTGTTTCCTATGACAGTATCTTGCATTGTGATTGTCTCCTGCTTAGGTATTTTTCTGTTTCCCGTCGAAAATGCCAATGCAAATATCGTAAATGTTGATATTAACTTGGAAGATTGTTTAGAAAACAAAAAGACCAACAAACATTTTGTGTAACTAAGTACCTACAACGTTACCTACCTACCTACATAACGAATGTCGATCCTTTATCCATTTCCATGTTTTCACAAGCTCCAAGCATTGTGGATGTGTCTCCAAATGCCTTCACAAAAATCCGCAGGTCGATGGGTATTTGTAATGGATTTATATGTAGGCTCGCTATTAGACTTAGGTATTGGTCGCACGAGTTGACGGCAGAGTCGCACGTGAGCTACTATTACTGTAGCGAGGAGAAGCGAGTTGAAGGATGCGAGTAACTGACCCACTCGTACATGTGGTCACAAGATGCGAGTGGCTGCAGTTACTTACTAGGCCAAGTTTCATGTTGGCACGCACTGTGTAACCAAGTCGTTGTAGGTGCCAGATCAAAGTGAAATATTTTGGGTAACATCTTCCTAATTAATCAGCGCTCTCGAACATAGCATCGACCGAGTGAAAACGTCGGTTTCCGAGAAGGACAGCCTACAGCCCCTTGAGCACGACGCGGTCAAACACTCGTTGAGCGATTATTGCTGACGGGATTTTAGCAGGCGCTGTTGATACCACCACAGATATTTGCTGATGTAATTATAAGGCGTTAAATATAAACATCTCTCCACTGTAAAAAAATATCACTTTTAAATAGTGCCATCCCTTTTTGTAAGATAGTGACAAATAGTGACAGGGTGAATTTTAATTGCTAGGTACCTAACGGTAGGAATCACAGAACAGATATATTGCTTTGTTTTAATGTAGGAATACATAAAATAGTTCGGCGAGGTAGGTTCAGCGGCAAGCTATCGAGTAGCAGTGACGTGAGGATCTGGTTGTGTTAGTTGTATAATTAAATGATCGTCAACACATTTCACTCAAAATATTATATAATAGGTAGGTACTTCTCCTAAACATAAAACATTACTAAAGATTATTTGGGTGGAACCATCAGCTCTATAAACTTCCCCAAGACATCGAACGTGTTCTAGTGGCTTACGATGCGAGCCAATAATAGGGCAGGAGACGGGGGCTGCCACTAGTCAAACTGCATACCTCTTGACCCGAGTTACAAAGGGCATTATTGGGTTTTGTGAATAGTTATGAAATACATTCCTACAATTTAACTTTGGTTTTACTTTTAACTAGTATGTAGGTAGTTTATTTAGTATACATATTTATGGAATTACTTACTCGATTTATGGAACTTTCATCCTAATAGTTCTTAGCTTAGTGACTACAAATGATGATACTTTTTATATATACCTAAGGATACTTATACCTATATATTTTGAATTGAACCTCGACCCCTCAATTAGTAGCCGGTTACCACCCCGCCACTGACGAGTTCCTCAAGGTTCTATTTTTGGTTTGATTTATGAGAATTCTTCAAGTACCTGTATCCACCTTATGCCAAGGACTTGGACTCTTCATAGCAACAACTGTCAGGAGTCAAAGCAAGTGGTGGAATGGGTGGTCCCTTAATATGCCTTGCGCATGTCACATTTTAAAACTGTCCAAGAAATGCGAAAAGTTTTCCTCGTCATTACGTTACGCGGTTCCGAAGGCATGTGTCAAAATTCGCGCATTATATCAACCTGCCGGAAACCAACAAAAAATATTATTATTTTAAAATTGTCTATGTAGGTAACCTATATAAAATTAATATAATAAAATATGTGAAACTTTTAATAAGATATAAACTTTAAAATAAAAACATAAATGAATCCGATAATATTAATATAGGTTTCTAAAATAAAAGATTGATGTGTGTCAAGTGTCTTGTAAAAGACATTGAGCAAAAATGGCGGCTGCAAAGTGCTTATGGATGGCTACGATGCTGCTGCGGCTGTGGCTCGGAGCTTCTGATCTGTGTTATGCTCAGTAAGTTGTAGCCAAGTGGCACGCTAGCTTGGAATGAGATCAGCATCAGGTAGATACAGCGACGGTCTTCGCGATGTGGAATCAAACCCACACATCTCGCGTTTCAGCCAGAAGGCAGTCTCCAAAACGCTGGTGCCATTACGTTTAATGGAAGTTAAGAAGCAAACCAATTTTAATACAATTTATAGAGTATCTGCTTATATATTAACCGACTTCCAAATGACTTCATTGAATGAAATACAATTGAGCCCATAAAAATACAACCGAATTGAGAAACTCCTCCTTTTTATGAAGTCGGTTAATAAGGTTTTTATTTTACGCTTTTTAGTACTCCTATCATTTTTCGAAATGAAGTAAACTGTTGAAATTTCGTTTACTTGAATGACATATTTTTCCAGCTATTTTAAGTTGCGTAGTATGGTTTTTAAATCAAAACAGCTGGAATATGTCATCCAAGTAAACGAAATTTCGTATTTTTATATAAATAAAGTCTTTTTATTAGTTTTTAAAACGTAATTAAGTATACAGGGTGTCCCGGAACTAGTATGTTATCCTGAGGGGAGACATTTCTCGACACTTGGGAGAACAGCAAATGTTCTACAAATTTTATGAATTCAATAATTTTCATTGAAGAAATGTGCAGCAAAGTTTGCTTTAAAATTGGTAGAAGTATGTATCTATGCCTACCTATCTTAGTATACCAATAAATTTGTACTTGCACAAACGTATTTAGGTAGGTAACGTGCTTGGAATCGCTTTTTGAAAATAGGAATTTGAAAAAATATCACTTCCTTATCTGTTTATTTACATAGTCAGAATCACCTCGTTCAGGCTTAAAATACTAGTTCCAGGACACCCTTTACAATAACTAGCAGCTGCTTACGGCTTCGTAAGCGTAAGTCGTATGCGTACCTACCTCAGTATGATATATTAATTATTCAGTCAGTCGTTTAGCCATGACAATTTAACAAACAAACCTACAGTCAGACAAAAATACAGCGACATCTTCTATTTATAATATTATGTATATTGATAGTTATGGATATAAATACAGTCAAGTGAAACAGTTGGTATATCTTCTTATGACGACCTCTGATTGTTGCGGGTTAATTTACCGCTGCGGGACAAATGTATGTTTAATCTGCAAATATTTGCAAATGGGTAATTTTCTCATATGTATTAGCAAAAAAAGGTGTACGTATAACTAGTATATCAGTCACATGGTTCCCATAACACAAGCAATCTTACTCTAAGGCTAAATGATGCTGTTTCAACTATCCAGCTTCATTATATATAGTATAAAACAAAGTCACCTCCCGCTGTCTGTCTGTCCCGATGTATGCTTAGATCTTTAAAACTATGCAACGGATTTATATGCGTTATATTTAATAGATAGAGTAATTCAAGAGGAGGGTTTATATGTATAAAACATATAGTAGAGAAACACTGATAATTTTAGAGCTTTCTAATGTGGTGTCGAACATAAACAAATTTTTTGCGCTTACATTGCAAACGCTGGCTGAACCCTACGAGATAGATCAAAATAATGTACTACAGTATTGTAAACATTAAAAAGGTCTACACAAATGTCCACAATGGTGTATCTCTATCTCTTAGTCTATGTTATTCTTTTAAATTACGTTGTATATAAAGACATTCTGTAGTATATTTAGTATCAGCATTGCACCCGTGCGAAGCCGGGGCGGGTCGCTAGTTATTTATATATCTTTAGACGGTTTACAATAACTATAGATAGCTCACTGGTCCAGATCACTGCTAAAGGACCACGCCCAAGGACACTGGGCCAGACCAGATACGAACTATTTATGAATATTGATTCTCTTCATCAGAGCGACTCTCCTGACGTTCCAAGATCTGCTGCCAGAAGATCCTCGGCTGTACGACAAGATGCGGCCGCCTAAGATCAGCGAGAGTCAGCCCACCGTCGTCAACTTCCACGTTACAGTTATGGGGCTGGACTCTATTGATGAGAACTCAATGGTAATTATCTAATTCACGTACATTTACCTAAGCATTTAGACAGTCAAATCAGTTGGTATCTTTACCTTCTTCGCTGTAGGGCGAGGGTTCGATTCGTAGGACAAACATTTGCTAGGTATTATAAAGTATCTTAAGTATGTATTTTAAAATATATAAGTACTAGCTTCTGCCTACGGCTTCGCACGCGTGGTACCTACATAAAAAGTAGCCTATGTCGTTCCCAAGGTCCCATCCATCTCTATACCAAAATTCATCAAAATCGGTTTAGCGGTTTAGGTGTGAAAACGTAAGAAACAGTCAGACAAATAAAGTTATTTATAATATTAGTATAGATTCTGTTAATCATCTGGTAACCATAAATCGAGCTATGCTTTGTTTGGGGCTAGATCGTGTTGTGTATATTGTGCATCAATATTTTTTTAATATTTAACAAGTCCAACTAGATAGGAACTTAGAAGATTTGACGACCACTGTTGTGCAGTGGGTAAAGGCCCGCGAGGCAAATGTTTATGTGAAGTATAATTTGTCTCTGGTCTGGGTATTCCTATGTATAAATCATAACACAAACTCTGCTTACATTGAGGCCAGATGAAGCTGTGTGAAATGTCCGGCATTATTTATTTATTTATTCGTCATCGCAGTAGTCTCCTTTCTTACACAATATATCATCTGTCACACAATCCATCCCCATTCAAATCCATCACCTTCTTGTTACATAATTTTCTTCCCTCCGTATGACCTGCCTCTACCACGCCTCTACCACGTATTACTCTTAAACTTTTTCGTCACTGGCGCTACGTCCAAGCTTTCTTTGACATACATATTCCTTTTTAGGGTTCCGTAGCCAAATGGCAAAAAACGGAACCCTTATAGATTAGATATAGAAAAAAGTGGCTGTGACATGCGGACGGACCGACAGACAGACAGACAGACAGACATGACTCATGTCTGTCTGTCTGTCTGTCCGTCCGCATGTCACAGCCACTTTTTTCCGAAACTATAAGAACTATACTGTTGAAACTTGGTAGGTAGATGTATTCTGTGAACCGCATTAAAATTTTCACACAAAAATAGAAAAAAAACAATAAACTTTTGGGGTTCCCCATACTTAGAACTGAAATTCAAAAACGTTTTTTTCATCTAACCCATACGTGTAGGGTATCTATGGATAGGTCTTCAAAAATGTAAATGTAGTTTCCAATATCATTTTTTTCTAAACTGAATAGTTTGCGCGAGAGACACTTCCAAAGTGGTAAAATGTGTGTCCCCCCCCCTGTATCTTCTCAAATAAGAGAATGATATAACTAAAAAAAATATATGATGTACATTACGCGATCTAGTAAGTAGTTTTTTTTTAATACGTCATAAATCGTAAACCGCAATTTACCTTTCATTCAATCAACTCAAATATATAAATAAAAAAAATCATTTAATTTCATAAACATAAACCTTATGCATAAACCGTGAACCATTATTTTCTAATAATAAATCTGTAATAGGTGCCTAAGTAAATAATAATTATAATTCGCGCGATACGTGGCTTGATCGGTATCGCCCAGATGTACAAACAAAACGTTCATGGAGTTCATAAACAAAAATGTTTTTGCAACAACAATATGCCAACATTTTTGGAGACTTCAACGAAGATTTTTTAAAAGACAATGGTATACTGTCATTCATGCAGAACGCTGGATACAGGCCGGTATTACCACGCTTTTTTTTAAATTAAACATTTTTTCTTACTTACATTTGTTAAAATTTATTTTCTATTTTGTAGTTTGGTTTTCTATAAAAAGCGTGTTTTTTAGTTTATTCAAACTATTATTGATCTATTCGGGAAAAACAAACAAATAATATACAATAATAATGAAATACATATGAAAAAGTTGAGCTATCTAAGTTCCATACATTCCATACACGTGCTGCACCAAGATTTGCTAATCGCTAAAAACCTTTGGTGCACCCAGGACTCTCAGGCATGCCATGGTGCCTGCGATATCCGCGTGGGTGCACCAAGCTTGGTGCTTGTGTTAAAGTATACTTATGTGTTATGTGAAAATAAAAAAAAATAAAAAAAATTGATAAACATAGGTTTTACTCACGAATTATTTTGTCGATGGAACTCACGGACCGCGGATCAAACTCACCCTGATGAAGATTCTCTAGATGAATCGAAACAGTGTCGGTGCCTCCATCGACTAAATAATACGTGAGTAAAACCCGTGTTTATCAAAATATATAACATAAAAGGATTTTGTCAGTTGATCAGACCTTGACCATGAAAGTACAGAGAGATCGCATCAATGATAAAATTCATTGATTGGTTAATATCGCAATTCGATTTGGAAATTATAATGGATATTTGATATCAAAGATTAAAGGGTAGATATTCAGGGTTAAGAAGCCGGTTTTCAGTTTTTTGTGAAAATATATTATATATTATTATCTATTTTTAAGAGTATTATTCTAACTGTGGAAAATAATAAATAAACGAATAAATAATAAATAATGCCGGAAATTTTACACAGCATCATCTGGCCCCAAAGTAAGCAGAGCTTGTGTTATGGATACCACATGAATGATATACTACTGATATATTTTTTTTTGTAAATACATACATATTATACATAGAAACACCCAGACCAGAGACAAATACTTGCAGACCATGCAAACATTGGTCCCGCGGCGAGAATCGAACCCGCAACTTTCTGCGTCTCAACCGGGCCTTGGCCCACTATGCCGTAGAGGTCGTCTTTTTGTTATATATAAGAACAAAAATGTCTGTTTATGACTTACCTAGATATTTACATTAATGCTATCGCCAGCTCGACGTTAAAAATTACAACAATATATTCAACATCATCATGCACAGCCCGACCGCACCCACACCACCTCGATCCTTAATTAATTAAGTTATAATTTATTAACATTAATTCTATTAATTAAATGGGGCTGTAATTTCTTGACCAATCCGTATATAACCCGTATATTGAATTTAAATATTACATACATCCTAAGAGCCATGTGGCGCCTAGGTATTGTTTTAATTTGTAGGTTATTTAATAAATCAAGTAGTGTTGAACCTTATTATATATCTAGCTATTTATCTGGGAGGTAGGGCACTTTAATATTGTTATATTAAGTAATTATACCTAATTATTTAAGTGTCTAAACAATGGCCTCAATTCTGTTGGCACCAACCTAACTAATTTTAGCTAAAATTAGGTTTTGAACTGTCAAATATACCTTTGGTATTCTGCTGCTACCAACTTATCCTAATTTAATTTTATCTAACTTAATTAAGCGTTCCTAATTTAGTTAGATCGTAGCAACCGAATAGGTTTTACAAATGCTATGACTAACTAAATATATTTTAGACAACTCCTAATTTTAGAAATGAACCAACCGAATTGCCACCATTAATCATTAATCTTTTTTTTTATAATACCTATTTGTTTACTTGTTTTGTATCTCATTTGTAAAAATTGTAACATAGGGTATGTTACAATTTTTACAAATGACAAATTTTTAAAATTTTTACATTTGTACAAACAGAAATAAAAATTCTTTATACTTTACTTATCTATCTATCTACTAGCTTACCCGCTCGAGACTTCACCCGCGGATTTGTATTAATATGTTTTTTTTTAACATTATCATATTGTGCTTAGAAGAGCAAATTTCGTGAACTAATTTAAAAAAACATTGACTTTGTTTTTGACTTGGATTCAACTCAATTCAACTTCGACCTCTAACTCTACCTTAACCTCTACCTCGACCTGTACTTCTTCGAAATTTCATACTACTATTTTAAAACCATTTTACCCCCTTTCCCCATAAAGGTTTATTTTTGAGAATTACTTTCATAGTACATCGCTACACAACAAGACACATGTTTCAAGTCTGTATGATCATCGGTTTAGGCTGTGCTTCGTATATATTTGAATCAGACAGCCAGTCAGTCAGTTAGTCAGAACATTTTATATTTATTTATTCCTACGGATAATGTAGGAATAAATAAATATATATGTGAATAGCCACTTGAACGTCCGAGCGCGGCAGCTGTCTCCCTCTAGAACGTCCGCCCGCGCGATCGTAATTCTGTGGCACCGAGCGCTTGGTTCATTTTCAACTTCGAGCGTGATAACTACTATATCTATACTTAAATAAAAAATACACATGAATAGGTAAAACTATACAGATTAAAACTATGTGAAAAAATAATTTCAACTATGAATCTAAATACTGAAAATATAAATTTAAACTTGTCAATGTAGGTTAAATTTCAATAAACTCGGCATTTTGCTTAATGTCCATTTTTTTGCCATCAGTCAATGGGCCAAGAATAATTGTAAATATTTCAATAGCAATAATCTTGAGGATTACTTTGATATATAACACTAATATAAATAAGACTACTAAAACAATCTAAACAACACCCGCACGCACTCACTTCACAAAACGCAAAACTTTTTGATTTTAAATTTTTTTTTTATTTTTTTTATTTGCCAGGTACGGTTTTCTTGGATTCTCCAATACGCCAATTTTATTTAAGAATCATCTAGTGACGTAATACAGCAAATTCAGCAAGCAGCAATTCAGCAAAATAAAGAAGCAAATTCAGACGCCAGCCAACAGAACTTCACACAAAAGTCATGGAGGTCCCATGGGTAGAAAAAGTCACCCGGACGTTCTACGCAACAAAGTTTTCGGTCGATTTTGTAACCCGAACATTCAAGTGGATAGAATAGAATAGAATAGAATATAATAGAATAGAAAATACTTTATTGCACACCACAAATACATTAGACTGTTATAAGAAACAATGTTTAGCTACACGGCAGTACAATGGGCGATAGCGATCTCTGCCAGACAACCTTCCAGATAGAAATCAACATAGCTGAATATGGGTGATGAAAATACTATGATAAAAAAAATATGTACATACACATTTACAGGAATTGATAACAAAAAGTCAAATACATCAATACCTAATATTACCTACAAAAATAAATATACCAATATAACGTAAAGAAACAAACAATACATAGTTAACAACATGACAAAAAGTGTTCCTTGACCATAGATTTAAAGATACTATGTGATTTGGCGCGTCTAATAGCATCAATAATAATTTATATTTTATATTTACAATATTTATATGAATATTTATATATATATATATATATATGGGGGAGACTAGTTATCGGTCTCCTTCATTCTCTCTTTCTCTTTCGGTTTTTCGTAACGTCTTACATTTTTTCTCGGCCAAATAAGGAACTTCGTTTCAAAAAAATAATGCTTTCATGAGCGAGCTGATACTAATGAGCTCAATAACATGTATTTAAACTACTCATATTTACTAAAAAATTCCATGGAAACCTGCATATAACAAAGTCAAAAGATACTTTATTCAATACAATCACAAGGATCACTTTGAAACGTCTTACATACTAGGTGAATTTAGGTGCCAATTCATCCTAACCCAAGCTCGAGAAGAATTGGCAAGAAACTCGTCTTGGTCCTAGCGCTTTTTTATATGATCCATCTTATAACTACCTTAACTACGAAATACTAATACAAGAGAGTTTATGCATTTCAAATGTGTCGGTTAACTGTCTGAGGGCAGAGCGACATGAGGCCATGCATTCTAATCCGTAATATAGTCATTTATATGCTTTTAATTTCGTAATAGGTAGTTTAGTAGCATTTTCAGAAATCGCATTGTGTTCCCCATAAAGGACTTATTTACTTTTTCTAGTCGAACGAAACCTAGGGATGTGTAATTTGTGTCTATTCCTAGTATGGACTCTATGAAGGTCACTGTTTTGCTGAAACCCATCTCTATTTTCATGTGTGTATAACAAATTTTCATATATATATTGTGAAGCTATTGTGAGACTATTAATTTCTTTAAATATTTCTTTCAAATATTCTCGTGGTTTCATTTTATAAATGGCACGTATTGCCCTTTTTTGAATTACAAATATTTTACCAATATCAGCTGCTTTCCCCCAGAGAATGATGCCGTATGACATAACACTATGGAAGTAACTGAAATAAACTACTCTAGCTGTAGCTTCATGTAGCTGTAGCTTGCATAACATTCATTCTTAACAGGTATGCCAAGATCCATCTCATTCTGACTATTTATTAAGGATTTCCCTGACTCCATCATCAGATCAGCACGCTGTCACCATAATTATATACCGACCTACTTCGTATACAATGTTTTAATAAAAAAATAACTAGAGGCTTCTGGCGACCTCTGTGGCGCAACGGGCGAAGGCCTGCCTGAAACGCAGAAGGCTGCGGGTTCGATTCCTGCCGCGGGACAAATGTTTGAATGGTCTGCAAGTATGTGTCGGGTCTGGGTATTTTTTATGTATTTAAAAAAAAGTATATTAGTAGTATATGAGTCATGTGGTACCCATAACACAAGTTCTACTTAATTTGGGGCTATATGAAGCTGTGTTAAATAACCAGCATTATTCTATTAAATATTTCAAATTTATTCAAAAGCAACCTCTCGATTTTGAACACCTCACTTAACTCATTTCAATGTCATTTTTTTTCTTTTTGGAACCATGTATTATAACAGCACTTTGTTAAATTTCGTTCCATAAGTTACCAGTATATTAGTTGCATTTTTAAATTCCAACCTGTCGATCCGGCAAATTTCAGGCAGATCGGATCATCGTTTCGATAGCTATCGTCGAATAAACAAACATACAAAGCTAATCGCCCAAGTTGCCATTGAGATTTTTTCTCGCTTCGCTCGCTCGATTTTACTGATTACTGATATAAACACATGCACTTTCTCTCTCCTACAGACATACGCAGCAGACATTTTTTTCGCTCAAACATGGAAGGACTTCCGGCTACGACTACCAGAAAACATGACTTCAGAATACAGGTAAATTTACATAAAATGGCTTTTAGACTTTATCACTTTCAAAAAGTACTATATATTTTGATAAACACGGGTTTTACTCACCCATGTTTTGTCGATGGAGGCACCGACATTGTGCGAACGGTGAACTCAAGCGGCAACTCACGGACCGCGGATCAAATTCACCTTGATAAAGATTCTCTAGATGAATCGAAAGAGTGTCGGTGCCTCTATCTGTCAAAGTAAAATCTTTCAAAAATAATTTTAAAATGAGCTGTTTGTCTGTTTTCAATATTTATGTGCGCAATGACACTGCTCATAAATAGCGAAGGATAACATTGTCAGGCAACCGACACACCTAGAATCTAAAATTCGAAGGTGTGTGTCATCGCTAAGTATTTCTAAATGCGTCGATGGGCTTGCTAACTTGATGGAATACTAACTTCAACAAGTCAAAATCATCATCAATCTTTTCTTAGGCATGCCTCTACCCTTAAATCTATCCGCATTTAAATCGAGATGGATTCTCTTCTTGTGAAATAATCTACCCTTCGCATAACATGCCGATACAATGATAACCTTACTCTTCAAGTGACGAGAATGAATATTAATTACGTTTTAAAACTAAAAAGAAAATCGACTTCATTGAATGGAATTTGAGCCCATAAAAATACAACCGCATTGAAAACTTCTCCCTCTTTTAAGTCGGTTAAAAAAGTTTTTATATAATGTTTTTATTTCGTTTACTTGAATGACATATTTATTCCAATTATTTTAATTTAAAAACCAAACCACCCAACTGATATTGATGAAATTTCTATGGGACCAATTGGGACAATATGGGACCAAAAAACCTTTCTAATGAAAAACGAATTTTTCAAATCGGTTCATAACTGATGATGTAAGAAACATTAAAAAAGTACAACCGAATTGAGCACCCCCTATTTTTTAAGTCGGTTAAAAATCCATTCCCTTCACTCCGCACATGTAAAATATCTAGAGGTTCTGTGATGTCTACCAAGCTTGAATATTACAGTCCTCAGCATTAGTTAGCTTTTTGTTTCCCTAGGCTCCTGGACCTGGACTGGCTGAAGCACATGTGGCGTCCTGACTCCTTCTTCAAGAACGCCAAGTCCGTCACATTCCAGACCATGACCATTCCCAACCACTACGTGTGGCTCTACAAGGACAAGACCATTCTGTATATGGTGAAACTGACACTGAAGCTGTCCTGTGCTATGAACTTCCTCATCTACCCTCATGACACCCAGGAGTGTAAGCTGCAAATGGAGAGTTGTAAGTACCTTTTTTACTAATAGTAAATAAATAGTGTCGGACATTTAACACAGGATCATCTGGCCCCAAAGTAAGCAAAGCTTGTGTTATGGGTACATGACTGATTTGCTCCTTGTATGTCTAGTCTTTTAAAGAAATCATTTGAAATGTATAAATTCTCTTGTATTCGTTTTTCATAGTTAAGGTAGTTATAAAATGGATCATACAAAAAAGCGCTAAGACCAGGACAGGTTTCTTGACAGTTCTTCTTGGGCTTGGGTTAGTAGGAATTGACACCTAAATTCACCTAGTATGTAAGACGTTTCAAAGTGATCCTTGTGTTAAATAAATTATGTTTTGACTTTGACATATTTTTTTTCGGTTTGTCAGTCACGTCATGATGCCTATTTGAATGAAACTGAATACATATACCATAACACAAGCTCTGCTTACTTTGGGGCCAGCTGATGCTGTGTGAAATGTCCGGCATTATTATTATCATTATTATATAGAAACTAAAGGTAAAGGTGAATCAAGCATCTACTGAGTAAAGGAGGTAAAGATTTTGGTGTCCTCTTGGAAATCAAGCGCAATTAAGTTGGTAATAAATAAATAAATTACGTTTTAAAAACTAAAAATAAAACCGACTTCATCTATAATTAATACGTGAAGCAAAAACGTTGCACCCCTTTGTACCCCTTTTTAGGAAAATTGCGCGGACGGAGGAGTATGAAATTTCGCACACTTATAGTTTATATAGAGAATGCAATTTTTTTTTAATAATGCTTATAAATACATTAATTATTAATAAATTATGGTCGAATTCCGACCAGTGGGCGACTAGTTACTCGTATACATACATTAAAGGTAGTCTTTTGAAGAAAGCTTATTATAATATAGATGACTATATTATTGATAAGAATGCATGGCCTCATGTCGCTCTGCCGTCAGACAGTTAACCGACACACTTGAAATGTATAAACTCTCTTGTATTTGTATTTCGTAGTTAAGGTAGTTATAAGATGGATCATATAAAAAAGCGCTAGGACCAAGACGAGTTTCTTGCCAATTCTTCTCGAGCTTGGGTTAGGATGAATTGGCACCTAAATTCACCTAGTATGTAAGACGTTTCAAAGTGATCCTTGTGATTGTATTGAATAAATCATCTTTTGACTTTTGACTTTGACTATATAAAAATACGAAATTTCGTTTACATTTAAACCTTTTTTTCCAGCTAATTTGTTGTATGAACCAAACAACTGGACCAATTTTTATTGAAATTCACATGAAAACATAATTTTTCAAATCAGTTCAGTAAATGACGGAGTTATGAGGTAACAAAAAAATATACAACCGAATGGAGGAATGGAGGAATCCTCTTTTTTTGAAGTCGGTTAAAAATAAAATAAGTAGATATTGGTGGACAATGCACACAACACCATCTAGCCAGAAACTAAGCATTGCCTGTGTTATGGCGACCAGCTGGCTGATAGAATACTTATACTAGTAAGATACTTTATAACACCAAGACTCAGAACAAACACCTATGTTCTTTGCACAAATGTTTTTCCTGGGAGGGAATCGAAACCAAAACCTACAGCGCAGAAGGCAGAGCTTCTACCAACAGAGCTGACAGGTCAGTCCACAGAACAGAGAGAACAGTTCTTTCTGTTCTGTGGGTCAGTCAGTGACAAATGAGACTTTATAGGTGCAATAGCAGTCATTCGGTCCTGTAATGGCGGTCAATGGAACAAAAGTACCCTCACGCTTTTACGCTTTTGAGTAATTTTCATTTTTCGAAATTCGTAACACCATTGAAAAGTTACAGGAAAGCAAAAAACGAAATTTAGTTTACTTGGATGACATATTTTTTTCAGATATTTACATTTAAAAACCAAACTACTGAACCGATTTTGATGAAATTTCTATGGCACCAATCGGAAAGTATTACTTTTCACATAAAAATGATCGAATTGAGAACATCCTCTTTTTATACGCTTTATATTAGCTAATTATGGTAGCTTCACTTGTATGTATGTTTGTAACCGACTCCTTAGGACGCGATTTTGACCCACTTTAAACGGCCAGATTTCATTCAAATTTTGCACACTGTCAAAGACCGATGACAATGAAAATTCATAATGCAATAATAAAAAAATATCCGATTATCCTAAAACTAAAAAGTAGAAAATAAATAATAGTTAAAATAAACTAAAAAACTCGCTTTATATAGAAAACGAAGCTAAAAAATAGAAAATAAATTTTAATTTGTAAGTAAGAAAAAAATGTTTTATTAAAAAAAAAAGCGTGGGGTACTTTTTAAGATATTATCGAAATGATAATCCTTCTTTTCATATCTGTCAATGAAATATTTATAACTATTGACACCATGCACCCCATGCTTTTTTTTTAAATAAAACATTTTGTTCTTACTCGCAAATTAAAATTTATTTTCTATTTTTTAGTTTGGTTTTCTATATAAAGCGTGTTTTTTAGTTTATTTTAACTATTATTTATTTTTATACGCTTTATATTAGCTTCACTTGTATGTATGTTTGAATGTTTGTATATTTGTATGTTTGTATGTTTGTATGTTTGTATGTTTGTATGTTTGTATGTTTGTATGTTTGTATGTTTGTGACCGACTCCTTAGGACGCGACTTTGACCCACTTTAAACGGCCAGATTTCATTCAAATAATAGAATATATAAAATAAATTTAAATAAATGTAAGTAAGAAAAAAATGTTTTATTAAAAAAAAAGAAAAGGTCTTTGTTCGTAATGGTGGTAGGTTGACAAGGTATGAATGGTACTGAACGGTACGTCTGCTTGTCCTGTTGTGAAAAGTGTGTGAAAAGTGTGATGGTGGAGTTAGGTCATGCTATGGACCGGAACTGGCATCTAGATTCATCTAAGTATTCAAAATGATGTTTAAAAAAGGTCCTTGTGATATTATCGAATAAAAATAATTTTCTTATAATCAATTCATTTCATTTGTGTAATTCGAGAGTCTCCAGATAATACTAAGTACATACTAGATACTTAATAGACTAGACTTCTGCGCTGTAGGTTGAGGATTCGATTCCCTGCAAAGACAAACACCTATGTCCTTCTCCAAGGTCCCATCTATCTCTATGCCAAAATTCATCAAAATCGGTTCAGCGGTGAAAACGTAACAGACAGACAGACAGAGTTACTTTCACATTTATAATATTAGTAGGGATCAACAGCCTAAAATTTTATGCTTCTAGTTCTGAAAATGACAATACTTTCATACGACCCTTCATACCCTTTTAACTCTTTACAACACTTTTTCCAATTAAAAAGTAGCCTATGTCGTTTCTCAGGCTTTGAACTATCTGTGTACCAAATTTTCATTAAAATCGGTTCAGTAGTTTTGGCGTGAAAGCGAGACAGGCAGGCAGACAGACAGAGTTACTTTCGCATTTATAATATTAGTAAGGACTATATCAGTCATCTGGTCACCATAATACAAGCTATTCTTAGTTTGGAGTTAGATGGTGTTGTATTTTGTCTCATCTCATACCTATGTACCTAACTACCGATATCTTCCCTAAAGACAGGCAGTCGTCCCCCAGCTCGTTACTCACATTGTACCTACCTATTGTGCAGAGGGTCCTTGAGTTGCGCCGACGACGACGACTCAACCCTCTAATTGTGGTCCTGGCTGCTTTGTGTGTTTATATGAAACCTCTTTTGAAGTCACGATGATATTTTTAGGGTTTTGAAGTCCAGAATAAACTCTTATCCCGGTCAAAATAGACATTTCAAATAACAAACGTGCCGACAGAGCTGAATTTATGTAGAGATCTTGGGTACACCAGAAGAAATAAAGTGCCAAAAGATCTCATGTGAGCTAAAAAATGATTCAAGGTCAAAGGTAAAAATTTTAGGTTTTTTGATTTTTCTCAATAACCAAAATTCTGTATTGTAAAATTGTCTACAAAAATGGTCCTAATGCTTTTTTTCCTAAGAACCACCATTCCTATAATATCGTCAATCTAAAAGTTGATAAAGATTCTACATAATAATTATCATGTACACATTTTTACACCTGTGAGTGAGGTATTGTACTCGGCGCGTTGATTTTAACGTGGTATACCTTCGCTTTGCCCGTCTGTCCGTCTGTCCTACAGAACACCAAAAACATGTTTGTTTGTTTGTGTTGTCTGTCTGTACGCTTATAATCACAGCTTAGCTCGCAAACTATTAGTTTTAACGTGATAAAATATTTCACAATAATACGTATTGAGAGACCTTTACAAAGTTATGGAATAAAAACATTGAAAAATATGTTTATTAGTGGTGAATGAATGAATTAATAAATATTGCTGGATAATGCACACAACACCATCTAGCCCCAAACTAAGCATAGCTTGTAATATGGTAACCAGGTGACTGATTACGATTAGCCCACTACTGGGCAAAGGCCTCCCCTTGATCTCTCCAGTCTTCTCGGTTTTGATCTCTTTGGACCCAAGCTCTGTCAAAGGTGTCGAGATCATCTCGCTCTCGCTTTTTGGGTCTACCACGGCGCCGGCGCCGTCTCGCTGTCTGATAAAATACCTACTTATATATCTTAAAATACATAGTTTAATTATACTTTATAACACCCAGACACAGAACAAACTCCTATGTTGTAGGAGCGCAGAAGGCAGAGCTAATACCAACTGTGCAGCTGAATGAATGAAAACACGTTATTGTACACCTTTAAATAAACAATTTGACAAACTAAGAATACCTAAAAGTATATGATGTAAAGTGGGGTTAATTTTTTATTATTTTACTAGTCTTTTAAGTTAGTCTTAAAGTTAAGAGAAGGTTTCTTGATCACTTTTTGATGCAGATAATCGTTTGATAAATATTAAGCATAGCGATGGTTATTTTTAAAGTCTAGTTAGGCTTTAGTAACAATATGAGTAGAAGCCTAATTTGTAATAAAAAATGCATGAAAGTTACAAATATATAGGTAATATTAGTAGGGATAATAGTTAGGTGCTTTTATTCAAATAGAGGTGAGTTATTGACTCGAATGAGAATAATTAGAATAAAAGCGTTGTGTTTCTTTGTGATTCGAGCAAAAATAATCCGTATAATTATTATAAACACTATAAAATGAAAAAACAAACGACGAACGACAAGATACGTCTTTGCGACAGCATAATTCATACATATCGCCATCCTTGCCAGTTCTTCTCGGGCTTCTTCTTCTGAAGAATTGGCACCTAAATTCACCTAGGTGGTAGTACTTTTTCTCTTCTTTCTGTAATGGCATCTGTCTCGTCGACAGTTTGCCAGTGTCAAGTGATTGTTTGATAATAAACTCTTAGTCGATGGTAACTTGTCAATTCTAAATGTCATCGCAGAATGGCCGTCTAGAACTTTCTTGGGATACATCGTCGTTCAAATCACATTTCATCGTAATACACTTATAATTCAATTGTCCATACTTGTCCTATGTAAACATAATTTATTCATTAAAATTCCGCTAAGATTACTAAAGAAAACAAGCAATAAAACTAGAAAAAATATTAATTTAGAAGTGCTATGTTACTTCGTGAAATGACAAACGAAATATAACCAAGGTAGTATGTAAGACGTTTCAAAGTGATCCTTGTGATTGTATTGAATAAAATATCTTTTGACAATGACTTTGACTTACTTTAAACAATTTAATTACATGACTTTGGCAAAAATTACATTATTATGACACATGACATTAACGAACGAAAATTTAAGTAAATAATAGAGCAAAATGGAAATTTAAACTTATTCAAATCTGTTATTTAAAAATGTTACTCTAATTTGGACTTTAGTAAGAGCAAAATAAGAACGTTCGTATTTTATGAAATTTTAGCTAGTCTGGGGAAACGACCAAATCACTAACCTAGTGTATTTCTAGTTATTATGGAAACCAAAGGGCTTCACCTTTCAAAAACATTATTTGTCTTACATTATTGTACAAATATCGAGATAGAAAATTTTACTCAGGTACTTCGACCCCATATTTTAAATACCGCTCCTATAGCGCGCGCTTACTTTCTGTGTGGTGACATCTAGTTTGGTTTTTGGAACTAAAAATAGATAGGTATCTATGATAGAACTTGACACGGGGTTTCGTTCATGTTTCGTCATTGAAAAACTCACACGACGTATCATTTTGTTTGGATATCCATTAGACCGCTTAAAAAGTACTTTTTTGTGTTTACTGTATAACGAACGCATAACATAATATCAATGTTGGTTCCTAAGTTACCTTTGAAATAATAATTACGTTTTAAAAACTAAAAAGAAAATCGACTTCATTGAATGAAAATTGAGCCTATAGTGGAAAGTGGATGTATTTTGTATATACCTATGGGTGGGCCAAATAAACGCACTGCTCCAATGAGACAGCGAGGTATCGGAGTAAACGAAAATATCATCGATGTATACAATTTTTAGATTGTTGTTGATTTTTCAGCTCGACCGATTTAGATAAAAATTAAATAGGACCTCCTGGGAAGTATTTTGAAACAAATATATAAAGATAAAGATTAAGAAAACGTAAAACTACAGACATTTATTAAAAATACTTGCTACTGCTCCTTGCTTAGCATGTGTTGTGCCTACCTACCTAGATAAGAAGTAGCCAGTAATGGTATACTACCACCTACGGTGCTAGGTGCTACCTACATTAAAACTCTGACAATGTCCATGTGTATCTGTGTCCGTCCCCAAGATACAATCACTCTCCTTATTAAACATCAAGAACCGTTCAACTATTTCAAATATATAACAACAAACAAACCGTAACAAACAAACAGATACAGGGACACTTTTGATTATTAATAATAGTAAGTAGGTTTAGGAAAATCTTCGCTTTCTCCATTACCTACCTACTCAAGATCGTGTCCGTCTCAAACCGCTTTAATGGTATTATAAAAGAACGCTTAGGATTATATGGTTTGCAATAAACACAGTTCAATCTATATACAAGGTTTATTTCACACACGGACAAGAATATAGGTAGGTAGTATGCAAAATCAAATTTCAAATTCAAATTCAGTTTATTTACACCTTATTGTAACATTAGAGATACAATCTATGTTGGCACAGATTTAAATACACGTACTACTCGACAAAGTCTAGAGAACAAGGGTAGTTGATATGTTACATTAAATCAATAGAAGCCTAATTTATTCATGATTTCAGTTACGTTATTAAATAAAAAGCGTGCAAGTAAAAAAATTAAGGTTAAAAAAAAAACTTAAATAGTACATTGCACTATTTTAACATTAGAAACGACTCTACATCGGCGTGGCATACTGAGTATTAGGTTATCTATTGTCGCCTGTGGAATAGGGCTCCATATTCAAGAGAGATGTGAAAAAAATTCATCTTCCGTGTTCAAATTTTGAGGAAGATCACTGAAAGCTCGTTTCCCGAGCAAATCCCATGCATGCTCAATTGGATTGAGATCGGCGGACTGAGCAGGCAACTCTAATACCGTGATATTGTGCACGCTGAACAGATTCATCACCTGCCTTGCGGGTGCGCGTGCATTATCCTGCATGAACACGAAATCTGGGCCGAACTGCTGGTGGTGAGAGATGACCTGCTCAATGTATTGCTCTACATTTAAATTGCCTCGTACCCAAACGAGATCAGTTCTTCCACCCAGGCAAATTCTAGCGCAAACCATGATCGTTCCGCCTTGGTAAGGATGATGGATGATTTGGCGACCAGGGCCTCGCCAAACACGCACTCTCCTTGAATCAGGATGAAATCCGAAGCGAGTCTCTTCGGAAAACAGAACACGTGCCCACTGATTGTCGGTCCATCGCAAATGTGCGTTAGCCCACATTAAACGACGCGAGTGGTTTGCGAGCGTGAAGATTGACTGCATGTAATCTTCTCCTGACAGTTTGGTCACTATGATAACCACTTGGTGCTGGGACTAGAGTCTTTCTATCAACTGGCGAGCTGTAATCTGGAGCTGCCTTCTTGCAGCATTTTGTAGAAATCGATCTTGTCTCTGGGTAGTGACCCTGTATCTTCGTCGGTGACGTTCGGCTACATATCCTGTAGCTCTGTAGCGTGCCCATAATCGGCAAATTACGCTTGGTTGTATGTTAAAAGCGTCCGCAATATCGAGTTGACTCCGTCTAGCTTCCAACATACCGACAGCCCTATGCATCTCTTCCCGCGATAAATGACGACGTGGCATAACGCTTAGAGTTTCAAAAATGTTGGTAAAGTTGGCGATAATGTATTTCACTAGAAAAAATATCGATACATGTCAAAAATCACTCAACCCTTTTTGCTAGCAAACCCCTTAACTCTGCGACCAAGTCAGGTTTACCCTCCTTATTTTGAAACTCTTCTACTTTTTTGTTACAATTTTTTGAATTTCGAACAAATTATTTAATACTCTTTCAGCCTACTTTTATAAATTTTAGTGGCCAGTACCTACTTTTTTACGTCTTTTCACAAATTAGTTCAAGTAGTTTGCATGTTCCCTAGACTTTGTTGAGGGGTGTATAACAGGGGGTGTGTTTAATGATCGTGTTTTGCATTGCATTGCATTATAAATAACAATAACTTTAGCTAACTAGCATAGCATCCTGTGCATATAACACTCACTCAAATCGCTTTATATTTTTAGAAAAGTTTATAAAGGCTACTAAGATAAAAGTAATGTTGTACACCACAGTAACATGTGTTTAAACTTGTTTAGAAATTGAGATGTGTGGCAAATTGTAGCAAAATGGCTTCGACGACAACCAGCAGCGAAATATTTGTATATGTGCTAGATGGTGGGTTCTCCACGCAGATCGCCCGGTATGTTGGTACCTCAGCTGACGGTGACCCGCTCTGGAGTGCGCGCTTCCTTCAAACACACCCGGAAGACATTGTGAAAACTCACCTCGACTTCTTGCGTGCCGGCTCCGATATTATTATGACGAATAAGTATCAAGCGTCCTTAAACGCGTCGTAAAGCACCTTGAGGTTACTCCCGATGAAGGGTCTGCATTGATACTTAAAGCAGTAAGTTTAGCCAAGCGCGCGATAGATGCATTTTTACAAGAATCAGGTGGTGAGTCTCCTAACAGCAAGCCACCATTTGCCGGCTCCGTTAGTCCTTACGGTGCGCATCTGCACGATGGTTCTGAGTACAGTGGAAACTACGCCGACAGTACTCCTCAGATTACTATGATGGAGTGGCATGCTCCTCGAATCAAAGCACTAGTTGAAGCAGGAGTTGATTTGCTTGCCTTTGAAACCATCCAATGTCAAAAAGAAGCAGAGGTTCTAGTGCAAATGCTCAAAGGGTACCCGGATATGAAAGCCTGGCTGTCACTAAACTGTAAAGACGAAACATCTTTAGCTCACGGAGAGAACTTTCATACGGTAGCTACAAAATGCTATGCATGAACCCTGATCAACTGATAGCTGTTGGAACCAACTGTTGCTCGCCGCTGATTGTTACAAAGCTTTTTAAAGGCGTTAATGAAGGCAGGTTGCATCCTATACCATTGCTAACATACCCTAATTCAGGGGAGAAGTATACTCCTGAACTTGGCTGGGTGGACAAGGATAACCGTTTGAGATGTGTTGACAGCTTTGTCTCAGAGTGGTTTGATATTGGAGTAAGGTACATTGGGGCCTGTTGCAGAAAAGGAGAGGATGATATAGCTAGTATCAGGCAAGAAGCCAACAAATGGTTGGATAGAGTAAAACTCAACAAATACTGAACTGTTATTTTATTTAAGTTTACGGTTCACCTAGTATGTAAGATGTATCAAAGTGATCCTTGTGGATTGTATTGAATAAAAACCTGTTTGAGATTTGATATTGAGGTGTGAGAGGTTGTAACTTGCCCGCCCCTGTCTAAATCGCAAAACCAGGCTCCTATTGGTACGCTATCGACGCGTGTTTCGTTAAGTAACAATGTGGGCATGAGTTTCGTTCAGAAGCCGACCGTCACAGTATTATTAAGCGGTTTCATTGCTACTCTGTCTTCTGCTTGTCTCAGGGCGAAATATAAATATTTTTTTATTTCTACAAAATTCTATGCACCTATTCTGTACAACATGTATTCTGTGCCATAAGTGCAGAGACTAGGCCAGACTGTCTGCCCCACAGAACAAGAAACTTACTTAGTACATGCATATTGGTCCAGTGCCTAAGAATGGGTCCATCTAACCGCTCTGTCACAGTAGACAGGAGGCTATTGGTGCTGGCGCGCACTCGATGCATCAGGGAGGCGACTCGTTTGCGCATTATGCGCAAACGAGTCGCCTCCCTGATGCATGGAACCGTCGGTGTGTGCCTCCGCGAACATACCTGATGCACTGCAGTATCGCGGCAGCCCCAATATTTGTTATACTGGACACGAAGGGCACTCAGTAAAGTCGATCCATAGGCTGCTAGGTAAAACGATTGGCAATAAGCCCAAAACAATGTTATTTGAACGGTTTTTGTATATTGGCCGTAGAATCTGATAAAAAATGAGATAAACGTTTGTGGGACACAGAGTCAACATACCAATTAGGTATTCAGTATGTTTTTGTACATTCTTCTTCGTTAATAGCATGTATCATTTTGATGACAATTACGAAAGCCAAGTGATTAGATTTTACCAAGATTTTATAATAAGACGTCTTTCTTCGTTTGTCATTTCATGTAGTAACATAGCACTACTAAATTAATTATTTTTCACATGCTATTGCAACTTCTATTCAGTAATCTTAGCGGAATTTCAATCAATAAATTGTGACTTCATAGAATAAGCCAATAAGCAATAAGGTTCATGGCCAATCTACCTATACTAATATTATAAATGCGAAAGTAAGTCTGTCTCTCTGTTTGTTACGTTTTCACGCTTAAACCGCTGATGATTTTGATGAATTTTGGTATAGAGATATACGGGACCTTGGAGAAGGATATATGCTACTTTTTATGGAGGTACCACGCGTGGAAAAACGCGGGCAGCATTATAATTATGTGTGATTTGTTGCAATATGTTTTATATGACGACGACTCTGAAGTAAATTATAAACTGCCATTTTGCGATGACGTGACGTTTAGAATAGACGAGTGCAACATTGGCAAAATTGTCATCAAGGCAGATTCCATTACAGGACGAAATGCAGAGAAGTTGTTGTTGTTGATGTTGTCGTTAATCATTTGTTAATAGATATAAAATGGTGACTTCACAATGAGGTTATATAATATCATTGTGACTTCATATATTTTTTTACACCTGAGTCTACTAAAATAGCTTTAATTGAAGAAAAATACAGCAAAATTTAAACACTAAAAGAGCATATATGTTTGCTTTGTAAAACTGCCATAAATAATCCTATAGGTATATTTATACTAGATGGTGCCATAGGAAAAAAGCAGATATATACCTCGCGATACTTAACCTGATAAAGATATATATAATATTAGTAAGATAAAGATGAACTCTCGCATTTTAATTTCACAGAGAAGCTATTCATATTCCTTGACGGTAATCATCTACTTGAGTCGAGTGTCGTTCGGGTAACCCTATTTTTAGTCGAGAATCTCGATCACTGATAGAATCGTGCTGACTACCCCCAAGAGGCACTTGGCCTACATTGTACCTACCACTTGAGCGACTGTATCGGCCGACAACTCGTCGCTTGCTCGTCGGGTGCTTTAGTACTCCGGGGTTTTGAGGACCTTTGGTATTATGTAGTATTTTGGGTATTTTTGTGTTTATATAGGTGTTTTTGTGTCGTTTGTGAGTAAATCGATTTTTTATAATTTATAATTAATTTATTGTGGATCATAGGTAAATTGCAGGTTTTATTTATTTGCTATGTTCGCTATGCCATTTGAGGCGCAAAAGGTTGCGGGTTCGATTCCCACCGCGGGACTAATGTTTGTATGATCTGCAAGTATTTGTCTCGGGTCTGGGTGTTTCTATGTATAATATGTACATATTTTCAAAAAAAAAAGTATATAAGTAGTATATCAGTCATATGGTACCCATAACACAAGCTCTGCTTACTTTGGGGCCAGATGATGCTGTGTGAAATGTCCGGCATTATTATTATTATTAATTATCTTACTTTCAGCCTATTGTAATTTGCAAGCTAAAAAAACGGAGATGATGATGATTATTGAATTAAAAACTAACATCTATGTACTTTAAAAATGAAATCTAAACGAGGCAGGAGATTAGCGGTAAAAACAACTAATTTTCCATACAAAGTTAATTTGCTGTGGGCACTTTCTGCGTCCCAGCCGCGCCTTCGCCCTCTGGCCACAGAGGCGTAAAACAAAATGTGCACAAAGAGTTTTTGCACACGTTTTGCTTTTTTTAGTCTTACGCTCTGTCGGGAAGTTGAAACAATTGGATGTGCTGCAAAGCGGGATAGTGGGTAATGAGATGTGAGAGCATGCGGCTCCATAGTAAAATGAGATGAAAGCTTTTAGCCTGATCACACACTTTGATGAACGAACTAGGTATTCATGAGGGTAAAACAGTTCACACAGGTTATATACGTACGTCTAATGTAACGACTGGCTAGGTAGATAACCTCAAACTTGAATGAAATAAACTTAACTGTTCCAATTGAAATATTTTTATTAGTAATCTACATACCTAATCGAATGTAGTTGGTAGTAGCTCTACCTTCTGCACTGTAGGTTGAGGGTTCGATTCCCTCCCAGGATAAACATTTGTGTGAAGAACATAGGTGTGTTTTCTTTGTCTGGGTGTTATATATTATCATAAGTATGTATTTAAAAATATACAAGTATTCTATCAGTCTAGTCACCATAATACAAGCTATGCTTAGTTTGGGACTAGATGGTGTTGTGTGCATTGTCCAGCAATATTTATTTATTTATTACTAATGTTATAAGGAGTAGAATATTTAATGTTGTGTATGTTTGTAATGGATACAATCATGAACTAAAAGCCGATTTGAAAAATATTTATAAAATAAATGCATAGGTATTATATATAGGTATTATTATATGACGACCTCTGTGGCACAGTGGGCGAGGGCTTGCCTCAGATGCAGAATGTTGCGGGTTCGTTTCCCGCCGCGTGATAAATGTTTGTATGATCTGCAAGAATTTGTCTCGGGTCTGGGTATTTTTCTATAATATGTATGTAGGTATTTACAAAATTAAGTATATAGGTAAGTAGTAGGTAGGTATGTATATCAGTCATGTGGTACCCATAACACAAGGTCTGCTTACTTTATGGCTAGATGATTCTGTGTGAAATGTTTGGCTTTATTTTTAATTTTAAATGTATTTGTTATACTGTACATTTCTGTTATTATTTTTAAATAAATGTAAAAAAAATCTCTCCTTTATGGAAAGTATATTATCAGCACAGCTGTAGGTAGGTATTTTGTTTTCAAAAAATTATAATAAATTATATATTATTCAATACAATCACAAGGATCACTTTGAAACGTCTTACATACTAGGTGAATTTAGGTGCCAATTCCTCCTAACCCAAGCCCGGGAAGAAGAACTGGCAAGAAACTCGTCCTGGTCCTAGCGCTTTCTTGCATGATCCATCTTCTAACTATCTTAACTAATTCAAAAGAGTTTATACATATCAAATGTGTAGGTTATCTGTCTGAGAGCAGAGCAACATGAGGCCATGCATTCTTATCAACAATATAATCATTTATATTATAATACGCTTACAATTGGGGCTGTGTATCGCATACGAGTTGCACAGAGCCATGGAGCGAGCCATGCTCGACATCAAACTTGTTCGAGTTCAAGTCGGCCTCGGCATCAAACTTGTTCGATAATGGAACACATGAGGCCATGAATTCTTATCAACAATATAATCATTTATATTATAATACGCTTACAATTGGGGCTGTGTATCGCATACGAGTTGCACAGAGCCATGGAGCGAGCCATGCTCGACATCAAACTTGTTCGAGTTCAAGTCGGCCTCGGCATCAAACTTGTTCGATAATGGAACTCAAATGGAGCTGGGCAGGACACGTGATGAGACATGGTGTTGGCAGGTGAAGTAAGGTACTTAATTACTGAATGGTGTAGGAACGTCGATCGTCCTTTGACAAGATGGGTAGACGATATAGTCAAAGTGTAAAATGTCCGGTATTATTATTTAAAAAAAAAAAGGTCGCGGATCAGGATGGACAGGATTAGCACTATATCGGAGGAGGGGGAGGGTATACACTTAGCGAGGCCAGTAGGTGATATCAGGCTATGGATGATAATGATGATAATAGGTTCTTTTGCTTCTGTTGAACTCAAAAACCAAGTTGTGTAAAACGTCAAATAATATTATTACTTACGGCTTCTGGGTAGAAAATGTGGATTGAGATAGAAATATGCCGATCTAGGATTGAATTTGAGTTCACCTTATCTTTAATCTGTAACCTAGCTATATATTCCGTAAGATGTAAATGATGTAAAAATTTTTAAAATCAACTCCATTGCTAAACCATCTGGTTTGAAAATAATATAATGGTGCCAGGCTTACAAATGGCTGCAGTCTTAGCTGAACCTTCATACCATTTCTCTTATACCCGTTATTTCTAAAATATTTGAAAGGTACTACCTTACCACCTATCTATAAAAATTAATAACTATTTTGAATTAAATAAAATCTTTTGCATAGAACAAAAGGGGTTCAGAGAAAGCAAAACAATAAATATGGCTTTATACGACTTTCTTAATCGTGTTACAAGTAACGTCGATAAAGTAACACCAGTGTGTTCAATTTTCTGTGACATGACTCAAGCGTTTGATTATGTCCAACATGACATTTTATTAAAAAAACTAGAATTCTACGGTGTCAGAGGAAGTCCACTACAATTAATCAAATCATATTTAGAAAATAGGAAACAACTGACCAAGATAACAAATGTTAATCCTAAAACGAAACTTGAAGAAAGTCACGTCTCTGAAGAACGTACAATAAAATATGGTGTTCCCCAAGGGAGTGTACTGGGGCCATTGTTATTTTTAATATACATAAATGACCTTCCAAAAGCTACAATACAACCTATGACGTTATTTGCGGACGATAGTACCGTAACCATAACATGTAACAATACTAATTCATATAAAAATGACAAAAGCTTTGACATCGATTATAAAATGGTTAGACAACAATAATTTAAAAATAAATATAAATAAGACCAAAATAATTCATTTTAGACAACGCGATACTACTGCTTCTAGCATAAATTATGACATACAATACGATAAAGAAAAAATTTATGAAGTTGACCATGTAAAATTCTTAGGTATAACTATTGACAAAAAACTTAATTGGAAATTGCATTTAGACAGTCTCTGCAAAAAAATTAATAGTCTAGTATATATTTTGTACAAAATTTCTCCTTCAGTAGACGTGGAAACTTTACTAATTGCGTACCATGGTCTAATTGCATCCAATATTAGATATGGTATAATGTTCTGGGGTAATTCAACTGACGTTATTAAGATCTTTAAACACCAGAAACGGTGCGTCAGAGCCATGTTCCACCTTAAAATGATAGATTCTTGTAAACCGTTATTTATTAAACATAGAATCTTGACCATTTCCTCGCTGTATATTTTTGAAGCAGCTATGTTTGTTAGAAATAACCCAGACTTATTTTTAAGGCTTTCTGATGTTGTGGTTCGTACTAGACGAGATGACTATAAAGTCTGTGTTCGGGCTCAAAAACTACAATGATGCGCAATAGTATTTTCTGTACGGCTCCTTTCATTTATAATAAGATCCCTAAGTCTGTAAGAGAATTACCGCATATAATGTTTCAAAGAAAGCTCAAAACCGTACACGCAAACAAATGTTATTATACATTAGATGAATTTATGACCGATAAAAATATAATCATTTAGTTTTAGTTTATAATTATTTAGCATGCATGACCATTTATTCAATTTAATTATTTATAAGTTATTGTTGTATTAAGGACATTGCATGCCTCAATAGGGTAGAATACATTGATCTACTATTTAATTATAACTACATCTATTACACAATGTACTTCAAGCAATAAATGAACTTTGAACTTTGAACTTTGAACTTTGAACCATACACTTATTACAGTTGGAGAGAATCACCAGCCTGTGAGTGTGGATCTCCAAAATAAAACGTCGCGCAAAACACTTACCAAATACAATGGCCATTCGGAACACTTGTTCGCTCTTGAAAATGAAGCAATGGATACAGCAATTAAATTAGTTTGGGATACAGCAATTAACTCCTTGAACTAAATCTATTCTAAAATCTTAATTTTAAGATGGATCCTGAGGACCTTCTATAATTCTTGTTTCTTTCCAGTGTCTCACACTACGGATGACCTTATCTTCCAGTGGGACCCTGAAGTGCCTCTGGTAGTGGACGAGAACATAGAACTGCCCCAACTGGAGCTGGTGCAGAATACCACGGCAGATTGCACCCAGGTTTATTCTACGGGTAATTTTATTAACGTGGGTCATCATTAGCTATTATCAATCAGTTTTATTTGTTACCTATCAATCATCGTTAGCCGTCATCAATCGTTAAAAATTAGAAAATTAGATGTCAAACTGAGACGTTCGTGTTTCATTCATAGTTAGGTAAGGTGGATTCCCAAAATATTGTAGGCGTGTGGTTATTATTTTATATTTGTATTTTGTATTTGTATACAGAAAATACAAAATAGGTAAGAACCTACTTACGCACACAAAACATATAAAATTTAAAGTTTTTATAATAAAAGTACCGACTTAGTATGATTAAAAATATTAAATACATAGACAAATACTGACGCTTTTAAATTGCAGACAGAATGAAGGTATCTATTTAAAATTTTGTTATAGATTTTCGCAAAGTAACGCCTGAATTCAAATTGGTAAGAAGATAATCGATATCTTCTTACCGATTTAATAAGTTTGGACCTACATTAGTAGGTAAGTAAATTATGTTAGGCCTTTCTTTCATGAAAAGTTGATCACTAACCCGATAACACTATTTACGTAGGTAATGAAATGATTCCGCTATTAATCCGCGACTAATCATAACAAGATCTTCACTAATCCTGTCTGGCCTAGTTATTTTACGATAGCTTTGAATTTTTCAAGAATTAGCGAGTAAACAAAGTTTTCAGCATGAGTTGACCTAGTTTGAAAAGTAGATGCTCACTTATGAAATTCGAGAGCTGGCTATGAATTTGTTTGAAAACAGCAGAGACATAACATTATGTCCTTTCCATGATCAAGGCGAATCCAATACTACGTTATGTAAGATCCATGGTTGTCAACACAACCAGTGGTGGCAATTCAGTTGGTTCATTTCTAAAATTAGGAATTGTCTAAAATATATTTTAGTTAGTATATTTTACATAACATTTGTAAAACCTATTCGGTTGATACAATCTGTCTAAATTAGGAACGCTTAGATAAAATTAAATTACGATAAGTTGGTAGCAGCAGAATACCAAAGTGACATTTGACAGTTCTAAACCTAATTTAGGTAAAATTTGTTAGGTTGGTGCCAACAGAATTGAGGCCGTTGTCTACTAATTAAGGTCTAGATTATATAAGTATAATCGATACAGGCTTAGCCTAGTAAAGAAGTCAACAGCAACTTTTTCTAGATTGCCCTTTCTCAGCATTACAACAATGTGTATCAAATATTATAAGCTTTAGATAGAATATATTTGTGTTCTGTAAATTTTGATACCTACTCATAATTGTATTTTACCTAATACTGTACCTAATTTTACTGTAATAAATACCTTTTTAATTTTATCTTTAATAACATTCACTCCAACACCTTTAACGTAGCAGATCATTTCGGGAACATGTTTAAATTGTCTTATAAGTTTTTACAATACAGTGTATTCTATGTATACGATGTAGTTTTTGTAGTCTATACTATAGACTACTGACACAAAAACTTTAGAACACTACCTTGGCTGCAAAACTTTATATTTTGGATCTTCTGGCTTTAATATTTCAGGAAACTTCACATGTCTTGAGGTGATCTTCAAGCTGAAACGGCGTTTGGGCTACCATCTGTTCAACACCTACATACCAACATGTCTGATCGTCATTATGTCGGTAAGAATGTCTTGACAGCTCGTGCTTTTCTTACTAATCCTGAGTAAACAGCAATGAACGTAGGTACTAATCTAGATATCAAATAATCCACAATAACCGGATTGCTTGCGATTATCATGTGTCGACTGGCCTTAGAATTCTCAAACAACAATGATACAGGTAAATTACTACTTAGTGCAAGGCCTATCACCATATTCGATATTGTGCAATATCCATTGTACCTACCTATCATATTTCTACACAGTAGTCTTAGTATAATATTTTTTGCAAAGCTATTTGTTTTTCTTCTCACTATAATGGCATCTATCTTGATGACAGTTTTGCGAATGTCAAGTTCTGTTATAATATCGTCACAAAGTCGTAGTTGACAGTCATATGACTGTTCTGAACTGTTCTGACTGTTCCGACATCGCGGTTTTGAATTTTATTGGATACGTCGTCGTACGAATAAAAAAAGAGTAGGTAACTATACTTAAAATTAAATTGTCTACACTTGTGTTAATTAGTCACAACATATTATTCCTGAAAAAGATTACTAAAAAAAACATGAAATAACAGGAGAAAGACTAAAGCTATGTTACTTCTTAAAATTTCAAACAAAGAATCCCCCGTGCTAGTTTAAAACGTCTGCTCTAATATCGAAATTGAGAATGATTGATGGCGATTGACTTCGGCAGATGAAGGTTGACAACAGGTGATGACGATTGATAGCGATGTTTTTCAGTGGGTTTCGTTCTGGATCAAGCCGGACGCTGCTCCTGCGCGTGTGACGCTCGGCGTAACGTCACTGCTGACTCTGTCCACGCAGCACGCTAAGTCGCAGGCGCAACTACCACCTGTCTCCTACCTGAAGGCAGTTGATGCTTTTATGTCAGTCTGTACTGTGTAAGTACCTAAGTACTCACTTAACCTCCTCATAAACTTCACATTCAAAAATTGTATACGACCAATGGGACCGAATTCAAAATCAATACAATTACTAGAATCACTTTAAATCGTCGTGCAGACTAATTGAATTTAGGTGCCAATTCCTCCTAACCCAAGTCAACGAAGAATTGACAAGAATTTCGTCTTGTTCCTATCGCTTTTTTGTATGATCCTTCTTATATCTATCTACCTACCTAGAAGAACATTTTCGTAGTAAGGTTACTACGAAAATGTTCTTCTTCGTGTGTCATATGATGTCAATTTTGTCAATGTCAAGTGTTATTATAAATACTTACGGGTATTTATCGCGTTTATGTCGAAACGTCGGGAAAAATAGGTAAATAAACGCGATAAATACCCGTAAGTATTTATAATAATGTGTTCTGATCGCGTAAGTTTAAAAAACTTTAATGTCAAGTGTTTAAATTGTTTATAGTAAGACGTCACAAAGTCGTATGTTGTAGTTCGTCGTTTGTTATTTTATAAAAATTTGTGTCTCTTTATGAAGTAATTAGGTACACGGATTATTTTTGCTCGAATCACAAAGAAACACAAAACTTTTTTTCCAATTATTCACACTCGAGTGAATAAGTCTAGCTTTATTTTAATAAAATCCCCAAAATCACAAATAAAATCCGAAATAACTCTGGAAAAATAAATAATATATAAATGCAATGGTATTCACTAAAGTATCGCATACCTAGATGAAAACTAAGACAAATCAAAATACCACATTTTTCAGTAGACTAAAAAAAACGTTTATCTTCAACTTTTAACACTAAAGTTATGGAACGCAAAACATTTTAGTTAGTGAATTTTGGTTAAATTAATAATATAGAAAACATTAAAGCTTTTATAGCTATAACCTTTTCTTTATTCTAAGCCTTCTAACTACAATTAATTATTTTTGAGTTTTTATAATTTTGAACTGACATTCCTTACACAAAATAAAAAATATTTTGAGTTAATATAGTTTTGAGCGATTATTTGGAGTTGACCTTGCATAAATTGTTTTTAAATGGTTAGCAAATCTTCTGCAAAACTAGATTTTCAATATTAATTCAAAAAAGTATTACTTTGAATCATGTGATTTAATGGAAAATCTTGAAGTTATACCATGGCGTTAGATAGAGATATACAATGGCGTTAGATAGAGATATCATGTGTCCCAATGCTGGCTCCTATATGGCCCAGCGTATGATAATCATTGCCACGCTAATTAGAAATGCTGCCAGTGTCATGGGGACGCAGCATTCTGATCTGAATCAGTTGAGCTATCTATAGATTGTTTTAAATGGTCCTTAGATAGCTTAAAAGTGGAAAGAAAATAAAAGTTCTTGTTATTCAAATCAAATCGCTTTTTTAATAACTGTTATTCAGTTTTCGAATGTAAAAAGTTATACTAGGTACAAGGAACATTATTCTGGCTATAAAAACTGAAAACAATTCTTAGTGAGCATACACTCAGCTTACACTTACTTTAAGGTCATAAAGGTAGACAAGATCATCAGCTGCTTGAGGCAGGGTAACTGTATTATTCGTAACAAGATCATCAGCTGCTTGAGGCAGATTAACTTTTATTTTTGATACAAGATCATCAGCTGCTTGAAGCAGGGTGACTGTGTATTCGTTACAAGATCATCAGCAACTGCTTCATCATGCTTATCAGAGGTATTACTGCTAGAACTTGAAGTACTTGACGAACTGCAACTATTACTGGAACCTGAAGAATAAATTACCTTTGGGATTACTACTTATTTTATTTTTTTAGGAGCAGTAAAATTCGAATCAGCATCTGAGTCTTCAATTAAACTTTCTTCGCTTCATGAGATATTGTAATCTTTGACATTGTGCTAGCCGAATTGAATTTCGGAAGTAAAGCCCGGGTGACACGAGGCTAGTAAATCAAGCTAGTGAGCCAAGCTAGTGCTGCCAAGCTAGTAAGCTAGTGACACTAGCTTCGTGTAGACGGAACTAGCTTCGTTTACAAGCTAGTAAGCTAGTGTGGAAGCTAGCAAGCTAGTGCCTCAAGCCAGGATAGTTTTATAGCTTGGGGTTCTATTTTTCAAGCTAGTAGGCGCCCCCCACCACCCGTTTTACTATCCTGGCTTCGTTACTAGCTTCGTGTCAATCGCGAAGCTAGCGAACCTAAGCTAGTGTGCAGTCGGAGAGCGTGGTGAGAGTGCGTGCAATTTGTTAAAATGCCGAAATTAGCGGACGAAATTAATTTAAAATTCGTTCAATTGTACAGAGAAGAGGAATGTTTGTGGAATGCAAGTATTCCATCTTACAAGGACAAGCAAATGCGAGACTCGTCACTAGAAAAAATACGCGACATACTAAATAAAGATGGAATAGAAATGTCGATAAAAGAGATTAAAAATAAAATTAAAAATCTAAGAGCTACATATTGTCAAGAATTAACAAAGATAGAAAAATCTGAGAGGTCTGGAGCAGGAACTGCAGAAGTCTATAAGCCAAAAATTATTTGGTTTGAGGAAATACATAATTTCATAAAAAAGGTGCCAATGAAGAGAAAAACTTCGGTAAGTTATTTTAATATTATTTACTCTTTACAATTATTTACCTTAAAAGTACTTATTGAAATATTAATAATCGTCGGCATTTTTAATTTTACTTGTAGTTTTGTCTGAATTAACGAATCATTCTTGCTTGCCATGGTACTGCTCCATCATTGTTGAAATATCTCTTAAACTTCTCCCTTTTTTCGATAGCTGACAGAGAAGAGTGGTTACTTCCCTGTCGACTGATACTGGGTAAACATAAATTTTCCATTCTCCATGAACCGGGAATAATGTTTCCCGCTTCAATGTCTTCTTGGTCGACATCACTACTAATGCAATAAGTGCTTTTTTGCTCTTTTCGTAACCAATTATGCAGAGCACATGATGCTAGTACAATTTTGTCTACTGTTTTTACGTCAACTGCGATTGGTCTTTGATAAACACGAAATCGGCTTGCCAATATGCCAAAGGCATTTTCTACAGTTCTTCTGGCTCTACTTAGCCGGTAGTTGTATACTTTTTCTTCATGTGTTAAATTGTCACCTGGGTACGGTTTCATAATATACGATTTTAATGGGAATGCAGCATCCGCCAAAATTACTCCGCCTTGTGGTATAAGGTTATTTTCTAGTTGATTATATATGGAGCAATTCCTAAAAACACTTCCATCAGATGCCATTCCACAGGCGCCGACGTCAATATAAATGAAATTATAATCGTAATCAACAATAGCCATAAGAACAATACTGAATGTTTTTTTGTAATTAAAAAACAAACTTCCACTGTTGCCAGGAGCTATGATTTGAACATGCTTCCCGTCGACGGCGCCATAACACGCTGGAAAGTTCCATTTCACTCTGAAACCATTTTCTATAGCTGCCCATTCTTCAGTTGTAGTTGGAATCTGTAACAATATTTTTAACAAATTTTTTATTTTCAGAACAATCAAGATTCTCCAAACAATAATAAAGATGACAACAGTGCAAGCAACAGTCAGTCATTAGAACCACCCGTAGCAGAAAATCTGTCAGAAAAGACAGTTGAAATGTCTCAACCTGCAAGCGAAATGTCGTCTATTCAAGATAAAACTTCTAAATTTATTTCCCCCGGAAGTAACATTCCGCAATTTAAGAAACGGAAGGTTTCGCAAGTGAGTTCATTGATAAATGAAATTAAGGTGATTAAGGAGGATTTAAACAGTTCACGAGAATTTCAGGAACCAGAGCTGGATGAACATGAGATATTTGCAAAATATGTAGCAAGTCAGTTGAAAAAGCTTTCACCCGGACAGGCCATTTTAGCTAGGGATCAGATCAACGCAACACTATCCCGCTGTCGGATGTATGATTTAAACTTCGGAAATACTACATTTTCGTACCAGTCACCTATCAATTCTTCAGACTCCAATATGTCAACCACATTTTCTTACAATAGTTCTGCAGCAAGTCCACTCTACACTAATCCACCATCACAACTACAACAGACTGAGCAACGTGATGAACCCATCATCCATCCGCCACCACAGCAAGAGTTGGAGCAAGATGAAGATCCCATCTATCAAGCATTTCAAAATGCTTGATACATTTCTCGCCATTTATGTAGCGTAAACGTACATTTTGTCGTCATTTATGATTTCTCATTTTGTAATTTAGAATTTAATCTCGCCATTTATGTAAGCGTAAAAGTACCTACTTTAATTTGAAATAAATAAAATTCTACATACCTGTATATCTTTCTTTAATGCCTTATAAATTTCACTGCAAACTTCTGGTATGAATCTAGATATAGTAGATCTTGAAACACGATACATGTGACTTAACTTCCTGTAATTGACACCAGATGATAGAAAATCTAGAGTTATTTCCAATTTTATTTTAGCCGGTATGGCTTCTCTCATATTAGTATTTAATTTTTGTATTTGTGGTCCCACTAGATTCAGTAAATTGTCAAAAATATTAGGTGTCATTCGCAAAATACTCTTGAATTCGCCGGAATCCTCAGATCGCAGTTCTTTTAAAAGTAATGCAGATGCTCCATGACTATGTCTTCTTAAGATCTAGGGTCTTGTCCAAGTACGCTTTTCTTCTAGCAGAGCTAATATTTCATCTAGCGCATGTTGACACAACTTCCGAATTAACTTTCTTAGTAGAATTGCTTTTCTCTTACGCACACTGTTCATTTTTACGTATACGTGTTATCAGGTTAAGCACAACTCACTACTGACTTGACTAGCTTGAAATTTCCTAGCTTCGTGTAGACAGCACTAGCTTGGTTACAATCCAGGCTAGTAGGTAAGCTAGAAACCAAGCTAGTGACCCCTTACTAGCTTACTATCCTAGCTTCAAAATACTAGCCTCGTGTCACCCGGGCTTTAAGCCCGGGTGACACGAGGCTAGTATTTTGTAATAGATTCAGGATGGCGACTCGTGTTTCGAGACGATTGCACAATCATTGTAGACTCTTTTGTTTAAATAGCTGATTAATTTACGTCTTTTTATAGTGGTTGCTGATTTGGTGATGTTTGTTTGTTGTTGTTATAGTTATAATTATACGTTTTTTAGAAAATGTCTGGGGTGGTCATAGCATTTTCAACTGTCGGAGATTCTTTTGTAGATATAACTGAATGGTATTCTTTTACATTTATATTGTTGCTGTACAAAAAAAGACCAATTTTTTTGTTGTATATTAACAAGAAACAAGACCGTCGTTTATTCATTTTCCTAAAAAAAGACAATGAATTAGATTTTTGCAATCAACCATCAATAGAAAGTCAAATCAAAGAAACTTTTATAAAAAATTATAGATGCATAGTTTAATAAAAATCGCTATTTTACACAACTGTACACTTATAACCCCACATGATGTAAATAAAGCACGTAAAATAGAAGGTTTTATAAGATAAAAAAAGCCCAAATAAATTCAGACCAACAAAAATAAGACATCTCGGAATATGCATTATTGTTCAACAACACAAAGTCAACTCGAATTAATGAATAAAGTATGTACTTACCTCATCAATCAAAACCGGAACAATTAAAAATGTCCCATTACTATTTTCATAGTTGATTCACCAATACTATAACTCAAATTATATCTAAGAAAAATTACAAATCAATTGTGCAGGCGTCTTTGAGTAATCGGCGAACATACTACATATAAAAACAAAGATTCCGACGAATTGAGAACTTCCTCCTTTTTTGAGGACGGTTCAAAAATAGTGTTTCAGTTTCAAAGGAAAGCTAACAACTCCCTTCGTGAATTTGACCGCTTTAAATTGTGTTACATGCTAGGTGCTAAGCTACGTTCAGCGCGGTTCACCTACTCTTGTTGAGTCCATGTTGTTGCTAATTTCCTTTTATTTCCCCAGGTTCGTGTTTATGGCTCTCATGGAATATTGTCTTGTCAACATCGTGCTTGGAGACGGCAGGAAGCAGAAGGTAAAAAATCTACTTATTACCATACTTACTCCCAAAATCAATTTTCCTATATTGAAGTGATAACTTCTTATGGGAGGGTAAACCGCTTCGTTACGTAACGCGTTTACGCGTTACGCGAAACTCACATTCGCATTGTGGACTATCAAATAAATCGCATTCAGGACTACGATTCAGGAGCGCGTTTAACGCGGCGAGGATGCGTGAAATAGGTGATGAAGATCTAGCCACAGTGCGTGCCGGTAGTTCGGCAAACAACCTATGGTTCCAACCCCGACAATAGTTGTTCGGGACAAACAATCGACATAGGTCGTTGCTCAAGTCCAGAGTGTCAATCTTGCCGCGGAAAATTATGCAGGCCGTAAGAATCTGATCGCAAGCCCGTCGAACCTCCAACGAGTTGTACCCAAGACAACCCAGCAATAACGGCGTTTGTAGAGAGCCCGCAAGAAAGACTTCTGGACCTTTTCCAGCAAGAGTGCATATGTGCTCTCATGCGGGTTCCACACGCAGGCACTGGATTCCATCTTGCTACGTACAAGTGCACCAAAAAGTAAACAGACCACATGATTGCTTCGGAAGCCACAGGCGTTTCTGAGGACAAACCCCAAGCACCTATAAGACTCTTTAGCCGGTGCAGTTACATGATCGTGAAAAGTAAGCTTACGATCGAAAGTGACTCCCAAGTCTTTTACTGTGGTAGAGCTAGTAATAGGAATATCTTATTTAGAGCGCTCCACTCGAAGACTGCATTAATGTCACCTTGTAGCGCCATACAATCCGCTTCCGACTTGATTTTTGAGTAGAGTTTTAAGTCATTCGCATAGAGTAGACACCTAGCATGAGACACAAATCACGGCAGATCGTTAACCATAATCAAGAAAAGCAAAGGCCCAAGGATAGACCCCTGACTGGTGACCAGAACACGCGTTCAGGTGTTGAACGCGTATGATATGGTCGCGACTCGTACATGCCGAGTCTGACAAACTTCTGACAAACTGCTGACGATCGCGGAGATAGTCCGCGGGAAGCCGGAGAAGACCCGGGGCAAAGCCTATAGCGGAAAGTTTTGCAAGCAGGATGTCATTATTATGTCACATGCCATAAGCAATGAAGAAGAAGAAATATTATGATGTCACAAAGTCGTATCTCGTCATTCGTCATTTGTTATTTTATATAAAATGGTGTATTTTCATATACAATAATTAACCGGATTATTTTTGCTCGAACTACAAAGAAACACAAAGCTTTTATTCCAATTATACACACCCGAGTCAATAACTCTAAGTAGCTAGGTATATTTCAATTTAAAACACCATAATATATATCTATTTAATATTACAAATGTGAAAGTAACTTTGTCTGTCAGTCTGTCTGTTTGTTACGTTTTCACGCCTAAACAGCTCAACTGATTATGATGAATTTTGGTATAGAGATATAATGGGACTTTGGAGAAAGACTTAGGCTACTTTTTACATACGACACGCGCGAAGCCGCGGGCGGCAGCTAGTTACAAATAAAACAGGAAATAACTTGAGTAAAATAAACAATATAAAAGCGCAATGTTTGCTTTGCAAGACGCCCAAAGATAATCCCAAGGAATAGAAGAACTCTGTCGGTTCTCCTTTCCTATAATGTCTGTCTGTCTTGATGTCAATTTTGCCAATGTAAATATGTCGTAAGATCATCACAAAATCGTAGTCCATTGTCATTCGTCTATTCTACACATCATAGCGGAATGACTGTCTAGAATTTTCTAGAATTTCCTCGTCGTACCTACAAATCATAAAAAAACAGAACAAAAATTCAATTAAAAAAAATTAAAATTCCGCTAAGATTATTTAATAAAACATGAAATAGCAAGAGAAAAACGAATTAATTTATGAAAGCTATGTTACTTCGTGAAATGTCCAACGAAGAATCATTTCACCCGACTGCTTAGAAAGGGTTATGTTTTTCGGGCGTATCTTGTAGGTATTCTATAAATTAATACGTGAAGCAAAAACTTTGTACTCTTTTTTACGAAAATTGCGCGGACGGAGGAGTATGAAATTTCGCACACTTATAGTTTATATAGAGAAGGAGTGCAGAAATAATGTTATATATTTATAAATTATGCATGCAAAATACCCTATTAATTAATTATGGTTGAATTTCGACCAGTGGGCGACCACTAGTGTTTGTAAATTTCTTTACTACCTCGTATTTTTCCAACCGGCTGGATTTATTTCGACTGTTAAGGCACGTTATATTCGTCTTAAAACTCCAAGGTGTTTAAAAAACAATAAGTCGGGTTTTTGGCGCGAAATAGTAATAAGTTAATGAAAAACCTACGTAAAATAAAAAAAATAACCAATCCTAGTAGGCATCAAAATAAAGGAAATGAAAAGGGGATTACAAAAATATATTATAAGTTATATATTAATTATTTATTATTCCATTTAATTAGGAATAATAAAATATTTTTACAGTCGGTTTTTTTATTAATTTCATTACCTATATATTCTTCTTAACCATGTAAGTATTTATGCATTAAATAAACTGTGACTTTAAGGAACACAAAGATTAACGAGCCGTAATACACAAACTTCAGTATGAAACTTATCACAATAACATGTGATTATGATCACGATAAGACTAATCTGCAAACAAGGATTGAAGCGACAGATAGACAGACGGAGATGGCGAAGCTATAGTTATAGTTTTCGGGTTCCTTGCTGGACTTTGAAACCCTGAAAACTAGCTCATGTATTTATGATTTAGGACACATCTGCCAGATTCCACATACGTCATATATCAAAAATATTTTAGTTCAGTTTGGTAATTTATGACGAATAAGGAAAACGAATGAAAACACATTCGCCAGAGTCATGTAACAGACGAACTATATTCTTCTGGCGCTTCGGCGGCCGCTGCCGCGGCACGCTCGCTTTGCTCACTCGCCTTGCGCGTTGTTTTCTATACTCTAACATAACCTAACCAACAGGTTTCGATCTGATTAATTTCTTTATGACAAACGAAAAATCTGTCGAATGAGGAATCTGGCGGATGTGATCCATAACGTAGTTATCAGATGTCGCTGCTTTGTGATAACAGTAGTGACTGTACAATCAGTCAGCGACATCTATCATATCAATCATATCAATTTTGACTGGCCTGTCAGTTTAGTTGGTGGTAGCTCTCCCTTCTGCGCTGTAGGTTAAGGATTTGATTCCCTCCCAGGATAAACATTTGTGTGATGAACATACGTGGTTGTTCTGTGTCTGTGTGTTATAATGTATATTATGTATGTATTTATAAGGTGTGTAATTTGTTCTGTGTCTGGGTGATATAAATCATAATTTGTATTAAAATTAAAAGTATGTATTTAAAAATATAGTATTTAAAAATAAGTATTCTATCAGTCACCTGGTCACCATAATAGAAGCTATGCTTAGTTTGGGGTCAGATGGTGTTGTGTGCATTGTTCTCTAATATTTATTTATTAATCATTTTTGTGAAGCGTATGTTTACCTACTCTTAACAATTTTAGTAGGTATTTCACTAAGTGAATCTCCGATCATTCTACAAGCAGTCCAAATCATGTTAGATCCGTGGAGTGAGTGCACTGGTGACCTGTCATACAGGTCTTCGAACCATTCAGAGGCACCAGTCTCTCACAAAACAGGTTTACAGAAGGTTTAAGACCATTGCTTAAATGATAAACCTGTTTACGTATTAAAGCTTTGTGAGAGAAAAAAATAAATAGACTCTCCCATACCCAACCTCCGTGAAGTTGCTGGGCTGCAAAGTTCTGGTTTCCTACGAAGCTATAGTTATAATAGAGAATACAATTTTCACGTAATAAAGATAATAATAAATATATTCTTAGCTGTAATTACCGCGTCTCCAAGTAGATAATGACAAAACAAAATAACAAAAAAAAGACAACCAACTTCATGTAAATAAAAACTATCATCGATGTCTACAATTATTAGATTCTCGATGTTTTCGATACGCTCAACCGATTTCGATAAAATTTAGATTGGACCGCCTGGGAAGATGGTTCAGGCCTCTTTGAGTGAACATACATAAAATTAAAGTATCACAATCAGCGTTGTGGTGTGCCCAAAAAAGTCAAACCTCAGCATAATAGCAATGTATCCATTTTTTGTTGAATTTATTTCATCTTTTTCCAGAACCCAGAAGAAACAGCCCGGGACAAGATCCGCGCTCTGAACATCGACCGTTTCTCCCGCGTCTTCTTCCCGCTTCTCTTCTCCGTGCTGAACGCCACCTACTGGCTCCAGTTCGCGCAGTACATCTGACTGGACTCTGTTTATTACCAACATCGCCTATTTTCATTCCTTCTTTCCTTCCTTCATTTTCGATACACATTAATCTCTCTAGCTGTTTTGGTGGTTAAAAAATGTGAGAGAAAATTACAGAGTAAGATTTCTTACATTAAAAAACTGCATTTGTGACTCGCTCCGCACTTAGACGAAAAATAAGTATTCTGCTCTGCCGACTTGTTGCTTCGCCTACCGTTGGTTTCTGTCTCAGTCCAACGCTTTGCGTGGATTTTGAATGGCGGGTGGGTGGGAGGTGCATGCGTTTGCATCGTGTCTAACTTAGGAATAGATTTTCGGATTAGTACTAAATATATGTCCATCTCTTTAAAATTTTGTAATTGATTTCCGCAAAGTCACGCCTGAATCAATCCCTCTAATATTATAAATGCGAAAGTAACTCTGTCTGTCACGTTTTCACGCTTAAACCGCTGAGCCGATTTTGATGAATTTTAGTATTCTTTATACCAAAATTCACCAAAATCGGCTCAGCGGTTTAAGCGGTTAAAGCAGTTTCTTCATGGGACCTTGGAGAAGGACATAGGCTTCTTTTTAGGTAGGTACCACGCGTGCAAAGCCGCGGGCAGCAGCTAGTTATCTATAACTCACAAAATGGGAACATTAGCATCCTAGATAGAAAATATATTTCAATAAGATGAGAAGAATTAAAGTTGAATTATTTGTCACAATCTTCTTATTTAAAAACCTAATCTCCAATAACTTAAGTGTGCTATCCAAATATTCGCATTGGGCCAACATAAGTGGTTTAATTAATAATTACGTTTTAAAAACTAAAAAGAAAACCGACTCCCAATTTGAGACCATATATTTTTTTTATTTTGAAATTTTTAGTGTAAAGTAGATGTATTTTGTTTATATTTAATGATATTTAATATGGGTAGACCAACTAAACGCACTGCTCTGCACGTAACAAAAAAATCATCAATATATACAATTTTTTGATATTTGATTCACCTGGTTCAGGTGTCTTTGAGTAATCGGTGAACATACATAAAAAAAAACACTCCGACTATTTGAGAACCTCTTTTTTGATGTAGTCGGTTAAAAATGTAAATAGGCCAAGTGTAGAATTATTGAATAAATAAATATTGAATTGAATTTATGTAGTGACCATGTACAGTGCAGACTTCCGAAGTTAATATAAACAAGAATTACTTAGTGATCAGATCCGATTCAATACCATCTACAATTTTACCAGTAAAGTAAAACATTGAACTGAAGACCAATTTTCATTTGATCAACGTCCACTTTTTATTGGATTTCATAACATTCAAACAATTGGTGTTTTCACTCAAAACTTTCGTGAGTTGTTCGATACATTTTGATAAACACGGGCTTTGCTCGCGTATTATCCGTGCGAACTGTGAACTCGAGCGATGAAGATTCTCTAGATGAATCGAAACAGTGTCGGTGCCTCCATCGACAAAATAATACTTGAGTTAAGCCTGTGTTTATCAAAATTGGTGTATTGTTTGAAAAAATGTTGTTTTTTCTTTTTTCGTTCCATGGTGAAAACTTATTGGTTATGATATCAAAAAAGTTTGATATCTAACAAAATAAGTTAACAAAAAAAGCTAACAAAACAACTCTACTATAAGAGAAACAACAGGAGTAATAGACGCACTAAACTATGCTATGAGATTGAAATGGCGATGGGCGGGCCACGTAGCAAGAATGAATGATGATAGATGGACTTCTCGGCTGACGTTATGGCCAGGCTCCCGGAGAAATAGAAAATAGAAAAAGAGGAAGACCTAGAAGCAGATGGGCTGACGACATTGAAGGGACGGCTGGTAAACTGTGGAAAGAAAACACCAAAGACAGAGACTACTGGGTTGGGTATCTTTGGAGGAGGCCTTTACTTACCCTCAAATAAAGGGGCTCACGCTAATAAAAAAAAAAACCAAATCAATTCAAAGTAACAACAAACAATAATACAATAATAATAATTTATAAATAAAATAATAAAAAAAAAATGTATAAGTAATACAATGTATGATTATTTTTCATTTCCACATTTAAGTAAATATGTTGATTGATTAATTATAATTATTTGTATACTATAACTTCAAAAAAAATGAATATGTAAAAAAAAAGAAATAGTTAGGTAATTATTGTGTGGTCTGAAATATAAGGCTTATTTATTTTTATTTTATTTATTTATTTATTTAGCTAACAACATTACCTTTCAAATGATATACCACAATTCATACTTCGTTGCATAGAAATTGTAAAAATTAGTCTTGAACAACTCGCCATATAACGATTCCCGTATAGCAAGGTTAGAAAAGCAAAAAATAAATGGTTGTCTGTAAAGTCGGTTTACGGACGATAATTTTACGTGATAATGTCATAAGAAAACATTGATGAAAAATTGCATATTTTTAACCTATTAAGATGCGTCACAAGCCGAACGCTTAGGTCGATTGTGCCTCTTTATCGCTCGTTCCGCGCTTTCGCTTGCACGCTCGGCTCATTTCTCGTGCACAATTTTTTGTGCGTGCAGCCGGCGTTCATAGATTTATAAGACGTTATCACGTCAATAAAATTTGTATTTGAAAAAATGTTCCCATGTCCACATCGATATACGCCACGCACGGTCATGTAAGGATTTTTATGTACATGGGGCACACTAAAAGTTTTGCACTTCTAGCTAATCGGAACTATTTGAATTTCGAATGTTATATTTTTTTAAACGTTGCAACCTTCGTAGTAATAAAAAAAACAATTGGCGGGAAATAATTTGTCAATTGTTTTTTATCACACACACATCAAAGTTCTACGTACGCAACGAAAATGGAATTAAGTCGAAAATGGATTTAAGTAGATTTTAGAGTGACGATTTTTTATGATTTTAAAAGTTCTCTCTCTCCGCAAGACTGTGCCGCTCGTCTTCAAAATGCTTTTGGGAGAGAAGCACCTTGTTTGAGCACCGTGAGGCGATGGTTTGCGGAATTTGAGAGAGAGAGAGATCGAGTTTCTTTACATGACGAATTTCGTGAAGGGCGGCCTTCAACTGCCGTCAACGAAAATAATGTGGCTACTGTTAAGCGGCTAATTGAAGAAAACCCGCGGAGTACCTACCTATGAGACAACTCGAGGACTATTGGGGATTGGTATGAGCCAAATCCAGAAAATTTTACACGAAGAATTGAAAGTTCGGAAACTTTGTTGTCGTTGGATCCCTCATGATATGACAGCGGAGCAGAAGCGGGCTCGCGTGGAATGGTGCTCACAGATGCTACTGAAGTACGACCACGGACATTCTAATGCTGTTTATGACATTGTCACAGGAGACGAAACGTGGATTTATTGTTTTGAACCCGAAAAAAAAACAGCAATGTGAATGGGTGTTTGAAAATGAGAACAGGCCAACAAAAGTGAGGCAGGCGAGAAACGTTGGTAAAAAAATGATCGCGTTTTTTTTCTCAGCTACGGGTCTCATCTGTACAATTCCACTTGAAGATCAATAGAGTGTTAATGCCGAGTGGTATTCTACCATTTTTGTTTACCCAGGGTGTTAGAAAAAGTTCGCGAAAGACGACCCAAAAGCCGCATTCTCCTACATCATGACAACGCTTCTTCACACACGGCCAAAAAAACAAAGTCATTTTTAGCTTCCGAAAAAGTACAACTCGTGACCCATCCTGCGCATAGCCCCGACCTAGCACCCTGTGATTTCTGTATTTTCCCCAAAATCAAAGATTTGATGAGAGGTTTCACTTTTACCAACTCCGAAGAGGCAGTGATAGCGTTCAATCAGCACGTAGAAAACATGCCTTCAGATCTGTGGTCCTCCTGTTTTAAAAAATGGTTCGATCGCATGAAAAAATGTTTAAAATGTAAAGGAGAGTATTTTGAAAAGCAATAAACATAATATTTTGGTTTTACACATGTTGTTTACACAACACAAGTTACGCAAAACTTATAGTGTGACCTGCGTATTGCCGTGTTTTTAATCGACTGCAAAAAAGGAGGTGCTTACTTTGTTTAATGTTTGTTACCTCATAACTCTATCATTTATGAACGGATTTAAAAAAAAATATTTTTCATGTGAAAGGATATACTTCCCGATTGGTGGAAGTTTCAGTGTGGGTGTCAGTGGTGTTAACGAATTTCGATATTATGATAATGTATTAAAAAGCGTAAAATAAAAAATAATTGGTTATTAAAAAGTTATTATTTAATTACCTACCTACAAAACATTAAATAGATGGACAAATATTTAGTACTATTCCGCCAATCTATTCATGCGTCTGCATCGTGTCTAACTCTTTGTGAATAGATTACCGGAATAGTACTAAATATTTGTCCATCTATTTAATGTTTTGTAATGGATTTCCGCAAAGTCACGCCTGAATCAATTATCTACCTACCTACATTTGATTACGGTTACCTACATAGAAAGTTGTTTTTTTCACAGACCGTGTAATCCCTAGTAGGTATTTGGTATTAGTTTGATTTGATACCACGCGTTTCTGAGAAAAAGGTCTTGACACAGACAAATAAACAGACAGACAGACGGACTTCGAAGTGATCCTTTAAGGCTTCCTTTATTCCTTTATTTGTACGGTACCCTAAAAACTAAAAAAAACTTGCCAAGACGAGTTTCGGTTTCAATCCCATTGACATGACGCAACTTGCATCATGCCGATGGAATTGAACCCGAAACTCTTGCGTTTCAATGGTCCATCTAATGCGCCACGCGCACTACCTCACAGGGACTTTTTGCAGTTGCGTTCTGAATCTGATACTCGACTTGCTTTATCAAAAAATTGCAGATATATCAATAACATTTAATAAAACTTAAGTAATACCATAAAACGCAAATACTAATAAATAACTTGAATTGAAAGCCTTGTTATCGTTATCGTGTTAGTAAAAACAGATTTGAATTGATTACGGCTATACAAGTTCAAGGTACTGCCTTTTATCTTTCGAGAGAACACAGAGAACTGTCACCATGTCAAAGTTTTGTGACAAATCAAATGTCAGTCGGTCGCTGGATGACTGTCAGTGTGAACGTGCGGTGTGTTGAATATTGTTTTGTTTGTTGATTTGATATCCGCCGGGCGCGCGACCAATTTGCATGAAATCGTATTTACTCAATTACAAAATCATCGTATTACTTACCAGGATCCGGCACGGCGATGTCTGGTCACGACTGGACACTGGCTGGACTTATTCACTTCGCGTGAATTGTAAAAATATTTGATTAGGAGAGCGCGCGGCGCGCTCGTAATATTGTTTTGATAAAGTCGGTTTGTGTGTAAACTCTAGTACTACCGTGAACAATGAAGGAGATCACAGGAAAGGAGGAGACTTCAGACGATGAGTCAGGGCTGGGGTACCAGAATACTTTGGTGAGTTTTATTGCAAGCACTTTCTATGTTTTCACTTACGAAACAGCGCGGACGTGTACCTAAAAACCTACCTACCTACTATAATTATTTCATAACTATTGTACGTTACTCATAATTATTGTACGTTACTTTGTATAAGCAGCCCTTGCTAGTTTTATCCAGAAAATATTCGAACGAATTAGATTTTAATGCTGATAAAATCTTCGAATCAATGTGAGTGACTCTGATTTGCTAATGTCATTGTACCTTAGCAAAAATATTTACCCTTGCCGTCCTTTTCTAGTCTTGAAAGAAAGCATGCTGTCTCTCTCCTTAATTTTTAAAGAAACCTTAATGCATGTGTGTACCAAGGTACCTCATGATCTTGCTATTATTTTAATCTATAATGCTTTTAAATGATTACCCATGTTAGTTCTGTGATGTGCTCATTACCCTCAATCAAGTCAAGCCTATGCCATTTTGTGCTTTATTCCAAAGGAATAAAGGCTTTAAATTAACATTACAGATTATGTAAATAAGACATGGTTGTGTTCATACATAAATGCTCAGAAACTATTTACTATGGGCTCTGTAGGATGCAGTGAAGAAAATACAATTTTTTTTATTCAGTTTGAAGCCACTTGTAGTTTTATCCTACGACTCATCAAAACTTTGTTCTTTTTGTTATTTTTATGCAAATTTTATCAGCAGCAATTCTTGGTGATTGGTTTTAAGAATTCCTTCTAGCACCTTCCATAAGGATCATACTTATGGAAGGTGCTAGAAGGAGAAGGTCCTAGACACCTAAAATTCTGAGAATTTTACACCTAAAATTCAGAGAATTTTAGGTGTCTAGGACACGTGGTTCAGTGTGTAGCCTAACAATTTTTATATAATTTAAATATTCTTATTGTGTCACTAGTTTAACCAGTGTGGTGAAAGGATTAAAGTGGCTCAGTGGCTCCTTGCGTATACTAGGAACATGTCTTCGAACTTAATTTAAATATGACCTTTGATGATACCTCTGCAAAAGTGAATAAGTAATTATTTATAAGTTTACTAGCTTCTGCCCTAACATTTACATAAGCCTGTGTCCCCAAGATAGGTATCTATCTCCCTACCAAATTTCACCAAGATTTGTTCAGCTGTTTATCTGTGAAAAGCTAACAAAGAGACTTTCCAATTTATAATACAAGTATAATGGAATTTTTAATTTATATATTATATTCCTTTATCATCTTAATAAATGAATTATTTTGGGTAAGAATAGATAATTACTTACCAGATAAGATAGGTACCTACTTTACTTAGTGCCTAATTATAAATAGTCATCTATCAAATTTAATTCAATACACTTTTATTAACCACAGGGATTACTTCAAATAGGTGCCAATTTCTCCTAACCCAAGTCCGAGGAGAACTGGCAAGAAACTGGTCTTGGTCTTGGTAGAACAAGGAAATAGGGGGAACATGGTGCGCTTCTATAATAAGCTTCCTAAAAATGCAACTAAACTACCCATTAAGAAATTTAAAGCTTACATAAAGGGTAAGATCCATATGGTTCATCTTATAATTAAATTAACTACGAAAAACTAAAAAAAATACAAAAGTTCATTGCAAATTTGTCAGAGAACAACTCAACGCTCTGTGTAGGTATGTGAATTAAATCAATGTGTTTAGTACTTTACCTACCTACTTGCTAAATTTATGGTACCTATTGTACATAAATATAATATTAGCTGGTGCCCGCGACTTCGTCTGCGCAGGATTAGTACTTCGTGTAATTCTAACGGTTTTGGCAACGCACGCAAGAATAGCTTGCAGATGGCAGACGGCAGACTTTTTTCCTACTTACTTGACACTTATCGTCATATTTTGGACAATTCACACAATATATTTATAAACTATAACCTATGTGTTATTCTGATGTATAAGCTATATTATTGTAAAGTTTCATTAAAATCCATTCAGTAGGTTTTGCGTGAAAGAGTAACAAACATACATACAAACAAACTTTCGCGCTTATAATATTATTAGTAAGGATGTACTCTATACCAATTACCTTATTTACTAAGTCATGCGTATGTATCACGTCGACGTAGCCGATTTCGATGAAATTTATAGATAATAACGACCTCTGTGGCGTAGTGGGATAAGATCTAGCTGAGACTCAGAAGGTTCCAGGTTCTATTCCCGCCGCAGGACAAATGTTTGCATGATCTACAAGTATTTGTCTCGGGTCTGGGTGTTTCTATGTATAATATGTAGATAGATAGATTAACACCTTATTGTACAAAAAAAGAACACATAAGAAATAATAGAAATAAAATTGCACTATGGGCGGCCTCAACGCTAAAAGCGATCTCTTCCACGCAACCTTTATGTATGTTTTATAAAAAAAAGTAAGTACCTATATAAGTAGTATAAGTAGTATATTATTTAACACAAGCTCTGCTTACTTTGGGGCCGGATGATGCTGTGTGAAATTTCCGGGAATATTTATTAATTTATTTAATGAACTAGTATAAGACATAGTATATGGTACGTCAAAGTATGTATGTGAACAAAGTCGCGCGTTGTTCCACTATAACTTATCGTGTATGATGTAACCCTATCGGTGACATCAGCTATCAGCAGATTTGATCAGCTCCTGATAAGATAACATTTCGTTTTCAAGTGTAATGTCATAAATATACTCTTCAGCATTTGGTATGCTTGCTACCTGTCACGATTAAGGGTCATCGTCAGACTGCGCAGGCAACGGTTCTGCATTAACAAATATTAATGAGCTAGGATGATAATAATAATAATAATCCCGGACATTTCACACAGCATCAACTGGCCCCATAGTAAGCAGAGCTTGTGTTATGGGTACCACATGACTGATATACTAATTATATACTTTTTTGTAAATGCATACATATTATATATAGAAACACCCAGACCCGAGACAAATACTTGCAGATCATACAAACATTTGTCCCGCGGCAGGAATCGGACTCGCAACCTTCTGCGTTAAATCTTAAAGGATCGTTGACTAGCTTGTCAGCTCAGTAGGTAGTTGCTCTGCATTCTTTGCTGTAGGTTGTGGGTTCGATTCACTCCCAGGACACACATTTGTGTGACGAACATACCTAGATGTTTGTTGTGTCTGGGTGTTATAATGTATCTTATGTATGTATTTAAAAATATATGAGTATTCTTTCAGCCATTTGCTAACCATAATACAAGCTTCAAATTTCAAAAAACGTTTTTAGTTTTGGTTTTGGTATTTATATATTTAACCTAGCGCAGGAAAGGAGCCTCTGCGGCGCACTTTGATAGAAATAATCAGTGACGCGATAAGAAAAAGACCGTGCCGCTTTAGTACCTAAGAGTACATAGCCAACATAGTACATGGCACATAGCCAACACCTGATCGTAGAATATTTGAAATTTTGTGGATGTTTTGAACACAGTGTGTAGGTGCGCACTTAATAAGGAACTCCAGTATATTTATATTTCTTATTTTATTCCCGATAGGTTTGCTTATGTCTGTTATCTCGGTAAGCAGTAAAACTCTTAACTGGTGTTTGTGTTTCCATTAGAGTAAAATATGGACGTCGCGAAATCAAACTCGAAAGACAAAATATATTTTATTCAAGACAATTACAAGGATCACTTTGAAACGTCTTACATAATAGGTGAATGTAGGTACTAAATCCTGCCCAAGCCCGAGAAGAACTGGCAAGAAACTCGTCCTGGTTCTAGCGCTTTTTTGCATGATCCATCTTATAACCTTACCTTAACTACGAAAAACAAATACAAGAGAGTTTAAACATTTCAAATGTGTCTGTTAACTGTCTGAGGGCAGAGCAACATGAGGTCATGCATTCTTATCAATAATATAGTAATTTAAATTATAATACGCTTTCTTCAAAATACTACCCTTTATGTAAGCTTTAAATTTCTTAATATGTAGTTTCGTTGCGAGTGTATTGGATTCATCTACGTAGTAAACTTCTTTACCTATCACGCTTACCTGTACACGATCACGATCTCAGTAAGTGCGTGGACCACAATGTTGGTTCAATCAGGCGAGGAAGCCGTCAAACCTATCACTAAAAAACTCACATTTTGTCAAGCGATGATGCGGTTAGAAACCTATTTACTGGCGACTAGAAGAAGCCTAGAAATCCACCCCTAAAAGATCCAGCAGATAATGTTTGTATAAAAATAAATTACGCGAGCAAAGTCGACAGATGTTCCACTTAAAAATAATGGCCCCCGGATAGTTTTTTACTAAAATCTACAGCTTATCATAAAATATTCTATGACTAAAAAAGGCAAATCAACTTTAATTATTCCATTGCAAAGGCTCGTAAAGTTTGACTTTGCGAGAATGCAACCAAACCTGTTGTATTTCGTCTTAGTTTGTTTTTTACTGATGAAGAACATTACCTAGATTTAAGTAGGTAATCTAAATTTTATGCTCGATATGTCTTTGTGATAATTATTAATGCTGTCTCCGTATATTGTTGCTACTAGATGCTCCCCGTGATTGCGCACGCGTGGTACCTGCAAAATAGCCTATGTTTTTCATCAAGATTCAATCTATCTTGCAGAAGGTTGCGGGTAAGATTCGCGCCGCGGGACAAATGTTTGTATCACCTACAAGTATTTGTCTCGAGTCTGGGTGTTTCTATTATAACATGTATGTATTTACAAAAAAATTAAAAAATCTGTATTTAAGTAGTATATAATATCAGTCATGTCTTATCCATAACACAAGCTCTGCTTACTTTGGAGCCAGATGATGCTGTATGAAAATTCAAAAATTCAAAATTCAAAATAACTTTATTCATTACAATCACAAGGACCACTTTGAATCGTTTTCTTACATGCTAGTGAATCTAGGTGCCGGTTCCTCCTAACCCCAGTTCAAGAAGAATCCGGCAAGAAACTTGTCTGGTCTTAACACTTTTTTGTATGATCCTTGACAATTTTGTTACGGATGCCGAGTCGAGTTGGAGCAGATTCATCCCAAGCTTTTTTGTCTTCTGAATAATCAGATATTTTATAATATGCTTTAATAGACATTTTATGTTTAATTACGTTTTTAAATTTGCCAATCGACAAATCTAACACGTCGCTTGGGACCTTGTTATAGAAGCGTACACATTGCCCTATAAAAGACTTATTAACTTTAGCGAGCCTAACAGTGGGAACAGCGAGTTTATCTTTATTTCAAGAATGGCCCGAGTATTGATCCTTGTGGTACACCCATTTTTACCATTGACCCCGGAGAACGCTTTCCATTTACATCTACTCGTTGTGTTCGGTGTATGAAATGTGTTATTATTAATATTATTATTTTCTCCTTACAAAATTTCATAAAGATACGTTCAGCCGTTTAGCTGCGAAAACGTATAAAACAGACACTTTCGCATTTATAATATTAGTATGGAAATATGGATACGCGTTACAAAGAAAGTACATACATAAACAATTCTATCTTAGAATATATTTAAGAGTTTTTGACCTTAGACCATGATCCTTCGGGCATCCTGTTATCCCGGACATAACAGACCACGTACGAAAGAGAAAAGAAACCCATGGTGTAGTAGTTGCACACTTACGTAGCCTTCGTTGTCGGTTGGATAGGTACTGCTCGTGCAACAGATTTTCCTTTAGAAATATATCTTTGCATATTATCTCTCAAACGATGGAGGAAATCGTCTACCTTCATTTTTTAGATACTTGGTATGTAAAGTGGTGTTAAAAGCAAGGCTGTAAAAAATATTATTAGAAAAGGCTTATTATTCTACCTATGATTATAAAAATGATAAAAGTGACATTTAACATTGTTATTTTAGAACATTGACTTACATTAAATGATTTAATTTAATGTTGTATCTACCTAATGTATTTGAATAATAATCACTACATAGTATAAAACAAAGTCGCTTCTCGCTGTCTGTCTGTTCCTATGTATGCTTAGATCTTCAAAACTACGCAACGGATTTTGATGCGGGATTTTTAAATAGATAGAGTTATTCAAGAGGAAGGTTTATATGTATAATACATACATAATATAGTAGAGAAACACTAATAATTTTAGAGGTTAGCGTATATGGGTTCAATGTATTAGAACTACTGAGCTACAGCAACGCGTGGCCGGGTCAGCTAGTGTATAATAAAATATTGTATTTGTATTGTATATAAAATACACGCTGATTATGGCTGTTCTAAAATGTATCACAAAACAACTGTTACAAACTCATTACACAATACATAAGTTTAATTTGATTTGACTTTAAAACATCGTGAGAACTATTAACTAACACAACATCCTTGACTTCCACCAGCTCGCATTGGTTCCCCTTTGGGTCTGTCACTTTCGTGAGTAAAGCAGATCGCATCCCAGCTGTGCTCGAAGCGGTGGTCAAATACCATGTTTTTTGACTGTTTCTTTGACTTGAGTTAGGAAGAATTGGCACCTAAGTTAACCTAGCATGTAATGGGAATAACTAGGTGGAACGACCGCGATTTCATCCGCGCGTTTGTGCTTATCTTTACCTAGCTTTAAACTATTAAAGCTAAGTAAAGATAATATTCTCGCGGACTTTTTCGTGGGTAATTATGAGTACTTTAAACATATACCTACCTAATACATTATTTTATGTATCATATAATAGTTTGCGCAGCGCACGCAAAAGATTGATTTGTGTAGGTATTTGATACGTTGGATCTATTGGGTTTTAAATATTTTTTAAGAAATATACAATCTATATTACTCGCTGATAGGATTCTATAGGTTAAGGATTTTTTGAAATCGGTGAAGTAGTTTTTAGATTATCCGTTACAAACAAACATACATTTTTTTTTATCATTTTTATATTTATATAAAAGTCTGTAATGACAATGAAGAATCAGTGACAGGACATTTCACCAAAAACCAGAAGTAAACAGATAAGGAGCACATGACTGCTTATCGTACAAGGAATTAGATGATAGTGATTGATAACGAGATTATCCCGGCGACCGCTATCAATGCCACACTCGAAATTTTCCGTGATTTAGGCTGTAAACAGTGCTCGACAGACGTTGAGTGTAGCTATATCAATAAAAAGATCAAAAGAATTACAGTGAAACTCTGACGAATTACTAAGCGTCTATAGGATACATTTCCCTTCAGCACTATGACCTTCCGTTGAGCACTGTATCCGCCCTTATTGCAGAGAAATTACAAAGTCGAAGTAACATATTTACCAGGCGGTAAGACTCAAGTCCGAAAATTCGTCCCGCAGAATCTAATCTGCAATTTTAGCGTCAGCAAGAAACTTACCTACAAGTTCCAATAAATAAAAACAGTTGAATTGAAATCTATTAAAACTAGGTTAAATAAAAGCTATAGTTTTGTTTATGAAATAAGTAGGTAACCTCTGAATCAGGAAGTGTTCTGACTCGGGTCATAATCTGGGTCGGGTTTCGTAACCTCGTTATTGTCTTATTGCAATTTATTAACTGGCTCGACGCGTACACGGAGAGACGATCGCTAGTGGCACATCTGAGCTCCTGTGGTAATAAATAAATAATACTGAACATTTCACACAGCATCATCTAGCCCCAAAGTAAGCAGAACATGTGTTCTGGGGACAACATGACTGATACACCCTTATCCACTTTTTGTAAATACATACCATATTATATAGAAAAACACTCAGACCTGAGAAATATGTGCAGATCATACAAACATTTGATCCGCAGTGGGAATTGAACTCGCAACCTTCTGCGTCTTAGGCGTTTGCCCATTCGTAAAAATGTGTAGAAAAGTCACCAGTTTCGAATAACTGTGACGTCATAGATCTGTAGTATTCCATAAATACTTTTAGCTGGCGATATCTAGTTCATATCTAGTCATAAATTGGATCCAGAAATCACTGGTAATCATAATTTAACCATGCCTTATCAAGGTATCGTTATAATAATTATTCGCGAGCTATTTTTGCTGCTATAAAATAATAATCTGCACATAACTCTGCATCTGTAACAAAATTAGCAAGGATCATACAAAAAAGTGTTAAAACTAGACGAGTTTTTTGCCAGATTCTTCTTGAACTGGGGTTAGGACCGGCACCTAGATTCACTAGCATAAGAAGTGGATTCAAAGTGGTCCTTGTGATTTTATTGAATAAAGAATGATTTGATTAGGTGAGTCTGGGACGGTTCTTTGACTCACAACACTCCACTCTAATATCTCGTATGGTATTTGGTCTGAAGGTTTTAACAGAATACTAGCTATCTCCCAGAGGCTAGGCATATGCTGAGACGAGGCTCTTTTGTCAGGCCCTTGGTCTCCTGCAATGTATTATTCTATTTGGGCTGTTTGTGTGTTATTGATTAACAAATTATGATTGAGTAGGGCCCCCTGTAGCTAGATAAGCCGATGATATTCGTAAGGCAGCTGGATTGAATAGCTGAAGATCGAGCTCTGTGGCCTGCTATGGAAAAAGTTATGTTAATCCTATATTAATCAGTAGACTGACTGACTGTTGATGATAATGAGTAATAAATAAAATGTATGCCAGCCCGGAGGCTCATGTCATGGCCTAACTATTACCAAAATAGTCTTCATGTTTGTTTGTATATCAGAACAAAACAGATGAACTAGATCTAGATTAGATCACCGTGACATCTCTTCACCTGTCGTCCATGTGTCTTCGGCTTCTGGCCATCTGACGTGTTTGTAAACAGAAAATCCATTGACTCTCTAGGAATAGGAGAGTATTTATCATTATGATGATATCTGAATATGGGTAGTCCGTATCGGGTGGGGGTAAATAAATTAAAGCTATAATTTCGCTTGCTGAATTAAATACAGTGGCATTTTACTCTGAACGCTTCCGCGCTTCGGAGAACACGATAAGCTGTCGGCTTTTCAGTAGTTGTCTGGCCATGATGAAGTCTTTTGAAACTCCGTCGCCAGGTTTGGTCTCTGTGTGATACGAAAGTAATAGTACTAAGCACTTGAGGATCGCAGAAAATATTAACCCATAATAAACTAAATCCGTATTTTTTTTAATGATATTAGAGTATGACACATACCATTATCTTTGACGCCGTGTGACCTTCTGAGCACCTGCATTTGCTGAAGGCTCCTAATCTTCTGACTGACATGTTTTTGGCGGATGTAACTTTGAGGAAAGCGGTGTTGAAAAGTGTCCTTACCCGAGTATCCTTATCTTATGTGTTAAACCGAGTCCACGCGATACGAAACCCCTTCAAACGCAATAGAACCGTTTACAAATATGCATGAAGATATAGTATTAGTGATGGTTATATGAGTGGTCAACTGAGATGACAGTGTTTATAAGCCGCTCAAATGGCTTCAAATTCACATGACACAAATAACCGCTCAGAACCCTTAAAACTTATATGTATAAATATAAAATATGTATAAACATGTATAGACAGAATTGTTTATACAATGCGCAAAATATAAACCGTAATTCTCTAAAAACATTATAGAAATAACAAAAAAAAATCTATATATATAAATATTAGTAGATAATGCATAATGCTTAGTTTGGGGCCAAATGGTGTTGTCACCATCTAGCCCCAAACTAAGTTTAGATTTTATGACCAGATGACTGATAAAACACGTGTATTTTACATACTTATGATACTTTATGCCACCCAGACACATAACATACACCAATGTTCATCACATAAACGTTTCTCCCGGGAATCGATCCTCTAACCTACAGCGCAGAACAGAGAGCAGAGAGACAGGGCTCTCAACTAAGCTGACAGGCCAGTCAAGATGATATCGTCATGTCACCGGAAACGGTACATTTTGGATGAGATATAATGCATCATCTTTTTAATTTCCGCCGCGGGACAAATGTTTGTATGATCTGGAAGTATTTGTCTCGCGTCTGGGTGTGTCTATGTATAATATGTACGTGTTTACAAACAAAAAAATATATAAGTAGTATATCAGTTATGTGGTACCCATAACACAAGCTCTGCTTATTTTGGGACCAGATGATGCTGTGTGAAATGTTCGGGATTATTATTATTATTCTTAGAATATAATGCAGCTAAAAACTGATGATCCCGGCTTTGACTGTAGTTGCAGCTAAGGTGTGTTTTTCCTAAAGCCCTCAAACTAGTTCTACGCACGAAGACCACCGCCACCGCTTTCCTTCAACAGATGTTATCACACGTTCCAATGATAACAAGGTATAAGTATAATATAAATAAACTTAAAACAATATGACGTTGAACACCTGCGATGATTAAAAGAGGTTTTAATATTATCATTTGTATTTTTAATTGAGTCAATACTTTAAGTTACCGGTAAACAAATAAAATATTAATTTTATTTGTTTAAAAAAATCGTGTTTGGTTATACATTTCTTAATCATAATCATCCACAGCCTGATTTCAGCCACTGGCATACAGGCCTCCCTCGAACTGTTTTAGTCTTGACGATTCGTAGCCCGCAACTTTAACTATGTAGTCGACCTATCTTGCTAATGTTTTATTAATAGTTCATAGTATTCGACGACCTCTGAGGTGCAGTGGGCTAAGGTCCAGCTGAGACGCAAAAGGTTGCGGGTTCAATACCCGCCGCGGGATTAATGTTTGTGTGATCTGCAAGTATTTGTCTCGGGTCTGGGTGTTTCTATGTATGATAATTATGTATGTATTTACAAAAAATAAACAGTATATAAGTAGTATATTAGTCATGTTGTACCCATGCCACAAGTTCTGCTTACTTTGGGGCCAGATGATGCTCTATGAAATGTCCATAATTATACTTAGAAACATCCAGACCCGAAACAAACACTTGATTACAACAGAACAACAAGATTATATAAACATTCGCGGCAGGAATCGAACCCGCAATCTTCTGTGTCTCAGGAGGGCATTCGCCCACTGCGTCACAGAGGTCAAGAATGTTTGTATTATGGAAACAGTTTGGTTACTGTAACCTATGAACACCTGCAGGTCTGTGGTGTCACTGGAGCGCGTATGTTCACTTGCTTATAATATGTGTCCTTCATTGGTTGGAGGCAGAATGTCTAGCAAAGCGATGGAGGCACGGCAGCCATAGAGAAAGTCTTTCTGAAGAGTACCACCTGTAAAATAAGTCAGTTTTCCGAAACTCTCTGCAGCTGCTAGTATACCTACCTTATTATCTTTTGTAAATATTCGCACGAGATTTGTGTGTTTATTTTTCATTTACATTACAATATTAAAATGTAGTCTGCACTTGCTCGGACAATTAGTTTTGTGTTTGAGCTGACATGACTGAGTTTAAATTTAATTTAAAAAATGTAAAGCTTTGTTTTAAAGAACTGTGAAATTGCGTGATTGTTAATGTGGTTCGCTGAGATACTATTGACACTCGTGTAATTATTGAACAATGAAAATAGAGCAATCCTTATTGTCTAATTATATGTGTACAAAACTACAAGTCTAAATATTTTGTGATTAGAGTAAGTTTCAACATTTTGAAAGCACTGACCTCTAGTCTGTTTCGATATCAATTCGCGCATTTTCTGGAACAAAATAATATTTTAATTCGAATTTTGAATTTGAATTGTATATTTCCTTTTACTATTTGGTATCTTTGAACAAATACCATGACATTGCAGTTTAGTTTAGCGCAGCAGAAATAGCATCGCGTCTAATCGGGTGTTAGACATTGAGTATACATTCCGTCTAACAAGTTTCAACGAGAACACTTGATGGTAAACAAATGCACGAAAGGAGCCTCTAAGGCGCACTTTTATCCTTTCACCACACTGGTTTGAAATAACTAGGTAGTGACACGATAAGAAGAAGATAAAAAAATCTGAACGTGTTACTTACTGAACCCACCACAACTCTAGGTAACAGTCCAACGAGACATTTTATGTCTCACGAGACTCGCGTATACCGCATTAGTTTCATTTCACATATCGCAAACATCTCCCCCATTCATAGAGCTTCCTTAATCAAATCCCTTTGGCGCTGCGCGTGCACACATGCGCACGGCCACGAATAATGGGTAATTGTCTGTGCGTAAGGGGAAGACGTTGCCCGTCTCCATTGAAGCATCAGTCACGACTTTTGAAAATTGTTTAAAAACCGTGACACGGTTTTTCGTGATCAACTATAGATCAAATTGATAGATTAATTTAGAACCGTATTCTTATTATTATTATATTCTTATTATATACGCGTATTTTTATTTTTTTATCAGAAACATTAAATTAGGGAATTCTGAAAAAAAATTACGCTTGCATTCCGTCTATAAGTGTAAGCTGCAAGTTTTTTAACATGTCAAATTTAGAAATTTAGAAGAAGATGATGAATATATAATATTTCAAACATTAGTTATTTATTAATTAGTTTTATAATTTAATAAAACTAACAGTTACTTTAAAAACGATTTGAAACGAGAAAGTAGGAAACAAAATATAGAAAATATCCCTTATACCTTTTTATAAGTTTTATAACTACCTGTATTATAATTATCATAACTATTCAATTAGCGCTACCTGCTTCTACCCGCTGCTACCTGCTGCCACTAAATTGCGGTCAAAAATACTATTTCTTCTATACAAATGTTAATTTACTGTGCGAACCGTCTTAATGGCGGATTCTTAAAATATGCAAACGTCTTTTAGCAGCTAACAGTACTATTGTTACTGTTTTTATTCCCATAAAACATATAGGACCCAGGAATTATTCGTAAACCTGATAGCGCTGATAATCTAGGTATATCATAATAGAGAGGGTTAAAACTCGAACTGGTAACCTGTTTACTGTCTAATTTTAGATTACCCATGACTTATGACCATGACCAAAAACCTGCATCTTTGGCATCTTTGGCGCAGTAGGCGAATATCTGTGATGCTGTGAATATCACACAGCATCATCTGGCCCCAGAGTAAGCAGAGCTTGTGTTATGGGTACCACATGACTGATATAATACTTATATACTTTTTTTGTAAATACATACATATTATAGATAGAAACACCCAGACCCGAGACAAATACTTGCAGATCATACATAGTCCCGTGGCGGGAATCGAACCCGCAACCTTTTACGTCTCAGCTGGACCTAAGCCCACTGCGCCACAGAGGTCGCCAATGGAAGAAATACATTCACACTTATATTAGACAGGTCGTGAGATGTGTGTGACTTAGCGACCGTCGTCGATCGGTCGAAAATGGTATGCAAGTCCAATACGTGGGCTTTTTGACCTACTAAACCATAAACTAACTATTTATAAACTTTAATGTGTCTCGTGTCTGTTCGGTTGTTTGTTACATTTTCACGACTAAACGGCTGAACGGATCTTGGTTAAATTTGTCATGGAATATATTGTATCATGGGGAAGGAAGTTACTCTTTATACAGGTGTCAAATTATTATTACTACTGATCGCCCACTGGTCGAAATTCGACCATAATGAATTAATAATAAATGTATTTTTTAAATTTACATTTAATTAAATTTTCGTAAAAAGGGGTACAAAGTTTTTACTTGACGTATTAATATATAGATTTACCGTCTGGTCTCCTAGAACCTATCAAAAATGTAATTTAATTAAGTTCTGTAATTTCTACCATGTCTGGAGAACAATCTCCAATTAGGTACTGGTACATTATAATGAGTAAGTACCTAATTTTCATGGAATGAATTTTGTTTTGACCAAAAACCTTACAATCCCTCACCAATAAAACTACGAATTGATACATAGCAATTGATTTTCGAGGTTATCATCACATCCCTACCCATATTTTACATTAAGTGAAGTAGGAACAACATATTTCCTTAGAATAGAATAGAATAGAATAAGTTTTTTATTTGGAACAACACATATAGATAAATAGACAAAAACAAATTACCTTTAGATACTTACTTATTAATGGTTGCCGCAAAATGGACCCTCAGCATATGCGAATATGCAGTGTTAACAATTCGAGCTGGTCTTCCGTTAGGATCGGTTTTGTTTCTTCTATTTCTCTTGCAAATCCTTCTTCTCCCATCTCAGTACTCATACCTTTATTGCTCATATCCTCTTTCACACAATCCATACTTCCATGCATACATTTTGTTCGGGCTACCCTTACTTTTGGGTCCATCCATAACATGCCCAATATGCCCTCACCATGCTCACCTATTGAAATTAAATTAACTGATTTATTTGCGTGAAATGTGGTACACAGAGAACTTAAATACATAATTAGATCTACACATGTCGCTAAGAAACCCAGTATGCAAAAATTAAGTAGGTAGGTACATATGATAATAAAACTTTACTTCTTAACCTATAACTTCTTTCATCCGTCTCTCAGATCCTTACGATACGCTCGTGTTGCGTGGTTAAAATACCTTCAAGTAACATACATCACGATATTCTCGTGTCATGATATCGTTCCGTCCTTTACAATGGACATATTGCCCTTGAAGACTAGCCATTTCCGCCACATCAGTTCCCAGGTGACGTGGATTATTTATTGTTATATATACTCTTAAAATGGTGATGGAAAACATCGTGAGGAAACTGGCAACGTAACAGAAGAAACCAAACAATATATTATTTGAAATGAGCCGTTTTTAACGCTAACAGTGCTGCAACAGTACTTTGTCTTTGATGATGGACTATTAAGATTTGAAGCTTGATCTTAACTTGGTAGGCAGAGTCACCATGACAGAACTATTGCACTTTAGCAAACGAAAATACATACCAAGCTCCTATCTTCTATCTACTATATATTTGTCAAATACCACTACTCATTCATCACGAAATCTCAGAAACCACCGAACGGATTGGAATGACATTTGGTATGCAGCTTCCTTTATCATGGTCAAACCGCGAAAACCGCGTATATGCTTTGTAATTTTTCCGAAACATTCATTCGTTCAATCATTCTTCCGAAACATTCGTTCGTATTATCTTGCTACTTTTTATCTACCACGCGGGCAAAGCCGCGGGAAACTGCTAGTATACCATAATCACCAGGCTTTGTAGGTACCTACACACCTCACATGTCTATTTTATTGACATTCAATTTTATTTTGTTGTATTATATTGTGTGATATTTTGTTTATTTATTTATTAAAATTGTACTAAAAAGACACATTTTTTATTATTATTCCGCTAAGATTACTTAATAAAACTGAAAAAATACGAGAAAAACTAAATAATTTAGGTATGTTACTTGGTGAAATGTTAAACGAGGAATTGTGAAATAAATAAATCTATGATCTTCTAAATCTATAATCTTCTAAAAAAAGTCAATGGTCTAATGTCTAACCGTGCAATTCATAGTCGTGCTAGGGGTTCCTCCAGGAGGCCATTCAGCCTCTGAGTGTCGAATCCAACCTTTACTTCGTTCATAGTTAAGGAACGCGCAGTTATATAGAAGCTAGGGGATGGATACTGGTTGCCCGATTTCCGTCCTCGGAACAGTGCCCTCCGGCAAAGTTTTACTTGTTAGTGTAGTAATTAGTACTTAGATTTTATTGAAAATTAGGCGTGGAATGAGTGAATAAGTTGAAACTATTTATTAACCTGCGAAGTCCTTCAGAAATGAGAGTATAATCAATGAATATTAGTGTACCCAAGCGGTATATTGAGGAATTGAAGGAATGTTTTTGTTATGGCTACTTGGCTAGTTAAAAGTAAAAACCCACAAGCAAGGAAGACAGAGTAGAAAGTAGACCGTGTGACCTGGCTGCGGATGGAACTCTTGTCTCGCCCAGGATAAACTGGAATAATACACCAATGTGCTGGTGGTCTACACGCACTTTTCGATAACCAAATAATATTATAATAATAAATACAAACAGTATAAATAGTCGAATATCTCGTAATAACAATGAACGAAAATTCGAATTTTGTATAAATTAAAGTTGGGTTTATCCAATTATTTATATAATTACATCGTTTTCCAATGAAACCAGTGTACCCAATTCAATTCATTGTCTTTTGTTTGTGTACATAAATCATTCCATCAGAAAACCATTCACAAAATATTTCTGCTTCTACTCTTCGTCATTTGACGTCATTTGACATAAGTGAGTGAATGATGAATTGATCACGAGACGACAATATTATTTTCCATGATTTGTTAATTCATTCATTATTTAAAAGTCGGTTCAGCTAGGGGATTATTCAGTAATCGTCTATGAAATACAAAAAAGAGTCATTCAATATCCCCTAGTTAGATGAATGCTGGAAAATGGATTAACGGGGAGTGTTCTATAAGTTACATTGTAAGTCAGAGACATGTCGACATCTTGCTCAGAAGTTAGTATTCCGCAAGTGACAGGTTGCAAACACTTTAAGAGGAAGTAATTGATATAGGAAATGTTGTAGATAAATAATTAAATCTTGACAGTAAATGCAATGTTTTTGTTCCCTACTTCTGCAACTGACAAGGCTTCTTAAGTTGTTGCAAAAGTGTGTTAAGACATTAAGGTAATATCTGAAGGGATTTTTCCCCATACAGTTAGATAGATTTATTTGTAGCTACAATCACACATATGCATAAAACGACAAAAGAAAAGGAGGAATCTAAGTTGGTAGATACAAACACGTACAATACAAAAAAGAAATAAAAATTTAAAACAAAACACAGGTGTCCCACTAATCCAAGTGTGTGCTCACCGCATAATTTTGCTGAGTGATTAACACTAATTTTCAGCTAGAACCCTTCGAGATGACAAATTTAACGATATGTAATACATGCAGTTGTACTACTTACATGACAGCGACCATCTCTTTGATCAAACTCTTAGAGTTTATTCTTGGCCTTCCTCTCTCTTTCATTCCACAATTTCTTCTATGATGTTCTTAATTCTTCGTTAGTTAGTAACGATAATTTCGGTTACAAGCTGCACAAATGCCTCTGTCATATCTTAAGGTAATTTTATGTCGATTGCGTCAATAGAAAAAATACGGGTGTTTTTGGATAGCCTTTCAAAAGCGTTCATGTCGCCTTTGTCCATGTTGCCTTTGTCCATGTTGAGAAAAACGTACTGTAGGTAAACATAGCAGTCGCGGCAAAGGTTTTCTCAACTGCATCAAAGATTCTACGCTCGATTGCCTTTTAAAACTGATATTTAGCCTATTTTTATATTATGTCAATTTGATGTTTTGTATCCCTTGTCGCGGCAGCCATGTTAGCTCGGCAGGACGAAGCGCAATCTCGGTTTCCCCTATTCAACGTGTTTCGTTAATTGGTTGATTACTCATCATGAATACTTAGAATACCTAATAGGTAATATGTACTGTTATACTGATCTGTTATACTGATTTTCCTGAACGCGAGCCGGTATGCCCTAGATTTGTAGATAACGTAAGTACCGTAATTAAATGGGAAAGTTGAGTTCTCAGCTTTTAAGGAAGGTTAGATCTATTACTAGTGGTGTAGAGGTAGCACTCTTGCCTTCCGATCTTAAGATCGTGGGTTCTAATCTGATCGTGCAGCTATGGAATTTTACGGTGATGGAAAACATCGTGACGATACCGACACGTCCAAGATAACACAATTCTTCTTCTTCTTCTTATCGTGTCACTAGTTATTTCAAGGATTTAAGTGCGCCTCACAATTCAAATTTGTTTCTATAAGCGGCGATGGGCTTGCGACCCGACAAGTACCGAAAGCTGACCACTGTACAAAATGTGAGCATGGGTCATTTATAAACTTTGGATTCCCTTACACATCCTTAGAAAGATCTACGTAACTAGACGTGTCTACCAAGCCTGGACATTACTATCAGCAGTATTGTTTTGCACCTGTGATAATAATAATAATAAATGTTGCTGGACCATGCACACAACACCATCTAGTCCCAAACTAAGCATAGCTTGTATTATGGTGACTAGATGACTGATAGAATACTTATATATTTTTAAATACATACTTATTCAAATTCAAATATTTTTATTTCGGACAACTTAGATCTACAGTTAGTAGCACATATTAAGTAATATGACAAAAGAGAGTTAGTAATATAATGATATAAAAGATACAAAGTAAAAAAAGAAGCTTACGCTGGTTCACAGAGCGATCACCAGAGTAACGAGCAGTTTTCTGGGATCACCCTGCCTACCAACTTTGCCCACATCGGCGACGAGTACCTATCCGGTATAGTTTTCAGGATGCTGTTGTGACTGTCTCGAACTCTACGGATCAGGAATGCAGATTTCTTGCATTAGCACTGAACTGGGGGTGTCTAAGTATTATTATCGTTAGGCAAGGACTCACTAACTGGACGCACAAACTGTGAGTCAATGAAAGTATAAAACCTTGTTCACAATGGTTATTTCACATAATTTTTATATTATTATTAACTGCTGTAATGTTGTGTTTAGCCCGTACTGTCCCTGTACTAAGCAAACGGTTGAGTTTTCCATTTATTTCGGTCCCAACTCCATTGTCTGCCACCGACAGTCGCTAAAGTAATAATACAAATAATGAATTATCCCGGACATTTCACACAGCATCATCTGGCCCCAAAGTAAGCAGAGCTTGTGTTATGGGTATACCACATGACTGATATACTACTTATATACTTTTTTTTTGTAAATACATACATATTATATATAGAAACACCCAGACCCAAGACAAATACTTGCAGATCATACAAACATTTGTCCCGCGGCGGGAACTGAACCCGCCACCTTCTGCGTTTCCGCCGGACCTTAGCCCACTGCGCTACAGAGGTCGTAAAGGTGTCCAGCTCGTCCCGTCATCGGTTGTGTGGTCTACCGCGCCGTCTCACTGTCTCACATACATATTATACATAGAAAAACACCCAGACCCGAGACAAATATTTTCAGATCTTACAAACATTTGTCTCTATAAACATACTAAGCGAGCCTTCGCCCACTGTGCCACAGGGGTCGTCAAGTACGTTCCTTATTCACTCAGACTAGGAGACACCTAATTCGGATTCCTAAATAATTAAAAGTAGCCTAAAGCAATAAATGTTTTACCAACGGTTAGTCTCTTATGTGTTCTGACATCCTTTAGACAGTGCGTGACGTTAGGCAACTCGTAAATTGACAGAACTGACAAATTGGCAGTTATGGTATCCGAGATCCTAGACAGTCCACTAGATCCCATTTCTTTTGATGTTCTCGCCTGCGAAAAGATCGTATGGATGGATGTGGATAATCAATCAGTAACTTCTACTGTTCCTAATCATCGGAGATCTTGGGTGGTGCAAAGGTTGCGTCTTAAGTTGAAAGGGTTGCCAATGTAGTGTAGCATATGTGGCAGTTGCGATCATGTTACATTCTTGCTGGCGTAATAAGTGGTGGTAGGTGGACGTTGACCTAACGCAAACCAAGAAGAAACCTGCCAAAACCAACGATCAAACTCATGGAGTCATAAAGTTGAGAAAGAATGAAACGATGGATCTCTCTGCCAAAGTGTATATGTCATGAAAATTTTGTTTTCTTTTACTATTTGATTGATGGTAAAGTATATAAATAAAACCTAAAAGTATTTATTTATTATATAGGTTTTCAATCTTGTTTACGACAGTTTGCTACGTTGGTGTATTTTTATACTATGAAATCTCCATCTCGAAGGACCGAATAAAAAGTTGCGAACTAACCCCATGTTAGGTATTGAAATAGTGATGTCAAAGTATCGCGTTGAATTTATAATCTTGAAAAATACTTCTACTGCGGGTTAGTTAAAGATAAAACATGTAATGTCAGTGTGTATGCGGCTTTAATTTTCAGCGTTTCAGCACTTAATGCGCGAGAGGCTGCGCGGCACAATTCGTTCAGTTTACCTGGACCGTCCGGACGAGAAAACACATCGGAAACTTCAAAAAGGACTCGAGTAATAATTAATGTCAAAGATTCCACCCGTGTGGAATGGACAGACTTAAAAAGGTCTCTCTATAACGTGAACGTCTGCAAAAAATATTTTTTGATTTGAAAAAATTTTGAATAGATTAACTTTTATGGAATCCACAACCGCGTTATGTGGAATAGTTTGTTTTATTTTTTATTCAACATTTTTGTGAAGTGATTTAGATACCAATATTCATAGATTTTATAGTACTTTTTTCTTTCATCATCAAAGTCGTAGATTCTATAATAATTCTATAATCCAAACTTAATTCGGCGAACTCCGTAACAATTTAACTGATACATAGAAAATCTGAAAAAAAAAAAAAAAAACAGAAAATCGAAAATTCCGAAATGTAGTAAAAATCATCTTATCATGTCTGTTCATGATGTTTAGAATATAATATCAATAAGAAACGCATTCATAAAAACATTGAAATATCAAACTTAATTTAAATTTTTGTGTATATTAATTTTCTTTCATAGCAAATAATCAATGTATCGAAATCGAAAAGATAGTTTTTGACGTTAATTCGAAACAATCGAAGGCTAGTGATTAGTGCTGACATCTGTGTAAATATGAAGTGGAGGAAAAGTCAGAGCCTGGTGTCTGGAGACACCTCGGAGGAGGATATAGGGCACAGCTACCTTGGGACTTTGGTAAGTAGCCATTGAAAGTGAAACAACTATTTAACATGACTTTGTTATACTATTAAACTTTATTAAATTAAAAGCCAAAAGTCGTGTCGAAAATAAAATAAAAAAACCGCACCCTCTGCGTATCAGGCGTACCTTCGCCCACTGCGTCACGGAGGTCGTCGAAATTCATCTGTCAATATTATAATGATCTTTTAATGTTTTCTGTCAATTTGTTCGAGCGTCTTGTGATTGTATTGTTATACTATTAAACTAGCCAAAAGTCGTGTCGAAAATAAAATAAAAAAACCGCACCCTCAGCGTGTCAGGCGTACCTTCGCCGACTGCGTCACGGAGGTCGTCGAAATGCATCTGTCAATATTAAAATGATCTATTAATGTTTTCTGTCAATTTGTTCGAGCGTCTTGTGATTGTATAAAAATTAACGTTTTAGAACTTTTATATTTTAAAGTATAATACAATACAAGTTTAGGGCTAGATGGTGTTGTATGCATTGTCCACCAATATTTATTTCTTTGTGTTTTAATCCTTAAGCCTGTTTAAGCTTAAGGATTAAAATACAAAGTTGGTTTTCAAACTATCTCATACCGACAACAACAAGATAATTATTATAGGTAAGCCCCTTTTTTTCCCTGATTATATTTTTTACCTGATATTTTTTAATTTACAATGTCCGTTGTCTGAATCCCTTCTTATGATTAGTTTGATTATTAAACGCGGTCCCGTCCTTCGGACAAAACTCGCTTAGGTCGCTAGCAGTTTCCTTTATTTCGTCCTTGTTAACTATGACGAAGAACATTGTTTCAAACTGCTTTTGAACTCTTTAACCAGTCTTCGGTAACTATATAAACATAGTCAACTTAAGACTGTTGGCTTGGCATCCATGTAATTGTCATCGTCAGTCGCCTAAAATTTTCCCGTCATTCAAAGCCAAATTTACAAATTGTTATTCAAAAAGTTGTTGACAGACCGTAATTATTTTTTTTTGACGATTCATGACTTGGTATTTTCACGAGGAAAAGTTACTCAAAAAACAAATTGGTGTTGATTTTACACGGCCTTTTTTGGGTGTAAATCGATGACGATAGTAATGTAAACAAAATGGTCATGTTATGATGTTTTCTGTAGTTATATAGATATAGGCGTATATTATGTAGGTGACACCGAAGGCTTTTTAAAAACCAGCTTCCAAAAGAAAACAGGTTCCAAATTTGTAATATCACACAGCTGCCCACCCAATTTTGAGTTTACTTATTTTCCTGAATCACACCTTATCTTGAAGGGATAAGAATCATATTATTAATTCGGCTGAGGTCTTCTTTGCAGTCGACTGTGCGAAGCAGGGTCGTTTACTGACAAGATTTATATTTACGAAGAAATTTTATTAACAACTGTAAATTCACGAAATTGATGTCAAAATATTTATTGATATTTGGAAAGCTTGTATGCAACCAGTTTTTATTTTCAAGTGTGTTAGTTTTGACTTATCTCTCATGAGTTAATCAACTTGATGGTGAAAATATGGGTTATGGTCTGTATTCCTGGACGAAATCTCAACTCAACGCGTGCGGCGAAAATAATAATACATGTGCCAACAGTCTAATATCAGATGCTTCGTCTATATCAATAGAATTAATTATAATTCTTCTAGTTCTGGATAACAATCTCAATAACGATTGTGTCACCGTAGTCTCTGATTTTTCAGGCATTGTCTCATCCACAGACCGACTTCATCCACTGCTGGGTATAGTCCAACTATATTTATCTGACATTTGATTCGGTCCTGCACCAGCCTCATCCATGTTCGGCAGCGATGCTTGCGATATCATCTGCCCATCTCGCTACTGGACGATCAACGTTTCTATACTCGGTTCAAAAACGCCATTCAGTTAGAGCTTTACTGCATCGTCAGTAGAGCTAGCAAGGTTTCCTGCTCAACTTCATTTTAGTTCTGTAATGCGGTCTTCAACGTCTTTTTCATTATGCTCTGCTTAGTTCGGGGCCAGATGATGAGTGAAAGGTTCGGCATTATTTATTTATTATATCCTAGATAGACAAATCAAATCAACACATTCTTTATTCAATAAAATTACAAGGACCACTTTGAATCGTCTTCTTATATGCTAGTGAATCTAGATGCCAGTTCCTCCTAACCCCAGTTGAAGAAGAATCCGGCAAGACACTCGCATTATCTTAACACTTTTTTGTATGATCCTTGCCAACTTTGTACGGATACGGTGTTGAAGCAGATTCATCACAAGATTTCTTGTCATCTGAATAATAAGATATTTTATAATATGCATTAATAGACAGTTTCTGTTTAATTACGTTTTTAACACGTCGCTTGAGACCTTGTTATAAGCCTACAATTTGCCCTATAAAAGACTTATTAACTTTAGCGAGCCTAACTGTGGGAACAGCGAGTTTATCTTTATTTCTAGTATTACTGGGATTTTCGCAAATTTTTTTAAATAAATGAACATTTATGTGTACATTTTCGTATATATACTGACAAGGCACTATCTATTTTTTTATAAGAATCTTTATGTGGGATGAGAACTCTTCCCTCATGGAAGGTCATCAGATCTCGACTAGCCAGCCGCTTCACGTATTCATTATAACCACACATATAACTAGTGCTAATCAACCGTGGAATACTAATTCAATACGCATTTGGAAAAAAATCATGTGATGAGTCTAGTTTGCAGAATTTGTTCCTAATATTGTCTAATTATCGCAGCCAATGAATCTGATTAGATGAATTTGGTATATTTTTGAAATCGTGCTGGTTAGCAGGAAACTGTATGAATGCCATCCTTTAAGGATGGTAATTACTAGTTCATTGAGAACTTATAAATAAAGTAATAAATCTTTATTTAAAACTAGCTGTCCGCGCGCAGCTTCGCCCGCGTTGAAGAATTTTCCCGGGATAAAAAGTAACCAATTTTTTTTTATTAATACCTTCCATGGGCCTAAAGGAACATACAAAAAAAATCGAAAAGAGCCTCTGAGGCGCACTTTAATCCTTTCACCACACTGGTTTGAAATAACTAGTGACACGGTAAGAAAGAGTTGTAAGTTATATTCCTACTAGCTGCTGCCTGCGGCTTCGCACGCGTGGTACCTACATAAAATAATAATAATAATACCGGACATTTCACACAGCATCATCTGACCCCAAAGTAAGCAGAGCTTGTGTTATGGGTATCTACCACATGACTGACATACATACTTAAATACTTTTTTTTTTTTTGTAAATATGTATATACATATTATACATTGAAACACCCAGACCCGAGACAAATACTTGCAGATCATACAAACATTTGCCTCGCGGCAGGAATCGAACCCGCAACCTTTTGCGTCTCAGTCGGACCTAAGCCCACAGCGCCACAGAGGTCGTCAAAAAAAAAAGTAGCCTATGTCCTTCTCCAAGGTCCCATTTATCTCGATACCAAAATTTTTCAAAAACGTAATAGACAGACAAACAGACAGACTGAGTTACTTTCAGATTTATAATATTAGTATAGAGTATAGATCAACAGCCTACAATTTTATGCTTCTAGTTCTGAAAATGACAATACTTTCATACAACCTTTCATCCCCCTTTTCAACCCTTTACAACACTTTTTCCCAATTAAAAAGTAGCCTATGTCCTTTCTCTGGCTTTAGATTATCTGTGTACCATTTCATTAAAATCGGTTCAGTAGTTTTGGCGTGAAAGCGAGACAGACAGACAGAGTTACTTTTGCATTTATAATAGTAATATATAGTAAGAATTATTATATTGTAATAGTCGGTGTGCTATTCAGCAAAGACCTGAACTTGAGGACTTACGGTTGTTATAATAATGAAATATCTTGAGTCTTATAATAACATAATATGTATATTAATTAATCACTGTTATCAGATAGGGGAAGCATCTTGTATCATGGACGCTCTTATCGTGGTAATGAAATACGTTAAGATTATTTTTTTAATAATTATTCATGCTGATTATTTTAGGTGAAAATTTGCGCCGTTATTAAAATTCTGGCGTACAAGAAATCTAATTATTATATTAGTATTATAATAAAGAATTCTATAACCATTATTTACAATCTAACTTAATTTCCCTCACTGCTTTGTAGAATTAAGAATGAAAATAACAATAATATATTTTTACGGTGACCTCTGTGGCGCAGTGGACTAAGGTCTGGCTGAAACGCAGTAGGTTGCGGGTTCGATTCCCGCCGCGGGACAAATGTTTGTATGATCTGCAAGTATTTGTCTCGCTTCTGGGTGATTCTATGTTATGTATTTACAAAAAAAAGTATGTAAGTTGTATATCGGTCATGTGGTCCCCATAACACAAGCTCTGCTTACTTTGGGGCCAGATGATGCTGTGTGAAATGTCCGGCATTATTTATATCTTATTTATATATTTACAAAAAAACTGTAAGAGGGACAATTACTATATACCAGTAGCATCACAGGCGCGTTGACGACCTCGGAGCAACACCCTATAAATTAAAAAACAATAATAATAATTGGCGGAGATATTAGGTAACTTACAAAAAAAACCGGCCAAGTGCGAGTCGGACTCGCTCACCGAGAGTTCCGTACATACCTGTAGGTATATGAGTAAAAATTCACCCATCACGACAATCGAGTCATAGTTATGGCATATTTATTGAAAAATGTTCTTCTAGATCTCAAAAAAGGGGTAGTAAGTTTAAAATTATTAAAAATATTTTTTTCAATTTTTCCTTTATCTTTGCTATAAGACGTTGCTTCGTACCAAATTTCAAAGATTCTGAGTTCACGGGAAGAACCCTGTAGGTTTTGATTCCCTTGCGAGTGTCGAAAATTGCGGAAATTTGCGGCATAAACGGCTGTAACTTCTGATTGCGCTGACTTGGAAGTTTAATTTTTTCATAGCTTGAAGGGACAGTATGTTTGAGTATTTGATATAAATTTCAGCTTGATAACTCCACGCGTTCCTGAGAAAAAGGGTCTTGACATACAGACGGACGGACGGACAACAAAGTGATCCTATAAGGGTTCCGTTTTTTTCCTTTCGAGGTACGGAATCCTAAAAATATTAAAAAAAGTATGTATAAAAAATTACAACCGAATTAAGAACCTCAATCATTTTTTGCAAAGCCGGTTAATAACAAGAAAGGTTGTAAGGATCAAAAGTATACTGAGTCTATGCGGAGGCGCATTGAATATTCAAAATTATAATATTATTTTTACAAAATTATAAAATTATAATATGTATGTATTTACAAAAAGTACCCATACATGTTAGTACCCATAACACAAGCTCTGCTTACTTTGGGGCCAGATGATGCTGTGTGAAATGTCCGGGATTATTTATTTATTTATAAATTTTGATAAACACGGGCTTTATTCACGCATTATTTTGTCGATGGAGGCACCGACACTGTTTCGATTCTCTAGAGAATCTTCATCAGGGTGAGTTTGATCCGCGGTCCGTGAGTTGCAGCTCGAGTTTATTAAAATGTATAGTACAACTCACGACAGTTTTGAAAGTGAAATAGTATAAAATTATGTTTTGTTCCATTCGTTTCGTTGTCTATGGTGGTCAGGGAGTGTTAACGGCCTATAAGGATTGCTACTTCTGCATGAGCTAGTTACCAACTCTGGTGACAAAATTAATAAGTCGCTCAAAGCCCTCTATCATGGCTCTTTCCAAAACTTTAAATAAGTTCCAAATAAGGATATTTATTTTATTAGATCATTTTCGTCACTAGTTCTTCTTTACGTTCGACAACATGCACGACCGGAATCGACCTTGTGATCGGAAGGCTGGGCCATCACTAGACCACCATTGTGTCTGTACATTTATTATGTTATCAATCTGATGGATCATTAATTCCTCTACGTCATAATATGAAAGTTCGACCACACTTTAATCTAAATTAATAAACAAACATTATGCTTCAATATCTTTATAGCCGAAGATACTCAAGTCACATGACTGCTATCGTGAGAAAAGTTAATGTTCAAACTAATTAACGTGGCGAGTAAATGATAGTATTCTTATACTGGAACAACTTTTTGCCAGATTGCCGTAAATGGGTCAGTTTGTTTGTTAATTGAGATTAAGCGACACGAAGGCTGTTTGAGTTTACTTGAAAGTTAAGAACGTTATTTGTTGGAACGCAGTTCCTTATCGCGCGTTGGCGAGGGGACCTAGCCGAGAAAAAATGTAATGCGTTACGAAAAACCGTAATAAAAAGAGAGAATGAAGGAAACCGATAACTAGTCTCTAGTATATGTGTGTATATATTTATTTATTCCTACATTATCCGTACGTGACACCATAACTTCATTACAAAGTAATTATTGATATATGTTTATTAGCATAATAAGAACATTATTATATATATCTAAAATCTATACCCAAATTATTTTACTACAACATAACCTCGAAAAAACGCGATATCTCGAAGGAAAAGCAAGATAGGCTAAAAATATTTTTACGGGTTTCCTAAACGGAAATAAAATCATCGAGACGCACAAAAAGAGAGTTTTGGTTGACGTTACAACATAAACGCAATATAACTTATTTAATGATTAATTATGCCAACCCTGCATACGAAAGGGACTTCGTTCCAAACGCGGGTCCTGCGACATGTTTATATTATTTATTTTGTTATGTTTTCTAAAGATAACATAACTACGAAAGAACTGTTTGTTGATACATTTTTTTAGGTCACAGGAATATAAAATTTAATTTGCCGCGCGCAGTCTAGTTTTAGTTTTCACGCCATAATAGTCTCGTCACAACATTTTAGGAAATACCCTGACTCTGAACATGATTATAAGCTGTTTATACAAAAGTGGCTAGGCCATCCTATAATAGAAGAGATAGTGGGTGGTTTTATTTTGACACGGATGTTCGATTTCCAATGCAAGTAATGTAGGTAGGCCCAACAATTATATGTATGTTTTATGCTTTTATAACTAGCCGGATGAAAGGCGAGCTCAGGATTAAAGAAGGTAAAACAACAAGAACATAAAAGCGCAACAAGTTTCGTCTTTTACAAATCGGTGTCATACAAAAACGAGCGCATAAAACACCTACACATTAGAATTACGAGGTTCGTTCTCAAGGCGAAGGGTACGGTGGTATCCTATCCTCGCGAGGAATGAGGCAAAACTCACGCATTCCCGTAATCTTGGTGATTAATCTTAAGGATGTGGATGAGTCACTTCCAGGTGGAAATGGGGCAATTTGGTCACATTGCGGATTGGGCTCGTTGGCCTTATCCTTGTGCTGGCGCTAACAACTATGATAAATCTAATGTTAACGAAATTCTGCTGACTTAACCAAATTTTTAACAAGACATTATCTGTTAATTTTCTGACATAAATCAATTATTAATTAGTCAATTACTGAAGCTAGAAAAGTCATGCCAAAAACAAATTGTATAGCCTAAGCTAGTTACTGAACTAAACAAGTGACTATGAAAAAAGCAGGGAGCCCGACTCGAGGATCATTTGATAAAAAAACTATTTTCTCCCAGGACAAACGTTTGTGTGATGGTGTTCATTCTGTGTCTGGATGTTATAAATTAACTTAAGTACCTGTATTTGAAAATATAAAAGTATTTTATCAGCCATCTGGCTGGACCATAACACAAACTATGCTTTGAGGCTAGATAGTGTTGTGTGCATATTTATTTATTAAGTACTAGCTGCTGCCCTCGACTTCGCACGCGTAGTACCTAACAAAAAAGTAGCCTATGTCCTTCTCCAAGGTCCCATCTATCTCTATACCAAAATTCATCAAAATCGGTTCAGCGGTTTTGGCGTGAAAACGTGACAGACTGACAGACGGAGTTACTTTCGTATTTATAATATTAGTAGGGAATATTCGCGCGACAAGAAGACGGGTGTCTCCTTGTGACAGAAGACTTGTGTCTTTTTCTGATGATAAACGCACTGAATGTAACTTCGTTGAAATGAAATGAAATTTAGCATTAAAACCCTTACTATGTTGACCAGATGTAGTCAATTACATCAATTTACCAGTATTTCTCAGTTCCCCACTTACGGTCATGCATCGGTGTTAAACCATATGATATCGCGTGCCGGTAGCTGTCTCGACTTGAAATTGCCCCTTGGCACGTATAGGAAGACCAAGTCAAGTGTTTCTCGTCGTTGGTTCACGGTCTTTTGAGTTAATGCTTAAAAGAGTTATGGTTCTTCGTCCTAATTCAGTATAAAAGCTTTTACTCTAACAAGGAAGGAACCAGCGAGAAGAATGTCTGAGTTTTGTGAACATGGAACTCGTATTTTCTAGGGCTCACGACACGGAATCCAAGTATTCTTCTTTGACACATGCGAAAACAGCTGATCTTTAGTGTTAAGCCTTGTCCATCATTCCCCATTCCGACCTTCTCATACCTTTAAGATGTTTACCCATTTAATATATCTTCACACCACTTTACCTCATCAGACAGAATATCCTCTGTTAACTGCCCGCAATTGTTTGAGCTGTATCATATTCTAAGGTGTTGGTTACGTTATAAGATACGTCCGCTGATTAGGGCAGAGGAATTACCTTTGATAATGCGAAACTAAGTAGCTGTGGGAAGCATCCTCGTCTAGAACTCCGTTCTTGGGTTCGATTGAGAATTCACAGTCAGCATATCAGTTAGGACGCAAGAAGCATGCGTAAATTCAATTTACAGGAAAAATCTAAATAGTTCTTGCGAATTCAATTAAATTTTGGCTTGTTTGTTTATTTGGAATGATTCTGATAAAAGGTTTGATGCAATTCATCTTTGCAGCTCCATCGAGTTGCTTGGTCCCTTTAGACTAGTTGGTATTTACTATTCTAGGCATACCTTGGTCTGTGTCGTCCATATTGGTTGAGTGATCTATTTCGCTCGCGACTACGATGATTTTTATGTCGTGTACTTAAGAATCGTGTGCTTATCGTTTACCACAAAGTATTTACTCGCTCATTAGGTGTTATTACATGTAGTTGAACTTGAAACCGCAAGAGTTAAAGAGCCGTATGAATTATCATATTAATATATCATCGCACTTCCTTCAGATATGATATCGGTCTTCTTCTTATCGTTTTATTGGTTACTTCAAACCAGTGTTGTGAAAGAATTAAAGAGCCCTCAGAGGGCTCCTTTCGTGCACTTGGCACATGTGTTCGAACTTTTTAGGCTCTACGACATGCAGGTTTCATTACAATGTTTTCCTTTAATATTTGAGAGTATAGATATAACACATATATATTTTTCGAACAGAAAAACCTATTGGTGTACGACAGGATTCAAAGCTCATGGCTTTGAATCCTGTCGTGCACCAACATGGTCATGGATTCATGGCCTTAGGAATTATATCGATAATCAATAGTGAGAAATTGATGATCAAATTAGCGGATCGCGAAACAAAGAAAAGGTTTTTTAATAAAAACAAAGTAGCCGTATTTCACCTTATTTCCTTTTGTAAGAAAAGGTGTTACGACTTTATAAATATATTTTTTTCCTTATTTCCTATACCTACCTCATATTTATTCAGTAACTCCAATGTTTGTAGTGTTGTGCGCACAGGTAAAAATTCATAAAAAATTGGGCCAATGTAAAGACCTTGAGGCAACCCTACACAGTTTAAAAGAAATTGTAAATACATTACTCTGTTACCGATGTTGTATCGTAAATTATGTTTAACGGAGGTTGTTTTGCGGGCGAGTTATTTATTTTTTGCAAAAAATCTACCTGGATGTTGAGAATTATGTCACTACTACGTAATCAACTTGGTGGAAAGCTTGATTAATATCAAGATTTTTGTGTAGGTGTTTTAAAGCTATCTCGTAACTTTTATTCTCATGTTTGAACAAAACATGATAGTAACTTTACGTTTACGTTTCTTCTCCGACAAACGTATATTATCTTGTTGTTTATAATTTTGTACAATTATTATACTATTACTATGTTTTGTCTTATATTTTCGCATATTCAAAAATTTTTATTATTTTGTTTTTTTGTCCCAGCTGTTCGGAATCAGTCACCATAAATCCTTCGTATCTCATCGTAGTATTACATTTAAATGCCCGATCTGTTTGCAACAGTTAATTGTTGATTTCCTACGAAACCGCTCGTATAGTGATTATTTCTTGATTTCCTTGCAGATACATTGAAAATCTATTGTTTCCTTGTATGTCTTTGAGGAAGACTATTCATACTTTTAAGGTTTTATTGTGATTTTACTCAAGGATTATAAATCGTAATAACAATTAACGGTCAAAGAAACTTTGGTATGTGTTGCGGGTGATTTGGCGACTTTAATTTCCATGCGCGTGAAATTTCCATGCGATTCCTCTCAACATAAATTTCCATGATCTGCATCGGAAGTATTAGAAGAATAATTTGTGTAGAAATCGCTGACCGTGTTCTATTATTATAATTAATACGTCTATTGACTTGATAATAATGCCTGATGGCGTCTATATTGGTCATGCACGATCTATCACAGTGTGAATGAGATGTTAGTTAATGTACAATGTTAGTTAATAAACAACCTTCGTTTTGTTTGTATTTCAGCTTCACTCCTCGGTTTACATGTTTTTAGGGTTTTATTATTTCATAGCAAAAAGGGAAACCTTTTTCTAAACTGTTATTACAAGCTTTTCATTTCACTTGTCCACATGTTTCGCTCAAACCCTTGACGATGTCCGATAGAGCTGAAATGTTGCATAGGTTGTAATGATGATAATAAAAATGTGTCAACGAAACGAACCAATACAATCAATGAACGATGGAGTTATATAAAGTGGATCTCCTTGATATATAAATCAGCAAAAAAGTTTAAATGACAAATCCACGATGTCCTAAGTGTGACAAACTTGGCTGAATTTATTGATTATTAAAATAAATATGATATCATCAGGGTCATTTCGAAACATGAATGTCAATCAGTGCACGATAAGAGGCTCTGCGAGCCGCATTCCTGCCATCACTCTAGTTATAAAGCAAGGAGACCAAGAAAGAACCACTAACTCTAATATCATTACTATGACTTTACTTGTTATGCATCTGAGCCAACTTTATGCAAGTCTTATGTAATCAGCTTGCATAGATTTGCATAATCTTGAACTATCCGTGGCTGCTATGCTCATTACCTTCGTAGTAAAATTGGCTGTACTGTCTGACTCACTGTCAGACCACATCCTAAAATGTCCTTAATTCAGTTTAAAAACAGCAGAAAATACTAATAAAGCCAAACGAATAAGAAACCAACATGTTTATTGAGATGTTTATGATTCCAAGGACCTCTGTAACCACCTTCAAATGCGGTCCTCCAGAGCGTTCGACAATCCTAACTGGTTTGAGGTAGTTATAACAAGTTTAAGGTACCTCTCCGCATTGACCACAAAACTCAATACAAGTTTTTCATTGCAATTTACAGGTCTTTTTTACGACTATGTTATTATGATCCAACCATAATTACATTAACCGAAATTACATGACATTTATCTTAAAATCTTGACGTATGTGGGACGGTTTTTGAATTAATATGTAATTATGTTAACAACAGCATTTCCCATGATGACATTATCATTTATAACTGCTGAAGGCTCCCTTAAACTACACAACAAAACAAGCTAAAACAATTAGTTTTAAGCAGTATCTCAATTAAGACAAATCTTTTCACATTCGTCTGATCCATCCCTTAACATGCCTCATCATTATCAATGAGCATATTACCAACCTTAACATTCTCATTTGCTCTCCTGCATCATCAATGCCCATTGTTCTGTTTTGTGTGAGTTTTCGGAATCAACCATCAAAAAGTTCAACGACATCTACTGACGTCGCGTACGTACGTATGCAAGAACCTGTTAGCGAAAATTATTCTGTTTTTGAAATCAATATAAGGTTTAAAGCGAGTTATGTAATTTTATTTATTGTAGGTACGTCATTGAGTAAAAGTTTTGGGGATTTAACAGATTTATATTTTAGAAAATTGTTGACCTCATTATTACTGTATGCTAATACATTTTATTACTTATCAACGAAAGGCTTCTTTTAAGGAGTAGGTACTCGGAGTTATAGTGTTTATTGTTAATCATTTAAATTAATGAGCAACTTCGAAAATTTTGCTATTGACCAATTATTATGTATTTCCTGTGGATAAGAACGAAGAAGCTGTTAAGAATGGTATGGTATGGGTAATATGGGTGCCGGGTGTAAACTTCATCTAAATATTGTCTTAGGCACCGATACGACCTGTAAATGTGTAAAGTGTCGACGCTTTATAAATCACCAAGAATTAAGCATAGCCTTACTACTAAAGAACAGGTAAAAGACTTAACTTTTATCAGCCAATAAGCACTATATAATTGCAAACGGTGGACTTGCAAATATTTAAGGATTAGGCCTCTGATAAGATTATCCGAAGATCATGCAATCACGTGAAAGAGATTATAGTACAGCCGAGCTTCTGGCTCTGTTTACAAAGTTATTGGGCTGTGTCTATAGTGGGTGGTCAATGGACATTCTCTATCAAAGATAGATTTGTGCTTAGGGGGCAGTTGGCTTGCTTACGGCTACCACAGAGACAAACAGGCATAGTATCGATTCCCCTTATGGACAAATGTTTGTATACATGTAAATGTGTGTTAAGTCTCGATGTTGTTGAAGTATTTTAGATACTTTAGGACACTTGCTGCAAGGGAAATACGGAAATGTCCCATAAACTAAAACCTCAGAAAAGTTATCAGAGAAGCCCCGCGACTTTATTTGTGCAACATTTATCAAAACACCTGTTTGGCAGGAAAACCAGGTCTTTGGGACGGTTTGGGTCGTACGTTAACTGTTATCATTTAGTAATGCGACGTTTTTATTTACGAAGTTGAAGTACCTATCCAGTATCATCTGACATAGGTCCTCGAGATCTGGTCTCAGTGGGACTTACTAGCCGTGAACTGATCACGTTCGTGTCACAATTATCACGGCTGTAATTAGACGTACGAATGCGTGGGTGTAGTTTATTTTTAGATGTGCTCGACTAAGGGCTATTGGGTTACAGAGATACCAATAGACCTCTTAATAAACACCGATTATTTTTATGATTTTAAAACATTGGTCCCGTGACGAGAGACAATTTAGGGGACAGTACAGTACTGATTCACATCGTCGCATTACGCAAATTCGAAACTAATTAGGCCGGGTACGACTACAGTTGCAGTATAGCCAACAAAAGATTAGCCCTTAAAATCATGGAGTGTAAATGACATGCGTACATTCCTTGTTGGAAGAAGAGTTTTGAAACAATATCCCTAAGATTGAAAACGTCATAACATACAAGCAAAGTTATGCAATCTAGCCCCAGAAATGTCAAACATCTGTAAATTTATATATGCGCCACTTTAGATTGCGTTCAAGTAAACCTTATAATAAGGATGTTGGCTACTGTCTTGATATCTAGATATGGAACGGGGGCACTGCTTGAGTCACAATCACGAGACGAGTGTTGTTTGTCTCTTATATCACATGTTATGTACAGTAAGATTGACCAATCTTGACTATATTCTTTGGAATCCAAATCTATTTTTTTCCTCAAATAGAACAGCTGGATGACTATGGAATTCTGATACTATCAAAGTAGTGATACTGACAGCTTTAAGTTACTATTCATGAATTGGTGTTACAGATGGTTGCACGCACTTTAATCCTTTCACCACACTGGTTCAAAAGAACTAGCGACACGATAAAAAGACATATTTTTGATGTTGATTGTAAGACATGCTATATATACCAAACGTATGTAATACCAGCCTATTGCTTATCAAAACTGATATACATTGATTGTATCAAGAGTTCCATAATCTGCATAAGTCAATAGATCTGCAGTGCCTACTACTTATTTTACCACTTATTATGTATGTTGTCTTTCTTTGTGTAATTTTTGTTTTGTAGGTTTAATTATAGGCATTGTTATAGTAATTATTATATTAACTTGTAATAAAATAATAACTGTATAATTATATTACAAGTTATGTAACTATTGTATTATTATTTTTATGTATTAGATTATATTACGTATAGGTAACTTTTTTGTACACCGCCGACTTTTTGTATTTTGTCTATCCTGTCCATCTAAAGTTTGCCTGGAAGATGCCTATTGTACAACTGTATTGTTATTTTATTTTGTGTGTTTGTTTGTGTACAATAAAGTATCTCTCAGAGGACAAAGAAAACAATGTTAAAATTTCAAAAACCTGCAAGCAATTCACGTGCCCACTACTATTTGAGAAAATTGGTATATACCTACGAGAATCAATGGCGAGAACTCCATATGCGAATAACCAGTGTTTTATTTTAAATATAAAAAATAATATAGCATTCGCAAACAGCATTACAAAGGCCACACAGATACAAATTAGAGGAAGGTCTCGTAACCAACCATCGTCACGTCCAAATATTAGCTTTAAGATGATACCAGTATCTTTTACTAACAGATACTAGTAATCCATGTAAACATCGGGTTTAAGAACTTCCAATCGGTTATCAGTAGCATTTTCACCTTTTGTAAAAGTGGTTTGGGTTTTGACTTATATAGATCTTTGAAAAAAATCCAAGGGAATCCATAGTAAGGCTTATGCTCTGCGCCTAGAACCATAATAATCCTCCATGAAAGCCAGAGTAGGCTTATTACTATACAATCAATAAAGTGATCTTATAATTTAACGATTTGTCGAAGACTTATGGACAAAGATGCGTTGGACAAAGATGAACCGCCATGTAGAGGAGAGCGAGTCATAGTACGACTATATCTAAGATCTTGAAGCAAAGTAAAATAGATCTTATTGATCTGGTGATAAAGTAGACTTGCCTTCTTTCAGATGTATGGTCGCTATCAGCGTGATCTTAGCGAAGCAGCAAGGGAAGAAGCAAGAAGACTCAGGCGGTTGAGGAAAAAGAGGAGAAAAGATGACAAGCAACGACAGAAGGAGTTGGAAGCGAGCGGGAAACCTAGGCCTAGGGGGAAGTTTTTTAAAGTTTTAGGTAAGTTATAAGGCTAATGATTACATGCGAAAATTCGGTTCGCTGGTAAAAAATATGTGATCCAAGACATATTTTTTTTTAGCTATTTTGATTTAAAAATCAAACTCAAACCAAACGAAATTTCTATTTTCTCAAAAAAAAAAAAAAACGAGAGTATTGAGAACTTCCTCCTTTTTTGAAGTCTGTTGAAGGCAGGGGTTTATTAGAGCTACGAGTATTTGGAAACTCACTATGATTAGATGTCTTGGATGTCATATTTTTCCAGCGAAACGGAATTTTGTATTTTGCTTTCCTGGAACTTTTAAGTGGTGTTTCCGAAGTTAAAAAAAATATAAAGTACCTACTAAAAAGCATTAAATAAAAACTTACCCCCAAGGGTAAAAATATAGTGAATTACATTTTGAATGGGCTTGAATTTTATATCGGCTTAAATTTTATTCAATAAAGTCGGTTTTATTTTTTGTTTTTAAATTGTTTAATGGAGTCACTAGGTTTTTGATTTATGAAAGAAACAGGTTTGATTCCAGGCCCAAGTTTTACTATAACTTCCTAGCTGGATGTTTGAAACCGCATTAAAATCGAATTCCCTGTCGAAATAAAAATAGCAATGACACATTAAGAAGTTCAAAGGAGCTGTCAAGATCCTTCCAGCAATTTTATTCCTTTACACCAAATAAAGGAATAAATTTGCTATCCAGGACCATCTGAAGTTGGATAATTCGCGATCAGTTCAGATTCATCGCTGATGAAGGAATCAGAACAGATCCAGTGCATCAATTGGTTGTAACAACTTGAGCTACGAGTAAAAAAGTCGTTAGATTAAACAAGGTTTCGTACGGCATCATTATCAGGTGTCGGTTATATATGATCAGCTTGGGCTGATGATGAACTGTATAAAGCGTGTGGCAGGCTATGTCTGGCGGCACACCTTCGCGAGACTTGGTGAGGACTGGATCTTCCTGGCGTTGCTGGGCGTCATCATGGCTGTGCTCAACTTTGCTATGGACAGAGGGATTGCTGTGTGCAATAATGGTGAGTTTTCCATAACATTCTTCTTCATCTTATCGTGTCACTAGTTATTTCTAACCAGTGTGGTGAAAGGATTAAAGTGCGCCACTGAGGCTCCTTTCGTGCACTTAGGTAAGCCTTGATGTAACGGCTGGCACCGAGCCGGGCTTGTTTCAAGTTTTCCTTCTCTATTGCTAGCTCTTCTGTTAGTCAGCAGGGGGACTAATCCCCTATAACTTGAAGACTATCGCGGTCGTCTCCATAATCATTCTCCAAGCAGCACTCATCTGGGATCAGTTCAACGTAGAAATCCTCACTAGAAGTGTTATATAATTCAGCGAAAATTACCAACCCGATTTTACAGTCTGCGGGTGCTGAGACATTTTTGATGATCCTCAGCTAATTGTTATAGAGTACAGCGGATGGTAAAAGTAAAAAACTTATAAAATTAAAATAACATTTATGAGTATCTAAGGCTGGTTATTTAAGGTGTAACATGTTCACAGTTAACACATTTTCAGTGTAAAATGGCCTCTTCTCATATTAAGGCAAGATAGGATATTGTTTCCTTGTCTTTATTGTCATCAATGTCAAAATACACCTCATTTATAATGCTATTTAATAATAAATAATAAATAAATAAATAATCCCGGACATTTCACACAGCATCATCTGGCCCCAAAGTAAGCAGAGCTTGTGTTATGGGTCCCACATGACTGATATACTACTTAAATACTTTTTTCTTTTTTTGTAATTACATACATATTATACATTGAAACACCCAGACCCGAGACAAATACTTGCAGATCATACAAATATTTGTCCCGCGGCGAGAATCGAACTCGCAACCTTCTGCGGCTCAGTCGGACCTTAGCCCATTGCGCCACAGTGGTCGTCATTTAATGTTTTGAAGATCTCGGTGGCGAACAAATGTTTGCATTATCCATTCTGGGTCTTGCTTGTGATGCTCATAGTTTCTGACATCCATGGCACAAGGAAACATCCCTAGCAAAATGTTATGTTTTTTCAATGTATTTTATATTTCCACTTGTTTTATTACAAGCAGCCTCAAATCGGACATGGTAAGATCAAGACAATTTTATTCATTGAAAACCCCTGTGGTGACATATCCTCAAACACCTTGCAACTTAGCTTATTCAAGAAAACATTATTTTAAAGCTGGAAGCAGTGATCCAACGGAGAGCGTGTAGCATCAGCGCTGAAAAAAAAGTCACTCAGCAGTATTTCACTTTTAAAACATTCATGAGTTGTACCTACTATACATTTTGATTAACACGGGTTTTACTCATATTCTTTGTCGATGGTGGCACCGACCCCCTATTTCGATTCATTTAGAGAATCTTCATCAGGGTGAGCTTTATCCGCGGTCTTCACGTTGCCGCTCGAGTTCACGGTTCGCACCAGTGTCGGTGCCTGCACCGATAAAATAAATCCCGTGTTTATCAAAATGTCTATCAATAGTAGTACATATTATTGTTTATACCGATATAACGTCATGGCTGAAACGCTTTCCTATCCGCCGAGCAATGTTTCCAGGCGTAAGAATGGCATTCGCCGGCCTGCTCTAATGGACTGATTGTCTTTCAGCCCGTATGTGGATGTACAGCGAACTGGCCACATCAACCTTCAGTCAATACGTAGCCTGGGTCTCACTCCCTGTGTGTCTCATACTCTTCGCAGCTGGCTTCGTCCACATAGTCGCCGCTCAGAGTATTGGTGAGTAGACCGGAATCTTCATGGAGGTTTTCATATAAATGTTTGTCCATGGTTCTTAGTAACGTTACCAGAGCTGACCACTTCTTCTTCGCCGGAGCTAACTCTAGTTGCGAACTTAACCCTAACAACTGTCGAAAAGTTGGCCATTAGTGCATTCAAATTAGCTTATATATACATTATCATTCTGATTACAGGATCTGGAATACCGGAGATGAAGACGATCCTTCGTGGAGTGCACTTAAAGGAATATCTCACGTACCGCGCATTAATCTCCAAGGTCATCGGTCTCACCGCCACACTTGGATCTGGTCTTCCGTTGGGCAAAGAGGTAAAGTCTTTATTCCTCTCAGCTCTAGTTGTTTTCTTAAAGTACCTCCACGGATAAAGATTCCTTCTTCCTTCATGTCTGAGTCAATGGCAAATCCTAGTTACGCTAAGGCCTCCAAGCGATGGAGGGGTCCTGATTTCTGCGCTTAGGAAGCATCTTGTCCCAACTCACCAGTGGTAGTGAGATTTGCTGGTGACTTGCATCTAAGCATTACCAGTTACTCGTGGGTGTTGGTTCCAACAGAGAGTCCTAGTGTGAAATCTCTGAACCGAATGCCTTCTAATCTATCTTGATGATGAATACAAATTGCCTGGTTTAATTATAAGCGTTCCAAAGGTTCCCAGATTGTTGAAAGGTTCCAAGTGTATCATTCAGGAATACTAACCAAAGGTGCTTGGATGATGATGAGTAAATGTCCCCAGGGTCCCTCCGTCCACATAGCATCGATGGTGGCCTCGTTGCTGTCCAAGCTAGTCACATCCTTCCAAGGGATTTACAGCAACGAGTCGCGGACCAGTGAGATGTTGGCAGCCGCCTGTGCTGTGGGTGTTGCTTCGTGCTTCGCAGCCCCTGTTGGAGGTAACCGTCCTATGATCCCTGAAATTCTCATGGCGTTAAAGTTTTCTGGTTTATTTCTCAGAAATCCATAATTCCAGCAATGGAATTCTAGTATGCGATAACCAAACTGTTGTTTGTTTCCAGGTGTACTGTTCTCAATAGAAGTAACCACCACGTATTTTGCTGTAAGAAATTATTGGAGAGGATTCTTCGCGGCTTGCTGTAGTGCTATTGTAAGTTTACTTTCATTATATTTAGGAATCTCATCGAACGCCTATACTTCATACGCAAGATGAACCTAAGTATTGATGCTAGATTAATTAAGCGGCTAGTTCTAAACCATCTTCTTTCGTGTCAATTCTTCAGCTGATGAACTTTAATCAGATGGTCGCCACTTCCACTTCTCTATCTGAACCTTTAGCAAGTCCTCACTTGTTCCAACCCTGACCAGAACCTAAATGAATCAGACAGCAAATAAATCTTGTTCTATTTTTGTTCGTGTGCCATTTTTATCGCTAAGTTATATCCCAGTACCTCCTATTGGGGCTAAGCAATGACTAGCTTACTGGAGATTCATAGTCTCTTCAATTAAAGAAGAACTTAAAAAAAACTTAAAAAACACCTCATGACTCTTATATCGAGCGGAGTTTCAACATACTGGTTTTCACTTTCTAGATGTTCCGCCTTCTATCAGTGTGGTCTGGAGCTATGCCGACCGTAAAACCGCTGTTCCCCACAAACCTGCCTCAGGACTTCCCATTTGATCCTCAGGAGTTTGCTGTGTTCGTTCTAGTCGGGTAAGGATGCCTAGTGCTAGGCCAAGACCCAAGGGTCATAGTCAGCACCATAGCGAAGCACTCGTGGTATAGTTAACTTGGACTTTCCTACAAGTACGTTTTTAGACAAGTTTTTTTCCAGTAGTATTTTTAACAGAGTGCTTCTGTGCTTCGAAGGAAACCTTAAACGGTCAGTATTTTTAAGATTTGCCGCCATGACAAACCATCGGGTGATGTGATAACGCCGTGAGCAGAGTTGCGACCACTGATTACAATGAAGCGACTAGTCGAATATTAGGAGGCTGATCATTTATGATGGTTTCAGGGTAGTAGCGGGACTGCTGGCAGCATTGTGGGTGTACCTACATCGTCAGTACGTACTCTTCATGAGGAACACTAAGGTTCTTAGCAACTTTCTACAGAAAAAGTAAGTTTTTTATTCAAATATAGATAAATAGATTAACGCTTTATTGTACACATAAACAATCTTTACTTATAAAAGAGCTTAACCTGACTCACTGACTGACTGACTGACTGATTCATCATCATCGTACCGAATCCGCTGAAGCTAGAAAGCTGAAATTTGGAAGGTAGCTTCCTTTTATAGCAAAACCACCCACTAAGGCGGGATTTTTTGAAATTCAACCCCTAAGAGGGTGAAAAGCAGTGAAAACGAAGGCAATAAATGGGCATGTGCTTCATGGTTTTTTTTTGCAAGTAATTGTAGCTTAAATCTTTCCCCAGGATGCATTTTGTCTCCTTGCCAAATTTTGTTGATAAGTTTCAAACCAATCAAGCAAATCGCACCACACGTTAAAAAGTTTCATACATTCGTTTTCACCCCTTTTCACTCTCTTAGGGGTTGAATTTCAAAAAATCCCGCTTTAGTGCGTGCTTTTGCAGTAAAAGGAAGCTACCTTCCAAATTTCAGCTTTCTTTCTTCAGCGGTTTCAGCTCGGCGATGATGAGTCAGTCAATCAGGTTAAGCTCTTTTATAGGTATAGATTTGTTAAAACAGTCACCACTACACCTATATTATATATATAGGTATATATAGTTATAGTTTATTTATGACGATCTTCGGCTCCGGCTCCGGTCCGGCTGAGACGCAGGTACGGCTTCGATGCCCGCTGCGAAGCAAATCTTTGTGTGATCTGCAAGTCTCGGGTCTGGGTGTTTCTATGTACTATATATATGTATCTACAAAAAAAAGTATATGTAACTAGTATATCAGTCAGTACCCATAACACAAACTCTGCTTACTTTGGGGTCAGATAATGCTGCGTGAAATGTCTGGGATTGTTATTGAAGTGATAACTTCTTAAGGGAGGGTAAACCGCTTCGTTACGTAACGCGTTACAGCGCCAGTCTGTCTGGCTTCCCTTTCTCTCACGCATACGGCAGCGGTAGGCAGGGTCCTCCTGTCTCATTCTCCACAGCGCTAGTTAAATTAGTTTAAGTTATCACTTCTGTCGGGCGTCCCGAGACGCAAACGTTTTTTTATTGTTATTATTTATTATGATTTCAGTCGTTTCATCTACCCCGGTTTCATGACGTTGGCTGTAATGTCTATACTCTTCCCTCCTGGGCTCGGGAAGTACATGGCTGCAGACCTTGGGAACCAGGAACAGGTACATATTACGATATTATCTATATACATAAAATAAAGTCGTGTTAGTTAAACTATTTATAACTCGAGAACCGCTGGACCGATTTGGATGAAACTTAAAATGAATATAGTTAGTGACTTGGATTAGGATATAGGCTATTTTTTATCCCGCAAAAACAACGAGAACGGGTTGAATGAAGCCGATTTTGTATCAAATCAAATCCAGAACTAAACCAATTTTTATGTAATTTCGCTTAGGGCTATTGAACTCAATTATTTTTTATTCCATATTAAATGTTTTCCTACAATAAGTTCCATAAGTTTCTAACAGATGGCAGTGTATGTTAGCTTCAACATCTGAGCCACCGCAGCACGTCGCCGGATCAGCTAGTTTTCAAACTATCGTATGTTTTGTACATATTGATTAGTAATAATAAAGTATTTTTATTCGGACTACTAGATATACAGTTTTTTTCGTATACTAATGCACTTTTTACTATAAATATTTGCTAAACTTTTTCAAATTTATTCGTATATTTGATGCTTCTTGATCTTCTTTAGGTTCGTTTGCCAGTTGGTATAGGCTTCCCCCAACCTATTCCATTCCGGTCTCTCTCTAGCCACTACTCCGTGTTAAGAGTGAACAAGTCGATTATCTTTTCATACAAACGTCGAAGGGTGATCACGCCACCGTCTGATGAAGAACAACCAAAACTAAAAGTGATATAAATTTGTCTTGTCATAATCTATGCTTGTATCAATACAGAACTGTGAAAATAATATGGGTTTGAAAAATACAAGACTCAAAAAAATAGTTTTTCATCACTGATTTTAGCGCAACTTTAGGTGTGAATAAATAACAAACGGAGTACGCAAACTAAAAAATTGTTCCTATACAAGCATAGATTATTTATTCAAGAGCTCAAATAACTTTTTTTTTTAATTACATTCAGTTGTTTATTCATGAGAACCCTTGAGCCAAAGGTCTATTCATTATTTTTACGCAATCGTTTTAATTAGAAATCATAGATTAATCTGATCATATTACTCGAAATTATAATCACGCTATCTCCTTACTGCTCATATCTATCCTTGGTGCACGTCAATCCTTTTCTCACATTAAGCTAGGTGAAATAGCATGCATTTTAGCTGCGCCCACTAACGAGTTTGTGCCGCTGACTTGTGTATCCTTAAAGAGTAAAATCTATATAATAAAAATCAATTACTGTTCGTTAGTCTCGCTAAAACTCGAGAACAACTGGTCTGATTTGGCTAATTTTGGTTTTGAATTACTTGTGGAAGTCCAGGGAAGGTTTAAAAGGTGAGTAAATATGAAAACAATGCTTGCTCTTTTATTTATTGATTCTGAGGCTGATAAATATTGGTGGACAATGCACACAACCCCAAACTAAGCATATTTTTATATGGTGGTTGATAGAATACATAAGATATCTTATAACACCCAGACACAGAACAAACACATATGTTCATCACACGAATATTTATCCTGGGAGGAAATGTAACTCTCAACCTACAGCTCAAAAAGCAGAGCTACTACCAATTAAGCTGACAGAACAATCGTATATTATAATAATTTGCAGGTGCTGTCTCTATTTGCGAACTTCACGTGGTCGGACCGGCTGTCGGCCGAGCAGGCGGCCGTGGTGGCGCACTGGACGACGCCCCAGGTCGACCATTTTGGATGTCTACTCATATACTTCGTCTCTATCGTAAGTTTTATACATTTTACTCTATCTATCTAATATCTTTAAACGAGCAATTATTTAATCCTTCCTATTACTCTGTCTGTCGGTCTGTCTCGCTTTCACACCAAAACTACTGAACCGATTTAAATGAAATTTGGTACACAGATAATCTAAAGCATGAGAAAGGACATAGGGTACTTTTTAATTGGAAAAAAGTGTTGTAAAAGGTTGAAAAAAGAAGGAGAAAGGTTGTATGAAAGTATTATCATTTTCAAAACTAGAAGCATACAGTTTTGTTGATCCCCAAACCTCCAAGCCTTGGAAAAAGACATATACTACTTTTTATGTTGGTACCATGCGTGCGAAGCCGCGGGCAGCAGCTAGTATATATATATATATATATATATATATATATATATATATATATATATAAACGTTAAGTTAAGTTATAAGTGGCACCACTTATAACTTATAACCGCTGGACCGATTTGGATGAAACTTAAAATGAATTTAGTTAGTAACTTGGATAAAAAGGATAAAAATAGCCTATATTCTATATAGGCTATTTTTATCCTTGGAATCTTGGAAAAGAAAATAAACTACTCGAATTACTAATCCTGCGCAGACGAAGTCGCAGGCACCTGATAGTGTATTATAATAAGAATGTATTGTGATGTTTGAGGCAGTAAGGCAGAGGTGAAGAATTGAGTTGTAATATTTAAGGCGGTATCCTGAGTAAATGACCTTAAGACGTTTGACGACGTCCAAATCGCGATTAAACAGAAAATATCCAATAAAGAATTTAAAATACGGACAAAGGACAAATTGTCTTAGTATTCGTGTAAAGCAAATTAAAACGCCATCCTTAAGATAATGGTTATTGCTAACTTCACTCAAAACGGGATATTTACCATGATATACGAGTTTTTCTGCTTAATATTACGGCACAGTTGCATACGCCATGATCACGAGATAAACTATGCCGAAATATCGGGAAGCAGGAAAACTCATTATCAAGGTAAATTTCCCGTTTTGAAAGAAACTTATATTTAAAACCTGAAAAAATGATAGTTTTAGATGTTATACGGTCGGCACGGTTTACGGTCGATAACGTGACAACGTCATGACAAAACAGATAGATGCGGTTTGCGCCGCATCTATCTGTTTTACTATTCGCTCTCGCTACGATCGTAACGGGACAATGAGTCATATTTTTTCGTGCGAGCAGCCGGCGTTCATCGATTTATAAGACACTGTCACGTCAAAAAATACATTTAATATATTTCGTATAATTGTTAATGCTTACATATATAGCCTGTAAATATCGGATAAATTAGACATATTCTTACCAAACAAATGGTTATTTGCTGAGGGTAAAGCCTTAAGATTTATACATGTGACGTCACGAAAACAGTCCATTCCCCCCCTTTTCACTTCTTTTTACCATCTTCCCCTTAACGTGTTACGTAATATATAAATGGCGTTATCTACAAACAATAAAAAAAGTTTACGTTCTAATAGAGTAGTCAAATAATTGTACAAACATGAAATTATAATAATTGCAATCAAGTTATTCGCAGTTTCGTCATGTGACGAGGTGGCCGAGTGGTTAAGGCGTTGGACTGCTAATCCAATGTGCTCTGCACGCGTGGGTTCGAATCCCATCCTCGTCGGGAGACTTTTTATATAATCTTATAAAGTTGTTTTGTGGCTTGGCGGATTTGCATACAAATTTGTACAGATATTCAGTGATCTGGGGGTCTTAAAAAAGTAACCGTCGCTTTGTTTTCGTTAACGCTAACGCACATTAAATTGCCATCAATTTGATTTTTCCGCAGACGAGAACGCCAATAGAAATAAATAATAATAAATAAATATTGGTGGACAATGCACACAACACCATCTAGCCCCAAACTAAGCATAGCTTGTATTATGGTGACTAGATGACTGATAGAATACTTATATATTTTTAAATACATACTTAAGATACTTTATAACACCCAGACACAGAACAAACTCCTATGTTCTTCACACAAATGTTTATCCTGGGAGGAAATCGAATGCTCGACCTACAGCGTAGTAAGCAGAACTGCTACCAATTGAGCTGACAGGCCAGTCAATGGTTCTTGTCTTGCTCTTGTCCTACTCTGGAAAAACATACAGACTTACTAGCTGCTGCCCGCGGTTTCGCGCGCGTGGTACCTACATAAAATGTAGCCTATATCCTTGTCCAAGGTCCATCTATCTCTATACCACAATTCATCTAAATCGGTGCAGCGCGTGAAAACGTGACAAACAGAGAGAGAGACAGACAGAGTTACTTTCGCATTTATAATATTAGTAGGGATTATGTCGGTGCCACGCGTTTGAAGCGGCGGCTAGTAGCTATATAATATTATAGCCCTCAGACAGTTAACTGACAGATTTGCAATACATGTAAAAACTTCAGTAATCTTGTATTAGTTTTTGTACTTTATGTAGTTTATAAGAAGAATCATACAAAGCGCTAGGACCAGTATGGAGATTATGGAACTTTTGACTCAACGTCTGTTATTAGCAATAGACTTAATTACAATCATAAGTTTGATTAAAATTTGAACCAGTTTTGGCAAGATGGATTACTATTACGTACGTTCTATTTCTATCTCAGACCAAGTAAATATATAGACGGAGGGTCGTGAATAACCACAGTGAAACCTGAAAACCATGCTTCTTTGTATAACGCACATTAAGTATTCTGTCATGCCGTCGTCTAGAAAACATCTTATAAAAAAAAACATTAACATAATGAAACATTCCGTGACAAAAAAACAGTTGCCAGTTCTTCTCGGGCTTGGGTTAGGAGGAATTGGCACTTAAATGCACCTAGTATGTAAGACGTTTCAAAGTGATCCTTGTGATTGTATTGAATGCAAATATGTTTTACGTAGACTTTATAAATGTTGATATTTTGCGGTTACTAATTCACGTAAAATACCCAAGCAGATTTAAATTTAAACTTGGCATATAGATTTGGAAATTTAATAATGTATAGACATTAATTATATTACAAAAAACTAATTAAATACCTACATAATATCATGATGTAAACTAAACTATTTCTTAAAAACCTAACGGCCTTATTTATAAACGCCTCTCAATTTGAACACTGACTAAACAAAGATTAAAATTAGGCGAAGGTTGCCTGGTAGAGATCGCTGTTAGCGATAAGGCCGCCCATTGCGTTTTATTGTCAAATAATTGTCTTTGTATTTTCTGTGTGGTATAACAATAAAGAGTTATCAATCTATCTAAACTGTGTTTAAGATTCGTCCTGTCTTTATTTGTCACTATCGTACAAAAAGAGATGGCACTATTTAAACAGTGATTCACTTTTGACAGAAGTTGAAGGAGGTTTATAAACGAGGTTGTAACTGTATCACTACATAGTATAAAACAAAGTCGCTTCCCGCTGTCTGTCTGGTATATGTATGTATGCTTAGATCTTCAAAACTACAAGTTTTTTTAATAGATAGAGTGATCCATGAGGAAGTTTATTATGTATAATACATGCATAATAGAGAAACACTGATAGTTTTAGAGGTTAGCGTATATTAGTTTAACGTATTAGAACTAACGTATTGACGACCTCTGTGGCGCAGTGGGCTAAGACCTGGCTGATACGCAGAAGGTTGCGGGTTCGATTCCCGCCGCGGGACAAATGTTTGTACGATCTGCAAGTATTTGTCTCGGGTCTGGGTGTTTCTATGTATAATATGTATGTATTTACAAAAAAATATGTATATAAGTAGAATTCAGTCATGTGGTACCCATAACACAAGCTCTGCTTACTTTGTGGCCAGATGATGCTGTGTGAAATGGAATTATTTATTATTTTTATAAATTAATATTTATTATCCGGAATTATTTATTATTTATTATTTATTAGAACTACTGAGCTACAGCAACGCGTGGCTAGTTATTTATGAAACAAACCGTCATAAATAATCCAGTCGGTAGAAGACGAAACTCTTAAACAATCCAATTAAATACTTATCGTCGTAAGATTTGTGGTGTGAAAAAAATCTATGCGAACACGTGATTTTTAATTGTTTTAGAAATTAATATTATCTCAAGTAATTACAACAAAAAAATGTAGAAATAATTGTTTATATTCCAATTATTAAGACTTTTATATATTAAACTGAATTTAATTGCTTACTTCATTTTCAATTAGCAATTAACAATAAATAAAAATGGAAAAATGTACTAATTCTAATAAAGAGAGTTAGCTTAGTTTATAATTATTTTAACGACTTATAATTATAGGTAGACTTTCATTAAAAGTTAGAGATATTTGTAATTTTAGCGACGGGCGCCTCGTAGCGGTGGGTACTTCCCCAAATGTACGGCGACAGGGATACAGTGAAAAGGGATACAATATTTCTTCACGTATATATACGACGACCTCTGTGGCGCAGTGGACTATGGTTCGGCTGAGACGCAGAAGGTTGCGGGTTCGATTCCCGCCGCGGGACAAATGTTTGTATGATCTGCAAGTATTTGTCTCGGGTCTGGGTGTTTCTATGTATAATATGTATGTATTAAAAAAAATGTATATATGTAACTAGTATATCGGTCATATGGTACCCATAACACAAGCTCTGCTTACTTTGGGGCCAGGTGATGATGTGTGAAATGTCCGGCAATATTATTATTATTATAATATTATATTGTTTCGTTGTTCCAGTTCTTCCTAAGCATGGTATCATGTACGCTGCCCGTACCAGCCGGTATATTCGTGCCGGCGTTCAAAATGGGCGCCTCACTGGGAAGATTCGCGGGAGAAGTGATGCACTACTTCTGTCCGCTAGGAGTCGCCTATGGAGGGCATATTCAGAAAATACTTCCCGGTAAGAAAACCTCGAAATGCTCGTGAGATATTATTTTTTTATACGACGGCTTCACTCCGGTTTTGATAGTTTACGGAAACTGTATAAAGTATCGTTTGCTTCCGTACATTTACATGCAGCGCCTCTAGCGGTAACTTTCAAGAACTAAAATCGGCAGTACTTGTTATACGAATCATTGCATTCGAAAACGAAAAAAGTTTTCGAACGAATTAGTGCGTTTTTGCAGTTTGAGTTCCTACTTTGACAAGTTGGTGGGTAAACCTTGACGTTTATGAAAACTTTTATAATTTATCTATACCTCTAAAAGAGCTTAATCTGAATAACTGACTGACTCACTGACTGATTCATCATTGCCGAGCCGAAACCGCTGAAGCTAGAAAGCTGAAACTTGGAAGGTAGCTTCCTTTAACAGTAAAACCACCCATTGAGGCGGGATTTTTTGATATTCAATCCCAAAAAGGGTGAAAAGGGGTGAAAACGAATGTATGAAACTTTTTAACGCGTTGTGGGGTTTGCTTGAAACTTGATATGAATAAATAAAATGCAAAATAAATGGACACGTGTTTTTCAATTTTTTACAGATTTTTCAAATTAACTCTAACAAAGGGGTAATATGAGGTGTCAAAGTTTGTATGGGAACTTTTTAACGGGTGGTGTGATATCTTAGAAACTTGGTTTGGATACTTAAAATGTAAAATAAAAAGACACGTATTTCCGGATTTTTCAAAATAACTCTCATAAAGGAGTAAAATGGGGTGTGAATGTTTGTATGGTTACTTTCTAATGGGTGGAGGGAGGGTGTGATTAGTTCTCTCATCAATAACTTATCAATAAAATTTGGCAAGAGATAAAAAGCATCCTTGGGAAAAGTTTAAGCTACAATTCCTTTCAAAAAAATGCGGACGAAGTCGCGAGCAACAGCTAGTAACTTATATAAGAAAAATATGTAATACCAGCTACTGCCCGCGGCTTCGCACGCGTGGTACATACATAAAAAGTAGCCTATTTCCTTCTTCAAGGTCCCATCTATCTCTCAAAATTCATCAAAATCGGTACAGTGGTTTAGGCGTGAAAACGTGACAGACAGACAGACAGAGTTACCTTCGTATTTACAACATTATGTAGGGATAAATAATAATAATAATAGTAAATGTTTTATTTCCCCAAAATTACAATCTATTTACAGTTTTGACAGTGGGTTCCGCACTAGGTCGAGCCTGTATCGCGGAAACCCTAACTATGTTTATCAAAAACAAGATGTGACATAGTGAGAAACTTAATACGAGGCAGATGTACAAAACAAGCATCCATATAAAATAAAAAAAAAGGAGAAATTAGGTAGATAGGTGTGTGTGTGTGTTTTAAGAATTAAGTTTGCTTATGCAATTTTTACCAGTATAAGAGCAAGACGACTAAAGATAAAATAAACGTTTGACAGGAGGATACGCAGTGGTCGGCGCGGCTGCCTTCACCGGAGCTGTCACTCACACTGTCTCAACTATTGTCATTGTCAGTGAAATGACAGGGCAGGTGAGGAAAACATACTCTCATTAATGTCTTATTTTAGAATTTATTGCGAAAAATATAATAATAGTTGAGGAAATTATTTTTAAGATAATTTTTTATATTAAAATTATTTTATACCTTTTGATTGGATGTCAAATTTATATATTTATTACTTCATCAGTAATAAATATGAAGAAATAATTATGTTTCATCTACCATATGTCAATATCAAATATGTTAGCTTCAAATCCAAAATTATGTTTATAAGAAAACATAACATATTTTTTTTATGTTTAGCGCGCCGCCGCTCCTCTATGCTGGAGGTGCCCAATTGTAGGACCAAACTATATAAGTTTGCCCCATGTCACTTATTATCTATTTACTTAATATCCTGTCCGAAAACAGCGTTGATATATTTCATCAAAACGTGCCAAAAGTCATGGAAATGTCACATCGGTATAAAACGAAATGTATTTTAAATTATTAGTTTATTACTTGTATACCTTTTACCTTAAATAAGTTAAATATCTACATAGATCTAGCATCGCCTTAGGGTTCAAAAAATAAACCTATTATGATGTTACGATTAATTAATTAATAAATAAATAAATAATGCCGTACATTTCACACAGCATCATCTGGCCCCAAAGTAAGCAGAGCTTGTGTTATGGGGACCACATGACTGATATACTCGACAACTCGACACAACTCGACTCGGCATCCGTAACAAAATTGTCAAGGATCATACAAAAAAGTGTTAAGACCAGACAAGTTTCTTGTCGGATTCTTCTTGAACTGGGGCTAGGAGGAACCGGCACCTAGATTCACTAGCATGTAAGAAGACGATTCATAGTGGTCCTTGTGATTGTAATGAATAAAGTGATATTGAATTTTGAATTTTGAATTTTACTAATATACTTTTTTTTATTTTTTTTTGTAAATACATACATATTATACATCGAAACACCCAGACCCGAGACAAATACTTGCAGATCGTACAAACATTTGTCCCGCGGCGGGAATCGAACTAAATAAGATTTTTTTATTAAAAGTCGTTGCCTTCGACAAAATACCTATGGTATGGAAGAAATAGAAATAAATAATCTCAGACATTTCACACAGCATCATCTGGCCCCAATGTAAGCAGAGCTTGTGTTATGGGTACCACATGACTGATATAGAATAGAATAGAATAGAATAGAATAGAATTTATTTGCAACAGCATGACACAAATAAGTAAGTTACAGTAAAATAATAACAATAATCGTAATTAAAATGTAAAACCAACTTAATATAATACCTATATACTTTTTGTAAATACATATTATACATAGAAACTCCTAGAATCGAGACAAATACTTGCAGATCATTCAACCATTTGTTCCGCAGCATGAATCGAACTCGCAACCTTCTGCAACTTACCTGGCCTTAGCCCACTACGCCATAGAGATACCACATAGTGACAAAATAAGACACATTTTGAACGTAAATACTTTTTTTTTCTTGTAAATACATACGAGACAAATATTTGGAGATCATACGGAAGCGAACCGAATCATGCGTCTCAGACGGGCCTTGGCCCACTGCGCCACAGATATCGTCAAAATTTTTCGCATGTAGTGTATATTTCTGTGACGTAGTGTGCTAAGGCCAGCTAAGATGCAGAAGGTTGCGGGTTCGTTTCATGCTGCGGTACAATTGTTTGTATGATCTGCAAGTATTTGTCTCGGGTCTGGGTATTTCTATGTATATCATGTACAAAAAAAAAGTATATAAGTAGTATATCAGTCATGTGGTACCCATAACAAAAGCTTTGCTTACATTAGGGCCAGATGCTAGGTGAAATGACCAGCATTATTGATTTATCTGCTCGTTAATGATAGAAATTGTATTTTTAATATATCTTTTTTTCCAACGAATCACCTAACTTACCTATATTTGGTATAGGTAACACATTTGCTGCCGATAATGGCGGCGGTGCTGGCTGCTAACGCTGTGGCCTCACTTCTACAGCCATCCTGCTTCGACAGCATCATACTCATCAAGAAGCTACCCTACCTGCCGGATCTACTCTCCTCTGCCAGCCGTGAGATACATACACTTACTACTTCCTATCATCATCATATCAGTCCCTAGAAGACCACTGAGGCCTCCCCTATAGATTTCCAAGAAGAACCATTTTGAGCCCTCTCCATCCACTGACTTTACAATGTCGTCAGTCTATCGGGTGGGGGGTCGTCCTACGCTTCGTTTTCCTGTCCTTGGTCGCATTCGAGAACTTTTATTCCCCAACGGTTATCAGTTCTGCGAGCTATATAGCCTGCCCATTACCACTTCAACTTGCAAATTACTACTACCACTTTTTACTAATTTTTATACATAGACATAAACACTCATTTATTTATACCACACCTACTGAGAAACTTGCTTATTCCTTTTCCAAATATAACTTAGAAAGTACATCATTTCAGGCCTACTAAAGTGCGAGACGGAAAAGTCTATGGAATTTCATTTCTAACGCGTTTAGCGGGAGAGAAATGTGTATGGAAATCCATTTCTATCGTGTAATTTTTTTTTTATTTCTTCATAGATCAGCCGGTAGCTATGGTTATTTTCATTATAGGTCAAACGACAAAAAGTTTTTACTCCAAGTCCGCCAAATGATTTATTCCTCTTCCGATTTCCGAACAATATTTTGAAAAAAGAACCCAAGTAATAAAGGCATTCGCGGGAATTTCTTCGAAACTTGAATTTGGGTTTGGTAATTTTATTAATTCTACAGAATGTCGTCGAGTGATTGTGAAGATTTTATTCCTCGTAGGTGTAGTATAAAGCACTATGTATCACTCGGGATAAAGTGCTATTCCTACCTCGTGTGTTTTAAGGCACACTCGATAGGAATTGGGCCTTATTTCTCGCCTAGGTGTACAATGTACTATTATTACTAAAGCACACACGATCAGTACAAACTGAAAAAAATATTTCAGAATAAATAAAAGTGGAGAACACAGAATGTATGCCATGTATCTGTGTGGCACAGTAACAAAGAGATGTCGACTCTGCGTCTTGACGTGTGTTAACTAGCACGCACACGTGTTTGATTCCCGCTTCGGGAAATGTTTGTATGATCTGAAAATACTTGGCTCAGGTGTGGGTGCTTTTCTATATACTAGTGCTCGCCGACTGGTCGAAATTCGACCATAGTTAATTAATAATTAATGTATTTTTATGCATAATTAAAAAAAAAATAGCATTTTGCACTCCTCTACATAAACTATGAGTGTGCGAAATTCGTACTCCTCCGTCTGCGCAATCTTCATGAAACAAAGTTACAAAGGTTACAAAGTTTTTGCTTCACGTATTAATATATAGATAACTAGCTGTCCGCGCGCAGCTTCGCCTGCGTTGAAGATTTTTCCCAAGACAAACCAATTTTCCCGCGATAAAAAGTAGCCTATGTCACCCGGGGATAGTGTAGGTTTCCAGCGGTAAAATATTTTTTCAAATCGTCCAGTAGTTTTTCTGTTTATTCATGACATACAAAAATACAAATCTTTCCTCTTTATATTATTAGTAGTGTAGATAAATAATGATTGGTGGGCAAGCAACACTATACCATCTAGCTCCAAACTAAGCATAGCTTGTCTTATATACTTTACGATAACTTAAAATAAACACCGTACCGTATGTAACACCGTTAATTCATCACATAAATGTTTGTCCTGGGAATGAATAAAACCCTCAACCTACAGCATAGATGGCAGAGCTACTACCAACTAAGCTGACAGGCCAGTCATAATATTCATTAGGACTGTTAGGAACACCGAACATGTCACACAGCATCATCTGGCCCCAAAGTAAGCAGAGCTTGTGTTATGGGGACCACATGACTGATATACTTATTTTTTGTAAATACATACACGTTATACATAAAAACTCCAAGATAAATACTTGTAGATAATACAAACATTCGTCGGGAATCAAACCCGCAACTTTGCGTCTCAGCCTGGTCTTGGCCGACTGCACCACAGGTATAGTTAGGACGTTGAGTATAAGGACCGTTTTAAATGATCTACAAATGGCTCAAGTGATCCAGATCACTGGCCAGCTTCATAAGTCACTGACGGCATTGAATTGAATTGCAATGCTAATAAGCTGGGCTAGATAGGAGCCAATTAGCAAATAGTGTTACATACGTATCTAACTACTACGATCGTGACTTTTTTAAATTCAAAAAGTCTCCCGACGAGGATGGGATTCGAACCCACGCGTGCAGAGCACATTGGATTAGCAGTCCAACGCCTTAACCACTCGGCCACCTCGTCACATGACGATGCGTTTCAAATACTCAGTCGTAATAGTCACGTGTTTTATTGTTACAGGTCTTTTTATTGTTATTTTTTATGCGGTAATAAATATTTACATAAAATATTACTCAATCGTTATGGCGCACTTAAAATTATTTATTTGTTTTTTGTAGAAAAAATATTTCATTTATTCGACTAGAGACAAAACTAAGTGTAAGAATTTAACTATTTAAATTTTTATTTTCCATATGCATGTTTATTATAACGACAAGGGTAGGCTATACTTACCTTCGATTTTAATCACGTAATTTGCTTGTGTAGTGTTTTTATATTTTTATTATTAATATATTAACTTATTTTCAATGGTTAGACAATGTCAAGTCATAGTCAAAAGATACTTTATTCAATACAATGACAAGGATCACTTTGAAACGTCTTACATACTAGGTGAATTTAGGTGCCGATTCCTGCTAACCCAAGCCCGAGAAGAACGGGCAAGAAACTCTTCCTGGTCCTAGCGCTTTTTTACATGATCCATCTTATAACTAACTTAACTACGAAAAACTAATACAAGAGAGTTTATACATTTAAAATGTGTCGATTAACTGTCTGAGGGCAGAGCAACATGAGGCCATGCATTCTTATCAATAATAGAGACGTTTAATGATGATACGTTTTCTTAAAATGGGTTTAGTATTATAATAATGCTTTTTAATATTCAACAAATGGATATGGATGGATAATAAATGAATTTCTTTTGGCACAATCAACATAGCTCTTCCTATTTCAATAATTATTTTTGCTACATTTTATTATCTACCGTATTAAAGTTGTGGGTTTTATCTATTCATGAATTCTTGATTACATAGGTAAGTGTATTGCTGTAAGTACTATTTTATTTTATTCTATTTATTTTGTTTAGCTCTGAAATATACCATACTATTGTACTTTTTGACAGCCTCTGTGGCGCAGTGGGCCAAGGCTCGACTGAGACGCAAAAGGTTGTGGGTTCAATTCCCGCCGCGGGACAAATGTTTTTATTATCTACAAGTATTTGTCTCGGGTGTTTCTATGTATAATTTGTATTTATTTACAAAAAAAAAGAGTAGGTATGAAAGTAGTGCCTATATCAATCATGTGGTTCCCATAACACAAGCTCTGCTTACTTTGGGGCCAGATGATGCTGTGTGAAATGTACGGCATTATTTATTTATTTATTGTACTTCTATTCCTACTTATTATAAGAAGATCTACACAACAGTCCACAAAAATATCTCACACGGTCTTTCGGCTGAAGGATTCGACAGAATACCAGCGCCTAGCTACCTCCAAGTGACGAGGCATATTATGCTGAGTCGAGACCTTTTGTTACTGTGCCACACATATACATGACATACTCTCTGTATTCTCCACATTTATTTATTCCGCGGTATTATTTTTCTATTTGTATTGTTTGTGTGTTCTTGAATAACAAATAAATGATTGTTAATGTCTCAAAGTCAAAGTCAAAGTCAAAAGATGATTTATTCAATACAATCACAAGGATCACTTTGAAACGTCTTACATACTAGGTGAATTTAGGTGCCAATTCATCCTAACCCAAGCTCGAGAAGAATTGGCAAGAAACTCGTCTTGGTCCTAGCGCTTTTTTATATGATCCATCTTATAACTACCTTAACTACGAAATACTAATACAAGAGAGTTTATACATTTCAAGTGTGTCGGTTAACTGTCTGACGGCAGAGCGACATGAGGCCATGCATTCTTATCAATAATATAGTCATCTATATTATAATAAGCTTTCTTCAAAAGACTACCTTTAATGTATGCTTTAAATTTCTTAATAGGTAGTTTAGTAGCATTTTCAGGAAGCTTATTATAGAAGCGCACCGTGTTCCCCATAAATGACTTATTAACTTTTTCTAGTCGAAACCTGGGGATGTATAATTTATGTTTATTCCTAGTGTTCATTTTATGAAGGTCACTATTTTGCTGAATCCCATCTCTATTTTTATGTGTATATAACAAATTTTCATATATATATTGTGAAGCTATTGTGAGAATATTAATTTCTTTGAATATTTCTCTCAAAGATTCTCGTGGTTTCATTTTATAAATGGCACGTATTGCCCTTTTTTGAATTACAAATATTTTACCAATATCAGCTGCTTTCCCCCAGAGAATGATGCCGTATGACATAACACTATGGAAGTAACTGAAATAAACTAGTCTAGCTGTAGCTTCATCAGTAAGCCACCGTATCGCACGAACTGCATATGCAGCGGAACTAAGCCTACCAGCAAGCGTTTCAATTTGTGGTCCCCACTGTAGTTTTGAATCAATATTAAGACCTAGGAAAATCGTGGAATTTACAAGATTCATTGCCTCTCCATTTATTTCAATGTTGGACGGGCTATGAATAACATTTGGCAAAGTGAATTTGATACATTTAGTTTTTTTGGAATTAAGCAAAAGGTTATTTACAGTGAACCAGTTAAGAACTAACGATAAGGATTCATTTAAGTTATCGCATATACTGGTTTTACCTCTATCAACTTTAAAAATTAAAGACGTATCGTCTGCAAATAAAACTATATCACAAATATTTTTTACAAAAAAAGGTAAATCATTAACGTATACTAGGAATAAAAAAGGGCCTAGTATCGATCCCTGAGGTACCCCTATATCAATAATTGATCCCAAAGACCTCTCACCACCCACGTCTACTTTCTGGACTCTATTGGATAGATAAGACTGTATGAGGTCAATCGCCCGGTTTTTAATGCCATAATATTTTAACTTTGTGATTAGGGTTGCATGACTCACACAGTCAAAGGCCTTAGATAGATCGCAGAATACCCCAACTGCATCCTGTGACTTCTCCCAGGCCTCAAATATATGCTTTAAGAGCGCTATACCTGCATCAGCTGTTGATCGACCTTTAGTAAATCCGTATTGATTACTATGTAGCAGGCCGTTAACGTTAAAGTGGTATAATAACTGATTAAGAATTATTTTTTCAAAGATTTTACTTAAAGCAGGTAATATCGATATCGGTCTATAATTAGCGAGATCACTTTCACTTCCAGACTTAAACATAGGAATGAGTTTACTGTGTTTCATGAGATCGGGAAAAACTCCCTCGTCGATACATCTATTAAAAATATAAGCTAAGCATGGTGCAATATCTAAGATAATGACACACAGCACCTTTGTAGACATTCCCCAAAGATCTTCTGTATTTTTTATATTAATTAACTTGAACGCTTTTACAATACTAGCCTCGTTAATGTAGCTAAAACTAAACTCATTCTTACATTTTGCAACACTAGATTCTAATAGAACGGAAGCTCTGGAGGCTGAAGAGTTTAACGATTTGGTCACTATTTTTGGTATATCTGAGAAAAAACTATCAAATGCATTCGCAACATCCTGTTCCTTTGTCAAAATTGTACCATTTATATTTAATTTGAACTGTATATTGCGAGCCCTTGATTTACCTGTTTCATTATTAATTAATTTCCAAGTTGCTTTTATTTTATTTGTTGAATTTTCTATTATTTTTCTCAAAAACAGTGACTTAGCCGCATGACAAACTTTTTTGAATACTTTTGAGTAATTCCTAACATATAAGATAAAAACTGGATCATCTAACATTGTCTCTCTGGTAGCATATAATTCATACAATGTATTCCTACTTCTATAAATACCCGGTGTAGCCCAGTCGACAAACATAGCACAATTTTTTGTTTTGCATGTTTTTACTGTAAATATATCAGCATGTTCTTTAATTATCAAATTAGACAATGTGGTGAAAAGATCATTTGGATCATCGATGCATGGTACAAGGGAAACTTTGTGTTCAATTCTACTTTGAAATGTTTTGATGCGGCTCTCTGTAATAGGTCGGTGAGTAAAGTTCTGAGCTTCAACTATACGATCACAAGAAAAGGTGGCGCAGTGACCGTAATGGTCAGAACTAAAATGTTTTAGTACACACTTATGAACTGGTGTGCAATGTGTGTCTATGTCTGCTCTATGTGTCATTGTTCGATTCCCTGCCAAGACAAACATGAACATATGTGTTTGTTTTGTGTCTGTATTGTGTTGAGTGGTATTAAGTATCTTATGTATGTAAGTATCTTATATTATCTTATGTTCGCGTTTCTCAAAGAAAAATAAGTACATCAGAATTTAAACAAGCAAGCAAAACTTGACGTTGCTTATATATGACACAATTGTTAATGCGCGCACAATGGGAACTGTCATGACCTAACAAACCGAACATCGTCGAAGGTTGTATCAATTTGAACTCGCCACTTTTAGTACATTATGGTACTAGTGTGTAATGTTGGTAATTACCGCTGAGGCGCCATTGAGACCCGAGCCGTTAGGTGAGGGTCTTAAGAGAGCCGAGGACGGTAATCATCAATACACACATACACGTGTGTATGTACATACGACGTTTTTCAACACACTTGTGAATTAAATAACAATAAAAACTCATTTTATTTAGTAGATAAAAAGTTTATTTACAGAAACAATTAGTAAATGTGCAGTTAGTAAAATTATAATTAACTGTTTTTGATGGCTTAGCGGTCTCATCCGATAGATTATTTATTGAAATACTTTCATGTTCTATTGTAATTTGAGATGGCTCATTGTTCGTGTAGGTGAAATCCAATCATTGGATGTACTTGGTGTTTCGTCAGTAGGAAGCGCCTCAGAATCAAGTTTAATTCTTTTTGTGATTTTTGCACAAATTTCCTTCTTGTTTTGTATGGAATCTTCTACGTATGATTCTGCTACATTGCTAGATCGCCACCCACCACGATGCTTCAAAGTCATTATATCAGCTCCTGAATTAGCCAGCAATGTAGCTGAAGTTCTTCTGAAACTATGTCCAGTGTAGCTCTCAGCATCTGCTAAACCTAAAAACTTAGCGAATAGCATAGAACCAAATTTGTTTATACCTATAGGCTGTCAGGTACATTTATCATTCTGGTAATTTAGAAAGAAACGGTCAGTTTTTGCTTTTGGTGACCGCAAACTTTCATACTTCTTAACAATTTCATAGAATGGACCGTGTATGGTGAATGACCTCGGTATTTTATTTTTCGTGATAGGTATCTTCACTAAAAGCATCTGGCCATGGTTCTCTATGTTTTTTACGGTTATATTTGTTAATTCTTGTATCCTACATGCACCAGTTACACCACATATTAAAGCAACCTGAAAAAAAAGAAACAATAATTAAGTTCAACACACAACACAGGCTGAAGTCGCGTAGATATTTAAAATTAATTTAACTAACCTTAGTAGCCAGATATTGGTTATCTGGAGCATCTCTTATACATTTTTCAATATCGTCAGACGATAAAACCTTTGATTTCTTGCTTCTAAATCCATCGGATAGTCTCTTTAGATAAGCTGACAAATTAGAGTATGTTTTTAAGTCCACTCCATTCTTTGTTCGGACTGTACTTTTTAACATTGAGTATAAACACCACAAAGAGCTAGGTTTGTACTTAGAAGATAATTCTAGTACGCCATGAACACATTTTCTGAAAAAGACTGCGTATTCTTGCTGTTTTGCTGTTTTTTTATTTTCCGCGCATAGGGTTTGCGCCTATTCTGTCACGTACAAAATGGGGAATTTAAAGTTTTCTTTTATTACAGAGAAAATAAAATTTATATTTGAGTGAAAGTTTTATTTATTAAACACGTACGAGTTAAAATTATCTATTTAAATAAGAAGTTGCATGAAATGAGCAAGCAATAGGAACATTAATTTATTTGTTCTATTAAACACGATCTTTTTTTGAATAAAAACTTTTTTAAGAACAAAGCACCTCAACAAATAAAATTTAAAAAAGAAAACTATAACTCACTAGTTATAGCATTGAAAAAGTCACAGTTTGATTATGGGTGTCATTCTGTGCCTAATTGCGGTGACCATAGAGCCACTTTATGAGCAAGTGTGTTGAAAAAATCTTTATTTTTTTATGCGGAGACAAATCTAACAAATCAAAAATCTTGAAAATCGGTCCATTCGTTCTCGAGTTATAAATGATGTAACTAACACAACTTTGCTTTGTCACTAAATAACATAGATAGATAATAGTTTTATTTGACATTACAGACACACAATTAGGTACAAAAATAAAATAATTCGCTTAACTAAGAATAATCTAAATAATTTAAAATGTTGTCGCAAAATATAAATAATCATGGTTTATCCGTTTACTATCAGAACGTTCGTGGCCTTAGAACAAAAACGGAATCAATTTATCGTATGGCTTGCCTCAGCTCGTATGATATAATAATATTTACGGAGACATGGTTGCTTGATGGCATTTCTAATTCAGAGTTCTTGGACGATCGGTATTTAGTGTGGCGCCGTGACCGTGATTATAGTATAACTAATCAGTCAAGGGGTGGGGGTGTATTAATAGCTACGCGTAAAAACTTACAAGTTAAATTACTGCCTCAATTTAATTCTACTGCGGAAGATCTTTGGATTTGTGTGCGTGTAAAGCAAGCTAATACACGGAAGTGGGTTGACTTATACGTATGTGTTATCTATTTGTGTGATCAAAAAAACGGCTTGTCATTTAGCTCTCAGCTCAGCAATTTTCTCGCTAAATTGAACCTTGTAGTCTCCGGTAATCCTTCCGATGCATTTTTAGTGGTCGGCGATTTTAATTTGAGCAGCATTGTATGGTTGCCAACGGGTAATTTAATGTATTATCCGACAAATATGGTAAGTAGTAATGAGTATATGTTGGTTGATGAAATGAGTGCCTTAAGTTTTGATCAGTTCAATGGAATATTCAACAAAAGTAATCGATTACTTGACCTAGTTTATTCTAATCAACATATTTTTGTATCTAATTGTCCTGATCCATTGACGCCAATAGATGAGTACCATCCGGCCTTGTTAATTAGTTATAGATATATTGAAACCCCCTTGCTGGACTATGCACCTCGCACACGTCATTTATTTAATAAGGGTGATTTCGAGTCAATAAATAATGCCATTAATGATATTGACTGGACCTCTGAATTCTCAACTCGCTCAGTTGATGAATCCGTACAGTTTTTTAATCAAACCATGTATGATCTCCATAAACAGTTTATACCCACTAAAAAATCGTGTGACAGCTTGTATCCTGTATGGTATAACTTTGCATTGAAAAAAGCTATCAGAGAAAAACATAAATATTTTACTAAATTTAAAAAATATGGCAATCTCTCAGATAATCTCACATACAAACTTCTGCGTGAGAGAGTAATCAACTTAGAATCAGTTTGTTATAAAAAGTACATTCAATCAACTGAAGATTTAATTAGGTCAGACCCTAAGCATTTTTGGACTTTTGTAAAAAGTAGATCCAAATCAAATTCTATGCCAAGTTCGATGAATTACAATAAAATTAATATTTCTAGTGGTGAGTCTATTTGCAATGCTTTTTCCAACTATTTTCATTCTACTTTTCTTAATTCAACAGTAGTTAATATGCCATCTTCCCTTAGTGAATCCCTAGTTAATATTCAGGTAACTAACTCGGCTTCAGATATCAGTAATATCGAAATTAATCCTATTGAAATAAAGCAATTATTAGAAAAACTAGATATTTCTAAAGCACCAGGTCCAGATAACATTTCATCCAAATTTCTTGTTAGATGTGCTTCCTCTATTGCCTGTCCGGTGTCAATTCTATTTCGTAAATCACTTTCTTGCAACATTGTACCTAAGATCTGGAAGTCGGCGTTTATTACTCCAGTACACAAGAATGGTTCTAAAACCGAGGTCACTAACTATAGACCCATATCAAAGCTTTGTATCATTGCCAAGATCTTCGAGAGAATAATTTACAATCAGGTATATTCTATGTAGTTTAAAGAACACGTTTAGCCCCTTCCAACATGGCTTTTTAAAGGGTAAATCGACTGTTTCAAATCTGATTCTTCTAAACGACTATATAACTGAAGCTATGGATAACGGTCACCAAGTCGATGTAGTTTACACTGATTATTGCAAAGCCTTTGACAAAATTTATCACAATACATTACTTCATAAGCTTATTCAGTCAGGAATACGAGGTGACTTGCTAAGGTGGTTTTCTTCTTATATTGTTAATAGATCTCAGGCAGTTGTTATTAATAATTATATATCTGGTTGGGTACCCGTTCCTAGTGGTGTTCCTCAAGGATCACTTCTTGGGCCTCTGCTTTTCATATTATATGTGAATGACATAGATTCCTGCTTTAAATCTACCAATCTACTGTGTTTTGCTGATGATATGAAAATATTTTCGATTATAACATCTAACCTTGATATGCTTGCCCTTCAGGCAGATTTATCTCGTTTAGAAGAATATTGTCTCATTAATAAGCTGGAGCTTAATGCCTCGAAATGTTCAGTTATTACTTTTACTCGTAAATATAATATTATACCGACGAAGTATACCTTACAGGGTCAAGCTCTTTCGAAAATTGACGGCATGCGTGATCTGGGTGTGTACCATGACTCGAAATTACTCTTTGACGTCCATATTGATAAAATAGTTAGTAAAGCTTCTAGGTCATTAGGATTTGTTATGCGACTTTCAAAGAATTTTACAGAGGTAAAAACGTTAAAAATATTATATTGTACTTTTGTTAGGAGTCATCTCGAGTATGCGTCTCAGATATGGAGCCCGTGCTATGATATTTATATTAATCGCATAGAAGCTATTCAGAAGCGTTTCTTAAGATATCTTTGCTATAGAGATAGAACCCCTTATCATTCTTCTAATTATTTAAAGCTGTGTAAAAAATTTCACTTTCTTCCACTTGTTAATCGCAGGGGCATTGCTGATTTTCTATACATTCTAAAAATTATAACTAGTATAATTGATTGTCCAGACCTTTTAAGTAAAATATACTTTAATACTCCTAGTAGAACACTCCGATTCAATCCTCCACTACACGTTCCAGGTGCGTCCACTAACTATAGACAGAATTCATATATGGTGCGAGCTAATGAAACCCTGAATAATTTTAGTAAGTTGTTGGACATTGATCCATATTGTACAAGTGTTCCCAGGGCAAGGCGGTGCTTAACTCTCGACTTCTTTAAAGATTAGGCCGATTGTTAATTTGTTTTTTTTTTTGTTTATCTTGTGTTAGATTAGGTATGTAAGCGTTATTTAAGCTTGTGTTCACATTTTATTTTTGTTATATTTCTATCAGCGGAAACCTGTTATTGGCTTTCTGTTATTTATGTAATTATTTAAGTTAAACGTGTATAGCTGTTGGTTTTCCTTAAAAATAAATAAATAAATAATTACGTTTTAAAAACTAAAAAAATACAACCGAATTGAGTACCTCCTCTTTTTTTGAAGTCGGTTAAATACGTTTTTATTTTACACGTGTTAGTTGGTACTTGATCATTATTCGAAATTCGTAACTACCACGAAAAGTAATATCATTTCACATGGTAAAATATTTTTTCAAATTGGTTTATAAATGATGGAGTTATGAGGTAACACATAAAAACATTATAAAAAAACCTAATTGAGAAAATCTTCCTTTTTTTTTGAAATCGGTTAAAAAAATAAATGAAAAATATAAGACCAAAATTTTGAAAAAAAATTAAAAATATATAAAGAACCAGAGAAGACACGAGATACAACTAACACACCATGTAGGTAAGAAACTAGATAGGTGTAAGGTTGTGTCAAAAGGTCATAGCTCTGTTTACCCGACAGCCAAGGAAGGGTTATGTATTTCGCGCTTATATTGTATGTATATATGTAAATTTCTTTATTACCTCGTATCTTCCAGCTGGATGAATTTCGACAGTTAAGGTATCATTACATTCTTCTTATAAATCCCAAGTAACCATAAATAGGTGTTTGAAAAAAGAACAAAATGGCGGATTATCGGCGCGAAATAGTAATACGTTAATAAAAAAAAATAATCAAGCCTATCGAGAGAATTAAAAGGGGATTACAATAAGTTATGTATTTAAATTTAATTTGGAATACTTAATAAGTATTTTTGCTGATCGGCAAGTCTGTTTTTTTTTTATTTTATTATTTTTTTTTTTTTAAATGGCTATTCTTATTAAGTAGTTTTCTGTGTCTTTAAAGTTCTATACCAGAGTTGGCCACAGAAGGTTGTGGTTTTGATTTCCGACGCAGGACAAATGTTTGTATGATCTGCAAGTATTTGTTTCGTGTCTGGGTGCTTCTATGTATAATATGTATGTATTATCATTAAAAAAAAGTATATAAGTAGTATATCAGTCATGTGGTACCATAACACAAGCTCTGCTTACTTTGGGGCCAGACAAAGCTGTGTGAAATGTCCGGCATTATTTATTTATAAAAATAGCCCTAGTACACAACAAACTGGCAAGGGATGGAGGAGGCCTATCCAAAAGTTGATAAACCCTTGAAAACTAAAAACTACAACAAACTACATACATATAAAGATTAGATTAAAGAAAGATAATATGGATGCCAAATTGTCCTAAATATGTAAGTCTTCTTATCGTGTCACTAGTTATTTCTAACCAGTGTGGTGAAAGGATTAAAGTGCGGCTTAGAGGCTCCTTTCGTGCACTTGGCACATGTCTTAGAACGTTGTATGTGTAGCGCGCACTGCGAATTATATCGCGGTGAATTTTTTCGCGCTATTCTGTGGTATATGCAATCAGTGGGACGATTATGGAACTTTGATACTATCAAAACAATGATACTAATTTCTTTCAGTTAGTATTGATGAATTGGTATTACGGATCGTTGCGATTTCTATCGGCTTCTATCGCTAGTTACATTGTGAAGTTGGTGTCAAACTATAACTCGACCAATTTACAAAGTACGATTGTTGTAGGAACCGTGTTTAGCGTACTAAGCATTTAAATACATCGTATATGATTGATTGAAATAATGTCTATTGCTAATCGGAATTGATAGACATTGATGCCGATCATTGAAATCATTTGCATCATCATTGATCATTGACATTGTTAGATTTGTCTAATCGAAACTGATAGACATTGAATGTATCAAGAGTTCCAAAATCGCCTTACTGAAGTAGGCAAGTACTAACGGAAAAAAAGCGTTTAAATTACATACTTCGAAATATACTTGTGCTAGACCTTAATGCCTACTCTACATATAAGTAGTAACTATTTGTTGTACCCATAACACAAGCTCTGCTATCTTATTTTGTTTGCATCAAAGTCTAAATTAGTGTAACATTAAAATAACATTTCTTAAATTTACTAGTTGACGTGTTTTAGTAATCATGAAAAGAGGTGTTGATCAAAACTGCAATAAATCCTTGAAAAATCAATTCAATAAAACCGCAAAATGACAATTTTAATTTATTTTTAAAATTTTGCCGGCGATACATCAGAATCAGGGCCATTGTCTTGTGGACGTTGCCACTGGCAGTGATCAGTTGAACTATCTATAGGTAGATCGTTTGAAACAGTCTTTAGATAAATCAACTGATCCAGATAGTATTAATATTTTTTTTAATATTACGTAGTTAAATAAATAATAAATAAATAAATATTGGTGGACAATGCACACAACACCATCTAGCCCCAAACTAAGCATAGCTTGTATTATGGTGCCCAGATGACTAAATAAAGTATCATAAGTATGTATTTAAAAATATCTAAGATAGAATACTTAGATATTTTTAAATACATACTTATGATACTTTATTACACCCAGACACAGAATAAACACCGAAGTTCGTCACACAAATGTTTATCCTGGGAGGGAATCGAACACTCAACCTACAGCGCAGAAGGCAGAGCTACTATAACCAACTGAGCTGACAGGCCAGTCAAGATGTTATTAAATGGATCATGCAAAATAGCGCTAGGACGAGGACGAGTTTTGCCAGTTCTTTCAGTTTTCAGTTGTTCTCGGGCTTGGGTTAGGAGAAATTGGCATCTAATCTATCCCGGAAAAACAACGGGAACGGGAACGGCGCGGGTGAAGCCGCGGGTGGCTGCTAGCGCCATCTATTAATATTTATCCGAAACTTTGTTAATCTCTGTAATTATTAAAATAATTTGTATAGCTATCTTTTTTTAATAGCGATATTATTACCTTACTATTGTTTTGTGAAGTTGTAACCGCCCAACGAAGTGGGCACGGGTCAGCTAGTTTGATATAATATCTCTTTTTATTTCATTACAGGTATGTATGACATTTGTGTGGAGGACTTCATGGTCCGTGATGTGAGATACATCTGGAACAAGATGACGTTCCAGCAGCTCAAAGACATCTTGAAAGAGAACAAGGTACGTTACATATCTCTGGTTTTCTGCTGGTTTACGTTAGGTCAACGACCCGGTTTTCGAGTGTTTATAGGATTTAATGGATGTTTAGACGTGTCTTTCTAGCATTCTTAGATATCCTCAAAAATAATTACTGGGGATTTGGGAGGTTACAATTACAGTTTTCGATCTTAAGTGCTCTCAAACAGTGAAGCAAAACATCATCCAGCCATTTAAAGGTCATCAGCTATTCTCTTTTATTTCAATGATATTGTAAGAACATATTTATTTGACTTGATGCTGTAGTTTTCACTCCTCACCAATTTACAAAAGAGGTTAGTATCGTGTTTTTGGGCTCATTGAGAATCTTCTGATTATTTAGAACTAGATTATCTAGATTCGATTCATCTAGATAATCTTCATCAGGGTGAGTGTCCGCGGTCCGAGAGTTGCCGCTCGAAATCACGATTCGCACTCAACTTCAATCAAACTCATTCTGATGAAGATTCTCTAGATGAATCGAAACAGTGTCGGTGCCTCCATCGACAAAATAATACGTGAGTAAAGCCCGTGTTTATCAAAATGTATAGTACAACTACGAAAGTTTTGAGAGGTTATCGATAGATGTATTTTTTGTGTAAATTATTAACTTCGCACGAGAGAATTCTACCCCTAAACCTTCTAAACCTTCGTTATGACCTTCCAAACCTTTCTAATCACTCCGTCCATTGGTGAAAACCGTATGATAACCCGTTAGGTAGTTCAGTTTTTCAGACTTAAAAAAAAAGAGGAGGTTCTCAATTAGGTTGTATGTTTATGTGTTCAAATTTCATTAAATGAAGCCTGTTTTCTTTTTAGTTTCTAAAATTATGGACGATAGTAACAAAAAGTGACAAAGCGAATCTTTAACAGTGTTTAGGCAATGTTCGAGAGGCGTTTATATGGCTTGAAATATTGAATAATTTATTTAATCGAATGACTATACATATGCGTTTCTTATGATAACAAACAAAAATCTAAACACTTAAAAACGTAAAACTATATTCATGTATATTACAAATCAATATTCAGGAAACGATCTCTAGGCTGGGGCCTAGAGATCGTTGCAGGGGGAAGTTTCAGTAGATACCTCCAACGTCCTGAGTATGAATGGATAGGGCAGCGTTCGATGATATGATCCATGGTCTGGTTGTCTTCGCCGCATTTGCAGAGCGCAGAATCTGTCCAACCCCACTTGTGTCGATGGTATTTACATCGACCATGTCCAGTTTTAAGCCTATTTAGGCGGCACTATAGCTTGCATGGCAAGTTAGTGGTTTAGAAGTGGGGTCAAGTACTTGGGCGCGTGAGCCAGTAGTGATATTAGTATTCCTGTTTGTCAGATGATAAAGAGCTTCCCGCTAGTGGACAGGCCGACATCGATGGTGCTGCTCGGCTCCATCCACCGCTGGGAGCTCGTGAAGGTGATCGAGCAGCAGGTGGGCCGCGCCAGGAGGCTGCAGGTCGCGGCGCTGTGGCGGCGCGAGGCCGAGAGGCGGCGCGAGCGAACACGCCGGCCTTCGCGGTTCGAGGTAATATATATACACACACACACACACACACACACACACACACACATGGCTGCAGCAGGTGGCGCTGTGGCGGTGCGAGGCCGAGTGAACACACCGGCCTTCGCGGTTTGAGGTAATATACACACACACACACATATACACACGGCTGCAGGTGGCGGCGCTGTCGCAGCGCGAGGCCTTCTGGCGTCGCGAGCGGACACGCCGGCCTTCGTGCTTCGAGGTAATATACACACACACACACAAACACAACCACACACACACATTCATATATATATACACAAACTAATACATATATACACACTCGTATATATAAATACACACATGTGTGTGTTCGGCAATAAACTACCGTCTTTTTTTTTTTTAAAGAAACATATCTTCTGATTTTTGTACTGATATCAACTAACGGATGATTTCATATTGTACAAGCTGACCCGGCCACGCGTTGCTGTGGCTCAGTAGTTCTGTTGAAATTTGGCTTACTGTGTGTAATTTGGTAAAACTTAAAAGATAGAATAGTTTTTATCTCAATTATTGAAGTAAACATTTTTTTTAATTGTAAATTAAATGTTTTCCTACAATTAATTACTAATTAATTTTGTTTTCTTGAATTAACACGGCACAGTACCATATTCATTCATATTAGAAAACCTAAGCAAATTAAATAACTAGTAATAAAACAAGTCAATTAAAACGGTTATAATAAATCAGATAGATATAAAATAGATTAAACACAATTAACAGTTAATAATCACGAATTAAAAAAATACAAAATGTCGGAAGCAATGTAATAAAAGATACATATAAATTAAGAACGCTCACAGAAACACAATAAGTTCCAGAAGTTTCTAACAGATGGCAGTGTATGTTAACCTCAACAGCAAAACATTTTATTTGCATGTAGTCCGGTCAATTTAAGCATTAAAAGGTGCATAAAATTCCAACAAGCTGAAAATCAGTTAAATTGTTCAAAACATAATTATAAATAGTATTTCAAATTTTTTATTCAAGGTCAAAGGTCAAAAAAATGAGTTTTTCGCGATTTTCAGCAAACCGGTAAGTTTTATCATAACAGTACCTTTGACAAAAATTGTAGATCATGAAATTATCTATAAAAAATGTATCAATCCTTTTTTCCTACGAGCCACCGTTTCTGAGATATAACGATTCAAAAAGTTAAGTTGTTATCGTCATAATATGCACACGTTTTCACGCCACCTATGAGGTAGTGTACTTCTTGATCTTCTTCTTCTTCTTCTTCTTCTTCTCCTGCTTCTACTTCATCTTCATTTTGGATGCAAGTAAATTGCGTCAATAGCGATGTATCGCATGACACTTCGTCGGAATCAAACGAATCCTCCATTGTTTGTGATTCAACATTAGAGCACGACCTTGACAATTTGTGCATGCCAGAGAACAAAACAGTCCGACTTTTTTGCAACCACATTTAGCACTGCATCAAAAATGTTTTTCCGGCGCAGGTCGGAGTAAAGTTTGAACTGGCTCTAATATATTGTTGACCAACTTCCATCCCCAGTCTGTAGGGTCTAGCTGATAACCAAGCCACACTTGAACTTGGTAATATACCCGAAAAAGATGTTTATGAGCAGCAACTGAGGTTGGAGGAAGACAAGCTAATTGAACTTGTTTTTTATTTTTAGTATTTTTAACGAAACATGCATATCGATGCTTATCTAAAGAGGTAGTTTTTTTAGGAGCTCCGTACATAGAAAGAAGAAAGCGGATGCCGTTGGTTATAACTTCTTGTTGAGTTGAATTACTCTTTTTAAAAACTTCAGCACATTGAACTAAATCTTGTTTTTCAAACATTTTGAAAACTGCTGTTTATGAATAATATGATTTGTGTTGATAAACGTGATTAATATATATGAAGTAAAATGTAGTGTATATATAATATTAAGTGTAAATATATATATTTTATGGGTTTAATAATTATTGTGTAGGAAAGTCGCCTACATAGTTATAAATTATGTATATTTTATATTTTAAGTATAAGTTACAATGACCGATAGAAAAATATTTCAACATATAATATATATATTATATATAATATAATATATATATATGTATATAAAATATATATATAATAATATATAATATATATAATAAAAATGTTTGTTGTCAGGTGACTCCAGCCCCGGATATGCTGGGCCTGTGCCCTCCGGGGGGCATGGTGAGGGGCACGTCTCTCACCACCACGGACCAAGGAGGCCTGCTGCCTTGTGAGTTACCATCAGAGACATCAACACTTACGAACATAACTCAATTATTAGCTTTTATTTCTGTAGGCTTTTATTTTGTTAGGGTTCCCAGGACAAACATTTGTGTGTTGAACATAGATGTTTATCTGGGTTCTCTGGTCTAGTTTATTAAATCTGGTTATTTCATAAATGAGCACAAGTACGTGTATATATATATAATGTATGGCCAAAGTACATTGGAGTTCAGACACTTTCTCATTGTACAAGCAATATTCATTTATGTTGTAGTGTAAGTAGACCCATCCAGGGTCTCATGAGATTAAGGAACTTTATCCAACGCATCGTAGTTATTTTTTTACTGTCTTGAAACGGCACTAACTTAAATATATACTGTCGCTATAATATTGCGACAACCTTCCATACTTTCATTCATACTTATTATAATTCATATTCATTTAACTACTCCAAATGACTTACTTAAGATAAATTCGGTTACTTAAAATTAAATTTACTTTGCATGTGATAGATCTCCCAATTAAACTTTTACATTTTCTTTTAATAAAATACCCATTTATACGTTCATACATATACTACTGCCCAATTTGACATTTTGTTACTATTTATTTGCAATATATATAATAAGAACAATATAATAAAAATAATGTAACGCAACGTAGTCTCATTATATTCTGAGCGCTTCCGTACTTCAGAGGGCACGTAAAGTCTGTCTCTGGCTTTTAGAGTCAACCGTTTAAGCTGGCTAGTCCTGGGAGTGAATCAAACGCTCACCCTACAGCGCAGAAGGCAGAGCTACTACGAACCGAGTTGACTGTCAATAAACTCATAGAAACTTTTTGTTTAGCGCCGGGTCAGCTGTTCCGTCCGAAGTCGATCCTGAAGAAGACGAACTCGTTCACCCTGACGCGAGGTCTGGGCTCCCCGGGGAGCGGACCCTACAGCCCTGCCACCCCCACCCCCTCCGTCTACACCACCGTCACGGGAGCTGAGACCAGGTATACTAGTGGTTCTGTGAGCTGTAGACCTCGCGAACAATTTTAGAAATGACTGAACAGATCACAATAGTGTCTGTAGTGTCTAATCTTTTTGGACTAGCCATTTTATGTCGCGTTGACTCACGCGAATAATCTAGGTCAACATTGAGATAGCCACTACGAAGCGACCGTTCAAACTGACAGAAACGATGCGACTGATTAGAAGAACCTGCTCACAAAATTTCACGAGAATTGGTTAAGAAATGCGACCTGTAGAGGAGAACATCCGGACAGACGCCGGCCGGACAGACATAAGAAAGCATTTTTGCCTAAGCTGAAACGGAGACACACTCAATCACATTTTTGATGTGTAACATCTTTTCTCTCGCTTTCTTTCAATCTGTGAGAGTACTTTCGGAAGTGTGAAACTGGAAGCCGGAGAAGCGCGCGTTTATTTGATTCAAACAATAAACGCGCTTGTAGAATTGGCCGTCAGGTGGTAACAATCCATTTTCCGCGAGCTTGCTACTGTCAGCCAATAGTGTGCGTGTGTGTGACAAGAAAGAGAAAGGGAAATAGAGAAGAACGCATCAGCTTGGCTTACAGTGTTGTGTATAAAGTGTGCTGTTATATAAACTAATTCAGGATATAATCATTGAAGGTATGCTAAGAGGCAAATCTCCTGGGCATGACAGTCTCAGCATAGAGCATCTAAAATATGCAGGTAATCTAAAAACCTGCCACGCGTACTCTCCATGTTTTATAACCTATGTCTGTGTCATGGATACTTCCCTGACGAGTTCACCAAAACCATAGTCGTCTTCTTCTCATTCGGGCACTCTTGGCAGAGTGGTCGTGGTTATGAGTGAGTCCTGATGAATGGCAGCTCTTGCTATGCGTCTCCATCCAGCTCTATTGGAGAAGTTGTGAGAGCAGTCGGTCATCGTGGATTTGGTGACAGATTTTATCAGATCTGGTCGGAGAGCGGCTACGGCATCTCTTGCCCTCCATTCTGCCTTGGACTACAAGTCGCTCCATTGAGTCTTCATTTCGGGTTATGTGCCCAAAGAACTTCAGTATTCGTATTTGAACAGTCGACGATAATCTCTCTTTGATGTGAAGTTCCTTTAGGATCGTTACATTGGTGCGATAGGCTGTCCACGGAATTCTCAGCAGACGTCTCTAGCACCACATCTCCAGTGCATCGATTTTTCTCCTTTCCTTCAGCCTCAATGTCCACGTCTCAGCTCCATAGTGAAAAATGCTGGGCTTAATGCTGGGCCTTATTTAGGCGTTTAAAACATGCCAAATAGACCGTATTTTTATTTTTCATTTTTATTTTTTAGTTTGAGTGGGTTTTGAACTGTCAAATTAACCTTTGGTATTCTGCTGCTACCAACTTATCCTAATTAAATTTTATCCAACTTAATTAAGCGTTCCTAATTTAGTTAGATGGTACCAGTTAGAATATATTTTAGGCAATTCCTAATCTTAGAAATGAACCAACTGAATTTCCACCATTCAAAATTCAAAATTCAAAATAACTTTATTCATTACAATCACAAGGACCACTTTGAATCGTCTTCTTACATGCTAGTGAATCTAGGTGCCGGTTCCTCCTAACCCCAGTTCAAGAAGAATCCGGCAAGAAACTTGTCTGGTCTTAACACTTTTTTGTATGATCCTTGACAATTTTGTTACGGATGCCGAGTCGAGTTGGAGCAGATTCATCCCAAGCTTTTTTGTCTTCTAAATAATCAGATATTTTATAATATGCTTTAATAGACAGTTTATGTTTAATTACGTTTTTAAATTTGCCAATCGACAAATCTAACACGTCGCTTGGGACCTTGTTATAGAAGCGTACACATTGCCCTATAAAAGACTTATTAACTTTAGCGAGCCTAACAGTGGGAACAGCGAGTTTATCTTTATTTCTAGTGTTAATACTATGATTATCGCAATTTTTTTTGAATAAATGAACATTTTTGTGCACATACATTAAATTTTCGTATATATACTGACAAGGCACTGTCATAATATTAATTTCTTTAAACTTATCTCTAAGTGATTCTCTGGGGCCCATGTTATAAATTGCACGAACAGCCCTCTTCTGCAACACAAATATGGTGTTAATATCAGCAGCACTCCCCCACAACAAAATGCCATAAGACATAATGCTATGAAAGTAGCTGAAGTAAACGAGTCTAGCGGTATCTACGTCGGTAAAATGACGGATCTTTTTGACAGCGTATGCGGCAGAGCTGAGTCTCTTCGACAATTTATCTATGTGCGGGCCCCATTGCAGCTTATTATCTAAAGTAATGCCTAGGAACACTGTGGTGTCGACGAGATCTATCTTTTCGTTATTAATTTTTACATTAGCTTTCACCTGTTTAACGTTGGGCAGTATAAAACGAATGCATTTCGTTTTTTTCTCGTTAAGTAATAAGTTGTTTTCATTAAACCATGTTACAACTTTAGAGATTGCATTGTTTACATCGTCAAGATTAGTAAGTCGTCGCTTTAATTTAAATAAAAGTGACGTGTCATCAGCAAACAGTACAATCTCGTGATCATCCTTTACAAGTTTAGGTAGATCATTTATATAAATTAAAAACAAGAATGGCCCGAGTATTGATCCTTGTGGTACACCCATTTTTACCATTGGCCCCGGAGAACGCTTTCCATTTACATCTACTCGTTGTGTTCGGTCAGTTAAGTAGGATGTGAGAAGCTTAAGTGAAACTCCCTTAACACCATAGTGGTGTAGTTTGCTGATTAGGGTTTCATGGTGAACGCAATCAAAAGCTTTCGACAGATCACAAAAAATACCTAAGGCATCGCGTGATTCCTCCCAGATATCAAAAATATGTGATATTAACTCAACACCGGCATCAGTCGTTGAGCGTCCCTTTGTAAATCCGAATTGTTTACTGTCTAGTAAATTGTTGGTATTAAAATGCCGTTGTAATTGGTTTAGTATAAGTTTTTCAAATATTTTACTAAATGTAGGAAGTACTGATATAGGCCTAAAGTTACTAGGATCGGAATGACTACCTGATTTGAATAGAGGTATGATCTTGCTATGTTTCATCAAATCAGGAAATACTCCACTGTCAATACATTGATTAAATATGAAAGCTAGATCTGGTGCAATAATGTCAATTAGTGGTTTTATAACACTGACAGAAATGCCCCAGAGATCAGTGGTCTTTTTTACATTAATCATTTTGAATGCCTTGATAATATCGTTTTTGTCCACATGTTCAAAGTAAAATTGTGTGACACATTCAGGTAAACTATCTTTTAACAATGATACTGCTATTACATGAGAAGAGTTTAAAGACTTTGTAGTGGAGACTGGAATATCAGTAAAAAAAGTTTCAAATGCCTTTGCTACATCTATATCTTGCTTAATTATATTATTGTTAATATTTAGATTTATTACACTATTATGAGTTTTGGATTTTCCGGTCTCACTATTAATTATTTTCCAAGCTGCTTTTATTTTATCTTGACTGTTTCTAATTTTTGAGCTTAAATACTGAGATTTAGCAAAGCGACAAACATTCTTAAAGATTCTTGAGTAATTTTTTACTTTTTCTTTAAACTCTTCACTAAAGTTATACCGTTTTTCACTGTACAATTCATACAAGGTACGCCTACTCTTATGAATACCTGCTGTTGCCCACTCACAAAATGTTGAACTGCCAGAGACCACAATAGTTTTAGATGTGAAAATGGAACTGAATACATTATTAAATTCAGTGAAAAATGTATTGTATAAATCATTTGGATTATCATGATTATACAATAAAAAAGGCAAGTTGGTATCCAGGTTCAATCTTACTTTCTCTAAACGATCAGTGGTAACTGGTATATAAGTAATTTTTTTTTGTACATCTTTATTGTTCATTTTAGTTTCTATTTGAACTAGTTGACCGAGATGGTCAGAGTGAATATTACTAATTATATTTTTGCTTATTATGTTTATATTGGTAAAGATATTATCTATGCATTTGGCCGAAGTGGCAGTTATTCTAGTTGGCTCCATAAATATAGGTTCAAGACCAAATGAATTAAATAAACTAGTTATTTTGATACTCAATGAATATTTCTCAAGTAAATTTATATTAAAATCACCGCATACAACAATTTCTTTATTTGATTTTGTAATAGACTTATGCAAAATGTCCTCCATAATTTTCTCAAAAATATCAAATGAGGCGGTTGGTGGGCTATAAGTGCTTATAACAAGGAACCGCTCCAACTCTATGCAGGCTATCTCAATGTGTTTTTCTACAGAGTGGGCGACAATGTCTTTACGTTCTTTGAATTTTATTTGTTTATTTATTAATATTAATGACCCGCCTCTTATAGAATGTACTCTGCAGAAAGAACTACCAACTTGGTGATTCTTGAAGTTGAACATGAGCTCATGACTTTTCAGCCAATGTTCTGTTAAGCAGATTATGTCAATATTGTTTGAGTTCATGTACAAGTCTAGTTCTATCTCTTTGTTACAAATTCCTTGAATATTTTGATGCACCAAGTTAGTAAACTTAAACTTATTTACAGTATTTATTTTACAGATTTTAGTGTTTTTGTTTGATTGATTATTTTATAAAATGTATTATTTGAATTGTCAGTACTAGAGACATCCTCTATTGTCTTTTTATCTAATTTAAATTACTAGGAAAAAATTCCAGAGTCTGATTTGGAATGTCATGATTATGCTCAATAGAAGCATTGTGTGTAGCCAAATTTTTGGCTGTAATACTAAAATAATAAGATAGCGAAACAGCTACCTGTCGTTTGTAATAATTAGGAAGGTAGTATCTACCTTTTGTCAAATAATATTTTTTACTAACAATTATCGTTGACTTTATTTATTGTAATTGTATTTTTAATTCTCTGTAAATTATGGATTTTATCTGAAATAAATGAATTCATAATATTGTTAATGTTGCTTATCGCCAAGGTGAGATGTCAGATTTGTGATCATTCGACTACTGTAGGTAATGCTCGCTCGTTTTTATTGAGTAGTATAAAAGAGTCTGTTCAACAGGATCCGAGCAGCATTCGAAGCTATCTTCAAGCGGTCAACGTTATTGCAAGATGTCGAGGGTGGCTTTCCAGACCAGCACGGCTCCAGTCTACCTCGGAGTCCTAGTATCAACAAGAAAGTTCAACTGGTGAGTGGACATCATTTAACCTAATCTAAAATTAAATAATTTCACGGCGTCTGGTAGGTACATCGCGTGACCCAAGAGCTGACTCCTATCTGGCTCAGCGTATTAGCATGGTCATTCAATGAACAAATGCCGATATTGGCCTCAATTCTGTAGGCACCAACTTAACTAATTTTAGCTAAAATGAGGTTTTGAACTGTCATTTTACCTTTGGTATTCTGCTGTTACCAACTTATCCTAATTTAATTTTATCTAAATTAATTAAGCGTTCCTAATTTAGTTAGATGGTACCAACCGAATAGGTTTTACAAATGCTATGACTAACTAAATATATTTTAGACAATTCCTAATTTTAGAAATGAACCAACCGAATTGCCGCCAGTGTCTTGAGGACGATGCTCTAAGGCAGTGATCTGGATCAATTGAGCTTTAAAATTAGCAGCATCAAATTTTATATCATATTTTTTTGAATGCTGAAATAAATATGTACTTATACATAGTTATAAATGGTTCTTAGATAGCGGGATTATTTATTTATACGAATCAGTTATCTTTGGTAAAAATAAATAAAAAATCCCGGACATTTGACGATTTCTGTGGCGCAGTGGGCTAAGATCCGGCTGAGACGCAGAAGATTGCGGGTTCGATTCCCGCCGCGGGATAAATGTTTGTATGACATGCAAGTATTTGTCTCGGGTCTAGGTGTTTCTATGTATAATATGTATGTATTAACAAAAAAAAGTATATAAGTAGTATATCAGTCATGTGGTCCCCATAACACAAGCTCTGCTTACTTTGGAGCCAGATGATGCTGTGTGAAATGTTTGGGATTATTATTATTATTATAAATTAAATTATTTCACGGCGCGGCGTCTGGTAGAAACATCGCATTACCCAGGAGCTGGCTCCTATCTGGCCCAGCGTATTAGCATTGCCATTCAACGTGCCAATGCCGATAGTATCTTGGAGACACTAGCAGTCCTCTGACAGTGATCTGGATCAGATGAGCTTTAAAATTAGCAGCATCAAATTTAGTGTATTTGAACACTGTATATGCTATAAGTGTTTGAATGCTGAAATAAATATGAATAGATCGTTTTAAACGGTTCTTACATAGCTATAAATAAATAAATATATTATTCCAGACATTTGACACAGCATCATCTGGCCCCAAAGTAAGCAGAGCTTGTGTTATGGGGACCACATGACTGATATACTACTAATATACTTTGTTAATACATACATATTATACATAGAAACACCTAGACTCGAACAAATACATGCAGATCATACAAACATTTGTCCTGCTGCGGGAATCAAACCCGCAACCTTTTATCTTCGGATCTTAGGCCACTGCACCACAGAGGTCGTCTTTATATAGTATTATTGTGTACATTTATGTTGTGTATTTGTAGCCCCGAGAGCGAGTGTGTGACATGTCTCCCGAGGACCAGAAGGCGTGGGAGCAGCTGGAGATGGCCAAGGAGATCGACTTCGACAGGATGCTGGCCATCGCCAGGAAGAGGGAACTGGTACGCGATTTATATTTATAGAAATAGTTATAACACCATTACGGGTTTCCCAAGGCGATGTTATACTTAATAACTCAATATATATAATATATACTATATATATATATAAACTATATATGCGTATGAGTTTCAAAATATGTATTTAAGTATTCTATCAGTATCTCTCATCTCTTTCAAGCTTCTCATCTGCTTCATATATATACTAGTACTAGCTGCTGCCCATGACTTCGCACGCATGGTACTACATAAAAAGTAGCATATGTCCCAAGTCCCATGTATCTCTATACCAAAATTCATCAAAATCGGTTCAGCGGTTTAGGCGTGAAAACGTAACAAATAGACAGACAGAGTTACTTTCACATTTATAATATTAGTATAGATGTAAATACTAGGTTGCTTAAAAGAGATGAGGTATCGCTTTAAGTGATACAGCCCATTGTACAACCTAATTAATTTTTTTTTGTTTGTGTACAAAAAAGCATTTATCTACCTATATTATTTTCGGTAATAAAAATAAATAAATAAATATTGATTAACAAACTAAGCATAGCTTGTATTATGGTCTGGTCACCATAATACAACATTCTTATAATATAATATCCAAGATAGACAATGACGATTGTCCTGAACGGGAATCGAACACAACCTACAGCGCAGAAGGCAGAGCTACTACCACCTGAGCTGACAGGCCAGTCTTATGTTTATAATATATTTTGCAGAATCCCGAGGAGGCTGATTTCGAAGATGACAATCTGTACATCTGCCACATCGACCCCGCGCCCTTCCAACTCGTCGAGAGGACTTCCTTACTTAAAGTAACCCTTGGGATCTTACTAATACTATCTACTATATTTTAAATACCGGTTTTCTGACGATGTTTTCCATCACCGTATGCTTTCATACGGTGATGGAAAACACTGGCATTGCGCACATAAAAACACTGGTGTCCCAGGTTTGAACCCTCGACCTTATGATTGGAAAGCAAGCGTGCTACCACTACTCCAGTGTTCTCTTCAGAATGAAAAGTTCCACTTAACGCTGTACAGACTAAAGGGTTATAAGGGTATAGACTCATTAAGCGCGGGTTTAATTCCCGCCGTGAGACAAAAGTTTGCAAGATCTTCATATATATTTGTCTCGCTGGGTGTTTTAATATGTATGGGTCTACAACAAGTATATAAGTAGTATATCAGTCATGTGGTTCCCATAACACAAGCTCTGCTTATCCTGGGGCTAGATGATGCTGTGTGATATGTCTGGCATTATTTATTTATTTTTCACCGACTTCAAAAAAAGGAGGTTTCTCAATTCGACCGTATAATTTTTTTATGTGTGTTCCCCGTTAAGAACCGATTTTGATGATTCTTTTTTGTTGGAAAGAAGATATCTCAAGGGTGCCATGATAAGGAAACTAGGATCTGATGATGACATCCCAGAGAAATCGAGGGAAACCATAGAAAGTCGAAGTAGCGACTAGTGCGTTTGCTATTTTTTCTAATTACCTAAGTATTTTAAAGCACTACTAATTAATGAAGGTCTGGAGTCGATCTGATGATGGAGCCGAAGGACAGTCGAGGGAACTCCTCAACGATTTTTTACAGCAATTACCTGGTGTTTGGGCTAGATTAATTTGTATTGATGAGAACTTTACACCTACATGGGTTGTGACTATCATTAGGGGCTGATGATGAAGACGAAAGACAGTCAAGGGAACTCCTCAACAATTTACAGTATACCTTGTGTATAGGGTTATACATGAAGTCGGTCTTTTTAGTTTTTAAAACGTAATTATATTTATGATATTTATATATTTCAGGTTCATTCATTGTTCTCAACGCTGGGAGTCAGTCGAGCATATGTGACTGCTATTGGGCGTCTCATTGGAGTAGTCTCATTAAAAGAGGTGTGTATATATATCTAACGTATATCTAATAAACTAAATCTATTAAACAGTCTCTTAAAGCATATTATAAAATAACAGATTAATTAGATGACTTAAAAACATGGGATGAATCTGCTCCAACTCCACGGCATCCGTAACAAATTGGCAAGGATCATACAAGTGTTAGACCAGACGAGTTTCTTGACGAATTCTTCCTGAACTGGGGTTAGGAGGAATTGGCAACTAGATTCACTAGCATGTAAGAAGACGATTCAAAGTGGTCCTTGTGATTTTATATGAATAAAGAATATTTTGACTTTTGGCTAATGATAGTTCAATCTGTTTATCAGTAGGTCTCCAATGAACACAGTAATTTTGCGTTTTTACTTTAAAAATATGTACAAATGCTTGAGTACACTATCGCTACTATCTGCCGACCCGGCATTACGTCTTCATCATAAACGATACAAGTTTGTAACAGATATATGAGTACCTACATAACAGTCTAATTCATTCCCTCATATAACCATTTCGTGTACAAAGTCAAAGTCAAAACTCAAATATTTTTATTCAATAAAATCACAAGGATCACTTTGAATCGTCTTCTTACATGCTAGTGAATCTAGGTGCCAGTTCCTCCTAACCCAAGCCCGAGAAGAACTGGCAAGTGACTCCTCCGGGTCCTAGGGCTTTTTTATATCATTCATCTTATAACTACCTTAACTACGAATAATTAATACTAGATTACATTTGTTTATACATTTCAAATATGTCGGTTAACTGTCTGAGGGCAGAGCAACATGAGGCCATGCATTCTCATCAATAATACTTATATAGTCATCTATAGTCTTCTTATACACATGACACTTATATAGTCAGACACGAAAGCATCAATCGTTTTAAAACAAAACCAACTATATTTTCTCCACAGCTGCGCAAAGCAATCGAGGACGTGAACTCCGGAGCCCTAACAGTCGCGAATAGGCCTTCGCCTCCGACCACGCCGCTCCCCACAGTTATAAAGGTGGTCTCCACTGAGCCGGCGCCGCCGTCTGATAGCGAGACAGCCAAGCTGACCACACCGGCCGATAACAAGTGAACCTGTAGGTCTGGTTATGTTGTAGTTAAACATTACTACTAAATTGAAAAATTGAAATAACTTTTAACGTGATAACGTCTTATAAATCGATGAACGCCGACTGCACGCAATAAAAATTGCCACGTTCCGCTTGAGCCGAGCGTACAAGCGAGATCGCGGAACAATCGATAGAGAGGCACGATCGGCCTAAGCATTCCGGCTTGTTACGCATTTTAATAGGCAGGTTAAAAGTATACAATTTTTCATCAATGTTTTCGTTAGCGTAAAATTACCATAAAAATTTTTTTTTGCATGTTTTGTTAAAGCATTTTTTATTTTGCAATATTAGATAGAGTTAAATGGAATAGCGTCAAAGAATGATTGATTATTGGGACATTCATTTTTTTAATGAAAACTAAATGGGAATTGGCCAATGGAAAGTTGATGGGAATTTGTAAAATATGAATAAGAAATGGGACATTATACCCATCACAGATCAGTGTTACAACAATAATTGAAATGTTTGTGACTGAGTGTTGAATAGTTCATTGGAATTATATGGAATAGCGTCAAAACATAACTGATTATGGGCATTCCCATATGTTTGCCTAATGAACATTTGATGGGATTTCCTTATGCAAAGTTGATGGGAATTTGTAATTTGCAATCACTGTTCAAAGTTACAAATATTTAGTTGAAATGTGGAAACAGTTACATATTTAATTAGATTTTTTTGGAATAGCGTCAAAACATATAGCGTCATATAACAGATTATGGGCATTTGTTTTCTTTATGAACATTTGATGGTAATTTCCTAATGAAAAGTTGATGGGAATTTGTTAAAGATGAGGGAATTTTATGTTATTTCCCATCGCACTTCAGAGTTACGAAAAGTATACAGTAATGAATTGTTCATTTTCCCAATAGGGAAATAATTTAATGTTTCCCAACACAAAAACAACTGATATAATATATAATATTGACTTGTTAAATACCATTTGTTTTGTGTGTCTACATTTTAATTTCATAGTCTTTAAGTTGAGATTATATATGTACAGAACTCTTGAGAGTTTTATAGCATTTTTGATAGCATATCAAAATTTTTGAATAATATATTACTACGTAATTTAATGTATTTGTACGTAAGTTATTCCAATACACATTCCAAATGTTTAGTTTTAAATCATAGTTTTATTTTTTAGAGTAGAAGTTACTTTTAAATAACAGAGAGATCAGTCAAACGTGTCCCTGAGCATAATTTTTGACTTGTCATGATACAAGTTACCTATATCTTTTATATCATTGATAAATATTGTCACAAACTAAATAAATAAAATATTTTGTTGTAATTTTTTTTTGATAAATATTTTTGATGTTCTCGGTGCTTTTTAAGAGATTATTTTAATGTTATATATACATTTTGATTAATATTTATTTTAGGTTTATTCTATACTAAATGTGTTTTAAAAAGTTCATCAATACATTAAGTCCGGGTCCACAGCTTATAAATAAGTACTTCATTGTTACCAATGGTTAAAACTCTGTCTTCCTAACATAGTTACTGTAACTATCCGTAATGTGTTGGTGAACTTGCACTAAGTTTAGTAGTATAGTAGTTAAAAACAACGTGTTTTTCTAAATTGAATTTGACAAGGCTTGTGAACGTTCAAATCATTCCAAAAGTTGCCCGTTAGATGATAAGTTAATGTTAAGTTTAATTAATTAATTATTGTGTTAGCATGGAAGTACTTTTCAGAATTAAATAAGGGCCCCCACTATATCTTTACAACTTACAAGTTTATTCTATAATACATCGATAATAAAAAATGGATGGAAAGGAATATCCGCCCCGGCTTCACTCAGGTGCATAAGTTACATTATTGTAATGCACATAGATATCTAATTTTTTTTAAATGAAATACAGTTTATTTTACTCACTGATAATTTAGGTTTCTATTGGTGAAAGATTTTTTAAAATCGGTTAAGTAGTTTTTGAATTTATCCACTAAAAGCTAACACAACATTTTTTTTAATTTTTTAATTTTTCATGTCTTCTAAAAATAAAACCTCTTCTACTTATAATATTGGTGTAAACAAAAGATATATCTATTGAGTGAGTCTTATTTGACAGGCCTGTCAGCTCGGGTGGTAGTAGCTCTGCCTTCTGCGCTGTAGGTTGAGTTTTCGATTCCCTCCCAGGATAAACATTTGTGTGATGAACATAGGTGTTTGTTCTGTCTTATAATACTTTATGGGTGTTATAATGTATTATAAGTATGTATTTAAAAATATATATGTATTCTATCAGTCATCTAGTCACCATAATACAAGCTATGCTTAGTTTGGGACTAGATATTGTTGTGTGCTTTGTCCAGTAATATTTATTTATAATTCGCACAGACTTCACAGAATTATAACTATGGAATATGATACAAATCGGCCCTTATATTTTGATTAGTTTTAGAGAAACTGTTGTCGAATAAGAATATTATATTTTATGGATTCGATAATTAAAGACTTTTACGTGCCATAGAGTTTTGCAATCATATATTTGGTTGTTTCGAAAGATGTGAATATCGACCAAAAAACTCGAAATTAAGCACCTTTATAAATGGCGGTAATCCGTCCTTTAGATATTTTAAATTAAATATATTATGGCATCTATTAAAGTTATGAACCCCGACGAGTTTTGTTTTTTGAATATTTTTGAGTATGTTCAATATAATTCGTCTTTTATTTTGTATCGTCACTGACAGTCACTCAAGCAGTCGTCTCTTACCTTCTTCTTCGTCATTATTTTGAACTAATCAGGTCTAAGGTTTAAAGATCTGAGATCTTAAATTCTGTTAATGTTTTAACTTGTGAAGTATTAGGAATAAGGAACGTTGTTCCAAAATATACAATAATGTAAAATACTGAGCTTTCTAAGAATCGTTTAAAGCGATCTATAGATAGCTCAACTGATGCAGATCACTGTCAGAGTGCAGCATCCCAAAGACATTGACATTGGCTCGTTGAATGGTAATGCTAATAAGCAGATATTGTAATAAGTATTTCTCAACATCTATAAATCATATTAAATGAGTCACAAACCGCAAATAACTGTAGAGTTTTATAATTTTTTAAATGTTATAAAGATTATAACGACAAATCAAATATTTTATAACGAATGCTTACACGTGTTATAGAAGTAAGTGATAGGTGACTGTGTGTATTCGCAAGTCCGTGGGTAGGCAGAGGTGTTTCCGCGAATGAGACGCGTAGGTTAGGTTATAATTAATGTATGTGAATTGACGTAGTTGCATTTTCTATTGTGATCTGTTGCTTTTTGATTAATAAACAATGTTTAGTGTCGTTAGTATATACCTATGTTTTATTTTTTGTTTCCTAGTAAACCCACTAGAGTTAAATATAGTACATTGTACCCCTAGGCGAGAAAGTGCCCAATTCCTATATAGTGTGTCATTTTATACACACGAGGTAAGAATCGCACTTTCTCCCGAGTGATACTTAGGTATATTACACCTACGAGGAAAATAAAAAGGAATTATGTTTAATTGAAATTTATATGAAACTAGCTGCTGCCCGCGGCTTCGCATGCGTGGTACCTACATAAAAAGTAGCCTATGTTCTTTCTCAGGTTGTAGACTATCTGTGTACCAAATTTCATTTAAATCGGTTCAGTAGTTTTGGCGTGAAAGCGATACAGACAGATAGTTACTTTCGCATTTATAATATTAGTAAGGATTACAAAACCCAAATTCAAATTTCTATGAAATTCGCGCATGACTTTATTACTTGGGTTCTTTTTTCAGAATATTGTTCGGATCGGAAGAGGAACAAATCATTTGGCGGGCTTGGAGTAAAAACCTTTTGTCGTTTGACCTATAATGAAAATAACCTTATCTACCGGCTGATCTATGAATAAACTAAAAAAAAATAACACGTTATAAATGGATTTCCATACACTTCTTCCCGCAAAACGTGTTATAGGCCTGAAATTATATACCTACTTTCTAAGTTATAATTTACCAACTTGCCTTTTTTGTTGTCAAAGTCAAGTCAAAAGATGATTTATTCAATACAATCACAAGGATCACTTTGAAACGTCTTACATACTAGGTGAATTTAGCTGCCAATTCATCCTAACCCAAGCTCGAGAAGAATTGGCAAGAAACTCGTCTTGGTCCTAGCCCTTTTTTGTATGATAATATATAATTTTATATGAGAGTTTATACATTTCAAGTGTGTCGGTTAACTGTCTGACGGCAGAGCGACATGAGGCCATGTATTCTTATCAATAATATAGTCATCTATATTAAAATAAGCTTTCTTCAAAAGACTACCTTTAATGTATGCTTTATTGTTATTGTTGGATAATGATGATAATCCAAATGATTTATACAATACATTTTTCACTGAATTTAATAACGTATTCAGTTCCATTTTCACATCCATAACTATTGTGGTCTCTGGCAGTTCAACATTTTGTGAGTGGGCAACAGCAGGTATTCATAAGAGTAGGCGTACCTTGTATGAATTGTACAGTGAAAAACGGTATAACTTTAGTGAAGAGTTTAAAGAAAAAGTAAATAATTACTCAGTATTTAAGTTCAAAAATTAAAAACAGTCAAGATAAAATAAAAAAAGCTTGGAAAATAATTAATAGTGAGACCGGAAAATCCAAAACTCATAATAGTGTAAAAAATTTAAATATCAACAATAATATCATTAAGCAAGATACATATAGATGTAGCAAAGGCATTTGAAACTTTTTTTACTGATATTCCAGTCTCCACTACAAAGTCTTTAAACTCTTCTCATGTAATAGCAGAATCATTGTTAAAAGATAGTTTACCTGAATGTGTCACACAATTTTACTTTGAATATGTGGACAAAAACGATATTATCAAGGCATTCAAAATGATTAATGTAAAAAAGACCACTGATCTCTGGGGCATTTCTGTCAGTGTTATAAAACCACTAGTTGACATTATTGCACCAGATCTAGCTTTCATATTTAATCAATGTATTGACAGTGGAGTATTTCCTGATTTAATGAAACATAGCAAGATCATACCTCTATTCAAATCAGGTGGTCATTCCGATCCTAGTGACTTTAGACCTATATCAGTTCTTCCTACATTTAGTAAAATATTTGAAAAACTTATACTAAACCAAATTACAACGGCATTTTAATACCAAGTAAACAATTCGGATTTACAAAGGGACGCTCAACGACTGATGCCGGTGTTGAGTTAATATCACATATTTTTGATATCTGGGAGGAATCACGCGATGCCTTAGGTATTTTTTGTGATCTGTCGAAAGCTTTTGATTGCGTTCACCATGAAACTCTAATCAGCAAACTACACCACTATGGTGTTAAGGGAGTTTCACTTAAGCTTCTCACATTCTACTTAAGTGACCGAACACAACGAGTAGATGTAAATGTAAAGCGTTCTCCGGGGTCAATGGTAAAAATGGGTGTACCACAAGGATCAATACTCAGGCCATTCTTGTTTTTAATTTATGTAAATGATCTATGATCTTATTTTCGGTGGTAGGTGTGAAAAAAGAGACACTTAAAAATGTTTAATCTCCTTTAATTATTGTGTAAAATGTAGTTATCTTGACAAAATAGCAGATGTTTATGTACAATTATATAGTTTATAGAACAGTACCTGCTGTAAAGTGTTTTCTCCATCATTACATTACTCTAACACAAGAAAAAACAACCCTAATAATAAGCACATTGTTACCGTCACTGACATTACAAAATGAAGGATATAAAAGTGATCCAAGGCTCCATGGCTCAAATGCAGGCTCACTTCACTGAGCAGATGGCTGCATATGAAGGTAAGCTGCAAGGGCAGTCTCCATCTTCAGATTCTGTGGCTACTTTGGCTGCTGAGTTTTCCATGTTCAAGTCGTTTGGCTTGATGTCCCTGAGAGTTTTGCAGGATCAAATTTAGGCTACTGCCCTGGCTGTTGATCAGCTGGAAATGCTGAGCGGCCGCAAGCATCTGCTTTTACATGGCGTGCCTGAAGATAGAAAAGAGGACACTACTGCCACTGTGGTAAAGGTTGTAGCGGGTCAGCTTGAGTTGGCTGGTTTTGCGGCTAGTGACATTAATCGGTGCCATAGGATGGGTCGCCTAACATCTGACCGATCTAGACCGATTCTTTTGAAGCTGCGGGATGTATCTATCCAGGACAGGATATGGTTTGCCAAGACCTATCTCAAAAATACTGGGCTAACTCTTTCGGAGTTCTTGACTAGGGCGCAGGCTAGGTAACGTTTTGGCATCACCAAAAGCTGGACTCGTGAGGAAAACGTCTACGTGGTCGGCCCAGACGACACCAGACATCGTGTTGGCTGTCTCGCGGATCTTGATAAAATATCAAGTTCGCAGACGGTGGCATCGGTAGCAACTGCGTCGACATCATCTCCAGTAGTTGCAAAGCCCGTTGCTGCGGTCAAGCAGACTGTAGCAACGAAATCTAAGCGTACTGTGGCGTCGAAGAAGAAGGCTGTTTCCGTTCCTCATTCAGTGCTTAGCAAAAACACCCACTTTCGTTTTGACTTTTTATTTTATTACTTTCCTACCGTCATTAGCCTCTCAAGCGTCGAACCCGATCGCTCTCCCCCCGCGCGTGTGGTAACCATCATGGCGGGTAGTTGCAAAATAGTTGCGAAATCTGGGTAATTTCCCAGATTTCTCAATTATTTGGTAGGAAAAGATAGATCTCGTCGACACAACAGTGTTCTTAAGCATTACTTTAGATAATAAGCTGCAATGGGGCCCGCACATAGATAAATTGTCGAAGAGACTCAGTTCTGCGGCATACGCTGTTAAAAAGATCCGTCATTTTACCGACGTAGATACAGCTAGACTCGTTTACTTCAGCTACTTTCATAGCATTATGTCTTATGGAATTTTGCTGTGGGGGAGTGCTGCTGATATTAACACCATATTTGTGTTGCAGAAGAGGGCTGTTCGTGCAATTTATAACATGGGCCCCAGAGAATCACTTAAAGATAAGTTTAAAGAAATTAATATTATGACAGTGCCTTGTCAGTATATATACGAAAATTTAATGTATGTGCACAAAAATGATCATTTATTCAAAAAAAATGCGATAATCATAGTATTAACACTAGAAATAAATAAACACATTGTTTTCATGTATTTTTTCTTTTTATTTTATAATATTTTCATTTATATAGATTATTTCAACTTTAATTTAAAAAACTTCATGAATAGTTACAATAGTAAACACAATGACACGAATAATTTTCACTATTACTACGCAATCGCAATAATTGGTTACTACACATTGTTCGTATGTACTCGTTCTGCTCGCTCTCGCTCAGGTTTTGGCTGAAAATCAGTGTTTTTACTTTTAAGCAAAAAATTTCACTGAGCCATGGCCTTTTTGTCGTGCTGCAGCACACACAAATTTACCTACACTATTTAATTGTACCTACTTATGTTTAAAATGTAAATTGTATGTGTGTCTGTAGTACCAAATAAATTTTTATCTATCTATCTATCTAAATAAAGATAAACTCGCTGTTCCCACTGTTAGGCTCGCTCAAGTTAATAAGTATTTTATAGTGCAATGTGTACGCTTCTATAACAAGGTCCCAAGCGACGTGTTAGATTTGTCGATTGGCAAATTTAAAAACGTAATTAAACAGAAACTGTCTATTAAAGCATATTATAAAATACCTGATTATTTAAATGACATAAAAGCTTGGGATGAATCTACTCCAACTCGGCATCCGTAACAAAATTGTCAAGGATCATACAAAAAATTGTCAAGGGTTTACTTACTGGATTCTTCTTGAACTGGGGTTAGGAGGAACCGGCACCTAGATTCACTAGCATGTAAGAAGACGATTCAAAGTGGTCCTTGTGATTGTATTGAATAAAGTTTTATTGAATTTTGAATTTTATTTGGAAAAGGAATGGGCAAGTTTCTCATATAAGAATATCTTCTATCTACGAGTATATATATATAAAAAAAGCGATGTGTGTATGTATGTTCCCAACAGACTCCGAAATGGCTTGAGCGATTTTGATGATGTTTTTAGTAAATCATCAGGTTGGCCTAGCGGATGATCCTGTGAAGTTTGGTAGCAATCGGATCAACATACCTTTTTATATGGATTGTATTTTAGGAACGGACAAAGGCTACTTTTTATGTATGTACTATGCGTGCGAAGCCGCGGGTAGAAGCAAGTGTTTAATATTGGTGGACAATGCACAACACCATCAAGCGCCAAACTATACATAGCTTGTATTATCCGGCATTATTAACAAATTATTATTAATTATGATGGTCCACATGGCGATTTTACTGAACACTTGATACAATATCCAACAGTTTCGATAAGAAATATGTATTATTTTATGGGTTGGTATTACCTACATTCGGTTTTTTCAGTTTCCATTCATATGACAGCATGTTACAATCAACATCAACCTTCTCCGTAATACCAATTCAACAATAGTAACAAGACGCTGCAATGTTTTAATAGTTACAGAACTACATAATCATTCAGCAGATAACTAAAATAACATAAATATTTAAATACAGATGATACTTTATAACACCCAGAACAAACATATATGTTCATCACACAAGTGTTTGTACTCTGAGGGAATCAAACCCTCAACCTACAGCGAAAAGAGCAGACCTTGGTCGCAGTTGGGTAGTGTGGGGTTGTCGAACTCGACGACCCACTAAAAAACCACCTGGTGGCCAGCCTCGATGCATGTCAAGGGATCTCCATATGGAACGCACCGGTGCCCCTCTCGCATCGTGCTCTGAGCACAGTCCCGGAAATGGCACCCACAGCCACGCCGGCACCCTCGCGTGCTACTTACGGCGACATTTGCCATAAATGCCGCCGCCCTCCCGGGATCCGTATCCAGCCAGCCAGAGTCTTCACTCCAGCCGACCACGGACCCGAAAGGTCCGAAAGCACTCCCCCCTTACGGGGCAGGCGGTGCGGGGCGGCCGTTTTCGGCACCCCGCCGCCGCCTCCTCCAAGCGAAATAGGCCCTCTCCCGATCCCGCTCAGCGGCCTCTTTCCGAAACATAACGGTCTCACAGAAAGAGGGCACGGCCCTCCACGCCGTTTCATCCGCCAGCATGGCCTCGACCACGGCTGGCAGAGAGAGATCCTGCCTGGTCCTAGCGACCAGGGACCGCCGCTCCGGGCACCACGCTGAGCACTGCTCCAGCGTGTTCTGCGCGGAATCCCTGTCGCTCCCACAATGGTGGCATTGTGGTGTCGATTCGCGTCCGATTCTACTCAGGTACTCACCGAAAACACCGTGTCCGGTAAGTCAAGAGCGAAGCTGGTCTGACACGTCAAATTAACAATTAATTTGTATAATGTCACATGGCCCAGGGAAGTTCTTTGCTACCAAGTTAATCGTTTGTTTGTTAAAATATAAAAGATCAGGCCAGATCAACTAATAAACTTTTTATCGTCTTATCTACCTTGTATTACTTTGTTTCATTTTTATTTCAGCATTACTGGTAGTGTATGGAGATTAATAATGTAGGATAAAATATCATGGCGGGAAGATTTCTCTATTTCTCTAAATATATAGATTTCTCTAAAGATATCTCTATTTGAATTTAATGACATGGTGTCATCATCTTCATATCATCATATCAGCCTTTTTGAAGTCCACTGCTGAACACAGGCCTCCCCAATAGATTTCCAGGAAGAACGATTTTGAGCCCTCTCCATCCACCGACTTCCTGCGATCTTTACAATGTCGTCAGTCCTTCGGGTGGGGGGTCGTCCTACGCTTCTTTTTCCTGTTATTGGTCGCCATTCGAGAACTTTTACTCCCCAACGGTTATCAGTTCTGCGAGCTATATGGCCTGCCCATTAACACTTCAACTTGCAAATTTTGAGCGCTATGTCCGGTGACTTTGGTTCTTCTACGGATTTCCTCGTTGCGGATTTTATGACATAGTGAAACACCCAACATAGCTCTCTCCATTGCACGTTGCGTGACTCTGAGCTTGTGTATGAGGTCAATAGTCAGCGACCAAGTCTCAGTTCCATATGTCATCACTGGCAACACGCACTGATTGTAGACTTTCGTCTTGAGGCTCTGCGGTATTTGTGACGAGAAGATGTGTCTTAATTTCCCAAACGCTGCCCATCCGAGTTGGTTTCGTCGGCTGACCTCTTTGTCGAAGTTGGACTTGCCTAGTTGAATCGTCTGTCCCAAATAGACATAATGGTCTACAACTTTGATTGTATCACTCCCAACATGTACCTACTGGTACGGGTGCAACATGAGCATTTGACATGATTTTTGTCTTGCTCATGTACATTTTAAGACTTACCTGTTGGGAGACGATATTGAGGTCGCTGAGCATAGTGCCTAGGTCTTCCAGCGATTCTGCCATGAGGACTATATCTTTGGCAAATCGAAGGTGAGTGACGCGTTCGCCATTGATGTTGATACCATGTCTATGCCAGTACAAGAGCTTGAAAACATCCTCTAATGCAGAGGTGAACAGTTTCGAAGAAATAACATCTCCCTGTCTCACCCCTTTATGCAATGGGATTGGATTCGTGCTCTGATCCTGGAGTCGGATAGACACGGTGGCGTTACTATACAGACATTTCTACACTTCGATATACCGATAGGTAGTCGATTTGGCACCGCTGGAGTGACCGCAATATTGCCCAGGTTTCGACAGAATCAAAGGCTTTCTCATAGTCCACAAACGCTAAACAAAGTGGCCGGTTATTCTCTTCGGTATTCTGTATAACCTGCCGGAGCGTATGGATGTGGTCTATGGTGTTAAAGCCTTTTCGGAACCCGCCTTGTTCGGGAGGCTGGAAGTCGTCAAACCTACGAGCGAGACGATTAGTAACTACTCTTGAAAACAGCTTATAGACATGGCTCAACAGCGAGATAGGCCTGTAATACTTTAAGAGGGTGTTATCCCCTTTCTTAAAGAACAGTACCACCATGCTCCTGTTCCACGCCTCTGGCGTAGTTCCCTCGAGGATGAAGGAGTTGAACAGCTTCTGGAGGACCTTAAGTACCGGTGTTCCACCCGCTCTCAGAAGCTCTGTCTTTTTTCCGTCTTCCCCCGGTGCCTTGTTGTTCTTAAGCCGCTTAGAGCCGTTCGGATCTCGTATAGGCTGACGTCAGGAATGTCTTCAGTGTAGTGTCGGGCGGGCTCTTGCATCGCTAGTCGTGCTTATAGCAGGACAAAATTTACATTATTATGGTGTTATAATAATGTAAATTTTGCCAGTGTTAAGAGTGTTTTTATTGTTTATAGTATCATTTAGCCGTTTGGCCGTCTTGCGAATAAACATTGCGCTCTTATATTATTTATTTTTCTCGATTTTTTTTCCGGTTTTATTAGTAATTTTGGTGTTTTATTTAAATAGAGCTAGAGTTATTGACTCGGGTGTGAATAATTGGAATAAAATCTTAATGTTTCTTTGTGATTCATGCAAAAATAATCAAATTAAGAACGCAAGCAAAATTTACAGTATTATGACACATGCCATTAAAGAAGAAAAAAAATTCAATGATGTCACAAAGTCGTATCTTGTCGTTCGTCTTTGATATTTTATATAAAATAGCGTCTTTTAATATAAAATAATTATACGGATTATTTTTGCTCAAATCAAATAATAACACAAAGCTTTTATTCCAATAATTCACACCAGAGCTTGCTTCACACACGAGAGACTTGCTGACAGTTTGGCCAATGTCAAGTGATTTTGTTTTGTTTTATTTAATCTGAGTCAATCGTCATTTTTATATTCTAAACGTAATCGCTGAATGGCCGTCTAGATTTTTCTTTGATCCTATGTCGCACAAATGTTGTATCTATCTATCTATCTATAAATCCAATTCAAATTCACTTTCACTTCTATTGTACAGGTTTTTTTTTTAAAAAAACAGTGTTTGCTCGATTCTTCGTTTGTCTTCTCTTGAAGTAAAATAGCACTTCTAAATTAATAAATTTTTTTCGTGCTATTGTATATATAATTCAGTAATCTTAACGGAATTTTAATCAACAAATTGTGACATTATAGCTCAAGTATGGACAGTTAAATTACTAGTGTATTATGGTGCAATGTTATTTAAACGACGAGGAATCTCTAGAAAGTTCCGCGATGACGTTTAGGATAGAAAAATGACAATCAACATTCAACTAAGACTTTATAATCAATTATTAACGTGACACTGACAAAATTTACATCATTATGACACATGCCATTGAAGTGGAAGAAGACGAACAGTGTTTGCTCTTTGAGCAAAATTATACGCTGAGCCTTTTGGTCTGGCTGCAACACACATGAGTTAATGGGACACCTTAGTCAATGTTTTATTTAATCTATTTATTTATCTATCTATCTTGGCCTTTACATCATATACATCAATTTGTTAGGTAAAAGAGGTTACTTAATTAAAAAAACATTTCAGTTCTAAATTTTTCTGTAATTTCGGAATTCGACACTTATTTCCTATAATACTCAGACAAATGAATAATAATTAATTACTTAAGTTATAAATGACACATGCTCATAGTTTGTATAAAATACACACCATGATTTATGTTTAAGTAGGTAGGTAAATTTTATTGCCAAAATGAAAGTAACTGGGATGAAACTAGTAATGATTATCTCAAAATGTATGAATATAACTCAGACCGAATAAATATATGAGTGCGTGTATTTACATAAAGTAGCACTTTTTTGTGGCTTCACTGTGGTTGACAGCTAAGCGGTGTCTTTATATTTAATTGGTCTGAGGATTAAAACAACCAAAGTGCACCAACATAATCAACAGGATCTTTTAATTTGTTAACGAGTGGTTTAACGAGTGGTTTAACGTTTTGCTTTGAATGTCGGAGATTATTAAAGCGAATTAGTTACTTCTTAAATTACATTAAACGATACTTAACAAAGATAGGAACAAATTTCGATAACCACAATTCGAATTCAATATCATTTTCATAAAACTAGTTATCACAACTTAATATAAATTTCTGATAATTTATCATACTAGAATTATTTACGTATTTACTGTTACAACAATATTTAATTAGTTTTTACGTAAATATAGTGTTATTTACATTTTAAAAAGAGATTAATTTATGTCGATCATAAATCAAAAACTCTTTACAATATGTAACTTAAATGTACAGTAAAATTAAATGAATAAATACTATATACTTATTCATTTAATACATAGTTAGAAACATAATCTCATGACATACATACACATATAATAATAATAATAATATAATGCCGGACATTTCACACAGCGTCATCAAGCCTCAAAGTATGCAGAGCTTGTGTTATGGTAACCACATGTCTGATAAACTACTTATATGTATTATTTTTTGTAAATACATACATATAATACATAAAAAATATAAAAAAAATATAAAATATAAATACCCAGACCACGAGGCCACATACTGCGCCACAGAGGTCAAAATATTACGTCGGTTTCCCGAAGGAATAGTCAAATTTCTACTTGCTAACACACCTCTTTCTTCAATTATTTACCTACATTAAAATATATACCTACTTAACTTACGCTATAGAATTTTAATCTCAATCGCGTAAAAGATTACAAAATTACTTGCTCAGATAAAAAGAAGAGAAGAAGTCTTAGCCGGTGACTTTAAATTAACTTCTTCCATCCTTATTTCAACCAGCTTTCAATATAATTTGTCAAAATGCGACTTATTTCTGTCCATATAAACTTTATTTATAAAAAATGCACTTGCATTTTTGTAATTGACGTAACAATTATTCCTACTCTTAGACATCAAATCACACTTATCACATATTAAAACTAATTAACCTTTTCCTCACACTGGTTTCTGTTTCGTCGCAAAACTTGACATGTCACATTGTTCTTAAACTAGATAAACTTAGATCCAGCGAAATGAAGGATTTATTTTATAAATTAACTTAACTTTAAGCTTAACTGACAAATCACCAGAATTTTCGAACCTAACTCAAATTGAAAGTGTTTAAAAGTACCTACTACTTACATAGGTAATTAATTTATATATGTAAATTTTTATCACGTTTAATTAAAAATGGCAACGTCTCAGTGTCACAATAATTCCAAGAAAATATCCCATCACTTGTCAGATCACTTAGAATCTAAAATGAACAAGTGGCGGTATTTTTAATATTCGCTAACTCACATTATTATTGAACATGTCGTAATACGATCCTTTATAGAAATCCACAGCGTGTTATCATCAAGAAAAGTCCAAGGACTTAAAAGACCTATCTATCCTATCGTCTAACTAACCTGTCTAACCTGTCTAATGTCTATGCCTGGTTACCGGATCCTGTCGGTAACTGATAACAGCTCACATGCACCCACAAGATTCCACCACCATATTGGGTAAAGTTTTCTGCGTGACCGTGTTCGTGGAATCCAAGTACAGCAGCTGTAGCGAGCTGAAGGTGGTAGGCGCGCAGCAAGGCTTGAACTCCGCCTTTCGGTCTGCTACCGTGTAGAAATATTTCTGTAAACAAAATACACTATGAACTCAAAGTCACATACTAGCCCTGACTGATTGTCTCAATAATTAAGTTTTAAAAACTAAAAAGAAAACAGACTCCATTGGATACAATTTTAGGCCATAAAATTATTTTATTTTGTCATTTTTAGTCGAAAGTAGATATATTTCGTTTATATATGATATGGGTAGGCCAACTAAACGCACTGCTCTGCCTGTACGTAACAAAAATATCATCGATGTATACAATTTTTTTAAAGATTTTTGATGGTAGTTTAAAAACCGCTCAACCGATTTCGATAAAATTTTAATGAGACCACCTGGGAAGTATACCCTATCAAACAAAAAAGAATTTTTCAAATCGATTCAGGCGTTTCCGAGTCCATCCATACCGGTAAACATACAAAAAAAAAGATTCCGGCAAATTGAGAACCTCTTCCTTTTTGATGAAGTTGGTTAAAAATAACCATGAATTAATTCCACCATCTCCTTTACACAACAGGACAAGCAAACGTACCGCTATGTTCCATCCATACCTTTTCAGTCTACATATATGTATAACGTACAGCCAAGTATTGGAATATATTGCCGTCGTCTGTCTTTCCTGAAAACTACGATCTGGATCTCTTCTAGTCAAAAGTAAAGAAGACACCTGGTCATTTTCATAAATACGGGTTTGACTCACGTGTAATTTTATCGATAGAGGCACCGATACCCATGTTTATCAAAATGTATAGTACAACTCACGAAAGTTTTGAAAGTGAAAAATACACCTGGTCTTCTAGACCTGCGTGCCCCATCGTCGGCCATATTGTCGCGAGTAAATCATTGTATTCATAAGACGCTGTATCATTTGTGACATATTTGAAATATAGGAGGCTTGCAGGAACTATATCATCCTCTCATATTATTTGACCTTTATCATTATCAAGCAAGACTATTGTCAATTGAATTCATAATGAACTTACCCGTATAATATTATGGTGGTAACTATTAGCCGTGGTCACCGCCGAAATAGGAGCACAGCTTCCTTTACAGAAGTAGGCATGGTAACCCTCTGGGCGGATGATCCAGTCGTCCCAGCCTAGTTCCTTGAAGCTGACGAAGAGTGGTTCCCGGCAGCATTCTGTGGTTGTGGCGCTGCAGTCCAGGGCTCGGCCGCGACGTCTCTTGCCCGCGTACTTGGTGTATAGCACGAGGAATGGCCTGTGCTTCTCGTGGAAGGATAAGGGCGAGCGGCGGAGCTGTGGGAAAAGATATGGTTATTGAATTGAGTAGGAGCCATTTTCTGAGGGACGCTAAAATTAATGTCAACGTTGTGTGGCTCTAAGATAAACCTGGATGCGCCACATCAAGTGTTTGACACTGTTTTTGCTGATTGTGTGTGCGTGAGTAACAAATAAATAAGTGTCTATGTGTATGTCGTACCTAGACTACTTTTCAACCGACTTAAAACTTGTTTTTTTTGTTTATTATGTTTTTTATTTACCTCATAAGTCCGTCATTTATGAACCGATTTGAAAAAATCAGATTTCATATGAAAGGATTTACTTCCCGATTGGTCCTATAGTATTTCATAAAATCGGTTTAGTAGTTAGGTTTTTAAATAAAAAAAAACTTAAAAAATATGTCATACACTTGGATGAAACGAAATTTTGATATTTTTATGCATGAAGTCGGTTGACTTTTTAGTTTTTAAAAGTTTTTGAATTATTGTTTACGGACAACGCTGGCAGCAGAGGTTAAGGAGGGCACTAAAAAAAGATTTCTCTAGACAGACCATTAACTGAATAAACATCAGAATACATGTAAAAATAAATGAAGATTTTGGCTTTTAGGTAAACTTTAAAGCTTATAACGCCACAGTTTTTTAAGATATTTAAGAATATTGGCATCTGAGCTCAGTTGGTAGTAGCTCTGCCTTCTGTAGGACTTCTGTAAGCTGTAGGTTGAGGGTTCGACTCCATCCCAGAACAAACATGTGATGAATATAGGTGTTAGTTCTATGTCTGGGTGTTACAAGTATCATAATCATTTATATAAAAATACATATGTATTCCAACAGTCCTCAGGTCACCATAATGTAAGCTATGCTTAGTTTGGAGCTAGATGGTGTTGTGTGCATTGCCCACCAATATTTATTCATCATTCATTTACTTATATTTACCTGGCAAGTTCTGCAAGCCACGTGCAGTGTATGCAGCCTCTCCATCCCTTCCAGCCACACGCGAACCGCCCAGGCCAACTCAACCCTGACCCAACCCTCGCCTATATCTGTCTCCTTGATAGCTATAGGTTTGGTCTTCTTGAATTGCTGCTGGCTGTCCCAATGCGCGGCTTCGGAGATCACAAAGGTTTGGTTGTACTCGTCCATTGGGTCACGCTCCTGGAAAAAAAGTTAATTTAGTTTTCTTACATTTAGCAAATACTAAGTATATTTTTATATTTAAGAATCTTAATCATGCTGAGCATCTTTGTCTAAAGACTTCTGGTGTGAAAGAGGCTGTCTTGACCTCCTTTTCGACCTTGAGATTATTTTTTGTGTAGATAGGTATCTATTTAACATGCGATGCTACTTGCGTAGACACCCTGGCCGCATCCCATCTGTCGAGAACTTCCGTTAAAACTGGCAAATATGCCGGTCTTGATAAGGCCTACATATTAGAACCTTTTGGAGTCGAGACCCTGGGCCCGTGGGGAACAGGAGCCCACCGCGTTTTCAAATTACTGCGTCTAGTAGAAACATTGTGTCCTAAGAATTGGCTCCTATCTTGTTCAGCTTATTACTTACTTACTTAGCCATCCAACGTGGCAATCCCGCCAGTGTCTTGGGAATGCTGCCCTCTGGCAGTGATCTGGATCAGTTGAGCTATCTATAGACCATTTTAAACGTTCCTTAACTCAACTCTAGCTCAACTCTCAGCTCAAAGAAAAACGATGTTTATTCTTGTGACGTACCTTATAAAACCAAAGTTCTACCACGTTGACCTCTTCAGGTTCCACGTCTGGTGGCAGCTCGAACTGCAGGCACTTGAAAGGATACCTTCCAGAGGTCAGGCATTCACCTGGAACAAGATACATTCTTCTATCAGCACTAGTTCACAATCAACTAATCATCTTCTGTTGAAGATGCTTCTGCTTCTTCATCGTTTTACTGTGTTCGGTACCTAATTTGAAGCATTTGAAGCAAAACATGGTTTGCCAAGAAATAAGCAACGATAACACTATTTTGACAGCGCTTAACGCTGTCTAAATTAATAGTGTTTCTGCTCATGCATGTTCTTTGACTCTGCATGATCAATATGAGGAATCTGGCAGATTCCAGAAATTGATGTTCTTCATGGATCTTTCATTCTGCGTTTTTTATTCACGCGACGAGAAATCAAACTCACAACTTAATAATACCTAGACGACGAGATAACGCACGGCAATTGATTTCTATATATAAGAGTAACATCACTAGTTTCTGCCCACGGCTTCACACACGTGGTACCTACATAAAAACTAGCCTAAATATTAATCTAGATTACAGTCTGCTCTTATACCAAATTTCATCCAAATTTGCCAATTCGTTGTGAAGTGATTGAGTCATAAACGAATATACAAATATCAACTCAAACTTTAAGCTTCATAATAGTAGGATTTTTTTTAAAACAGAGCAAGATATAATTGGCTCAGTGTAATGATAAAAGGTGTCACACATGCCACTTATCTACGACCTGGGGTCACTCCTTGGTCCAATTAACATAGGGTCAGCATAGTACAGATACGATTGTACTGTATACGTATCTTCTACGAATTGTAGACAATGAGCCGTCTACAATTCGTAGAAGATACTTCAAGGGGAAACTTCTATATACACCTAGTACTATAAGCAAACTAAACTATATACACCTAGTACCATAAGCAAACTAAACTATATACACCTAGTACTATAAGCAAACTAAAGTATATACACCTAGTACTATAAGCAAACTAAACTATATACACCTAGTACTATAAGCAAACTAAACTAAGTAGGTCCGTTTTAGAGTGAACTCATTTGTTAACCGACTTCAAAAAAAAGGAGGAGGTTTTCATTTCGGTTTCTTTTTTATGTTTGTTGTAACTTTGTCATATTTATGAACCGATTTCAAATAATATTTGTGAAAGGATTACTTTTGGTCCCATACAAATTTCAATATCGCTATAGCGATAAGGCTGCTCACCTTATTAAGTAAGTTATGTTATTGTTTATTTTTATTTTTATTTTATTCATTATAGGAAAACTTACAGCTATGTAGATACAATGTTAATTATGAAATACATAATATATGCAAGGCATATATTTTACAGAGAGCCAATTAAAAGTTTCCACTTGTAGTTAAAAAAAAGAATATAAGTAAGTAGAAATACAGTAGCATAGAAAATCATTGAATGCATGATATTTTGAAGAACAAAAAACAAAACAAAACAATTACATATAATGAATAAACTACGATTGATTTACCAAGAAGAATTTATCATTGAGTATGCGCTTTTATTTACTTATTGGAGTGTTGAAAATGTCAATGTCAATGTTTGCCTTTGCCTTTGCATGCTCTAATTATGAAAGCATTTTGCCTCTAACTCGTTTTGGCATGCTGAACGTGTAGAGTTATAGGATTTCTTAACCCAATCACAGTGCGCAGTTCCAATAGTTCTAGCAACTCCAGACAGTCAACTGTACCATTCGCTATGCCCATGAGGTATGACAAATCGGAGATACATCTACGTTCAAAAAGGGAGAGGAAATGAAAATTTGCGACATCTTGTCTTATAGTCAGGAAAGTAGGTATTGGCGCGAAACTGTAAATAACGTAAATATCTTTTTTGAATACCCTCTAACCTAGTAATATAGATGTCGTAGCATGGGTTCCAAACCTGAGAAGCGTATTCAAGGTGACTACGAACGCATGCGCAGTACAGGATTTTAAACATTTTTATACTATTGAATTCAGAGGACATTCGGAAAACGAAACCAAATGCACGGGACGTTATTGTAATATTCCATGTGGTAGTCAATAAAGAGTTATCTATGTTTTAATCAGCCTTTTTTACCTTTTATTGCTGCATACCTATGGTTTCGCGAATAAATTATTGTATTGTATAATATCTACAAAGCCGAAGGCTTTGCATTCAGCTCGAGATGAATTTTCTATTGTTATCTGTAATAAGTCCTTATATCAGAGAAATCGATGTGCATATTATTATAATTTATAAAATTACTTTTAAAAGTATATGAAAGCTAAAAGCTATATGAATGTGTTATTAACCCTCCTTAAGAGTGTGCGGTCAGTGGTAATGTATGAACTCTTATAAAAATATACAATCCACCTGATAAAATATCTATAAGTAACCGTAGTTTTCTTGTTTACAAAAAAATATTTCGCGTAAACAGTGTAGTAAAATATATTTTTGATAAACCGATATATCTTAAATTATACGAAAAATTCCACGATTATTTTTATTACCAATTAGTTCCGTAACTGCGTACATAAATCAAGGCTTCAATAAATTGAAAATGATATTGATTTCTTTTATTATATTTTGATAACTGAAAATAACGTTGAGAAATAAAATTGTGACACATTTATTTTTTATTGCACAATAATGTTATATCATATATTTAAGTAGTTCGCAGGTCTTACGTGACCGGAGCACGTACTACGCGTACCCTACGTGATTGATGCAGATGCTGCGATTCCATAGTGGCTTACGCAAGTTCTACGTTGTCTACGCTAGTTCTACGTTGTCTACGCATATGCTACGTGGGTTCTACGCTGTCTAAGCTTGTGCTACGCTAGTTCTATGGGCTACGTCTATGGGCTACGTCTATGGGCTACGTGGTATACATTTTGCGTAGCTCTTGAGTTACATAAGTTTGTTAGCTTTTGATATACGTTTTTCAAGTTATATTGGTTTCGGTTTTTACTCTTTTAAGAAAGATATGTCAAGAAGATTTCTCAAAATATGTAATTTAAGAGTACATAAAAACAAAATAATTTTGTAAAGTTTTGCATATTCCACTATTTTTAATAGCAGTGATATTGATTTCCACATCAGATATTAACGAACATACTGTCTCAAAACTTGTCTTTTCATTTAATAATAAATAATAAATATTGCTGGACAATGCACACAACACCATCTATCCCCAAACGAAGCATAGCTTGTACTATGGTGACTAGATGGCTGAAAGAATACTTATATTTTTTAAATACATACGTATGATACTTTATAACACCCAGACACAGAACAAACACCTATGTTCTTCACACAAATGTTTATCCTGGGAGGGAATCGAACCCTCAACCTACAGCGCAGAAGGCAGAGCTACTACCAACTAAGCTGACGGGCCAGTCAATAATAATAGATAACACATGTTCATTTTGAAGCTGTATTTTGCGCTGACGTGGTTCTATTACGCAGGTAATGGAATTCAGTAGATAAAAAATGACATAGTTATACCTACATAAATTGATGTAAATTTTCAATTAATCCAGGTTACGCATCGTGACTCGTAAAGTCGATAAGTAAATATTGACTTTTTATATCGTATAGAAGTGAACACCCGGGCTATCAAAGTGTTTGGCTCAACACAATAACTACAAGTAGGCGTCGTGACCTCACGACTCAGACACTCAGTCTCCGCGTGCTCGTCTTTATCAGTCATTAGGTCATCAAATAGATAGTAGGATTGGTAGGCTGTTTTGGACCACTAGCGGTAGGTACCCCAAACGATTATCGCGCTGGTTCAGTCGGCTGCAGTGAGACGATTAGAAAACTTTGAAAATAGTGTCAATGTAGTTAGTTAAACCTGTTTTTTGATTGTCTGTTATACATTATTTTAATGATGTGACAGCATTTTTTTTTGTGTTAATATAAACTATTCCTAATTAATATGTTATATTAGTTTAGCTTAGTATGTTTTGCTGTAATTCATATATTTTTCATTTATTATTCATATTATGTTATGTTATTGTGTATTTATGTTGATTTGTGTACCCTTTTAAAAAAAATCTTCATCTAATTTTTGCATTAATTGCAATTCATTCATTAATGTACACAGTTCGTAATCAATAGTGTCTGAATAAATGAGATGAAATGCTTTCGTCCATCGAAATTCATTGCATTTTGGCAAAGCTAAGCTTGAACTTAAACATCATCTAAGAAATCAATCATCTAAATCTTGAAATGTATAAACTCTCTTGTATTAGTATATCGTAGTTAAGGTAGTTATAAGATAGATCATATAAAAAAGCGCTAGGACCAAGACGAGTTTCTTGCCAATTCTTTTAGGGCTTGGGTTAGGAGGAATTGGCACCTAAATTCACCTAGTATGTATGTAAATATTGGCACATAAATTCACCTAGTATGTATGTATGTAAGACGTTTCAAAGTGATCCTTGGGATTGTATTGAATAAAGTATCTTTTGACTTTTGACTTTGACTTTGATCTCTAAATCATAGGTTTAGCCTGGTCAATTAGGCCACGAGCACTGCGCTGCACAACCTCAAAGACATACAATAGATCACATACAGTAGATCTCTGTTGCGCGTGTGTATGAATGGGTATCCAGTCCGGAACTATGCCTTATCGAATTGGGGCGGGTGCGATATTGAGCTAGTAGTTGACCCCAAGCTAATTGCCCTTATCTGATAACGACATCTTAGAAGCATGGTTTATTTACTACGAGCTACTTTTAAAAATTTTCTTACTCAACATTTTTTATTTTCAAGTTATAATCAGATTCTAACAATAGCTTCGCAATATTAAAATTGATTATACACATACAAACTTGATGAGTTTTAGTAAAATAGTGATTTTCTTAGAATGAGTACTAGGAATAGAAACAAATTATACATCCTTAGGGATGGGTTTTACTTAGCTAAAAATAAGGTCAACTAGTAAATAGGTCCATTAGGTCTATTATGGAGAACACAGTGCGTTTCTATAATAAGCTTACTGCAACAAAACTTAAAGCATAGAAGAGTGGTATTGCGATGAAATCGTATTATGGTATAAATTACTATAATCTTGATAAGAATGCATGGCCTCATATTGCTCTGCCCTCAGACAGTTAACCGACACACTTGAAATGTATCAACTCTCTTGTATTAGTATTCTCTCGTGTATGATCCATCTTATAACTAGCTTCACTATGAAAAACTAATACAGGATTCATAACTACTCAATCGAAGATCTATTTCGTCAGACAACCTTAATGTCTTGAGATCTAGCTGGAAGTCTGAGGAGAATATATCTAGATACCAAGACAATTAGAATGTTTTTGTAATTTGTGTTTTTTGTTTTTTCGATTCCAAACGAGATGTGTGTATGTTTACAATTAGTCCACGCTCTTACATGACAGTAACATTTTTCTTTGTTTTATTTTGATGATAAAAACATGTGTAGGTACCTAATCTTTGATATTTCCGCGATATTTAAAGTGACTTCTAAACTCTGGGTGATAGGACAGGCGCGTGTTTGGCGGCTGATTAAAAACTGCCAAGTGTGTGTCGCACCACGTGTCACAGTTTATTGTACGGACCTAGGAATTTCTACACAAATCAACCCAAGAAATTTATAAATATTTCGATAACAACAATTTTCAAGTTTACCTAGGATAAAAATGTAATGAAAATATAAAGTTTAAATAATATTGTGTCAGTTTATTGCGTTTATTTGCTTTATATAAGTAAGTTATACTTCATAATTTAGTGCACCCCGACCAATCTTCCAAATGAGTTAAGCTTCTTTCTATCCAAAGGTTGTCTGGAAGAATTCGCTTCCTTCTATTAGATTATTATTTTCGAACCATTTTTGGATTATATTTAAGTGTAAGATCAAGGATTAAAGTTTAAATTGGTCATTAACACTTCTTTACAAACCAACTATAATTCTAAAATAATAATCTAATAGCTTGACGATACAATTTACAAGTTACGTAGTTTTTACTTCTATCGGCAGTCTCCAATGACTGCCCCGCATTTGTAATATTCTATTGTATTCTACCTATATTGTTATGTGGCTCAAATAGGTCTACATCTCAGCGAATAGCTGTTCCAAACCAATGGAGGATTAGGGCAGCGCTGGTTCTCGGAGCCTGACGTAATGTGAGACGTTACGAATACCGGTAAAAACACAAACATTGCATAATATCATAGATAGTAAATAATGAATTAACATACCTACTTATTAAAATCTCGATATTGAACCAGAAATGTCTAGATAATAATCAGCTGTTGTATACAGTCGTGATAAGTGTGACGTGAGGCAAGAGGCGTGTGCGACTATTACCGGTACTTACTAGATACTTTAGATAGATAAAGGTTTAAATCAATAATGCTGGACATTTCATACAGCATCATCTGGCCTCAAAGTAAGCAGATCTTATGTTATGGATACCCAATGACTGATATACTACTTATATAGATTTACAGACTGCCTGAGTACCTACTACTTCTTTCACCATCATGGTTCTTTTACTATCGTTTACAATTTAGTCCAATCACTACATATTATAAAACAAAGTCACTTCCCGCTGTCTGTTTGTCCCTATGTATGTATCTTTAAAAATACGCAACGGATTTTTTTTTTTAAAAGATAGAGTGATTCAAGAGGAAGCTTTATACGTATAATGCATGCATAATATAGTAGAGATACACTGACAATTTTAGAGGTTTCTAATGTGGTGTCGTAAATAAACACATTTTTTGCGCTCACATTGCAAGTTATCTCTTAGGGATAACTCACAATAGTATCAGCATTGCACCCGTGCGAAGCCGGGGCGGGTCGCTAGTAAATTATGAAAACCCAAGCATTGCTTAAACGAAAAGATAAGATAGACTTAACATTGTAGGACGAGTTTCTTGTCAATTCTTCTCGGACTTCAGTGAGATAATTAGTCTTAGTAAATGTATCTAGATAACTCCTCATATGTCCAGCTAGTTCTCAAGACTTTCAGAGGATGTCTGAGGGGTTCGATTCAAATCTTCGATTAAGTAGGTATCAATCTTGTATTAGTGTTTCGTAGTTAAGCTAGTGATAAGATGGATCACAAAAAAAAGCGCTGGGACCAGGACTAGTTTCTTGCCAGTTCTTCTTGTTTTTGGGTAGGATTAATTGGCACCTAAATTAACCTAGTATGTAAGACGTTTGAAAGTTATCCTTGAGAATGTGTTGAAAAAGTGTATTTATGACTTGACAACATGTTTTTATACATATAAATTGTGTACAAAATAAATATATACAAAGTTACTGTGAGGTTTTGCTTCGTGCCATTTCATGATTCTTGTCGGAATATATTGCCGTATTTAGGCAGTACTTTTAGATTGCTTTGACTCATAAGCTTATTTTTAAAGTTTTTTAAACTTATGCGATCAGAACACATTATTATAAATATTAACGGGTATTTATCGGGTTTATTTACCTATTTTTCCCAACTTTTCGACAGGTTTACACTCTGTCGTGGTCACGGGATGACTCAACGTCGGGCAAAATAGGTAAATAAACGCGATAAATACCCGTTAATATTTATAATAAAGCTTATTTTTATCTTTTTTTTTCTTTTTACATATGAAATCCGACAAACAACATAAATGAAAGGGAGAAGATTAAATCTATGTTATAAGTAATAATAAATATTTTTGGACAATGCACACGACACCGTCCAGCCCTAAGCTAACTAAGCAGAGCTTGTATTATATTGAACAGATGACTGATGAATACTTATATATTTTTTAAAACTTATGATACTATATAACACCCAGACATAGAACAAACATGTATGTTCAACACACAAATGTTTCTCCTAGGACGGAAACGAACACAGCCCATAGCACAGAAGACAGAGCTCTATCAAGCTGACGGGCCAGTCAAGCAACGAAAGCTTTAAACATTGTTTTAACGAAGAGATAATTAGATTAAAGGCCATTTTTTTTCTTTATAGTCTTAAAAATATTCCCATAAGTACATATACGGATAGGTACGTTAGGTAATTTCTGAGAAGCTATATATTTTTGGACTTTTTTCTTTTACTTTTACTGTGAGACTTTGTTCTTGGCAAATTTCATGATTCTTGGTCAACGAGAAGTACCCGAGAAAATTTATATATACTGGCAAGTATCGAAATATGTTGCCGTATTTTTTTATTGCTTTGAAAGCTTAATTTTTTCGCGAGGTACTTACGGAACCGGAAGAAAAAACCAAAGTGAAAGTCAAGAATAAATTTAAGTTGTAATAATTATGCGCAGCAATGTATGTATTGTCGTTCTATCAGATCAATTCTTACTTTAACGATTAACTAATGAAACGATCGAGAGACGAGTGGCCTCTAGTGACAATCGCAATTAGCTATTCACTGATACCTTTACCTGATTTTACAAGCATGTAAAATCTGTAGATTACCCCCACCGGATAATTTACCGAAGAAATACATTATTTCACTTTCAAAACATTCGTGAGTTGTACTGCTCGAGTTCACGGCTACCTTTAAACCCTTTGAGTGGGAACCGTGAACACGAGCGAACCGCGGATCAAACTCACCCTGATGAAGATTCTCTAGATGAATCGAAACAGTGTCGGTGCCTCCATCGACAAAATAAAATGTGAGTAAAACCCGTGTTTATCAAAATGTGTAGAAATACATTACATTAAAATACAAATTACAAACACATACGTGTCTAGGTAGTTTTACATTGCCATGAAAAAACTTTTAATATTATTTTTAAGAAATTTAACCTGCGTTTTGAAACAACAAGATCTGAGACATTTCTGTGGCGTGCGTGATGTTTAAATAAGTTGTTAATTTTACCAATGTTAGCAATAAGCCGAGAAGAGAGAAAAAACTGAGGCCCTACAATGTATCCTTGCGCTACTCCGAGCATCACATTGCATGATATTTTCCACTAGAAAATAAATAATAAATTTGACAAGCCTGTTAGCTCAATTGGTAGCTCTGGATTCTGCGATGTAGGTTGAGGGTTCAATTTCCTCTCAGGACAAACATTTTAGTGATTAACATAGGTGTTTGTTCTATGTCTGGGTGTTATAATAATATATAAGTATTCTATTAGTCATCCGGTCACTTTAGTACAAGCTATGCTTAGGGTTTAGATGGTGTTGTGTGCATTGTCCACCAATATTAAATAAACAAGGACTTACCCTCAGTCGGGAAGATAATCTTCTGCTCCGTCCGTCCATAATAATCATCGAACTCCGTCGGTTTGTCCGTTCCTTCACTCAATGTCTGACCCTGCGCCACCGGCATCGGTAGACTGTTCACCGGCAGCGCTACAGCGGGCTTCTTGCTCATCCTCAGCTTCTTCAGGATCTGCTGCTTCACAAACTCAATCCTCGCTTCCGTCAACTCCTCAACACTGAGATCTCCATTAGCGCAGTTCCCGCAACTGCCCATCATCTGTCCCTCTAAACTTACAAAGCTACTGACTAGAAAAAATACTGCCACTCGTGTCACTAACATTTTAAGATTTTAATCTCTGTTCTTCGTCGTAGGCAGTTGAAATATGACAGTATGTCCATGCGTACGACCTAGTTCGTGGCTGGGGCGCAACTGACTCGCGCGACGCTGTCAATCTATATTTATCGAGGGGTTCCTCCACCAGGTCTCTCGAACTGGACAATGGACCCGCGTGATAGCAGATGTATTAGCGGGAACTGTTGCTTCAACTGTGGTTTTACGATGGTTTGTTTATTGTAAACCTGGTTGTAAAGTCAATGTGGATTTTAGTACAGATGCTGTCTAGTGCATCAACAGAGTTTAAAAACAGTTCAACGACTGTTTAAAACGCATAGTTAGCCAAGTTTAGAAAAATAGTATTGTACAAGTAAAGTTGATCTTCAATCTGGTTCCCACAAACAAGCAATGCCTAGTTTGATGTACTTTCTCCACTAATATTTTTTTAGTCAGTTTTTTTTTTGGAAATTGTCGATATCTGTATGTATGTTATGTATGTTTTCATGGCTAAACGGCTGAACGGATTTTGATGAAATTTGGAAAGCAGAAAGATTGTACTCTAGGGACGAACAAAAGCAACTTTTTATGTAGATACCACACGTGCAAAGATGCGAGTAGCAACTAGTAATAAGTAACTATTCGTGCACACAACCATCTAGCCCCAAACTAAGTCTAGCTTATAATATGGTGATCAGATAACTGACTGGATACTTATATATATATTTATATATATATATATATACATACTTATGAAACTTTATATCATTCGATGGAAAAAACACTTGTTTTACTTATTATTCATCACACCTGTTTTCAAATGCTTGTCCTGGGAATCGAACCCACAATCTACGGCGTAGAAGGCAGAGCAAACTGATCTGACAGGCCAGTCATGTACGAGTAGATGCCACTATTTACTCGTATTTCGAACTTCCCGAACTACTATGGGATACCTTCCGTTGACCTAGAGAAAATTTGAAGAGAATCAAGGTCTCACAGCAAGGTCTCAAAGCAGCAACAAGGACGACCTCTGAGGCGCAGTGGGTGAAGCCCCGCCTGAGACGCAGAAGGTTGCGGGTTTGATACCCACGGAAGAAATGTTTATATTATCTGCAATGTTTGTTTCGAGTCTGGTGTTTTATTATGTATAGCTATTATTCGCGACTTCGTCCGTGTGAATATCAGTCATCGCGGTTGGATAAATATTATTACTATGTCCTTCCATGAGGTTTAAGCTAACTCTATATTAAATTTCGTCAATGTAGATTCAGTAGTTCAGCCGTGAAATCGTTACAAATAGATAGACAGGCAGAGTTACTGCGCGCGTGAACCCGAACAAAATTATTTTGTTGCGGACTCATTTTAAAATTATGGTATCTGCTAAGATGTTCATTTAAATCAAGTGAAGTCAAGGACAATTTTGTTCACAAGTAAATACTTGTGATGAATGCTATATTTATTTGTATAGAGATTATACAAATAAATATTGTATATATTAATGTTGTTAAAACTCCTTCGTAAATAATGCATTAATTTCGAACAAATTTGATTACCATAAAAAAGGTTAAAGTGAGTCAATCTTAAAATATAGACATTATGCTGTCGCGGACTGTTTTTTAGAACTTTTGAAGAGGAATAAGGAAGAGGAGAATTCCATCTTACATCATTTTTGCGTAACTTAAACCGTTTACGCAGCGTACGCAACAGAAGCTCTCAAAAAGCAATTTTTTCCCGTTTTTGCAACATTTTCCATTGATGCTTTGCTCCTATTGGTCGGAGCGTGATGTTATAAAGACTAAAGCCTTCCTGTATAAATGACCAAGATAAAAATCATTTTTCAATTGAAATCAGTAGTTCCTGAGATTAGCGCGTTCAACCATACAAACAAATAAACAAACATTCAGATTTATATTAGTTTAGATTATGTGTGTCTTCAGATGATTTTTTACAAAAATACATTTTATATGTTTTTACTTTTACCATCCGCTTTACCTACTCCATAACGATCAGCTGAGGATCATTAAAAATGGCTCAGCACCCGCATCTGACTGTAAAATCGGGTAGGTAATTTTCGCTGAACTATATAACACTTGAGTGAGGATTTCTACGGAACAGATCCCAGATGAGTGCTGCGTGGAGACTGATGATGAAGACGACAGTTATAGTCTTCAAATTATTGGGGGTTAGTCCTCACTGTCTAACAGAAGAGCTAGGAAAATTTTAACAAATGCACCTGTAACCGAACCGACACCACATGTACTGATTCGTCTTTTCTGCGGGTCTTGTTGGCAAGGTCGAGAGGTTAGTGTGGCAGGCAGAGTGACGTCAGCGGAGAGGAAACTTCACCCACCTCAGCGTGCTGGAGTGGATCCATGAACGAAAGTTTTCAATTACAATTAACTGCTCTGTAACTTTACTGACGCCACCTAAATCACCTTCAACAGACGAACGAAGGCCAATGATGATGATGATGTATGTATATAACAACAAACATTTGTCCCGCGGCGGGATTCGACCCCCAAACCTTCTGCGTCTTAGCCGAACTTTAGCCCATTGCACCACAGAGGTCGTTAAATTTACTTACCTACGTTTATTTTCTGGTTCAACCTTTGCTCACATAAATGTCAAGACGTAGTCAGAGCCATGGTAGGCCATGCGTTATCGGTGCCATGACCATGTGCATAAACAATGCACAAAGGAATGCATTCGGAGCTCGGGCCGAAGTCCAACACCATTGAATGGACCCGCCGTGGACGTAATCAGAGCTGTCGAAATGCAGATATGGCAGGGGGGTGATGGGGCCTGGAGTTTTCCACCCACCAATATTTTGGAAGGTTAGAACCTTCCGTGTTTTATGGGTTACTAAACACCAAAATACAAATTAGACATTAATGTGCCTAGGTTATACAAATTATATTTTAAGGGTTCATCTAATGCGATCAATCTGTAGGTTTTCTGTGTTGATAATATCAACATGACATGGATATAAATTACAAGGACCAACAATACGCCTATCTTATATCAAAATATAACTATAGCCTAGAATATAATAGAATAGAATAGAATATCTATACATAAAAAAGAAAGAAATAAAGTTCATTTGACACACACAGAGGAGAAAAAAATATATGAAGCAGCTACATGCAAAATAAATAAAAATAGGGCAATACTAAACGCGAGTAAGTTCTCTAGGAGTGCGGTCAAACAGGTCTCAGCTTATTGCTACTCCCAAATATGGAGTTTTATGTTTTATTTTATAAGGTGTAGGTACATATATGGCAATATATTTTATTAACCAACATAATTAAAGTACTAGTATTTAAGTACAATGGGCGGCCATATCGATTGAGACTGATTTCTTCCTGGCAACCTTTGGATGGAAAGGATCGTATAAACTAGAGTGGACGGTGTAGCGTACAATATTTAGTTATTTATTTATTAGTTGCATCAACAAGCATTATACACTAACACTTCCAAATATAATTACATGATAAAATTAGATTATATTTGATAAATAATGAATACAATTTCTAAATAACATTTGAGTAGGAATTTAAGAATTAATTAATGACAACTTTATACCAAATTTAAAGGCGTTGAGGCGACATGAAAATACATCAATATCTAGATGTCTTTCCATTACCATCTCATCGAGAACCTTAACGAAATATGACACAGTAGTGTTATGAATCTTATTATAATTATTTAAAAATCGATATATTATACAATCCTGATCGTACACATGTAATGTGGCTGTGAGAGTTGTCAAATACAATGTTTGGGTGTGTTTCTGACTACCTTCGACATCCGATTTCAATTAAAGAAGAAGGTTCACAATTTGATTTTTTTGTATCTATCTATCTAACGGAATCTTTAAACGCGTTTGTCATCCCCTTCAAAACGTCGGATTGATTTGAAATTTTGCTAACTCATCAAGGACTGATGACAATGCAATAATTTAAATAGTTTGTCCTATTATCCTGATCAGGACTTTGAGGATTAGCGATTTTCCAAATCCGATTGTTAAAACTAAAAAACACGCATTTGTAGATAACACCGAACTAAGAAGTAGCAAATAAATAATAGTAAAAAAAACTAAAAAACATGTTTTAATAGAAACGCAAAATAAAAGAAGCAAAAAATTTTCAATAAATTTAAATTGAGAATTGTGAGATTAACAAAAAAAAATATTTCATTGTAGAAAAGCGTGGGGTGCTTGATGACAATTCTTATAATATTTTAATGACAGATTTTGGTAAAAGTAGAAGAGTCATTAATATCTTAAAAAGCACCCCTCGCTATTCTTAATTTAAATTTATTGAAAATTATTATCTACTTTTTAGTTTGGTTTTCTATTAAAGCGTGTTTTTTCGTTTTTTTTAAACTATTATTTATAATAACTCCGTCATTTATGAACCGATTGATTTTTTTCATGGTTTCATGAAATTCTTTCCGATATACTTTCCATCAAAATCAGTTTTGTTATGTTTGCTTGAAATTTCGTATATTGCTTTCCTGTGATTTAATGTGGATTTAATAGTGGTGCTTACGAATTTCGAAAAATTATAAAGAACTAAGAAACTCAATATAAAATCTTTAATTCGGTTGTATTTATATGGCTTCAAATTTCATTATTGATTTATTGAGTTATTAACTTTGCCAGAACTGCGTCATCTTTTTAAAACGTAATTATTTTGTATCATGAATCTAAACGCAGGGATGTGGTTTTAATATAAGGCACAAGCCTCACGTTGTTGTGTTTTGTTCTTCCCCAACTCGCCCCTATCCTTGGGTACGTCCATGGGAGTACACCATGCGTGTCCCACGTGGTCCGAAGTGGCACGCGCCTGCGCCGTGATGACACCATCTGTTCAATTAGGGCTTGTACGGCACAACAGCAGTTAAATCGTGCGAAATATATTTACTAGCTATTGCCTGTGACTTCGCACGCGTTGTACCTACATATTAGGTTGGGGAAAAAGTCTTTTCGCATTATAGTATGTATAAACTTGTAATAAAATCTCTTTGGCTATACTATTTGTATCTGGCTGGTTTTGGTATCATTAAAAGTTTAAATGTTAAAGAACATAATTCCAAATTCAAATAAGGAAAATGTGTGATTTTTTATTTGTTTTTCGTACTGTCAAGATGAGTGAATCTAATGAAGAAATTCGATACATTTTAAAATTTTACTACAAAAGAGGTAAAAATGCAACGCAAGCCTCGTAAAAAGTTTGCGATGTTTGTGGACCTAGTGCAGTGTCTGTGAGAGTAGCACAAATTTGGTTTAAGCGTTTTCAATACGGAAATTTTTATGTCAAAGACGCACGTCGCTCTGGTCGCCCTATTACGGATAAAATGGATGCCATTTTTGAAAAAAAAGAAGCAAGATCGGCATATCAGTAGTTACGACGTAGCTGAAGAACTGGGAATTGACCACAAAACAGCTTTGGCGCATTTAAAAAAACTGGGTACACAAAAAAGCTCGATATTTAGGTACCTTCCGAGCTCACTGAAATAAACATAATGAACCGTGTACTCATTTGTGATTCTTTATTACGACGTGATGCTGTGTGTGTGGTGGGATTGGAAGGGCATTATTCATTATGAGCTGTTACCACCAGGTAGGACCATCTATTCTGAACTCTACTGCGAACAACTAATGAGATTAAAGCAAGAAGTTGAGAGAAAGCGGCCGGAATTAATCAACAGAAGGGGTGTGGTTTTTCATCATGATAACGCTAGACCTCACACATCTTTAGCCACTCAGCAAAAATTAAGAGTTTGGCTGGGAGGTGTTAATGCATCCGCCGCCGTATAGTCCTGACCTTGTACCTTCAGATTTCCACCTGTTTCGGTCTCTTCAGAATTATTTAGGCAGTGTCAGGTTAACATCACTGAGAGGACTGCCAAAACCACTTGTCGCGGTATTTTGATTAGAAGTTGCAAAATTTCTATAGCAATGAGATCATGTCCCTACCTACAAGATGGGAAAAAGTTATCGAACAAAATGGTACCTAACCTACATACTTTAGTTAAATTTAAATAAACTATATATAAAAAAATGGCGTAGATATGGGGGTTGAAAACGTAAAAAAATATATATTTCAGTAACTTATAAAAATGTTCAGCTCACAGAGCCACTAGCATGTATATACATATTTACAAAAATAAGTATATAAGTAGTTTATCAGTCATGTAGTATCCATAACACAAGCTCTACTTACTTTGGGGCTAGAAGACGCTGTGTTAAATGTCCGGAAATATTTATTTTTCAAATAAAAAAAAAACGACCTATGAATTTTCTCAAGAATTGTCCAGCTGTTTTGCAGAGAAAACATAAAAAATATAGACAATTGATAGATTATTCTTTTACATGTATAATATTGATGTGCATTCCGCATTTTTCGAAGCCAATGCGAGAAGATGCATTACAATGAACGCTTTTTAATTATAAAAAAGTGATAATGTTTATTTTCTTTTCTTAGAGTTAATTAACATATCATGTGAAGGACATGTGATTACTGAATACCTATCTGCAAAATAATAATAACCTTTTTATTTACCTAGCTATCTATTTAATTAACTGGCCACTGTCATTCGTGAATCCCCAATCCACTACGGGCAAAATTTGCCTTCCATATTGAGTGCGCTGTGTCGAGTCGTTTGTAAAGACAGAGCGAAAATTTCGTACCACGTGTGAGTTAAAACAAAAATGTTAAAAAATAATGCCGAACATTTCACACAGCATCATCTGGCCTCAGAATAAGAGCTTGTGTTATGGGTACCATATGATTGATATACCTACTAATTATATACCTACTTTTATTAGGTTCTGCCCGCGGCTTCGCAAGCTTAGTAGTTACATACATAAAAAGTAGCCTATGTCCGTTCCTAAGATACAATCTATATATCCATACCAAATTTGATTGAAGCAAAAAAAATAGGCTAAGCCAATCTGAAAATTTCCTAAATACTTCACCGAAATCTGTCAAGCCGTTTCGGAGACTATAGGGAACATACATACACACATATTATATATAAAAACACTCAGACCCGAGATATATACTTGTAGATCATGCAAACATTTGTACCGCTGCGACAATCGAAACTTTCTGCGATTCAGCCGGGTATTGGCCCTAACCTGTGGGTGCATTCTATTATATGCTTTCTATTCTATTAGAGTAGAAACTACTCTATTCTAAATACATTATTCGGCGCATGATGTTTACTAGATGGGCCGATGGACTACGTACTATCTAAAATTGATTTGATTGTCAAACGATTCGCCCCACTCACCTTCTTCTTCTTCTTCGTTGATGGCATGTGTCATATGATGTCAATTTTGCCAATAAACAATCTAAACACTTGACGTGTTTAAATTGACGTATACGTCATATACGTTTAGACGTCACAAAGTCGTATGTTGTAGTTCGTCGTTTGTTATTTTATAAAAATTGACTCTTCTCGCTTTATAAAATAACTAGCTGACCCGGCAAACGTTGTTTTTCCATATAAATATCTTTTGTAATTATATTTTTTTTTGATAAAAAGTATCCTATGTGTTACTTCTAATAACTCCAAGAATATGTGTACAAAGTTACGGTTCGGTTCGGTTCGGTTCGATGTTCGGTTAAGTAGTTTTTGCGTGAAAGCGCAACAAACAAACTTACATTCACATTTATAATATTAAGTAGGATTGTCTATAATAATAATACGGATTATTGTCTAATAATACGGATTATTTTGGTCGAATTACAAAGAAACACCAATCTTTCATTCGAATTATTTACACCGAGTCAATAACTCTAGCTTTATTTGAATAAAATCACCAAAATTACAAATAAAATCCGAAATAACTCGGAAAAATAAATAATATAAGAGCACAATTTTTACTCCACAAAACGGCCAAAAACAATCCATAAGTAGAACACTGCTAAACAGTAGCTGAAGATTCGTCCTGTCACTGTTTTTATTTCACAAAAAGGGATGGCACTATTTTGAACACTGATTAACTTTATTTTGTGATTCAAGCAAAAATAATCCATATAAAATTTTAATATGAAATTGAATAGTTTATAGTTAAATTACTTATTGGCCTACTTGGCTAGTTTGTAATAATATTGGAGTATCATTTTAGGAATTCTGCAATAATATCAAATAAATAAAAAAAATTACATCATAGTGCGGTCGGTTTGAGCTATGCTTTGAGCTCTGTTGAGTACATTTTTGGCTGAACAAAAATCATGGAACTCGCGTCCTCGTCACCCCACGCTTTCCATGAGCTATATATATATACTATGTATATATGTAGTATGTGTACTTTTTTGTGAACAAAAAGCGTTATTCTCGCGTTTTTTTTGTATTCTTTATATTCTATTGTAATGAAAATTAATATACATACATAAATCACATCATACCTACCTATATAAATACCAATATATTTTTTTTTATCATTAGGTGGTTGCAATTTGTATATTATTATATCAACAAAACCTTTTGAACGCTTGATTCTTTTAATTAAGCATGATTTTTAAATATAAGCAAAAGTAGGTATGTAGTATGACGATACTTTATCAAAAAAAATACGTGCATGATATAATTTTGCAAAGAAAAGTTGAATCTGGCGAAAAATTCACTACAGCGGCCACACTGGCCTTTTATAAATAGTTGCCAGTTTATAGTAAATTTTAGTTCCTTGATAATTAATTTTTACTCTTTCTGGTCGAACTGTAAATTGGTCATTATCACTTCTTTACAAACCAAAAATAATAATCTAACAGCTCGACGATACAGTTCACAAGTTACTTAGTTTTCACTTCTATCAGTCCCCAAAAACTGGCCTGCATTTTTTTTTGAAATCAAATCCAAATGAAAAATATAACACTAGTAGTAGGAAATAATAAATGGAGATGGACAGGTCACACTTTACTTTAGAGTCTAGAAAGTTGACGTGGGTGGTAAGAGGTCTTCAGGATCAATTATTGATACTAGTGGTCGCCCACTGGTCGAAATTCCATAACCATAATTAATTAATAATGTATTTTTTATGCATAATTAAAAAAAATATATTAGCATGCTGCACTCCTTCTCTACCTAGTCATAAGTTCTGTCACAACCCTATTATTTTTAATTTCGAATACTGACCATTAATCTTTTATTGATTTTGAAAAAATAATATTTGAGATTTCTAAAAATAAAAAATAAATTAACTTATGGTTATTTTTCTAAATGAAATGGACGCTAAAGGAAGATCGAGTCGCGGTTATCGATGCACCGCTGTGGTTACGCGCCAACAAAGGTTTTCAACATTCTGCAAAAGTTGAAAATAACATTTTTTTTAAATTTGTTCCTCAAACCATCGAACGATTCAATGAAGATTCGAGCCTCGAAGATCGTAAAAGGAGCGGCCGACCTCGTACGGTTAGGACACCAGCGGTCGATAAAGCAGTGAGAGCGCGAATCCAACGAAATCCCGTGCGTAAACAAAAAATCTTAGCTTTTCAGATGGGACTAAGCAGAACAACTGTAAAAAGGGTGTTAAATCAAGACCTAGGACTACGGGCTTATCGAAAGAAGACCGGAATTTTTCGATGCACGCCTTTTAAAAATTAGGTTGGAAAGATAAGCTTTGATACGGCGCTACGCGGGAAAAAAATACCGCCAAATTTTGTTTTCGAATGAAAAAACTTTTAACATCGAAGAAAGTTACAACAAACAAAACCATAAAGTGTATACACACAGCAGTGAAAAAGCAAGCGCCCGTATTTCGAGGGTCCAGCGAAGGTATTATCTTTTGTCATGTATGGTTTGAATGGGCATGTCAAGTGTAAAAAAAGCTGTGGATGTACTGAAATCTGAAGATAGAGATATTGTTCCTGTGGTCTCTTCATCGTCAGCGCGAGGATTTAAGGTGCCACCATTTGATGGAGGTTCTTCGTGGTCCGCCTATAAAATTCAGTTCGAAGCTGTTCTAAACGCAAACGGATGGACGAAGTCGCAGGCTATGACTGCACTAACATTAGCCTTGCGTGTCCAAGCACTCACTGTTTTGGAGGCCCTGGGAAGTAACGTCAGTTATGAGCAGCTGCTGGAGGCACTAGAATCTCGATATGGTGACGCACATCTAGAACATATTTTTCGCGCTCAATTAAAAGACAGGACTCAGCGCAAGTTCGGAGAACCTGCAGCAGTGGGCCCTGGAAATAGAAAAGCTGGTTCGGAAGGCTTTCCGATCTTCACCTGCGCTTATTGATGGGAACTTGGTTCAAGCATTCGTCGATGGGATACGTGACTTGGAAGTCAGAGCTACTGTGAGTCTTGGCCATCACGAGCCTTTGAAGAACGCCTTGGCCCATGTTTTGGAGGTGGAAGCTGTACGTATGGACACTCGAGTACATCGCATCAGAGAAGCTCCACTTCTCTGATGCGATGTACTCGAGTGTCTAAGAGAATCGAGAATCTAACCGCGACGGTCGACCAAAATTCAGTCCGAAATGTTATGGGTGTGGAGAAAAGGGTCATCTGAGGTCCAGTTGCCCAAAACGTAACAAAGAGAGTAACAACAGACCTCTCGAAGGACAGGTAGTGAGCATTTCTGCTTTTATAACATTTATAATTATAACTTTTATATAATTTATTATAACATTTTATTATAACAATTATAACTTTTATAACATTTCAGCTTCATTTCTGCAGCAGGGGAGCTGCAGGGAAAGGCCAGGACCACGTGGCGGGTGCTGGCTGATATGATAAAGCACCAAGAGTTTCGATCTCACAAGCCCACGATGGGAACAGCCTGATCATCAAAGGCCAAATTAATAGAACGACCTGTAAAATGACTTTGGATACTGGTGCTTCTCGTACAGTAGTGAGTTCCCAACTTGCAAATCGCTTTCTTGGGGACTTTTCCCGCAAATGCAACAGAGTTCAGCTCGTGACAGCAACCGGCCAGCACATATCCGTTCAAGGCGAGATGCAGTTGGAGATGAAATTAGGGAACACCACTTACCATCATAACGTCATCATTGCCAATATAGGTGCAAAATGTGTTCATTCTGGGTTTGGATTTCTTGCGAAACCACCACGCGGAGACCGACGTAAATCAAGGAATTTTAAAATGTGGCACAGAAGAAGTCTTTAAGGATGGAGGATCCTCAGGAAAAGTCTACTGCTAAAAGAAATTGTGCTTCCTCCAAGGTCAGAAACCATGGCACAAGTACGCCTATTGCAAACATCAGAGAGAAATCGACGTGTATTGATAGAAAGGTTGGACAATGACCTACCATGGATTTTGGCACGGGCTCTAGTAATAGCATCTACCATCTCAGCAGTGCGAATACTGAACCCAAGTAATCAGAACATCTCATTAAGAAGGGAATGTTAATGGGCAATTGTGAAGAAGTAACCTGGATGCGAAGATGTCAAGAATTATCCAGTGACAATAAATTAGAAGTTAATTACAATGTGTCATCATTGCTGAAAGATTGTCGCAAAGATCTTTCTGAAGAGGAAGTTGTAATGGCTGAGAAGATGTTACATCGATATGCTGATATTTTCTCTTCGAATGATGCTGACATTGGAAAGACTGGGCTGGTTCAGCACACCATAAACACCGGTAACGAGTCAACGATTCGTCAACGACCAAGAACATTACCTGTCGCAAGAGAAAAGGAAGTGGAGACTATGACTGAAGGAATGTTAAAAGACGGAGTGATAGAACCTTCTTCCAGTCCTTGGTGCTCTCCTGTGGTATTAGTCAAGAAGAAGGACGGTAGCTTGCGTTTTTGTGTGAATTATCGTCGACTTAATGACGTAACCAAGAAATATAGTTATCCACTTCCAAGGATTGACGACACACTGGACACATTGACAGGGATGAAGTTGTTTACAACCCTAGACTTAAAAAGCGGCTACTGGCAGGTTGAAATAGACCCTAAATATAAGGAGAAAACGGCGTTTTCTACGGGAAAGGGTCTGTGGCAATTTAATGTAATGCCGTTCGGGTTGTGCAATGCCCCTGCAACTTTTGAAAGGTTGATGGAAATGGAACTAGCTGGATTAATTGGAGACGCCTGCCTTGTCTACTTAGATGACATTGTTATGGTGGGGCGTACGTTTGAAGACCAGCTTCTGGAAATTAATGATAATTAATTAATTAAATCTGGAACGAGTACTAACTAAAATTCGTGCAGCCAATCTTAAATTGAGTCCGAAGAAGTGCTCATTTTTCAGACAACAAGTAAGGATGGTGTGCAAACTGATCCTGAGAAAATCGTCGCTGTTAAGAATTGGCCGATCCCAAAGGATAAAGTCCCTAAGTCCGAGCGTTTCTAGGATTGTGTCTTATTACCGACGGTTTGTGAGAAACTTTGCTGATGTTGCTAAGCCCTTGCATAAACTCACCGAAGAGAAACGAGTGTTTAGCTGGGACGAAGAATGTGATATTGCCTTCCAAGAGTTAAAACGACGTCTGTGTGATATACCTATTCTTGGTTTCCTTGACACCGAGAATAAGTTCATCGTAGACACAGATGCAAGTAATACTAGTATTGGAGGCGTATTGTCCCAGCGCAAAGGAGATCAAGAGATCGTGATAGCTTACTTCAGCAAAGCTTTATCTAAACCGGAAAGAAACTACTGTGTTACAATGAGAGAACTATTAGTAGTAGTAAAAACTTTGCAGCATTTCAGTAAATATCTGCTGGGACGTAAATTTCATCTACGCACGAACCATGCTGCATTGAAATGGCTGCTACAGTTCAAAAATCCTGAAGGACAAGTAGCAAGGTGGATTGAACAGCTACAGGAGTTTAACTATGAAACTGAGCATCGCAGTGGAAAATCTCACGGTAATGCAGATGCCTTGTCAAGGAGACCTTGTCCAGAAAATTTTAAGCATTGTGTAAAACAAGAGTCCAAAGAAGAGGTACCCGCCAGAGTGTTGAGCACGGATCGAAGTGATGAATGGAAGGAAACCTTGCAGAAAGCGCAGACAGATGACTAAGATATTAAGGCAATCATTTAATGGATAAGGGCTGGAACTTCTAAGCCTGTATGGAGTGATGTGGCTGAAATGAGCACAACAACAAAAAGATACTGGGCGCAATGGGACAGTCTGGTTATCCACGATGGAGTATTGTGCCGTAAATGGGAAAATGCTCGCGGAGATCACTGTCATCTGCAAATGGTTGTTCCAAAGGCTAAAGTATATGTGTGCGTTAGTGCTTAAACTCTACCATGAAGGATGCTCCGGGGGGCATATAGGAGTAAAGAGAACTCTGTTGAAGATACGTGAGCGATTTTACTGGATCCATTGCAGAGATGATGTGGAAGACTGGTGCCGAAAATGCACGAGTTGCGCAGCAGTGAAAGGACCCCATACACGCATCAGAGGTGCTTTAAAGATTTATAACGTAGGAGCGCCATGGGAGCGTATAGCGTTGGACATTGCGGGACCATTTCCTGCTACAGAAAATGGAAACAAGTACTTCATGGTTGTTATGGATTATTTCACAAAGTGGCCGGAGGTCTTTGCAATCCCAAACCAAGAAGCGTCGACAGTAGCCGATAAGTTAGTCCATGAGGTCTTTTGTCGTTTTGGTGTACCCTTGGAAATTCACAGCGATCAAGGGAGGAATTTCGAGTCCCAAATATTTCAGGAAACATGTCGAGTGATGGGTACTTAAAAGACAAGAACCACCTCTTATCGGCCATAATCCGATGGCATGGTTGAAAGGTTCAATCAAACGTTGGAAAGATATCGACCAAAAGTAGTGGGAAACAAGCAGACCGATTGGGACAATCACATTCAACCGTTTTTACTGTCATATCGAAGTGCAGTTCACGAAAGTACAAGTGTTACTCCAGCTTTGGCGAACTTTGGACGAGAACTACGGTTACTAGCAGACCTTATAACAGGCATTCCTCCCCAGTCTCCGCGAAATATAACAGAGTACGCGAGTGACCTTCGCAACAAATTGAACGATGTACACGAACACGTTCGCCATTCCAGCCAACAAATATCTGAAAAGATGAAAACCCGATATGACCGAAAATTAAACCATTTGGGCTTTAGTGAAGGATCACTGGTGTGATTACATAACCCTGTACAGGAAAGTAGTTCCAGTAAAGGAAAGTGTCCTAAGCTGCAGGCGAAATGGGACGGGCCAAATCAAATCGTGAAAAGGATCAACGATGTCACGTACCGGATTAAAAAGGGGCTACAATGCAAGCCTAAGATTGTCCATGTGGATCGACTAGCGCAATATTACGGGTCTAACGATGCTCGGGACGAGCGAGAAAGTACATGTATTAAATGCATAAGAGTGAACGAGATAGCAATATTTCTCTATTGCAAGCGAACATTTGAGCGCGTTCCGGTATGTTCTCGAACGTTCGAGTATCGTCGCGGTTTTGCGCGACGCACTCGACGCTCGTATAAATACGGCGGTGGTTTGCAGATGTAGTCAGTCTATTTTCGGCTAAGCAAGTGATATAAGTGCGAAAGTTTTGAAGTGTTATCAGCTGTGTTGTAGTGTTGTGACTCTTATTGTGTTCTATTGGAAAGTTTACTAGTAGAATCAGAATGTACGGAACTGACACAAACCTTTACAACAAAGGCAGTCTCGACGGTAGAGCGCTTCAAGAAATAGAAATATTAAAAAAGATAGAAACATTGAAATCAGAAAAAAGCCCTTTCCCAGATAGAATACCGAACGAAGTCATTAAAATAGGAAAAGCAATTTTGCTCACCCCCCTTACAACACTCTTTAATAAAATATTAGAGGAACAAAAGACATCAAAAACATGGGCAGAATCAAGAATAACACTTTTATAAAAAAAAAGGAGATCCGACTGAATTATCGTCCTATTAGTCTACTTCCGGCCATCTACAAACTATTTGCATCCTGCATAGACAAGAGGTTAGAGCCGGATATAGAAAAGAACCAACCTGTAGAGCAAGCTGGATTTAGGAAAAGATATAGCACTATCGATTACATTCACACTCTGAACCAAGTTATAGAGAAACACCAAGTGTTGCTACAACCAATATACCTCGCCTTCTACGATTACGCGAAAGCATTCGACACAATATCTCATGTAAGCACTAGAGCAACAAAATATCCCTAAACCCTACATAAACATCATAAAACACTCCTACTACACTCGTGAGCAACCGAATCGAATCACCCCTACAAAATTTACAAAGTGTAACTTTTTTCCAAAATGACCTGAGTAATGCATATAGAATATATTTTTTTTTGAAAGCTTGATCTTTAAGCTTCAAAATTACACCATTATTTTGAAAATCTACACAGTATTTTTTTAATTAATCAGTTTTGAATGGAAACACAACAAAAGTGAAGTTAATTTAAGTTAACATAGGGCTAATCAAAATTAAAATAAAACAGAAAATTTATGTTTAATACTCTTCATTTATTTAATCAATATTTGGTGTTGCCTCCTCTAGCTCTAATAACACTTTGAAGGCGGTTTTTCATTGATTTAATAAGTTTTTTAATCAGTTCTTGAGGTAGCCTTTCCCACTCCTCTTCCAGCGCTATCTTTAGCTCTGCGATGCTTGTAGGCGCCGGATTTCTGGCTCGTACCCTCCGTTTGAGTTGGTCCCATACATGCTCAATCGGATTGAGATCAGGACTTAATGCTGGCCAGTCCATGGTCCGAATGCCAACTTCATCCATGAACTGACGAGTGATTCGTGCTGTATGACACCGGGCATTGTCATGCATTAACAGAAAGCCGTCCTCGATGAAGCCTTCATAAGGCAAGACATGATCCAGAAGAATGTCTTCCACATATCGCGCAGCAGTCAGACCGCCTCCTCGGCCTCCACCAGGGATGAAAACGAGCTCCGTTTTTCCTTCCAGCGAAATGCCCGCCCACATCATACACGAACCACCCCCGTAGGACACGGTTTCGGCAAAACAGCACTGCGCAAACCGCTCGCCTGGGCGCCTGTAGACCCGAGCTCTCCTATCACTGCCATGTAGACACACTCTGGTTTCGTCAGTGAACAGGACTGACCGCCATTGCTCAGCACTCCAATTAATGTGTTCGCGAGCAAATTCAAGGCGCGCTTGTCGGTGAGCTGTGGTCAATTTTGGGCCTCTGGCAGGCCGTCTTGGAACGAGGTTAGCTTCTTTTAATCTTCTTCTGATTGTCCATTGACTGACAGACACTCCTCGAACTTCTCTCAGCTGCTGCTGGACAGAAACACCGGTAAGATGGCGGTTTCTGAGACTCGTCGAAACGATAAAACGGTCGTCTCTCTCAGATGTTACCCGGCGCCGACTGGTATCTGGCGTCCTGGAGTAAGAACCAGTCTCTTGGAATCTTCTGTACACCCTAAACGCAGCAGATTGACTCAGGTTTAGTCGACGAGCGACTTCTCGCTGGCTGAGATCCTGTTGCAGCAAAGCAACAACTTGAGCGGCTATTTCTGGTGTTGTATCCATAGTGGTTGTGAATCGGCGATCGTAACTTGCGTAGGTGTGTTCAGGTCAACGTCTGATGAGCGACTGATAAGTGTGCACTGCTTGCACGGGGGTTTTATAGGGGGTTGGAACGCGCCCGCACAGCTACTGCACAAAGCGCATTTTTGATGCTTGCACTGATACAGCGCTATTTTAAAAAGAACTGAACAAATTTAAATGATAGTAGTGTTATTTTAAAGCCTAAAAATTAAGCTTCCAAAAAATATACTATTTTATATGCATTACTAAAGTCATTTTGGAAAAAAGTTTGTGCGATACGGTGGCTTACTGATGAAGCTACAGCTAGACTAGTTTATTTCAGCTTTCCATAGTGTTATGTCATATGGTATCAAACTCTAGGGAAAAGTAGCTGATATTAAAGAAGTATTTGTTCTGCAAAAAAGGGCAATACATGCCATTTATAAAATGAAACCTCGAAAGTCTGAGAGAAATATTCAAAGAAGTTAATATTTTCACAATAGCTTTACAATATAATAATAATAATGCCGGACATTTTACACAGCATCATCTAGCTCCAAGGTAACCAAAGCAGGATGGCCAGGCAATATGCTTGTAGCTAAGTACTTTAGTGATTGTCTACCAATACCTACCAATTCGTAGGCTATTGACTCCTCGCCGTTCGTTCAACTATAGATAAAGTTTTTGTAAAGTAAATGGATGTACCTACCTGATAGTATGTCTAATAGGTAAGACTTGCTATCTCTTCGTATTCTGTTATACATCCCTAGGTTTCGACTAGAAAAAATAAAAAAGTCCTTTATGGGGAACACGGTGCGCTTCTATAATAAGCTTACTGACAATGCAACTAAACTACCTATTAAGAAATTTAAAACATATATAAATGGTACTCTTTTGAAGAAAGCTTATTATAATATGAATGACTATATTATTGATAAAAATGCATGGCCTCATGTCGCTCTGCCCTCAGACAGTTAACCAACACACTTGAAATGTATAAACTCTCTTGTATTAGTATTTCGTAGTTAAGGTAGTTATAAGATGGATCATGCTTAAAAGCGCTAGGACCAGGACGAGTTTCTTGCCGGTTCTTCTCGGGCTTGGGTTAGAAGGAATTGGCACCTAAATTTACCTAATATGTAAGACGTTTCAAAGTGATCATTGTGATTGTATTGAATAAAGTATCTTTTGACTTGACTTTGACTTTGACTCAAAAAAAATAACTGATTTAGCTACTATAAGTAATAAATAAATATTGCTGGACAAAACACACAACACCATCTAGTCCCAAACTAAGCATAGCTTGTTTGATGGTAATCAGATTGATAGAGAACTTATATATTTAAAAATACATACTTATGTTACGTTATAACACCCAGACACAAAACAAACACCTTTGTTCGTCACACAAATGTTTGTCCTGGGAGGGAATCGAACCCTCAACCTACAGCACAGAAGGCAAAGCTACTACCAACTGAGCTGGCGGGCCAGTCAAAGGGTTAATTGTTATAGTTACTAGTTATTTAGAACCAGAGTCTCTATCACTTAACTCCTGCCCATCTTTAGTAACTCGAGTTTCATAACGTTTTGTATTTTTGCCTCATAAAGCTCCAGAAGGACTTTGTATCATTTTTTTAATTAATCTGTACGTAGCCTTTTTAGATAAGGTCAAAAAGTTTTTGCTAATTTATTTTTAACTTGGTTTGGCACATGTCTTCGAACTTTTTAGGTGCTATGACATGCCGGTTTCCTAACGATGATTTCTTTTGGCGTTTGAGAATACTGGTATAGCGTACGTACCTCTATATTATTTGGATCAGAAAAATCCATTGGTGCATGACTGGATTCGAAACCACGACCAAAGGATCGGAAGGCGGGGCCACTACCACTAGACCACAAGTGCTCGTTAGTTATTGTTAACTCTATTATTTAAATATGGAATCTCGAGCACCGCCGTCAAGTTGCCTTTCCATCTTTTATAAAAAACATTTCGGAAAATGTGCCCAGGAATTGCATGATCTAATCCAGGGATTCCCAAAATGGACGATATCGACCCCTTGGGATCGAAATCGACAATCCGATTTCGACCTAACGGACATAACGGAACATAACGGAAAATGATTTTGAGGGTCGACGAGGTCTAAAAATCGACCCTATTAATTAACACAAGTTCTTATCTGAAACTTTCTTGAAATGTCTGGCGTGTCAGCTCAGTTGGTAGTAGCTCTGCCTTCTGCGCGCAGGTTGAGGGTTCGATTCCCTCCCAGGATAAACATTTGTGTGTTTCATATGGTCACCATAATACAAGCTATGCTTAGTTTGGGGCTAGATGGTGTTGTGTGGATTGTCCACCAATATTTATTATTATTATTACTTTCAAGATACTGTATGAGTTACGTGCACTAACTTGTTATAAGAATGACTAATATTTTTGTAGGAAGTCTCATTGTTGTACTTTTAAAAAACTCAACGTTAGTTAGTTTGTTTATCTGTGCTGATTTCTGAAGAATGAAAATAAATTTATCAGTATCTGCAAGCTTTAAGCTGATGCTTTCTGCAGATTGCTTGGGTAATAAGCATATTTATAGGTCATTACATAGTCTCGCCAACAACGTAAAATGCCCTCCGCAGATACGTTTCGGCAAGGTATCGCGCTGAATAATTAAAATGATGAATCAAAAATGAACCGACCAAGTTTGGTTGGTTCACATATAATTTTTAATTCATTATCTCAATTGTAAATAGGTAGACATGAAATAACTATTGCACGATCTAAAACATCATGTGTTCATGACATTGAAATTCGTGTAGAATTGAAGTATCATCATAGATTTCGTCATTATCCTGTATAAGTATAAGTACCGATTATAACACCTTTACATAAAATGAAACGATCGTCTGTCTGTTTTGTAATCCAGAACAATACAAGATGCAGCAATTTTTTTACAGTGTTTTTTCAGGTTTGCGACGGTACAATTAGTTTTTATGTAATCAGCCACTGATCTCAATTGAGATCTAAATTATGTTATATTCAATAATATCTCAAGAACCATTTTGAATATACTAGGTCTTTGTATTAGGTGAGATAAGGTGCTAGATCCTATACCTAATTCTAGAAAAATCACGTAACGTCTGGTCTTATAGCTTTTTGTATGATCTTGCTAATTTTGTTACAGATTCCGAGTCCAGTTGGAGCTGTACAATCCCTAGATTTATTTGTCTCCTAAATCTGATATTATATAATCCACAGAAGCGTTAACGTGAAGCTGACGATCTCGATTACTTCGAGAAAGCTGGTGGGAAGTGGCAGGGGTAAGGGACAAATGGAAGGAATTAGGGGAGACCTTCGCCCAGCCCAGGAAAGTATAGGTTAATAAAAAAAAGCCTTATTAAAACTATTTTGGTTTCTACCAATTTTCGTAAGCAAAGCCGGTGTTTAATACCCGCACTTACACCCTCTAGTACAATCAAAATAATAATATTAAGTAAAATACTTGTATCTTCTCAAAGTTTAAACTTTATTATTTAAATTAAACAATACAATGATAAACCTATGAGCACGTGGTCGCCACGAGTTGCGATTTTTTTATCAGCTTTTAACGGTTCGCAGAACATGTCAAATACGGCGCAGATTTGAGTCACGCCTCGTTTGTAAATCAATAAAGACTTGATAGAGACCGGAAGAAATTTTGTGGTTATTCAAATTCGGCCTTAAACTTTATACAGGGGGCATAGACAAGATTCACTTTGTGTTGGAGTTCACGTCTTCGGAAACATTAAATTGTATGCATATGACACTAGCTTGTCATATGCCACTTGACAGGTGCGTGACAGGTGCTGTTATTTCCATACAATTTATTTTTTCCGCAAGGAGTTAGCGTGAAGAAAAAGTATACATGAGGTATTTATTCTAGTGTCAATGACTGTCACTGACACTTTGGCTCTGCTTATGAAGCTGCTAATAAAAAACGCTAGAAATCTGTAATGAGTAACTTAAATTGATAATCAAAAGTATTACCAAAAATAGGTGTTTTGTAAGGGTTTTAAGGACTCTTAGTACGGCTAGTTATTTGTTATCGCAACACAGACTTAACTTCGGGAATAATTTACTGAAATAAAGAAGCTTATTAAAAAAAGAATGATACTAACAAAACATTTATTTAGCACACACATACAACAGAAGAGAACACATGAGCAGAAAAAATAAAAAAAACGGTTATCTGTAAAGTCGGTTTATGGACGATAATTTTACGTGATAACGTCATAAGAAAACATTGATGAAAAATTGCATACTTTTAACCTATTAAGATGCGTCACAAGCAGAACGCTTAGGCTGATCGTGCCTCTCCATCGCTTGTTCCGCGCTTTCGCTTACACGCTCGACTCAGGCAGAGCGTGACAATTTTTGTTCTATATTTGTTTTGCGAGCGTTCATCGATTTATAAGACGTTATCACGTCAAAAATATTACATGTGTTAAAGAGGTAACTACGCATCATTTTTATCCCTAGAAGGAAATATTAGTGATCTTTATTATCATCCAAAACATTAAAAATAACTGATATCCCAGGTCAGGCTACAACTCATGGCTCGATATAGTGGTACATACGCAGTTGTAATGGTATTTATTTATTTATTATTTATTAATTAGTACGAACATGACAATAACACTAATTAAAAAAGAACAATACTAGAAACCTTAAATGAAAATACAAATAAAATATTAACTGGTTGTAAGGTAAGCATCTATCTACACACTCAAACATTCTTCTCACAGAATCTCAGACATTCAGATAGAATCACCTTCCATCCGTCCGCAAACACATCACATTCTGGGCTCTCATTCAAGAGGGCATTTAGTGCAGAAAGAGTACGTGCAATGGGAGACTGTGCGTACGCAACCGTGCGAGAAGAAGATTCCTGAAACAGTCGGTGCTTTCTGATACTGCAATAGTTGTTGGGGACGTAGAGCCGCGCCAAGTCATCATGGAGATCAGGAGCATCGATCTTACCACTGAGAACCTTACACATGGTAATCAATTGGTTGTTCGCCCTTCTAACTTCTGAACTGTTGTAACCTAAGCAGCCCATAAGGAACCTTGTCGGGTACATGTAAGGGTAGTATCCATACTGGTGCTTGTAAAGAAAACGAAGAAAAGCCTTTTGGACTTTTTCCATCAAGAGGTATATGTGCTTTCATATGGATGCCACACACATGAGCTAGTCTCTAGCTTACTCCGTACGAGCGTGCAGAATATAAGCTTTATGACGTGACTGCTTTTAAAGTCACGGACGTTCCTCAACACAAAGCCCAGCCTACGGAAGGATTCTTTCGGCTGTGGATGTGATATGCACATGGAATGTTAGCTTGGAGTCAAATGTGACACCCAAGACTTTAATAGTTGTTGATCTAATGATAGGATGACCATTTAGATTATATGGAAATTGAATTGGGTGCCGCATGCGACCAAACGTAATTACATAACACTTAGCCGTGTTAAACTCCATCGCGTTTGCCACGCTCCAGTCATAAATTGCGTCGACGTCACGTTGAAAATTTAGACAGTCGTCCACGGACTTTGTTTCTGAGACTAATTTCAAGTCATCGGCATACAGCATACATTTACTGTGCTTGGTGACAGATGGTATATCATTGATCATCAGATTAAAAAGAAGCGATCCAAGTATCGTCCCCTGGCTAACCCCGGATTGAGTGTGATACGGCTGTGATTCGTAAACACCCAGTCTCACATATTGTTGTCGATCCCGGAGGTAATCCGTGATTGATCACGGATTACCTCCGGGATCGAGCGAGCAGTCCTGGTGCAAACCCTAGACCCACCAGTTTCATCAAAAGTATGTCATTATTGACTCTGTCAAAAGCTTTACGGAAGTCAAAGTAAAGAACGTCTACTTGACCTCTCCGGTCTAAACTAGCTGATATAAAATTCACCACTGTTAAGAGATTTGTGTTAACGGACCTCTTAGCTCTAAAACCGTGTTGTTCGTTGCATAGGTGTTTTTCAACCTGCCTGTAAATTTTATTGTGAAGTATGCGTTCAAAAACTTTCGCCGATGACGATAATATTGCAATTGGTCTGTATCTCAATTAATGCTTTGTTAGCTCCTTTAGGAATCAGTGTCACCCTCGTCAGCTTCCACTGTGTCGGATAAACTCCGGTTGAAAAAGGCAAGTTAAGAATGTAGCAAAGTGGACGGACAAGAATCTTACAGCCTTGCTTTAAAAACCAAGGAGGTATATTATCTGGTCCAATAGAACCTTCAAGTTTAAGACAATCAATTCCAGAGATCATATCATTCGGAGTAATCTCAAAAATATTCACGTAGTTACTAGACTGGGTCGTATCGTGGTTCGGCATCTAACTGAGGAATATCTGGGAGAAAAACACTCCCAAAAAACCTAGAGAAGGCTTCTGCCGCTTCAACACCACTAAAAGTCTCTCCTTTATAACTTACACAAGGCTCAAACCCACCTTTATCCACGAGCCACAAGCCACCCACGAGGTTCGGAGATGAGGTTACCCTCAATACTTTTAAGGTAGTTTTTGTATGCGGCAGAGGTACGAAATTTGAGGGAAGATCTTAATTCAGAAAACGTGTTGTACGACTCCAGCAAGAATGTAATTTTAACTTAAGTTTTATGTAACTGATAATATCACTTGAAAACCACACAGGATAGCGACGTCCTGTCATGCTTTTACGATGCTTCCGAGGGATACAAATGTCAAATAAACTATAAATAATGTCTATGAATTTTTCAGAGCAAGATTGGACGGTATTTGACTGAAATACTTCGTCCCAGGAGGTTTCAGAGAGTAACTCAAACAAAAGATTGTAATCCACTTTTCGAAAGTTCCAATCCTTGCGAGGGTCGATATTGCTTGATCACTACGATGATCCATTATAATGGATCATCGTAGTGATCGCATTACACTAGACATTGGAATCACTATTATAATAGTGATTCCAATGTCTAGGGGGGGTGGGGAGGGTCAATTTTATTGATCCATCCATCTAATCCAGATGGATTAGATGGATACAATAGATACAATAGTCTTTTGCACGTCCTTGCCCCCTCGGATCAAAACAATGTCTACCATTCCTCCATACGCATTGTACACACAATTCGTCTCAGTCAAATTACAAAAACTTAAAAAATAACAATAATAATTACAAATACATATTTACAGATCCACTGTTCAAATTAATGTCACCCATTACTATGACATTTCCTTTCAATTTATTAATGTGGTTTTCCACATTACAAAACCACCGCATATAGTCCTCATCCCTAGCGCTAGGTTTTATATAAACAACACATACATAAAAACTGCGACCATGACAAGTAAAGCCAGCCCACATATCTTCACCGGCTTCAGTTTCTAGTTCGTGGTGCCGACGCAGCAGAATCGGTGGACGTGCGGCGAGCAGTACTCCTCCACCTAAGTTTGCCCTATCACGCCGTAGTTTGCTCCAGTCGCCGGCTATAACCTCCGAGTCCTCCACGGAATTGTCCAAGTAGGTTTCAGTAATAGCTACCAAATTATGTTCTAACAAAAGTAGGTTGTTTCGGAAGGTCTCCAATTTGGTCTTCAGACCCCGTACATTTTGATATGTTATACTAAGGGAGCATGTTTTACTACATTTGTTGCTTAGGCAACCGGAATGATGTGCTTTTTGTGCCAACCTCACGTTTGTCACGTGAGGTCGTTGGTCTACGAAAGGGCTGGGGTGCAGAGTGACCACTGGGAACCTCCTTTGTTTGACTGTATAGTAATTGGTAGTCTGGGGTCTCGCTAACTGGTTGTCTTAGATTGAACCATACCTTAATTCTTGCGATGACGGGCCAAACTTCTGTGGATAAGCATGTTTCATAATAGGCGTCAGGAACGGTAAATTGTTATTACTGGAAAGTAAACAAAAATCCCCATTACGACTCACAATCCTCACTTTTGAGACATGTTAATTTTATAGTCTCCATCAATATCAATAGTTACGTTTCTCTATAATCCCCATCTAAGACAAATTGTTGGGGATTATGTGCCCGGCTACGTTTATCGGGGATCGCTTAAAACCCCGAGTACAATGCTTATCTTGATAATAATGGACTGTTAAAGGTAAAGTTAAAGGTAGCAAACTAAGCTGTTTTCAATAATACATAGCTTGTATTATTGAAACCAGATGACTGATATTTTATTACATACCTAGTTGCTGCTAGTTGCTAGTTGACATACTCGTACAAATCACTGTCCATTGACAGTAGATGTAGATGAAATGTATTGTATATGTACAATTGAGTTGTTTCCCTATAAAAACGCAAGTCATAGTTAGTTTTGTTACAGTCTGTTTTTCACTGTAAAATTAGCATTTTGGACCAATTTAGTCTGCTCTAGTTAAAATTCTTTGTAGAGTTTTTAAGCCATCGGTTAAAACTCGGTTCGGTTCCAAAACTTGGTTAAAATTAATCTAGATAATTCTAAACAGTGTTGGTACCTTCATAGACAAAACAATACGATCATTGTATATTTCATGATAAAAGAATTCGTTACATTCAAAAGATCGTTGGCTCCAGTGGGATGGGACAATCAGTCCAAACCAAAATTATGCACGTGACAGTCTAACTTCGCAAACCTTATTTATTTATTTTCTGGTTGAGGTTATGAAATATAACCTCCCTTCATTTAACAAGTGGGTCTTTCGAAATCTGTAATAACTGGCTCCATTGCAGGTGTGCCATTCTCTCACTTCTCCTTCCTATAGTGTCACTAGTTATATCGAACCAGTTATGGTTAAACCCCGCTTTGATGCATGCTCACATCACACATTTGTTAAAAAATAAATGCGGTAATTGTTAATAAAACTAGAAATAAAGATAAACTCGCTGTTCCCACGATGAACTTAGTAAATCTTATATAACACCTGAACTTACGATGTTTCAGTAGTTTTAGCGACTATCAGACAGCGTGCTTATATCAGCACCTCACTTCTCTCGAAAACCGTAGGGCTCTAACTGATATGTCATTTCTACATGGTGTTTGCAATAACTATATCGACTGCTCGGAGTTATTGTCTAAAGTGTTGCGCTTCTGTGTTCCGACCATTAGAACTAGACACACTAACCTGTTTGCTGTTTTGCCTACACGCACAAATTACGCCCAAAACTCACTTGTTAGTCGACTACATAGAAACTACAACAAACAATTTAAACAAATTGATATTTTCTATTGTAGCAAGCAACGTGAAATTCTCAGAATTCTTTGTATAAATGTATAAATATGTGTCAGATATATTTGTAAGTATCATATTATGCATACCACATAATGTATTTCTCTCTCTCACACACACACACTTTTACACAACTCTCATACACTCACATAATTATAATGTACAATTATTAATAGGTATTTTCTTTTAACTAATAACATGTTTGGTTAGTGACTGTCTTCTAAATTATAGGTGATAAACATAAAATTAAAATCCGTTATTGGCTTTAGGATAAACGCGTTAGATTAAGGGTCCATAGGAGGTAACTTTGCTATAAGGTACTGAAGTATCTACTTGAGTTATGAGGTTAACGTTTTAAAATAAATAAAATTTATCATTTTTTCTATGGTTCCAAAAGAGTGAAAACACGATTTGAAAGAAATATCTCGATAAAAGAAATATATGAAAAATAGTCGATTTGTTAAAAAAATGGTATGGATCTCAAGAACCTTGAGGTATTTCAGGATGATTTTTGCATTGTTATGTAGGTAATAACTATTTTTTTGGTTCCTAAACACAGTTTTTTAATTGATAGTGTATTTATACTAGAAATAACAATTATTTGATTTGACGTTGTCGGCATTGTCAAATACTTTTGTCTTTCGCGGAGTCAAATCTCTCTGTCCCGTTCACTCGCCCCCGATATCCATTGGAAGCTATCTCTGTCAATGCGTTCATCAGTCTGCTGCGGCATTTAGTGGAGGACGGACTTGTGTCAGACTGCACTCTGAAATACCTGTTAGTGATTACGCATTGTCAGACTGGGAATAGTAAAAGTGAATGCGAATAATTATGGGCAAACCAAGAAAAATGAGTGCTGAAGGGTACACCAAATATTTGAAGGAGAAAGCTCGTATAATGAGAGAGAAAGTTATGAAGTAAGTACCTACCTATTACTTGTCTAATGTCTTATAAACTCTAATATAGTATCTACCTAACAAATTATAATACCTACCCCTAAGTAAGCGGAGCATGTGTTATTATACCCACAAGACTGATATACTCTTTCCAAATACATATTTATTATGCATACAAGAACACCCAGAATAGAGATAAATATTTGCAGATTATACAAACATTTGCCCCGCGGCGGAACCTATATAGGTATAAGAGTTGGTAGATACACCTTTGAGCGTCACCTACTGGCTAACCAAAGGGCTGATTATGAGTTTTTGACTATTTCTCAATAGAGGTGACTCGCTCAAAAATCATTCGCATACAAAAAACCAAAGTAACTTTGGTTTTTTTTATGCGAATTTAAAATGCGTTAGCGATGATGTGTGGATACCTACTGTAAGTAGGTAGATACATACTCAATTCATACGTAATCATTTGTATCTACCTAAATATTGTGTACCTTCATAATATTTCTCATTTTCAGAAATAAGCAATTATTACTCGATACCGACTACAATAAAGAAATTGTACAGGACGTGGAGCCGTGCCCGTGAGCATCACCTAGCTAATTAGTTTACATACCTACCTAAATGTTTTCACAGATGGGGTAGGCACGGGTTCTTTGCTCCGTATTTCGGTTCGCACCTGTTTATTTTGAGTCTAATTATTGTAATGGGTAAGTAAAGTAGATATAACTACCTGTTACGCAATCATATTTTACTATAGCACAGAAACAAAATATCCACCAAACCTTAGAAAAAAAAGAACAACTCAGAGAATACTTGCTATAAGAAAAGTTATTTGCTCTTCGATAACTGAACATACATCAAAAGACACAGGCTTCGATTCAAAAGTAAATTTGCAGTTTAAGGATATCACAAATTCATATAATCATGCATTCGGAAACCACGAGCATTGCCAACCATATTATTGTAATAGCCAAAAAAACAGTGAAGATTTGACTTTAACTTTGAAAATGTGTGCTATATGGCACAGAATATAGGTTATAGTTAACACTGTAGCGTCTAAAGCTCGAAGTATCATGCACAACAGTGACAGTAATAAAGTTGAGTCGTTTAACAGCATTATTGCAAAATTTGTTGGGGGAAAAGAATAAATTTTTCGCTGCGCCGTGGATATGAGTCAAGATGTAATGCTGCAGTGGTTGCATTTAACACAAAACGTCCTCTTTCAACATTGCACATATCCATTTTGGGAAATAGTCCAAGGGCTGCCGTGAAATAACTAGAAGAGAATCGTTTTAAACAACGAATGCGTATTTCTAAGAGCACGAGAAAAAGAAGGAAGTTATTTTTAAGCAGCCAAGAAAGATCGGCCGATAAAAATTATGGTGAAAATTGTCAAAAACCAGACATGTCATTTTCAGAGTACAACAGATGCAAAGAAGATTTTTTTAAAAGTTTGCAGTGCTCGGACGACGTAAGAAAACAAATAGAAAAAAATCAATTTTGCAAAGAGATTCTAGTGAATGGTTAGAACTTCGACGAAAACTTCTTACAGCATCAAATTTTGGAAAAGTTGTAAATAGGCGGCCAATTACAAGCGTAAAGAATTTGGTAAAAAATCTTCTTTATCCAAAAAATCTGAGTCATGTACCGTCCTTAAAACACGGAATTGAAAATGAGACTACAGCTCTAGAGCAGTTTAGAAACTCAACTAAAAATGAAAATTGAGCCTTGCGGTCTCTTTATTGATAAAGATTTGCCGTTTTTAGGTGCAACACCCGATGGAGTTATAAGTGAAGATACAATAGTTGAAATACAGTGATAGGATCACAGTATTTAAAACGTTATGGACGTTTTGATGTAATAGAAAAAAGAAAGGTAAATTTCTGGACAAAATCAAAAAACGGCCTTGTTATAAATCAAAAGCATGCCTGGTTTATACAAGTTCAAGGTCAACTACATGTCACTGGCAGGCGTACCTAAATGTATTTTTAGGGTGTGGTCCGGACGTGATAGAGAGATAAAAACTGAAACAATTGAAAGGGATGATAATTTTTGGAAACAACATATGGAGAAGAAATTTAAGGATTTTTATTTTGAAGGATTTTTATACTCTATACTCGCAGAGCTCAGCTCTGCGATGCCAGACATATTCGAAACATGCCTATAAGAGATATATAATGTATTTTCTGCCAATAAAGCCTTTTACTTATTCTGTTTGTTACTTTTCTTCAATTGATTCATTTTGTTTCCATACTAGTTACTAGGTTGGTTGGTACTAAGTAGGTACTAGGTAGGTAGGTACTAAAAATACAATTCTGCTGTTTCACGGACTAACTAAAAAAATGCTAATATACTTACGATCTTATTTTGTTCACCTCAAAGAACAAATTAGCGTAAACATGACAGTTCTTAATTTCGCTAAACTGATATGTTGTGATAGACGTGTTGTAGTTTATTTTAGAAAACATAATAATTAGTGTTGGCTGACTAAAATTACGAAAAATTGTGGAAAATCAATTTAATTTAAAAAAAAAAACCAATTTCAGCCTTTTTTTAATTGTAAATATTAAAAAAAGCTGAAATTGTTTATTTTTTTAAATTAAATTGATTGACGAAAATAATTTTAGTGCTAAGAATAAAAAGTGTACGAATGCGCGTGACCTCTGACGTCACGCGTGATGAACTCGTGCGACTCGTGCGAGTGAGATAGTTGCGTATGCGCGGCGCGCAGCTACACCGGCCAGGCGGTGAAATTTGGATTCGAGCTGGCGTTGTATAGGTTCTTAAGTAATATTGTTTATTAAGAGCTGTGGATTTTATTTTATAAATAAAATAAAATAAAATAGTGCAATGTGTACACTTTTATAACGAGGATTGACTAGATTTATCGATTGGCAAATTCAAAAACGTAATAACGTAAAAACAGAAACTGTCTTTTCAGAAGCTTTAGGAAGCTGATTGCAAAACAAATTATATAGAAATATAGATGATCAAAAAACTTGGGATAAATCTGCTCCACGTCGACTCGGCACCCGTAACAATATTAGAAAGGATCACAAAAAAGGGTTAAGACCTGACGAGACGATAGCTTGTCAGATTCTTTGTGAACTGGGGTTAGAAGGAACAGCCACCTAGATTCTCTAGCATGTAAGAAAATGATTCAAAGTGGTCCTTGTGATTTTATTGAGTAGAGAATCACAAGTAAATCACAAAAGTAAATCATAAATTAAAAAAAAATCATAAATTAAAAGTAAATCACAGCAGTAGCCACGCTTCAGACACGTTTGACGCTGACTTGTCACAGACAATATATAGATATTTCAGGCGTGAACGACAACAGAAAGTGGATCTTGTATTGTCTTGTATCTGTAGGCCTCTGGTATTTTTATCAGTTTTATCAGAAGCAGGAGGTGGGCTGCATTTAATCATACGCTGTTTACAGAACTTTATTCAACTAAAACAAAAACAAAACACATCTCTCATTTTACTTGTCATTATGTTCCAAATAATGATATTTGATTTGATTTTAATTGAATTTACTAATTCAATTCAAATCAAATCAAATTTTAATTATTAGGTACCTTATCTTACAGTCCAGCAGAAGTGAACTAATTCTATTATAATTCATTACTCATCTTTGGTTTAACACCTTTGAGCCACGTGCCTGTGACAATACCTAATTATTATTATCAAACTAATTAAAATTAATTCGGAAACATCCAGCGCTAAATAATCATTATAAGAAATTTGTTTTCTGATCCTTAGTTATTGCGCAACAAAATCTTCCAATTTCGTGAGTTTTTATCATTTTTAAGTTTAATTAGCTGTATGTGCCACGACTTAACATTTTGCACAACGCAGAATTGTGGGTGAGGGGCGTTTAATGAGGTTATCTCTTGTATTAGGTAATTGTATTGTCAATGAATCTTGCAGATTCCACGATCTTCCTAGGTCTTAAAATTGATGCAAAACTACAGTGAGGACCACAAATTCAAACACTTGCTGGTAGGCTTACCACTGCATATGCAGTTCGTGTGATACGGTAGCTTACTGATGAAGCTATAGCTAGACTATTTTATTTCAGTTACTTTCATAGTATTATGTCATATTGCATCATTATCTGGGGGAAAGCAGCTGATATTGGTAAATTATTTGTTATTCAAAAAATAGCAATACGTGCCATTTATAAAATGAAACCACGAGAAGCTTTGAGAGAAATATTCAAAGAAATTAATATTCTCATAATATCTTCACAATATATAAATGAAAATTTGTTATACACACATAAAAATAGAGATATGTTTCAGCAAAATAGTGACCTTCATAGAATCAATACTAGGAATAGACACAAATTATACATCCCTAGGTTTCGACTAGAAAAAGTAAATAAGTCCTTTATGGGGAACACGGTGCGCTTCTATAATAAGCTTCCTGAAAATGCTACTAAACTAGCTATTAAGAAATTTAAAGCATACATAAAAGGTAGTCTTTTGAAGAAAGCTTATTATAATATAAATGACTATATTATTGATAAGAATGCATGGCCTCATGTCGCTTTGCCGTCAGACAGTTAACCGAAACACTTGAAATGTATAAACTAATACTAATACACTCTTGTTTAAATACAGGAGTGTATAAGTATTTCGTAGTTAAGGTAGTTATAAGATGGATCATGTAAAAAAGCGCTAGGACCGAGACGAGTTTCTTGCCAGTTCTTCTCGGGCTTGGGTTAGGATGAATTGGCACCTAAATTCACCTAGTATGTAAGACGTTTCAAAGTAATGCTTGTGATTGTATTTAACTTTTGACTTTGACTTTGATTGCATAGATGATTTTGCTAAGGACTCGGATTTTATGTTCATCTTATCCCCAGGCAAGTTAGACAGTCATCGAGTCCCACTTTTCGCTATTCAGATCCGTGACGAGGGTAGTTAGAGAGAGATGCCTACGTCGAAACACTATTATTTGGTAGTTGCCTGTTTCGTGAGTAATGTAGTAAGGTTAGATACTCAAAACATTTGGATATTTACAAAATTCAACTGTTCAACTCCGTCGCAATCCCCTAGTCCCCACTAGGGGATTGCGACGGAGTTGAACAGTAATAGTATCACAAAAGTTTTTAAAAATCTCAACACCCTAATCCCCAAGATTGGGCAAAAGCAGTAGAGCAGAGGTATGTAACTTAAATAAATATAATAATAATAAATATAGCTGGATAAACTCACTCAATACTTAAACTTATAAAGCGGTAATCATCATCGGCCTTAGTTCATCTGTTGAAAATGATTTAGGTGGCGTCAGTCAAGTTACAGAGCATTTGTAATTGAACACTCATGGCTAAGAGGCCTCTGCAAGAGTGGCAGCCACTACCACATTAACTACAAATAAAAGACCCAGAAGATGTTACAGGGTTTGCGGCGCGTTCGTGACGTTTAGTCCTTTTATATGCTAAATTGACCTAAATTGTCTTTATTTTAGCATGGCCATGATGCTTGGTAGTTTTGCAATTTCTAGTACTTTCTCATTATTGTTTTGTATTGTTTTATCTTGCTAAGTGAAACCCAATATCTTGCGAAAGCAGCGCATGCGAAAGTTATTATGCCTCCGTTTCTGTTTGGCATACGATGTTCAAGATTTAGCTCCGTACCAGAGTATACTCAAGATGCACGTTTGGTAAACTAACATCTTCGTGTGGTTTGACAGATGTTTGTTGTCCCATACTCTTTTGCTAAGCTTCCCGAACATCTTAAATACTTTGCCGATGCGAACACCAACCTCACCATCCACCGAGAGATTTTTCGACACTGAAGAACCAAGATAACAGAAGCTATCCACAACTTGCGAAGGTGCACTGTTAAATAATATTGCAGATTCTTCAGTGACACTTTTCACCATCACAACAGTATTTTACAGCTTACACGCATCCGCAAATTTGTTAAATTTATTTTGAAGCTCTTGAGATGTAGAGGCCACAAAGGCAGCAGCGTCAGCAAATGACATACTGTCAACAAATAAATCCTGACGACGTTGCCGGGATTTGAGTAAAGCTATGTTGTAAGCTATTGTGAATGTTAGTTTATCATCGGATCTTGTATGTAGGTGATTACGTTATTATGTATCAGCAAATGCAGCATTCAAGAGCAACGAAAAGAATATCAGTGTGGGAGCTAAAACTCAACCTTGACGCACTCTACACCTCATTTCGAATGGCTCAGATGTTTTGCCATTAAATAACACTTTGACTATAATATCATCATGGAATGATTTATTCTGAGTAATCAATTTGGGAACAACCTATACTCTGTAAGGCCATATACAAACCTGACTGTGTCGAAAGCTTTGTTGAGGACAACGAACGCTTTGAACAATGTTGTTTTTTGTTCTCTACATTTCTCCTGTATTTGCCGAAGAGTAAATGTCATATCCGACGTTGAGAGTCGAACCGTGAACTCGAGCAGCAACTCACGGACCGCGGATCAAACTCACCCTGATGAAGATTCTCTAGATGAATCGAAACAGTGTCGGTGCCTCCATCGACTAAATAATACGTGAGTAAAAGCCATGTTTATCAAAATGTACCATTAATGGTATTCTTCTTCATCCTTCTTTTTCTTCTACGTGAATGGCGTGTGGCATAACAATGTCAATTTGGCCAGTGTCAAATGTTTATAGTTCAATGTCGTATCTTGTCGTTCGTCATTTCTTATTTATATAAAACGGTGGCTTTACATAAGCATTACTTTAAAACGTCTTACATACTAGGTGAATTTAGGTGCCAATTCATCCTAACCCTTGGGTTAGAAGACCGAGACGTCCTATCGTCCTATCGTCTCGGTAGCACACGTGGTCTGCACCATTGAATACGACGAGGTCGATATCCGTGTCGGATCTGTGGCCATCTGATTGGACGACGTGCACGTAGACCATACTCTCGTCTCTCGTCAGTCTGTTTCGCACCGTTTGGGGACAAACAGCGGGAACATCAGGGAACATTCTATAGCCTTGATGCGATCTCTTGGGCAGTCAGCTTTGGTTCACGTTTACATGTTACCTGGATGTATTGGTCTTGACGACGAGTACTACGCCCTCGGCCTGGGTGCTCTTCAGACGGATCTCCTGTGTCACAATACGATGAACACCGAAATGCCGGGCAACATAGGCTTGACTGTTTTAAATTTCTAGCATCCCTACAGCTCTTTGCATCTCTTCCGTGGTAAGATGACGACGCTCCATTACACAGTAAAAACTCGTGGACTTATTATTCGCGACACACAACCAATAATTACTACTACTTTTTTTTTGCTGAATTAGAAATCAAACAGCATCTATGAAATGCCATGGACTAAAGAATGTTTTTATTGTTTAAAAACAAAATTTACTGAAAAACTGCCTGTATTTTATTTATTTTTTTATCAAAGAGGTTAACTTGCGAGTTTTTTTAGCAGGCTGTTTTTTTTTGTAGTATTTTAGTAAATTATCTTGCTCTTTGTTTTTCTTAAATTGTTTAATGATTTTCTAATTTTAATATTAATATTAAGACTATAGGCTAACTTAGAATATAGGGTACTCTTTTACATTGGGTGTTCACGTAAGAATAGATGTAGGTACATGTTTATAAATAAATAAATAATAAATAAAGATGGTAAAACGACCCCTTATTTACAGATTATATTGATATATTTATATCGACTGGCCTGTCAGTTCAGTTGGTAGTAGCGGTGTAGGTTGAGGGTTCGATTCCCTCCCAGAATAAACATTTGTGTGAAGAACATAGGTGTTTGTGCTGTGTCTGGGTGTTATAAAGTATCATAAGTATGTATAAAAAAATATATAAGTATTCTTTCATAGATAATTGATTCAGGCGTGACTTTGCGGAAATCCATTACAAAACATTAAATAGATGGACAAATATTTAGTACCATTTAGTAATAGATTGGCGGAATGGTACTAAATATTTGTCCATCTATTTAATATTTAGTATTCTTTCAGTCAACTAGTCACCATAGTACAAGCTATGCTTAGTTTGTGACTAGATGGTGTTGTGTGCATTGTCGAGCAATATATATTTATTTATTTATTATTTTTTTACTATTTATAACACGAAAATTACACGAATGCCGTTCCTATTGTATTTTAGTTCAGTTACCTGTAGGTTTTCGAACCTTTGTAATCATTATGGATACTAAGTTCATTAGTTTTAAGGTACCTAGGTACTTGTAACCTTGTCCCTATGGGCATCGACCTCTGATAAAATGTTGTTTTTAATAATAAATAAATGTTCTACTGACACAAGTTACCTACCTACTATGTAGTTAAAGGAAAATAACACATTGGTGCACCAGATTAGACCTCGCGATCATATAAGGAAGATGCTACCTGTACCACTAAACCATCAGTGTTCTACACCACCAAAGTCAAAGTTAAAAGATATTTTATTCAAAACAATCACAAGGATCACTTTGAAACGTCCTACATACTATCTACGTGAATTTAGGTGCGAATTCCTCCTATCCCAAGCCCTCTAAGAACTGGCAAGAAACTCGTCCTGGTCTACCAGTGATATGGGCATAGATGTATACTTACTAAACTTGTTTAAACAAGTGTCTCGCCTCTTATCTTAGTTGGTAATAGTTCTGCTGTAGGTTGGGGGTTCAATTCCCGCCGCGGGACAAATATTCGTAAATATTCGTAAATACAAATATGATCTGCAAGTATTCGTCTCGGGTCTGGGTGTTTTTATGTATATTACGTATGTACTTACAAAAAAAGTATATAAGTAGTGTAGCAGTCGTGTGGTACCCATAACACAAGCACTTTGGATTATGCTGTGTGAAATGTCCGGGATTATTTATTTATTTAATTCCTTGATAAAACGTTTGTGTGATTAACTTAGACGTGTGTTCCGTATCTGGGTGTTATAAAATAAGTATTTATTTAAAAATATATAAGTATTCTATCATTCATCTGGTCACTATAGTACGAACTTTGCTTAGTTTGGGGCTACATGATGTAGGTCCAATAAAATAAAACCTATTCGGTTGGTACCATCTAACTAAATTAGGAACGCTTAATTAAATTAGATAAAATTTAATTAGGATAAGTTGGTAGCAGCAGAATACCAAAGTTTCATTTGACAGTTCTAAACCTAATTTTAGCTAAAATTAGTTAGGTTGGTGCCAACAGAATTGAGGACATTGTATACCTACCTACCTAATACAATAAGTACGATGATTATTTACTAAGTTTGTATGAGCCAAGTTTCGAGGATATACTAAGTATTATTATTATTATTAATAAAATTATTTATTATTATAATTAATAAAATTATTTATTATTATAATTAATAAAATTATTATTATTATAATTAATAAAATTATTATTATTATAATTAATAAAATTATTATTATTATTATTCATCATTGGCCTTTGTTCATCTGTTGAAGATGATTTAGGTGGCGTCAGTCAAGTTACAGAGCAGTTATTTGTAATTGAAAACTATCGTTCATGGATCCACTCCAGCAAGCTGAGGTGGGTGAAGTTTCCTCTCCACTGACGTCACTCTACCTGGGATTTTAGTTACCCAACTAACCTCTTGACCTTGCCGACAGGAACCGCAGAGAAAATTATTATTATTTTATTATAGTAGGTAACACTAAATATTAAATAAAATCTATGGCAATAACGGTTAAAATCACGTGGCCACCTAATGGGGGACCCAAAAAGGTTTAGTTATCAGTTACCGGGATCAAATGTCAAAATTCCACTGTTAGTTAATTTTATCTACTTTTTGGAGGTAACTACAGTTCAATTGCCCAATTAATTGGGGTTTCCGATAATAGTTCGTTAGTGTCATTCGTTTTTTGGCGAGCTTAACTAGTTTTGCTAAATACTTAGTTTTTTTTTTTTTTTTTATATCTAACATTACATCTATCATTACAGGTTAGACCTAATACAATAGAGTAGTCACACACAATATAATTAATACATGTCATATATAGATGATGCCTGTCTCACCCGCCTGCCTAGACATTTATTTGTATGTTTAATATGAATGTATTTCAAAAAAGGAAAAATAGTATTAAGGTAATGTACTTAGTAGTAAATAGCTATATCAGTCATGTGGTACCCATAACACAAGCTCTGCTTACTTTGGGGCCAGATGATGCTGAGTGAAATGTCCGGCTTATTGGCCTCTTCTTCGTGTCTGCCATCCACCTCAGTCCCGCGCCAGTGTAACCCATGTAAGTACCTACGACCTGTGATATTAACTAGGTATGTCGTCGATCCAACTTGCTGGCGGAAGACTTACGTTACCACGTGTCCTGCCCTGCTCCATTTAAGTGCCATAAGTACATACTAGATCTAAATACACCATAAAACGTAATAATGGTTTTCTTTGTTGAACTCAAACTTTCGTATATCTTTTCAATGTATTTAAACAAAAAGACGCGTTTCTCTGATTCTTAAACATATACTGCTAGGTAGGTATATGCCACATTCGTAGAATGTAGACGTGGACGTTCTGACCGCATCCGTTATAAATGACAACACAATCATTTTTACACGCGTCTGTCGCGTGTTCACTCGTATGTTTTATCTCTTTCCGACTAAAATAAGAAGCGAAGAGTATGTTTCGACTTTCGTAGATCCTATTTCAGCATGACATGAACTCTAGAAATAATGAATGTATCCATTTATAAGAGGCCTATCACAAAAATCCGTCCTGTAAAATTAGGTAGGTATATTGAAGCACGGCGACAACTCGCTCGAGGTCACGAGTTCACGACACTGTTGTAGCTAACGTCTAAACGATTTTGATACTTTTTATATTATTGGGTTATTTATTACCATAATAATGATACTGATACTGATAATAATGATAAATAATCCAAGTATCAGGGGAAGAACTAGGACTGTAATAGAGGCATAAACATTTAGCTTTTTTTGTGTGTTATAAGTAAGTATCTATTTATGTTGCTGTTTACCAGCCCGCGGCTTGTGTAAACTGTATTATTAAGTTTTTTTCGTTACAAATATTGATTTGTAACTTTGTACATGTCTGTTGACGTTTTGTATAACAAATATGTAGGCAAGACAAATAAGTTTTTATTAAACATATTTGATAAGACAATAAAAAAACATTTAATATATTACTATAATATATTTCTGAAAATTAATATTTATAATTTGATAATTTGAATGTCCTGTATTTTTATTTGTTGCTTCATTTGTTTTTTACAATGTAAATGTGTAGTGTATCTTTTCTTTTTAACAGATTTATACACGGAGCCTTTTTGACACATGCTAATAATAAACATAACGATCAATAAGTAAAGACTCAATCAATAAGTAAAAAAAGTAACGAATCAACATTAGTTTTTCCATTTTGATAAATGTTCAATACAAAAATTGATCAAAACGAGGTAGTCGCACTATATCCGCCAAACGATAGGAACAAGCGTAAACCACGCTCATCATCTATCGTTTGGCGCGTAAAAAAACGACACAGGCCAAACGTCTTTGTCTTTTTTTGTAGAAATTTTTTACATATTTCTGAATTCCGAGGCCGCTATAAACTCAACCACTATATAAGAGATGTTGTTATATATTTTTAATTTCGTTTTCATAGTACAGACGCTCAATCCATGAGCTTGAAAAAGTACCTTCGCGCATTTTACTTGCAAACTTGCTTCGGAATTTTGACTTTACATAAATAAATTTAAAAAATACGAAAAGCGAGGCCGCTATGACCTATAATAATAACTATTCTCCACTATACAATAAGTAAAAATTGTTGAAGACATTCAGTGTCTCTGAACAAGAACGCCAAAGATCGGCATTTAATTAAAAAATCACGATCGTAATGTAATAAGCCTCTTAACAATACAATTATTTCATAGATTGGTATATCTTACGTTAGGTTTCTATTCTTAAGCCTGCATGACATGATACAATCAAAGTCAAAGTCAAGTCAAAGATACTTTATTCAATATAATCAAGGATCAAGGATACAAGGATCACTTTGAAACGTCTTATATACTAGGTGAATTTAGGTGCCAATTCGTCCTAACCCAAGCCCGAGAAGAACTGGCAAGAAACTCGTCCTGGTCCTAGCGCTTTTTGGCATGATCATCTTATAACTACCTTTACTACGAAATACTAATACAAGAGAGTTTATACACTTCAAGTGTGTCAGTTAACTGTTTGACGGCATGACGGCAGAGCGACATGAGGCCATGCATTCTTATCAATAATAAAGTAATTTATATTATAACAAGCTTTCTTCAAAAGAATACCTTGTAAGTATGCTTTAAATTTCTTAATAGGTACTTTAGTTGCATTTTGAGGAAGCTTATTATAGAAGCGCACCGTGTACCCCATAAAGGACTTATTTACTTTTACTAGTCAAACCTAGTGATGTATATAATTTGTGTCTATTCCTAGTATTGATTCTATGAAGGTCGCTATTTTGCTGAAACCCATCTCTATTTTTATGTGTGTATAACAAATTTTCATATATATTATATATTATGAAGCTATTGTGAGAATATTAATTTCTTTAAGTATTTCTCTCAAAGAATCTCGTGGTTTAATTTTATAAATGGCACGTATTTTCTGAATAACAAATCAACATCAACATTGCGTGAAACTAATTATAATACAAATTAGTTGTTAGGATTGCATCAGAATTCCATAATCGCCTGGCTGTTCGAACAGACTCAGCACAGAAGATAGTAACTTCGTATAGTCAGTCGCAAAATCTGGCAACACGTATTAAGCCGACGAAATAAATAAATATCTAATACCGGACATTTCACGCAGCATCATGTAGCCTCAAAGTAAGCAGAGCTTGTGGTATTATTGATATACTACTTATATACTTTTTTTAGTAGATTCATACATACATATACATACATAAATAAATACGTTTTATACTTACAAGTCATACAAGCATTTGTCTAGGGGCGAGAATCGAACCCGTAACCTTCTATGTCTCAGCCGAGCCTTGGCCCACTGGCCCTTGACCTACACTGAGGTCGTCAAAGACAGTTTAACATGCGTTCTGAAGACCTTACTCGTACTCGGCAAACAGATTTCAGCGTATCAGAACAAAAAGTCGTTGATATATTCGTCGAAGTCAGTCGAAGTGTAGGTAAGTTGTATCGTTGTTCAATTCAAATTGTCGTTAGATTCTTTATGACATTTCAAATAATAGCTCTTCTACATTAATTTGTTTTTCTCATGTTATTTAAATAGCAATACGACTGCAATATCTTCAAATCAGTCTCGTAATAAAGTCGTTAAAAAACACTTAATACGGTAGACAACAACAACTTACGGTAGTCAATGTCTAAGAAAAGTGTTATTTATACTAGCAGGTTGTATACAACAGAAGTGATGTTTGAACAACCAGAATTAGTATTAGAACTAGCACAAGTATTAGAACTATCGATATTAGTAAACCTGATGATATAATTATAAGCTTATGCTTTATACGTGCGCGCGCCCCTTCTCCCCCCGCGCGCGCATACGCCGCCGTTGCTGCCGAAAGCTGCCTGCCCGCTGCACCCCCGCCGCAGGCATCGACAGCTACATCTAAAAAAAGCAGCGTTGCGAACCTGTTCGCGCCACTGCGCCCATACCGGCTCCTCATGAAAATAAGCCGTTTATTGAGTAAGAAACTCTGATGATAGTAATTATCTGGTTAGCGAGCATATGTCTCTTTATATGCAGGTGCGATAAAATAGTGTTCTCACCTTTGACTACAATGTTTCCATCAGTGAAAACCTGTAATTGGCTCTCTGTTTCTATTTTTAGTACTATGTTGTTTTTTTAGCTGTTGGTTTTCCAAATATAAATAATAAATAAATAAATGAAGACCAATACTTCGGTGAGGGTCGAGCAGTTGGAGTCGCGTCATAAAGATTTTAAATCTTTTGTGGTGCGTGTTCCGACTGAGAACCTTTCGACCTTCACAAAGGCAGAATTTTGGCCGAAGAATGTGTTGCTCCGGCGTTTTCGCGGACGACTACCGATAACAGCACATATCGCGTGTCACACGTCGCCGACTCTACGTGCTAGTAATTAGTATTTTATAATATTACTTATGTATGTTGGACTTTAAGGTATATATTTGATATGTAGTTTGTAAGCATTTAACATCATGTACTAACCTAGTGTTGCCTGAAATAAACGATATAATTATTATTATTTATTGTTATCATTAAAAGTTTCTTTTGCAGATATGCCAGATAGTCATTAGAACTTAGAACATGAGATATTAAATCGGTGGCATATGAAATGAAGAGTATGGGTCCTAGTATAAGAGCCCTGAGGGATACTAAGGGTGTTTGCCCCGCCTTCTGATCTTGCTCGTGAGTCCAAGTTCGATCGTACATCAATGTATTTTTCTATGTATCAGTTTCATTTCTTTAACTATTGATTTGTGCGTAAGTTTTATGTAGGTAGTGACCCCATCACGTGTATCCAAAAAATATAGCAAAAGAGTTGTACAGGGTGTACCTTGACAGATTTATGATTTGTAAATGAAACAAACACATGTTAGATGTGATAAAATATTATGTATTGCATACAAAATCAACCGTTACGCGCGGTGCTCACTGGTCCACAGCGACATCGTGACAAAACAATCCGCACGAATGCCGCGTCGAATGCCGCCACTCACCCGTTTCCTCGTGTGACGGTTAAAAAAATATTTAAGTTTTAAGTTGTAATACTGCCACGGTATACCCTGTAGTTCGCTAGATATGGGTTAGGTTTATTTCTGGTAAGTCTACATTCTGTTACTACAATAATATCGTTTATTTAATGGGTGGGCCAACTGAACGCACTCCTCCAATGAGACAGCGAGGTTTCGGAGTAAACGAAAATATCATCGATGTACTTACATTTTTATTTTTGTTGATTTTTTAAAAACGCTTGAATGATTTTGATAAAATTTAAATGGAACCACCACCCTTTCAAACAAAAAAGAATTTTCCAAATCGGTTCAGGCGTCTTGAGTAATCGGTGAACATACATGTAGACGCAAGACCTAACTGATAAGTTAAAAATCACTTAAAGTTTAAAATTACAAAATACAAATACAAAATACAAAATGTTTTATTTCAGTAACTTAAGTAACATAGTTTATCAGTATTGGATACTTCCTTTTAAGTATAAAATACCTGTATTAGGAGAATATCGCTCTTCTTAATTGTGGTTTATAGCTGTTATATTGCTGTAACATACATTAAAACATTTACTTAACTACTTATACTAAATAACATTCATGTGAATTTTTGAGGGTAGATTTGAGACAGTTATCAAAGTCAGTTGTGAATGTTGAAGTTCAGCGCGAGTGCTGTGGTGAGGTGTAGGTCATTTTTGTGGGTAGAAAAATATTGTTGTGCAGTGTCACGAAGTGTCGATGTGAATGAGTGTTTGAGTAGGTGTAAGTTTTTGTAAGTAAGTATTGATGTATGGTCCAAGTGTAAAGGTTTCGTCTGATAACACCATGCTAATGTGAGTTGGTGTATCAGTCGTAACCACTGGGTGTGGTGTGTCTGTTTGTATGAGTGTGTAGTGTGATGTGTGTGTGTGTGTGTGTGTGTGTGTGTGTGTGTGTGTGTATGTGTTTTGATGTGTGTGTACAATGAATTATCTCGTATTATATGATTTTATCCAAAAGTTTTTCAGTTTCATCGTAATTTACTGGCAATAGCCATTTAGTTACCGTCATTTTACATTTGTGATTATTTAACGGGTATATGTTAATGATTGTATTGATCCGATTATATAAATGAGCGGATTGGCTTGAGAATTGGCGTGATGCAAAAGTTGAATGTATAGTTTGTCTGTCCGTTATAGTAAAGTGTCTTCTTTTATTTAGTAATTGTTGGTTATAGCTGAGAGATTTGTGCAGTTTTAGTACCGAATGCAATATATAAAGTTTTCGAACCGTGAGTATATTTGAATTAAAGTATAGCAGTTCAGTTGGGTATCTGTAAGGTTTGTTTAACATTACTTTAAGTAATGATCTTTGCGCTCGTTCAAGGTTCAGAAAATTAGATCTTGTAGCTCCACCCCAGATCGGTATACAGTATGCTAGGATTGACTGCGCTAGAGAAATGTATATACGTTTTAAAAGGTCGGGTTTTGCCACATGTCTTAAATTCCTAAATATATAAGTAAGCTTTCTCGTCCTATTCATAAGTACCTCAATATGTGCGTGCCACGATAGACGTTGATCTATGGTAACACCTAAGTATTTGATAGTCTCAGCTTTATTTATAATAGGGCAGAGACACGCCTCTGAGTTCATATCACAATCATGTATCTTGATCGTATAATCAAATTCTGGTTGGGTTCGGTTGTACATGGTGAAGCACATGAAGTGTGTTTTATCAACGTTCAGAGTGAGCAGGTTTAATTTTAACCACCTGGCTATAGATTTAAGCCCTTTTTCAGTTTTATTTTTCACGTCGTTCCATGAGGTACCCGTGAAAGTGATCGCTGTGTCGTCAGCATAGGAAAGTATTTTACCATCTTCAATGGTGAGGTTACAGAGGTCATTGATGTAAGTTAAGAATAAAGTTGGCCCCAGAACGCTACCTTGTGGGACCCCGTAATTAATATAGACATCGTCACTCTCAATGTCAGCCACCTTTACCCTCTGTTTTCTATCATGAAGATAGTCAGTCAGTAAAGCAAGGGGGGTACCTCTGATACCGATTTGTTCTAGCTTGTGTACAAGAATAGGGATAGAGACGGTGTCAAACGCCTTTTTGAGGTCCAGAAATACTGTTAAGCATTTTCGTCCCTTATCTACTTGCCCTACAATGTGATTGCATAAAGCTGAAACTGCGTCATCAGTTGAGAATCCATGTCTAAATCCGAACTGACATTTCGAGATTATATTATATTTCTTCAAATAAATTTGTAGCCTGTTATTAATAGTTTTTTCTAGTATTTTTGATATTGACGGTAATACAGAGATCGGTCTATAGTTGCTGACATCGTCTCTATCTCCACTCTTGTACACTGGTGTTACCACAGACTGTTTGAGGATTTTAGGAAAGATGCCTTGATTTAAGCTGAGGTTTATTAAATGACAAATTACAAGAATCAAAATGTGATTAGACAATTTTAGAAACTTCGACGTAATATGGTCCCAACCAGGGGCACTATTTACTTTTAGGTTCATAATTATATTAAATATTTCATTTTTATTCGTTTCTAGTAAGACTAGGGACGAAGTTTGATTATAGGACAGGTTATAGATGTCATTGATGGTTTTAGTTTGCAGGGTAATATTTTCAGCTAGAATTTTTCCTATATTAGCAAAATAGGTATTAACATAGTTTAAAGATTCAATGGATGTTTCTTTTGAATAAAGTAGTTGCGTGTTTGGTGTGTTAGTGGGTTTATACTGCGTTATATTATTTATACTATTCCAAAGAGCTTTGCTGTTTTTGGATGAGCTTTCTAATTGTTGACTTTCATATTTCCTTTTCAGTTTTTTTATTAAGTTGTTACAAAAGTTACGGTATCTTCTGTAGCTTATTTTTAATATTTTATTTTGAGGATCACATCGCAATTGTTTCTGCATATTATTTCTGTTTTTTATACAACGTAGGATACCATGAGTTAACCAAGGCTTAATAATTATTTTGCTTCTAGGTATATTAATTATAATAGTATTTTCTGTCAGACTTTTTTGTATTCTACTTATTAGCAGTTTAGCTAGGATATTAGGGTCGTTAAGCTGAAGCAGGTCTATTATGTTATATATAGGTCTGTTATGTTATATATATAGGTCTGTTATGTTTGACTGCAGATTATTTATTGCATTTTCAAAATTTATAATGGTTTTGGTTTTACGGTTATTTAGTGGATAAGTGGTTTTAGAGAGAGTAAGTAGCAACATAAGATGATCAGTGATAGATGTGTGTAAAACAACAATTGTGGCTAGATTTTTAGTTTTATTTAATTTTAGCATAAAATGATCTAGACAGCTATTTTCTCTGGTATGTAGGTAATGACAATGAATGAAATGAAATGCATTGATAAGGTATTTAAGTAATTCAATCTATTATTTTTGTCGCTTGTTCGTTCCCCAGTCTTAGAAGCAATACTATATTAATGTCTCCGACTATTATTATTCTCTCATAAGATTTTAAACTCTCCAGAAGAATGCTAAGTGAATTTAAAAAGTTTAAAGTTTAAGTTTAAAAATTAACTAGCCTATTTATGATTTGGAATATAGAATCCATTTTTATTGATTTCTGAGAGGTAAATGTTATGTTTTGATTTGTTGTCTTCCGGGCAACCAGACAAACCAGAACTCACGATTATTTAATTTTGAACCTCTGTTAAAATTACTGGTTATTTTTGTTAAACCATTTCTTAATTTGTTATTTATTATGTTTATAGTTTTGAGTTAATTTTGTTTGAATAATTAATGTATTGGAATCCGATAGCGCGATAATTTGAAATTTAAATGTTTTTGCTGAAGATAAAATGCATTTGATGTAAAAATAGCTAAACGAATTTAGAAAACTTTTTTAGTTAAAAGAGAGTTAAACTGAATTTAAAGAGTAAGCGGAAGCGCGATGATTTGAATTCAGGGTGTTTAAAGTTTGGTTTTAAGAGAAAATTTATTTAATGTTAAAAATAGGTTCCAAAAATAGAAAAACTAATTTAGGAAACCTTTTTGTTTGTTACAAAATTATATTAAGTTTAAAGTGTAGTGTGTGAAAGTGTAATGACTTCACAACGATGCAGCCATCTTGAAATATAAAAAAATGGCGAGTCGTTGGGAACTTGGGAAGCCACAATTTTTAAAAGAGTACTTCTTGGTGAGCTCCCGTGGTGTAAAGTCCTGTTAGTATTATTGTTATAATTTACCTTAGATTTTAAGGTTGTTTAAAATAGTGTTAATAATAAATTGTGTCTGAATATACTGTCTATAGTCTTTATCATTTGCAATGCGTGAGCCTGGTAATGGAAGCGGCGATGTCAGTCCGCTTCACATCATTACCGATAGGACTCCTGATGCCTCGTTATACATAAGTATTAAAAAAAATCGACGAATTGAGAACCTCATCTTTTTTTGAAGTCGGTTTGACCAACTTCAAAAAAAGAGGAGGTTCTCAAGAGAAAGCATGATGTTACCACGAGAGAACTTCATGCTGTCCTAGTAGGCGTTGCGTGATATTTTTAGATAGGTTGTGTATTGTTAAATATGTTTTGTTTATAGGTTTTAATCTTGGAGAACTAGAAAATACGGTAACTAAAAATAATGTTGTACTGTTTTCTCAATACTGTTATTCTATTCTACTCTATGGTCATGAGTATTTGAACCTGCTACGGTAGCGTGACAACCTCTGTGGTGCAGTGGGCGAAGACCCGCCTGAAACGCAGAAGGTTGCGGTTTCGATTGCCGACGCGCGATAAATTTTTATATGTTTCACAAATATTTGCCTCGGGCTCGGGTGTCTTTCTATAAAATATATTAAATAATATCGTATTATAATTCATATAATATATTAAAAAAAAATGTAAGTATGTATATTAGTAATAGTGCAACAGTTATGTGGCTCTCATAACAAAATCTCTACTTTGGGTCTAGCCCCAATTATGATGTGTGAAATGTACATCTATAATAAAAAAATATATTAATAAGTGATAAAATATATAATACTTTTTGTATATTTACATTATCGCAGCCATGTAGACAGCCATCAGTGGATGAAGGAAAGGAAAGGAGCCTCTGAGGCGCTGTTTAATACTTTCACCACACTGGTTAAAAATAACAAATGACACGATATGAAGAAGTGGACCAGGCTGTGCATAGAGTAGAACAAGATGCGCTATCCACACCCATTCCAAAACAATTAATAATCGTGCTTTAAGTAGCTCGATCTGCAAAAATAGACACCAACAATGGCGATTTCCCAACATTGCTGATCCACCATTGAAGGTTTATAAATTCTCAAAATATTTCGATAGCGCGTTTTGGGATTTGGACATTTTTAACAGCGCCATCTAGTTCTAAGTTACATAAACTTATACCACAGTACCCAATTCACGTTTTCTAAATCCGCATTTAACATGAGTCTACAGAAGGCAACTCTCGCTTCAGGGTCCTTTTCGTGAATAACTTGCAGAGGAGTATATTGGTAAGGATAGAATCCTACATTACGCACTGTAGACCACACTTTTCATTGTGTTACAGAGAGTCGTGTGGCGACGGTGTTTGTCGAAATTCTTGGTTCATTGATAAATTCTTGCAGAATATCCTCTTCGTAATTAACAACATGGAGTCTTCCGGCATTAATTTTTCGTCTATGAACACTATCAGTTTCCCGGATTCGCCTATACACTATTAAAACTGATACATGGAGTAACCGGTGATTAGGAAACCAACGCAAATAATCTTAACAATATTTATTATTCAAATTAAAAATTTTACTACAATCGTGTACATATTTACTTCAAAAAACACGACGACAATTTGTAAAACAAAACCAATGCACGCGTGAAAATTACGCATAAAATGTGTAATATGTATGGATTTATAAAAAAAACTAAATAAATACACCCGTGAGCAAAAAATTCGACTCAAGACGCACTTTCATTCTATTTCTGATTTTAACATCTCAAAGCTGTTAATTTTAGCTTTAAAATAAGTGGTCTACGTTGATATTTTATAATTTTTTTTGGTAATGCAAAAATATTGAATGAGAAGTCTTAAGCAATGAAAAAAGCAATGATAATTAACAGTAAAGAAAATTCCAGCTTAAATTCGTCAAGATATTAATTTAATTCAAATTAACTTATCAATATTTAGTGTTGCCCCCCCCCCCCCCCCCCCCCCCCCCTAATAACAGCTTCCAATCGCTTCTTCAAGGATCATATAAGTTTCTTTACTCGATTTTGTTCGATGCTATCCCATTCTTCAATGAGCGCCGCTTTGAGGTCCGATTTCGTGGCTGGTGCAGGATTTCTAGCCCGAACATTTCTTTTAAGTTCATCCCATAAATGCTCGATAGAATTTAAGTCCGGGGTACGCGCTGGTCAGTCTATAGCAGCAATTTCGACCTCCTGTAAATACTGCCGGACGGAACCTGCAGTATGTAAATGGGCATTGTCGTGCATTAAGATGAAGTGTTCGCCAAGGAAACGACGAGATCACCTAAAATCTCTTCGATGTATCGGTTTGCCGTCAATCCTCCCACCCGACCGCCAGTTTCAATAAAAACTAACTCGGTTTTGCCTCCATTGAAATGCCCGACCACACCATCCAGGAAACTCCTCCAAAACCCACATTTTCTTTAATGCAGCACTGCGCAAATCTTTCTCCAGGTCTTCTGTAGACTCGTCCTCTTCTATCGCTACCATGCACGCACACTCTGCTTTCGTCTGAGAAGAGAACGGAGCTCCATTGTTCGTCAGTCCAATCAACGTGTTCTATGGCAAATCGTAGGCGGGCTGCTCGGTGGGCCGGGGTTAATTTGGGGCAAGGCTAGCTGCCTTAAGTCGTCTTCTGACTGTCCAGCCACTCACAGCCACTCCTCGCGTTTCTCTGAGCTCTTGTTGGACTTGAACGCCAGTGAGTGCCCGATTTCTCAGCGATGTGCTGACAATGAATCGGTCATCTCTCTCAGATGTGCACCTTTTTCTTCCGGAACCGCGTCTTCGATTAAAGTTACCAGTCTCTTGGTAATGACGGTAAACAGCAGACTGTCTCATGTTCAGCCCACGTGCCACTTCACGCTGACTCTGGCCTTGTCGCAATAGGCTGACCGCTTGAGCAGCTTCTTCACTTGTTGTGTCCATTTTCAGGTAGAATTCTTATTTGTTGATAACGGAGATGTGTATCGGTTGACGTTTGACGGCTAACTGATAAGGGTGAGTCAGGTAGATAACCTTTTATATGGGTCTGTATGGGTCTGTATGGGTAACCCTTAATTAGCACTATTGTAAACAAGCGTAAAAAGGGTAGTTACTGATCACAACATATTGTTGGGTTGTATTAGCAAGAAACATTACAATATTTTATAATTATTTTGAAGCTAATATTAGCAGCTTTAAGATTTTACTAAGAAAAAAATATTTTCGCGTTCATTTTTTTTGCCAGTGACTTGCGACTGCAGGTGTGTCGCCTGAGTCGATTTTTTTGCTCACGAATGTATATAAGTACTCACCAGCACGGAAACTTGGCCACTCACAAATTATGCGATAACTTATAATTTTATGATAATAATGAATTATTAATGGGTGGGTATGGGTAGGCTAAAAAGTAGTCTTGTGAAGTGTTTTATGAACTTTTAATGTTTTTAAACCATGACAGCATTCCTCAATTTTTTTATTTTGATATTGAACGTTAATTAAGAAATTTAGCACACATTGCAACTGCAATAAAAAATTAAAACATGCGTTTTTTTTAAACTGTTTACAAATTTTAATACCGGGTGCTTCCTCCTTTAGCTCTAATGCATGCCTGCATCCGGTCAGGCATGCTCTGGATCATGTTTTTGACGTGCACTTACGGTATGGCTTCCCAAGCGGCTTGCGCTGCAGCGCGGAGCTGGTTGAGAGTATGTGACGGGTTGGAACCGGACTTAATCTTTCTTTTGAGCATGTAACAGATGTGTTCTATTGGGTTTAAGTCCGGACTACGAGCTGGCCACTGCGATTTTGAAATTTCAACCGCTTGAAGGTACTCCTCTACGCACCGTGCAACATAGATTCGTGCGTTATCGTGCATCAATAAAAAAAAATCGGACCCAATGAACCCGGAATAGGGCAGAACATGATCCTGGAGGATCTCTTCGATTTAACGAGTAGCTAAATGCTATTGCCTATTATCGACGATCACCAACTCCATACGAGCATCCGAACTTATTCCTCCCCATACCATTATAGAGCCGCCATGAAAAGGCACTGTTTGTGTAGTGGTGATATCGCTCTCCTCTTCTTCTCCACACCCGTTCTCGACCGTCTGGAGCTCGTAAAGCAATTCGGCACTCGTCTGTGAAGAGCACTCTAGCCTATTGCTCGTGAGTCCAGTTGGCATGTTCTTGAGCGAACCAAAGACGAGCTATTCGGTGCTGTCTGAGGAGTTCTGGGCCGTGTGCTGGTCAACGAGCTTTTAAATTACGCCTCCACTACCTGGTCTTCGAGTGTAGTAACCAGTGTCCTGATAACGTTTCAAAGCATACTGCATGGATGAACGTGGCATATTTAGCACAATAGCCATTTCACGTTGTGTCAGTCCTTGGTCAATCAATGTAACTGCTTGTGCGACCTGTTCTGCTGTTAAAGGCATATTGTTTTAATCTAATGGACTTTGGACATCCAATCACAGTTATAAAACCTCAAAAATGGGTTAATTTAAAGTTAAACTGTTGAAAACATCAAATTGAAATTTCGTCTACGTCGCTTTAAAGGCCCCGTTAAACTAAATCTCAAAAAGTGGTCCTGAAGCACACTCGTACTTAATTAATTACCCTCTTGAACTAAGAAAAAACATTGTTTTATCTACCTGCATATGCGACATTCATTAGAAACACTTGAAGTGTTTGTTATCGCGAGCTTTGCCAAGATTCCGTGCCGCTGAGGAAAAAGCATTGGTCCCAGTGTGCTACCTTGTGGTACACCATAGGTACATGCAGCGCTATCACTCTCATATCTCTTAACACCCGTACTCGCTGTGTTCTTCCAGTCAAGTAGTCTGTCAGCCAGCCTAGGGACAGACCCCTTATTCCCAATCTTTCTAGTCTCGTTAGTAAAATCGAGATGGAGATAGTGTCAAATGCTTTCTAAGATCCAGAAAAACACGTATACATTGGTCTCCGTCGTCCTGGTAGGTGTTCATTTGGGAAGTCAACCTTATTACTGCGTCCTCGGTAGATTTGCGGTCTCTGAAGCGGTATTGGTTATCACTTAGCATGTTGTTTTTCTCTAATATAGGTGATCACCCTTTGTTTTATTACAAATTTTTCTTTAGATTAAACACTTTGGAAAGAGTCGAAAGAAGAAAGATCGGTCTATAATTGGAAGGAAATATTTTTTTCCTTAAGTTGCTTAAGTTGCTAATAAATGCTATCGGTACCGCCAGGAACATCAAGAAACTTTAATCATTAGATTCCCAGAGCGGCAACCGGCTTAGCTGTAAATTGAATCCAAGCATTACGACATTTGAGACTCAAAAACTACTTTTAACTTCAGCAGGATGAGTGGGAAATATAAACATTGAATTAACTGCCTTGTCTGGGAATATCTATGAGCTTCGAGGTCATTTTCTATTGCTTGCATAATCGTACCCGTATCGGTTGGTTTACAAGAGATCCACCTATGGAAGTGATGTAAGAATTTACTTTATTAAGCAATGTTGTCGGTTCTTCGTTTGTTTGCAACAGTTTATGTGTTTCTTATTATTTTTCAATTTATTAAAACTACACAATTATTTCATTGTCCTTTTAAGTTTAAGGTTAATACTCAATTTATCTTTATAATAGTCCTTCTTAAAATTTCTGACAATTCTATTACAAATATTTATATATTAAGTGTTCCGTCCGTCGTCGCTTTTTGGGTTTCATAAGGAGCTTATCTCTCTTTCTGATAGATCTTACAACATTTTTAGTGATCCAAGGCTTCAAGAGTAGATTTCTTTTGGTGATTGCCTTAATTTTGGTTTTGAAAGCAAACTAGCTGGATAAAATATATCCACGTAATCGAAATTTCGTGTTTTCATATAAATTAAGTCGGTTTTTTTTTGTTTTTAAAACGTAATTATTAAAGGTTAAGCTCGCCTGTGTAAATGAAATATGATAGTGTATGTTTCAAAATATGTTCAATGTGTGTACAATAATTATTATATAAATATAAATGTGAATGTAAGTTTGTTTGTTACGATTTCAATCGAAAATTACTTAACCGATCATCATGAAACTTTGTACATATATTCAAATATATATAAAAAAATATATATATATTTTTACGGAAGATATTTATATGGCAAAACAACGTTTGCCGGGTCAGCTAGTACATAATAAAGGAATAGTTTTCTCTTAATCTGTCGGTAACGGCTTTTTTAAGTTAAAGCTATGACGGAGCATGGCCTCCGTGGTATTTACCTCCGTCACCAGATTTGGCCTCCTTAGAAGTAGTAGGTAAGAAAAATAAACAAAATGCAGTTTAAAACCCCATTTATTCATGTCTAGTTCCCAATAGACTTAAGATATTTACAAATATTCACACTATCACGTTATAAAATAATAATCATTGTATAATAAATACAAAATAATTTCCATCGATATGTACGTTCTCAAAATACAAGAAACTTACATTAGCTGTTTATAATTTAAACATATTTATAACTTAAATACATAATATAAGAAATAAATAATGGTGGACAACGCACATGACACCATCTAGCCCCAAACTAAGCATACCATGTATTATGGTGACCAGTGATAGAATACATATATATTTTAAAATATATATTTATAATACCCAGACCCAGAACAAACACCTATATTCATCGAACAAATGTTTGTTCTGGGAGGGAATCGAACCCTCCACCTACAGCGCAGGAGGCAGAGCTACCAACCTCGCTGAGGCCAAAAAAATGTATGTGCGCTCTACCACTACTCTCAAACGGTCAAATATGCATGTAGCAAAACCTAAAACAAGTTGGTAGACATGTGCCAAGAGCACGAAAGGAGCCTCTGAGGCGCACTTCAATCCTTTCACCACACTGGTGACAGGTAAACAGGCAATTCATTTCAGCATGTATTATTAACAGGGTTAGGGATTTGTAAATAACAATAAAAAGTTATATAATACAACAGCCATATTGATAATCTCATACAACACTTAAAATTACCGTCTTATTCCGTTAAATCGACTAAGCTATGTTGTATAGAGCTTTAAGGCGAGTATCCACTGAAGCAGAGATGAGAGAAAATACATTGCGTTTTTACAAGACTATGGTTGATTTAACATATCTCTGCTCCACTTCGGTGGGTATTCTCCTATAACTCTTTGAAAACTACTAAATAGTGTTTCCATTGTTTTTTGATATATTTACGCGACATTAGTGCTTCTATTAATTTGTCCCTTAGATAATTTGACCTTAGGAAAGTGAGAATTATTATTATTTTGCAAAAGAATATTAATTATATTTCATTATTTTTAGGTACTTAATAATAACTGGGTCATTTTTTATTACTGATCAAAACTTTTAGATTTTAGATCAACTATCGGTCAATATAACAAAATGGCGTCAATAGTAAACAGATGATTCATAAACTTATATAATATTATTTATATATATCAATAAGAATGTATCGTATCATAATAATGGTAACAAAAATATAATTATAACACTATTTACATTTGAAGTCAAATTCAGCCTAAAAAAATCTCTATCTTTCTTTGTATAGGATAGCCAAAGGTTGCCTGGAGATCACATTAGCAATAAGGCATTCAAATAAGTATTATTGCCATGTAATATTTAACGTAAAGCTTTTACATCCGTGGTCAAAAGTTTATATTTCTAAATAAAAACATATTTATTTTATAATTTGTAAAATTAACTACACACTAATAATTTCCATTAACTATTTCACTATAGATTATGTAATACCGTTGTAATCACAAATTAATAATTAATGCTCGTTCACTTCACCGTTGCACGGGCCATTAGAACTAGCAGAATCAACTTTAATACTAATAGAATTGACAATAGCACTACCAGAATTGGTATTAGAGATACCAGAATTGGTATTGGTATTAGAATTTGTAGAATTGGTATTACTACCAGAATTGGTATTGGTACTAGCAGAAATGGTATTACTACCAGAATTGGTATTAGAACTAGCAGGATTGGTATTGGAACTAGCAGAATTGGAATTAGTACTGGTATTGGCTGTGGCGACAGTGGTAGGCAGGGCGCTGGCGATGGTAGGAGCGTCCTTGTCCAGAGGTCGGAATGACCAAGCACCGCAGCCGTCGAACTCGAGCACGTGAGTGTGGTATCTCCTGTTAAAAATGAATATTTATTTACTTAACTAACTTTTTCTTCTGCTTGCTTCTATCAGTTCAGTAGTAGCTTTGCCTTCAGTCGTCATGTATGTAACTTTACCTATGATTCCTGTTAAACAGAAAAGAGTTCGAGGGCAGTTTATTCCCAGAATATCCAATAACAATCACCATCACGGGTGATAATCATTTAACTTTCTGAGCATAAGCTCCCTAAACAGTTGCTGCTGCAGGTTTTAAGACTCCTTACGTTAGGTTGGGTTACTCCTAGATTTTACCATCGAGGTCAATATCTAGGACCTAGGACGCCCAGAGAAGCCTGCGCCAGAGTTAAAAAGCTTGGCTTTCCTGGACATCGTCAGGGTTTTTACGTTAAATAGTATTAGGACTGCAATATCTGCAAATTCAGATTCGTAATAAAGTCGTTAAAAAACACTTATTACGGTAGCCAACAAACAATTACGCCTATCGCCCACCTGGACAAACCTCGCCTACTTAGTGAGCTGGTATTCCTGAAAATCCTCCACCCGTTAAACAGAGCTCACCAGGGTCTAGGTAACTCAGGTTGGAATACTTACCATACGCTGGGTCGGTGTGTGATAGAGAGTAACGTGATGCCTTCCTTCACAGCCTCCTCGTACATCACCACTTCAGTCTCCATGGAGACAGCACTGGTGCATTCGTCGAGCAAAGCGTATACCGGCCTGGAAATTATATAATTATAAATATTGTTTCAGCTGATGGTCCACGAGGTAAAAGTAAAGTAAGCTAAGACAAAGTCAAAGTCAACCACAAAACTTTATTTATTTGTTAAAATCACAAGGACAACTTTAAATCGTCTTCATACATGAAGAAGTGGTATTAGAACTAGCGAAATTACTATTAAACCTAAGGAATAAGTAGGAATCGTGAACTCGAGCGGCAACGAGCGGACCGCGGATCAAACTCACCCTGATGAAGATTCTCTAGATGAATCGAAAGAGTATCGGTGCCTCCATCGACAAAATAATACGCGAGTAAGGCCAGTGTTTATCAAAATGATAGGAATAACTATGAAATGCGTTTACTTTGCTTCCACATTCATAAAGATAGTAATTAGAATTCTGAACATGAGAAGTTAAATTGGAGGAATATAGAATGAAGAATATGGGTCCTAGTCTAGATCCCTGAGGAATACTGAAGGTAGTTCCCCCGCCTTCTGATCCTGTATTTGTACACCAATGTATTTTTCAATTCGACAAATGAACGTGCGTTATACCAATACTCCTCAAACGTTGAAGGAAGACATCGCGAGGAAACTATCATGTCGCAAAACCTAAAAAGTTGGAAAGAAAGGTGCCTCTGAGGCGCACTTAAGTCCATTCCTAAATCAGTGACGAAAGGAAACAATAGGTAATGTTGTAAACAGACCTGTGGTAGAACATCCTGGCCATGGCCATGCGTTGTTTCTCTCCGCCGCTGAGTGTGGCGCGCCAGTCCCGCACGGCCGAGAGGCCTCCGTGTCGCGCCGCACAAGCGTCCAGTCTCACTGCGATACAGAGACTTATGAAGGAAAATGTACTTATTATATATTTACTGGACTGGCCTGCTAGCTCAGTTGGTAGTAACGTTGCCTTCTGCGCTGTAGATTGGGTGTTTTATTTGTGTCTGGGTGTTGTAAAGTATCATAAGTATGTATTTAAAACATATATGAATAATAAATTTTGTATGAACTGTCCACCAATATAAAAAAAAAACACGAATAGTACAAGAATTACTGAATAATCTAAATAGTAAGGAGTAACTTTTCCGTTGATGACCGCAGACGAAAAAGGCTGAACGACAGCTGAGTGGAGTCAAACAACCAGTTTAACCGGTTACAAAGTAATGATTTGGTTTGCTAACTTGAACTCCCATCCATTTAACCCAGCTTGACACACGCCCGGGTGTTAAAATTTGGAATAATGGAAAGATACATTAAAAGCAAGTAACGCGGACTGCATTTAATTTAAAAAATAGGGATCTCTTTTAAAATTTCAATAAACCCAAACGAGGTATAAAAAAATGGCTATTGATTATTTGACGTGCGCGGTGAAACCTATCGATAATCCATAATATAATGTACTACATGTTAATAGTACTCATAAACTACAAAAAAAACGCGAGGTTATAAATCTAACTATTATAGGTAAATCACATAACCGCTTCTTGTTCAAATTAGTCAATAAAAATACGGGTAGAATCGAAAAATGATGACATTCGTATGACGATATTAATCCTTATCCCACAAACAGTTTCTGGTTGGTTATGTATATGTAAATTATAACTAAATTACAAGCATGCGAAGCCTGGGCGGATCACTAGTAATCCATATAATAAAAAGGAAATGCTGTTCGTTGGTAAGCGCAGCCGAGAACAGCTGAAACGATTTGGCTATTTTTTTTGATCATATTTTTACGTTTTAATCATTTTCCAGATATTGCAGGAAAGCGCTCTCGCTTTTTCGCTCTCTGCAATATGTGGGAGTAATTTCGTAAAAAGCGACGGAAGCGTGTAACAGGAAGCGCGCGCTATTTGATAAGACCAATGAGCGAGCGCGGTAGAGCTGGCCGTCAGATGGTCCAACCCATTTTCCTTCAGGTTGGTACTGTCAGCCAACAGTGTGTGCGAGTGTGTGAGACAGGAAAGAGGAAGCGAAATAGAGAAGGAGAACGCATCAGCTGCGCGCTTAACCTATAGGTAGTGTTGTGTATAAAGTGTGCTGTTATATAAACTTATTCGGGATATAATGTTAATGTTGCTTATTACCAAGGTGAGATATCAGATGTTACACATCATATGCGACTACTGTAAGGTCGCTCGTTTTGTTAACTTAATCACCCAAGTTTTTATCTATGATTCAAGAAAATCTGTTTAACCATTTGAAGATTATCAGCTCTTTTTAATTCACGGGTCTGATCAATTCGAAATGTGGTATCTTGTTTGTGAAATAAATTAATATTGAAAGAATGAAATTTGATGATGGTGTCGACACTTACCCAGTTTGAGGATGTGTAGCGCCCGTGCCTCGGTCTCCGCGACTGCGGCAGGTGGGCCGGTCACTCGCGAGGGGTATGTCACTTGTTCTATCAACGAGCCCACTGACATGTACGGCCTGCGAATTACACATGAAGATACATGAAACGAGCTCTAGACTGTTATCTTAAGGCGAGGTGATCAAATGATCTTGATGCTTATTCACGGCGCTCAAATTACTATATTTTTCCGGTTATAGAATATTTATTTTTCTCAAAAAATTATTTATAAAACTATACATACATGAGATTTTAACTAATAAACATAAATTTGAAAACATGCTTCGGCAATAAAACAGTAGTAAAACTATCCCAGCAATTAATCGACGTATCCAAACAACGTACAAACATAACAAAACTTATCTACCCGCAAATCATAATCACGTCATTGCATGCGCCGAACAGTCGCATGAATCTGCACACTACATGTGCAGATTCATTCACGCGTCGGTATAAGCATACGCAGATAGGTAAATTCGTTTATTTAAGTCATGTTTGATCGTGAAATACTTACGTGTTTTATTTCTAAGGCGCGAATTATATAGAAACGGCGTAAGGTGAAGGCGCGGCGCAGGCGCAGATCAGGCGTGGAACAGATAAGGCACGGACACGATTTAAATTTTATCAAAGAGGCGAAGAGACGCCACAACTTTGACTGACTTTATTTTGATAACATGTCTTCCTCTTCAGACGTCGAAGATGCGCTTGCTTTGCTGCCACACATTAATGTGCAGAAACACCGAATATATTGGGTGCACTCTGTGTAGAAAATGTCACAAGAGCATAGATATTTTATAATAATGGAAAAAATATGCGAATATCCAGATTGTTTTCCTACAGTGTATAAAATGTCACTAGAATGTTTCCACATTCTATTGCCGAAAGTAAAACATGGTTTTCAGAAGAAGCATACAAATTGAAAAGAACCGGTCTTTCCTGAAAAAATACTATTGATACATTAAGATTAGTAAAACATCTGTGACATTTTTATGGAATAGAAGGAATATAATAGAATTGAATATATCTTTATTGTACACTTTATAAAATTTCAATTATATACTTTTATTACTTTGATTTTTTAACAGATAACTGAGCTCAAATTTGACAATCAGGAGCACTTGTTTGCTATCAATCATTATCACATAACCATCGTGAGGTTGGCCTTCTGCTTCAATGGTTTGGTGAGACGCAGGTGAAACTCGAGTAACTGGAGAAAACAATGGCAAATAACCATCTAATAATGTATCATATAACCATATAATGGAAATAATAATCAATTATCTAATGCAAATAATAATCATTAAATAATGCATCTGCTGAAGTGTCGAACCCCCGTATGCGCCAGTCGTATGTGTCTGCTGAAGTGTCAGAGCCTTGAGTTCTCTCCAATTTTTTTTCTTGTACATTTTTATTACTGTACTCCAGCTTAGTATAGTCGTAAAGAGCAGGATATTGTTCAATTATCTCGCAGAACTGTATATTAAATTCACTATCGTATTTTTATATAATTTTTCTGCTCCTACTGTATAACAAAACGACTTGCTGCTTCAGTCGCGACTGCTAGCGACGCGGAACATGTGATGAAACGACGTGCCTGTGCCACGCCGTTTGAGTATAATTCACAACGTGTTGCTTACCTAAATTTTGTATTGAAACGTTTTGAAGCGGCAAGATGCCTGCGCCGTGCCTTCACCTTACGCCGTTTCTGTATAATTCGCGCCTAAAGATGTTGAATGAATCTGCATTCTTCACCTCTTTCGGCAGTTTATCCTTATCAGTATGATTTGAAAACATCAGTAGGTCAAGACTTGGCAAGGTGGTTTTAAACAGGTCGTTGATGAGAAAAAGCGTTAGTCCCAGTGTGCTACCTTGCGGTACACCATAGGTACACGCAGCGCTATCACTCTCATATCCCTCAACACCCGTACTCGCTGTGTTCTTCGGGTCAGGTAGTCAGTAAACCAGTCTAGGGCCAGTCCCCTTATTCTCACTTTTTCTAGTCTCGTTAGTAAAATTGAGATGGAGACAGTGTCAAATGCTTTTTGAAGATCCAGAAAATCGAGGTAGGTGTTAATTTGGGAAGTCAACTTTATTACTGCGACCTCGGTAGATTTGCGGTCCCTGAAGCGGTATTGGTTATCACATAGCAGGTTGTAATTCTCGAGATTGAGCTATCACTCTTTTTTTTTACAAAATTTACAAACACTTGGATATAGTCAAAAGAAAAAAGATCGGTCTATCATTAACTATGTATAAGTCCTGCCAAAACTCATTGCTAAGTAATTTTTGTATACCTTCATAATTCACTGTAACATTATTAAAGGTAAGTAGGGTTTTGTAACTCCGATAACGAAATAGGCGAATGATCTGTAAATGTTCAAAAACTATAGTTTTCCAGTCACCAACAATTTTTATCATAAGGTGATTTAAACATGTGACTCTAGTGGGAATATCAATGCTTCGTCTCGGCCTATACATTGCAATCACATTTAAATATTCTTGCGAATTTGGACTTGCCGGGCAATAACAAACCGTCCGGCATCATGTCCAAATTAATGTCTCCCTTAAGTACTACGTTATTAGTAACAAAAAGTAACAAGTTCAAAACGAACCGGTCACCTTAAACTTTAACGGACCTGGGTAAACGACATATAACATTTAAGCACCATGAAAGAAAACGATAAAAATAAAAATTCAGGTTGGGAGGCGATTTGGTAAGCGAGCAGCCGCACGGTGAAAATCAATCTTGGGTAACTCCCGCTGCAAAATGAGAGTTAGTTAAATAGGTTCGGGTGATATAACTGACCGTTGCGGGATGTAGAACATGATGGGGCGGGCGGGGCAGGCCGCGGGCGCGGGCTCGGCCGTGCAGTGTGCGCAGGCGCACGGCCGCGGCACGTGCAGGGCGCCGCCGAACACGGGCCACAGACCCGACACTATGCGGAACAAGCTGGCAACAACACATACTTATTAAACTGACGACAATAATATGCATGTCCAGTTATCAATCTGAGAATAATCATCACTACATGGTATAAAACAAAGTCGCTTCCCGCTGTCTGTCCCTATGTATGCTTAGATCTTTAAAACTACGCAACGGATTTTGATGCGGTTTTTTTAATAGATGGAGTGATTCAAGAGAAAGGTTTATATGTATAAAACATTCAATATAGTAGAGAAACACTAATAATTTTAAAGGTTTCTAATCACATTAAACATTCTATAGTATATTTATTATAAGCATTGCACCCGTGCGAAGCCGGGGCGGGTCGCTAGTAATATATATAACACAAGGTTTGCTTACTTTTGGGCTATGTGATGCTGAGTTATATGTTCAGCATAAAAAAATGCCTGATTTTTGCTACCCACCTAATATGTTTATTTTATATTAAAAAGCATATTCTCAATATTCTTACTACCAACTCTAATGTTCAATAATATTTTCTTTCTTACATTTCTTATATATTTGTTATTGTTATGTTTACCTTCCTAATTCTATTATTGTACAACGATTCACGATACCTAATAACTTAAAATTAGTTTATGACCTACTATTTACTATTAGTAATATTCACTCTGACCATCTCGGTCAACTAGTTCAAATAGAAACTAAAATGAACACTCTATTGTTCATTTTAGTACAAAAAAAATTACTTATATACCAGTTACCACTGATCGTTTAGAGAAAGTAAGATTGAACCTGGATACCAACTTGCCTTTTTTATTGCATAATGATGATAATCCAAATGATTTATACAATACATTTTTCACTAAATTTAATAACGTATTCAGTTCCATTTTCACATCCAAAACTATTGTGGTCTCTGGCAGTTCAACATTTTATGAGTGGCCAACAGCAGGTATTCATAAGAGTAGGCGTACCTTGTATGAATTGTACAGTGAAAAACGGTATAACTTTAGTGAAGAGTTTAAAGAAAAAGTAAAAAATTACTCAAGAATCTTTAAGAATGTTTGTCGCTTTGCTAAATTTCAGTATTTAAGCTCAAAAATTAAAAACAGTCAAGATAAAATAAAAGCCGCTTTGAAAAAAATTAATAGTGAGACCGGAAAATCCAAAACTCATAATAGTGTAATAAATTTAAATATTAACAATAATATAATTAAGCAAGATATAGATGTAGCAAAGGCATTTGAAACTTTTTTTACTGATATTCCAGTCTCCACTACAAAGTCTTTAAACTCTTCTCATGTAATATCAGTATCATTGTTAAAAAATAGTTTACCTGAATGTGTCACACAATTTTACTTTGAACATGTGGACAAAAACGATATTATCAAGGCAATCAAAATGATTAATGTAAAAAAGACCACTGATCTCTGGTGCATTAATTGACATTATTGCACCAGATCTAGCTTTCATATTTAATCAATGTATTGACAGTGGAGTATTTCCTGATTTGATGAAACATAGCAAGATCATACCTCTATTCAAATCAGGTTGTCATTCCGATCCTAGTGACTTTAGGCCTATATCAGTACTTCCTACATTTAGTAAAATATTCGAAAAACTTATACTAAACCAATTACAACGGCATTTTAATACCAACAATTTACTAGACAGTAAACAATTCTGATTTACAAAGGGACGCTCAACGACTGATGCCGGTGTTGAGTTAATATCACATATTTTTGATATCTGGGAGGAATCACGTGATGCCTTAGGTATTTTTTGTGATCTGTCGAAAGCTTTTGATTGCGTTCACCATGAAACTCTAATCAGCAAACAACACCACTATGGTGTTAAGGGAGTTTCACTTAAGCTTCTCACATCCTACTTAACTGACCGAACATAACGAGTAGATGTAAATGGAAAGCGTTCTCCGGGGTCAATGGTAAAAATGGGTGTACCACAAGGATCAATACTCGGGCCATTCTTGTTTTTAATTTATATAAATGATCTACCTAAACTTGTAAAGGATGATCACGAGATTGTACTGTTTGCTGATGACACGTCACTTTTATTTAAATTAAAGTGACGAATTACTAATCTTGACGATGTAAACAATGCAATCTCTAAAGTTATAACATGGTTTAATGTAAACAACTTATTACTTTACGAGAAAAAAACGAAATGCATTCGTTTTATACTGCCCAACGTTAAACAGGTAATGTAATGTAATGCTAATGTAAAAATTAAAAACGAAAAGATAGATCTCGTCGACACCACAGTGTTCTTAGGCATTACTTTAGATAATAAGCTGCAATGGGGCCCGCACATAGATAAATTGTCGAAGAGACTCAGCTCTGCGGCATACGCTGTTAAAAAGATCCGTCATTTTACCGACGAAGATACTGCTAGACTCGTTTACTTCAGCTACTTTCATAGCATTATGTCTTATGGCATTCTGTTGTGGGGGAGTGCTGCTGATATTAACACCATATTTGTGTTGCAGAAGAGGGCTGTTCGTGCAATTATAAGTATATATTTATAATAACATGAGCCCCAGAGAATCAGTTAAAAATAAGTTTAAAGAAATGAATATTATGACAGTGCCTTGTCAGTATATATACGAAAATTTAATGTATGTGCACAAAAATGTTCATTTATTAAAAAAAAATGCGATAATCATAGTATTAACACTAGAAATAAAGATAAACTCGCTGTTCCCACTGTTAGGCTCGCTAAAGTTAATAAGTCTTTTATAGGGCAATGTGTACGCTTCTATAACAAGGTCCCAAGCGACGTGTTAGATTTGTCGATTGGCAAATTTAAAAACGTAATTAAACATAAACTGTATATTAAAGCATATTATAAAATATCTGATTATTTAGAAGACAAAAAAGCTTGGGATGAATCTGCTCCAACTCGACTCGGCATCCGTAACAAAATTGTCAAGGATCATACAAAAAAGTGTTAAGACCAGACAAGTTTCTTGCCGGATTATTCTTGATCTGGGGTTAGGAGGAACCGGCACCTAGATTCACTAGCATGTAAGAAGACGATTCAAAGTGGTCCTTGTGATTGAAATGAATAAAGTTATTTTGAATTATGTTATTAGTTATTATGAATAATTATTTTTGAATTTTTATAAAAGCCCCTATTGGCGTACTACCACAAAAATTCAATGCAATTCAACAGAATATGTGGATAATGCAGTGGGCTATGATATTGTTACTATATTTATGTTACCTTTTATCTAAAATATTATATATTGTAGCTGTTTATTGTCCCTAAATAAATAAAATAAATGTTATTTTGATTATGTTCTACTCTTAACTAGGTGTGAATTATTATTTTTTTATTTTATCTGCCAATCCATAAGTTATAAACGAGTTGAGCACAACATTTGGATCGTAGATTAAGATAAATAAATAACAAAGTAGTACCTAGAAGCAGGTCAGATTTACGAATTACAAATATATGTGCGCACCCAAATTGAGCAAATTCGTAGAGAAAGATGAGATGTTACACGATAGAAAGAGAAGTACTATGTAGGTAAATATAACATGCACTTCGTTGCGGTAGATAAAAGTAATGACAGCAATATCTCCAAAATCAATCTAATTCTTCCGTCGTGTTGCAGTGCGGCGCAAACGGCACGCAACATCAACGATGTATCCGGAGCGAACACTACAAACGCATGCTTTAGTATAAAAGCTGTATTTTGGCAATTTTGATCTGAAACGGGAACCCCGTGGTTACCCTAAAAATATGATCGACAAGACGAGACAAGGGAATAGCTAATGATACTCAATCTACAGTTGAGTTAGCAGCCGCTTTCGATGTTGGCATCTAAACAATATTTTTCCATTTACATCAAATTGGCAAGGTAAAAACTAGACAAATGGGTATCACACGAAACTTAATGATATGCAGCGCGACGTATTCAATACCCGAGAGGCCGTACAAATGTTTTTGAAGCGTTTGTTGCTAGTCTTGCTGACATCTCTAAGAAATGCGACGGTCCTAGCGCTTTGTATGATCCTTCTTATAACTACCTTAACTAAGAAAAACGAATTACAAGAGAGTTTATACATTTCTAACGTGTCAGTTAACTGTCTGAGGGTAGAACAACATGAGGCCATACATGCTTATCAATAATATAGTCATTTATATTATAATACGCTTTCATCTAAAGACTACCCTTTATGTGAGCTTTAAATTTCTTAATAGGTAGTAAAGTTGTACTGGCAAAGATTCATCGATAGCATTGGTGAATACTTCTATTAATATAAATAAGAGGTGTATGTATAAAAAATATACTCTTTATGTACAAAACGATAATTTAATAAGTAATGATCTTATATGACTGGCATGTCAGCTCAGTTGGTTCTGTTTTCTGCACCGTAGGTTGAGGGTTCGATTCCCTCTCAGGACAAATATTTGTGTGATGATCATAGATGTTTGTTCTATGTCTGGGTGTTATAAAGTATTATATGAATGTATTTAACAATATATAAGTATTCTATCAGTCATCTGGCCACCATAATACAAGCTATGCTTAGTTTGGGGCTAGATGTTGTTGTGTGCACTGTCCATCAAAAATATTAATGCCGGACATTTCGCACAGCATCATCTGGGCCCCAAAGTAAGCAGAGCTTGTGTTATGGGAACCACATGACTGATATACTACTTATATACTATTTTTTGTAAATAGATAAGTATTATACATAGAAACACCCTGATCCGAGACTAATACTTGCAGATCATACCCTCGGCGGTAATATAACCTTTTTCTTCTTACCCTGGCCTTGGCCCACCACGCCACAGAGGTCCTCAATATTTATTTAATAGATAAAATGTTACATACCTAGATTTCCCGCATCCATTGGGCCCTACGATCAGCAGATGCGTCCCGGGACTGATGTGCAGAGTGACGTCACTGGCGACGACGTCGCACGCCGGAGTCACTATCGGCACGTTGTATAAATGTATGCTTTGGTCGTCTGTGTACATTATTTTACCTGAAATTTATTAAATTTAATATAGCGCCATCTATGTGAAAGAAGGATAGAATGAAACATTTTTTTAATAAATAAAATCACTATCAACCGACATGCAAGAAACTCGTCTGATCTCAACGCTTTTTTATATGATCCTTGCTAGTTTTGCTACGGATGCCGAGTCGAGTTGAAGCAGATTCGTCCCAAGCTTTTGTCATCTTAATAATCTGATATTTTATAATAAACTTTTTGGGACAGTTGGAGCCCTGTTATATAAGCATTGCACTATAAAAGATTTACTAACTTTAGCGAGCGTAATTTTTGGTTACATCGAGTTTACTTATATGTATAAAACAAATATACAATGAGTGAGAAAACCGTAGCTTTGCCAGTTATTGAATGAGATTTTAAAGGTATTGCAAGAAACAGTTTCAGACATTACTGCGTACTGTGCGCGAGTACAACGTTTAGGCGATTATTAAAAGTTTTACGACATAATTGATTATAGCACCATCTATGTGTATCAACAAGCAACTCATACTAAAGTTAGTTACAGCGCTATCTTTGTATACCAAAAAAAAACTCGTGCCGTGCTAGCTTTGCTTCATTGAGGCTAGACGGGGTACGGTGGGTGTGATAATTGTCCACCAACAACCGGGCGGGTCATGTGACTTGAATGCTTCCAGAACTATGTCACTTGGATGCGGCAGACCCAGGAGAAGATGGCGAGACGTTCGAGCTGAACTGGCAAACTGGAGCCTTGGAGCGCAAAGAGTGGAAGTTAACGTTGACAACGTCGGCTACAGCGCCATCTATGCGTGTCAACGAGAAACTCGTGCTACATTAGTTATAGAGCCATCTACGTATATCAAGGAGCAACTCGGGTCAACTTTAGCTATAGCGCCATCTACAGGAATCAACAATAAGTTCCAAGCTTCGGAAGCGCACGTGAATCCTTCGAGTGGGGAGTCGGCTACAGGAAGAGTACCTTGCGGCACCGGCGTGTTATCCTTGAAGGTGACGCGGAAGGCGGACCCCGGCGGCTGGTGGTGCAGACTGCTGCGGACGCACTTCGAGTGGGGAGTCGGCTACAGGAGGAGTACCTTGCGGCACCGGCGTGTTATCCTTGAAGGTGACGCGGAAGGCGGACCCCGGCGGCTGGTGGTGCAGACTGCTGCGGACGCACTTCGAGTGGGGAGTCGGCTACAGGAGGAGTACCTTGCGGCACCGGCGTGTTATCCTTGAAGGTGACGCGGAAGGCGGACCCCGGCGGCTGGTGGTGCAGACTGCTGCGGACGCACTTCCCGCGCGCCACTTCCTCGAACACCAGCAACATGTCCGACACGCGCGCCGCGTACCCCGCCAGGGTTACCACCTCCTGCGATCCAAGTTACATTTTGTTTACATTATTCCATTTTATATTTCAGCTAACCTGTCGGCTCGGTTAGTGGTGGATCTGTAAGATTAGATAAGATAAGTTTATTTAACGAATAACATGTGTACGTAGGTAAATTTTTTCTCAAATTAAAATCTTACACTATAACGACGCTAGATATAGATACCCGGTGAGTATGTAAACCGTTACCTTTCGTGCTAGTTATAAAACTGTGTTACGGCAAGGTAACGCCTCACCCCCCTTTAGGACTAATCTGAGCAATTACTGAGATATTACAGGTACATTTTAAGTACCTGTAATATCTATATAAGCTATTATAACTAAACATCTTATAGCTAATGCATATGTAGGCAGATAGGAGGTTCATAATTAAACTTAATACAAAATTTATAACATTTAAGCCGAGTGTAAGTTGCGTTAAAAATAACAATAGAAAACAATATTAAAAATATTAAAAAAAATATACAAAAAATCGAAGGAAATAACATTAGAAAACACAAAAAGAAGACATTAAAACAACGTAATCTTTACAACAATGACAATTTAGGACTTATCTCCTACTACTTATGCAGGTATTATTAATGATAATAAGATACTCATACCTACTTAATATTAATTTACTTAATCAATGAATTTGGATACTTATTGTCTATTTAACAGATATTAGTAGTCTTTCAGTATTACCATAGTCAAATTATACACTCGTTTGCCACACTCGTATCTAGATTTATCTTTAAGAGTAATCATTTTGCTAATACGGTTATATAAAAATGGAGCTAAATATGTTGAAAAACCTTGGGCAAAGTTCTGCATGTTGGAACTTTATATACATCATGCGCCCTTCTACCGAGTAAATTGTCAGTACGACCAGGGTAAGCAAGTTGTCTTATAACAACTAGCTTGATATACAGTTGTCGTACAGTAAGCACTCTAGCTTCTTTATAAAGATCTGCTGTGGGGTATCTATAAGGTTTAAAGTTTAAAATGTTCAGTATAGAACGTTGTGCTCTTTCTATTTTTATTAGAGAAGATTTGGCTGCTCCACCCCAAGCCGACATACCATAAGTAATAAGAGATTGGCATAGTGTAAGGTAGACTGTTCGGTTGGTCTTTTCATCTCTTAAATGTCAATTTTTTTTTTATATATTAATAAGTTGACGGATACGACACTTGAGAGTATTAATATGGTTCTTCCAGTTAAGGTTTTTATCAACGGTAATTCCTAGATATTTGATATTATCTGTGGCAGAAAGAGTGTAACAGTCGCAACTATTGGTATTCAGAGCAGAGCAGATGTGAGCTTTTAAACTAATGTCCGGCATCGGCTGGTTATGAATGGAGAATGTAATATATTTTGTTATAGTCTTCTGCGCTGTAGGCTGAGGGTTCGATTCTCCCGGGATAAACATTTGTGTGATGAACGCGGGTGTTTGTTCTGGGTCTGGGTGTTATAAAGTATCATAAGTATATATTTTAAAAATATTTATGTATTTCAGTCATCTGGACTCTAAAATACAAGCTATGCTCGGTTTGGGGCTAGACGGTGTTGTGTGCGTTATCCGCCAATATTTATTTATTTATTACTTATTATATTCATAAAAATAAACATTTGGTACACAACACCATCTAGCCTGAAACAAAGCATAGCTCGTATTATGGTGGTATAATAACAACGCGCAGAACATTAATGTTCATCACACAAATGTTAGATCTGGGAGGGAATCGAACCCTCAAACCTGCAGCGCAGAAGGCAGAGCTACTACCAACTTAGCTATGAGGCCAGTCATAAATGTACGCACGTATTATAACTTCAAAAATGCCTCTGTCTTAGCTAAACGGATGAAATTTGGTACGTAAATAGATTGTACCTTGAAGATGAATATAGGCTGCTTAATAAAAAAACTAAGCACCCCAATGAATAACTCTTTATCTTATTGGCCTCAAAATTTGATTTAATGAAGACGGTTTTATTTTGAGTTTTTGACGTGATAACGTCTTATAAATCGATGAACGCCGGCTGCACGCACGAAAAGCATGACTCATTGTCACGTTCCGCCTGAGCCGAGCGTGCAAGCGAGAGCGCGGAACAGCGATAGAGAGGCACGATCAGTTCATCAATGTTTTCTTATGACGTTATCACGTAAAATTATCGTCCGTAAGCCGACATCACAGGCAATAATTTTTTTTAAACGTAATTATGTCTCGTCCTTACCTTATAACTGGACATGAGTCTCTCGATTGCGTCAGCAGCAGAATTTAGAAGATTCCGGGACGTGGTCATGTACTCCGTGCGAGCGCTGATGCTCTCAGCCGCTGGACCTGAAACAATCATAATAAATAAAGGTTTATATTTCACATTCCATCTATCGATCCCTAAGGTAAGCTGACCTTGTGTTATGAGAAATACTATGATGTGTAACATCTTTCCTGCAATCTGTCGAAGTAATTTCGTGGAAAGGGACGGAAGTGTGTAACAGGAAGCCGTGGAAGCGCGTACTATTTAATTTAAGCAATAAGCGTGCGCGGTAGTGTTGGCTGACAGATGGTACCAACCCATTTTCCTTCAGGTTGGTACTGTCAGTCAACCGTGATGCATATGTGATGAGAAAGAGAAAAGGAAATAGAGAAGGAGAACGCATCAGCTGTGCGCTTAACTTACAGTGTTGTGTATAAAGTGTGCTATTATATAAACCAATTCAGGATATATATAAACAAATTCAATTCCCGCCTCGGGACAAATGTTTGTATAATCTGCAAGTATTTGTCTCGAGTTTGGGTGTTTCTATGTATAATATGTATGTATTTACAAAAAAAAGTATAGAAGTAGTATATCAGTCATGTGGAACCCAAAACACAAGCTCTGCTTACCTTGGAGCTTGATGCTGCTGTGTGAAATGTCCGGCATTATTATTACTTTTATTATTTGGCGAGGGTCTTCAATTGTTATACGCGATAAATTACTCGCTAGCTACTAAAATAATATTTATTTATTTAACTACAATTTGCATATAATAGGAACCTGGTGTATACTCACCAACTCCAGTGGCGGTGAGGATCGGCAGAGCCAGCATCACCATGCCGACTCCTGACCAGACATACTTCATGCAGAACTGCTCCAGCATAACGTACCACAGCTTCTTGTTGAATACGGACGTCATCTGAGCTACCAGCTCTTGGTAGGCAGACTGTAACTGGCCTAGTTCCACCTGGAAATTTAATTAACACGATATAAAATTAGGTGTAACTGTTGTGACTGGCCTGTCAGCTTAGTTGGTAGTAGCTCTGCCTTCTGCGCTGTGGGTTGATGGTTCGATCCTTAGGACAAACATTTGTGTGAAGAACATAGGTGTTTGTTCTGTGTGGATGTTATAAAGTATCATAAATATGTATTTAAAAATATATAAGTATTCTATCAGTCATCTAGTCACCATAATACAAGCTATGCTTAGTTTGGGACTAGATGGAGTTGTTTGCATTGTCCGCATTTTTTTTTATAATGCCCGACATATTACGTCTTCAAACGTGGACAAATGTTTGGATGATCTGGTTGTTTCGGTTCTGGGTATTTTTCTATGTTTCATTTGTATGTAGGTTGAGGGTTCGATTCCCTCACAGAATAAACATTTATGTGATGAACATAGGTGTTTGTTTTGTGTCTGGGTGGTATAAAATATGTTATGTATGTATTTAAAAATATATAAGTATTCTATCAGCCATCTAGTCACCATAATGCAAGCTATGCTTAGTTTGGGGCAAGATGGTGTTGTGTGCATTGTGCACCAATATTTATAGTTTATGTATTGACAAAGAAGAGAAAAAACATGTATATTAGTCATGTGGTTCTTATAATACAAGCTCTGCTTACTGTGGAGCTAGATGATGCTGTGCGAAATGTCCACCATCATTTCTTTATCCACTGGTATCTTTCCGGAGTAGCAAAAAAACAAAGAAGCAATTTGTTCTACAGTTATGTACCTTATGTCCTCCATAGAAAGCGACTTCCTCAGCATGTGCGATAAGTCTTGCGTGTGCGTGTCTCAGGTTTGCCTTCATCCTCGCCTCCTCACCAGCCAGCGCTCCGAACCGGGGGCTCAGCAGTCGCAGGATCTGACCCGTCGCGCCGATCACCAGGGTCGCGAATCCAGGACCTGGAGAAGACAGATAATATGACTACCAGAGCAGAACTTCTTGATTTCTGCGTGTTTGTATGTAAGGGGGCATCCATTAATTAAGTGAGGCGTTTAGGGGGTTAGGGGGCGCAGGGGGTCGAGCTAAACCTCACCCAATCTCCCGTGGGGGAGAGGGCGGTTTCGGCAAATGTCACGTAATTTTTTTCCGCAAGAAACAGTGTAAAATTGCTATAAAAACAGAGTTAAATTACATTACAACGAAAACTGATCTCATGACCACCAAAGCGACCATCTTAGAGACCTCTAGGCTATTGATTAAAAAAATGGTGTCGTGTTCAGTTTCTGTATAAACAAGAGTCCAAACACTACCTCTGCTATTAGTAGATAAGGAAAATTTAAATATAAATAAATAAAATTTTGAGCCCATTAAAAAGTCATCCCATTTTTATTACCCTTAAGGGTATGTTTTTATTTAAACCTTTTTAGTACTCTGTTATTTTTCGAAATACGTAAACACCACTGAAAAATCAAAGGAAAGCAAAATACGAAACTTCGCTTACTTGGAAGACATATATTAAAGCTATCTTTATATATATAAATTTTTTGTAGGTGTGTTTGTAATTAAACTCCTTTTTTGTGTGTGTTCAAGTGGCCTCAAGAATTGTTTAGATTTACATCTAGATATATATTTTTCTTTTAAAATGACGCGGACGAAGTTGCGAACGAAGTCACGAACGACACAGCTAGTTATAATACAAAAACCGGAATCGGAATCAATATATCCTTTCACTTTCAATCCAAAAATTTATTCTAATCGCTACATAACGGAGTTATGAGGTAACAAACACTAAAGGTGTCGGAAGTCGGTTTATCTATCTTGAGGCTTTAAAAATGAGGATTTACGAACAGGCGGTGTTGTGTTAAGTGAACTTACCAAGGAATATGTTGCCTTTCATCTTACTAGCGGAGTTGGCCAGCGTCAGGACAATTAGCAGCAAGTCGAAGCACGGCTTCGTCAGCGAAGAGTACAAATGTGCCACTGACTGAGTGAACACAGACACATCTTCTGTTAACCTGGGAATTACAAAGAATATCATTCTCCTGGACTCAATAACTTAATTTGCCTGATACAAACAAATAAACTTAGAGATAAATTTAAAGAAATAAATATCATGACAGTGCCTTGGCAGTATATATACCAAAATCTAATGTATGTTTACAAAAATGCGATAATCATAGTATGAATGCTAGAAATATAGATGAACTCGCTGTTCCCAACTACTGTGCATAAATGTACGTTTCATTAATATTTGTATGCAGAGGAGTACCCCAGACATCCTTAAATACTTAAATAACTAGAGATCTCAAGGGATGTTTACGAAGCCTGGAGATTACAGGTGTATATAATGTTTCAAATTTAAAGTCAAAACATTTTTTATTTCATAAAAACACAAGGACCACTTTGAATCGTCTTCTTACATGCTAGTGAATCTAGGTGCCGGTTCCTCCTAACCCCAGTTCAGGATGAATCCGGTAAGAAACTCGTCTAGTCTTAACACAATTTTCCTGGCTAATTTTATTACGGATGCCGAGTAGAGAGAGAGGAGCAGATTCATCCCAAGCTTTTTTGTCATAGAAATAGCCTGTTATTTTATAATAAGCTTTATGAGACAGTTTCTGTTATATTACGTTTTTAAATTTGCCATGTCACTTGAGACCTTATTATAGAAACCTACACATTTACATTGTAAAAGATCCTATAAAAGATTTTCTTTAACGAGCCTAACTGACAGGAACAGCGAGTTACTCTTTAATTCTAGTATTAATATTATGATTATCGCAATTTTATATTCTACAATAATTATGAATCATAACTTACCTATGGTCAGCATTCTCTATCCTAGCATCCAGATTAGCCACTCGATAATAAGTCTGGTTCTTGAAGTACAGGTCATACGCGTGGTTCACCAGCCGAGTTCTAAAGGCCAGGGCCAGCCTACCCTCGAGATACCGGATCATGGAGTTAATGAACGTGGCCGGGATGGCGATGCTGAACCACTGGAGGAGGAGAGACGCAAACCGATGCATATCCTTTTGCACTATATGCCGCACTGGAGGACAAAATGAAGTTATTAGAAGATTTGCAATGACTACAGTTTTAATCTTCTTACATGCTAATTTAGAAGACCAAAAGCTACAAAGAGAAGTCTCTGCGAGGTTACTGTACTTGGTTCGATGATCGGAATAGTATTTTCAGCAGAGCGGTTCCGTGCTTCGGAGGGCACCTTAAACTGTGGGTCCCGACTTTAGTTGTCAGGACAAAACGGAGGGCTTTGACTGGCCAGTTAACAACATACTCACACGAGTATAGATGGACCAGTGAGCCTAGACAAGATCAACTTTCTGTTGGCGTTCAGGTCTGCTGAAGCTTGTTATAAATCACGTGCCTGAAGTGACCGCTGATGTAATTTCTATACAAATGAATCCTTCCGCAAGATTGAACTCAGTAAACATACCTATAGACCCCTCCAGAGAAGCCACGTATATGGATAGGAAGGTTCTGGAAAAGAGACATGCGGTGTGCGCGGTGAGCAGTGCCACTTCGTGACTGCGCACGCCGGGCACCATAATGCGAGCCAGAGTCACCAGCTGTCGGAGGAACTCCAGGTTCAGACCTGGCACGTGCTCTGGTTGTGCTTCTGAGGAGGTCTCGTCTGCGTCCTCCTGTAATAAGTTTACCATCATCGTTTCGATGTATACAATGTAGAGTTATCTATCTTCCATGAGGCATACTGAGCTAGCGGTAGACCTAAGTTGAGGTGACTGAATGGTGTTGAACAAGGCATTAAGCGAGGGATTGGCGAGACAAAGTTTAAGATAGAGGCGGTGGAGAAATGTACTTGACCATTGGATATGATGATGATGATGATATCTTCCATAAACAGACACACATAGAGACAAACTGACTAAGGCGTCGGACTTATACTCGTAAGTCGTAACACTAAAACCACATGCCAAACAAGTTGACGTTGACTAAACAAATTTCTTCCTTTCACTTATAAAGTTACTTTTAGCTTTACACCTATAATATCATGTAGACTAGGCCTAAGAAAACATGAATGGACTGTGTGAAAGACGATGTGTAAGAAAGGAGTGACGGATGAAAGACGGGAGTGTAAAAAAATAACTTGTGCCGACTCCACTTAGTGGTATATGGGCAGGAAGTTGATGACTTACAATATTTTGTTTGTTGTCAGTGTCCGCGTCTCCCCGGCAGAGGGCGCACTGCTCGGCACCACATCTCCCCTCGCATGCCTCCTTAGCGTCAGCGCCCACTGTCGCCAGGTTGCCATTCTTAGTCACCTGGTGATGGATAACATCGTATTACAGAGTTTGACGTTGAGTTTGAAGCTCGCAAGACATGTATTTTTTTGTGTAGCACCGATGTGCCTTAACATTTTATTGTAATTTATTGTAATCTATATATCTATATACTTCGTTTATAAAAGAAAGTCGTGTTAGTTACACCATTTATAACTCGAGATCTGCAGGACCGATTTCGATGAAACTTAAAATGAATATACATAGTAACTTGGATTAAGATATAGGCTATTTTTTATTACAGAAAAAAAAAAGGGGTATGGGAACGGGGCGGGCGAAGCCGCGGGTGGCTGCTAGCGCCATCTATTAATATTTATCCGAAACTTTGTTAATCTCTGTAATTATTAAAATAATTTGTATAGCTATCTTTTTTTAATAGCGATATTAGTACTTTGGCACGTGGGCACGGGTTAGCTGGTGTAGGTATAATTCTGAAATTGAAAAACCCCCGGCACAAATAAATACTTCTATATCTACGAATATCCGTTGAGACGATTCTAATGATCCCAAACACGACACTTCTGCTGTAATTTGGTAAGGAGTTGGGTATCCTGCAGCATAATGTTACCATGTTACTTACCATGTTTTATTTATTTAATATATTTATTTATTTAGTTTGATTTTTTTAAATATAAAAGATTATTTTTTGTTAAAACGATTTTTTGATATGTCATTTTTACATAGTCATTCTTGTGAATGCATAAAATCAGACCTAGATTTGTTTTTTTTTACCATTTTGTTTAGTTCTTGCAATATATCATTGAAGTAATAAAATACCATATTGTGAATGGACCAACCCTGCGGAAGTTCCTCACATCCCTTCATCAACAAAAAATGAGATGATCTTCAAATGACTGAACCGATTTTTTTTAAACAAACACCCTCGAACAAGACACCTTTCAAACAATAAATCAAAAACAAAAGACATGCTGGGAGCTGCGATAGACATGCACACAAATTCACTAAGTAAGTTAGACGTTTCAAAGTGATCCTTGTGATTCTTCTTCTTCTTCTTCTTCTTTGTTTATGGCATGTGACATAAAAATGAAAATTTTGCCAGTGTCGTGTTTATATTAGTTTATAGTAAATTTGTTTGATAATAAAGTCTTAGTCGATGGTCAATCATCAATTCTAAACGGAATGGCCGTCTAGAATTTTCTCGGGATTCCTCGACGTTCAAATAACATTGCACAATAATACACATATAATTCAATTGTCCATACTTGTCCTATGTAGTCACAATTTATTCATTAAAATTCGGGTAAGATTACTGAATAAAACATGCAATAAAACGAGTATCGATATTCAATTAGCAGAGCTATGTTACTTCATGAAATGACAAACGAAGAACACAATCTCCTATACTAGACCCAGATTAGACGTTTCAAAGTAATCCTTGTGATTGTATTGAATAAAATATCTTTTGACATTGACTTTGACTTTGATATACACAAATACACAGATTCACAGATACACAGACACAAACGTTAAACCCATCTGTTTCCTTTGTTGATTACAAAACTGCTATTAATTGTTGGCTGATATAGTAACTAGCTTCTGCCCCGGCTTCGCGCGCGTGGAACTAACATAAAAAGTAGCCTATGTGTTAATCCAAGTGCACATCTATATCTATACAAGTTTCATTTGAATCATCAGAAACATCTACACAAATTTTAACATATTAACATTACCAACTGACATGTTCACGGCTTCGTCCGCGCGCATGAACAATTGTTCATTCGCGCACAATGGCAATTGTCATAACCCTAAGAAACCAAACATCGTCAAAGGTTGTATCATACTAAACTCGTCACTTTAAAATTTTTTTTTTTATTTTACGAATTTTAATGTTTTTTATTGTCCTATTCGGGGCGGACACAAATCGGGAAGGTACCCACTGGTCCCATGAAATTCGCACCCTGTGCCCACTCGTCCCCTCAAATATTTCAGGTGCCCACTGGTCTCCTGTTCTTCATTTATTTTAAAATCATTTATATTTCCCATTCACTCTACTAATTTAGATGTTTCCTTTCGGTCACTGTGGTTGTGGTACAATCACGCACTAAAGGTAAAAATAAAAAAATATAGTAAATATAGGTTGATATCATATATATTGAGCTTGAGACAAAGTATCACTGAAAGTCTAAATTTTAACATTTTTCGGGCAGTCCTCCGTGACATAAAGCCAAAATATGGTCTCCTCATTTTCCAGACAAAATATCTAAATTCGATTTGAACAATCTTTACATCAAAAATTCTTGAAATTTTTTTAGGACCTCTACGTACTTGCTTTGCTTTTTTAAAAACCAGAACTTCTATGAAATTTTCCTAGCGCAACATAACATAAAGAAATGTAAACAAAAGTTGGAGCAAGATTCTAATATCTATTGGAGAAATGGTTCAATACCGACATGAGAGGATATCAGTAGATATCAGAGGATATATGTATGTATATATATATATATATATATATATATATATATTGTTGTCGTTATCAAATACAAATACAAAACTTTCATTTTTCAATAAAATCACAAGGACCACTTTGAATCGTCTTTTTACATGCTAGTGAATCTAGGTGCCGGTTCCTCCTAACCCTAGTTCAAGAAGAATCCGGCAAGAAACTCGTCTGGTCTTAACACTTTTTTGTATGATACTTGACAATTTTGTTACGGATGCCGAGTCTAGTTGGAGCAGATTCATCCCAAGCATTTTTGTCATCTAAATAATCAGATATTTTATAATATGCTTTAATAGACAGTTTCTGTATAATTACGTTTTTAAATTTGCCAATCGACAAATCTAACACGTCGCTTGGGACCGAAAAATCCGAAAATATTTACTTTATGTATTTAAGTAAACTAGTTGTGTAAAATACTATCTACGTGTTTTTTCCTCACAAGTGTTCACTCATTTAAATCTGTAGGTAATTATACAGTACACACTAATGAATGTACACTCTCACTCGAGACACTAACCCCACATACTGCGTTTGGATTTACAACTAAAAGATCAACTGCAAAATGCATCTTGACAAAATCCTGGAGTAGATAGCGAACGATGGCTAGCAATATTGTTAGTCAATCCAGTGTGAGTCTTTCATCGAACGGCCATTGTGTCTGGGCACGCCTTTGTTGTTATTGTTTCTGGCAAGCTTTGACACTAAGAAATGCTGGTTGTTGTAGAACATGAAGACATTTAAATTTTAACAATCTAATAAAATTATCTAAATAATATAAATGTTTTTTCAATTCCTTTCTTTAAAGTACATACTGTTCACAAATGTACTATGTCAAAGCATTTTTATGTAAAAATATGGCTGGTTTTCTATCAGGGAACCAAACGGCACCTGAGCAGGTGCCGTGTATATAACTTTTATCCTAGGGGACGGTAGGTACCTTAAAAATAAATGAATATTGACTGGTCTCCTAACAGGGGACCAGTGGGGTTCCGGGGTAAGAATATTGGGGGACCAGTGGGTACCTTCCCCACAAATAAAAAAAATCCAAAAAACATGAACATCGGTCCAGCCGTTCTCGAGTTATAAATGGTGTAATGAATACGACTTAGTTTTATATACATATAATAATAATACTACTGTTAACTCACCTTATAGTTGTTGTTATTATTACAAGTGGGTGCCTGGTTTTTCTCCCTGGCACCGTACACGGCACACGCGGCTAGAGCGACCCCTAGTCCCACTCCTAGGGCAAGGGTAGGCTGCACCCGCGACGCCTGCTCTCTGATCTTGGTCAGTATCGCCGGCATGGCTGCTTAGACTGAGAGATCAGGAATGTAGATAACTGGAACTGCTATTGCTTCATGTTTCTGGTTGCTCGTCCATTTTACTGGAACAAGTTAAAAGATTGTAAACAATTGTGTCTGCGATATCGTCTACCCATCTCGTTGCTGGACGACCAACGTTTTAATACCCAGCTCTTGGAAGTCATTCAGTAAAAGCTTAAATCCATCTGAGGTCACCTCGCCTAGCTACGTGTCCTACCTAACTCTATTTTAGTTCTGTTATGTGGTCTCCAACGTTATGCAGGCCGAATTTTGATGAGGGTGGCACAGGACAGGAAGGAATGGTATATACAACAAGACGCCTATATCCAGCAGTAAAGATTTGTCGAGCTTTTGAAGTTAGGCTTTGGATGTTGTTAATGATGTACATGTAGTATGTAGATGCCGATTAGTGAAACACTTAGGGTAAAACGTCTCTACTGTTCGCCACTTCAGCGCTAAAACTATCTAATAACTAACGAAATATCCTATCAAAATATTATTATATCATCTTTCATCGTGCAAGGTAACCTAAACACATGAATTGCCTCCATCTCCAAGGTCTACATCCTCAAGGTTTTCTACTGATCTACTGAAGAAGGAAACAGTCAAATTGGTTAGCGGAGTCAAGCATGACGAATGTTGACACGACTATTATTATTATTCGCCCCAGGACAAACATTGTGCCAGGCACATAAGTTCATTGTTTAGTATCTGGGTGTGTCTATAAGTTAGATACTTACTTATCTTATCTATATATTAATACGTGAAGCAAAAACTTTATACCCCTTTTTACAAAAATTGCGCGGACGGAGGAGTATGAAATTTTGCATTAAGGACGTCTATCTAGCACGATCTATTAATTATTTTTTAAACAAAGTTAAACAGCTTCTGCTTTATATATTGTCAGTGAATTTTTAGTAAATGATTATAGATCATTTAAATAATTTAGAAATGTGCAATAGGTAATATCGTCCATTTCCTCAGCCGCTGAATGCCAATTTGCCAGTTATTTATTTAAAATATTTATTAGACCTATTATAAAAATACATATTATGAAATCATTCCATAGTATAACTTAATTATTATTGACAATTTTGCTTCTTTACAGCATTAATTTATAAGTAGGTACCTACGCCTAATTTATATTGTAAGTATGTTGTTTACTTCTTTGATATGAATATTTTATAAATGTAATTAAGCAATCTATAACGCCTCTTTACAGCAAACATGCTACATGTAGAGTTTAATATAAGTAACACATTTACTTACTAAATGATGTACCTAATAAAAAAACTCACGAGAAACTAATTACGATTGATTGTGTGAAACATGTGTTACAGCTATTCATGTGTTTTCTTTTTCAATAAACAAATTCATTTCATTTTATTAATTAGCGCACGGGTTGTTAAAATATATAATTACGTTTTAAAAACTAAAAAGAAACCGACTTCATTGAATGAAATTTGAGCCTATAATACATTTTTAGTGTATTTTGTATAAATATAATATGGGTAAGCCAAATAGACGCACCGCTCCAATGAGACAGCGAGGTATCGAAATACATGAAAACATCATCGATGTATACAATTTTTAGATTTTCGTTAAAAGGTTCCGACGAATTGAGAACCTCCTCCTTTTTGATAAAGTCGGTTAATAAATAATACCATTCGAAAAAGCTCAGAACAAGCTACTGGTTCAGTAACTCAGTAGGTCAACTTTATATCAACAGAAATGACTCAGACACTCGAACCAATCATATGCGTGAAATGACTTGTAGGTATGTATACAATATTATGTATTCAAACCACAATTTAAACAAGAAACTGAATGTCGTTAAATATTCCTTTCGTTTTATTGCATAATATGCATATAGTTGATTTCGTAATAGATTAAACACTTCCACAACTTAGTAATGAAAATGTATCAAATAGATTTTTGACTCGTTTGATTTTTTGTAGTAATTATGAAAAACTTAAACTACTTAAAAACATGTTATTTTCACGTAATTATGCAAATTATATACAATCAAAACCTTTGTTAAAACTTATAATTACTTTAAAAGATGCGTAGTGTAAGATGTTACAGATATAAGCTTATGAGTCATCCCGTGACCACGACAGAGTGTAAACCTGTCGAAACGTCGGGAAAAATAGGTAAATAAACGCGATAAATACCCGTTGATATTTATAATAAGAAATAAGCTTTTTTTATGTACTTTTTATTGAATTCGGCATAATATTTTACCATATCTGAATCTCATACTAGAACATATTATACACAGTAGTGTACAGAGTATATAAACAATAATATAAAATACATATTAAACAGTTGAGCGATCTATGGATCATTTAAAATAATCTATAGATAGCTAAACTGATCAAGAATTATGCCACTTCCGCACAGAAAAACACTTGGCAATGTTGGCAATGTTTATATGAATTATAACCAAAATATATAAAAAAATATTAAAGCTTATTTCTGTAACATGTTACACCTATGTATCTCTTAAAATAATTATAAATTTAAACAAAGGTTTTCATTGTATTTAATTGACATAATTAAGTGAAAGGTAGGTAAGCTTTTAAAGGAAAGTAGTATAAGCTTCTTATAATGACTACAAAACAATCAAACGAGTCAAAAGATTTATTTGATATATTTTCGTTAAAAACGTTAGGCTGAGACTGCTTGGATATTATTTTATATTTGGAATTTATGTTGCACTAAAAAAGTAGGTACTTAACACGTATAAATTAAAATTTAGAAAAACCCCGACACAAATGAAATTCTTATAGATAACCTTCAATGAGAAGATTACAATGAGCCCGCGATACAGCTGCCGTTGGGTATCCTGGGGTTGGGTTGGTTGGGTTGGGATTCAAGGTTACCACGTTCTCGTAATTGATGTAACAGTCCACACCCAATTTTAAATTGACTTTTGAAATTTGCTCACACTAGAAAAAACGCAGAACAGATTTTCTTAAATCATAGCCAAGAACACTCTATCAAGTAACCTTTCAAACAAAAAAGCTTAATCAAAATCGGTTTATCCGTTTTGGAGCTACGACGCTACAGACACACAGATACACAGACACTCACAAAAAAATCAAGGGCCACTTTGAATTGATTTGAATCACCTATGTTATGAATCACGTTGGATCTCTTGAATCTATTTATGTTGAATCTATTTATTTGGATATGGGAAATGATAAACGCGTGCAAACTGTACACCTGTGTACACAAATTGATGACTGTAGGATTTCTGAGAATTTCAAGGCAGCAACAGAACTTATATCCAGCGCAAGACATTTGATCACGCGGTATGTTAGCGTTCTCGCGAAGCGCTAATTTAAGTGACAAATTGTCATACTCAGAAATAGTCGAGCATATGATACAGTTCGGGCGAGGAATACTGTCAGCATACCTAGTCTTGATGACAAGCAGTACCATATACTGGCTCAGCGGTTTTCTAGTTCGAATATAAAAAAATAAAATTACAATGAATAATCAATAAATATTGATGTCTGTCGCAATTGCGAGGCAGACGTCGATGGTGACCGGTAAGTGGATATTGTGTGTAATACAAACATCCAGAGTGGCTTTGCCACTTTAGTACCAAACAAATACAGTATTGCACACTATTTGTAATAACTTTCGTGAGTTGCAGCTCAGCGCAGAAAAGATAGCTACTACCGTTTGAGCTGAAAGGCCAGTCATTCTCGTACTTCTGTACTTATGCACTTTTGTAATACATTACTACTACTTCGTATGTAGTAGCGATTCATCGTCAGTGGCCAACTATGATGACGGAGTGAGTAGGCTGCCCGAATGCCTCCGTTATTACGCTTTAACTGGACCTTGACTAAAATGCTTTTAATCGTTATATGATTATTATCTACTATCTTTGATTGATAATCTACAGATTACCGAAGTCAATGACCATTGTTCACTAAATAATAAAAACCGCTTTCGAGTCACGCTAACTAGCGCATGTATTTTTGTCTACAGAACTGATTACAATCTGGGGTAATGATTTCTTACAATTACGTTATACTTAACTACTTATATCATTTACCGAGGCTGTCATTGTTGAGACATGTCAAGTTCACGTGTCAGATGAAAACACCATTGTTTTAATACAAATGACTCATGGAATAATATCTAAAGGTTCATCAGGTCTTAACGTCAATATTACCATCGCTATATAAACATAATTACGGAAATACGTAATTACAGGTCAAAAAGTCAGAAAATAAACGGGCCAATTAAAAATAAGTCAATAAAAGGTGACTCTTCACACTAAATTGTTTTGACCTTTAAAAACGTTTTGCATTGTCTATTTATAGATGTACTCGTATAACTCTATAGTGAGGCTTGGCTCTTAAACATAAAAAGCTTTTACAAAAGAATAGACAAATAAAGGGTACATCAAAAGGCTGAAACGCGACCCCTGAGGTACACCACATGCATGCACATCATATACACAGTCTGTTGTTTACCGGTGTCTGCGAGCCTTGACCCTGCGGTGACTCAAAGCTTGGCACTAACCTCCATAGAGTAAAGGAAAATCTATAAAATAATCACAAAAACGTGATGTACATGATCCAACGGCTTTGCTAAGTTAGAAAACTGTTGTCAGGCGGTATCAATTTATTTACTGGCTCACGTATCGACATTTATCTTTGATGAACTATGTTTTTTGCCAATAAAATATAATTATTGTAGTTATTTCTAGAATGTTTGAACTTTTCAGAGCTAAAAATACATATGATTCAAATGGCATCACCATTCATAATAGCATACATTTAAATGATAGTGTCGCTAAGTGCAAAAGCCAGGGACAGCATCTAACATTATATTTTGATTGCTATAAACTACTCGTATTTTAATAATTACCTACAGTTTATTTGATTGATGTCAGAGGTGAAAGGAACCATTGTGAAGCGCACTTGAAGTGTTAAGTGTTTGCTTCACTCAAACGGAGAAGGAAAACAGAAGAAACCGACACGTCCTAGTTTCAGATACACGCTTGTTTCTCAAAAACACGCAGGCAAAAACTAGAAATTCAAACGGCTATATTAATCATTTTCATCTTAATTATTGCATACCAACCAGGTGTATTTATGGTTGAAATCATAATCAATCTCTGCCCTTATCCCACTGGGGTATATGGGGTCTGTGGAATAGACCTATGACCTATGATCTTCTCTATGAGCTCCTCTATCTCCTCTAACATTTCAGTATTCACTCCTTTCATATCTGCCATCTTTCACATAATCCAACCATGTTTTGTCTCCCTCTGCCCCTTTTCCCTCCACTATCATATCTGATACCCTTACCGTCATATGACATTCATTAATTCATGACAAGCCATACACATTACATTTAATATAATTTTATTGTATGTTTATATTTCTAACTGTGTACTTATCTATATTTCATAATTTTTTTAAAAATTTTATGGCAGCAAATAAATTTATATATTTATTACATAATATGTTTAGGTACACTGTTAGAAAATATTTATTTATATTTTTATTTTATCGTGTTGTTTTCTCCTTGTCTCACTCTGATAAATGTTTCTATCTGAAAATCAGCCCTACTTTTCTGCCTGGAAGTAGCACATGCTGAGATTGAAGATCTTTGGCTACACTATTACGTTGATAGGTTCGCGCGAAAGGCATTTTTTTACGCATAGTTGTTTTTTTTGTGTTCGTATAAATTTCCTCTTGGTGCCTATTTTTAGTGTTTTTTCTTTCAACTACGTAGTAATGTTATCATTAATCACTACAAAACCGATCACAAAGGACGTATTTTTTGCTTAGAACCAAAACAGTGCAGTAATGTTTTAAGAAATCTCATTATTGCACTGTTTTTCATGAATGCACTGTTTTTTTACTTTTTATTTAGACATAAATTTACCACAGAGGTTTAATATCTCCCATTAAGTTTAATATAAAATGTTTGCATTCGATCAAAAAGATACTGGCTGATAATAAAAATCGGCTGAATAAAACCGCCTTGGTGAAAAAAAAATCAAATGGCGCGCATTTTGTACCATTGTAAAACTTGGTTCTTCATATTTTTAGTTTGAGTAGGTATATTTTATCACAGTAGGTACCTAGATTGGTAGTTGAAAGAAAAGTAAATTACGCACTTTGCTAAAGAGAGTAATTAATGCACTCGTGTTAATTCAGTGTCCTCGCTGGCGCACGGGCACCAACATAACACTCGTGCATTATTAACTCACTTTGCGCTCGGTGCAAACAATCTACTATTTCCCTCATGTTTTCTCTTTTGTTTTGTGTGTGTGCTAAATAAATGTTTTTTTTTCTTTATTTACCACGTTAGCCTAATTTACGGCAGGAATGTAGTATTTAAATATTGCATTGTGTGAAAAGGACGTGTCCTGTCGCAATTGCGAAGCAGACGATGGTGAACGGTAAATGGATGTTGTGTGTAATACCAGCAAGAGCAGCTTGAGTATCAGCTAAGTACTTAAGTACCAAACCAATACAGTATTGCACACTGTTTGTAATAATCGTAAGTACAATAAATACGAGACCTCGGTGGCGTAGATGGCCAGGCTGCAAGAAGTGCAAGTTTCTGGCACGATAATAGTGTTGCCATCTATTGCAGTTACATCTACCCGCTGCTGAGGTGCCCTCTATTTTTAACCGACTTAAAAAAAGAGGAGATTCTCAATTCTGTTGTATCTTTTTTATGTGTGTTACCTCATTACTCCGCAGACGCAGAAGGTTGCGGCTTCGATTCCCCCTTCGGGACAAATGTTTGTATGATCTGCATGTATTTGTCTCGCGTCTGGGTGTTTCTATGTATAACATGTACGTATTGTATGTACAAAAAAAGTATTTATGTAGTATATCAGTCATGTGGTACCCATAACACAAGCTCTGCTTACTTTTGGGGCCTGATGATGATGGGTGAAATGTCCAGTATTTAAAAAAAAAAATATGTGAGATGATATATTTCCCGATTGGTTCCATAGAAATGTCAAGAAAATAGGTTCAGTGGTTTGGTTTTAAAATCAAAATAGCTGGAAAAAATATGTTATCCAATTAAACGATATTTCGATATTTGATTTCCTGTGACTTTCTGTGGTATTTATAAATTTCGAAATATGATCAAGTACTAAAAAAGGTTCTCAATTCAGTTGTATATTAATTTCAATGAAGTCGGTTTTCTTTTTAGTTTTGAAAACGTAATTATGATGCATTTCGTTTGCATTATCTGTAAATATTTCATCCAGGTCTGGTCTGAATCCTGTAATGCCATAGTTTTTGATTCAATGTATATAGTTTCTGACAAGACTAAGAACGTGATTGCTCCTCAAGGTTTTACTAACCCATTATTAACTTGAATTGCATAATCAATCGAGTTTACGTAATGAGATTAATATTATGCAAGCTTTTAAAAGAAAACCATTTAAACGCCTACTTCAAAGTATTATATAACTAGCGGAACATGCACAAGCAACATAGGTACCTACGTTTTTTCAGCACGATGGTCTTTTTACCATTGGTTACTGCCATGATCACGAGATAAAGTTTATTACGTGATCATTTTTTATTTAATTTATTTAGGGATAATAAACAGCTTCAATATACAATATTTTAGATTATAGGTAACTTAAATATAGTAACAATATCATATGCAGTGGATAATGCAGTGGGCACTGCATTATCCATATATTCGGTATAACAACATTCAATTTTTGTGGTACGAGTAGTACGCCGATGAAGGCTTTTATGAAAATAGTAGGTCTTAAACTAATTTCAAGCAATTAGGTATCGTGAATCGTTGTACAATAATTACGCTTTAAAAACTAAAAAGAAACCGACTTCATTGAATGAAATTTGAGCCTATAATTCATTTTCAGTGGAAAGTAGATGTATTTTGTATGTATATTGTATACCGATATGGGTAGGCAAAATAAACGCACCGCTCCAATGAGACAGCGAGGTATCGAAGGACATGAAAATATCATCGATGTATACAAAATTTTTAGATTTTCGTTGATTTTTCAGCTCGACCCATTTTGATAAAATTTATATGGGACCACCTGTGAAGTATACCCTTTCAAATAAAAAAAGAATTTTCCAAATCGGTTCAGCCGTTTTCGAGTAATCGGTGAACATACATTAAAAAAAAAGATTCCGACGAATTGAGAACCTCCTCCTTTTTGATAAATTCGGTTAAAAATATAATTAGGTAAGTAAACATAATAAGAACAATAATATATAAGAAATGTAAGCAAGAAAATATTATTGAACATTAGAGTTGGTAGTAAGAATATTGAGAATATGCTTTTTAAACATCCATTTAGAGCATGCAAAAATATCGATGTCTGTGAAAGTAGAATTATAAGACTCAAACATTCGACGCATGGGACTGCGAACTCCAGAGTTCGTGCGACAGGTGTTTACAGCAAACAAAGTACCCGCGCGAACCTGCCGCCTATGGAAGGTCCGGGGCACTGCATAGCAAAGTTTGGTAGTGAGGTCATTAACGTCAAAACTACTATTAACAATACCGTATAGTAAGTTGGATTCCAAGTAAGTGCGTCTAGATTCAAGGGATAGGAGATTGTACTTGTCCAACAGTTATAAGTACGATAAACGCGATCTAAAGCACCTGTAATACATAAGTCGCAGAAACTTACGTTGAACTCTCTCGATCTCATCTGTGTATTTTTTATATAAGGGATTCCAAATTGGCACAGCATAGTCGATCATGGCGCATGCATCTGTGTCTCCGTCCCGAAATATCGGGAAGCAGAAAAAATCATATTTCATGATAAATATCCCGTTTTGAGTGAAAATTATTGTTTGTAATGTTCGAAATCACAAAAATATATACATTTTTAGGTACAAATTATCGGTTTTTGTACATTTTCTTTAACACCTGCAGTTGACAAAGTGTTGCTTGTGCTGCACCTTGCATATTGACATACTACCCATAGGTTTTGATTTACTGGCAAGTTTCAAAGTATACGGTATAAATAACTGTATTTATATTTGAATAAATAAATAATATATAATCCCGGACATTTCACACAGTATCAACTGGCCCCAAAGTAAGCAGTGCTATGGGTACCACATGACTGATACACTACTTATAACATACTTTTTTTTTGTAATACATATTATACATAGAAACACCCAGACCAGAGACAAATACTTGCAAATACAAACATTTGTCCCGCGGTGGGAATCGAACCCGCAACATTCTGCGTCTCAGCCGGACCTTAGCCCTCTGCGCTACAAAGGTAGTCAATTGCGACTGCTGCAAAAGCTTGGTTTATTACAGCTCCAAGGTACCAAAGTATTTGATTTTTATTTCAATTTAATATCTCTCCACGCGTTCCTGAAAGAAAAAAGGTCTTGACACACAGGCATACACACAGACATACACACAGCCAAACACACAGCCAGACGAACAACAAAGTGAAACAAAAATAGTTAATTTATCCTTTTGAGGAACGAGATAAACGGGAATTTGATACAGATAAGACATAAAAATAAAATATGCAGTGATTTTCCATAAATTGATTATTTTGCAAAGTTCAAGAACGCATAACTATTATAATTATTATTCATTTATTAAGCAGGTTAAGGTTCGTAGATTGGCGGTGATTCTGTTGATAGTTTAAAAATTAAAATTGCAATATTGCCACCATGCATTGTTAAGTCTTTTCGCTAGTCTTATGAGCTAGTGGCCGACTCCGGTTACGGTTTCATTTTCAAAACATGGAATGGAATAGAAAATACTTTATTGCACACCACAAATACATTAGACTGTTATAAGAAACAATGTTTAGCTACACGGTAGTACAATGGGCGGTCTTATCGCTAGGTAGCGATCTCTGCCAGACAACCTTTGGATGGATAGAAATCAACATAGCTGAATATTGATTGATGAAAATAATATGAGTGATTTATGATAAAATTAATATACATATTTACAGAATAACAAAAAGTGAAATACATCAATACCTAATGTTACAAAAATAAATTACATGTACATGTTAATAAACATAAGTTTGACTCACGAGTATTGTTCACGTAAAATGAAAGAGTGTCGGTGTCTCGATCGACAATTAATACGCGAATATAACCCTTGTTTATTAAAACTAGTGGTCGCCCATCGGTCGAAATTCGACCATAATTAAATTGAATTTAATGTATTTTTTATGCATAATTAAAAAACCATATTAGCATTCTGCACTCCTTCTCTATATAAACTTTAAGTGTGCAAAATTTCATACTCCTCCGTCTGCGCAATTTTCGTAAAAAGGGATACAAAGTTTTTGCTTCACGTATTAATATATAGATAGATCTGGTTATGGTGTTTAAGGCCGCTCTAGGCCTTCTAAGCCAGGGCTTATCATAATGATAAGCTTATCATAAAGATACGTACAACCTCAGACCTAGCTCTTTAGCCTCTACTAGTGTACATACGTACATCAACTATGTTTTAAAGCTTGTGTACAAAGGAAGCCTTTGAAAAGCATTGAGAACCTTCACCAAAGGCTTCAAAGTACTATTCAACTAAATTGTCAACCAGGTCACTGACCTAATTCACGTAACCCAAGAAACAACTAGTGACACGAAGATCGATTACGATAATAATTGACCGAGCGAGCGCGAAGCGGGAGCGAGTGTCTTCGTTTCAGCTTAGGCAAAAATGCTTTCGTATGTCTGTCCGGGCGTCTGTCCAGATGTTTTCCTCCACAGATCGCATTTTTCAACCGATTCTCGTGAAATTTTGTGAGCAGGTTCTATAACTATATCGATTTTTGTTGTCGATTCAGATATTGGAAAAATTTTAAAATAGCGGAGATGGGAGTTAAAAACGTAAAAAAAGTTATCTTTCAATCATTTCAAAAAATGTTCGTGATGTCTACAGCTCACAGAGCCACTAGTAATAGGGTTACAAGTATAAAAAGATGAGCAGTCAAGAGGAAAGTTATAATGATTGTTGTACGGAGACAAAGGCTTTGATTCAGAGACTAAACCAAGCGTCTCCTTTTCACAACAGGACAAGCAGACGTACCGCTCAATACCATCTATACCTTGAAGTATACCACCCTTATGAACAAGGCGCTTTGCTTCCACATTTATAATGCCTATAGCCAAGGATTGGAATGGATATAACTTCAGATTATCTCGTGATCATGACGCATGCAACTGTGCCGAAATATCGGGAAGCATAAAAACTCATATATCGTGGTAAATATCGCGTTTAGAGTGAAAGTTAGATTGGAATGGAGTCGCCGTCTTTCCTGAAAACTACAATCAGGGTCGGTTCAAGGTAAAAGTGAATAGGTGTCTTCTAGACCTGCGTGCCCCATCGTCGGCTACATCGGCGCTTAACACAAGGCGAGATCGTGGTTAAGTCAATCAACGATTAATAATGATTATATAAGCGTGAGCTAAACGTATCTTTGAGTCACTGAATTATTTAATAATATTGAATTTAGAATGGAATAATAAATATATATATATATAAATAATGCCGGACATTTCACACAGCATCACCTGGCCCCAAAGTAAACAGAGCTTGTGTTATAGGTGCCACATGACTGATATAGGTACTGTTTATATTCTGTTTGATTTTGTAAATACATACTAGAAACACTCAGACCCGAGACAAATACACGCAGATCATACAAACATTTGTCCTACGGCGGGAATCGAACCCGCAACCATCTGCGTCGCAGCCGGGCCTTGGCCCACTGCGTCACAGGGGTCGTCACAATATTAAAGTTTATAAGGAAATATTCATATTATGAGCACGGGTAGACCACCAGTGGCCCCGTCTTCCGATCTTAAGATCGTTGGATCGAACCCGGTCGTGCAGCAATGGTGCACCTGTACTCTCCAACGGTAAAGGAATACATCGCGAGGAAGCCCGCATGTCGTAGAACCGAAAATGTTCTACGAAGAACTGGCAAGAAACTCGTCCTGGTCCTAGCGCTTTTTTTCATGATTCATCTTATACTACCTTAACTTCGAAAACGAATACAAGGGAGTTTATTAATTTCAAATGTGTCGGTTAACTGAGGGCAGAGCGACACGAGGTCATGCATTCTTATCAATAATATAGACATTTATATTATAATAAGCTTTCTTTAGAAGACTACCCTTTATGTATGCTTTACATTTCTTAATAGGTAGTTTAGTTGCATGCAATGAAGGGTTTATTCAGGTCTATTACTAAGGAAAATATCATGGAAAACACAAAAGGATAAATATTAATATATCCTTTTAATCCAAATAAGGATTTGTAACAGTCACAGTATTTTGAATATGTTGTGACGGTTACATAAATGGAATTGTATTGTTTGATTGAAACCCAGAAGGGTTCGATTCCCACTGCGGGACAAATGTTTGTATGATCTGCGAGTATTTGTCTTTGATCTGGGTATTTTTCTATGATATGATACGTATGTTGAAAAAAAATCAACTTGAAACAAACCCGGCTCGGTGCCAGCCGTTATGCATCTGCAACCGAACCGATACCGTATTTAATGACTCGTCTTTCCTGCGGGTTATGTCGGCAGGTCGAAAGGTTAGTGTCGGTACCTGGGAAGGCCTGCGCTATCAAACAGAATCTCAGGCAGAATGGCGTCAGTGGCGAGGAAACTTCACCCACCTAAGCTTGCTGGAGTGCGTCCATGAAAAGTTTGAAATTACAAATAACTTCTGTAACTTGACAGAAGCCATCTAAATCATCTTCAACAAATGAACTAAAGCCAATGATGATGATGAATATGTATCTATGTATTTACAAAAAAAGAGTATACAAGTAGTATATTAGTCATGTGGTTCCCATAACACAAGCTCTGCTTACTTTGGGGCTAGATGACGCTGTGTGAAATGTCCGGTATTATTTATTATTGTATTGTACTTAAACAAGCTTTTACCTTTAAAGTTGTACTAACGGCAACATCATAGATTTATCTTATTAACACACACTAGCTAATTAATTGTTTAAATCTCTTGCTATCTCTATTCTTTAACATTAGAATGACAAGAAATGATCATACGTATGACCACGATAGTTAATTATATTATTACTAGCTGCCCGCGGCTTCGCATGCGTGGTACCTACATAAAAAGTAACCTATGTCCTTCTCTAAGATCTCATATATCTCCACCAAAATTCATCAAAATCGGTTCAGCGTTTTAGGTTTGCAAAACGTAACAGACAGACAGACAGAGTTACTTTCACATTTATAATCTTAGTAGGGATTTCTTACCAAAAGCCTAAATATGAATTATCAGATCCCTATCTTAAGGAAATATCAGTTGCCAAAACAAACTTTCACCTACTATTTTACCCACTACTTTCAAGGTTGTTTTCTGAGACAATAATTACGTTTTAAAAACTAAAAAGAAACCGAATTCATTGAATGTAATTTGAGCCTATAATACATTTTTAGTGGAAAGTAGATGTATTTTGTATATATATAATATGGGTAGGCCAAATAAACGCACCGCTCCAATGAGACAGCGAGGTATCGAAATACATGAAAACATCATCGATGTAAACAATTTTTAGATTTTCGTTGATTTTTCAGCTGGACCGATTTTGATAAAATTTATATGGGACCACCTGTGAAGTCAAACAAAAAAAGAATTTTCCAAATCGGTTCAGCCGTTTTCGAGAAGATTCCGACGAATTGAGAACCTCCTCCTTTTCGATTCGAAGAACATATGAAGAACATAGGCTACTTTTTAACCGACTTTAAAAAGTAGCCTATGTTCTTCCCCCGAATGCAATACATATTCTTACCAAATTTCATCAAGCTCCGTTCAGCCGTATAGCCGTGAAAACGTAACAGAGATACAGACAGTTACTTTCACATTTATAATATTAGTATAGACGAGACATAGAGAGAGGGTTTATCATTAACGTATCGAAACACGTGTCGAATTTTTTTTGAGCAAAGAATAGTACTAAATATTTGTCCAACTGTTTAATGTTTTCTAATACCTAAATAAGTACGTGCCTTGCGTAATGCAAGTAAACAGCCAATCTATGCGATAATAGCGAATTATTTCAAAACAAATAGACCGATGACATAAGGTAGTGAGATGTCAATAGATGGCGAAGGATTGTGTTTCTACGATTGTTATTTTACGAAGTTAAAAACAAATAAATATTGACATTATTAGTTGGCATGGCACAACACCATCTAGCTCTAAACTAAGCATAGCTTGTATTATGGTGACCAATGATTGATATAATTGGTTTATACGCAGAAGTTTGCAGGTTAAATGACTTGACTTTAGTTTCCGGTAGCACGAGTTGGAGGGTAAAAAGGCTCAAATCCGGTAGGGTTTTGCTTCCTGATTCCAGACATATCTACCACTCTTAACAGAAGGTAATCCTTAGTTTTCAAGAAAATAATAAAAAAAATTATAACCTCAAATCAGATAAAACGTGAAACGAAACGTAAAAATTGTCAGTTAACAACCAAATTTGTTGTATTTACTGTCTGTGGCTTAACATGTTGTGCAAAATCCATGCAAACGGAGCGTAAAAAACCTGTCATTTATGTCATTTGTGTCATGTGTCACTGTAATAATATAGAGTCATTCAGTCATTCTCCTCGAATCTCGCGAATGGTCTCTCTGTGTCGGTATTTTGTAGTGTTTTTGTTGTGGCTTCTTTCGAGGACTTTGGCTCATCCTCTGGACTTTGATTATTTGCCTCCATAAAATCTGGTGCCCTAAGTCCGAGATGAGTAGGTAAGGTTAGGTTTGAATATAAAAAAGGCGAGCGAAGCGATCCCATCCATAAAATCTGCTATAACAACAAAACTAAACCCTTGAATATCTCGAGAACGGGGCAATCCCTTTTCATGGGAGTGGTACCAGGGGGAAGGGGTAGTCCCAAACCCCCCTCCCCCCCCCCCTTTTTTAAATATGTTTCTGGATATAATATGTATGTATTTATAAAAAAAATGTACATGAGTAGTATTATATTATATTATATTAGTCATGTGATTCCCATAACACAAGCATTGCTTACTTTGGGGCCAGATGATGCTGTGTGAAATGCCCGGCATTATAATTTTTATGATTATAAATATTTTTAATACTTATGATACTTTATAACACACAGACACAGAACCAACACCTATGTTCATCACACAAATGTTTGTCCTGGGAGGGAATCAAACACTCAGATGGAGTCTACTGATTGCAGTAATGGCTTAGTTAAATGGCTCTTATAAATTAACTAGTTTTTCTTGTGTTATTTAATGTTTTATTGGGTAATCTTAAGGCAATTTTAGTTAATAAGTTGTGACTTTTTAGCAAGAGTTGACAATTTAATTATAAGTGTATTATGTTCTAATTTGTACGACGAGGAATCCACGAAAATTTTAGACGGTCATTCAGCGTTGACGTTTAGACTAGACATAACGTTTTAAAAACTAAAAAGAAACCCGACTTCATTGAATATAAAAAAAATACAAACGAATTGATAACCTCCTCCTTTTTTGAATTCGGTTAAAAAGTCATTTCTCGAAATTCGTAAACACCACAGAAAATACGAATACCACTGAAGCGAATTTGATGAAATTTTTAGGAGACCAAACGCAGTCTATAATTTCAGATAAAAAAAGTATTTTAAATCGGTAAATAAATGAATTATGAGGTGACAAAGTAAGAAATAAACACTATACAACCTAATTGAGAACCCCCTTGAACCACCTCTTTTAGAGGTCGGTTCAAAACGACGATCAATTGCGACTTCACAATCTTGACTTGACATTGGCAAAATTGACATCAAGACATATGAATATTAAAGGTAGATAAGAAAAAACACATGCTGAATACTTATGAAAAATGATTTTGCAAACAATAGTTTTTGCAGAGTTCAAAAGTTACAGGCGTTTTATTTTTATACTGAATGATGATTATATTTACTGAATTTTTCAATGCCATGTCAGTCATTTGAATGCGGAAGATTTTTCGAACCAATTTTTTTTTTATAATTTAAGTAATTAAATCAAATGTAATCAGATTTATTTAAAGTTTAAGAAAATTCGCAGTTTATTCATATTTAATAAAGAATAAAATAAATGTTGTTTTTGTTTTTAAATAAATGGATTTATTTATCAATCTTTATCTTTATTTACCTTAACTTTTGCAATGAAGGCTAAATAGAAGTGGGCGGGCCACGTAGCCTGTTACAAGGACGATAGATGGACTCTACGGTCGGTAAAGTGGTCTGGGCCAAAAGGCACCAGATCAAGAGGCCGACTAAGGGCCAGATGGGCAGATGAAATTGTAGCGTGCGCGGGCGGAAGTTGGCCTAACAGAGCTAATGACAGAGAAGGATGGCATTCCCTGGGGGAGGCTTTTACCCGAACGGGGTCCATGCATTAAACATTTGGTATTTAATCATTTAAAGCAATTAACAATTAAAGTAAATAATAATAAAATTAATTACATAAAAGAATTTATAAATTAGAAATCAAACTCATTTAAGTGTAATAAATGTAATTAGAATTTTTATAGGTTAATAAGTTACCAATTGTTATCGTCTTATAGTACTATGTATGGAATAAAATTAAGCTTTATTATTATTATTTTTGTTTATCTATTTGTATCTAGGCATAATTCAATTACGTAATATTTGCCGAGACCACCCCCCCTCTCGGCATGTCTTCACTGACTAAATGAATAAATCAAATACAAAAGATAACGCCGGACATTTCACACAGCATCATCTGGCCCAAAGTAAGCAGAGCTTGTGGTATACGTACCACGGTGACTGACGGTATATACTTTTTTTTATATTACAAAGAAACATTCGAGACAAATACTTGCAGATCATACAAGCATTTGTCTCGCGGTGGGAATTAGAAAGAAATAAAGAAACAAAAACATTTATTCAGCACACACGAAAACAAACGAGAACACAAGAGCGGAAAACAGTCTAAAACTAAGCCCCAAGGGGAAATTGATACAAACACATTTAAACAAACAGAAATCAAACAATGAAACTATGCATAAAAATACTAATAATAATAATAAAAATAGCCCTTCCCGCGAACCAAACATCATTTAAGTGTGGCTAAAAAGGTTCCATCTCAGCATGTGCTACTTCACGGAAACGGGCACGGAAATAGCGCTGGTTTTAAAATAAGAGGTGACTCTCAAAAGTTAAGTGGCGAATGTGTACAAGTACAAGTACAGTAGGTACACCTTTCACCTTTAACCAGTAGAGTACTTACACAGTTGTCCAAACTTTCTAATGTTTATATGAGGATTTCGCAATCAACCTCAAGGCTAATGTTTATAAACACTAGCCGCTCACACAACGTCTGTTTAATTAGCCTTCTTAAACACCTTGCAGTCCTACATATACTTAACACTAACACTCTTTATTCATAACTGGTTTCTGCCCGCGGCTTCGCACGCATAGTACATACATAAAAAGTAGCGTATGTCCGTTCCAAAGATACAATCTATATCATACCAAATTTGATTGATGCAAACAAAAAAGTTCTGTTGATCCGATCGCTGCCAAACTTCACAGGATCACCTGCTACGCCAATCTGAAGATTTCCTAAAAATTTCATCGAAATTGGTCCAGCCGTTTCGGAATCTATGGGGAACGTACATACACATATCACCTTTTATATATATAGATATAACTATTCATTTCACGACCTCTGTGGCGAAATCTCTTTGGCTATACTATTTGTATCTGGCTGGTTTTGGTATCATTAAAAGTTTAAATTTTAAGGAACATAATTCCAAATTCAAATTAGGAAAATGTGTGATTTTTATTTGTTTTTCGTACTGTCAAGATGAGTGAATCTAAAGAAGAAATTCGATACATTTTAAAAATTTACTACAAAAGAGGTAAAAATGCAACGCAAGCCTCGAAAAAAATTTGCGATGTTTATGGACCTAGTGCAGTGTCTGTGAGAGTAGCACAATTTTGGTTTAAGCGTTTGGTTAACCGGAAATTTTGATGTCAAAGATGCACGTCGCTCTGGTCGCCCTATTACGGATAAAATGTATGCCATTTTTTGAAAAGTGGAGCAAGATCGGCATATCAGTAGTTACGACGTAGCTGAAGAACTGGGAAATGACCACAAAACAGAACAGTTTGAAAAAAACTGGGTACACAAAAAAGCTCGATATTTGGGTACCTCACGAACTCACTGAAAGAAACCTAATGAACCGTGTACTCACTCATTGTGATTCTTTATTACGACGTAATGAAACCGAACCATTTTTGAAGAAGCTGATAACTGGTGATGAAAAGTGGATCACGTACGACAAGAACGTGTGAAAAAGGTCGTGGTCAAAGGCCGGTCAGGCTTCAGAGACTGTGGCGAAAACCGGGTTAACTTGCAACAAGGTGATGCTGTGTGTGTGGTGGGATTGGAAGGGCATTATTCATTATGAGCTGTTACGACCAGGCAGGACCATCGATTCTGAACTCTACTGCGAACAACTGATGAGATTAAAGCAAGAAGTTGAGAGAAAGCGGCCGGAATTAATCAACAGAAGGGGTGTGGGTTTTCATCATGATAACGCTAGACCTTACACATCTTTAGCCACTCAGCAAAAATTAAGACAGTTTGGCTGGGATGTGTTAATGTATCCGCCGTATAGTGCTGACCTTCACCTTCAGATTTCCACCGATTTCGGTCTCTTCAGAATTATTTAGGCATTGTCAGGTTAACATCACGAGAGGACTGCCAAAACCACTTGTCGCGGTATTTTGATCAGAAGTCCCAAAATTTCTATAGCAATGGGATCATGTCCCTACCTACAAGATGGCAAAAAGTTATCGAACAAAATGGTACCTACATACTTTAGTTAAATGTAAATAAACTATATTAAAAAATGTTTTGAATTTTCTTAAAAAATGCGAAGAAACTTTTTCCCCAACCTATTATGATTTAAAAGCGTTCGATAAAATATAGTGGGACCGTGTACTTCAAATGTCAATGAAACGCGATGGCAAAAGCAAAAATTTTTGCTTATTGAGTAGGTACTATGACTTGATTATGACTAACAGGGTAAGATTTTAAGTTGATGGATAGATAGATACATAAAGTATTTATTTGTAATAGCTACAAACACACATACAAAAATAACAAAAGATAAGGAACAAATTTAAGTTGGTAAATACAAAACGAAAACAATACAAAAAAATAAGAGAAATAAAAACTTAAAACAAAACATTTACATCGGTGTCCCATTAATCCATGTGTGTGTTGCAGCCAGACAAAAAGGTCATAGCTCAGCGCATAATTTTGCTCAAAGAACAAACACTGATTTTCAGCTAGAACCCTTCGAGATGACAAGTTGAACGAGATGAGATGACAAGTTAAACGAGATGAAATACCTGCAGCTTTACAAGTAACATGTGTGCGTGCGAGAACCAACCAATGTGTGTCTATATAAATGACCAGTGATTACACTACCCCTGGGCAATCCTCCTATGTAGATCTTTTAATGTTTGAAAGTACAGATTGACTGACTAACTTATGGACAACGGACAGCCTTAAATTCTGGTCGTAGGGTATTGAAATTTACAGTGTGTTTTTTACAGTATGTATAAACGCCTACTAAAGGAATGGGCAAAGGCCTGCCTGACACGCAGAAGGTTGCGGGTTGAATGACAATATTATTGATAAGATTGCATGGCCTTATGATGCTCTGCCCTCAGATAGTTTAATTACACATTTGAAATGTATAAACTCTCTTGTATTCGTTTTTCGTAAGATAGTTATAAGATGGATCATGCAAAAAAGGGTTAGGAGCAGGACGAGGCTTGGCTCTCGGGCTTGGGTTAAGAGGAACTGGCACCTAAATTCACCTAGTATGTAAGACGTTTCAAAGTGATCCTTGTATTGAAATATATATTTTTTGACTTTGATTTTTTACTTTTGGTTCGATTCTCGCCACGCCTGGTCTGCAAACTATTGTCTCGGGTCTGGGTGTTATTCTATGTATATACAAAAAAAAACGGGAATATAAATAGTATATGAGTAATGTGGTACCTATAACACAAGCTCTGCTGCCTTTGGGGCAAGATGATGCTGTGCATTATTAGTCCGGCATTACTATTATTGATTTCCGAAATACACCTCTAAAGGGTTCAAAGGGTTCAGGGGTCAAAGATTAAAGTCGCGAGGTGATTATCTTATTCAATAATAACGTTTAAACCGAGTAAAACTAAAACCGACCTTATTGGACGACGACGTCTATATGTCCATATGTATATACATATATACCCATCAACCCTGGAGGGCGCTTATTTTACTTATTGTATGTATGTACACGAGGTTCAACATATCGATATTTTTAATGACAGTCTTTCCGCTATTTTGAACTACTTGAGAATGTATTTAAGTTTTAATTTAAGATAGAAAGCACATTGGTTTTTACTGTAAGCTTTCTATCATAACTGTTTTAAATCTTTATATATATGTAAAAATCTTCTGTGTGTGTGTTTGTAATTAAACTCCTAAACGGCTGGACCGATTTTGATATTTTTTTTTGTGTGTTGAATATACACAAAAAGTGGATTCGAGAATGGTTTAGATTTACAATTACTTAGATATTTTTTTATAAACGCTATATCGCGCGGACGAAGTCACCACCGGGACTGCTAGTATATAAAAAAATAAATAAATGTCGTCTATGGTACATTGGCTCTGTGATAATTAAAATTTATAAATTTAATCAATAGATTTTCGAATATGGTATGATAATAATATAAATTAAAAAAAAAAGTTTGCGTGTGTTTTTCAAAGAAAATATCAAGTTTTGGACCAGATACCGTGAAGTGTTCAACTGCTACAAGAAAAGCAGTTCCTGGACACACACAGAGGTTAAGATGCTGATAAAATTAGAAGCATTTCCGAAAATATTATAAAATACTACCACTACTACTATAAAAGATACTGGTATAAAAGATGATTGGAAAGAAGATGGTTATATGATCTACCTTAATACATAGATGTTGAATAAAATAATAAAAACCAATTAGTTAATAAAAATATCCAAATTTTATGAGCTTCAATTCGAGCGTCGTCATTATTTTTATCCGGACTATGTGTGTAATAAACTTAATTTTGTAATTGACTCTATTTATTATGACTGTGAATAAAAAACAAGCTACTAAAACAGGTTAGCACTAGATGTAAAAATAGAGCCTCGAATTTCAAATATTACACACAAAGAATATTGCCAGACTATCCGTCTAATAAGAATTTACGAACAACAAAATCGAATCCCTTCAAATGACACTTCAAATGACATCGACCCAAATGGTAAACCCAAAACAATCAATCCTGATACAGGGCATAATTGCTCCTTTGGCGAATATGAGAATATTATTGGCTTTTTATCAAAGAAAGAATTGTTGGAATTATGCTTCAAATTTTCAAAAAACTTTTTTTTCAAATGTATATGTTTTAAAATACAATTTCTCATAAATACAATACTTAACTAAAAGTCCAATACAAATTTTCATCCCTTTATTTTTAACCCTTAGGGTCTTTGAAGAATTCTATAAGGTCCAAAAAGTAAGAATACCCCCCTCCCAAACAAAAAATCCTTTTCGACATGTATAAAAAATCTCCTTTTTTTCCTCCTATCTATGAAGTCAAGTTGAGGATGAACACGATTGCGATTCCACCAAATGTGGTGTCGAAGTAACACAATATTAATGTAAACGGACAACGAAGGCTCGTGGAAACCTTAAAAAATATTTATAAACATTCAATGTTCCACAGAAATGGATTTAATTAGTAGGCAGTAAAGTAACGGTCAAGGTAAACTAGCCCAGTCATTATCTTGATACTTTACTAACAATATATAACAGCATTTATTAATTTATTAAGTTCACAAAACAGATCACAATCGACAGCGATTTTACTAAAATTTGTTCTAATTGACCGAGCGAACGCGAAGCGCGAGCGAGTGTCTTCGTTTCCGCTTAGACAAAAATGCTTTCGTATGTCTATCCGAACAGCGTCCGGCCGGCGTCTGTCCGGATGTCCTCAACAGGTCGCATTTCTCAATCGATTCTCGTGAAATTTTGTGAGCAGGTTCTATAGCTATATATAATTTTTTTGTTGATTCAGTTTTGGAAAATTTTCAAAATAGCGGAAAATAAATATTGAAATAAAAAAATTTAAAACGTAAAATAAGTTATATTTCAGTCATTTCGAAAAATAAAAAATGTTCGCGAGGTCTACAGCTAACAAAGCCACTAGTATATTTATTGATTGAGATTCGTAATCAAATATGTGAATGTGACAAAATGACAGTGTTGCCTGCATATAAGTTACAATACCCTAAACTATGAACCAACTATGGAAATTATACATTACTAGCGACCCGCCCCGGCTTCGCACGGGCGAAATGCTGATACTAAAATAATAGGTCTTTACCTATGAAATTGCCGTTCTTCAGTACTGGTCATTTTAAATAGAAAAAAAGTTTGGAATGGCTTTGTATTCTAAATTCAAATTAATTTTGTTTTAAAAACATGACATTCTTTTTACAAACTCAGTCTTTTGTTTATTGATTAGCGTTGTATTTTCATTACATTTGAACATTTTTCGTGATAATGGATACTTTAAAAATTCGTGTAATTATGGAATATGAGTTCCGTCGTGGCACCAACGCGACACAAACGGCACGTAACATCAAAAACGTTTACGGAGAGAACTGTACAAACGAACGCACAACCCTTATTGGTTTTCTCGGTTCCGTTCTGGAAATTTTTACTTGAAAAATGAAGCTCGTGGTCGTCCGGAGACTTTGGTCAACAATGATGAATTAAAGGCGATTGTGGAAGCTGACGAAACTCAATCTACAGCTGAGCTAGCAGCAGCTTTTGATGTTAGCATCAAAACAATTTTGATCAATTTGCGACAAATAGGCAAGGTAAAAAAACTTGATAGATGGATGCCCCACGAACTTAACGATCGCCAGCGCAACGTACGCGTCGAGACCTGCCTCGCGCTGCTCAATAGGCAAAGAAATGAAAGAATTTTGAACCAAATTGTTACGTGCGATGAAAAATGGATTCTGTTCGACAATCGAAAGCGCTCAGCAAGTTGGTTAGATCCTGGTTCAGCACCAAAGCAATGCCCTAAACCAAAAATGACCCCTAAAAAGGTGATGGTCACTGTTTGATGGTCTAGTGCGGGTGTGATTCACCACAGCTTTTTACTAAACGGCATGAGCACTACTGCAGATGTGTACTATGAAGAACTGGAGACAATGATGGAGAAGCTTGCACATCGGCAACCAGCTTTGGTCAATCGGTCGTCCCCACTGCTCCTTCACGACAACGCGCGACCCCATACTGCACAACAGACAGTCTCCAAGCTGCAAGAGCTGGGGTTGGAAGCTCTCCCTCATCCGCCATACTCACCAGACCTTGCACCTACCACTATTACTTTTTCCAAAATTTAGACAACTTTATAGTGGGTAAAAAATTCAATTCCCGAGAGGCAGTACAAAATGCCTTTGAAGAGTTTGTTGACTCCCGTCCAGCTGATTTTTACAAGAAGGGCATCAATAAACTGCCAATGCGTTGGCAAAGATGCGTCGATTGCATGGGTAATCACCCACTTTGAATAACAGAAATAAAAAAAATATTAAAAAAATAAGTACTTTCACTTATTCCATTCAAAGCGGCAATTTCATAGGTAAAGACCTAATATATACTACAGAATGTCTCTATATACAACGTGATCTAAGAGAATATTTTAACCTAAGAGATAGACATATACCATTGCGGACTTTTGTGTAGACCTTTTTAAGTTGAACAATACTGTAGTACATTATTTTGATCTATCTCGTAGGGTTCAGCCAGCGTTTGCAATCGAGGCAAAAAAAAATGTTTATTTACGACATCACATTAGAAAACTCTAAAATTATCAGTGTTTCTCTACCATATCATGCATGGTTTATACATATAAACCTTCCTCTTGAATCACTCTATCTATTAAAAAAACCGCATCAAAATCCGTTGCGTAGTTTTAAAGATCTAAGCATACATAGGGACAGACAGACAGCGGTAAGCGACATTGTTTTATACTATGTAGTGATTAGCATTGTGTAAGACTTTATAAGCGCACCGCTTAAACCTACTGATAAAGTTATCATTGACATCTAGATTATGAGAAGTAGCCAACTCGTTACAAAGACACATATTTTTGAGTAGACTATGGAATTAAATATTGTTTCTATATACTTTTAAGGCCTTATCAAGTATATAAAGTGTTTTGTTATATTTAAATTTCTTCGTGAGTTGTACGTTACATCTTGATAAACAAGGGATCTACTCACGTATTATTTTGTCGCACCCGTGAACCGTGAGTGCGAACCGTGAACGCTCGCGGCAACTCACGGACCGCGGATCAAACTCACCCTGATGAAGATTCTCTAGATGAATCTAAACAGTGTCGGTGCCTCCATCGACTAAATAATACGTGAGTAAAACCCGTGTTTATCAAAATATTTTGTTATAAATTAAATAACAATAACACTGTTTTGATTTATCAAGATTTTCATTAGGATTAGTTTGATCCACGGCGGTTTAAAACTAAAAAAAACCGGCCAAGTGCGAGTCGGACTTGCGCTCCGAGGGTTCCGTACAAACCTATGTATATAAGTAAAATTTCACCCATCACGACAATCGAGACATGTATAGTTGGATGATGTGACAAAAAATTTACAGTTTTCTAATTTTTCCTTTATCTGTGCTATAAGACGTTGCTTCGTACCAAATTTCAAGATTCTGATTTCACGGGAAGTACCCTGTAGGTTTTGATTCCCTTGCGAGTTGCGAGTTTGAATATATGTGACTTAAATTGCTGTTTCTCTTGATTGCGTTAACATAGAAGTTTGATTTTGTTACAGTTTAAAGGTATTATAGACCTGAGTATTTTAAATGAATTTCAATTTAATACCTCTACGCGTTCATGAGAAAAAGGGTAGTAAGTTTAAAATTATTAAACATATTTTTATTATATGATGTAACTAAAAATGTACGGTTATCGCAATTTATTCTTTATCTGTGCTATAAGTCGTTGCTTCGTACCAAATTTCAAGATTCTGAGTTCACGGAAAGTACCCTGTAGGTTTTGATTCCCTTGCGAGTGTCGAAAATTTGCGGCATAAACGGCTGTATCTTTTGATTGCGTTGGCTTAGAAGTTTGATTTTTTCACAGCTTTAAAGGACAGTAGACCTGAGTATTTGATATAAATTTCAGCTTGATACCTCCACGCGTTCCTGAGAAAAAGTGTCTTTACAGACAGACGGACAGACGGACGGACAACAAAGTGATCCTATAAGGGTTCTGTTTTTTCCTTTCGAGGTACGGAACCCTGAAAATAACGGGTTATACTCCGGGAGTGCCAACAGAAGTGAAAACTTAATTTGGCGCGTTAGACATTTTTTAGATGGGTACTAGGGTTATTGGGTTAATAGGTTATGAATTGCATTTTATTTTTGAATTGTATTTTTTCACTATCAAATCACAAACAAAACACAATCAAAGTTAACTGAACTCACACGGACCAACGCGAAACGCGACTGCCAATCAAATACTGAACGAACACAGATGATGCAATATTTTTTTGTTCAGAATGTAGATAATATATCGAAGAACCTAACTCAGTAAACTTCTCCATACAAAAGTACAGATGATGCAATATTTTTTGTTCAGAATGTAGATAATATATCAAAGAACCTAACTCAGTAAACTTCTCCATTCAAAAGTAGACTGTAAACATGTGAATTCAGGTTTATAATCAAATGGGGCGAGCGCGGCCGCCGGCGTCTCGTAACGGTGTCCCGAGTCCAGAGGTTCATCTAAAAATATGTGTACCGCGCTAAAAGAAGTTTTCACTTCAAAACATTAACTTATGTTTAGTTATAATTATAAACCAGATCAAGTTTTTTCAAATACTTATTTTAACTTACGTATGAATTTGTAAATTATTGTTTTTTGTTGACGTATTTCGTAACTTATACCTAATTAGGAAATTAACTTATCAACTTATCTTATGTAACTATACTTACAGCATTTTTTGAAGCATAAATAAATGAAATGAAATATTTTCGGACTTAGGTTAGGAGGAATCGGCACTTATATTGACTATATCAAAATGATCCTTGCCTTGAATAAATATGTTTTCGACGTTACTTTGACTTGCATAATCTCTTCTATCGGGTTGAAGTCCTACGGCTTAGTATTGGTATTTGTTTATCAGTAAGTTAAATCATTTTTAAGATGTTTACAGATAATTATTATTTAAAATCTGTATGTGTCATCAGCTCATGATAAGCCAAAATCCAAGGTCCCAGCTTGTATATTAATGTGTATGATGACAGATTAATTACTGATCCTAAGCACATAAAACAACGGTATTAAAAGGTGTCAAATTCCTCATTCATATGACAATCTTAAAATTAAAGGTTGAAGATGCCTTGACCAGCTCTGGTGATAGAGTTGGATGAAGCTACATGAAGGTAGAAACTAGAAATACATCAAGAAGCAACGACTGATAAATCGAAATCTATCAAAATTGTCTAGAGCATTTCATGCACATTTACATTATTTATGCTCCCAAATTAATACATTTTGATATTTGATTTGATTTTATGCCTCTGACTATACCACTTGTTCTTCTTCTTATCGTGTCACTCATCATCATCATCATTATATCAGCCTTTAAGAATTCCACTGCTGAACATAGGCCTATCCAAAAGATTTCCAGGAAGAACGATTTTGAGCCCTCTCCATCCACCGACTTCCTGCGATCTTTACAATGTCGCCAGTCCATCGGGTGGGGGGTCGTCCTACGCTTCACTACCACTAGTAACTTCGAACCAGTGTGGTGAAAGGATTAAAGTGGACTTGGCAAATGTCTTCCAACTTTGTCTACAACATGTTAGTTACCTCACAAAGTTTTTCTTTATAGTTGAAAGTACTAGTATAGCGCAAATATATTTTTCAAAATAAAAATTTATTGGTGCACGACCGTTTGAACCCACGACCTTAGGATCGGAAGGCCAATACCACCAGACCACCAGTGCTTTGAATAATATAACACTTAATTAAATATAAATGAGTAAATAATGCCTTTCATTATTTATATTTATTATTTATATAAATTAGTAAATAATTACATTTTACACAGCATCATCTGGCCCCAGAGTAAGCAGAGTTTGTGTTTTGGGTACCACATGACTGATTTATTACAAATATACTTTTATTTGTAAATACATACATATTTTACATAGAAACACCCAGGCCTAAGACAAATACATGCAGGTCATACAAACCTTTGTCCCGCGGCGGAAATCGAACCCCCTTCTGCGTATCAGCCAGGCCTTGGCTCACTGCGACAGAGGTCGTCAAATTATCCTTAATATCAAAATAACTGTAGATGACATAATATATATCATGCCCGAGGATTACAGTCGGGAATCGATTTCATTTCTTATTATATTATACTAGCTGCTGCCCGCGGCTTCGCACGCGTGGTACCTACATAAAAAGTAGCCTATGTCCTTCTCCAAGGTCCCATGTATGTAAATCGGTTCTACGGTTTAGGCGTGAAATCGTAACAAATAGACAGGCAGACAGAGTTACTTTCGGATTTATAATATTAGTTAGATAATACATGGTCATTGCTTTATCCTTCGCATAAAAACCTCAGTTTAATGGTTTATCTAAATTAGTTAAAAGATATATCAAAACCGGTCTAATAAATCATCTATAATATTTCGTGATCATGATAAATAAACTTGTGTTTTTTAGTGGATCTTGAACGTTACTATTTGTAAACTAGCCAAGGGTGTGTCGGACTACGCACAGTGCAGGCCTCCGAAGGCAGGTAAGATAAACATTTTTAATTGTCAGGCTTTAATTAATGCAACATCATCTAGGACTCAAAATCAGGACAATTTAAAGCTTCACTTTCAATACATTCGTGAGTTGTACTATACATTTTTAACCGACCTCGAAAACGGCTGAACCGATTTGGAAAATTCTTTTTTTGTTTGAAAGGCTTCACAGGTGGTTCCATATAAATTTTATCAAAATCGGTCGAGCTGAAAAATCAACGAAAATCTAAAAATTGTACGCATCGATGATGTTTTCATGTACTTTGATACCTCGCTGTCTCGCTGGAGCGTTTATTTGGCTTACCCATATTATATAAATACAAAATACATCTACTTTCCACAAAAAATGTATTATAAATTTCATTCAATGTAGTCGGTTTCTTTTTAGTTTTTTAAACGTAATTATGATTAACAGGGTTTACTCTTGTATTATTTTGTAGATGGAGGCACCGACACTGTTTCGATCCATCTAGAGAAACTTCACCAGTGCGAGTTGATCCGCGGTCCGCTCGTTGCATCGAATATATACTATACTAGCTGACCCGGCCACGCGTTCCTGTAGCTCAGTAGTTCTAATACGTTGAACCCATATACGCTAACCTCTAAAATTATCAGTGTTTCTTCACTATATTATGCATGTATTATACATATAAACCTTTCTCTTGAATCACTCTATTTATAAAAAAATACCGCATCAAAATCTGTTGCGTAGTTTTGTAGATCCAAGCATACAACGGGACAGACAGACAGCGGGAAGCGAATTTGTTTTATACTATTGTAATGATGTGTTTCGAAAAACTGTAATATCGAAAATAATTACTGTAATATCATTAATAGACCTACGAGTATGAACAATATACCACAAGATGTGGTACTCACAAAAGGCATTTTTTATGTCTTTATTTCATAGTTTTGTTTTGGCCACTAACAGATTGATTGTTAGTTAGATGTTAGATAGATTGTCGATTGGCAAATAGAAATTAAAATCGTAATAAAACAGAAACTGTCTAATAAAGCATATTATAAGATATCAGACTTTTTAGATGACAAAAAAAGCTTGCGATGCTCCAACACGACTCGGCATCCGTAACAAAACAAAAATTTGGCAAGGATCATACAAGTGTTTAGACCAGACGAGTTACCTACTTGCGGGATTCTTCTTGAACTGGGGTTAGGAGGAACCGGCACCTAGATTCACTAGCGTGTAAGATGACGTTTCAAAGTGGTCCTTGTGATTTTATTGAATGAAGAATGTTATGATTTGATTTGATTTGACAGAAAATAAATTCATTTTTTTTGTAGGACCACTAATAAGGTTATTTATAAAACAAATAGTCTACGAACAAGAGCTCTTATTAGCGGTCAAACAGACAGACAGCAAAACTATAAGGGTTTCTTGTAGACTTTGGAACCCTAATAATAAGTGTTGTTTTTTAATAACAAATATAATACTGGTTTGTTCATCTTCTTCCTCTTCTCCTATGGCATAAGACTGGTTCCTAAAATAACCCAAGGTTTAACTGCTAATCTTCTGTTTTATGAGTTAAGTGTAGGTAATATTTACTTCAGCAATAAAATATTATAAATGCCTATTTAACTGACATAAACTTTTAATTGTCCATAGAGTCTGTAGAGTTGTGAGGAGACATTTATGTCAATTCAATTCAATTCAATAAAATCACAAGGACCACTTTGAATCGTCTTCTTACATGCTAGTGAATCTAGGTGCCGGTTCCTCCTATCCCCAGTTTAAGAAGAATCCGGCAAGAAACTTGTCTGGTCTTAACACTTTTTTGTATGATGATTGACAATTTTGTTATGGATGCCGAGTCGAGTTGGAGCTGATTTATCCTAAGCTTGAATATAAGATACAAATGATTTACATTACAATGATTTCCGACTTTATTCTTATTTCACTTTCAATACTTTCGTGAGCTGTACAAACATACATTTTACATTACATATATACATTATATACATTTTGATAAACATACGCTCGTTGCCGCTCGAGTTCACGGTTCGTACAGTACGAACTGAAAACGCTCGCGGCAACTCACGGACCGCGGATCAAACTCACCTTGATGAAGTTCTCTAGACGAATCGAAACAGTGTCGGTGCCTCCATCTACAAAATAAAACGCGAGTAAAGCCCGTGTTTATCAAAATTTATTCCTATTGACGAGACTACTCTTTAACTAATGATACTACAGGACTGATTAAAAGGATAGTCTGGAACACTTCAGGTTAGCTGAAGGAGGATTGCCTAGAACAACACCAGCCTTTAGCAACAATTCAATTATACAATCACAATGTTCGCTTTGAAACGTCTTACATACTAGGTGAATTTTAATACCTCCTAACCCAAGCCCGAGAAGAACTGACAAGAAACTCGTCCTGGTTTTTACAACAAGCAACAACAACAAGTTGTTACAACAAGCGCTTTTTTGTATGATCCTTCTTATAACTAGCTTAACTACAAAAAAAACAATTAACAGTAGGTTATACATTGCAAATCTGTCAGATATGATCGGAAAGATACTGCAAGGCTATTCATTAAAAAATGCTTATAAAAAATTTAAAGAAACAAATCTACAAACCAAGGGAGAGAGCAACTTTCGCCAAGATCTCAAGTGATAACCACGTGACCCAGAAAGTTCTCTTACCTCCGGCGTAATTGAAAACAATGAGGTCATACTTATAAAGACTGGTGGATTAGTCACTTTGGCTTCCAATCAAAAGATCTAGGGTACGAATCGGTTTGGTCCACGTTCGTAACTATGATTTCATAAATAGTTATACCTATATCAGGATTTTTTTCACTGTTTTATAACCAGTTATTAAACAAGACTTTTTTTCTATTTTTATATCGAGAACCTCTTAGTCATGTATGGTCTCCTGGTACACTGGACAAATTAGCAATGGCGCTTCGGCACGCTCGCCTTGCGCGTTCTTTTCTATACTCTAACATAATCTAACTGGTTTCGATCTGATCTAACATTTTCTCCTGACTCTACTCTGTCCCGGTCGCTAATTTGTACACTGTACCAGGAGACCATACATGACTAAGAGGTTCTCGTTATAAAAAAATATAACTTTATGAAATCTAAGCATTCTCGTAGCTTTTACTATGGGAACCAGATGACTGATACTTATATATTTTTAAATAAATATGATACTTTATATTATAACACACTGAACCAACATCTTTTTAACATGAGAACGTGGCAAACTACCAGATCTAAGGTGAAAATACATGTTTTTTGTTGAAACATGTGCCAAGTGCACGAAAGGAACCTTTGAGGCGCACTTTAATCCTTTCACCATACTGGTTCAAAATAACTAACATGATAAGAAGTCGAAACAGTTAATATCAGATTGTGTTTAGATATTAGAATGTTATGGCAAATATGGCTGAACCAATATCGATGAAATATGGAACCGATACTATATATACTAATATCACATAAATAAAAATTTAATACTTACAATTAATTTGAATGCATAATTATTAATTTATGATATGTTTTTATAATCAATGAATGAATGAATATTTTATTTCGCACATACAGAAAAAAATATTTTAATTATAACAACTTAAAAATGGGTATACCAACCAGTTTATATTAGGATAAGTAAGCGCCTACCATTGAACATAAGTGAGTGCCAAAACGGCGTCCAGCTCAGCATGACATAAATGACTATATTATTGATAAGAATGCCTCATGTTGCTCTGCCCTCAGACAGTTAACTGACACATTTGAAATGTATAAACTCTCTTGTATTCGTTTTTCGTAGTTAGTTATAAGATGGATTATACAAAAAAAGCGCTAGGACCAGGACGAGTTTCTTGCCAGTTCTTCTCGGATTTGGGTTGGGAGGAATTGGCATCTAAGTTCACCTAGTAAGACGTTTTAAGGAGTTCCTTGTGATTGTATTAAACACAATATTGTTTGACTTTGACATTGAGATATGTTGGATGGAAGCAATTAATGTTTACACTCAACGCTGATTTTCAGCTGTTTAGTTTGTTGAGGAGAGTAGGGCAGTAATGACAACAGAACAATAAACAAAAGGTGTATAGGTAAATAGAGAAAAAAATATAAGTAATAGTCGATTGTTGCACCGAGCGCAAAGTGAGTTATTAATGCACGAGTGTTATGTTGGTGCCCGAGCGCAAGCGAGGGCACTGAATAAACACGAGTGCATTAATTATTATCTTTAGCAAGGTGCGTAATTTACTTTTCTTTTAACTACCAATCTAGGTACCTACTGTGATAAAATATACCTACTCAAACTAAAAATACGAAGAATCAAAGTTTGACAATGGTACAAAATGCGCGCCTTTTGTTGTTGTTTTTTTAACCAAGTAGGGTTTATTCAGCCGATTATTATTATCAGCCAGTATATTTTTGATCAAATGCAAACATTTTATATTAAACTTAATGGGAGATATTAAACCTCTGTGGTAGATTTATCTAAATAAAAAGTAAAAAACAGTGCAATAATGAGATTTTATATAACATTATTGCACTGTTTTGGTTCTAAGCAAAAAATACGTCCTTTGTGATCGGTTTTGTAGTGATTAATGATAACATTACTACGTAGTTGAAAGAAAAATATATAATTTGGTATGTTTGAATTTGTGTCATTATTTAATATGGTACATATACAGATTTAGACCTGGAATGACATACAGCTTAGTATTAATCTACGTAACGGTTAAAGCCGGGGGCAGCAGCTAGTTTTTATTATACTCTGAAAATGTTTAAAACTGCTGAGGTAGACGGCCTCGCCTGCTAGAAGGTCACTTTATCTTTGCTAATTTTATTACTCAAAAATGTTTGAAAGTTTGTGTGGATGTTTGGGGTTCAATTACCTACGTTGGAACGGATGAACCGATTCAAGTGATATATTAAGGATTGATAAAGCTCACTAACTAATGAATTGTTTAAATCAGTTGCCAACTCTATTTTGAATAGACCGACATTAAAAAATGAAGTTCTCGATTCGGTTGTTTTTATTTAAATGTTTGTTCCCTCACAACTCCGTGATTTATGAACCGATTTGAAAAAAATATTTTCATGTGAAAGGATATATTTCTCGATTGGTCCCATAGAAATTTCAGTTTGGTTTTTAAATGAAAATCGCTGGAAAAATATGTCATCCAATTTAACTAAATTTCGACATTTTGCTTTCCTGTGACATTCCAGTGGAGTGGCGAATTTTGAAAAATTATAAAGCACTAAAAAGCGTAAAATAAAAACTTTTTTAACCGACTTCAAAATAAGGAGGTTTTCAGTTCAGTTATATATTTTATGGGCTCAAATTTCATTCAATGAAGTCGGTTTTCTTCTTCTATATATGTACACATATAAAAGGCGATGTGGGTATGCATGTATGTTCTCTATAGACTCCGAAACGGCTGGACCGATTTCGATTACATTTTTAGGAAATCTTCAGATTGGCCTAGCGGGTGTTTGAGAAGTTTGATAGCGATCGGATCAACAAAACTTATTTTTTTTGGATCATACAAATTTGGCATAGATATAAATTGTATCTTAGGAACGCACATAGGCTGCTTGTTATGTATGTACTATGCGTGCAAGGCGCGGGCAGAAGCTAGTAGTTTTTAAAACGTAATTATTTGACATTAGAATGACGAGGACAGAACATACTAAAGGTTCAGCCAAACCTGCGCGTCAGTAACGCGAGAAGCGGGAGCGTCTGCAATGCAACGTGCAACGTGCAACGTGGTCGCGTAGGTGTGCAAAGCGCCATAGATAAGGTATGGGTAGCGTCTGCCGCGCGGCAGACGCTCCCGCTTCGTTTTGGTCGCGCTGGTGTGGGTTATGCTTTAAGCGGTAGCGAATTATGTGACCATAAGATACAGAGTATTTCTCAAACAAGTGTAACAAACAACCAGAATTTATAATATTAATATAAACAAGCATAACCTAGTTGTGGGACACCGGAAACAAAATTTGGCAAAACTGATATTGAAATAATCAAGACGTAATAAAAACTTAAATGCCAATTTATCATTTTAATCTAGATAAATTATGTTAATCCTCTGATTGGTATGTATGTACAAAACGATAATGTACTACCTAATTAGGCGGTTGATAAAATATTTATATATTAATACGTGAAGCAAAAACTTTGTACCACTTTTTAGGAAAATTGCGCGGACGAAGTATGAAATTTCGCACACTTATAGTTTATATAGAGAAGGAGTGCAGAATGCTTATATATATTTTTTTATTATGCATGAAAATACATTAATTATCAATTAATTATGGTATTGGGCGACCACTAGTTTAAATAATCCGGTAAGTAATTTGTCGTAACCTATGCGTGCAACACTAGGAGGTATCACCCGCACGATTTTAGATTACTTAATCGATAAAAAAAAAAACGTAATAAAACAGAAACTGTCTCTTAGCGCGTATTGTATAGTCACGTTTTAAAAACTAAAAAGAAACACGACTTCATTTATATACAAGTAGGCGAAAATTTCTTTTAGTTTATATTAAAAACCTATTAAAAAACTACTGCACCAATTTTTATGAAATTTATATAGCAACAATCGGGAAGTAGGATCACATGAATTCACAAGAAATCAGATTTATTAAAATCGGTTCAGTCCTACCATAGTGTCTAAGTTCATAAGTTCTGGATAAAAAAAATAGCTTTTACATAACAGTATAACTTTTTTTAGCTATTTAGATTTAAAAACCAAACTATGAAACAATTAGATGAAATTTCTTTAGGACCAATCGTAAAGTAAAAATTGAAATCGAAAATAAAAAAACTAATAAAAAAAAAAAAAAACATTTCGGTACATATTAGGAAACAAACATAAAAGAAAGAAGAAAAATAAATTGAGAACCTCCTATTTGTTTTAAGGTCTGTTAAAAATACAAAAAAAATAGATCCCGAAATATACAAAACATAAGAATGTTACCTACGAACAGGCATTAAATTTAGCATGTTATAAATATATAATATGGCCAAAAAGGTTCAATCTTAGCATTAGCTACTTCCAGACACGGAAGTACCGCTAGTTTTCAAATGAAATTGGTTGAAATTCAAATTTGATTCAAATTGGTGTCCGACTCAGCATTATATTGCGTTACACAAGCGTCACTATACGCAACACTGATCTTGCAACGTGAGTCACGGATAAAAATAAATATATACCTAATAATAAACAACTGTAAGAACATATAAATTAAACATATAATCACTACATAGTATAAAACAAAGTCACTTCCCGCTGTCTGTCTGTCCCTATGTATGCTTATATCTTTAAAACTACGCAACGGATTTTGATGCGGCTTTTTTTAATACATAGAGTAATTCTAGTGGAAGGTCTATACGTGTAATCCATGCATAATATAGTAGAGAAACACTGATAATTTTAGAGGTTTCTAATGTGGTGTTGTAAATAAACACATTTTGTGCGCTTACATTGCAAACCCTGCGCTGGCTGAACCCTATGAGATAGATCAAAATAATGTACTACAGTATTGTACACCTTATAAAGGTCCACAAAAAAGTAATTGATGGTATATGTCTATCTCTTAGGGATAACTTACAATAGTACCAGCATTGCACCCTTGCGAAGCCGGGGCGGGTCGCTAGTAGATAATATAATCAATATTAAGACTACTAAATACTATGACAAGTAAGCTAGTAATAAGATCATATATATAAAAAAGTGCTAGGGCCAGGACGAATTTCTTGCCAGTTCTTCTCAGACTTGGGTTCCGAGGAATTGGCATCTAAATTCACCTCGTATATAAGACGTTTCAAAGTTATCCTTGTGATTGTATTGAATACAAATATTTGAGTTGTGAGTTTGAGTATCATCATGTACTGGCTGAACCCTACGAGATAGATCGAAATAATGTACTACAGTATTGTACACCTTAAAGAGGTCTACACAAAAGTCCGCAATGGTATATGTCTTTCTCTTAGTCTATGTTATTCTCTTAGATAACGTTGTATATACAGACATTCTGTAGTATATTTAGTATCAGCATTGCACCCGTGCGAAGCCGGGGCGGGTCGCTAGTACGAGATAATTAAAGAAGTTTAAAGTAGCGCGGGCAAAGAGTAAGCAATAGAGCCATTGGTAAGTCTTTTAAATTTTTTGACGGATTTTTTAAAGGTATAGTTATACATTCTGATAAACACGGGCTTCACTCACGAGATACAATCCGTCATCCAGTGCGAACCGTGAACTCAAGCGACAACTCACGGGCCGCGGATCAAACTCACCCTGATGAAGATTCTCTAGATGAATCGAAACAATGTCGGTGCCTCCATCGACTAAATAATACGTGAGTAAAGCCCGTGTTTATCAAAATGTATAGTACAACTCACGAAAGTTTTGAAAGTGAAAGATAGAACATAATTACCATGTTAATATTATATCTATAACTAGCGACCCGCCCCGGCTTCGCACGGGTGCAATGCTGATACTAATTATACTACACAATGGTTATCCCTAAGAGATAGCCATATACCATCGTGGACTTTTTTGTAGACCTTTCGAGGGTGTACATACAATACTGTAGTACATTATTTTGATCTATCTCGTAGGGTTCAAACAGCGTTTGCAATATAAGCGCAAAAATATGAGTTTATTTACGACATCACATTGGAAATCTCTAAAATTATCAGTGTTTATCTACTATATTATACTATACTATATATTATGCATGTATTATACATATAAACCTTCCTCTTGAATTACTCTATCTATTAAAAAAAACCGCATCAAAATCCGTTGCATACTTTTATAGATCTAAGCATACATCAGGACAGACAGACAGCGGGAGGCGAATTTGTTTTATACTATGTAATGATAAGTTTATCACAAAAACTGCGCGCGGCAAAACCACGTGGATATTGTTGATGTGATATTTGTATGTTTATTTGGGGTTCAATCAGCCGGACTTAAATGAAACTTGGTATAGATGAAGACTGTGACCTGTAATAACATATAGACTACTTTCATGTAGGTACCACGCGTGCGAAGCCGCGCGCAAAAGCTAGTATTAAATAAAGTGTCATAAATCTAAATTGTTTTCACAATTTAATAGTATGAGATATAAAAGGATTACTGGTCAAAATCTCATTATCTCACGGCGTCTGGTAGATACATTGCGTGACCCAAGAGCTGGCTCCTATCTGGCTCAGCGTAATAGCATGGTCATTCAACGTGGCAACGCCGCCAGTTTCTTGGGAACGCTGCCGTCTGGCAGTGATCTAAATCATTTAAGATATCTGTAGATCGTTTTAAACGCACACCCAACCTTTTTGGCAAATTCGTAGAGATGTGCCGCACCAAACGAGATAAGTTACACGATAGAAAGAGATGCACTATGTAGGTAAATATAATGATAGGCAACATGCGCTTGTGCAAGCTGAATGGCACTTTATTTCGCCGTAGCATAAGTAGCTTTTTAAATAAATGTTTTCGCGGAGACCGACCTCAGTACTTGTCAAGTATATTGTGGTTCTAGCAACAGTGCATCAAGGCTGTTGCAATGAATACCTTTAATGCTATTATGTTAATATTTACTTATTATGAATAACAAATGTACCGTATAAGTTAACATTTGTACAGTCAACATTAGAATTTTGATTAGAATGGTTTTTTGTGTCAGTGTAAAGCTGATGGTCTTTTTTTATCATCATCATCATCATCATCATATTTAAAATTTAAAATCATGAATTTGTTAAAAAAAAAATTGCTTATGTTCTATGTTTGTTTTTGTATTTTGCAATTATTGTAGTACTTAGTTTTAATTATTGGTTTTTCTTTTGTTTTTTTTTAATTTACCAATTCATACATACCTATACTATCCATGAGTTATAAGAGAGTTGAATACAAAATGTGGATTCAAATTGGTTAAAGTTTGGCATAATCTACACTTTATTATATTAAACTAAATGAATAACTGTGAATCCTAGATTACAATAAATAAATAAATCATCATCTGAATGAATATAGACCTTCCTTAGTTTGTTATATTCACCTCGACACCTCGGCCCTGCTTTAAATTTTTTACAAACTTTAAAAACGTTTCATATGCTAGCTGCCGTTCATATGCTAGCTGCCGGCTTTGCTCGCGTAGTATGTAGATAAAAAGTAACCTATATGTTATCCCAGGTCTAAATCTATATCTATAACAAATTTCACCCCAAGTTAAGCCATTACGGCATAAAACAAAGATATAATAATTACTTTTTAAACACTAAAATGACAACCGACTTCATGACATATATTTTTTCAGTTTTTTTTATTTAAAAACCTAACTACACAACCGATTTTTATAAAATGTTTATGGAACCAATCGGGAAGTATATCCTTTCGCATTAAATCATTTTTTTTCAGACTCGTTCATAAATGACAGAGTTATGAGGTAATAAACATAAAAAATAAATAAAAAAATAACAGTCGAATTGAGAACCTCCTCCTTTTTTGAAGTCAAGTAAAAAATACAAAAATGTTGTAGTAGGATTAGCTCCAAGCGTATTGTAGCAGTCTTTATGTTGTTACTAAGTAACTGTAAGCAATATCAGCGAGCTATAATAAGAACTGTAAGAGAAAGGCTTCTATTAACAGTGTACCAGTAAAGACGCAGGTTAAGCTGCAGTTTCTAAAGACACTTTTACTTTCTTCGGTTAAAACATTCAAGGCCCGTTGAAAAGCCAAAGACGAAGTTTTACTGTTGAAATGTTTCACAACGAAACTCAGCCTAGAAATCTCAATTCGCAATTATAGTAAACATGTGATGCCCACGGCTTTACCCGTGTGGTACGTTGATAAAAAGTATCCTATATTAATACAGGTCTACGTTTATCTATACTAAATGTCATCCACACAAGTATTTATAATAACTAACGACCAATTGTCAAAATTTCATAATTAATTAATAATTAATGTTTTTTTATGCATAATTAAAAAAAATATTAGCATTCTGCACTCCTCTATATAAATTATAAGTGTGCGAAATTTCATACTCCTCCGTCCGCGCAATTTTCGTAAACTGGGGTACAAAGTTTTTGCTTCACGTATTAATATATAGGTTTGTAAAATGTGCAGGATTTTGTTAATTTTTAAAATTATTGCCGTTCATTCGACCGCAGCGCATTTAATATTTGAGGTCAAATTTAATTTACCTCCTTTAGCATTGAAAAGTCTAAAGATTTTGCACCTACACGATATTTTTGTATATCCGTTAAAAATCTTAAACTTTCAGTTTTCTCGCAAACCTTCCGCGGTTTCTTTTACAAACTTTGCATTTCCTATTAATTAAAAAAATGCTGTAATCTCTCAGTGGAACTTTACAATCCTAGTTACTCATAACACTCTAAATTTCCCTGGAATTCACTGTACATAAGTAACTCCTGAAAGACTGAAAAAAATCCTCCAAATCGTATATAACTGTTTAAAGATGTTGTCTTTTTCTGTCTTACAACTATTTTAAGTTCATATAATCGGTACCATAATACCTACACAGATTATATTTAATAGTATATTACCTATAAAAAATCTCAGTATCGACTTTATAAATGTATCAACACAAAACTCGTTTATTATTAAGCAAACACTACGGCATTGAATTCAAAATAAAAACTCACCAGAATCAAGCAACGTCCTTTAAATATTAAACCACAAAACAATCCAACAGGTCACACAGCACACTTAATATTCTCGATTTAAAGTTATAGAGACGTGCGCTCCCCACGGCGGTGGAGACAAAACTGGTGTATGTGACTGAAGCAAGGCTCAGTAGCATACTATTACTTATCTGTTGAATTGATAGAACCTAAGGAAAATTAAATGTACAAGGTTATGGTATAAAGATGAATAGGGCGTAAGATTTATAGATGTTAAAATTAATTAAAATGCTTTGTAAAATGGTTGCCGAAAACAAATGGTTTCGTTACAGGTAGGTTAAAAATCATAGTAAAATTAATTAGTAACGTTATGAAAAGCTTGGTATGACGTCTTAAATGTTTTTTGCTTGCACATTCTCGGTAATCAAGTTAGTGTGTAAGAAGTTAATAGAATGCTGTTAGATAACATTATTATCTAAGATATCTTGAATTGGTTTTCCTCGTTGGGTCGGCGAAAAATTCTGGTAGAATTTCTAACCCATAAGTGTAGGTTCGTCAATACCCAGACAGCTGTTCCATGACAGCTCCACAAGCCCTCCGAAGCACGAAAGCGCTCAGATGAAAGTGCCAACGCAGACGATCAGATACTGGCCTCGCACTTTTAACATTCATGAGCTGACATTTGTGTAATATTCTTTAGTCTCTTTTAGACCAAGGTACTACTCTAAAACTATATTTAGAGTCCTTTGTCGATCACCATGTCTTTTCTAGTACCATTGATAGGCAAATGAGACTAAAAAAGTATCATAAGTCGGATTACGAACATAAGTGCTCTTGCTTCTAAAGCATCATGTACTAGGAACGCAAAACCGCCAAGAGGTCACCTACCGCTCTAAAACGCTTCTTCTAATTTGAATGCAGTTTTAGCAAGTAGGTCGTTGTGCAGGTAACCTAGAGGTTTTTAACATCGGAGGTCGATGCAATCGGTTTCATTAATACTCAAGGTGGCAAACATTGACAGGTAAAATAAACGTTTATATAAACTTTGGCGTTAATTTAATCACTAGTCGTGGGATTTTCACTTCATTTTCGTATTTAAACTCTGGAAAGGCTGCCCAATAAACTCCGTCACGGTCTAACTGTACATAACACTTTGTAAATCAACAAACATAATCGCCGTCAGTGATGATGACGAATAATAGAAGGAAATGGTGGAAATAAACATGTTTCGACCCTACTTAACGTGGGATAATGGTATTAAGAAGAATCGGTGAATACCGTTACGGTAAAGGACGTTTAAGAGTTTAAACTAAGCTAACTTTTATGCAATAAGTTAGTATGCGTCGCCATCGAGCAACTGGCTATCCTCTCTACCCTCAAAGACGAAGTGTCGTAAATAAGTCCTTTATGGGGAACACGATGCGCTTCTATAATAAGCTTCCTGAAAATGTATCAAATAGGTAGCCTATTAAGAAATTTAGAGCTTACATAAAGGTTGTCTTTTGAAGAAAGCGTATAACAATATAAATGACTATTATTGATAAGAATGCATGGCCTTATGTTGCTCTGCACTCAGACAGTTAACCGACACATTTGAAATGTATATATAAACTCTCTTGTATTCGTTTTTTGTAGTTAAGGTAGTCATAAGGTGGATCATGTAAAAGCGCTAGGACCAGGACGAGTTTCTGGCCAGTTCTTCTCGGGCTTGAGTTAGGACGAAATGGCACCTAAATTCACCTAGTATGTAAGACGTTTCAAAGTGATCCTTGTGATTGTAGTGAAGTATCTTTTGACTTTGACTTTGTAGAGATCTGGGAGTATTGTCTACCTTGCCGAGGATTATTTCCATTATGAGATAATTTTACGTGATAACGTCATAAGAAAACATTGATGAACCGATCGTGCCTCTCTATCGCTTGTTCCGCGCTCTCGCTTGCACGTTCGGCACAGGCGGAACGTGATTTATAAGACGTTATCACCTCAAAAGTTAATGAGTAATATATCCGTTATGCGGTTCCCATAACACAATCTCTGTTTTCTTTAAGGCTAGATGACGCTGTGTGAAATGTTCAGCATTATTGATTTATTTACTCACGACACGAAGACGTATGCTGACAAGTCATGGCGTATGCTGACGACCTGTCAGCATAACTATGTCATTATTCCTTGTTCAGAGGCCTGGCCTGGACCCTTCGTAATTACTTGCAGACAACATCAGCGACACTTTTGAAGCTGTTATTTCAGACATAACAAATGGCAATTGTGTGGCAGACACGACATCGACATCGACGACACTTTTCTTTTCCTGAGACCAGCATATGATATAAAATTGTGTTGCTTTAATAGGCGGCCTGCTTTATTGACGTCAACGACATGATTTATCAGGACTGAACCAAGCGATAACGTTTTAATGGAGCAACGCGTGCAGCATACAGATAGCCGTAAAGTCAATAATCTGAATGTATATCGTTATACCTACTGACCGACTGACAATAAACAACGCACATTCTTAAAAAAAGGCTAAGAATGACAGACGAATTTCAAGTTCAAGTGGCACTACCGCCAGTGTATTGGGAACGCTGCTCTCTAGCAGTGATCTGGATCAGATTTGCTATCTATAGATCGTTTTAAACGGTCCTTAGATAGCTCAACTGTATCACATATATTTTATATTATTGTATATTATTCTGTACATTATATATGTGGATATCTTCGGGATTTCCGAAAATCCGGGGACAGGGATCGAGAACCACCAAGCTTCAAAGTACGTAGGTATTTAAATATAATTGATTTATCAACCAGTATGTCAAATCAAATTAAATGTTTGCACGAAGTATGGTTAAAACATATCAAAAGTAATCGTGTTAGTTTTTATCGTTGTAACCCTTACCCTTTTCTGTTATCATTGAACCAATCATCCCTTAGGTCAGCCTGTGTTTCATAACATAAACAGTATTGCACTAACTAATACAACTTCGTAGAAATTTGTGGCCAACTGCTGATAGACCACTGGTGGTCGAGTGGTAGTGGCCATCAGATCCTAAGGTCGCGGATTCCAATCCAGCCGTGCAAAGAGGTTGTCAACAGATTTAAACAATTAATTAGCTACAGCGCGATTATACAAGATCATCATTTATCATGATCATCAAGTGAATCATCTCTTATCAAAACACCTATCATCTGATGCGCACTTGGCTTAGGTTCGAGCGTGTCATTAAATCTCTAACATACCTACATAATCAACTTTTAAAATTAAAATATTTAAAGGTGCTGCTGAAGCTGAAGAAACTTTGAACATTACAATGATCCTAATAGTATTTTAATTTCTCTCAAACAACAAATGCTACATACAGAGCTGCAGGCAGGCTTATCTACGTGTGTAGACCCAAGCTCAAGAAGAACCGGCAAGAAACTCATCCTGGTCCTAGCGCTTTTTTGCATGATCTTATAACTATCTTAACTACGAAAAACTAATACACGAGAGTTTATACATTTCAAATGTGTCGGTTAACTGTCTGAGGGCAGAGCGACATGAGGCCATGCATTTCTACCAATAATATAGTCATTTATATTATAATACGCTTTCTTGAAAAGACTACCCTTTATGAGATTCTGAGATAGGTTCAGAAGCTGTATTACAGGTCACATTCTCACTCTGCGTGACATGATAAAAATAAGATTGGTATTAAAATCACCGAGAATAGGTAGGTAAGGTATAGATTGATTATTTGATTCAAAAATGTATTTTTACCGTTACACAAGTGCCATCTTGCAAGTAGCACGCAAGTACTCAGAGCAAACTGCGGAACTCGAACAATGGAGCTCAAAATGTCGGTATAATTTACCGCAGAATGCCGCCACAAAACGGTTACATCAGTGGCCCCGATTCTGTACGTCTAGTACCTACGAGTTTACAAAATACGTAAACAATAAAGTTTTATTTATAAAAGTCAGTTGGACCTCCAACTAACAAACCAAGCAAGATAACGTCTCTTTAATATAATTCAATTCAATAAATACTCCAACGACTCAATGAGTAAAATGGATAATGGCTCGCACTGAAATTTATTCAGTGAGTAACATACTGAAAGGTTTCGTAAACGTCAAGGTCATCAATGGGAACTCATTCTGCCAAAAACGTACTAGTTCGTTCGTTTCGTTTTCGAATCGAATGATATCTCCCGTACTGCCGATTTTAAGAAGAAAGCGTATTATAATATAAATGACTATATTATTGATAAGAATGCATGGCCTCATGTTAGACAGTTAACTGACACATTTGTAATGTATAAACTCTCTTGTATTCGTTTTTCCTAGTTAACGTAATTATAAGATGGATCATGCAAAAAAGCGCTAAGACCAGGACTAGGAGTTTCTTGCTAGGTCTTCTCGGGCTTGGGTTAGGAGGAATTGGCACCTAAATTCACCTAGCATAAAGCCTCTACATATTTAGTCTGTAGAGGCACCGGCACTGTTTCGATTCATCTAGAGAATCTTAATTTTGATCCGTAGTTCGCATGCTTCGCGTTTGCGATTCGCATTTCGAACGGTTAGTACAACTCACGAAAGTTTTGAAAGAGAAAGACTAATACTGCTTTGACAATAAGCAAAGTTTAAGATTATTTACAGCTGGAACAAAAAATGCCGGACATTTCACACAGCATCATCTAACCCCAAAGTAAGCAGAGCTTGTGTTATGGGTACCGCATGACTGATATACTAAATAACTACTTTTGACGTGAAAACGTTTTATAAATCGATGAACGCCGCGCCGGATGCACGCACGAAAAATTATCTCGTTCCTTCTGAGCCGAGCGTCCAAGCGAGAGCGCGGAACAAGCGATAGGCTTGTGACGCATCTTAATAGGTTAAAAGTATGCAATTTTCATCAATGTTTTCTTACGACGTTATCACGTAAAATTATAGTCCGTAAACCGACTTTAAAGACAACCTTTTTTTTCTTTTGTAAATATAATTTGTACATCACTACATGGTATAAAACAAAGTCGCTTCCCGCTGTCTGTCTGATCTGTCAATCTTTAAAACTACGCAACGGATTTTGATGCGGTTTTTTTTTATAGATATAGTGATTCAAGAGGAAGGTTTATATATACAATACATGCATAATATAGTAGAGAAACACTGATCATTTTAGAGGTATCAAATCACATTAGACATTCTGTAGTATATTTAGTATCAGTATTGCACCCGTGCGAAGCCGGGCCGGTTAGCTAGTATTATACAAAAAATACCCAGACCCACAAATACTTGCAAATCATACAAACATTGGTCCCGGGGCAGGAATCTAACCCGCAACCTTTTGCGTCGCAAGCGGCCCTTGGAACACAGCGCCACAGAGGTCGTGAATTGTTTTAAGTGGCTAAGTATTAAGTGGGATAGATATAGTTGTACCTACAAACAAACTTGCAAACAATGGCTGGACATTGTACCGAGATAGAGCTAAGTATGTAATCACAATTAGATAAATGTTCGTGAATACGCGGAAAACAATGAAAATAGGGTTCATAAAAACTTTTTTTTTTTATTAGTTTTCGAACCTTCTCTAGTAGGCACTATAACAGCATCCTGTTATAATGCCTACTGAATAACAGCGCTGACCTGTCATCTGACAGGGAATCATAACGCTGAGTCGAGATCTTTTTGCTGCTGCAGCACACAGCACTGTTAGGTAGGTAAGTACGCAGAATAATTTTAAGTTTTTGAAATGTCTTTTCTCCTTATACTTTTTGATATGTGTCATTTCCTTTTTACCTATTTCTGTTTAGTACTCATTGTTATTATTGATGTGTATGTGTGCTTATTTAGTAAATAAACAAATGTCTATGTCTATGTCTGTTATGGTACGTTTACGCGAGAGATTTAAATTGCTCAATGACAAATTTACGGCAGTGCCCACATGAAGCAATTGTATAGATATGATGGCGCTTGAAATTAGTAAGTAGTATTTATATAATTTAATTTAAAATAAGTTGATTTGCCGATTTATCAACTTTTGTGTTCGTACTTCCGGTACTTGTTTTCAATCAATTCATTTAAATAAGATTAATTATAAATAATTAATCAATTTATTATGATCATTAAGGTCATAAGAAAGTATTTGATATATTAGCTTGTTATTTAATTACAATGATATTGTAGAACCAATCGTTTGACTTTGTACTAGAAATTAGCTAAATAGAGCGGACTTAGGACGGAGCGATCATTTTATGTCGGACGCTCAACGAGTAAATACTTCTGAATAAAATGTACAAACAGTTATTAGTGGTATCTCTTGTGATCTTAAGGACTCCGCTCTCATATATATATCACCAAACCTCATGATATTCTATACTACAGCAATTTTTGGTGACCATCCAAATTTGATGGTGTCAATCCATCAAAAATGACCACTTCAAAGATTAATATTTATCAATCGAATCTCCATGTCGATAAAGTGTTCTCAAGAAACCTCCTTGTATTGAATGACCTATCCAACACCGATATACCGATGGGATAGTAAAGAAAAGGGGCCAAAAGTTGTGCATGAAAGTATTACCCTACCTAGAGTAGTGCGTAATGGTGAGTAGGTTTGACGACCTCTCTGGCGCTGTGGACGAAGGCCCGCCTGGGACGCAGAAGTTTGCGGGTTCGATACCGCGGGACAAATGTTTGTATGAGGCTGTTTTGCTATGAAGTATGTATTTACAAAAAGTATATAAGAAGTATATCAGTCATGTGGTATCCATAACAAAAGCGTACTTTTGGGCTAGATGCTGTATATAATGTCCAGCATTATTTATCTATTACCTAGCCTTTTGCACTATTATGGTTATTACACCATCAGTCCAATTCAGAACAACTTCATCTTCACAAACTATTAAAGCATCGAACATTCTCGTAACGAAAAGATAAGTTGGATTGAAAGACACTTAACTTGAAATAATGTTCCCATAACTCGATAGGTATATATCACGATCATGTAAGAATGTAATCGTAAACAATAATAATACTCAAAACTAGTGGTCGCCCTCTGGTCGAAATTGAATCATAATTAATTGATAATTACTGTCTTATTTATGCATAATTAAAAAAAAGTATTAGCATTCTGCACTCCTCTATATAAACTAAATGTGTGCGAAATTTCATACTCCGTATGCGCAATTTTCGTAAAAAGGGGTACAAAGTTTTTTCTTCACGTATTAGATGTATTATAACTACAAATTAAATGTTTTTATATTGTTTTCTTAACTTGTGCGCTTAGACCTTGTTTCTTGCCAAATTTTATGATTCTAGATCAACGGGAATTACCCTATAGAATTTGATTTACTATAGAATTATAGCGGAATAGCGAACCGCCCCGGCTTCGCACGGGTGCAATGCTGATACTAAAATATACCTACCACAGAATTTCTTTATACACAATGTTATCTAAGAGAATAACATAACTTAAGAGATAGACATATACCATCGCGGACTTTTTTAGACCTTTCTAAGGTGTACAATGCTGTAGTACATTATTTTAATATATCTCGTAGGGTTCAGCCAGCGTTTGCAATGTTAGCGCAAAAAACACATAAACCTTCCTCTTGAATCACTCCACCTATTAAAAAAACAAAATCAAAATCCGTTGTGTAGTTTTAAAGATCTAAGCATACATAGGGACAGACGACAGCGGGAAGCGACTTTATTTTATACTATGTAGTGACAATGCACACAATACATTCTTACCACTAAGCTTAGCTTGTATTATGGCGATGAGATGACTGACAGAATACTTAAATGTTTTTAAATACTTATGATACTTTATAAATGATCGAATTAGGCCGTTTTATTATTGCGTTGACTTGGTATTAATATCAACTCGATACCTCCATGTGTTCCTGAGAAAAAGAGAATGTCCGTCGTCTGTCTGTCCGCCCTTAACCTAGCTCTTACTCGCAGACTATTAATTTTATCGTGATTAAATTTTGCACGTTAATACGTATCAGTGACCCCTTTAAAGTAATGAAAAAAATGGTTTTAGGGATACCTCCCTTACTTGTAAAGTAGGGTTGATAGATGTTTACATTCTACTGCCCCATCGAGTGACATATCGTTGGATAGGTCTTTTAAAGATATAACGAGTTTTCTTAAACAGTTTTTGCATACAGATATTTGTTTGATAAATATTAAGCTTTGAAGTGATCAGTTTCATAAAGATCAGTGCCCGTAAACGTCCAACTGCTGTTTGGAGAAACCCGAAATGTTTTTAAAAAATAATTGTATATATAATGAAATTACAAGGATACAAGCTTTACAAGATTTTGAGTATCAACCCGTTTTGAAAAAAAAAAAAAAACAAAAGGCCCATAAAATTTTCTTGCTGTACTAATTACATGGAGTTAAATTGATTTGAGTACCATGGTTGCCCGCTGTACCATTTTCTTCTGAGCGCTTCTGCGCTTCGCAGGGCACGTCAAGCTATCGGTCTTTTAAGACGGAGGTTTTTGACTCTATTAACTCCGTCACCCGAAACACTGACTCATACGAAAGTAGTAAGGCGGGATAGACGTTTCCATACATAAACGTGTTATCGATGTTATGTGATGTGACTTATGTGTCAGTATGGCGAGCGATTCGCCACGCCACCGGGTCAAAGGAAAGCAACAGCATAACCGGAGTTTCATAATGCTTAGACGGGTAGAGATGGGAAAGGAAACATCGACAGATATATCGATATAAATGTTATAAATCATTTATTATTAGGAGATTTTTTTGCAAAAACATTAAGTGGTAAACATTTTGATAAACACGGGTTTTACATGTATTACTTTATCGATGGAGGCACCGACACTGTTTCGATTCATCTAGAGAATCTTCATCAGGGTGAGTTTAACCCGCGGTTCGCTTGTTGCCGCGCGAGTACACGATTGAGTGCGAACCTCCGATAAAATAATACGTGAGTAAAACCCGTGTTTATCAAAATGAACATTGAGTGGAGTTTATTTTGTTAAATTCTAAATTGATGCGTTGTAGAGTTCTTCCTCTGAAGCATAAAGACGCTCGGTAGTATATGGTACAAGCAGTCACTCAAGCGTATAGCGACCGCGGTGATGTAGGCATTTGATCTAGGTTATAATAGAAACTAGAACCAACTTCAACACCAACGTAAGTTGTTATTATTAGGATGTAATAAATATTTAATATTAACTGCGTAAATTAGCAGTCCGTTTCAATTTTACGACTCTATCCTTCAACTAGTAGATAGTGAGCTGATTTATTGTAGTACCTACTCTATAATGTAGTACAAGTTGCAAAAACAAAACAAGACAAAAAACATGCTGACGTCTTCTTCCTGACGTCATTTCCTGGCTTGGTAGATAGATACCTCAGATCCTTAGAATGTAAGATATTTTTAACGATGTCTATGGCCTAGTATTTAACATACGCTCACTTACAAGCAGCAGTACGCAGAAAGTAGTTCTTTTCAGTTGTTATTTTTATTTAATAGTTTATATTTCTATTATTTCATATTAAATTTTTCATGTAATATTTTTTTCTCTTTATTGTTATATTTACGAGTATGATCCCGCTGTTCCATATAATTTTTATAGCTGGACTTCACCTAAGTTCGAGCTAAGGGGTAGACTGAAAACCAGCGCTGCGTAAACCATGTTTATGCAGATATAGTGCTGAGTCTACTCTAATTGCTAAATTACTCCCAGAACCTTTTTGTATTGTAGTACGCACTCGTTAGTTAATCCGAGTGGCATCGCGCTATTCTAAGGTCAATTCAGAAGTGTGTAATTTTCACTGCTAGATTTTCTCGCAAGTCCGAGCGTGCGTGCTTAGAAGCCCTACATTTGATGGCGTGATCTACAGAATAGCGCAAATTAAATACCTGCGGAGTCATCGGCAATGCGCGCTAGTTCTAAGAGTGGTAGTTAGAGGCACGTTCAAACTTTATATTTGGTATAAGTCATGTGGCGCATGGCGTGACAGATGGCAAGCCTATCGCCACTTACAGAATTACTATTCAATAATACACACCGAATCGAAATTCAAGTTCTTGAGTGTGCTGGTTTCCTTACGATGTTTTATTTCATTTACAGTATATGAGCACTAACATACAAGATGCGTCGAAAAACAAAAGCATAGTTACATTCGCTAATTTGATTATCAATGTACGCTTTCGGATTTACAGTTTTCAAATCTTATCAACCTTTGTCAAAATAATGACCTTGATACTGATTATTTAATTTTGTTAAATAATCCCACGGATTAAAATTAGATAATGATTGAATTACGCATGCTTGTTTTGAGAATGCAACCATAGACAAATTTAGGTTTTTCCGCTACTTACCTAGTGACGTTACAAGGCCGCTTGAAGCCCTTCTTCATGGACCTAATGTATGAAAAGACGGGACAGTTTTACATGCCTAATGAAGCTGGGAATCTCTCAGTTGATGCCACAGGGGTCACCCAGGTACATAATGCCCACAGAATTACTTAACTTCGTAGATGAAAAACTAAGTTATGCCACGATTCGAAGTGCTTCTGGTAAGAATTAATAACATTGCTAAGAAGAGCGAGATTTTTGTTTGAATTTAAATCCCTAAAAATATCGATAATACTTTTAAGAATAACCAAAATATGTAACTACATACAACCCTAAATCTGTCGCGGAACGAAAGGTACCACACTACTTTCTATAAAGTAAATGTGAATGTGACCCAGTCACACAAAGCGTTACCATTATTATTATATTACTGTCATTGAATCGAGTAAAGTATCGCAATATATATGTATTTAAAGCAATAAATTATTTCTAATTTTATATTTTTCTTTTAATTGAAAATGCTACTGTTTACGGGGTGAGAAGTTACACCGGTAAAAATAGAGGTTTGTGGTAGAAAGGTGGAAATGTTGTATTTATTTTTAATACATACAACCTTAAATCACAAAAAAATAAAATAAATAATTTTATCCAAACAAATTTTTGGGGTGGAACACCCTTATTACTTAGGGGTATGAATAGTTTACGTCCTATTCTCAGACCTACTGAATATACAAAAATTAATAAGAATCAGTCAAGGCATTTCGGCTTGTCGTTTCCGTTTCGAGTTTTGTTACAAATACTATGCCACGAAAATTTTATATATAAGATATAATATTAATATCGGGATATATCGGGCGGGAATATAACAAAAAACACACATATTTTAATAGAGTATTCCTATATTCTATGTAGTGTTCGGACTCGCCCCTAACTCCCCTCAACTCCTCCCTAACTCCCCTAGTCGTCCTCAAAGATAACTAGACATCCGGAGATCAATGTCTACCAATGTATGTCTAAGGATTACGGCCGTTCTACTTAACGTGACACCAGTCCTTTCGAGACAGTGTGATGGAGGGGAGCCTTCGAGCTTCTTTCGTTATAACCCCTGACGGAAAAGAGGGAGTTATAAGTTTGAAGTGTGGATCCGTGTCTGTTTGTGACATCGGAGCTTATAAAAGGATAAACTTATTTTGATTGAATTGTTTTATTTAAAAGGTGATTTAATAGAGTGTTCTTGGGTATGTTTTAAAAAAATGTGTTCAGGCATTTGTGATGCTTTGCTCGTTTTAATACCTTAAAACGAGCAATTCTTGATGTATGTATATATATAATCTGAATCTCGGAAACGGCGCCAACGATTTTCATGAAATTTAGTATGCATGGGGTTTGGGGGGCGATAAACCGATCTAGCTAAGTTTCATTTTTATAAAACGTCGTTTCATCCGTGTTTTGTACCGAGCAAAGCTCGGTCATCTAGGTACTTTTTGTTAGAGAGATGTGACGACATTTCACAGGTCTGATCAATTCGAAATTTGGTATCCCGTTACTTCAATGATATTGCAAGAACATGGTCATCTTCTGATGCTGTTGACACCTGAAATATGCAGGATACCCCACAGTCCTTATCAAATTTATGCAGAGGTTCGTGTTTGGACTCAATATGAATATGTTATACTTAGATGTGTTTTTGGAACGAAGTTCCTTATCGCGGGACCGTAAGGTGAAAGAGGGAATGAAGGAGACGGATAAGTAGTCTCCCATATATATATATATATATGTGTGTGTGTGTGTGTGTGTGTGTGTGTGTGTGTGTGTGTGTGTGTGTGGGTGTGTGTGTGTGTGTGTGTGTGGTGTGCGTGTGTGTGTGTGTGTGTATATATATGACGCATAATGATAATGATTAATTATGGCAACCCTGCATATGAAAGGGACTTCGTTCCAAACGCGTGTCCCGCGACACGTTATTTTTTTATGTAGGGGAGGGTTTTGTAATTTTTGATTTATACTTCTCTATAAAATTAATTAGATGTTTCACAGTATTACACGTGTGTCCAAGCCTTTAGTTATAGGCCTGTCATCATAACCATGGCGCTGGCTCATGACACGAACCGCGACATACCTTTGCTTATGTAATACTTAAGATGTAGGGCAAGAGATTTGTAACTTAATACCCGACTGAACTACCGAAGGCTTCTCTTTACGCTACGCAACAATGTTTAAACGTCTATAGATGAATTATGATGGATTTCATAAGCAAAAATAGATGAATTCAAGTTTTATTCGACAATTTTACGACGTTCTAACTAGGGCTTGCAATTTCGGAATTTCAAATCGGTTTTGTGTTTCGAAGTTGGGCTGCGTCTATCTATCTAATACCTTTAAACGAGTAATTCTTGTATACTTATATTAATATATATATATAATCTGAATCTAGGAAACGGCTCCAACGATTTTCATGAAATTTAGTATACAGGCGGTTTCGGGGACGATAAATCTATCTAGGTTGAATTTTTAGAAAATGTCGCTTTTTTTTATTAACCTATAATTTCCCACTGCTGGGCAAAGGTCTCCTCCAATTCATGCCGAGCAAAGCTGGGTCATCCACAACACCATCCCCAAATCAAGCTAGTATTGTGAAAGATAACTAACAGAACACTTATATATAAATACTTTATAAAAAAATATATAAGTAGTACTTACATCAGTCATGCGGTACCCATAACACAAGCTCTTCTTACTTTGGGGTTGATGATGCTGTGTGAAATGTCCGGCATTTTTTAAATACTTGCAGAACAAATATTCAAATCGGCCGTTAAGGAGGATTTCAGTGACATACACACGTACAGTAGAATTATATATAAAGATAAATAATGCTGGACATTTCACATGTCACATCATCTATCCCTAATGTAAGCAGAGCTTGTGTTATGACTGATATACTACTTATATATTTTTTTTCTGTTAATACATTTATATTACCTATACATAGAAAAACATTTAAAACAGAGACAAAGAAGAAAGATTTGCAAAGAATTATTCGATCCTTCTTAACCTTCTGCGTCTCGGGCCTTCGACAACTCCGCCATAGAGGTCGTCTTAGAGATACTCTAGATACTATTACAAAAACTGTGAAAACAGCCAATTATTATTTCGAGAGACCACAAGCTGAGCTGAGACGTTTTAAAATGATCCTTGTGATTGTATTGAATAAAAACATTTTTGACGTTGACTTTGACTTTTTATTCAAAGAGCGTAAGGTTCCACGCTTCTGTACTGAATTATGAAAAGAAGCGTAAAATACACCGAGTTTCATCTCTATATCTCAACCTATAAAGAAATCTTATTAATCCTAGATCAAAATGTTAATCTTTTTCAGAATAAACATATCTTTTTTAAATCATGCAGACAAACCTTTTTCTTAAATCATAACTAGTTTTAACATCTTTAGAGTTCTAAGGCCCTTTTGAGATCTGATTTTGAAAACAATAAAATTACGATAAAATTAAAAAGAAACTTACCTACGTGAAACTGTTATTGTTGCTGCGTACCTGAAAATAAACAAATTCAATTGAAATGATTTAATCTTGAATATACATATATATTAGTGGACAATTCACATCAACATGGCCTCAAAGTAAGCAGCGTATACTATGAACCAGATGACTGATTCACTGTCGGTTGTCTTAGGAGACTTATAGGCAACTGACACCATCACTGAACTACTAATAGTTGACCAGTAGTTAAACACAAATGTCTTTGCAAAAGACAACGTAAAATTAAAAAATCTAACAACGTTAACAGCAAATCTCCTTGAATCAACCATGGAGCTGGAGTTAGTCTCGTAGTCCGACATGGTAGTTAATCATTTTAGACTCGCCATGTCTGTCTACCCTTTAGAACTCAGAGCCATAAGAATATCTGCTATTGGCACAGATGAATCATATTTATGATTCAAGCCCAAATCTTACTGTAAGCCTTCCGGGTCATCCGGTGTAGGCATGAATTCATGACAAAGAATGAATTCATGACTACACCGGATGACCCGGAAGGTTTACAGTAAGAGTTCAGTGCACTTTCTCAAGCAGTTAAGGCCAGCAGTACTTCCTACATGCCAAATAAAAGTAAAAGAAATTAATAAGTTGAATCTGTCAAAAAGGTCGATTTCTCTTTATTGTGCCTGTGTCATTATTATCAAGACAACGTTTTCTCGGTTGATTGACCTCGCATAGGTTTGGCGTCGTGTTTGGTAGATGTGAAAGGCGTTCGAATTCTGTAGCTAGACAAATAGTTGCAAATTGCAATATTGCATGATTTGTAAATATTTGCGAGTCTGGTAACAGTTCCATTATAGGTAATTTGAGAATTATGACTGGTGCCGCTCGTGAAACTTCAGCCTACTCTTGAGCGAGAGACGCGGGATGATATCCACCATATACATTATGCATATCATATGCATATCTTTTGAATATTTAGTTCTTGGATATGTAATTTTTCTAAAAATGTTTTCCGTCACAAAGTCATGTCAACCAACTGGAAATTAGAAGAGTTTTGGCACTTGCTCGGTATGCCTTAGAGTTCAGAGGTTAGAATAGAATAGAATAATGGTTTATTTGACACAACACGAAAAAGGTTACAGACATAAAAAAAACAAATAGGTAAATAATCAGAGTAGGTAGGCCAAATTACACATGATAAGAGTTAACATTGTAAACTCGGACATTTTGGAGGTGATGAGTTTGTGGGAGCCCAACGAGTACGTGCACAGGCGTAGGTAGCCGCGTCTGTTCTCGGTGCCATGAGGAAGAATACATATATTGGGCAAAGCACCTCTGACGCGCACCCTGCACACTCTGAATCTGGTAAAGGACAATATTCACGTATTCGAATGTCCTCTGAATGAATTAGCAAAGGCTAATATGAGTTATGTTATTTTGTAAAATTTTAATTTGTTTGATGATAATTTTTAAAATCATGACTACGGTATCGTATTGGATGTTTCCTCTAATAATAGCTGTAAGACGACATAAATATTTAAATTAATATAAGTATATACAAACACAAAGACTTTGAACCGTCTTACAAGTGGTAACTTTAGGTGCCTATCCCAAACCTCCCAAGAAGAATCAGGCAAGAAACTCGTCAAACAAGACACATTCACAGACTTATTTCTTATGAGATTTTTAAGTACCTCTCGTACCTTTCGATCAGGCAATACCATCAATTACCCAATGAAGGTCTGGTACGTGGTGATAGTGGTGTTACTAACTTCGTGGCGGACCCTGCAATCCAAGTCCAACTGGTTTTGTTATGTGGCAATTTACTCAGTGTGCAACATGGTCAGATTAACACATGCTATCAATTCACTATCAAATTGACCGCACATTTCATAAGTGAGCTAATTACTGGAGATAATAACGGATATAAGACTCTGGCAAAAAAATCGTATGACCAAAGAGCTGACTCCTATCTAGCCCAACGCATTGCATCAACGTGGTAATATCGCCAGAGTCTTGAGGGGCGATCTGGATCAGTTGAGCTATCAATACATCTTTCAAAACATTCCTTAGTAGCACTATACATTTTGATAAACACAGATTTTTATCTCGATTTATTTGCGAACCAAGAACGCGAGCGAGAAGCGGACCGCGGATCCAACTCACCCGGATTAAGTTTCTCTAGATGAATCGAAACAGTCAGTGCCTTCATCAATAAAATAAAACATGAGGGAAACCAGTGTTTAACAAAATGTAGATCATTTAAAACGGCCCATAGATAGCTTACTGCTTCAAATTTATTTTATATTATTGTATGGTAACTATAAATTTCTATTAACAAATATTATACACTGGAAGAATATGTCTACCTAACTTAAGGATCAATCATGACTCACCACGACAATCACGAGGATATTTATTTTTCTTTTATAAACAAACTAACATCCTACAATTATACCAGGTAATACTATCGTTATTAAAACACGTAAAAAATAGTATTATAAGGAGAAAAGATTAGATTTTTGTATGTTTGTTTTAATTTCTTTCTAAAAATAAATGTAAATCTTTACGAAAATTGCAATAATGTAACAAATTAAAGTATTTATCAGGCCAGCGCTAACAAAACTATAGATAGAATAACACGAAAAAAGTTAAGTACAGACATAGAGAAACAAATAGGTAAATGATCAGAGTAGGTAGGCAAAATTACACATGATAAGAAATTAAATTTTTCGCTTGTGGTGCCTAATAGGTCCAGTATCAGCATTAATGCCACTCTTATTGGAAACAGCGCTGGATTTCAGACTTGGCCTTTCAGATGATACGTTAAGTTAGTATAGTACTCATCATCTATACCTATAAATGAGCTTAACCTGACTGGACTGACTGATTCATCATCGCCGAGCCGAAACTGCTGAAGCTAGATAATTGAAATTTGGAAGGTTTCCTTTTACAGCAAAATCACCCACTAAGGCGGGATTTTTTGAAATTCAACCCCTAAGAGAGTGAAAAGGGGTGAAAACGTGTGTATAAAACTTTTTAACGCGTGGTGCGATTTGCTTAAAACTTGATTTGAATAAATAATATGCAAAATAAATGGACACGTGTTTCAGGATTTTCAAAAATAACCCTAACAAAGGGTTAAATATGGTGTCAAAATTTGTATGGGAACTTTTTAACGGGCGGTGTGATTTCTTAGAAACTTCATTTGGATACTAAGAATGCAAAATAAATGGACACGTGTTTCAGGATTTTTCAAAATAACCCTCATAAAGGAGTAAAATGGAGTGTGAATGTTTGTATGGAATTTCTTTTTAAAACGCGCGGAGGAAGTCGCGAACGGGACGCTAGTTACACATATAAAAGTACGCGAAACTATAATAATAATAATAATAATAATGCCTGACATTTCGCACAGCATCATCTGGCTCCAAAGTAAGCAGAGCTTGTGTTATGGGTAACATGATTGGTATACTACTTATATATTTTTTTATTTGTAAATACATACACATTATACATAGAAACACCCAGACCCGAGACAAATACTTGTAGATCATACAAAAAATTCGTCCCGCGGTGGGAATCGAACCCGCAACCTTCTACGTCTCAGTCGGACCTTGGCCCAATGCGCCACAGAGGTTCTCTAAATATATGTTAGACTATGATCTAACTATGATATTTAAGTCACAATAACCAATTTTTGTTCAATTAGTCAATCATAATTAGAATCAAAGGATGATTGCACACGTACGAAGCCGGAGATGTTCAAAGCGACCCTTGAATTGAATTGAGGTGCCGATTGCTAAGTCTCAGAAGAATCAAGCAAGAACTTGTCTTAGTTCTAGCGTTTTTTGTATAATCCATCATCTTTGATTAGACTAGTCCATACTAAGACAATACATTTGAAATAACTGTTTGTTATTTGGTTATTTGATAGTGTATTGGAGAAGGACATAGGCTACTCTTTGTGTAGATAGAAGCCGCGTGCAGCAGCTAGTCACTCGAAAAGCCGCTGTTGCTCAATATAACGGAAGCCTCCCGACACGGCTTGGTCGAATCGGAATTTGCTGCAATCAGCGGTCAAGTATCGCAATCACTTGTGCAATGTTTGATAGTAGTTACTGCAGTTGCACCACGAACTGGATGTACTGTTGAAAGGCATCCCGCTTGATGGACCGATGAAGACGAGAAAACGAGACTGCAATGCGCAGATTCAGTTTTTAGTTAATTGAGTATGTTTACGGGTGCTAGTGTGAGAAAAGTTCAGATATTCCCTATGTCTCTCCTGGGGGTCGAGTTAAATACATTAAGGTTAGTTTTCCGTCACGCCAACTTATCCTATGTACACCCTCTGGTACACCTAATTATGAAGGACTCTCTGTCACTAGTTACCTATATTCTTGAAGATGTCTCAGGGTGGTAGTGTGAGTTTCACCCAAATATTCCCTTAGTGTCTTACATAGTGTATAACTTTCTGTCTTTGACACACACACACACACACACACACACACACACACACACACACACACACATACTGTCGGTTTGCTTTGTTGATTATAATTTAAATCTGTTATTGGCTGTCAGTTATAAATTTAAGTTTTGTGTAGGTATACTATTTTTAAGAGCTGTGGATTTTGTACAATTTTGTTGTTTGGTATCTATACAGGTTGTACCGGAATTAAAATTTTAAGTCTAAACAAGGCGACAGCGGTTCTTTTTGGACGTATCAATGGCAAGCAATGTCAATAATTATTAATCTTGTCAACTTGACAGATCCACACCACTGACGCCAGACTATGATCCACGAAAGACTTTTAAAATATTCCAGACATGCTCAGAACAAATCTATAGTCACTGCTCACTGACAACCCAGGAGATGAATAGTTTGCTTAAACGTGATGTTTTTGCGAAAATTATGGCCTCACACAGGTACACAAGCTTAGCGTTGAGCGATATTAAACACGCTTTGATTTAACAATGAAACTAATAAAGAAATGATCTCGGACATTTGACTCAGCATCATCTGGCATCAATGTAAGCAGAGCTTGTGTTATGGGTACCACAAGACTAATTATACTACTTATATTATTTTTATTTGTATTAATGGGCCCCTACAAAGTTAAGAAATAAAAACTTCGAAAATATGTTTTGAGGCGTATCTCTCCTACAGGAAAAGCGGGGCAGATTTTTTATTTAATTTGGCTATGGTGTATGGTGTCCCATATCGTTAAATATGTCTTTCAAAGATATGACAAGATTTCTTAAACATTTTGATGTCTGTTTGAATGTCCAGTGTCCTTATAAATAATTTGTCACTCGTATCGCTTGTAGCGACGCCCGCTTCGTTCATCGCTCCGCTTAAACAATGTTAGGTCTTGACAATATTTTAAGGAAGTAATCACTCGTCCTGCCAAATTGAAGGTCCAGTCAGGTAGACGTTTAGGTAAGTATTACAAATACCTATACAGACAAGTTTTTTTGTTAAGGTAGCAATTTACGGCTTACGTAGGCAACTGCATAAATTACCCGCAAAAAAAGCGAGGTGTTTATGTATTGGTTATTACGTCCTAATATTAAGGAAGCCACCCACCGTACCAAAACCAGAGACTATGAAAAACTAGCTTCTGCATGTGGCTTTGCTTACGTGGTACCTACATCATTTTCTAAAGAGCTCTTCTCTGTGAATGATGTAGCTCTATCCTAAAAGCATATAATGCTATTCCAGGATAACGGGGACTCACTCTTGAAATTGATAAACGATATATTGTGACACGAATCATGCAAAACCCTTTACAACCGACATAAATAAAGGAGGAGGTTCTCAATTCAACTGTCTTTTTTATGTTTATTACCTCATAACACCGTCATTTATGAACCGATTTGAAAAAATCTGATTTCATGTGAAAGGATATAACTATACTTCCCGATTAGTCCCATATAAATTTCATAAAAACCGGTTCAGTATCATCGGTTTTAAATAAAAAAAACTGGAAAAATATGTGATCCACTTGGAACGAAATTATGATATTTTACTTTTTTATGGTGAAGTCGGTTGTCTTTTTAGTATTTAAAACGTTATTATTTAGCTACATCATTTCGACTCGTATTGAACGAAGGAACAGCCGCGATTATCTTTCAACAACTGATGATATCTACAATAATTTGAATTTGACAACGAAACAGCTGTCGTTAACTGTCGTTCGGATAATATCGAAATCGGTTTGCGTGTAGACCCTGACTACATCAAGTGCAGTTTCAAGTAAAATCTAAACTATTTAAGATGTTACGGTATGATGGAGATACAAACAAACATTAACATCCAAATATCTAATATTAAAACATCAACAAAAACCATTGCATTTATAAAATTAATAGGAAGTGGGATTAGAAAAAATATGTATAAGAAATGCTATTTCATCTAAACTCATGTTGTAAAAAGTATATGTTCGTTAAAATGGATAAACTCAAAGACTACTGAATATTCCTAAAATAGGAAGCTACATTATCTGCGAGTAATATGGGCTATATTTTGTTTTCCAAAATATTAGACCAACGAAAATTGCAATAATATAACCCAAGGTTTAAAAATTCGCCTAAAAAGACACTATTTGATGTGCCCTGTGATGTCTAATGTACTATGGTTATAGTAAGTACTCATAATTCCAAAAACAGTCTGTGCATTTTGTCCAAATTAGTTAATAAAAACACGGGTAGAATTTAAAGATGGTGACATTGGTATAGAGATATTAATCCTTATTTATCCAACTAACATGCCTCTTTTCATGAAGGTGCGTTAAAATAGTGTTCACACCTTTGACAAATGTTACCATCAGTGAAAACCTGTAATTGGGTCTCCGTGTTTTTCCAAGTTTAATGTTATATTTTTAACTGTTGGTTTTCCAAATATCAATAAATAATTATGGACTTGAACGATAAAATTACAACTCAACTCAACTTTGACAACAAAAATGACAATTTTACCCGTGCGTTGGAGCACGTCGCTAGTAATCTCATAATTCACTAATGAGGAGTTAAAGAGTTGTATGTTCTCGTATTTGTAGGTACTCGTATGGCCTGATCAATCCAATGCCAATTAGTAACAGCAGGCAATAGATTTTAACGCTATTTCGTTTTTTTACGACACCTACGCATTTGTCAGTGTATTATGAAGTTTATAATAATATAATATTTAATAAAGATATTTAAATTAGGTGACGTCAATCGCATAAATTATGTTTTATAATTAAAACTATGGTTACAACTCGCGTATTTGCTCATGTTCCGTTATTTTCTTAAAAGTTTTACTCCCAGACCATTAGCGGAACTTTTTAAAACTGGAGTACAGCAAGGCTTTTTCAAGGGCCGGTTCTGTTCATGTCAAGTTCAGTCAAAGTCAAATCAAAAAATGTTTTATTCAATACAATCACAAGGATCACTTTGAAACATCTTACGTACTAGGTGAATTTAGGTGCCGATTCCTCATAACCCAAGCCCGAGAAGAACTGGCAAGAAACTCGTCCTGGTCCTAGTGCTTTTTTGCACGCTCCATCTTATAACTACCCTAACTACGATCTATTCAATAAGATTCGCAGGCACCCTGAATTAGACCTAGATCTATTCTTTACGAGCGTTAACTCAGTCCGACAGCGACTGACCAGAAGTTACTTTAATAGTGACGTAGGTACTTAGGTTTACCTATATTAATTTTAGTACATAGTTTATCTCAATTATTCCACGTCATTGTCTTGAGCTTTTGTTTACTATGTTCACATTGTTGTTAGTTATATTGTTACTACACGTGGAAATCTATAATTAGCTTTCTGTTATTATTACTTTAATCTATTTAAGTTATGATATCTGTTGATTTTCCAATAAAATACATAAATAAAACGAATACAAGAGAGTTTATACATTTCAAATGTGTCAGTTAACTGTCTGAGGGCAGAGCAAAATGAGGCCATGCATTCTTATCAATAATATAGTAATTTATATTATAATACGCTTTTTTCAAAAGACTACCATTTATGTAAGCTTTAAACTTTCTAATAGGCATTTTCAGCTTGTTTGCATTTTCAGGAAGCTTATTATAGAAGCGCACCGTGTTAATTAAAGGACATATTTTCCATGCTCAGTCCCTAGTATTGATTCTATGAAGATCTTGACACAAACGCGTTGAGTTTTACAAGGATGAGTCCTAGGTCCGCTGCTGTTCATTCACCACGTACAAGCGTATGTAACAGTTTTTTTTTATATTAAAGCCTTAACACATAAACTTGTGCTTACCTTTTTAAGTGCACTCGAAGGTATACCATTTAAACTGTACTTAAGTGCACATTTCCAGTAGAAAGTTCAAGCCGGTTGGGTTAGTCTGATGTTAACTTGACCTTGGACATTCGGTTACGCAACGGGCACGTCAAGTATGCGAGATATCGAGATCTTTCCCCGTAAGACATTGTCTTGTCATGTTTACGTTCGTATAGAATAGAATCTAGTAATGGAAAAAAAGGGAAGACCTTGAGTCTAAGTTTAACCTAAAATGCTAGCATCACAATCACTGCCACTAAAGTTAGGCTTACACGGACAGTTAACTAGCTTAATACTAGGCAATACTTGCGAATGACTTCTTTGGAAACTCAGACATACGGAAGCAAGAGCTCAGCTTATGTTTTTATTTATTTATTTATAGTAATCTAGGATTCACAGTTATTAATTTAGTTTAATCTAATAAAGTGTAGATATGCCCAACTTTAACCAATTTGAATCCACATTTTGTATTCAACTCGCTTAAACTATTAACTTTAGTCGCGCAGTCAGTGGGGTTAACCATAACCGTCGTAGGCCGAAAACACATTGAATGTATACGATGCAGATACGCTAGTCGCTCAAAATACGTCAAATATATTTTATGTCGCGAAAATGCCAGCCCAGTCAGTATGTATTCTGAGATGCCTCCGCACGGTTGTGTGATGTGAATATATCATAAATATACATGTATATGAAGCATATCAGGAGACCAATTAAAAAAAAAACAGGGTTCAAATACTAGCTGTTTCCCGCGGCTTTGCCCGCGTGGTAAATAAAAAGAAGCAAGATAATAATAGAACGAAAGAATATTTCGGCAAAATTACAAAGCATAACCGCGGTTTTCGCGGTATGACCATGATCCCGAGTGATTTTTTTGAAAATCTTTCTTAGCGAGCACCTACGGCCCTAGAGGAAGCTGCATACCAAATTTTATTCCAATCCGTTCGGTGGTTTTTGAGATTTCATGATGAATGAGTGAGTGGTATTTGACAAATATCCATGCTCTTGAATTATTATTAGTTTTTGTATTTATGTATTCATTCATTCTTGATTAGATAGGTAAGTGTATTGCTATAAGTACCATTTTTATTTTATTCTGCCTGTATTTATTTTGTTTAGCTTTCAAATATACCATATTATTGTACTTCTATTCCTACTTATTATAAGAAGATCTACACAACACTCCACAAAAATATCTCACACGGTCTTTCGGCTGAAGGTTTCGACAGAATACCAGCGCCTAGCTACCTCCAAGTGGCGAGGCATATTATGCTGAGTCGAGACCTTTTGTTACTGTGCCACACAGATACATGACAGACTCTCTGTAATCTCTACTTTTATATACTGCAATATATTTTTCTGTTTGTACTGAGTGTGTGTGCTTGAGTATTAAATCAATAAGTGTCTATGTTATGTCTAGATTTGCTATTTACGATAGTAAAATAAATCGCGCGTCAAGCTACCAAATTTGATTAAATTACGAATGACCAGAGACTTCACGCAGGGCGTAACGACTTATAATACCCGTGGTGAGGCCGTGCAGGATAATTTGTATGTAGCGCGATGCATACACGAACGTAAAATGAGCCGCGTAAGATACGCTCTGTGTATTTTCTCCCGTAGACAATACAATGCACAGTAAATTCCCTTCCATTGTTTATTTTATTCGTTTTGCGGCAGAGCGTGACAAATTTGATTTGAAATTTTTATCGCAGCATGTAGTCCATTGAAAAGTTACATTTGGGTATGCATTTGTCAGAGGACGCAATTTTATTTTTTTAATGTGTAGGGGGGGTCAGTAGAAGCTTAAGTTCAAGTTTGTGGGGTCGGCACCCTTGTCCCCCGGCCGCCATCTTGGAAAAGGGGGTGCAAAGGGTTTTCGCGCTGTATCTCGTAAACTAGTTACCTTACAGAAAATTTAATCAAACATAAAATGTAGCAAATTAAATTTCCTACAATTTTATTTCTATTACTTTTTATCGTCAAGTGACCAACAAAAAAGTTATAAACAAAAATAAATGAAAATTTTGTTTGTTTGTTCTAGGTTTTACAGCGCTCCAAACTTAAACGGATTCTCGAATGCTCATAGGGATGCAATAAAAACTAAAAATTAGGCTTACTTTTCTATCTATATTTTTTTTATTCATACAATTTATTATGATCTTAACATTCCTATGCTATTATTGAACTATGTTTGACCCTTTTACCCACCACCTATGAGGTATAACATGGGCAAAGTCAAATTTATAAAAATTTTGCAGAAGCATCCAGAGTTAGCAAGTGGAACTAAATTATTTATGAGTGAGAAAGTCGAGTCATCGTTACTCAGTGTTGTTGGCGAACGTTTTTTCGTCTTTTTATATGGCGGAAATAAAGACGATACTCTAGACACTCTGCGATACAAACGATTTGCTAAGACAGTGACAAAAAATGCATTAAAAATGCATAAAACCTAGATAAATAAATAAAATGAAACAATTATATAGAGGAAATTTGTTACAAAATTTTCATTTATTTTTGTTTATAACTTTTTTGTTGGTCACTTGACGATAAAAAGTAATAGAAATAAAATTGTAGGAAATTTAATTTGCTACATTTTATGTTTGATTAAATTTTCTGTAAGGTAACTAGTTTACGAGATACAGCGCGAAAACCCTTTGCACCCCCTTTTCCAAGATGGCGGCCGGGGGACAAGGGTGCCGACCCCACAAACTTGAACTTAAGCTTCTACTGACCCCCCCTACACATTAAAAAAATAAAATTGCGTCCTCTGACAAATGCACACTAAGGCCTAAAAAATGTAACATTTTAATGGACTAATGGTCATTAGTCACCTTTGACTGATCGTAACATAACATGCCATAACGTGTTTTAGGTACGATATCTAAAGGATTGGTTTAGACAAAACATGCATAGTGCAATGTTTGATCGAAGTTGAATCTATATATTAAGTAATATGTGAAGCAAAAACTTTGTACCCCTTTTTACGAAAATTGCGCGGACGGAGGAGTATGAAAATTCGCACACTTATAGTTTATATAGAGGAGTGCAGAATGCTAATATTTTTTTTAAATTATGCATAAAAATACATTAATTATTTATTAATTTTGATCGAATTTCGACCAGAGGGCGATCATCCTTATTCAAGGCTTGGTGACATTTCGGACACAATATTTTCGGTCACTTGGTTCGAAATGACATTTTCAATTTGAATTTATTTTTTAGCGACATTTCGGACACCATCAAAATATTGAAGCTGTTTTGTACAATCAGTAAGAAAAGTTTTAACTTATATTAGAAGAGATAGGTACTAAGAAAAGAGCGTTACCAAAACTGAAAATTTTAGGGTAAGTTATAGCGCCATTTTTCGGAATCATAACTGTGTATGTAGGGTAGGTACATGTTGAAAAAAAAACAGAAATAATTCAAAACGTGTACTTAATGTAGTATAAAAATCAACATATTATAAATATTGCTTTTAAATCTACTACAGGTTATCATATATTATACTATAGTAATCAAATAACTTGTCAAACAATTATTTAGATGATATAACAATATCGATTTAAAAAAATAACACTTTCGTTTTCTCTCTTAAAATACAGATTAAAAGGTATATAGAATATAATAGGTACAATAAAAATCACAGATAATAATCAGTTCTAACAGACTAAATACTAGGTACTTATATATCTACTTCATACCTATTTATTAGATTTACTAAACAAGCAATACAATCTTTTACAAAAAAATCTACAATAATCACAGTAGTTTAACAGCATTTGGCACAATATTCTACTATGTAATAAACCAATCGAATCAACAAATTTTAAAAATAAGGCGTTCTATGCACTAATCAGGCTCACAGTCGTGCTTATCTTCCTTCACGATAGAGTTATTGCTTGCAGTCACTAGTACTGCTTTGCATGTATTTCTTTTCGTGCAAAGCCATGTGGTTAAACCTTCTTTGTTTGTTCGTCGTTTATTATATTTGTAGCCTGCACGTAGAAGAACCGGTTTTCCGCGCGTTGAGGTTTTTATGTCAAATCCAATTTGGTTTGGATTTGATGAACATGCTGGTCCCCATCTCCTGAAAAAGAATAAAATGTACCTTAATATTTCTGGTCATTTCATAAAGAAGACTAAAATGTTGAACTAGTAACAGTTTCTGATGAAAAATTGAATAGTTGTATGGCAAAATGACCACCATTATGAAAGAGATAACAATCTCATATAACCAGATGTACTTTTTAGAGTATTTGCCTAAAAGCGTAATAATAGGTCTTTACCTATGAAATTGCCGTTCTTCAGTACTGGACATTTTAAATATAAAAAAGTTTGGAATGGCTTTTTATTCTAAATTCAAATTAATTTTGTTTTAAAAATATGACATTCTTTTTACAAACTCATTCTTTTGTTTATTGATTAGCGTTGTATTTTCATTACATTTGAACATTTTTCGTCATAATGGATACTTTAAAAATTCGTGTAATTATGGAATATGAGTTCCGTCGTGGCACCAACGCGACACAAACGGCACATAACATCAGAAACGTTTACGGAGAGAACTGTACAAACGAACGCACAACCCGTTATTGGTTTTCCCGGTTCCGTTCTGGAAATGTTGACTTGAAAAATGAAGCTCGTGGTCGTCCGGAGACTTTGGTCAACAATGATGAATTAAAGGCGATTGTGGAAGCTGACGAAACTCAATCTACAGCTGAGCTAGCAGCAGCTTTTGATGTTAGCATCAAAACAATTTTGATCCATTTGCGACATATAGGCAAGGTAATAAAACTTGATAGATGGGTGCCGCACGAACTTAACGATCGCCAGCGCAACGTACGCGTCGAGACCTGCCTCGCGCTGCTCAATAGGCAAAGAAATGAAGGAATTTTGAACCGAATTGTTACGTGCGATGAAAAATGGATTCTGTTCGACAATCGAAAGCGCTCAGCAAGTTGGTTAGATACTGGTTCAGCACCAAAGCAATGCCCTAAACCAAAAATGACCCCTAAAAAGGTGATGGTCACTGTTTGGTGGTCTAGTGCGGGTGTGATTCACCACAGCTTTTTACAAAACGGCATGAGCATTACTGCAGATGTGTCCTGTGAAGAACTGGAGAAAATGATGGAGAAGCTTGCACATCGGCAACCAGCTTTGATCAATCGGTCGTCCCCACTGCTCCTTCACGACAACGCGCGACCCCATACTGCACAACAGACAGTCTCCAAGCTGCAAGAGCTGGGGTTGGAAGCCCTCATCCGCCATACTCACCAGACCTTGCACAGACTATTACTTTTTCCAAAATTTAGACAACTTTTTAGTGGGTAAAAAATTCAATTCCCGAGAGGCATTACAAAATGCCTTTGAAGAGTTTGTTGCCTCCCGTCCAGCTGATTTTTACAAGAAGGGCATCAATAAACTGCCAATGCGTTGGCAAAGATGTGTCGATTGCATGGGTTTAAAAAAAATGAGTACTTTCACTTATTCCATACAAAACGGCAATTTCATAGGTAAAGACCTAATATAATAAAAAAATACTATTATTATTATTATTATTATTATTCTTCAATAGATTACTGCAAAATACAGAAAAGACAGAAATTAATAAATGGAAAATCTTAATCTATTGATTTTCTTTACTATTACTATATAATCGGTTAAATTGTATTTAACTTACCTCCAAAAAACATAAAATACAACACAAATTGCTACATATTATTTTTCACTTTACCACTTGCACTTGCACTGACCTTGACTAAGTGACGAATGGCTGGCAACTGTTCATCGGCCGTGTGTTGGAGCAAAACGAGCGAGAGAGCCCTATACGAATAAAAGAGATAGAGATGGTGACTTTTCTGTTAATTGAGATCTAGTTTATACATTAGCTCTCTCTCGCTCGTTACTGGACCTGAGCAAATCTTTCATCTTATTTTTATTATCTACCTATTCTTATTTCGTCTTGATAGTTTAACTTTGTTACCTGACTGTACAAAACAGCGTTTAATACTTGTGTCCAAAATGTCGCTGAAAAATAAATTAAAATTGAAAGTGTCATTTCAGACCAAGTGTCTGAAAATATTGTGCCCGAAATGTCACCAAGCCTAATTCAACATTACAAATTATACATTCTAAACCATATGCAATGTGTATAAAAATATATAATAAAATAGCTTTAAACACGAAAGACTATAACAGAAGAGCTAGCAATAGAGAAGGAAAACTTGAAACAAGCCCGGCTCGGTGCCAGCCGTTATATTAAGAGCGCTATCACAAAAATATGCGCAGTTGCGAGGTTTTCGTCGTTTAAATATTATACATTGCCTTAAATTCTGTACCTAACTATTACATGAATAATATCCTTTATTTCATCTTCTTGAATAATAATGGAGCAAATTTTAGAAATTTTACTTATTTATTTAGTAATCATCATTCTCCTGGTGCTTGTTTCGGCAAAAACACACAGAGACCCGATTTGAGAGCTCTAATTAGCAAATTCTGTTGACTATAAACCACAAAAATAAATTGTATGGCACTAAAAACATCCTGTTCTTTCATAATAATAGAATAGATTTTTATTGTTAACCACGTAAACAATGAAAAAAAAATTATCTTCAATTTGATTTTTGATCAAAAAGGCTTTGAAAAAAGTCTGAATATCTCCGGAGTTAAACACCACATCGACAAAATATTGATACCAAAATAAAATTCAACATTTACTTAAACTACTACTGTAATTTTTTTTATTTTAAATTAATGCTATTATTTCTAATTTACTAAATAAAACTAGACGCACCGATGCCGCAAACTCAGTACCGCGCGAGTGCTTACTACGGGCGGACCTGCGTTGTTTGAATTCGCGCGTTTGAGTGCGTCGTAGCCGCGTAAGCGCTGCTGTTGTGTGCGTGCTATGTTAGTTGTAAACTAGGACCGCAGGGTTTTGATCGTTGTGAGTATCCGTTCATATAATTTCTTAAGTTTATGTAAATTGTTTACTTATTTCAATGATACCCAATTCCTAATAAAAGTTATTTTGATTTTAGTTGTGTTTTATGACGAGACAAAATGGGAAAAAATATACCTATATAAGTACCAATGTGTCAGTAAACGTAAAAGACGTAACATTGAATCTCTGATGAGCAGGAGAAATCAGGTATTATTTTCGTTTTGATAGACTTATTTGATTAAACACACAACAGGATTGGAATTTTGCTAAAGGCAATTATGAGCTGCTTTATAAACTTGTATCCGAGGCTGACTGGCATGGCGTTTTGGAAGCCCTACAAGTTGATCTTGCTTTGGACAACTTCTATAATATTATTTATGGTATATTTGATACGTGTTTACCCAGAAAGATTCGCTCCAATCATTCTAGTAGGGGGTATCCTGTATGGTTTACGGCTGACCTGATCAAGGATATAAAGTGTAAAGCTGTAAAACATCGTCTTTGGAAGGCTTCTAAGAATCAAACTTCTTATGAGGAGTTTGCTAGTCTAAGAGCGGATGTCAAGATTCGAATATCTCAGGCTTATGACAACTACCTCGATGTTATTCAAGCACAGATAAAATGTAACCCACGAGCATTTTGGCAGCATGTGGGGAGCTTAAAATCTAAGGGGGGTTTCGAATCGCGTATTTCTTTTGAAGGAAATGAATATGTTGGCAGCAATGCAGCCCAAGCTTTTTCTCATTACTTTTCGGGAGTTTTTTTGCCTAATGTCCCGTTGCTCGATCCTTATTCTGTTGAGGCTGAGAACAAGAGTAACTCTGCAAACTACGTCCATATTCATGAAATTACGCTGAAGGAGGTAGAGTTGGCCATAAACCGCATGAAACCAACCAGTTCCGCTGGGCCTGACAACATTCCAACTTTTATTTTGAAGGGCTGCAGTGACTACTTAAGACAGCCTCTTTGTTATATCCTGAACCTTGCCCTTACTACCGGTGATTATCCACGCCAGTGGAAAATTACGAGAGTTAGACCGATTCCTAAAGCTAAAGATACAACTGAGGTTGACAATTATCGACCTATTGCAGTACTTTCCGCGCTCGCCAAGCTTTTTGAATCAATATTGCATAGTCTAATATGCCCTCAGATAAAACCTTTTTTATGCGATTCGCAGCATGGATTTAGAGTTAAGCGTTCTGTAAATACGAATTTGTTGACTCTTGTTGATTTTATATCTCTGCACTTGGACAAGAGTAAGCAGGTCGATGTTATATACTTCGATTTTAAAAAGGCTTTCGACAGAGTTGATAATGATGATCTGCTGAAAAAACTTTGTAATATTGGTTTTTCAACAAAATTACTTAAGTTATTTGCAAGTTATATGCGTGACAGGCAGCAATTTGTGCAACATGGATGCTTTGTTTCAGCTCCCTATCATACACGGTCTGGAGTCAGTCAGGGCTCAATATTGGGCCCGCTCTTGTTTGGTATTATGATAAATGACCTTGATGCTGTTCTTAAACATACGAAATGTCTGTTGTACGCTGACGACTTGAAGTTGGTCCATAAAATTGAACAAATTAATGATTCCATATATCTGCAGGAAGACATTAATGCCGTTTTTGATTGGAGTCTTACAAACAAGCTTTTCTTCAACATGGCCAAGTGTTGTGCTATGACTTTCAGTCGCGCGCGTGTACCATTCCTAGCACAATATTTGCTAGGTATTGAACCCATAGTTAGGGTCAACTCTGTGAGAGACCTGGGCGTTAATTTTGATACACGTCTGAATTTTCATGAGCATATGAACGTACTCGCTGCCGATTGTTATCGTAGGTTAGGTTTTGTTCTGCGGAATGCCCGTAAATTTCACGATGCCGGTGCTATGAAACTGGTCTACTCGGCTCTTGTAAGGAGTAAGATTGAGGCGGCGTCTATCGTATGGCATCCACATGAGAGTACTTACGCCTTGCGATTGGAGAAGATCCAAAAGGCTTTTTTAAGATTTTTGTACAAAAAGATCTATGGATATTATCCTTTCCTTTTCCCCACAATATTTTTACTTGGTGCGCTAGGCTTCAACTCTCTGGAAGCTAGGCGTCACTACAATCTTCTGGTCACTGCTTGTCTGATACTGCGCGGTACTTCAGACTGCCCTGAATTAGTGGCTAGAGTTGTAAGACTGTCTGTTCCCGAAGTGCCTAAATACTCGCTGAGGCCCCGTAGTCACGACTTACTGCACCGCTGCACCGTGGGCGCGGTCAGTCGCGCACGACAACTCGCCTCTTGTTCGGGCTCTAAAGTTATTAAATGCGCTTCTGGCATCAACACCTTCTTGTGATCTGTTTGCTGACCGATGGACGAATGTGTGCAGAGAATGTCTGAGGTATTGTGAGACGATTGATAGTAGTAGAATTAGTTCAATCTGTTAATACTTTTTTTTTGTTATTTTTTTAAGTATTTTTATTATTAATTATTTAGTAAAAATATTTTATGGTGTTAAATTTTTCTGTTAAAATGTTATTTCATAGCGCCTTGGTGTACCTACTGTAATGCTATGATCCTATTGTGTAAATAAATAAATAAATAAATTAAAGGATGAATCATGCTGGACCGTGCCCTGCCCGAGGCCCAGACGAGGCTATGATTCAAAACTTCACGAACATTTTATATGACGCAATGTGGCCTGTTTCTTGACTCAAATCACTGTTACTTGGAGGCTTTACCTAATTTCTTATACAGTGAAGGTCTTTTGGAAGTGAAATGTCCGATTTCTGCTTCTAAAATGGACTTTGAAGAAGACGTGCGCACAAAAAAAGTTAAAGGAATTATATGCAATGATGTTACATGTGCAACAATAATTCAAAACCATTACTGGTTTTACCAAATAAAAGGCCAGTTTTATATTACAAATAAAAATATTTGTATACTTGACATACCTATGGACTTGCCCAGATCACCCTGTAAAAGTTATGAAGATACGAGTGTATATAGAGAAAAAAAAATTGGCAAGAAAATATGCTACCGGAGCTGCAGGCGTTTTACGAAAGGTGTGTGCTCCCTGAAATTATTGACTCGAGGAAAGCTTGGTCAATGCCATTACGCGAAATATATTTCTAACTAGCTGTTTCATCCAAACGCTGCTAGTGATCCAATAATTGTAAGCGAAAATGTGTTATCCGTTCCACCCCTATATCGCAAAAGAAGAATGGTTGTAATGTATAAATGTAAATAAAATATATTTGTTTTCAAAGAAATCTATTATTCCTGTAAGTACAGGAATAATAGATCACCTGATCGATACAATACATCTTTAGTAAAAACGCTGATAAGAACAATATAGTATTACCACAGAATAACTAATAGGTATTAACCGCTAAGACGTACAACCTGGAGTCATAGCTTCTAATTTAAATAATGGGCGCTAATTTTATTATCCACAAACATTGTTTGAGCTATAGGGTAGCAGAAATCTCTTTATTTACCGAACTATTAGTCGTAAAACACGTAACCCTGAACTTAACGCACACAATTGCGCACGTATAAAGACGACGTTTGTATTTCGTCCATGGTATCTGTGTGGTAGTAAGAACTCGGCCTTTATTTGGAAAAGTGGTCTAAAAATGGTCCGAGGCGTGCTAAGGATCAAGACCGTTTAGTCGACTTGTTTGCAGCGCAGTACCTGCCTCACCTACACAGAATATAATAATAGTAGTTGGCAGCCAGAAATACCAAACTTTGCGCTGAATCAAAATGTGATAGCGCTCTTAAGGCTTACCTAAGTGCACGAAAGGAGCCTCTGAGGCGCAGTTTATTCTTTTCACCACATTGGTTAGAAATAACTAGTGACACGATAAGAAAAACACGTAAGAAATATCAAAAAACGTAAAAATACTTTGAAAAATTCTTAATAGACATATATTTTTATTAATATTGTTGTCCGTTTTAATTATAGTTAGTTATATTCATGATTGATAACACCATAGTATGTTTAAGAAATAATATAAGAAATAACTAAAATTGGTTAATTTGATAAGTTGTAGTAATAAATTATTACTTAGTTAAGTAGGAAATTAGTTAGGTACTAAATTACGATAACAGTGCTCCTATTAAAATATTGCTGTGCTCTAACAGGGTTTATTTTTGACACTAAAACAATGTACACAATTACAGCCTAAATGCAATAATCATTTTTATTTCTATAAGTCAGTTAAGTTCCCTACTAAAGGACCTTGACCTATACTTAAAGAACGCTATCTATACATTCGACAAGACCTTTCACGCAGCTTGTAGCTAACATTACAATGAAGACATAGACAGACTACAGACACCATAACTACTCGAGACGAGGCAAAACTGTCCTCCTTAAGTTAGTGTTCGGCAATTCTCGGTATGTCTCGGATATTTCCGGTAAGTCTCGGCGATTCTTGGTAAGTCTCGGTGATTCTCGGTATGTCTCGGCGATGCAGTAGTCTTTTTAAGAATACTGAAAGGTTTCCGTTCAGCCAGTACCAGGCAATTTTTCTATAGGTCATGGACTTGACCTTCAGACTTTATAACATCGTTACCGGAATCGGTCATTATCTCATACGAACATAAGAAATAACGTACTATGGTAATTGACGGTTATAAAATCTCTCAAGCCAGATGCCGGTGTCTAACGACAATATAATGAGTTTAAACAGTATTTTAATGATATAAAAATGGGTTTATCGGTCGGTCATTGATGCAAGGTACCCCTTTCGCATTTTGTGGTCATGCCATTCTTGCTATATTGATAGTTAACACCCTCTTTCAAAGTGATCCTTATGATTGTTACTACATAGTATAAAACAAAGTCGCTTCCCGCTCTCTGTCTGTCCCTATGTATGCTTAGATCTTTAAAACTACGCAACGGATTTTGATGCGGTTTAATAGACTGAGTGATTCAAGAGGAAGGTTTATATGTATAATACATGCATAATATAGTAGAGAAACAATGATAATTTTATAGGTTTCTAATGTGATGTCGTAAATAAACACATTTTTTGAGCTTACATTGCAAACGCTGGCTGAACCCTACAAGATAGATCAAAATAATGTACTACAGTATTGTACACCTTAAAAAGGTCTACAAAAAAGTCCGCGATGGTATATGTCTATCTCTTAGTTTATGTTATTCCCCTAGATAATGTTGTATATAAAGACATTATGTAGTATATTTAGTATCAGCATTGCACCCGTGCGAAGCCGGGTCGGGGCGGGTCGCTAGTATTGAATAAAGTATATTTTGACTTGACTTTGACGTGACTCTTCAGGACTTAATTTTTATGTAGTAGCATTATAACTGCAGCAACATTAAAATACATAATTATGACCGAAGTTATGATGATGCAATATAAAATGTGATGTACGACAGTGGCAGCACATAATATGCTGTCAGACCTCTACAAAAAATGGCCACTTCCAAACTAAATATTTATCAAAATAATGTCTGTATCAAAAAACTGTAAAGAAACCTCCTTGTATCTTTAAAATACCTATGACGATATATCACACGATAGGGTAAAATAAAATTAAATAATATTAAACCCACTTTACATGCATGGTTTTTTATTTAGGAACATTTTTAATCGACTTCAAAAAAAGGAGGTTATTCAATTCGACCGTATATATATTATTTTATGTGTGTTCGCGGATGACTTTGTCGTTTATGAACCAATTTTGTTGGAAAGGAGATATCCCAAGGACAGTCACGGGAACTCCACAATGTTTTACAGTAGCTATCTTGTGTATATAAATGAAGTCGGTTGTCTTTTAAGTTTTTGAAACGTAATTATTTATTGTAATTATTGTAAGGGACTAATACGTATTACCGTGTAATTTTGTCACGATTATAATTTATAGTATGTGAGCAAGAGCTCTGATTAGTGGCGAACAGACAGACAGAGAGACAGACTGACATATCGAAACTACCCTTATAGTTTCGATATGTCAGTCTGTCTCTCTGTCTGTCTGTTCGTTCCTTGTGGGCTTCGAAACTCGCCAAAACACGCCATAGAGTATAATAGATTTTTATTACTTTCAAGCTATGAAATAATTTAACATTCAAATACTATCATTATATGTATAACCGAAGTTCTAATAGTAGCAACATAATAATAACTCTGTAACTTTGTCTGTCTGTTTGTTACGTTTTCCTGCCTAAACCGCTGAACCAATTTTGATGAATTTTGGTATAGAGATAGATTGAACCTTGGAGAAGGACATAGGCTACTTTTTATGTAGGTACCACACGTGTATAGCCGCGGGCAGCAGCTAGTATAATATAAATACGCTGTAGTACATAACATGCATTAAAAACGATAACTTAATAACAACAAACCGCAATTAAATAACGACGACGACGACCTCTGTGGCGCAGTGGGTGAAGGCCTGCCTGAGACACAGAAGGCTGTGGGTTCGATTCCCGCCGCGGGACAAATGTTTGTATGATCTGCAACTATTTGTCTCGGGTCTGGGTGTTTCTATGTATAATATGTATGTATTTAATAAAAAAAAAGTATATAAGTAGTATATCAGTCATGTGGTACCCATAACACAAGCTCTGCTTACTTTGGGGCCAGATGATGCTGTGTGAAATGTCCGGCATTATTATTATTATTATTATTATTATTTATATCATTATCATATTATAGTAAAAAGTATAACCTATAACTAAATTATATGAATACGAAAATTAGTGCCCGAGGGCTAAAAGAAAATTAGATTAGGTTTTAAGTGATCCAGCAGACTAATTGTGATTTGATTGCTCTTACATATTACTTTAGCAGATGTTTTAATGGCCTTAGAAAACGTTCTTAGATATTTCTATTTCGATTTAAATCATTCGACCCTGTATGTACTACCACTTAAGACGCAGAAAACCCTCTATCACGAGCCATCAAGTTTTGAAAAGCCGGGACGTGCTCTCCGAAGCAAGGAAGCGCTTAGCTGAATCTGCAGACGTCCCCCATCAAAAGCCAAGTCAAAGTATTCTTTATTCAATACTAGCGATCCGCCCCGGCTTCGCACGGGTGCATACTGATGCTAAATATACTACAGAATGTCTTTATATACAACGTTATCTAAGAGAATAACATAATCTAACAGATTGACATATACCATCGCAGACTTTTTTGTAGACCTTTTTAAGGTGTACAATACTGTAGTACATTATTTTGATCTATCTCGTAGGGTTCAGCTAACGTTTGCAATGTAAGCGCAAAAAAATGTGTTTATTTACGACATCACATTAGAAACCTCTAAAATGATCAGTGTTTCTCTACTATATTATCCATGTATTATACATATAAACCTTCCTCTTGAATCACTTTATCTATTAAAAAAACCGCATAAAAATCCGTCGCGTAGTTTTAAAAATCTAAGCATACAAAGGAACAGACAGACAGCGGGAAGAGACTTTGTTTTATACTATGTACTTAATAATGAAAATCACAAGGTCCACTTTGAATCGTCTAATTTACATGCTAGTGAATCTTGGTGCCGGTTCCTCCTAACCCCAGTTCAAGAAGAATCCGGCAAGAAACTTGTCTGGCCTTAAATCCAAGGACGGAACTTAGATAAGGTTGCTTAACCTCGTTGATCTTTTATAGGAACTAAGGTAGATATGCCGCGTGTGCTTCAGTAGATAGGTGATAGAACTCGTCCTATACCTATCTCATAATTGTTTGGCCATGCGTTGGCTATCTTCTTAGTTCTGTTGAACCAGTGTGGTGAAAGGATTAAAGTGCTCGTCAGAGGCTCCATTCATGCACTTAGCATATGCCTTCATACTTTCTAGGTTCTAAGACAAGCCGGTTTCCTCAAGTTTTCCTTCGTTTGAGAGTATAGAACACATACATTTTTCGAACAGAAAAATCCATTGGTGTACGACCGGATTCGATGCTACGACCTTAGCCTCGACCATCAGAACACCAGTGATCAGTCTCTCAGTTGGTTTCAGTCAGTCAGAAATCTAACGTGATTTAACATTTTATTGAACTATATTACGAACACTTAGACTTTCACGCATTCCCTACACAAAATCCATACTTCTGTGCTTATTTTGTGAAAAATAGACTTTTTAGAGACTAGGGTATACATGGAATCCACATGCACTCACCCTCAAACACTCAGTCACACTCACACACACACACAACTTTTAACTTTTTGTGTGTGTGTGAGGGAGATAGTGTTTTTAAATACTTTTTATTAGTATATGTTTATTAGTAAGGATTCTTTGTATGTGGATAGACACAAGAGTTGAGGTAGACCTAAAAAAATATTGATGAACTGAACCCGCCTGTGCCGACCGTACTGAGTGGGATAAGGGCAGGACGATAATAAATAAATAAATATTAGTGAACAATGCACACAACACCTTCTAGCCCCAAACTAAGCATAGCTTGTATTATGGTGACCAGATGACTGATAGAATACTTATATACTTTTAAATACATAAATACGATACTTTATAACACCTAGACACCCAGACAGAACAAATGAACCCTCAACCTACAGCGCAGAAGACAGAGCTACTACCAACTGAGCTGACAGTCCAGTCCATTAATGATGATGATGATAATTGTTAGCCTTAGAAGAATATACGTGCATTATAAAGAACAGCTGCGTTTAACATAGTAAATTAGCCTTAATTAGGGAACAAATCATTACATCGATAGCCCAGTAGGTAAAATATATGAGTAAAATACACTCTTATCTATTGAACTTTACATAATTTAGTAGGCCAGTCGAACTTTAGGTATGATTCATATGATAATGCTTGTGGAAAATTCTATTGATATAACGGAACCGTCGTGCTATAGAAGGCACGCTAAGCTGTCCTTGGTCCCGGCTATAAAAAGTCGATAAACCATGAAATGACGAAGACCGTTTAGAATCTATACTAATATTATAAATGTGAAAGTAACTCTGTCTATCAGTTTGTTACGTTTTCACGCCTAAACCGCTGAACCGATTTTGATGAATTTTGGTATAGAGATAGATGGTACTTTGGAGAAGGACATAGGCTACTTTTTATGTAGGTACCACGCGTGCGTAACCGCGAGCAGCAGCTAGTATTATTACATATGATTATATTGATGATAAGAAAGCATGGACTCATATTGCTCTACCCTCTAGCGATAAGAACAATATGACTACCTAATTGCAAACGACTGTTAGTTGTCTCTCAAAATTTGGTGGTTTTTCGTTTGTAAAAACAAATCTAGAAATATCTCCGAAAATAATGAGTAGGAAGGTAAGTTTTGAATTACAATTTATTAGAAATATTTATTAGAAATATTTGCCATTTATGAATATATTTCAATATTTCAAAAAAAACATACAGATTTGAAGAAAAATTATGATGTCCATATATTGCCCAGAGCCTGTTTGGTCAACAGATTTTTGCTGTTTCAGAGAGTTACGAGTATATAGTATACTCTAGATAGACTAGAGCAAACTTTATAAGAGCTTTTTGGCTTATCAGATGGAGTAAGAGGATGGATTCAAAAGAGATGAAATCGAAAAAAAGGCGATTTTCGTGGAATAAAGTCAGGAAGAGCTGAAAAAAGAAGGAGGAGATTTTAAATTCACCGTCTTCCTCACGAAGACAGCCTGAGGTTGCCATAAATTTACTATCACAGAATTGGAATTCACCAATTCCTTCCGGGAGTAGAGCAGTGGAAGTTCCTTCTGCAGGACAGGACTCAGGAGTAGGTGATTCAAATAATAATGTTTTAGGAACCAATAATGCAGAGTCGTCTTTATCAGAATCTGAAGAAGATGAAGATGGTATTGATGATGATTGGAAGAAAATTTCCCTCATAAGGCATCGGTTGATAAATTTGATGATATTTCAGCAAAAGCAAACCAAACCTTTCCAAACAGAAGTAGTCCTCTTGTTTTTTATTTTAAATGTTTTTCTCTAATGATGTTATATCTCTAATTTTAGAGCAGACCAATCTATATGCTGCACAGAACAAACAGAAGAACTGGGTTGATGTCTCTGCTGAAGAAATATAGGCTTTTTTGGAATGTTGGTTCTAATAGGTGTGCACCCTCTTCCTAATATAGATTTATAATGGTCAACAGACCCATTATTTTGTGTCCCAGACGATCTGCGGCTTACTGATTTCGGATCCCACCTCCTTGGTCCACATTTTCCAACATTCAGAAAATGCAGACCTTGCAGCAGCAAAGAAAACAGAAATGAATCAAAGATCCAATGCATCCGGTGCGAAGTTCATCTTTGTGCTGTCCCATGTTTTGCAGAATTCCATAAGTCATAGTAAGGCTCTGTCCAAATAGTGGACACCATGTTTTTTTTATTAATTTTCAGACTTTTTTAAATTTCGAAATAAAGGAATCCTACTTGTCTCATTTCTGTGATTTTTACTTTTATATCTTCATATGTCATTTTTTCGTGCGTGCATTCCAGCGTTCATCGATTTTGAAGACGTTATCACGTCAAAAAACATTTTAAAATGTCATAAATTAAATTTTTATTTATTTCCAAAGCCATAAAATAAAATTAAGTCTTCTATTTGTTAGAAATTGTTTTAATGATCAGTTTTATTTATAGGTAGGTACTCTGTTATGAAAACAAGACCTTATTAAAATATTATATAATATAGTGAAAGTGAAAGCCACTTTCAACAAACTTAAATTATTATTTTTTACAAAAAGTTTGAACTTACCTACTGAGACCATTTTAGGTATTGAGTCTTATAAATCTTGAGGTACCTAACTCTTTTAACTCAATAATAATTATCTTCATAAAGTTTTCATCAGCAGTCATAAGTTTACAACAAAAAAGTCTCTTAACTTATTTGATCTAAATTTTATGTTCTTAAATCAAAAAAACTGAACCTCTATAAAGTTTTAATAAGTCTTACATTATTTATTTCTTAATTTTTTTCTTGTGTCGGTATATAAAAACTACCCCTAGCCGTAAGCACCTTAACTCATTATAATAAAAACCGAACGTATGTAAAAACCGAACGGTGTAAAGTCGAATAAGATATAAAAAAAAATATCGTATTATTAGAGATAATGACGATGCCACTTAAAAGTGCACAAAAGTGGCATCAACACAAAATAATTAGTAAAATGCGCACTATATTAGTTTAAAAGTTGATTTCAATGTAATAAAATCAGTTTTCAGAACTGTAAGTACAAGCGAATAGAGTTATATTTGATTAGTTGTGATAAAGCTATCGAAAGGCGTAATCAAATCTATGAAAATAAGACTAGTAACCCCCCCTTTATGATAATATCTCAAAAAGTGCACTAAAGTTGCAACCTGTCTCATTGAAATTGAAATTTAGAAAATATGTCACATAATGCGACACATTTTCTTTAACGTACCATAGAAACCCCAGAACGAAACAAGACGAAACACGCAGTCTACAGACGTTTGTAGTTTGCTACCCATACATTAAAATCAGTTTTATGCCATTTACTCCTGAACTATAAGTCTAGGCACTAATTATAATAGAATAACATTTGCTTAGTTTTATTATAGCAATCGAATGGCATATTCAATATTATCAAATAACGACTTAGAAAATATTAGTACCCTTTATCCGACCTCTTGTATGGAGTCAAACCACTGTGCGGCGGCTGCCCAAGACTTGAAATTTTTAAAACCGGACTACAAATGAAACCCCGCCCGGACGCCCTCTAAACTAGGACAAATCCGGGGAAACCCGGACGGATGGCAACCCTAGGTTCAGCCAACGTTTGAAATTAAAGCGCAAAAAAAATGTGTTTATTCACGACATCACATTAGAAACCTCTTAAATGATGAGTGTTTCTCTACTATATTATGCATGTATTATACATATAAACCTTCCTCTTGAATCACTCTATCTATTAAAAAAACCGCATCAAAATCCGTTGCGTAGTTTTAAAGATCTAAGCATAGGGACAGACAGACAGCGGGAAGCTACTTTGTTTTATACTATGTAGTTATATAAAAATATATTAAAAAAAACGTATGATACTTTATTACACCCGGACACAAATCAAACATCTATGTTCATTACACAAATGTTTGTACTAGGATATCCATAACCTACAGCGTAGCAGGCAGTTACAACCAACGGAGCTGTGTGTCAGGTTCGTTTGTTTATTGCAACCTTGAAGTTGAAGCTCCAGGTCGATTGGGGGTAGATTTATGGGGTCAATAAAAGCTGGTGTTACTTCAGCGCGTTTAATACATAACGGTCTCGTTAAGTGGTTACGGCGGAATTAGAAACAAGAATACAATCTCACTCACTGACTGGCCTGTTAGCTCAGTTGGTAGTAGCTCTTTCTTCTGCGCTGTTGAAGAAAGAGCTGTGATGAACATAGGTGTTTGTTCTGTGTCTGGCTATAAATCATCATAAGTATATTTAAAATATATAAGCCCTAGCTGCTGCACGCGGCTTCGCACGCGTGGTACCTACATAAAATTAGCCTATGTCCGTCTCCACTGTCACAAGTATCTCTATACCAAAATTCATCTAAACCGATATAACTTTTAAAACTATCATGGTTTTGCACATAATTTTCACTCAAAACGGGATATTTACACGGTTCAGCGGTTTAGGGGTGAAACGTAACAAACAGACAGACAGATAGATTTACTTTCACATTTATAATATTTAGTAGTAGGGATTCTATCAGTCATCTGGTCACCATAGTACAAGCTATGCTTAGTTTGGGGCTAGATGGAGTGTGCATTGTCCACAAATATTTGTTTATTTAACTTTCTCATGTGTTCCAACTCCCAAGGTAATGTCTCAGCGGCTAGCTAGACTTTAGTCTATGGAGGCTAGACCGAAAGTGAGGTTACTTCAGTTCTGTTAGAAGGTCACAGAGATATGAATTATATCTATCTGTACATCTGTAGCATTGCAAAAGCACTTAAGATAATTTTAAAAACAAAAAAGAAAAACGACTTCTACTTTATAATTTTTCTGAATTCGTAAACACCACTTCAAAGTCACAGGAAAGCAGTCACAGGAAAGCAGCATTAAATTTAGTTTACTTGAATGACATAAAACATTAAATAGATGGACAAATATTTAGTACTATTCCGCTAATCTTAGTACTAAATATTTGTCCATCTGTTTAATGTTTTGTAATGGATTTCCGCAAAGTCACGCCTGAATCAATTATCTATCTTGGATGACATATTTTTTTCAGCTATTTTGATTTAAAACCAAACCACTTAATGCACCGATTTTGATGAAATTTCTTTAGGAAAAGCATAACGGAAAAGAAAATATACCTTACGGAAAATATGACCTTTTAAATGAAAAAGTATTTATTCAGATCGGTTAATAACTGACAGAGTTATGAGGTAACAAACACAAAAAAAATTAAAATACAACCTATAATTGAGAATTTCTCCTTTTTTGAAGTCGGTTAAAAATAATATACTTAATTTAAATAGAGATAAAGATAAAAAAAAAATATTGAAAGTTTTTGTTCTGGTACAATATAAGTAACTTATAGACTAGACTAAAATATCCAGTTACACTTCTGCTGCAGTCGTATCAAAAAAAAACAAAAAGAGGCCAGGGTAGACCTGTTCCCCACACGAGGACTGAAGAGCCTGTATTGTCGGGACACGAGGACTCCCATGGTAATATCACTGGTGGTATAGTTGTAGGACCCTAGTCTTCTGATCATAAGAGCTTGAGTTTGAACCAGAGGCTCTAGACAAGATCCACTTTCTACTGTCGTTAAGATCTGCGAATATATCAAATTCTATGGATATGAGAGTAGCTTACGATAAGTCAATGACTGAAGCGTAACTGTAGCTCAGATTCCCATACAATCTGATCTTTCTGCAATGCGTGGAGGAAAACAAAGCGTAAGGTACTGGTCTAGACCATAAGGTCGTGCACCAAGATTATTGTGCACACTGCCAGAGCTTTCAAAAGGAAAAAAATCGCGAGAAAACTGGCATATCCTTAATCAAAACAAACTAATGTGTATCATCGGATGAACGGATCGGTGTTTCTAAAAATTTACGAACCTGTTAAAAAATGACCTCCGAAAATAGATCTTCATATAGTTCTTCCTATATTTTCAAAACGAAAGTGAACGCTCGCGGCAACGCACGGACCGCGGATCAAACTCACCCTGATGAAGATTCTCTACTAGATGAATCGAAACAGTGTCGGTGCCTCCATCGACTAAATAATACGTGAGTAAAAGCCGTGTTTATCAAAATGTATAGTTCTTCCTATGATAGCATCTGCCTAGAGCCACTCGATAGATAGAGATACAATCTTTGACATCCCATTTTACCCCTTTGTTAGGGTTATTTTGAAAAATCCTGATACACGTGTCCATTTATTTTGCATTTTATTTATTCATATCAAGTTTCATCAAATAGCACCACACGTTAAAATGTTTCATACTTTCGTTTTCACCCCTTTTCACCCTCTTAGGGGTTTAATTTACAAAAATCCCACCTTAGTGGGTGGTTTTGCTGTAAAAGGAAGCTACATTCCAAATTTCAGCTCTCTAGCTTTAGCGGTTTCGGCTCGGCGATAATGAATCAGTCAGTCAGGTTAAGCTCTTTTATAGGAATAGATTGTTGCATATTTTTATTTGCAATTTTTTTTTATATGTAGATATTCTACTATTCGTGGCGAAGACAAATCCAACAAATCAAAAATCATAAAAATCGGTCCTGCCGTTCTAGAGTTATAAATGGTGTTACTAACACGACTTTGTTTTATACCTATATATATGTTTTTAGGGAGTTAGCCTTCTGTACTTGTGATAAGTAGGTATCGTTGTATATTGCCTTTTTAATACATATCCAATGGTTTGTATCTCTTGTTAAAAACACGCACTTAACCCTCTAGGGTAAATGCACTTTGGTTTCATTTGAGCAGGTATTTACTTTAAATAAAAACGTCAAGCGTGTATCGGACGCACCGTGAAGGCTTCCAAAGACAGTACGGTCTAGAATGAGTAGTGGTCAGATCCTAAATCAATTCAATACCATATAGTTAGCAAAACCGTATGAATTTAGTATTGACTGGCCGTCAGCTCAGTTGGCTCTGCCTTCTGCGCTGTAGGTTGAGGGTTCGATTCCCTCCCAGGATAAACATTTGTGTGAAGAACATCGGTGTTTATTCTGTGGCTGGGTGTTATAAAGTAACAGATGTATATGTTTATAAATATATAAGTATTCTATCAGTCATCTGGTCACAATAATACAAGCTATGCTTAGTTTGGGGCTAGATGGTGTTGTGTGCATTGTCTCCACCCAATATATATTTATTTTTATTTTAGTATGGAACTTTCATGATTTTTTTAAAGGCTTACAAATCACTCTGTTACACATAATCTTGTGAAACCTTATTGGCAGTGATATTTTTTTCAAAGTTTACCATTATATGCTACCTATTATCAATACTTTTTGAGAAATTGATGTGTGCTATACTTAACAGTACTCTGAAACGGTGAAGGAAAACATTAAACATCGTGACGAAAGATATATTGACGACTTCTGTGGCGCAGTGGGCGAAGGCCTACCTCAGACGTAGAAGGCCGCGGGTTCGATTCCCGCCGCGGGGCAAATGTTCGGGTCTGGGTATTTTTCTAAGTATAATATGAATTCGTTTACAAAAAAAGTATATACCTAAGTAGTAGGTATATGTGGTACCCACAAGCTACGCTTACTTTGGGGCTAGATGACATTTTGTTAAATGTCCAGCAATATTCATTTATTATTTTATTAGCGATCGAAAGGAGCCTCTGGCGCACTTTAATCCTTTCACCACACTGGTTTCGAAAAATTTATGACCCGACAAGAAGAAGAAGGGTACTACGAAGTCGCGGCAGACCGCGAACCAGGTCGGGGGACGAGCTCACCAAATTCCGCGCCGACTGGACAATCTTAGCGCGGGAATGGGATGAATGGAGAGAATGGGGACCTTTGCCCAGGAGTATGACAGTGTAGGCTGATAATAATAAATAAAATATATATTAATAAGGATTCCTCGTAGACTACGGAACCCTAAAATTTGATAATGAAACACACTAGGATGAATAAACGAAGTGCTAAGTGAATACAAAGAGTGTTGTCAGTACATAATGAGTCACACGTCATTGCGTTTAGGTATGTTTTTGATTACTAGCACTTTTAGTTAGGTAAACAGTATATGAACAAAGCAATAGAGACAAAAAGTATGATACTGCTATCAAAACACTTGCTTTACATAAATGACTAGCTGGTGACTATGGCTTTGCTTGCATGGTACGTAGAAAAAGTCAAAGTCAAAATATATTTTATTTGTGTCGGGTCTGGGTGTTTCTATGTATAATATGTATATATTTAATTTTGCATTGATTACTGAACATAAATATCAAAGCATCTCCCTTGCATTAAGTTTCTCACTGTATAATGTCTTGTTTTGAAACCGAGTTGGTTTTTCTGCGATACAGGCTAGACCTAGTGCATAACCCCCTATTGAAACTGTATTAGATTGTAATTTTGGGGAAATAAACTTTATTATTTTTATTATCAAAATAATTGAATCACGCAGAAGGTTGCGGGTTTGATTCCCGCCACGAGACAAACATTTGTATGATCTGCAAGTATTTGTTTCGGTTCTAAAATGCATGTATTTAGTATTATCAGTCATGTGGTACCCATACCACAAGCTCTGCTTACTTTGGGGCCAGTTGATCCTGTGTGAAATGTCCGGCATTATTTATTTAAGTATTTATTGACATAAGAATGACAAAGACAGACCTTGATATATGATTATAGGATAGTGGATAAATCTTAATTTACAAATTAACAGAGTAATATTTTGTGAAACTCTTGAGTTACAACAATTTATTAGATGTTTGGCCAGGGGAAATCAAATCACAGATTATTTGCAAAATCTATATCAATACTATACTATCAATAAAAGATTATACATAAAAGACTATTTCAACACTGTGATTGACTATTTCAACACTAACATATCAGCTATAGCTGCTTGTCTATTATCAATAAATAAATAAAAAATATCATCAGTGTTTCCTTAGGTAGAATACAGGTGGAAGGGTTATATAGGTATCTTTTTTGCTGGACACTACAATAGTTAAAAAGACATAGAATATAGAACTAGTAGAAAGTAGACTAGTAGAAAAAAGAACAGTGTTATGCTAGTCCGTAGCACAATGGGCAGTCTTATTCTTATGTAGCAATCTCTGCCAGACAACCTTGAGATAGTGGTAGATTATAAGTATGTACTAAATTTTAATTACACTTTTTAAGTCAAAACGTCAATGTCCTTACTTAGAAATGTCTCAACTACTGTCAAAAATTAATCACAGTTTAAAATAGTGTTATTCCTTTTTGTAAGATGACAAATAGTGACAGGATGAATCTTAAGGCAGTGTTTATATGTAACAGGAGTTTGTAAGGCCGCATATCTCTTAATCTAGCCAAGGAAATCTTTATGGTGGTTTTAGCAGACTTTAAAATTGAACAGTACAATATTGATATCTTCCATCATTTGTTCGAAAAATTATGAGCATATTAGTTCGGAAAATGGTTGGTTATGATGAGAGATATCGTAGCCTATAGGTAGGTAATAGCAATAGATGTAACAGTTGCACAAGAACTGGTCTTATGCATAGATACCATTTTATTTACCATCTTACACAACGATAGAACGGGTTAGACGATTGCTTCCAACAATAATTTTATTAGCGTAAAACATTTCTTTGTTTCAAGTTTATTTCTATGATCTCTTACCAAATATGTATGTTGAGTGACGAACTGGGTGTTCTGAAGGTTTGTTAACGCACAGATTTATCTAAATTCTACGTTGGAGTAGAATAAAAACTATTGTTATGATAACACAGCCCGCAACCGAAACTGCGCCAATTATTTATTTGTCGATAAACAATAGGAGCAACTCAACACAACTTCACGAAACGCAATACGCCACTACGCCAGTCACTGGCACTGGCAAAACATTAAAATAACCCGCGCCCGCGATTGACGAAAACGAACGACTGACGTGCGTGAGTGAGTGAGTGACTCAGGGTCTCCAGATGAGATTGGCAAAATTACCTCATATCAGATTAGTTTTTCCCCAAAATTAAAATATTGGTATTAATATTATATAACATATTTTATTATTCGTTTTCCTAAAATGTATACCTGATTTAATAATAATCTACCAATTTAATTTTACTTGTTAGTAGGTTATTTGATAGATAGATCAAATCAAACACATTGAAACTCCACAAAAATTTTGTAAGACTTTTACAACAGAGAGGAATATTTCATCATTATAATATTGTAAACTTATATAAATTGCATAAAACAAAATGCCAGAAGATAGGGTACTAAAATAAAACAAAATTGAACCCTACTTCATATAGAAAGGGAACCAAACCCAGGTAGGTGGCTTACTTTTATCAACTTTTAGTTTAACCCCAAGCAGCTTTGAGTACGTAAAACTTTTAACAAAATTTTCTTTATTGCAAGACTTTACCATTATAACAGTACACAAACAAAATGGAACGTGACTCAAGGCTCTTTCATGTTTCACAAATACTGCTCGTTGCAGAACTTCTCGAATAGTATGAGGGCTTAAACTAAGTGCCCCCTATTTTTAAGCCTCATCACTGTTCTTGTGCTAGTAGCGACGACTTGAAAACATCAACATGCCTAGTGTGCTTGAGCCTTGGTAAGCTAAGATGACTTTGATCCCCTGGAAAAGGTGACATGTTGTGGTGTGGGATGCCAGTGATGACACGCTGTTGACTCATCTCAGTAGGGCCATTACTAGGGCTAGATTTGTCTAATTTGTCTAATTTGGCTAAGATTTGTTATAGATAACTTAATTTTCAATAATATAAATTACGTATACGAGACATATTCCCGAGTTTTGCATAATATTTTTTTCCCGAATGTCTCAAAGGAAACCCATATCTGGAAACTCTAGACAAAGTGACGTGATAACTAACTGACTTTGACTTTGACTTAATTACTACAGAAGTACAAATTGGAGTTGACATTCACTTCACGTTCGACTCTTCTGCTGACTTTGTGTGTTAAACTGACGCCCACCCATCCAACCCAAGTTTGATTGAAGCTTGATTGAAGACGCAGGGTAATACGTATACGTATAATCTAGCAATAACGCCATTAATATCTGAGAAATCAGCCTCAAGTCGTGAAAACAACTTGGGAAAGTTCGAAGGTTAAAATACACTTGATAAAATAAGCGGTGATCGTCCAATGCACGCCAATTGCTACTTGTCGCGAGCTACGTAATCTGGAAGCCGTATTGGGGCTACCTCCTCATTACGAACCTCGAAATCATATATTTTCTCTATCTTCTCTATCCTCAACAGGATTTTACATGATTTTAATGATCTTTTATGCTCGAAACATGCTTGTAGTCCGGTCAATATAGACATTTAAAATAACAAAAATTCCCGGAAAGCCAAATATTGGTGGAGAGCTGGGGTTTACCATTACAAATAAAGTTTTAAAAGTCCCCATCGATCCTATGTGTGCTTCAAAAGTTATTCGGGGTCAAAGGTCAAAATTTGAGGTTTTTTGGATTTTTTTCGAAAACGGTAAGTTTTATCAAAAAAACCTCAAACCAAAGTTGTAGATCTTAAAATTCTCTACAAATATGGTTCTAATGATTTTTTCCTAAGAGTTACCATTCGTGAGATATTGCGATTCTAAGAGTCACACTATACATGATATGCACATATAAGCCACGTATATACATATCAGGCACTTAAGATATGTATAAATACATATCTGTGTCTCTTTTATGTATACTATACTATCCTGAAAACATTTATTGAAAAGACAGTCAGTCCCTAACTGAATCCCCTCTACCCACGTGGCCTTGAAAAACATCTGGCTATTCTGTCTCTTTCTATTGTCCGTAGGTCTCGTTCATATACCTGTTTCTTTTAGTGCTAAAGGTTCAGTTCAAGTAAATATACGTACTTATTACAAGCATCTACCATTTAAGTTATATGTGTTATTTTATAGCTCGAAAAAATGTCTCAGTTTTGCTTTATTTGCAATAAACTTTTAACTGAAAATAAAACAGTTGTGGTTGATCGTGGAATGCCAAATTTAAGCCAACCGTTTTCGAAAAAAATCAAAAAAACCCCGAATAACTTTTGAAGCACACATAGGATCGATGGGGACATTTAAAACTTTATTTGTAATGGTAAACCCCAGCTCTCCACCAATATTTGGCTTTCCGGGAATTTTTGTTATTTGACCACTATTTTTATGTCTAAATTGACCGGACTATTTAGGCGGTAGAGGGGTACAACGACGATGACAACGACACTGATATCCCAAAAATGGCCACTTAAAAGTTTAAAATTTATCAACGAATCTGTATCAAAAAACTGTTTTTAGTATCTTTAAAAGACCTATCCAACAATATGTCACACCGATGCCGATGGGCAATAAAATAATAAAAAAATCAACCACTTAGGGGAATACATAAAAACCATTTTTTTATTTTATTTCACAACTATGTAGGAGCCCCTAATACTAGTCCGGTCAATTTAGACATAAAAATAGTGGTCAAATAACAAAAATTCCCGGAAAGCCAAATATTGGTGGAGAGCTGGGGTTTACCATTACAAATAAAGTTTTAAATGTCCCCATCGATCCTATGTGTGCTTCAAAAGTTATTCGGGGTTTTTTTGATTTTTTTCGAAAACGGTTGGCTTAAATTTGGCATTCCACGATCAACCACAACTGTTTTATTTTCAGTTAAAAGTTTATTGCAAATAAAGCAAAACTGAGACATTTTTTCGAGCTATAAAATAACACATATAACTTAAATGGTAGATGCTTGTAATAAGTACGTATATTTACTTGAACTGAACCTTTAGCACTAAAAGAAACAGGTATATGAACGAGACCTACGGACAATAGAAAGAGACAGAATAGCCAGATGTTTTTCAAGGCCACGTGGGTAGAGGGGATTCAGTTAGGGACTGACTGTCTTTTCAATAAATGTTTTCAGGATAGTATAGTATACATAAAAGAGACACAGATATGTATTTATACATATCTTAAGTGCCTGATATGTATATACGTGGCTTATATGTGCATATCATGTATAGTGTGACTCTTAGAATCGCAATATCTCACGAATGGTAACTCTTAGGAAAAAATCATTAGAACCATATTTGTAGAGAATTTTAAGATCTACAACTTTGGTTTGAGGTTTTTTTGATAAAACTTACCGTTTTCGAAAAAAATCCAAAAAACCTCAAATTTTGACCTTCGACCCCGAATAACTTTTGAAGCACACATAGGATCGATGGGGACTTTTAAAACTTTATTTGTAATGGTAAACCCCAGCTCTCCACCAATATTTGGCTTTCCGGGAATTTTTGTTATTTGACCACTATTTTTATGTCTAAATTGACCGGACTATTGATATACTTGAAACTATATTTTATATGATAAGTTTGCGATAGGATCTGAGCTGAAGATGAAGATGTTAACATAATATTTTTATGAGTAGCACGAAACGTAATTGTAAATGTTATAAATTTTCTGTGAAAATTGAAATGTGATTATTATTGAATAGTAGTAGGTATACATAATATCTTATCATGTCTCGAATAAAAAAGTAGTAGATTGAAAATAAACAGGTTTCGATAAATTGTAACAAATGTAAAGATAAGAGTTTTTAAAAAGTCCCGCTTTTTGATATCACGCCCAGTTTGACGTCACAGTACGGGGTTCTCGAGCGAACCGTACCGCACCCTACTTCATCCATACAAAAAGGTTTCAAGTCAAGATGGTGAATTTTCAATAGCTCTTAAACTAGAGGACTAAAGTCTGTTTTCGTCTAAAGATAATTTTGGTAAGTTATATTTCTACTAGATGGCGTCGCGTATGCTAAGTTCACAAGACCAATCAGATTCCAGGGACTTTGACGCAATTTGCAAATGGCCGTGGAAAGGACCGAGCTCGAGGGTGTATGATAGCTAAAGTGGATTGTGCCGTGATAAAAACTTGTGAAAAATACTTTAGATAGTGTGGTGTCGTTTGGATTATACAAAATGTGCCAAAAAGTTAAAATCCAGTCCTAAATGGTGATATAGGTAGCGCCCGCAATTTGTTGGAGCGACGATCGAAGGGACATTTTGCTGACAGAAGGGTAAGGTTTTAGTTTATATTTTGCTAATCCTGCTCCTTTTCGTTGTCTTTCCTTCATGCTTTACATCTGGGATAGTAATAAATGTTATACATTCATTTGTAAAGCCAGGATACGTGTGTAAATTATTCACTGCGACGGGTGTATGTATGAGACTGCCGGTCGTATTTTCGGTACCTACCATCATGAGTCGTGTATTCTCCCAGCTAAGGCCTTGTTTATTGAGTAGTTCATGTCACGTACTCCGTTCTGGGGGGTCCTGAGCCCTTCCTAGCCCGCCGGATGCGAGGATATTGAACATTATCGGGAAAGTTGCGTGTCTCTGCTATAAGTACTTGCGTATAGAAAGGTAATGCCCGCCCTGTTGCAAATTTCATCGATTTGTGGTTTTTATCGGTTGTAATTGGGCATTCCGCTCTTGTAAATGTGTTGTACGCATACTTTTGCGTTGTTACTGCAGTTTGCTGTGAATCAATATTATAAATAAACGTATTTGTTGCTAAATTCTAAGTGACTAAAGTGATTCAACTAAATAATTTATTTTAGTAAGTCTAGTTCTTGATGGCTTCTTGAAGGTAGGAAGGAGCCTTACATATCATTAGTAATATCAACTTTCCCCCTGGTAGTGGTCTGGGAATACCAAATGTACAATTGATAATGTACAACCGCAATAAGTAGGTATAACTAGCTCTCCTGCTTGTGACTTCATCCACGCATTTTATATTCATATTATTATAGACCTTTTCTCAGTAGGGGGAAAGGATAAAATGATAAAAAAAACGATTTTGTATTCTGTCTGTATTGACTGTGTTTGTTTGTTTCCTTTTCAATTTAAATACTTGAAATGCTTGAGTACGATGATAGCTGAAAAAGTATAGCACTGTTGCAAATAGCAACACTCTCCTTCGGGTTATAATTCGACATTTTTCTTCATAAAATATAAGTTGATTATTACATATATGTATGTTTAAAATTAGAATAAAATAGTAGGTAAGTAGGTAATATGATATAAATAAAAAAATTGCAACAGAAAATCTTCACAAACATCTTTCAGGTTTGGGTTTGGTTTCCAATCCACTAATAGATTTATCTGCCACTGGGTCTACATCTACAAGTTTTAGATCCATTAGCATTTATAAATAATACTGTCAATATATTTTACTGCTTGGATCTTACAAAAAATACCTCCAAAAAATGGTTACTCTAACTGAAATCAGCTGTTCATTATTATTCTTATACTAAGTAATATATATTTTCCTGCACTTTCCTGTTATTAGGTTAATAGTTTCCTGTTCTACAGTTTCACCAGTTGGGAATACATATATTAGTACCTATCACACTCAAAAAGCCGATAGCACAGGGAATGATAAATCCACCTATCCTATATATATTATAAACTAGCTGCTGTCCGTGTCTTCACACGCATGGTACCTACATAAAAAGTAGTAATGTCCTTCTCCAAAGTCCCATATATCTCTATACCAAAATTCACCAAAATCAGTTCAGCTGTTTAGGTGTGAAAATGTAACAAACAGACAGACAGAGTTACTTATGCATTTATAATATTAGTTAGATATCATAATCAGGTTAAGAATAGCAAGATATAATATAGAAATCCCAAAATGGAACAATAGGATGTTGGAATTTTTTCTTGTGGTGCCATCTAGTCTATTCATAAAATATCTGTTTCAATTGGATCAGTATAGTTCCTTTAAAACTGAACGATAAAAAATATTAGGTATAGATTCTTTTCATATCTGTCTCATGAGTTGAATATTCACCTAAAAATCTATGTTAGCATTTGATTTGGATATTTCCTTATTAGTGGCCTCAATTCTGTTGGCACCAACCTAATATTTTATAATATTTAATTAAGCATTCCTAATTTAGTTAGATGAAGCAAATAGGTTTTAGAAATGAACCAACCGAATCGCCAGCACTTGTATAGGTATATTGAATCTATTAAATTCCTATTCCTCGAATAAATACTTCTTTTGGTCAGCGGTTTGGTCAGTCTATAAGGGCACACATTTATAACATTGTGGCCCGATCATGTAACATTAGAAATAAGTCTTTTCAAGAAGCTAAACATATCATTTATAACTGGTTATTGACTTTAACAGACACAGAAAATATCCTTAAAATCATATCCTACAATTGTATATACTATAATAAGTATATATCATATTATACATATTAAGTATAAATGTATGTAAGTATTTATCCATAATTTTTTTCTATGATATCTAATTCATACATATTTACGTATGTTTAACATATTTATTTACCTATGTATCTATATAATGTGTTTATGTATGTATCAATATACCCAAAGTATATTTTATATCTTAAACATTATCTACATTACCTTTACCAACTTAAACTTATCAGAATGATCCAAATAAATAGTTATGCTGTAAAGTCCCATGATAATCTTAATTTAGTAACTGTTATTTTGTTCCTCACAATACAGGCTGGCCTAGTGTGAGGTCCATCGTTAATACTTACTACAGAGATTAGTAGCAGCCAGCCTAATACATTGTTATCTTGCTTAGGTACTTATTATCTTGTATTGAGTGTTTTATTGTATAAATGTGTATTTGCTGTTAATAAATATGTTTTTACTCTTATCTATTTTAGTTTGCCTATCCATTAAATTTACTTAATTTTTTTTAAATTATTTTTTTCAAATTTATCCTACCTGCTAAATATTATATTTTGAGCAACCATAATGGTCAGAGCTACCGTTTCTGTAAATAAAACTCTGTGCTAAAGAAATATGAGTCAAATTTAAATCTGTTTTTTTTGTTAGGGACAATAGGTTTCTAAATATAACTGTTATGCCATGTCCAGTCCAGGTTTCCATTTGTATGCATATTTTCATTTCATTCAATAATTGTTCAGTACCACAGAAGATGGATTGAAACGAATTTTACAAGTTATAGAATTTATGGACTCACTCGATGGAACAACAGGTCTTCACAAAATTAATAGCAAACCACTGTGCAAATGTGAACAGACTTATAATAATTGGACTAAATATGCCTTATATATATGTGATGCCATGCTTTGCATCAAAGACATACTAAGGTCAAAGACATTCTTACTCAATCTCAGGGAATATTATCACAGCTTTCACTGTGCCTATTATTATGATCCTCGTGGAGCTTTGAACCAGTTCGAAGCTTCAGGAAACAATAAAAAAATCAATCATCTCTTCTCATTAAGATTAGTTAGTGATAGGACTCTACACTACAGCAAGTGTTCATCTTTGTGGTTACCACCACATTGCCAGATACTCTACATGCAATGCTCCAAGCTGTGTCCAAGCATTGCTGGGTTTAGGTACGAAGGGCACTAGAGAACGTGAAATTACTGGACAAAGAAAAGAACTTTAAGTTCTTTGGCCGGAAATGTGTGTGTGATACCTCCAGGTATTTTAAGCATCATAACTTACCATAACGACTCTAATGTTTGTTGATTCAGTTGTAAAAAAAATACTCTCCGGCATTCCACAGATTACCTACCTCACTTAGGGTTTGGTTGGTACCTACTTCAAGATGGACAGCGAAATAATGAAGGTAACTAAAATATTTGACAAATGTAACTATGTTTACATTTAATCTTAAATGTGTCAAAAATAATGTGCCAATATTATTTATTTTTAGTTGGGAGAACCACATGTTTGTATAGCCGGTGAGATCATTCACCTTGCAGAGTTTTGGTTATTACTAATAATGATAACATACTAGCCACAACTGCATACCCAACTGAAGCATTTGGTTGTACCTAAGAGGTCACCTAAGATAGTAAGTTGATGAGCAGTCATCATTAAATAAGGCTCTCGTTACTCGACGACTACGACCTCTGTGGCGCACTGGGCTTAGGTCCGGCTGTGACGCTAAAGGTTGCGGGTTCGATTCCCGCCGCGGGACAAATGTTTGTATGATTTGCAAGTATATGTCTCGGCTCTGGGTGTTTCTATGTATAATAGGTATGTATGTATTGAAAAAAAAAAGTATATAAGTAGTATAACAGTCATGTGGTACCCATAACACAAGCTCTGCTTACTTTGGGGCCAGATGATGCTGTGTGTACACAGCATCATCTATCACAGCATCACTATCACAAGCTGTCAATACACTCAATACTTCTTCTTCTTCTTTGTTTATGGCATGTGACATAATAATGTAAATTTGGCCCACTGGCCAAACTTGACACTTCAAGTGTTTTTGTTTATAGTCAATTTGTTTGTTCTTAAAGTCTTAGTCGATGGTGAATTGTCAACTGACGTCCACATGGAATGGCCGTCTAGATTTTTCTTGGGATTACTCGTCGTTCGAATCACATTGCACCACAATACACATAATAATTCAATTGTCCATACCCGTCCCATGTAGTCACAATTTATTCATTAAAATTCCGCTAAGATTACTGAAGAAAACATGCAATAAAACAAGTTAAAAATATTAAATTAGCAGAGCTATGTGACTTCATGAAATAACAATTATTATTATTATTATTATTATTATTATTATTTGTATAGAGACTTCTTCTACTCGGTATAATTTATACCGGATTCATTGGAGCGCACGGGCCTAAGCCAAGTGCGCCCCAGTATTGTTGGGTTGCTGTTCACTAGGAAGTTCCGTTTGCAAGAACTTTCTTACAATTCTACAAGTATTCAAAATGACAGCTTTTTGTAGCGAAACATACGTATGCTTGGGAAGGTGCAACTGCTCTAGAGATTGGAAGAGTTGTTTAGGAATAACGCCGGTTGATGACAAGACTATCGGGACTATTGAGACCTTTTGCAAACGCCACATTCGAGTAATTTCGTTTTTAAGGTCAATATATTTAAACAGTTTCTCTGCAATGGTGGTCTGCAAGTTATGCGTGTTGGGTATGGCGATGTCAATGAGAAGTGCTGTGTTATTGGTTTTGTCTAAAAGAGTCAAGTCTGGTCTATTAAAATGTGTAGTTTTGTCAGTCAAGATTGCTCGATCAAAATAAAGTTTGTGTGTAGTATTCTCCAGTACAGTTTCAGGGGTATATTTATAATACGGTGGAAGTTTTTCTGTTGTGTTTACAAGTTTATATTTGAATGCTATGTTTTGGTGAATAATATTGGCCACTTGGTCGTGTCTAAACTTGTAGTCTGTTTGAGCGATGGCTTTGCAGGCCCCCGTAATGTGTTGGATTGTTTCGGGACTGCTGTTACAACGTCGGCATCCGTCTTTTGCTATTGTTTTCATTATATGTTTTTGATAGTTGCGTGTTTCGATTACTTGGTCCTGTATTGCAATCATGAACCCTTCAGTCTCAGGAAAGAGTTCACCGCGACTGAGCCATTCGTTCGACGCCTGTATGTCGACGGTGGGTTGGCTCAGATCGTGATGGTGCCTTCCGTGGAGGGGCTTTCGGGTCCATTCGGTAATTAATGTATGTCTATCTGTCATGTTTTCGTTGAGCTGTTTATTGCGATCTTCTAAGTTAAGCGGTGTTAATTTTCGGTCTAGCTGAACTACTGACTTGTGCAAAGAGGATATTTCAGATTTACTGTGGAAGTATGATCTCAACGACGTTATTTGTTTATTGTGTAAATTATGTATATCGATGATGCCTCGTCCACCTTCTGATCGTGGCAAGACTTGTCTTTGTATGCAAGCTCGTGGGTGATGCTTTCTATGTTTTGTCATGGTAACATTGACAAGGCGTTGTAGGTTTTTTAATTCCGTTTTGGTCCACTTTAATATTCCAAATGAGTAAGTTAAAACTGGTATGGCATATGAATTTATTGCTTTAGTTGTGTTTTTAGAGCATAGCTGTGATTTTAAAATAGAATTTAGTCTGTGTTTAAAGTTTAGTGTAAGTTTCGTTTTAGTTTCTTTAGAATTAATTTGTTTTGCCTGATGATAGCCTAAATATTTGTAAGTTTCGTTTTCACACAAAGGATCTATGGTTTCGCCAGTTTGCATTTGATATTCATGTTGGTAGGTTTGCCCAGCTTTGATGGAGTTTATCTTGCATTTATCAATGCCAAAGCTCATTGCAATATCGTGTGAAAACTGTTCTGTAATTTTTATTAGGTGTTCTAACTCACTTTGAGTAGAGGAATAAATTTTAATGTCATCCATGTAAAGCAGGTGGTTAAGCTTGCATGCTGTGTTGTCTGTCTGTCCGTCGTCTGTTTTGTTTAGAGAATACCCTATATTGGTTGAATTTAAGCTGTTTGATAAAGGATTTAAAGCCAAACAGAACCATAGGGGACTAAGCGAGTCTCCTTGAAAAATACCTCGCTGTATTCTTATTGGTTCCGTATCTATAGTTGTGTTAGACATTTGTGCATGCAATCTAGTTGTCCACCTAGTCATGGATTTATTTAAAAACGATACTAGTTGGGGGTGTATTTTATAGATTTCTAGAATTTTTACAAGCCATGTATGTGGAACGGAATCGAACGCTTTTTTATAATCTATGTATATAGTATATAGGTCTTCTTTAGTTTTTTGTACCTCGTTTAAAACTACTGCATCTATAGTAAGCTGTTCTTTGCAGCCTTGGCTGAATTTTCTACATCCTTTTTGTTGCTCAGTAAGTATTTTATTGTTATCTAAGTGTTTATTAATTAGGCGCGACAAACACGCTGTTATAATTTTGTAAATAGTTTGCAGACATGTGATCGGTCTATACTTTGCAGGATTAGCTGTGTCGTTTGTGTCTTTAGGGATCATGTGAGTAACTCCGGTAGTAATGTAGTCAGGCATTTCATGAGGGTTATTGATAAAACTATTAATGTGGTTGTATAAAAAGGGGTGTATGGAGGTGAGTTTTTTATACCAATAACTATGAATATGATCGGATCCCGGCGTTTTCCAGTTATGAGTTGCTTTTAGCACTTGATGGAAGGTTTCTACAGGTATTCTTTCATAATCCATAGAGTCTATAGCTGCGTGATTTGCGTACTCTTTCTGTATCCATTCTGCTCCGTCTTGAAATTCAACTGGGTTTTCCCATATATTTGCCCAAAATTGGCGTAGGGCGGCAGGGTCTAAGCCATTAGTTCGGGTGTCGTTAGCATTCGTCTCAGACGTCACCGTCTGATTGCTCGTGGATTTTGATAAGGTTTGATAAAATTTCTTTTCATTGTTATTGAACTGGTTGTTCTGCGTCTTACGGAACGAGCAAGCTTTGTATCGTCTTAGGCGGCTGCTTACGACAATTAGTTTTTGTTTCAAGGTGTCTAGGTAATGAATTAGTTCTGTATTTGGTTGTTCATGTGTGGTGTGGATTTTGTTTTGTTCTAATATTGAATTTACTTGTTTAGTAAGAGCCCTACTTCTGTTTCCATTTATGTATTGAGTCAATCTACCAATTTTTTTTCGTAGGTCTTCCAATTTTCTATCGAGACGTTTTTGCCAATTAGGTGTGAAATTTAGTTGCCTTTGATTTTGTACTTCTTCTGGCGGCATTTTGAGTTTAGATCCATTAATTTTGGCTGATGTCCATGCCACACAGTATATTGTAGTTTGGAGAGTTTCAAAATCAGTTTCTACATTAATATTTTCAGGTAAGGTTACGCAATTGAGGTAGTTAACAAGCATTCCGAGTTTTTTTGTAGCCTTTTGTTTCGGAATGAAAGGTCTCTCTGCTGGACTAGTGTTTTTAAAATATTGCAAAGCCTCATTAAATACTTGGTCTATTTCCTGATTTCTGTCGTGATCATTGGCACTGTTGTCTGAACTTATTTGTGGTTGGAGCTGTGTAGTTGTAGTGTTGTGATTCTCATTATCATTTAAAGCATTTAAATCGTTGAGTGCATCATACCATACTGTTCTATTTAGATCCTCCTGGATGTGTTCGTTTGGATTTAAATTCTGTTGTGAGTTTGTTGTTAGTGTACCTAACTCTCTAGCAACATCCTGTCTTATTAAGTTTAGTCTATCTTTATCAATCAAATTGTTTGCTATGATGACCCTTCTCTGATCCGCTATTCTTTGCTCACTGATATGGGCAAGGTGTGGGAATGCGCTAACAAAATTTTGGTGTAATGGTTTTCTGTACGCTGTTTTATTGGTTTCTAAGTTTGTAATCCTATAGTATTCTTTTATGATTGTTTCGTTCTGTTCAGTAGTCCAGTGTCTTCGTTGAGTAGTTTGCGTTAGAGCCATGGGCGGTTGTGTTTCATGTTGGTTAGATAACAAATAGGACTCTGCTTCTGCTCGAATCTTAGTTATACTAGCTGTTGATAGGAGTTTACTGCGAACTATTGCCCTGCGTTGATCACCTACGCGCTGTCTACTAACATCCATATTAGGAAATTGCTCAGTGAACTTGTTGTGCAGTTCTGTAAGGTATGATTTAGTTTGCGTTTCAAGTTTAGTAAGTATTAAATATGTGCGCAGGATAAAAGTATTCATATCTTCTGTCCATTTTTTGCGCGCACGTGGTTTAGCTTTGGCGGGTACAGGACCATCGACTGTTGTCGCCTGTACAACGTCCTCAGCTAATGAAGATGAAGATCTTCGAAAAGGAGGAGAAAAAGAAGAGGGGTTAGTATCAAAGTCAAGACAAGAGGGTGGAGAAGAAGAGATAGAAGAAAAAAGAGATTTAGATGAGGAAGTAGATGATTGGACTTCACGGTTCTTTTCAGCCAAATCTGCTCGGCTCGGGACTCGTTCCTCAATCGAGTCAAGCCGCATTGCTCCCATGTCAGCTGCACGCATGCTGCTGCTACTTCCTGTGCCGGCTCGAGTTATGCTCCGGTTTGATTTTTTTAGCGGTCGTAGGTTGTACCTCCTTTTGGGCTCACTTTGTTCGGGTTCCCCGGCAGAGGGTCGCCCATTACCCTCGCCACCGATGGCTTGCATACTGTGACGTCCAGCATCGGCTCCAGACGTGCCCCGGCGATCACCCCCGGGAAGCGACCATATACGTACATTCTTACTGTTCTCCATCATAATGGGTTTGCCATTGCCCTGTTAGTGATCTGCTAAGTTACTTTATTGCAGGTGTCCGCCCCCCACGTGGCTTAGATGTTCAGCGCGGACGAAGGGTTGGGCTTTAGGGGGCTTATTATTATTATTATTATAAGGATCAATTTGAATTATCTATAATGCTAAATGAAATCTATGACTAAACTGACTGACTAACTCCTTGCTACAGAATAATTAAACAGTTTTTAATTGTTATTAGTGAACGAGTATTTATTTATTACCTTTAAAATTGTATTAACCGTCGTCGCGGGCTGACTGGTCAGCTCAGCTCGTATCCATCATACATAAATACCTGTTAAACACACTACTACATCAATATGAGTTCTAAACCATGTCCGAGAAGAATTTCCTGCTGCTGGACAAATGTTTGTATGATCTGTAAGTATTTGTCTCTTGTCTGGGTGTTTCTATGTATATGTATTTACACAATATAATAATTTGAGTAGTATATCAGTCATGTGCTAGAATAGAATAGAAAATACTTTATTGCACACCAAATATACATTAAACAAGTAGAAACAAAAATAACAATGTTTTGCTAGTCGGTAGTACAATGGTCGGTCTTATCGTTATGTAGCGATCTCTGCCAGACAACCTTGGGATGGATTGAACTAAATGTAGCTGAAAAAAGGGTGATGATACTAATAATAAGTGATTAGTAATAAAAATAATGTGTACATACAAATTTACAAGACAAGAAAAAGGTAAATACGTCGATACTTATACAAAATACCTACAATATATTACATATCTATAACCTTATAAGATAGATAAGAAGATAAACTAAATAAACCAATACATACATAAACATACCTAAATCCTATATTACATAAAGAATCAAGCAACAGTTAACAACAGGACAAAAAGTGTTCCCTGACCATAGCTTTAAAACAATCAAGTTATTCATGGCCCGTCTAATAGCCTCAGGCAGTGCGTTCCATAGTTGAACAGCTTGTACAGTGAAGGAATTAGCATAGTAGGAAGAGGTGTGAACAGGTACTGCGAGTAGAAGAGTGTCAGAGGAGCGCAAGGATCGAGAGTGGGAGAGGTGGAGAAATTCGAATCGTTCTTTTAGATAGGTGTCGGGGATTAAAAAGGATATTATAAATTCAGAAAGTGCGTATTCCGACGAAGGTGTATTGGCAACCATGTGCTACCCATAACATAAGCTCTGCTTACTTTGGAACCAGACGATGTTGTTTAAATTGTCGGGCATTATTTATTATTTATTTATTTAATTAGATTAGCGGGATAGTACTAGATATCGGTCTAACTATTCAATATTTTGTAATGGATTTCCGTAAAGTCACGCTTCTATCAATTATCTATGGTAACAGTTGTTAGTCGGTGGTTTAGACCTGTGGCTGACGGACTGTTGTCTAATGTCATCGGCAGAGTTGGGAATCGTTGCCAAGAGATGCAAGATTACCAACCAAATTTTTTTGAAGTGAAAACTTCTTTATCATCGTTGTGATTTGAAAATCGATGAAACGAAAAAGCAACAGTAAAAAGAGACAGACACATAAATTCATAAGATTTAACGTGGGAGAAAATGAGATATACATAGGTAGGTACCTACAGTGTTTCTTATATTCGTGGTTCTAAAATTTTTGAAGGTTTCACTTCTACTCTTGGTTCTACTTCTTCTCAGACACCAAAAACCTACATAGTTTGTCAAAATTAAGTACGATTTGTCGTAACGAAGAGTAAGTTAAACATAATAAATATTGCTGGACAATGCACACAACATTAACTAGTCCCAAACTAAGCATAGCTTGTATTATGGTGACATCTAGTCACCTATGAAAATCCATTCCGTAGTTTTAAAAAAAATACATTAATTATTAATTAATTATGGTCGAATTTCGACCAGTGTGCAACCTAGTGGTTGCACACTGGTAGTATAGATAGTATACCTATATAAATCTTTTGTGCGTGTGTTTGTAATTAAACTCCTCCTAAACGACTGGACTGATTTTGATAAAATTGTTTGTGTGTGTTCAAGTGGATTCGAGAATGTTTTAGATTTACAATTACATAGTTTTTTTTACGTGATAATATCTTATAAATCGATGGAACGCCGGCTGCAAGCACGAAAAAGCATGAATCATTGTCACGTTCCGCCTGAGCCGAGCGTGCAAGCGAGAGCGCGGAACAAGCGATAGAGGCACGATCGGTTCATCAATGTTTTCTTATTACGTTATCACGTAAAATTATCGTCCGTAAACCGTTTTTTTAAACGCGCGGATCAAGTCGCGAACGAGATATCTAGTTAAATGTAAATATTTAATATTTATTGAGCATAGAATAAAAAACAGTGGATGTACTCAAAGCTAATTATACCTTACACAAGTTCATTTGCAGCTGTGCAAGGTAAGACATGTGTTACAGCTGCTTTTTGACGGCCTCTGTGGCGCAGTGGGCTTAGGTCCGGCTGAGACGCAAAAGGTTGCGGGTTCTATTCCCGCCGCGGGACAAATGTTTGTATGATCTGCAAGTATTTGCCTCGGGTCTGGGTGTTTCTATGTAATATGTATGTATTTACAAAAAAAAAAGTATACTCAGTCATTTGGTACCCATAACACAAGCTCTGCTTACTTTGGGACCAGATGATGTTGTGTGAAATGTCTGGTATTATTATTATTATTATTATTATTACTTCCTTTGCAGTTCCATCACCTTTAATACATTTGTTTGTAAATAAATAAAAAAAAAAATAATTAAAATAGTTACCATGCGTTTAAAATCGCGAGAAGAAGCATGTTTAAATTGTAACAATTCTATAAAGATTTCTAGCTATCATTGGAATTTACAAGCGGCTGTCTGTCCGTCAGTTCTACTGTCAGCCGATTCGCAACGCTTTTTACTCAATATGCAGACAAGGTTGGCGTCCGTTAGTCTGTATACTTGTACGACTCTTATCATGGAAATTCTGTTATTTATTTGATTACAAAATAGAACATTTTATGCCTTGATGGCGCTTTGTCTTGTACACTAAAAATGCTGGTCGTGACTTCTACCGTTCATCACAGTATAATCATAAAATTCATACGTTTTAATTTGGATAGTGTCTCCGTCGGTTTGTAACGTTTTTAAGGCAAAAAGGTTGAATGGATCTTAAAGGAGATATATATATGTATATTGTATCACGGAAAAGGACAGATTAATTTTAACGTAGGTACCACGTGTGTGGCGCGAGCAGAAGATTGTTGAATATGGATAGCACATAGGGATAGGTGATCTAGCCATTTATCAGTAAATATTTTTTAGCATTGCTTCAATAGATATAATATTAGTGTATTAGATTATGGTTACAGCAAAATAAATCCTGGGTTTCTTTTGCTATAACCATAATACAGTAAATATTTCGATGAAAAATGAATAAGATTGTGATCTGCGAGGACTAGGTTAAGTAGGTATAGTAAATCACGTTATCACGGGTTTTGTAAAACATATTATCTATTTGTTCATGCTTCAACGTAGATTCAGCGTAGGTCTAACATAAATTGCTATAAATATAGTTATAATTCTACTATGCTAAGATATATAGGTATAAACACATTTCTGTGACACTCAATCAGTTTTGATTAATTGCTAGTCTTGGGGCGTAGTTCTAGATAAGCCTTATCAGCAAGACAAGGGGAGCATAAGTTCACTAGATCAGATTACCGAGATCATAATAAAAAGATTATTAGTAGAAAATTTTCACACAAAACCATCTAACCTAACCACAAATTAAGCATTGCTTGTACTATAGAAGGCAGATGCTTGATAGGATACTTGTAGATCATGTAGGTGTTGTAGCAGAACAAACATCTAGTTATATTCATCACTCTATTGTTTGTCCTGAGAAGGAATCGAACCATTAACTTCCAGCCCAGAAGGCAGAGCTACTATCAACTAAGCAGAGACCCCCAATAGGTACTGCGGGATACCTATACTGGCGAAATGAGCGCCCGCCCCTACTGGCGCGATTTTGCTGACGTGGCACGTAAATAAAAAGTAGTAGGTAGGTATATTATCTTTCAGACTTTATAGATCCAATTCGGCTCAGTCACAAATACGTAACTGAATATGAAAATACAAATTCATTTATAGAATTTTTTTCTATACAGTCAATACAAAAATTACTGAACATCCTCGCACTAAGACAAGCCTGTATTGCGGTAGGCCAGAGACATTACATAAACGTTTTCCACAAACTACCTAGTACATTATTTTATGTATCATCAATAGGTTTCCCAGCACACACCTAATAATGACATTGCAATTTTTTGATTACGTTAGTATAATTTTCGTCCGGTGTTGATCAGTTCATGCTAGACAGGTGCATAAAGCGGCCATTTAGGGCTCAATGCTCCCATTGTGCATAGCGGTACTGTTGTAGGCAGGTGGATGTGTACATTGATACTGGAGTCCATGAATAAAAGAACTTTTTATCCTAGTTCAGGGTAAAATTATATTTTCACCTAGCATCATCTAACTCCTAAGGACAGCTTCTGTTATTGGAGCCACATGACTGATATACCTACTTATACATTTTTGTATGCACACATATTTTGTAACCTATTTTGTCCCATTTCTAGGCAAAGGTCTGCCAGGGTGTTACCATCTGTCTGAATGCATGCGACTCACGTGACACACTAATTATACATAGAAAAACACCCAAACCAAAGACAATGGTGGCAATTCGGTTAGTTCATTTCTAAAATTAGGAATTATTTAAAATATATTTAGTTAGTCATAGCATTTGTAAAACCTATTCGGTTGGTACCATCTAACTAAATTAGGAACGCTTAATTCAATTAGATAAAATTAAATAAGGATTAAGTTGGAAGCAGCCTAGCAGCAGAATATTTAAGGCAAGGCAATACAATGGGCGGCCTTATCGCTAATAGCGATCTCTACCAGGAATACCAGTTTCATTTGACAGTTCTAATCCTAATTTTAGCTAAAATTAGTTAGGTTGGTGCCAACAGAATTGAGACCAATATTTGCAGCTCATACAAACATTTGTGGTAATTGAACCTATAGATAGATAGATAGATAGATTAACACTTTATTGTACACAAAAAGAACACAGGAGAAATAATAGAAATAAAATTGTACAATGGGCGGCCTTATCGCTAAAAGCGATCTCTTCCAGGCAACCTTTGTATGGACAGGATAAACAAAAACGGAACGACGGCGGTGTACAAAAAGTTACTTAATAAACTAATATAAAACATGTAAAAATACAAAATATAGTTGTAATGATGCTAATCGATATACTTACACGATAAATTATTAACACATACAAACAACTTTCTATAAACAATAATAATAATCATAAGTAGTGATAAATGATGTCAACCAGTTAGCAGATTCCAGATATGTACAGATAATGATCATGAACTTTGTTTTTAAAGATATGGATAGATTTGGATGCGTGGATAGATGCAGGTAAGGAGTTCCATAAGCGTACGGCTTGAACAGTGAAGGATTCACCATACATAGCTGAACTATGGACAGGAGTAAAGAGCTGAAGAGTGTCAGAAGAGCGCAGAATACGATCGTTTGCCTGATGCAGGAAAACAAAACGTTCCTTTAGATATCAGGGAGAGGAAGACAGAAAAAGGATATTGTATAGAAAGGACAGGATATGAGCATTCCGGCGAAAACGAATAGGGAGCCACTTGAGCTTCATGTGAAATTCGGAAACATGGTCATACTTGCGCAAGCCAAATATGAGCCGAATACAGAGATTTTGAAGGCGCTCAAGTTTATTTAGTAAAACTTCGGAGATATCAAGATAACTGGCGTCCGCGTAGTCTAATATCGGATGGAGAAGGGATTGTGCAAGCATAACTTTGGTAGCTGTCGGTAGGAAATTACGGAGCCTGCGTAAAGACGCAGATGATGCAAACATTTTCCTACTGATTTCGTTGATCCATGGTTGCCAAGATGCTTATTATCCATGATAATACCAAGATTTTTTACAGTCTGGCTGATCGGTATTCTTGAAAAGAGTAATTAATTTTAGCAATTTGCCTCGCACTACCAACTATAATAGCCTGTGTTTTGCTTGGATTAATCGTAAGTCCGTAAGATTTACTCCAATCACAAATACGGTCTAAATCGGAGTTTAGGAGGCTAATGGCACCGTTGACATTATCAATAGCAGTTTGGCAGTATATTTGAAGATCATCTGCATACAGGTGTTAGGAAGATGTTAAATTTTTTGTTATGGAGTTGATAAAAATAGTAAAGAGAAAAGGAGAGAGGACGCCGCCCTGAGGGACACCAGCAGTCAGATTGCACCATGAAGAGAATGCGTCTTCAACACGGATACGCTGCCGGCGATCGAATAAATAGCTACGAAACCAGTCAACTGCCGACGGCGATATGTTAATAGAGCTAAGCACACCTAGAAGAAGGTCAAAATCAACATTACAGAAAGCGCTGCTGAAGTCGAGGAGTGTAAGTATGGTAACTTTACCACTATCCATCCCAAACCGAATGTCGTCGGTAATTTTGATAAATGCTGTAGCGGTGCTATGGCCTGGACGGAAGCCAGACTGGAATGAGTTGAGTAGGGAGTTGTTAGAAACATATACACTTAACTGTTGATGGATTAGTCGTTCAAGAACTTTTGAAAAGAAAGGGAGGATAGATATAGGACGGTATTCGGAGAAGGCTGATGGGTTTGATTTTTTAGGTAAGGGAATAATCTGGGCTTCTCTCCAGGCCAGTGGAAAGGTGCTGGATGTAATAGACGCATTGAAAATAAATGTGATGACATGTACGATATCATCAAGGATGGGGACAATCATATTGCGACTAATGTTGTCACTACCTACAGCGCTTGATGTGATAGATGCTATGCTCTTTTTAACATCACTATCGATAAATTGACAGAAGTTAAATTAAGGAATATCTGGGTCTGGCAGTGAAGAGAGAAAGTTCAAAGTATTATGTTTAGTAGAAATGTATATATATATATATCGCAGTACCCTATGTGTTATTTCTGCTTACTGACTACATTTATCTATACCAAGGTTTATCAAAATCTGCGCAGCCATTTGAACCGTAGCTGCGTGATTGGACTAGAAACATGAATATGATAATGATGCATATCAGACACATACACTTTATAATTGTCTCCGTTTCAGCTTAGGCAAAAATGCTTTCGTATGTCTGTCTGTTCGGCCGGGGCGCGGCGTCTGTCCGGATGTTCTCCTCTACAGGTCGCATTTCTCAACCGATTCACGTGAAATTTTGTAAGCAGGTTCTATAACTACCTAGTACCTATTAGATTTTAATTTTTTTTACCCATAAGTTTTTGGAATTTTTTAAAAATGGCATAGTTATGGGGGTTGAGAACGTAAAGAAGTAATTAAAAAAAAAAATTCGCGAGGTCTACAGCTCACGGAGCACTGGTCTTAGTAGGGATAGCTTCTAGTTTCAACACAATTTTACATCTATCCTGGTAGCTTGAAGTTGCCCAAAGCTTTCATGCAGATCTAAGGGCTGTCGGTGGCCATTAGATTAACAGGCTCTGCGAAGCGTGGAAGCTCTCAGATGTAAGCGCCACACATCAATTCACATCTCTTTTGTTATAGTTAACGAGATGTGAATTACCTACCTGGTAGACATCTCCACTCGTAATAAAAAGGGGCAAATAAAACGAATGCTATGATTCCATTAATTCATCTTTATTATATTTGTATAAAACGAATCTTAGTATGATTAGGATTTGAAGTTATTGATCAATTATTTATTGATTAAATTGTCTGGCCTCGGAGCTCAGATGGAGTAATGTTTCTGCGCTGTAGGTTGTAGGCTCGATCGATCTTTATCTGGGATAAATATATCTATTATGGACATAGAAATAGGACATAGTGGAGGTGATAATGAAAATGGTGACTCATCAAGAAAAGTATACAAAGACTGCATATAGCTCAAAATGGAATAAAGCACTTAGACGGAATGTGGACACCATGGATCGAAAGATTCTATCTTCCACTTGCCGGGAAGAAGTCAACTTGTCCAAGGCAAAAATTGCCATACCTTTCATACTTGAATAATAATAATAAAATTCATTTATTTTCTCTCACATAGGTAAAGATATAAGTACTTAGGGCTAAGTATTTGCTGCGTTTTACAAATTGTAGACCTGGCGAGAGACTGGTGCCTGAGATAGGTTTCATACTTGAATGAAATGATTATAAATTTTATTTGACAATAGACTATTTAGAATATAGTATCATTATAGTTCGTATTAAATGTACTCAGTTACGTAATAATGACTGAACACATTTTGATTTAGTCTATGACCTGGAATTGCATATAGGTTTATGTAGATACCACGCGTGCGAATCCGCGATCAGAAGCAACTATAAGTATTATAAAGAAATATAAGGGAACCGACAACACAACACCCTCTTGCCATCAAATAAGCATTACTTGTAGCCCCCAGTAAGGGGTACCAGATGACTGTAGAATTCTGAATATTTTTAAATAAATAATAAATAAATATTGATGGACAATGCACACAAAACCATCTAGTCCCAAACTAAGCATAGCTTGTATTATGGTGACTAGATGACTGATAGAATACTTATATATTTTTAAATACATACCTATGATACTTTATAACACCCAGACACAGAGCAAACACCTATGTTCTTCACACAAATGTTTATCCTGGGTGGGAATCGAACCCTCAACCTACAGCGCAGAAGGCAGATCTACTAACAACTGAGCCGACAGGCCAGTCATATACACATACATGATACTCCTTACACCCAGACACAAGTTATATCTGTGTTCATCGCACAAATGTTTGTCCTGGGAGAGGATCGAACCCTCAACTTACAGCGTACCAACTGATAGGCCAGTATATTTAAAGAGTTTGTATTCTATCAGTCATCTGGCTGTCATAGTACGAGCTTGGCGCTAAATACTGCTGTGTGAAACGCTCACCAATATTTATTTATTTAAAAGTCTTAACGTGGGTTAGCCCACGTACGCCATGAGATCGTTATTAGGTTAAGAAGGGGACCGACTCTCCGGGGCCATCCATACACATTTGTTGAAATTTTGGATGATAGAGACAGATTATTTAGATGACAAAAAAGCTTGGGACAAATCTGCTTCAACTCGATTCAGCATCCGTAACAAAACTAGCAGGGATCAAACAAAATAGTGTTAAGACCCGACGAGTTTCTTACCGTATTCTTCTTGAACTGGGGTTAGGAGGAATCGGTACCTAGATTCTAGCATGTAACAAGACGATTCAAAGTGATCTCATTGAATATAGAATGTGATTTGATTTGAATCCATCGCCTTTAAGAATACCAGCATATTCTATTGACACGTGGCTGTCTCTTCTTCATTTCAGTCGCTACTTTCATTCATAACACCCTTATAAATTCACTGAAAAATAATCCTGCTATCCAGTTATCGACTAATTGCTAACTTACTTTTCGTGCGTAACGTAACATGTACTGCGAAGAGCTGCGCGCGCAACTTTGCGGGGGCGTGCCGTCTAGTCGCCATACTTATTATCAGACCAGTGCAACCCCCACTCGTGATCACGTTCGCGTAAATGTTATTTTTCTAATAAAACTTATACCGTTTGCAACCCCTCAGAGGTTCATTTAGTACATACACCCCTAGACCGCATGTTTTTAAAACATCTTGTTTTTACGGCCTCAATTAAACTTTAATATATCAAGTTTAAATACAAACAGGCCCGAATGTTTAGTTGCCATGCCAGATCTAAAAATAGATGGCTATGTATTTGTTAGAAACTGATGGATAGTAATATATCCATCCGATACGATTTTATAAATTCCTTTCTAACTTCAGCCTTATATTTTTTGGAAAGAAGCCTTTAATTTTAGAAAATCTGTTCTTAGTGGATCTCCGGATCCTAAAAAGATTGTTTTATCATTATATACAGAAATTGGAGTAAGTAATACACAAAAATATAAAATACACGTAAAACAGTTGATCTATATAGGGTAAGGACCGTTTAAAACGATCTATAAATAGCTCAACTGAACCAGACCATGGCCAGAGGGCAGCGTAAAAAGATATTAATATTCTACTCCCAATCATCTATTGACCTAACGCTGTCGCCCTAGCACACCTCCGCTGCGAAATTATTACAGCGGAACCGCAGTCTTCGCCATGTCTTGTCGTCCGTATGTATAAGAAGCGGAACACTAGCGAAACTATCTGTTCTAACGCATAGATTTGACTATAATTATCTCTTTCCCCGCGCGGTTTCATCGATCTGCTCGGAACGCCAACCTCACTTTTTACGCCCAGTTCCTCTACTCAAACTACACTTAATCGTATTTCGCAGCGGAAGATTATGAATCTCGTCATAATCGTTCATCACACAAATGTTTATCCTGAGAGGGAATCGAACCCTCAGCCTGAAGCGCAGAAGGCTACCAACTAAGCTGACAGGCCAGTCACATAGACAGACAGTTGACTTTGTTTTATAATAGGTATGTAATATTTTAGTCATAATCAATACGTCCTGAACACGGAAGTGCCGAAATCATTCCGATTAGTAATAAGCAGATAACCACGCTGTTCGATTATCATTATACTACGAGCTCAATTGGCCGTCATCGTTCCGTCTACTGGCGCCCTAAGCACCAGTTTCATGTTCATGTAACATGGGCACATGCAACGGAAATCTCGAGCGGAAATGATGCGCACGCGTCGCGTTCGCTATTTGTTATGAGAACACAATACGCCGAAGAATTATTGCGTCGTACTTTCTCTATTTCACTTGGTGACATTCTTCGCTGCACGAACTTTTCATTGCGTGACTTTCGACTTTTAATAATGTAATAGTTTTATACCAGGGTTCTCGTGGTATTTTTCTTCACCACTAAACTAGCTTTCACTAGCTCATACGAACGATTGAACATATCAGTATTCATATCAGTCATTTGGTTCCCTTATTACAAGCTATGCTTATTTTAGGGCTGGATGGAGTTAATGTGGATTGTCGAACAGTATTTATTTATTACTTTATTTTTTGACGTGACAACGTCTAATATATCGTTGAACGCCGGCTGCACGCACGATAAAGGATGACTCATTGTCACGTTAAACTATCGTCCGTAAACCGACTACAGACAACCAATTTTTTTTTTATTTTCCGTTACGGTCGCTGTTTTGACGTGTTAGTCTTCATTTTAGAAACTCCCATCTCAAAGTTGCTACCAGTTAATACAAATAAATTTCCACAGAACGATCATACAAGGAAATTGTTTCAACCCATTGTTTTCTTAGTAATCGTTCCATTTACGTCACATCTAAGTAAACAATATAATGAACATTTTGATGATCGCATTATCTAGTATTAAATTACTACTAACTAAGTATCTTTAAGTAAATTATAATTGGACTATACAAATACAGGTTTATTTTGGTTATCCAGATAAACCATTACTCAAGTTCCATCATTAATGAATGGTGATTTAAGGATATACTAGCCAGGTTCAGGTGGCAAAACTCGAGGGCGCAGCTAAAATGCATGTTTTTTCACCTAAAATAGTGCGAGAAAAAGACGAGCAGTATGATTGTGTCAAAGTCAAAAATATTTTTATTCAATACAATGTTATGGATTACTTTGAATGTTAAATTACATAGTAGGTGAATTTAGGTGTCAATTCCTTCTAACGTAAGTCCGAGAAGATTTCTATGATATGATTTCTAATCATATGTATGATGAGTTTAGACTGATTTCAACATAAAACGACCGCATAAAAATTATGAACAGACTTTTTGGCTCGGGTTGTCATGGAAAAACTATTCCTGTATCGAAATAATTTTGGAGTTTGCGCAATACGTATGTTATTTATTTACGCCCAAAAATGCACTTAAATCTGTGTTGAAATAGGATTTTTATCGAGGCTTGTATCTTTCAAACCCATATTTTTATGATTCTGTTGCGATACAAGTATAGATTATGAATAGATTATGAAGCAAAATTGATATGACTCTTCGTTTTTCAATATCAGACTTTGGAGTGATTATCCTTCGGCGTTTGTATAGAAAGATAATCGGCTAATTATGCATGACAGCATCTACTTCAAGTATTGCTACGTTCACGTGTCGAACGTAGCAATACTTAAAGTAGATGCTGTCATGCTGAATGATCAGCGCTAAACGTAGCCAGTTCATTGGTTACTGAGTTATAGATATGACAGCTTTATGGATACGCGCACTCGGCGAGTTCCCATCCTGCTTCGAGATCGGGAAATTTCGTGCGTAATCGGTATCTACTATCGACCTACTTTATTTTATACAAAAAACTTGCAGGTTTTTGTCAGGTGATGATGAAAATGGAAATTATTTCAACTATATCAAAGTCAATGTTGAAATTTTCTAACCTGACGATAATAAGACAACCAATTGGAAGTTCAAAAGTTTACTCTGCAAGGCTCCCAACAGTTTTCACATTTTGCTGAGACCATCACATATTCTCACGTGTAAAGCCAGGACCAACAGCTAGTTTTACACCCAATCAAACGGTGACCAGCCAACAGTCAATAAAGACGAACAACATGACGTGAATACTCGAAATTCTTGCTGTACCAAGAAGCGTGAGTTATTTCGAAATCGTAAAACTCAATGACGTTTCGCAAATAATGGTTTTCATAAAAAAGTATTGCCTTTAAATTAAATAGAAAGTGAACATTACCAGCGTTTTCCTAGAGCATGTTGAATTGAGCTATTTGGGTGGGTGCCCGGTGGATATCCATACTTCCTGGTATTATAAATTGATTTGATTGTTTCTGTTTGATTGTTAACTTTTCGGCTAAACGGTGTAACAGGTCTTGATGAAATTTGGTGCGGATATAGATTGTATCTTAGAGATATGTATACTTTTTATGTAGATACGCGTGCGAAGCCACAGGCAGCAAATAATTAAGCATTTCGACGTGCACGTTTACGGTTTTTTGTAATAGTCCGTGCGTGATCTGTCTGATTGGTTACGTAAGCTAAACCACCCAAACCGTCCAAGAAAGTTACACATTTTTTGTCGTTTGACGGTAATTTTTCCCAGTACATATAGATGATATAGATGTATATTCTATATTCCTACTAATATTATAAATGCGAACGTTTTTTATGTTTTTCATTGGCTCTATCACACTGCAACGGCTAAACGGATTCAGATTTTTCTTGTATACATAGTCTTAGACCTAGAACAGTATAAATTCTACTTTTTAAACCCTGACGCAAATAGAGTGTTATACGTTTCAAGTGTGTATTTGTGTGTATGTCTATGTATGTGTCTGTGTGGGATCGTTGCTCCCAAACGGATGAACCGATTTTGAATATTTTTGTGTTTGAATGGTGACTTGATTGAGAGTGTTGATTAATTATGATTCAACCGAACCTGTTCAGATATTTGAAGATGATCAGCTCTTTTCTAGTTAATCAAGTGATGTGAAGAACCTCCACTGGTCTCCACTAGTCTTTTCGACATTCTGTATCCTGTGATTTCAATAATACTGCAAGAACATAGTAACCTTGACTTGATGCTTGGGCATCACTTGGAATCAGTCTTGGAATCAGGATACCCAACTTTAATACCAATTAACAGAGCAAAGGTATCGTGTTTGGGCTAATTGAAATGATCTCAAAGCGTAGGTTATGTTTTATTGAATATAGAAAAACGATTTTATTCTGTCGCGGGTTTTTAAATTGTTAATCAATATTTATGTACCATGCGTGTGAAGCTGCGGAAAGAATCTAGTGTCTAATAGTTTCAGGAAGATTTATTTCGGTCTTGCGTTGAGTAGGTATCTGACAGTGAGTAACGTCACGATTTTACATATATAATTTCTCCAGAAAATTGTACGTATTGACTGGGTTCTAAGAAAGTTTAAAGAATTAGCGTTGCTGTAGCTCTGACATTAGGTATTCATAATGGATCCAATGTTTATGATTTGAAGGTCGTGCCGGATATCTTTGTTGTGATATAATTATATTCTTCGGAATAATACAAATGTTATACAGTGTCAGGCAGGTAAATGTTTCTCTCTCATGGATACTTGGATGAGAGCAGTCGTGGTCTAGTAGTCGCCGTCCGTCCGATCTTAAGGTCTTGGATTCGAATCCAGTCGTGCACCAATGTGATTTTTGTAATCTTAAAATGTATGTGCACCAGTACTCTCAAACGGAAAAGAAAAACACTGTGGAGAAACCGGCGTGTTGTAGAACCTAAAAGTTGGAAGACATGTGCCAAGTGCACGAAAGGAGCCTCTGAGGCGCACTTTAATCCTTTCACCACACTGTTTTGTGTAACTAATGACACGATAAGAGAAAGATATGATAAACATCTTGGAACATGTTCTGATACGACTTGCTCTGCCATTTCTTATACCAGCTTCTTGGCCTTGTCAGGATCATACCATACTAAACTAAAGTTAACCAATTTTTAGATTCTGCCAAGCCAGTCGCTTGTAAAATACTTTACACGCTATGTTTTAATTACATAATAGCCAGCGTGTCAAGTATATTCTGTCTTAGTCGTTCTAATGCCAATGATTTTAGATTGCAACAGATTATAAATAAATAAATATTGCTGGACAATGCACACAACACCATGTAGTCTAGTCTAGTCTTAAGCATAGCTTGTATTATGGTGACTTGGATGACCGATAGAATACTTATATATTGTTAAATACATACTTATGGTACTTTATAAACACCCAGACACAGAACAAACGCCCTGTTCTTCACACAAATGTTTATCCTGGGAGGGAATCGAACCCTCAACCTACAGCGCAGAAGGCAGAGCTACTACCAACTGAGCTGACAGGCCAGTTAGCATTTAAAAAACACATTAATCTCTGATTATAAGATGGACCATTAGTAGCGTCGGAAAGCCTAGTCCAATTATACTAACAGTTTCCAAATTATAGTGAGTATTTTTACGATTGCCGACGTATATGCGGTGCCATTGAAAAACCGTTGCCATTTTGAGGTTAGCTTGTCTAGCAATGTCGACACCCTGTTGCTAAGCTCAGAGGTAGATCTTCCAGCGTCCTTGAAGAACTCCTTCAATCGCTATTCAAAAAGACGTACATTTATAATATTAGTATGAATATCAATCTCATTGTAGCTCCTACTCACCTGGTACTTCAGCATTACAACCATGACATGACATACCCACCTTCCACCTACATTTATGAAGTAAATCCAAGCTTTTCGTAACTGCTTGACGGTTCTGCGTTCCTAGTACATAATTATAAAAAAAAAACAATATTTTTATATAAGTAAGGACATAGCAAGTACAAGTTTTAGGTGACTTCTTGGAGATTCTGCGTTCTAATTACATATTCCTTAAAAAGCTAAGAAAAATTTCAGTCAAGCAACAAACAAAGTAAATTAAAGAAATCCAACCTTTATGTAACCTCTTGGCGGTTCTGCGTACCTAGTACATATTCCTATACAAGCAAGAGCACTTAGGTTGGTAATGAGACAAATGGGTTCCTTTTTTAATGGCGCTTATTCGTCACAACAATTTTACTGAAAATGGGACAAATGTGTGTAATATATATTACTTATGTTTTATTTGCAGAAGCGTTGCGCGAGGGTAGCGGACGCGGCGCGCTAGATTCGATCGTATCCAAGTGAGCAAAGAGCAGAGCCATGAACGAGCTGGATAGCCTGCGTCAGGAGGCAGAGACCCTCAAAAATGCCATCAGAGTAAGTACTTACGTCAGCAGCTGTATATAATATGGGTATTTTCTTTATAACACGGCGTCTCATGACTTCACGTATTGTTATTTTTCTATCGCTGCACCCTTTGAAGCTTAGATTACAGGAAAAGCTTTCTTATCGAACCTCTAGGTACTGAAAGGAGCATTCCCATTTTAGTTCTAGGACCTAGGTTTAGGATGTGCGTAGATTGTGAGTCTGTCGCCTAACGATTTTATGTATTCATATAAACTATTTAAATTATCGCGTCACTAGTTTTTACAAAATCAGTGTGGTGAAAGAATTAAAGTGCGTCACAGATATTTCATAAAGGATATATAATGCATGACATTTCACAAAGTATGATCTAGCCCTGATAACTTTTTAAGTCCTACGGCATTCAGATAAAAACAGACTTAATACACGATGGTGCACGACTGAAATTCAAACCCTTGAGATGGCCACCACACGTCTAGTACTCATTATATCCCTAAATTTATATATAGTCTGTCAAAATAAACCTTTCTATTTAAATCTATTGAGCTCGCCAGATGCCCAAATGTATCGACGTTTGTATTATGTATCTGTTTGCACGCCTAATTATCACTAGTGTGTGTTATGTACTTTAGGTTTCTGATTATAGCGACCTCGTTGTGTGTAATTGTTAAACGACAGTTCAGGAGAGAAACTTGAATTTTTGCTTGTAGGGATTGGTAGTACGATCTATTGTAATTTTCAATAAACCAAAATATATACAAAGCGCATCGATAAGTCTATTGTAATATAATAACCAAATTAGATCGAGTAACACCATTTATACGTCGAACGAGGTCTTCTTGGTGGGACTAACCCCATCTTAGTAACACCTTCACCTCTCTCCGGGAACGCAAGTGATCACCGACTTAATTTATGGTCTTCCAAAAATTCCTCCCCCTCGGGATTACATTACCCCTGAAGAGAAGCGAGTTCAGGTTGGGTGTTGTAGGAGGGAGTAACCTTGGCACATGGGACATGATTAGCGAAAACGACACGCGGTGTCATTGTGGCGTCCAAGTGCAGACCCTGTCACACGTACTTGTGTCACACAAGACATCTTGCTCCAACTCATGCACTATGGGTGATCTGATGTTTTGCTCGGATAATGCCGTGGATGTGGCTACCTACTGGTGAAATAGGATATGACAACGATACGAAAGAAGAAGTAACACCTTGGTGTAAAATTTGAATCGTTAGCTAACTTCCATTTTAGACCCACCACCGTTTTCTCAAGTATTCTGCTTCCTAGCAGTAGTGCCAGTGAAAGAGCACTGTAGCAAATAAAATTACTGGTTAACTGACACAAAACAAAGTGTTAAATGATGACCATAATAATGTAACGAAAGACTTGACTCACATAATAATAAAACTAGCCCATCACAATGAATTTCACTTACACTTAAATTTGAAGACTACTTGGACGACTTTCCTCATGCAATTTCATCACTTTCCTGATACAATTTTGAAGGATAACAGGGTCTCAAACGTAAATCGAAAAGTAGCGATTCAGTATTCGAGCATCAAGCTCCTTTTCCTCTATCGTTGAAGCTAAGATGCTTTTATATTTTGACGAGTTTCTTACCTTGAGATACTTTATTCAATACAATCACAAGGATCACTTTGAAACGTCTTACATAGGTAAATTTAAGTCCCAATTCCTTCCAGAAGCAGGTCTGGGGACTATCCAGATTCTTCCTCCTGAGGAACCGGACATCTAGCTTACATCTTGCTTGTGGCTTGGAAGAAGATTCAAAATGGTCCTTGTTATTGTATTGAATCCATCCTATAATATAAGTTCTCTGTTCATTAGTATGTAACTACGTTTACATTTCACGACTTAACGGCTGATGAAATTCGGTAAGGAGTTAAGTTGTACCTTGGGGCCTTCCCCAGTTTTCCTTACGGACATAGGACATTACAGGACATTACTTTTTATGTGGGTAACATTCATGGGCAGCTATTAAAACGTAATTTGGTTTTGTTTCCCAGGATGCGAGGAAGGCGGCGTGCGATACGTCGCTGGCCCAGGCCACTGCTAACCTGGAGCCAATCGGTCGCATCCAGATGCGCACACGACGCACACTGCGCGGACATCTCGCTAAGATCTACGCTATGCACTGGGGCAGTGACTCCAGGTAAATCCTTGAGGCAGGGCGCAAACGTGGTCGCTTTAGGTCTTGAGTCAGATACAAACTACCGATGAATATTTGATTTCTATAGAACCAGTATGAAATCATCCACTCCTTGCGCATACGTAAACGTTTTTGTCCAGTTGCTCCCACAAAAAAGTGTTCGGTGTCGGTAACTGGAAACCAAAAGTCGTCAGTTGAAGACACAAGCAACATTAACAAATTTCCTTACAATTGTACTCATCGGCGTCCATCGTGAGACTGACGGAAAACGAGCAACGAATTGTACCAGTGGCCAGTAGAAACGGGCGACTGTGTCCGATCACCGCTACAGGAGACAGCAACTACGGCTCCCTGTGATGGTGTGTCGTGTCGACAACAAAAAGTGTTTACGTTTGCGCAGCGACTTAGGGCTTCACTACAAAGTATAAAACAAAGTCGCTTCCCCGCTGTCTGTCTGTCCCTATGTATGCTTAGATCTTTAAAACTACGCAACGGATTTTGATGCGGTTTTTTAATAGATAGTGATTCAAGAGGAAGGTTTATATGTCTAATACATGTATAATATAGTAGAGAAACACTGATCATTTTAGGGGTTTCTAAAATGCTAGTCAAATATTACATGTAAACAATCATCATCATTAGGTCATCATTTAGCTTGATGAAAAACTAAGCGTAAGCCCCTTTTTGAACATCAAAATACAGTGGAAGGATAGTGTATCTGTATTCTGTTTGTGATCTTTGAGGAGTGTAAGAACTTGCGTGTACGGGCTGATTTGCTGACGTCATACTTATATTTATTTACGTACAATATCAATATAATATTAATAAGAATAAAGTGATTCATTTGAAATCATCAATTTGTCTGTGGGTCATCGTCCAGTATTATTTAGACACGCGATTATAGTCCTTACTGCAAAGTATTGTAATATTATTTTATAACGAGTACCTGAGTACCTACTATACAAAGGAAGGAAGTACTGACTCATTGTGGTCAAGTCAACGTCATGGTGACAATATACACTGGGCTTGTAAAATCAGTTTTTCCCTTGTGTAAAGAAACTATACTGCCACGAACTTATCTGTTCAGGTGGCCAAAAAACGAACTAAAAAAAATTACGGGTTCCACTCCGGGAGTGCCGACAGAAGTGAAAACTTATTTTGGCGCGTAAGACATTTTTTAGATGGGTACTAGGTTATTGGGTAATTAATTGCATTTTCTTTATGAATTGTATTTTATTAGTTATTAGAAACTTTAAAATACATTTAATATTCTTTTATGTTTTTGTTCAGAATGTAGATAATATATCAAAGAACCTAACTCAGTAAACTTCTCCATACAAAAGTAGACTGTAAACATGTGAATTAAGGTTTATATGCAAATGGGACGAGCGCGGCAGCCCTGCGTCTCGGTAACGGTGTCGCGAGTCCAGAGGTTTTAACTTATCTAAAAATATGCGTACCGCGCTAAAAGAAGTTTTCACTTCAAAACTCTCATAGGAAATCTAATCTTAATGACATTGCCAATAGACAGAGGCGCCACCCTTACCGGAACAAATAAGTTCGTTGCACTATAATATTAAATAACGGTTGTAGTCTCACCACCTTCTCCTTCATTTCTTCCTATAATGACATCTGTCTTGTTGACAATTTTGTCAGTGTCAAGTGATTGTTTGGTTATAAAGTCTAAGTCGATCGTCATTTGTCTAAACGTCATCGCGGCATGTCCATCTATAACTTTATCGGGATTCCTTGTCGTTCAAATCACATTGCAACATAATACACTTACAATTCAATTGTCTATACTAGTACTATGAAGTCAATTTATTGATTAAAATTCCGCTAAGATTTCTGAATAAAACATGCAATAGCACCAGAAAAAATAATTTATTAAGAAGTGCCTTGTTTCTTAATGAAATGACAAACGAAGTATGCTCACTACCTCACTACTTATGTCAAACCAGTGTCGTAAAATCGCTGTGTCGCTCAATACACACTGAATTGTCAGCAACGCGAAGAGACGATCTGGTTTAATAACAAAACATTATAAACCTTATGAACAATGTACCAAGATATAGAAGCGCTTGATAGAATTCAATGTTGCACCCACGCGCGTCAGTTCGCGACCACGCGAGACTGCTGGAGCCGGCGCGAGGCTACGCCACACCTCGTTCATTCTATCAAGCGTTTCTATATCTTGTAATATTGTTCATAGGGCTTATAATGTCTTGTTATTAAAACTGATCGTCTCGTCGCGTCGCGTCGCGTCGCTGCCAATTCATTGTGCATTGAGCCTAAGACGCGCACATTCCTTTCGTGCACTTGGCACATGTCTCTGAACTGTTTAGGTTTTACAACACGCTAGTTTTCTTCAAGGCATACATTCCAGCATCATCAGCATCAGCATCATTCCGACTATATCATCCCGCAATAGATTAAAACTCAGTCTGAAGACCTCCTGTGTGTTACCAGCGGTGGAAACAACAGTTTGGTCTTATGGTTAGCCTATCGTGTGCCACTGCTGTGCAAAGACCTCCCTTGATCTCTCCAGTCATCTCGGTTTTGAGCTAATTTGACCTAAAGTCTGTCAAAGGTCATCGAGATCATCTCTTTTTGGGTCTTCAGCGGCGCCGTCTCGCTGTCTTATTGTTTTGTTTTAAATAAATAAATGTTGGTTTACGTTCCACAAACACCATCTAACCCCATACGAAACATAGCTTGTACTATTGGAACAACTTCGCTGATATACTTCATGATCATTTATTTTAAGAGATGTACTCTACTCGGAGTAACTGATGCAGCTGCCTCCGTGAGCTCCTCTCCAAAGTAGCTTCCTTGAACTTCATATACTACATGAGAGTAACCTTTTCTTTTATCTGGCTCATATAGTTTATTTATGGCCTTTCTCTACCTCTCTTTCCTTCATTAGGCTGTCATGTTGTATAATACGTATCAATCACCTTCCTTTTTGTATTTTGAATATTCTTTAATAAGCCTAGATAATAGTGTGAACGGGGAAGCTGGAAAGGGAAGACCTCGACCTACCTTCTAAGATCGAATCGGGGATGTGTTAGAGAAACGCCAGGACAAGAGTACCCTAAACCCAATCGCATGTATGAGGAATATGATGAAAATAAAATCAGTTACAGCACCTGCCTACTTCGTCGGGAAACAGACGTGGTTTTATGTATGTACGAAGACAGTTTGATAAGTCACAGATTTATCCAACTACCCTCGAATCTTTAAAACCATACTTATGTTTAAATCTTGACAATGTTTTCAGGAATCTGGTGTCAGCCAGCCAGGACGGAAAGCTGATAGTGTGGGACAGCCACACGACTAACAAGGTGCACGCTATTCCTCTGCGCTCGTCGTGGGTGATGACCTGTGCGTATGCCCCGTCTGGCTCCTACGTCGCATGCGGTGGACTTGACAACATCTGCTCCATCTATAGGTAAGTCAGTTATATAATAAAGTAGCATATATATGCTAATGCAAGCCTACGTTTACAGATCTAAGTCTATGCCAAGTTTCAGTCAAATCCGTTCAGCTCAAATCAAAACATTTATTCAATAAAATCACAAAGACCACTTCGAATCGTCTTCTTACTTATTCTGATAGTGCCTCTTAACCCCAGTTCAAGAAGAATCCGGCAAGAAACTCGTCTGGGCTTAACACTTTTTTGTATGATCTTTGCCAGTTTTGTTATGGATGCCGAGTCGAGTTGGAACAGCTGTCATTGAGCCACAAACAAACATATAAACATAAACTTTCACAATTATAATATTAGGTTATTAACAGATCTTTTTACCCTGATGCACCCTAAGATTTATGGGGTAAAAGTATTAATGTTATTCTATGGTATTTTGTACACATGCCAAATATATTGTATTCCAATTTGTACAGTGAAGGAGTACCAACATTCACTCATAAAGCTTTCATTAGATAAATAAAAAAGTAATGCCGGACATTTAACACAGCGTCATCTAGCCACGAAGTAGGCAGTGCTTGTGTTATGGGTACCACATGACTGATACTACTTATATACTTTTTTTTGTAAATACATACATAGTAGGATAGAAGGATCATAATTAAGATTAGTGGGAGTTAGTAGGATTATATTGATGGAGTGTGAAACCAGCCTCTAACTAAATAAATAATTATAATAATACCGGACATTTCATACATCACCTGGTCCCAAAGTAAGCATTGTGTTATGGGTACCCACATGACTGATATACTACTTATATGTTATTTTTTTGTAAATCCATAAATATTCAATATTATACATAGAAACACCCAGACCCGAGACAAATACTTGCAAAGCATACAAATATTTGTCCTTCTACATCTCTGCCGCTCCTTGGTGCACTGCGCTACAGAAGTTGTCTAATAGTATTGGACTATTCACAGAGCACCGTCTAGCCCCAAACTAAGCATAGCTTGTACTATGAGAACTAAATGACTTGAGTATTTATATATCCGTATAATACATACTTATGATACTTTATAACACCCAGACAAAGGAGAAATATCAATGTTCACCACATAATGTTTGTCCTTGGAATCAATCCTGCAACCTACAGCGCAGAAGGCAAAGCACCAACTGAATTAAATAAATATTGCTGGACAATGCACACAACACCATCTAGTCCCAAACTAAGAATAGCTTGTATTATGGTGACTAGATGACTGATAGAATACTTATATATTTTTAAATACATACTTATGATACTTTATAACACCCAGACACAGAACAAACACCTATGTTCTTCATGCGAATGTTATGTTTCAATGTGAATGAATGCGAATATCCTGAGAGGGAATCGAACCCTCAACCTACAGTGCAGAAGGTAGAGATACTACCAACTGAGCTGACAGGCCAGTCGAATTATGTAGTTAGTTAATATTGATGTATATAATATATATTATATTATATTATAGTATGATGCCGGTTTCTAACAGATGCATATAATACATTTATATATCTTTCCAGTCTAAAGACACGCGAGGGTAACGTACGCGTATCCCGCGAGCTGCCAGGACACTCGGGATACCTGTCCTGCTGCCGGTTCCTCGATGATAACCAGATCCTGACCTCCTCGGGAGACATGACTTGGTGAGTGAATGTTTCAACAAGGAAAGTCAAATCATATCAGTCATCTACATTTACTCCTGGATAAGACCTGGGAGTCTGAACAAATACTCCTAAATATGACCTGGAGGTCTGGACAAATACTCATGGATATTACCTGGGGGTCTAGACAAAGACTCCTGGATACTACCTGGGGGTCTGGACGAATACTCCTGGATAAGACCTCCTGGGGGTCTGGACAAATACTCCTGGATTAAACCACCTGGATACCTTTTTGTTATGTGAGATTTAAATTTACATAAAAACTACTCCCGCAAATACCGTTTTTTTATGATATAACGCATTCCCTAGTTGTAATAACATAATGACTTATTCTCGTTAACGTTTGCAGCGCCCTTTGGGATATCGAGACGGGGCAGCAATGCGGCCAGTTCACCGGCCACACGGGAGATGTGATGTCTCTCTCACTCGCGCCCGATCAGCGTACTTTCGTCTCGGGCGCTTGCGACGCGTCTGCCAAACTCTGGGACATCCGTGACTGCGCTTGCAAGCAGACATTCCCCGGACACGAGAGCGACATCAACGCAGTCACGGTTAGTGCAACTCTAGATAGATTTACGACTTGTTTTCAAAAAGACAGATTCTCAAATTTCGGAAATGGTACACACACACTGTTATAATTTTCATGACCACTCGAACTGATTTTTTCACACCATTATCCTAACTAGCTCTAAAGTATCAGGAGTTCATGACTATGAAGGAGGTCGATTAAAATAAAAGTTGTAATATAGCTTTTTTTTTATTATAGCAATCTAGCTCTTATGTTTTCATGTGTTCCTGGTACTTCTGATGCGAATTCATTTTTATTTTATGATATTGTCGACTATTCCTTCAGTATTTTACAAATGCAGTTTGGAAAAAGTCAAAATTATTAGGTTTTTGTTCTTCTGTAAAGGGACGTAATTACACAAGACTGGCGCCATGCTGGCGCTGTTACCAGCAGAACTAAATAATAATTATTATTAACTAATACCGGTAGTATATTTAACATTATGTTCGGAATGTTTAAGTCTGAAATATCGGAGTGAGAGTGCCTGCAACGCCTTTCTAAATTTGAAGCGTGTTTAATAAAAATATTTGTAAAAAAACATGTTTTCGTTTTTTCGCATACGTGTACTCACGTCCTTTTGAGAATCTGTCTTCTTGAGAATCCGTCTGTCTTTATGAGAATCTGTCTTTTTGAGAATTAAGGAGATTTACTGCCTCCCCTTATCCCATCGGTGTCGGCACAACTCGTTCCTTTCTTCTCTCTCTAATATTCGTCACCTGTGTCGCTCCTTTCTTACCCAACTTATCATCTGCCCGGCCTTAACTTATTCAATTAAAGCTCAAGCTTTATTTGAATAAAATCACCAAAATAACAAATAAAACCCGAAATATCTCGGGGGAAAAATAAACAATATAAGAACGCAACATTTAATCCGCAAACGGGCCAAATGTAGCTACAACAACATGTTCCTTCTGTCAACTGTCAATCTCACTAAAAACATCCGTTCTGTTCCAGTTCTTCCCGTCAGGGTTCGCATTCGCGACCGGGTCTGACGACGCCACTTGCCGCATGTTCGACATCCGCGCCGACCAGGAGCTCGCCATGTACTCGCACGACAACATCATCTGCGGCATCACCAGCGTCGCCTTCAGCAAGTCGGGCCGGCTGCTGCTCGCCGGGTACGACGACTTCAACTGTAACGTCTGGGACTCCATGAAGAGCGAGCGTGCCGGTTAGTGTACGCTTGTCGTTTCATCTGTCCGATGCAGATCCAACGGATCGATCGGTGGGGTGATTGTGGAACTTTGATCCTATCGAAACGTTGATCCTGATAGCTTTCGGTTCCTATTGATGAGTTGGTATTACGGATCGCTGCGATTTCTATCGACTTCTATCGCTGGTTACGATGTGAAGTGGGTGTTAAGCTATAACTCGACCGATTTACAAAGTATGGTTGTGGTAGAAACCGTGTTAAGCGTCCTAAGCATTTAAATACATCATATATGATTGATTGAAATAATGCCTATTGCTAATAGAAATTGATATACATTGATGTCGATTGTTAATCGAAACTGATAGACGTTGATTCCATAATCGCCCTACAGGTTAAGGTTCTCGTCTGCGAGAAAGTGAAGTTGTATGGAAATCTTGTGATAAGTGATTGTAGGATGGTTGGTAGAAACACCGATCACGCCGATGCAAAGAGGTGTGACTAAAGCGTAGTGAATATGTGTTCCATTGACGTTGCGGATCATTTTGATGACCTCTGTGGCGCAGCGAAGGCCTGCCTGAGACGCAGACGCTTATCTCGCAATGGGAATTGAACCCATTACTTCTGCGGCTCAAACGGGCCTAGGCCCACTGTACCACAGCGGTCGACCGCATATGCATAGAACATAGTGCTTTGAAATTACTTTTCGTAATCCAGACACTTACCGCAAATACCGAACCTCTTTGGTGCAATGGATTAACATTAACTAAATATGGACCCTTCCACAAAAGCCAAACCAAAACATGAATCAATATTATCACGATTCTGTCAACACTCAAATTGATCATCATCTCCTTGCCCAACTTTCCTGTATCGGTCGTCATTCAGCATTCTTTTTTTATAGTTTATTAACATTGTATTCTTTCGTAGGAATCCTCGCCGGGCACGACAATCGCGTTTCCTGCCTCGGCGTGACCGAGAACGGCATGGCCGTCGCCACCGGCTCGTGGGATTCCTTCCTGCGCATCTGGAACTAAACTCCCACCCCCCACACACCCCTCTTACCTCCCCATCCCTCCCCCACACCATCCACACACCATCCACACTCACATCGGCGGGCGCGGGCCAGATCACTAGGGTAGAACGAGAGTGAAAGGCTTTGCTGTGGCAACATTTGGTTTTGCGAGAATGAAAGGCTTTTTTGCAAGACTTTGGTACGGATGGAGAAAGATTTTTTTATGCCAATGCTGTTGGTCAGAGATTGCATAGATCTTGGATATGGTTGGGGAATGTTTCGTTTCTGCTAGAATGGTGGTGGCAACTCGGTTGGTAACACTAAGTTGGATACAGTTGGGGAATGTCTGCCAATGAATGGAACGTTGAACCAGGTAATGTTATATTGGTTTGATGATGTTAGACGGTTCATCGAAAATGACTTCTTTTGATCCCGATCACTATTGTAAGATTAGCACTATCTATCTTTAGTGCTTGTACCATCTTATGATACTCTGAATGAGTTATCTAACAAAGCATATGTAGAAGTCAATGTTGAACCTTCTAATATCCATTTAAGCTGACTTAAATTACATATGGATTGAAATGTGAATTGAATTTGCAAGAAATCTGGCCCATACATCTGCCCGCCATTCTTTTATAACTTTATATATTAGTGTGTGGAAATGTATCCGTATTTATGGCGTCTATTGAACAATACCAATTATCGCGTCTTTACAATCCAGTTACGATGTTTGGCACTAGCGATTCAATTGCAACGTGAGACAGTGAATAATCTACTAGACGCTGGTCCTATTCTAATAACTGTCAAAGTATTTTGATAAGCACAAAAGTTGTGCAATCCTGAAATTAAAAGCACAAATACCCACTTGATAGCACTGCTGATAAGTATAACGAGTAAGATGGTCTTTATTTCCATCACATTGCATTAAGTATGCGTGTGTCGCTTGCGAAATGAATTCTATACTCTTGTAATAGGTGTCAGTTTAATGTAATTAAAACAGATGTTTAAGTGGTTATATCTATCAATGGTACAGCAAACAGCGCACATGCTTTTTTATTTACAACTTTTTTATTAGGTTATTCCCAAATACAAAAGCATTTAATATAGGAGTGTGTTGTATGTATGCAAGTATTGGTATGTGAGTGTTATACTATGGGGATGGTGGCTTAATTTAAAAATAGATAAAACCTTATTATTCATAATGATGTTATAAGCCTCATATAGCTACAAAACGCCCTGAAATCTGCTGCAACCTTATTCAATAACATGAATGACAAAAACAGATAATTAATTAACCGTTTTAAGATGACAAGTGATTGTGAATAAGCGGGTTTAACTACAAAATCACTATGAAGTTGCTAAAGAAAGGTTTGAATGATGTAAAGTTTACAACTACCTTCATTTAATCTCAAAAGTTTCAAGCCATCCCCACCCACTTGTATTATGATTCAATGTTCACGATATACATAGTCTATTTATATATCATGTATTAATAAGCGCAGATGCCATTTTATGAGGGGAAACTGCTGAATAATAATTCTGTTTACTGGTGAGTTCTAATTTATATTATTCTTTAATATACTAAGTCAAAGTCAAAACAGTCCTATTTATTTATTCAGACAACAATAGTCTCCGGTTTTCATATTAATAGACTAAACTGCTGCGGCTGCGCCAATAAATAAACTCAATTGGCGCAGTCGGTATGGATACGTTTTATCATAATATTTTTTGGCTCAATCCCGCCGTAACGGCTGAAAGGATGAAATTTGGAATAGATGTCGCGGACGGAAGCTAGTATTTAATATTTTAAACTAGACTTTTTTAATTCCTTTTTTATTGCATTTTAGATAAACCTTTTTTGCCTATATCGAGATTTAGATTCAACATTTAAAATAAACTGCTTTGAATGCTTTTATATGGAGGTTATATGAAGGAATTTTCTTATATAACAGTTACAAACAAGGTCTAACCTAAAGTAATCAAGTGAATATTGTCCACAGGTGATTCACCATCGCACAACAGATAACAACAATCAAAATCCTAATAATTTAATCAACCAAATATTATTAATAATGTATTGTTATTAATATGTATGCGTAACTTATTGTGAATTTCATCTTGTTTTATATTTTCGTCATTTTATCGTCGAACTAATTTATGATTTTAATGTATTTTTAGTTATAGTACACATTTTAAATTGAGATTTAGGAAGATCTCTGACATTTTTCTGTCAAATCTTGACACACGGGTCCTAAGATTCACAAACGTGTGGAAAGATCTCCTGACTATTCCGAAATCATAGTAAATCTGCTATTATAGGTTAAGTATAACAGTGATTTGACATTTGCAATATAATTATTTGAAACAGTGTCTGTTCGTCTCAATATCCTTAAGCTACCCGTTATAAGGGTGCGTTCACACTGGCGAACGCGACGTGAATAAACCAGTTTTTTCAAACCTGATCAGTTTTAGATTGCGCAAATTACGCGCAAAATTTGCATTGATGACCGCGTGTTCGCGAGTGTGGAAACACCTTTAGTTGTCATATAACTAAAGAAGAGAAGAGACGTGCACAAATATTAAATGTCCATCAAGTGACGTAAATCATAATAGTTATTCTCAAGTTTTTAAGATTCCAATCCTAACATTTCCAATTTTTCTATTGCTAAAGTAAGGGGCACACTACATCCTCGTCGGCAGCCGGTGTGTTCTCAACCTTGTCGCGAGGAACGTAACTTTTTGTACGTTTATACAACTTGCACGATAGTTTTTGCGTCATTTTAATATTTAGTACTTTACAGTTTAAAATCTTTTTCTATGTATCCTAATCCTAAGATCACGGTCGTCTCGTGCAAGTGACACCCGTATTATGTAAAGCGTAAGATCTATAATCCCTTGAAATAAACACATTTTAATTTATTACGGGACGGAACCACCTAGTCCCGGAGTTCATGTAAGTAAGCTAGCATTAGGTAGAAAGTGTATGTAGGCATTTTTAAAACGATACATTCGGTGTGTTGCTCTTTATCGATGCCATTTTTTTTTCTAATGGTAACACTTAACCTTCGTTGCAGTATTTGCACTTATGTCGGCTTTTAATTTAATTATAACGACTGGTTGTCGCTATTAAAGCTGGCTATTGACGATACCGCTGAAAATGATATCTCAGTATCAATGTCTGATCGAAAAGGATCTGTCTAAATTACTCGTTCGATTTATAATCGATTACACTACGAATAAAAAGGTGTTGCCAGCGGCGGTTCTGTCAGTAGCCAACTTGAGCCTTTTTGTATTAGATAGGGTACTATACTTACGTAGATGTTATTTTAAGACGCATTTGGACTGCATTGGAAGTTATATACTTGATTAAACCACACATTAATGCTCAATATATAACATACTTAACAGTTCGTATGATCATATCACAAAATACGCCATTTTCTGGCGCCCGGCGCATTACACACAATTTATCTTGAATATTTATTGATATAGTCCAAAGAGACAGGCTATGGTGGTTTGATGTAAGTGTATTTAGTGTTGGCGATATGGGATTCATGTCAGCTAGATATACGCCTAGATGTTAAGACTTTTTTAATAATAACTGTTTGGTTTTCTATATCAGCTTCTTATTGTGAATTAAATTTAAAACTCCGTTTCATTCTGACCAATATATCTCTACATTATTATTGAAACTGCCATTTTAACTCGGGGTTGGATTTTCGGAGATTCAGAACGTGTCGGTGATAGCGTGTACCTATGCTTTGAAGTTAGCCGTTTGGCGCCGCACTACGACTTGAAACGGCTAACTTCAGTGTGGAAGTTATAATGGCCGTACTATGAGAAGTAAGCTTCTTAGTATGATTCCAGAGGTCGGTTTTATAGACAACTTTTCAGATCGATTTGAGGGTAGGACGAATTTTTTTTTCGAAATCTTCGATAGTCGCTGTTCGAATCATTGACACAAACATAAGTATGGATTTGTATAATGTAATTTAATTATTATTTGCTAGTCCACATTTTCGATTATGTTTAAAATAAATATTCTATAGCGGTGTAATACTAATTATAATGTATCGTGTAAATTTTTAGTTATATCAATAAATTAAAATTTGTTTATTTTATGCTGTGTTTTATTTATAATTCCAAATTCCACATCTACCTTCCTTCTTCCACTTGATAATTATTTTCTCGATATTTATTTTATTTTAAAAGTTTCGAAGAACTTACAAAAACAAAAAAGATACTTGATACTACTTATAATACATGTATGTAGAAGGCCAATTAAAAGTTCACACTGATAAATGTAAAAAATATAAAGGTATATACTTATGAAAAGTACAGTCCAAGTGGAAACCTAAACAGTAAGTAACAGTAATAATTTTAGAGGTTTCTAATGTGATGTCGTAAATAAACAAATTGTTTTGGCGCTTAATGTACTACAGTAGGTATTATACACTTTATAATTACGTTTTAAAAACTAAAAAGAAACCGACTTCATTGAATGAAATTTGAACCTATAATACATTTTTAGTGGAAAGTAGATGTATTTTGTATATATGTAATATGGGTAGGCCAAATAAACGCACCGCTCCAATGAGACAGCGAGGTATCGAAATACATGAAAACATCATCGATGTATATAATTTTTGGATTTTCGTCGATTTTTCAGCTCGACCGATTTTGATAAAATTTATATGGGACCTCCTGTGAAGTATATCATATCATACAAAAAAAATAATTTGCCAAATCGGTTCAGCCGTTTTCGAGTAATCGGTGAACATAAATAAAAAAAAAGATTTCGACGAATTGAGAACCGCCTCGTTTTTGATAAAGTCGGTTAAAAAAAAGAAAATATTTAGAAATATAACAAAGAAATAGCAGTTTCGTTTAATTAAACCTATTGTTAACCCCGGAAGCAAACAGAATAAAAAAACATTATTTTCCAAGAAAAAATAAATAGTGTTTTCATAAATTAGGTACTGGTTGCACTAGCACTAGTTTAAAGGGCTGCAATGAAACACTGGTACCTACTGGATAAATTTCAACAACCTTTATTTTCCTTTTACCATCTACCCCTTATAACACACCTCGAACTAAACCAATTCTCTCAAAATCCTAAAATCATAGATCCATTTTTTTTTAAATCAACTCTACGATATCATTAATAAAAGGAGGTTTTTAAAAAGAAGTCACTGGCAACACTACGCGACAATTCTAGGAGGGCAACTCTGCATGTTGGGCCGTAATGACAGCTGGATGATAAAAGGGATTTAAGTTAAATAGATCGAACCTTCACTAGGGTAAGCCTGTATTGCGGGGGGCCAGAGGCATAAGATATACGATTTCCTCAAACTACAAAAAAAATATACTATGTCACATAAACAAGGTAGGAGACAAGAATATTCAAAATATTCAAAAATATTTATTTGGAACCTTTAACACGTGTAACACAAAAGAAACGAGTGAAAACGTTGACAACTGCAAAAGTTAGAAACTGTGTGGCAGAGTCAGCGCCCTCCTCTCTAGCAAGGAAGGACTATGTTCCAGGACAAGCTTTGTTAAACTAAATGATATAATGTTAAATGGTAGTCTATTCAATAACAGAATTATATCAAAAATTTAATATAAAAGAATAAATACTGTGTGAACTAAAAAGAAAACTAAACAGATCTGTGTATTCGAGTATGTGTGTGTGTGTGTGTGTGTGTATAGGCTATGAGTTTAAGTAAATTGTACTATAAATATCAGCAACATTATGTTTGTTATTATCCTCCGTACGGCCGTACGGCCATTATAAAGTACAAAATCAGTGATGGCTGTCAGTCCTGACAACCGATAGTGACAGTTCAAATACAGACCGGAAGGTCTATACATAGTCTTTATTATTTTTACACTTGCCAGTACAATTCTAGTGTTCCGATTGTTTCAAACTATGTTTAAAAAGGTTGCATAACTTACTTACACAATCGCGGCAAAATAATTGAGATTAAAAAAAAGCGTCATTATCAATCATGAGAGGACAATCCATGAGAAATATAAAGGGAGGGGGTGATATAATTTGAACGTTATTTAGCTATTAATGTATTTCTGTCTGTGGCATTGTAAACGGATGAACATAATTTGATTTAGTTCTTCATGTTCAAAGAAAAAAAGTTTATTCTGTGTCCGATTAGCGAATATGTATATACATAAAAGTAAGTAAGCAAATCGCCAATAAAATCGGTCGCCAGTAACGACTCGTCACTCAGCATAGGTTCTTCTTCTTCTTCGTTAATGGCATGTGTCATAATGATGACAATATTGGCAGTGTCTAGTGATTGTTGTTGATTATAAAGTCTTAGTCGAATGTCGGATCGTCATTTGTGTAGGTACTCTAAATCTCATCTAGGAATGACCGTCTAGAAATTTACAGGGGTTCCTCGTCGTTCAAATCACATTGCACCATAATACACTTATCTACGAAACCTAGATAAGTGTATTAACCTTACCTTACCTTAACTACGAAATACTAATACAAGAGAGTTTATACATTTCAAGTGTGTCGGTTAACTGCCTGAGGGCAGAGCGACATGAGGCCATGCATTCTTATCAATAATTTAGTACCTAATTTATATTATATTAAGCTTTCTTCAAAAGACTACCCTTTATGTACGCTTTAAAATTCTTAATAGGTAGTTCAGTATCATTTTCGCGAAGCTTATTATAGAAGCGCACCGTGTTCCCCATAAAGGACTTATTTACTTTTTCTAGTCAAAACCTAGGGATGTATAATTTGTGTCTATTCCTAGTATTGATTCTATAAAGGTCATTTTGCTGAAACCCATATCTATTTTTATGTGTGTTTAACAAATTTTCATATTGTGAACCTATTGTGAGAATAGTAATTTTGTTTTAATATTTCTCTCAAAGATTCTCGTGGTTTCATTTTATAATTGACACGTATTGGTTTTTTTTAATAACTAATATTTTACCAATATCAGCTGCTTTCCCCCAGATAATGATGCCGTATGACATAACAGTATGGAATTAACTGAAATAAACTAGTCTAGCTGTAGCTTCATCAGTAAGCCACCGTATCGCACGAACTGCATACGCAGCGGAACTAAGCCTACCAGCAAGTGTTTCAATTTGTAATCCCCACTGTAGTTTTGCATCAATATTAAGACCTAGGAAGATCGTGGAATCTACAAGATTCATTGCCTCTCCATTCATTTTAATGTTGGTCGGGCTATGAATAACATTTGGCAAAGTGAATTCGATACATATCGTTTTTTTTTAATTAAGCAAAAGATTATTTACAGTGAACCAGTTAAGAACTAACGAGATGGATAAGGATTCATTCATTCGATAAGGATTCATTTACGTTATCGCAAATACTGATTTTACTTCTATCAACTTTAAAAATTAAAGACGTATTTGCAAATAAAACTATATCACAAATATTTTTTTACAAAAAAAGGTAAATCGTTAACGTATAAGCAATAAAGTATAAAAAAGAGCCTAGTATCGAACCCTGAGGTACCCATATATCAATAATTGATCTTAAAGACCTCTCACCACCCACGTCACATTTTTTTTGAATAAAATTCCGCTAAGATTACTGAATAAAACATGCACGAGGAAAAATAATTAATTTAGAAATATTACTTCATGAAATGACAAACGAAGAATCCCAGTATAGGTTATAGTACCTAGCGTTAAAAACGCTCCTATGACGCTGGTCTTCCGTGAAACCGCGTCAGTGTAAAAAGTGACTTGATCGAGCGTGTGATTCAATAAAATTTGTTCCATCATTTGAACATCTTCAGCTTATTTCTAGTTGATGAAGGGATTTCAGGATCAATCTATCTGATCGATCAGGATCGATCATTCAGATCGATTAGAAATTTGGTATCCTGTTACTTCAATGATACTGCAAGAACATGGTAAACTGATGCTGCAGGATCCCCTAAAGTCTGAAGGATACTCAACTCCTCACCACTTACAGCAGAGGTATCGTGTTTGGGCTTATTGTAATCGTCTCAATAAATAGGTTATACGAATAGACTTATGTAGATACATTTTTAGTGTCAGGGCTTTTAGAAAATTTTATTTATAGGTACTTGACTCGTTAAAGAATTGATTTTGGTGGAAATCCATTAAGTACAAAACATTAAACAGATGGAATTTTTTTAGTACCTACCTACTATTCTACTAATATATTCCTAATGACAATGAGTTAGACACGATGCAGACGCATGCACCTCCCTCCCGCCCGCTATTGAAAATCCATGCAAGCGTTAGTAAAAAGTTAGCACACACCTGCAACCTCAGAAGGAAATTCAATTCAAATTATTAGATTGGTGGAATAGTACGTAAGTACCTACTAAATATTTGTCTTTCTGTTTAATGACTTGACTCGGTTACAAAATATTTCAACAATATGTTCTACCGAAGAATATGTAGGTAGGTATTATAAGACGAATAGCGCTACATTCGTGAATCTGGTGTTGGCACGGTGTTGAATGACGCGCGTGCGCCGTCATACCACCGAAATACGTCGAATACGTTACATTCAATGTGGAAAGTCGAAGGTCACTGACCATAAACAAGATTAAACCTATGTAAATCATTAGAAAATAATTAAAGAATACTAGCTGCCAGTCCCGTGGTAAACCAGATCTGCCAGCAATCCGGGAAACCTAATATAAATGATTCCTGGCATTTAACACAGCATCATCTGGCCTCAAAGTAAGCAGAGCTTGTGTTATGGGTACCACATGACTGATATACATACCACTCATATTTTTTTGTAAATACATTCAAATTATACATAGCAACACCTAGACCCGAAACAAATACTTGCAGTTCATGCCAACATTTGTCTCGCGGAATCGAACCCTGCGTCTCAGCCGGACTTAGCCCCACTGCGCCACAGATGTCGTCAAATCATAGTAAAAGATTTTTTAGTATCGGCGAAGTAGTTTCAAAGTTACAACCAAACTACGTTATCGAGTACGTACTGTACCTAAGTACCTAAGAGCTGGCTCCTATCTGGCTCAGCGTATTAGCAATGCCATTCAACGTGGTAGATACAAGATACTGGCGGCATATCTTGGGAATGCTGCCCTCTGGCAGTGATCTGGATCAGTTGAGCTATTTATAGATCGTTTTAAACGGTCCTTAGATAGCTCAACTGTTTCACGTGTATTTTATATTATTGTATATTATTTTGTACATTTCTGTAAATAAAAGTAGGCAAATCATTGAATTTACAAAACATTATTAGACTGTTTGTATACCTCTCTCATGCCTAAAGAAAGACCAATTGTAGAACTACATCCCTTAAAAGCTTTTGTCATGTCATCCATAATCATCGGTAGGTAGTTAGGCCGTTTTCTTCGTTGTAAGTTGAGGGTTCTATTACCTTCCAAATCAAATATATGTGTAATGAGCATAGGTGTTTGTTCTGTGGCTGGGTGTTCTGAGACGCAGAAGGTTGCGGGTTCGATTCCCGCCGCGGGACGAATGTTTGTACGATCTGCAAGTATTTGTCTATTTGTCTCGGGTCTGGGTGTTTCTATGTATAATATGTATGTATTTACTAAAAAAAAGTATATAAGTAGTATTTATATCAGTCATGTGGTACCCATGACACAAGCTCTGCTTACTATGGGGCCAGATGACGCCGTGTGAAATGTCCGGGACTATTTATTTATTTATTATTTGTTTATAAGGTATCGTAAGTATTTATTGAAAAATATCTAAGTATTCTATCAGTTATCTGGTCATCATAATACAACCTATGCTTAGTTTGGAGCTAGATGGTGTTGTGTACATTGTCCACCAATATTTATTTATCTACACTAATATTATAAAGAGGAGAAATTTGTAATTTTGTATGTAATCAATAAACATAAAAACTATTGGACCGTTTTCAAAAATTATTTTACCGTTGGAAAGCTACACTATCCCCGGGTGACATAGGCTACTTTTTATCCCGGGAAAATTGGTTTGTCCCGGGAAATATCTTCAACGCGGGCGAAGCTGCGCCCTGATAGCTAGTACATAATAACCTAAGAGCCTGTCCAGATGGAGCGGTTTACGCGCGAGTGCTCTCGCGCGCTTAAATTTGTATTACGTCCAGATGCCGCATGTATTTACGTGTGCTTCTACGCGCGATGCGTTTGGGAGGGACCCAGGGACAGTTATAAACATGGAGCCAGATAAATCAGTTGTGTTGTGGCTTGCATACCGCCGATAGAAACATCGTAAACAAAGAGAAAGATGGAAGCTTCACAAAAAGTTTCGATTATTTCTTCCCAGTTATTCCGCCTTGTGACTCTATTAGAATAATCCAAATATTGTATATCCCACGTGGCTACTCTTTTTTCAACTTTATCAATACAAAGTTCTGTAGGTATCAAAATTATCAAGCTCCATTTTGCACTAAATACGTCTACTCGACTCGACTCGCGCATACCACTGGACGCAGCAATGGTAGCGCCTGAGTAGAGCGCAGCCAGGCTCTATGGATTAGTCCGATCGGTATTGCGTAACTCGCGTCAATCAACAATAGCCGTGAATTACGCAATCACTGTCAATCACACCTCGTACGCTAATATTTTTGCTTCTACGCTGTAGGTTGAGGGTTAGATTCTGGACAGAGACAAACATTTGTGTGATGTATATGACATAGATGTGTGTTCTGTGTCAGAATGTTATAAATAATCTTAAGCATGTAAGTATTACAAAATATATGTATTCTCTCAGTTTTGTGGTCACCGTAATCAAAAGCTATGTAGTTTAAACGTCACCCGCAGTGTGAACCGTGAAATCGAGCGGCAACAAGCAGACCGCGAATAAAACCCTGATGAAGATTTTCTAGATCTAGATGAATCGAAACAGTGTCGGTGCCCCCATCGACAAAATAATACGTGAGTAAAACCCGTGTTTATCAAAATATACAAGTAAAACTCACGAATGTTTTGAAAGTGAAATATGTTGATTAAGACAAATTTATGGATAGGATCGTGTGAGTTGTCCACTAATATTTAGTAATTTATTTATTTATTGGTGTCGCTACTGGATACTTTTACGTAATAATCCTGCGGGTTATGGGTGTGGACTGTGGGGTTTAAGGATCCCCTCTCCTTAGGTTACACTCAGAAAGTAGGATGCCTATCTCACACTGATGACGTATCATCCCACTCGTATAGTTTGAGATGATGACGTCATGTGCGTGGGATATTCATCACACTTTCTGAGCATAAGCTTTAAAAGCGTTAGTTTCGTTCTATTACAATCCCTCTACGTTTTAGCTCCAAGTGCATTTCGATAATTACTCATTAACCTATTCTGTTATCGCTAAGGCCCAACTAAAGAATACATTCGATCGATCGTTGGCGCCTTCTGCCAACGATCGATCGTTCGGTCTTGAGAGTACCTATGCTCATGGCGTAGCCAACTTACTCGTTTCTAACAGATCAACAAACGGTGTCCAGGTGACCGAATTTGAGCGCTCGCGCATCGGAGGGCATATAAAGAAGAAAATCCCGGCTTTTTAGAAATTATGAAGCTATGCCGAAGGCCAGAGTTGGCCACTACCTAAAAAAAGAAGACTTACTTAACCTTTGAAAAACAACTGTCATTGGTGTGATTGGACCGAAGAATCGACACCAACACAATTCGGAGAAATACAAAGACGCGTGACCAAGGATGAAACAGTTAACGTAAACATTACAACTGGCCTAGATACCATTTTGTTTTACGAGGGGAACCGTCTGGACAAGCTAAAATTGAAGCATCTTCACACAACAGCCCAAACTACACAGTCCTGTCTCTGGACCCCATGCCAAGAATAAGGTTTAGACTGTAAACTAAGCGTAAATATAATAATAATAATAATAACGCCTTTTTATTTTCCTTGACTAATAAATAACAATATAACATTTTTTGGTAGGTAAATTTTTAATTAACTTAGTCTAAGGCCCCTTTCGGGTATAGGCCTCCTCCAATATCTTTCACGTGTCCCGGTCTTGTGCTCTTTGCATCCATTCTGGTCCAGCCGCATTTTTAATATCCACCCAGTGTTCTTGTCGACGCCCTCTAGGTCTCTTTCCCACCGGGCCTGCCCATGTCATAAGCCTTTGCGTCCATCTCTTGTCCTGTAAACGTGCGTAAACACGTAAGAAACCGTATTTACCTACACCTTTGGAACATGGCTAAGAACTGAGAAAGTTATGCCCCACGGGAGATTGTACCGTCGAAGAGCTTAAACCAAAAGGGCAATATAAGTCATACAAACTCGGAGTCCCAGAGGGTCATTACAACATGTGCTATTCCATAGATGTCTGGCCTATGAATGCCAGGATAAAACCGTGGATAAACTATAAGAAGCCGATGGCTACGGTAAAATTGGGTGATGTATTCGGTACTAATTCTTACAGCAGATCGCAGCCACAGCCGTAGTCGCAGTCGTGGCCGCCGCCGCTTGCGCAGCCCTTTCGTGGCACAAATCGCTCACAATAAAGCTTTGAGCCTCCGAGTCTTCTACCAAAATGTACGAGGTCTCAAAACCAAGCTTTGTCACTTCCGCAACAACCTGGCCCTGTTAGACCACGATCTCGTTGCTATAACGGAGTCATTCCTCGACGACTCAGTCATAAGTCGCCGCTGTCTCTCGCTCTCGACGCCCTCAACGGTTTAATTGAGCTAATGTCAGTTTGTCTGCTCTTTTGTGAGAGGGATGGATGACCGATTATCATTATTATTAGTTGTTTTCTCTATTGTATAAAATAATATTAACAATGTTATCATGCATAATTTTACTGTGACATTTTTAATTTAATTTATATAATTTCAATTTAATTTAGTTTTATAAGTTTCTTTGTTTGCATATAAATAATTAAATAGTGTAATTGGTGTTTTCGCCGTTCTAATTGATACTTAAATACTTGAATAAATAAATAAATAGCATATAGGGCAAAACAGCCCCTGAGTACAAAATTGGTCACTACCTATAGCCGAAAACTGCGACGTGAATAATAAAAAAATATAACTTCTAATAAAAAACTTCTTATTGTTACATTGTTATATATGTTATATATATATATATGTATATTGTTTCTAACTCTATATCTAACAAAAAAATAGGTATGTAAGGTACGTACGTAGTATTAAGCAGGACCAGCTTATGTTCATTTCATGCAACAACTGTTTACCTACGTAAAATATGGATTAATATGAACGTTGCACTAGTAATTAATGTGTTCAGACTTCAGATGGTGAAACGACGGGCTGTGCTGTTCGGGAGACCGAATTAGATTCTGGCAGTGATCGGGTCTGATGAGGGTGGCCATGCGATGCGAAAATTGAGGACAAAAACATGAAAATATTTTAGATATATCTATATATTCTAAATTGTATTCTAAATTGAGGTATAGAATTTGTAGAATTGAATATAAATATTTTAGCAGTTGTTTTTTATAAATTAACAAAAATGTGTGCGACAAACCTGAAATCTGCAGTTTCCTGAACTCAATCATTAGATATTCACTCAAAACGGGGTGTACCTATACCATGATATGTGAGTTTTACTGCTTTCCGATATTACGTCACAGTTACATGCCCATGATCAGGAGATACGTTTCCGTAAGTGAAATTGCACTGAACTTTGACAAAGTTAATGCGTAATTACTTGCTTACTACTTACTTACTTACTTTTCTAACTACCTAGTTAAGCTGGTTATGTTGTAGGTATGTATGTAGATAAGTAGATACCAACTCAAACTAAAAAAAAACAGCTAATAACTAACTAATCAAAGTCATAAGTATATTTACTAAGCACCCCTAAAATGTACTCCATAACGATCAGCTGAGGATTATCAAAAATGTTCAGCATCCGCATCTGACTGTATCGGGTAAAAATATCGGGTTGGTATTTTTCGCTGAAGTGAATAACAATTCGAGTGAGGATTTCTACGTGGAACTGATCCCAGATGAGTGTTGCTTGAAGACTGATGGTGGAGAAGACTGCGATAGTCTTCAAATTATTAAACATATTAAAATATATCAAACAGAATCCCAGGATGAGTAGCATCAGTGGAGAGGAAACTTCACCCACCTCAGCTTGCTGGAGTGGATCTATAAAGTTTTCAATTACAAATCACTGCTCTGTACCTTGACTGACGCCACCTAAATCATCTTCATCAGATGAACTAAAGCCAATGATAATGTGATGCTGATGACACATAAAATGACGCATAAAACAAACAGTGGATTTTTGACGAAAGTAACAACAAAAGAGTCATCTGTCTGTGAAAAACATTCAAATTGTGGTCACCACACAACAGCCGAAGCTTTTCTACGTCTTATGCAATGGCGTTTCAGAACTTATTTTTGTTAGTACGAAACCCGCTCGCGACCATTACACGCCTGTAAAACACGCATAAACGGTTAAACCTCTTAAAAAGACTTAAAATTGTATTGTCAAGTGTCACTTTTTTCTTAAAAAGTGTTACAAGTCCTTAAGTGATTTCCAGGAATCTAGAATTGCGCAGTAGTGTAACAACGGCCATTTTGTTTTTATCGTTTTGTTTGTTTTTAATGTGGGTAGTCACTTTTCCGGGATGACTAATCTATAATGTCAATTCAACTCTTCTGTTTTGTTTTAAAAATGCTTTCAGTATCTGTTCCTGTAGACATAAATTCAATTAGTTAAAGCTGTAAAAATGTAACGTGCATTAGAATTAAAACCATAACAAACATGAAACGAATTAACGACGCTACCACAAGGTTACTGCGTTCATCGTTCGCGCAAAGAGCAAAAACGTTATAAGTCGATATCGTGCAAAACTGAATTTATTTGGCGTAAACAATTCTAGAAACGCCTGGCAACTGAATTTCGGGTTTATTTCTGTACATTACGACTATCGTTACAGACTCCACCACGTATTGTTAAAGCAATTTCTACTTTAATACAACCGGAGCAAGAGTTTTGTTTTATATATACAATAGCCTGTAGAGTCTGTTAAAAACTCCCACATTGTTTTACCAATATCTATGGTTTTCAGCACCTACATATTGTTTTATTAAAGCTGTCTGTTACGTTGTTTGTTGTCTGTTAGCTGTGCGCACTAATCTTACACTTCTTATACTTCTCTTCTCTTCCTCGTAAACAATATTTAATGAATTGTTTAAATCTATTGCTATCTCTATTCTTTGACATTAAAAAGACAAGGACAGAACATACTTAAGCATGTGATTTTAGGATTGAGAGTTATATTTTTATATTCCTCCTTCTATTCATTAAAATTAGAAAGTATTTACCTAGTTGTTGAAGTATTCAGACTAATCATTATCAATTTTAAAAAAGCAATCATTTTTGTACCATGGGCGTTTTGCTTAATGCGATCTCTTTCAGGCAACCTTTAGGTATAAGGTAGCATGTAGGTACTTATTCACACCTTTTTGTACACTGCCGTCTTTTTTTTTTTTTTTTGTATACTATCCATCTAAAGGTTGGCAGAGATCGCTTTTAGCGACAGGCCCATTGTACAATTTAAATGCTATTTTTTTGAGATCTTTGTATATGTTTATCTATATATATATTTAGTATAATACCCGTTTTGCCCTCAACTCTACGAGACTATTCAGTAATTAATATTATAAGTAGGTATGTGCTATGGATCCCTAAAAAATAATAGTAGGTATGTATCACGATTAACAACAAAATGAACATACCTACCTTACATATATTTTAATATTGTCAATAGAAATCACTTTTGACTCAACATTGTTCTTACATAGTCTGAATAATATTTTTAAATGTAAATAAAATATTAGATTTTTCTTGGATGTGGTCTAGGGTTGTTTTCTTAAGCTTTCCTTTCCCTATTGCAATTTATATTCTTAATTTCCAAGACAAGACGGCATTCTCAATAAATTATCCATACACTTGCGCCACTTTTCAGCGCCTTGTTCTTTAGTAAATACTATCGGCAATTATTCCGAAAGCGACCCACAGACCCGACGGCGATCCTTGACGTCACAATACCTACTTACAATACTCATGAGTAGAACACATGAATCACCACGAGAGAAAATACGCATCACTTTTCAGTTTTCAAAAGCATCTCCGTGAGTTGACATCGCATACCGTATAGTCCGATAAAAGTTCAACTTGTAAACTCATTGGAACAACAAATTGAAAAACGATCCGACCTTTTTTTATCTATATAAAACCAGTGTTAGTGTTCAAAAATGATGACGATCAGCGAAAGCAACTATTCTACAAATAAAATGTCTAGTATCCACACCATCAACGATAGAGTCGTCCATCGGGACAGCTATGATGATACGAAGAGTTCTTCGAGCGTCAACAGCGCGCTAGTCACCAAGCGAGGATTCAAGCCGTCGGATATGTTCGATCCGCAAAAAAAGGAGTTTCTAACAAATCTCAGTTATAAGTTGTTCCCTGTAAGTTGGGTAAGTTACGGTCATGTTTAATTTAGGTGGAGCTTCTAACATTCACGAGGCGTGGACGGTATTTTTTAATATTTTTATTTATTTGGTTACAAAATGGATTCGTAATTTATTCTGTTTTTACTAGCTATAAAATATTGTTTAAATATTGTACCTAATTATAGCCAGATAATCATACTCCTGACACTTTTAATTTGCTGTGATTTTGATGAGTGTTCACCTCGAAGTGAAGCTTATATCCAAGATGCGCGAGCTAGAAGCTTTCAACGTTTTGTAACCATTATTTTATTTAATAATTTCTTTAAAATATGTAGTTAGATTACTGACACTGCTGACTATAGACACGCCAAGGAAAATCCGTTACAAATGGTCTACATACCACAGTAATTATAACAGATAAGAGATAACCTTGGAGTAGGTACTCTGAAATTTCGCTGGCCACAGTCCAGGTGTAATTAGAAATTAAGAAGAATACCATGTGTTTTCTAAGAAATTATATTACCAAACAAACTAGTCTCAATAATATATATTCTATACATTAATACGTGAAGCAAAAACTCTGTACCTACCCCTTTTTACGTAATACGTAATTTTACGACTATTCAGTAATTAATATTATAAGTAGGTATGTGCTATGGATCCCTAATGAATAATAGTAGGTATGTATCACGTTTAACAACAAAGTGAACATACCTACCTTACAAATATTCTAATATTGTCAATAGAAATCAATAGATAGTCAATAGAAAATTGCGCGGACGGAGGGGTATGAAATTTCGCACATTTATAGTTTATATACGAGTACCTAGAGAAGGAGTGCAGAATGCTAATATATGTTTTTGATTATGCATAAAAAATACTTTAATTATTAATTAATTATGGTCGAATTTCGACCAATGGGCGACCACTAGTAATATAAAATACACGTGAAACAGTTGAATTATCCAAGAGCCGTTGAAATTTTCCCAGTTAGATAAATAATGTAGATGTCGAAAGGTTTTACAATGTATTTCTCTATCTCAAAGTGCATTGACATTATGACATTGCTATAATGTATATTATACAATAATATAGAAACAGTTGATCCTATCTAAGGACAGTTTAAATCGTACATACGTTGACGCTCTTAAGTGCCCTACGAATGGTATCGTTAAGACTTGCGTGTCTCGAAATGTTGTAGGATCAAATAAGGTACCAATGTTGGTTAATGCAAATGATAATAGTGCTTCTCCTGACTCCCATTTAAAAATGGCAAGGAGACGGTCATGATCTACAAATCAAACAAATGATTCTAACAAATGAACAAATGATTCCATGTAAGCTCACATCACCGCTCACTCACCGAAAGGTTCTTAGGGGAAGCGGAATCAGACTAAGCACTGTTCCAAGCGTTGCCAGCCTCTTCTAGATATAGAATTTTCAAATTCAACTATTAACTAAACTGAAATTGTTTTTTTTTACTATTAGAAGGCAAACGGGCTTACGGCGTGATGGTTAGCAGTTAAAGTCGTCTGTAGACATTTGCAACACCAGACAACTGTTCCAAATCTACCTTTTATATTAATCTCTTAAAATAGACTTTATACTTTTTATACCTACAGTATTTTACTTATAGTGGAGTACAATAACCTGAAAAGGTAAATCTGTTGAATCTTATTTTTACCTTTGGCAGCTCTGGGTAGATTCTTAAGCTCCCTTTGTAAGTTGTATAGTTCAAGGTAGGTTCTTTAGGTACCTACCTCTTAGTTTTATTAAGGAAACATGCAAAAATATCAACAAATTCATCACTGAATCTCAGGATATCCATCACATCACCACTAAGGCGCTGCGCAAATGTATACACTTTATGTTGCCGACACGGCACACGCACACAGGGAACCGTAGTTGCTGTGTCCTGTGGCGGTGATCGGACACAGTCGCCCGTTGCTACTACTGACTACTGTTACAATTCGTTGCTTGTACAATTACAATACAGTTCGTTTGCGCAGCTCAGTACAATGTAAGGAAATTTGTTGTTAACAAATTTCCTTACAATGTCTTCTTTCTTCTTTGTGTCTTCAACTGACGACTTTTAGTTTCCAATTACCGACACCGAACACTTTTTGATCGTCAATGAGTACCTATGTTAGGTGGGAGCAACTGGACACAAAAGTGTTAACGTATGCGCAGGGAGTGGATGATTTCATACAGGTTCTATAGAAATCAAATATTCATCGGTAGCTTGTATCTGACAAAAGCCACAAAAGTGAAAAGTGTCCACGTTTGCGCCTTGCCTAAATGTCTTGCCTCAATCTAATGTAATCCAAGAAAATAGTCAAATGCTTGGCAACAGTTGTAATCCACATCCACTAAATCTAAACCAAAGTTAAACGCGTCAGTGGACAGACAGACAAACAGATTAACCTAAATTTGTTTCCCAATGCAGCTAATTATACTCGTGTTTCAGATTAACATTAACATGTCAGCGGTTTCATGGAGATGCTAATGTTGAACGCGGTAAAACGTCTAGAAAATATCGTTGAAGAAAATGTATTTTGCTATGTACTTAAAATATATTAAAAACCTGTTTTATATTAGTCTATTAGTAGAGTAAGTTAGCCCTATTAGTTAGTTAGGCCTGAGGAAGTTACTAGAATTTTGCAAGATATTTTTAAGACTGGTTTGAACTCCAATCGATCCGCCTATAATAAAAGTGCGTGAGTGTTGTGGAACACTCGGTTGGAACGAAACTCCTATCGTAGTATATTGTTATTGATAAACGTATTATACAAATTAATGAATTACTAGCGTCAGAGCATTTAAACTAAACGTAGAAATAACTAATTAATTGAAGGAATGATAGGAAATTTTGTAATTAATATTTGAGTATTCATTCATTTAATTCATTCATTCGTCACCATATGGATACGGTTATCCAAGCAAGGGTCGTGACGGAAATTCGTTACGGAAAAAACTTACACTTTTTTTCGCGTAGAACCCCCCCATCCGCCAAGTCTAGTGAACTGTGCGATAAAGAAGTTCCTAAAAAAATATTGTTTTATAAATTTAAACGTTCAGAAGATTTTTTTTGTAATCTCGTATGAGAAGCACCTTCCTGTTTTATTTGCATTGTATGCAAATGAAGTACCATAATAGTATATAACGGATAGTCTGCCAGTTTTCGATGAAAGTGTACATGCCCAAAATATTTTCATTTCAATCACAACACAACATGATGTGATCATCATTAATCAGTATTATTATGATCAGGCGAACCTAACTGGTAATGTTATTAATATTCTAGGAACTAAAGGTAAACTATAGGAACACTCATTGTCGCTCATTGAATGAAAATAGATGAATTGAATGATGTACAATAAAAATATATTAATTACGCAATTTTCTACCATTGCTTCAATTCATTTAGTAATTATTTCGACGTTTCATTGTTTTTTTTATTACCCATTTAAAGTCAAAGCAAAAAATACCATAATAATAATGTTTTATGAGTCCTTGACATTTTAAACAAAACATTAGGAAGTGTCTAATATTGCCTATAATAAAATTGGCATACATTCTTATTCGTCTCTAGAAGATGTTCTCCTAATATTTTATTATTATAGATGTTTTATTTCCCCATTATTTTAAATCACTTCGTATGACTACAGTCATCGCGTTGAAAGCTCTATCCACACTCCACAGTCATTGACATCCACTTCTAGTAAAATCAGGGCCACTTGGCTAAAAGCATTAGATCTATTTCAGATAAAGATGAACGACCTAGATCTATAGCCAGTTCAATGCCTTTTTGAAATCCGGAGGGTCAGTTAACCACTTGAGTAATCTATATTTAGTTACCCAGAAAAATAAAAACACTTATCCAAGTGATTTAGTTCAGTTCAGACTTCCAGACGACTTTGAGGTTTTTTATTAGTGTCTTGAATTAATTAATGCACTTTACCTAAATTGATCGCGAAGCGGTAAATTTTATGACGCGTTTAAAACCAAAATTTCCCAAAACTAGGTAGGTATGTCAAAACTCTTCAATTCAGCTCGGCCCATTTAATTCAAATTGGTGTCGAATTCATCAGCTGGGCATCGAACCCGCATTTTAGAACACCTGTGTTCTTGGCCTCGGTTGTAATTAGGCCATGGATTGGCAACGTCTGCATTTCGGGAATTTAAGAATTGAATTGCGATCGTGTTTGTTGAATGCACAATGTATTTATTTAATTAAATAAATATTAATAAGATAGTTTAGGGTTTTAAATTAGAGAATATTTAACATATGTAAAAAAAATATATACAGTAATGTACATTTTCCACCAGTGTCTTGAGACGCTGCCCTCTCGCATTGATCAGGATCAATAAAACAGATAGATATATATACTTAGATAGATAGATAGATATCTATACTTAGATCGTTTTTAACGATAATTAGAGAACTCAGCGGTTTCACATGTATTTTATAAGAAAAAACAACAAAACGATTAGTTTTTTTCGCTCATTTGAGCAGGCTTAAGTCTAAAGACCATACTGCCTTGTTACATATTAGATATATATAAATATTAATGTGCGGGTAGATAGATACTTATTTATTACACCTTTATTTCTGTAGTTAAATCGGTTAATTTTGTGCACTAACGTAAATAAAAAACAAGAGCCTGTTTGTTAGTAACGTGCCGACCTTGTGCTGATAAATTATAACAAAATAGATCGTAAATTATTTCAGTCACAACGCGCACTTGGGTTTTAGCCAAATTGTGCCTGTCATGTGAAATAATGAAACGTCAAATTTTATGCAGTTAAATTAATTACACGCCTTAACGACAAGGTTTAATTAACTTACGGTGTTCAATAAAAAAGTAATTATTAATAGGGTATGGCCTCGCTAATTCCACAATCGAATAAATGGGCAACCCTAAAATTGGTATCATATTACATCAGGCGCTTTCGTTCAATTATATTTCAAATGGTTGTTGGAACAAAGTTCCTTATCGCGGGTTGGCGAGGAGACCTGGCAGAGAAAAAATGTAACGCGTTACGAAAAACCTTAAGAAAAAGAGAGAATGAAGGAGACTGATAACTAGTCTCTCATATATATATATATATATCTCACATATATATTATAATAATTTCAATCATTAAATGTTCTGATGAGAATTAATAATAATTGTTTATATAATATAATTCTAATATATATGTTACCTACCTCATTACGTTATGTTAACCGTTTGTACCAAAGTTTGCGGGTTCGATTCCCGCCGTGGGACAAATGTTTGTATGATCTGCAAGTATTTGTCTCGGGTCTGGGTATTACTATTGTATGTATTTATAACAAAAAAAAGTATATAAGTAGTAGGTATATCAGTCATGTGGTATCCATAACACAAGCTAGGCTTACTTTGGAGCCAGATGATGCTGCGTGAAATGTCCGGTATTATTATTAACTATGAGTAATATTGTACGAAATCAAAATATGTAGTACAAAATTTCTTGTATGAATAACACAATTATTTAAAAATAAATAAATAAATTTTGTTGCAAATAAATTTATGAACATGGTTATTTATTGTATCAGTAATCAAAGTTAGAAAGAGGGGTGGGTAGAGATTGAGAGCTTGGCACGTTAATAATTAATTATGCCAAATTATGCATACGAAAGGGACTTCATACAAAACGCGTGTCCCGCGACACGTTCATTCTTTTTATTGGTTTAAATGTTTTTGGTGTTACCATGTACAGATTTTCAAACTCCATTATTTTTGACTTTTGAGTTAGAGTAGCTTCTTAGTGTCACTAGTTATTTTAAACCAATGTGGTGAAAGGATTAATAGCGCCACAAAGGCTCCTTTCGTGCACTTGGCACGTTTCTGAGAACTTTGTAGGTTCTATGAAGAGCCCGGTTTCCTCACGGTATAGCGAACCCACGATCCCAGGATCGGAAGGTGGGACCATTCCCACTAGACCACCAATTTAGCTCAGCCAAACTGTACATTGATAAAACCTATTTTTTAACCGACTTTATCAAAAAGGAGGAGGTTCTCAATTCGTCGGAATCTTTTTTTTATTTTTATATATAAAAAATACAACCTCTTTTAATGATTTTATCTTACGATTTTTAGTACTTTATTATTTTTCTAAATTTGTTAACACCACTGTAGAGTCAAAGGAAAACAAAATTCGAAATTTTGTTTACTTGGGTGACATACTTTTCCCAGATATTTCGATTTAAAAACCAAACTACTGAACCGATTTGGTGAAAATTCTATAGCACCAATTGGAAAGTACATCCTTTCATATAAAAAAAAAATTATTCAACTCGGTCCATAAATAACGGAGTTATCAGGTAACAAACATAAAAAAAAAAAATACAGCATTATTCGGAATTCTTTCTTTTTTTGAATAAGTAAAGGTTTAAAAAGTCAAATGTTGGAGAAAACTTTACAAAAATTATAACGTAGACTAGGTTTTTTTTAATTTTACAAGATATTAGGTGCATGTATTTTTTTAGTTCATACCCGAAAATTATCAGTTTGCACAAAGTAACAGTTATAAAAATTACACAGAACGATGGCGAACTATCCCGGGACGCGACGATTTTGGCGCCACCCGAGATTATTCCTGTAAGGCAGTCCTGGGTTTTCACAAAACATACTGTCACTTCATTACACTTGTGAATATATTCTTTAGGGACACATTCATAATATTGTTTCCACAAAAACTCATCAGAAAATGCTGTTTTTGACGTGATAACGTCTTATAAATCGATGAACGCTGGATGCACGCACGAATTGTCACGTTCCGCCTGAGCCGAGCGTGCAAGCGAGAGCGCGGATCAAGCCATATAGAGGCACGATCGGCCTAAGCTTTCGGCTTGTGATGACGTTATCACGTAAAATTATCGTCCGTAAACCGACTTTACAGACAACCATTTTTTGTTATTAATATAATCGGTTTTCAAAACGTGATTAATTAAAACGTAATGTGAATAATGATTAATGAGACTTTGGCTACGTTTTATGATACTAACATCACATAACACTTCTTATTATAGATTTGACAAACAAAATCTATACGAAGGAGTGAATTAAGTAACCATTAAGGCTCGGCGCAAATGGGCCATCGACCACAGCCACTGATAGCCAGCGACAGCGACTTAACACACATATATTTTGTATAAACGCGCTGCACACGTGTAGCCGGTGGCGGCCACTCGCTACAGCAGTGTCCGCGATTCGCCACCTTGTGCTCGCTACTTACGGGCCACACAAGACGCCGACACCCGCCACTGTCGCATAGGCGGCGACGGCGTTGTCGTATTAACAATAGCGCAAGCAAACTTTCCGTGTTGGAGCCCATCGTGAGAGGGGTTATAAAGTGTGGCGGCTTCTTAACACCGGTGGCTGACAGCTCTGACACTATTACAAATGTGGCGGTAGCGCGCGACAGCCACCGGTGGCTGTAGTCGGTGGCCCGTTTGCGCTGAGCCTAAGTACTCTGAGTGCGGTTTCAACTGTGTTTTTAACTTTTACCGTGCACCCTCGCTCGCTTTAGCTAATTATATATTTGATAACATACCAGATGCACAAGGTATTTTGTTATTTATTTAACTTTGTCTTTAAATTATAATTATAATTATATTGCTTCCACACGCTTGCTTACTTGCTAACTTGTTTGTACTTACCTAATATTTTTGTAAGTAAAAAGGTACCACAAAATAAAGGTACCTACTTAATCATAATCAGTACCCACGTGTACTTATTGTGATTTAAAAGCTGTACCTACTTAATATCAAAAGAAGACGTTTTCTATACTTACCTGACGACCTCTGTAGCTCAAGGCCAGCCTGAGACTCCGAAGGTTGCGGGTCAGATTCCCGCTTGACAAATGTTTGTATGATCTGCAAGTTTTTGTCTTGTGTGGGTGTTTTTCTATGTATAATATGTATATAATAAAAAAGTATATAGTAGTATATCAGTCATGTGGTTCCCTTATCACAAGCTCTGCTTATTCCGGGGCTAGATGATGTGTGAAATGTCCCGCATTATTTATTTATTTACTTAGGCGGTTAGGCACGCATTGTTGGTTAATCCGAGTGGCAAATTTAACTGTGATACTCTGAATATCGAGGTTTAAATGTCGAATTTCATGTCAACTTGTATCGTTTCTCACAGATAACAAAATATTTGTGGACAATGCACACAACACCATCTAGCCCCAAACATATCTTGTATTATGGTGACCAAAAGATGACTGATAGAATACTTATATATTATTAAATACTTATGATACTTTATAACATCCAGACACAGAACAAACATTTCATCTATGTCCTGGGATTTAATCGAACCTTCTACCTACATTTGTGATGTGAATTGTGAATTTGTGGTGTGAATAATTTAAATAAAAAAACATTTTTTTTAGATCTATCTTTTATAAATATCTAAACTACCATTGTATACAATCCCAACTTTTTTAAAACATGTTTCATTGATATAAATAATCAAATGGCATGTTTTTAAAATAAAGAAAAAAAAGGGAAATGAAAATGTTTATTTTCTGTTTTTTATAAACATGTTTCATTGATATAAATAAGAAAATGGCATGAATTTAAAACCTAAAAAAATATGAATAGATTTTTTTTATTTCTGTATCATACAATATGGTCTTCTTTTGAGTAAAAAGATACTTCTTACAAACCCCGCTCTTCTATATATTGTATAAGGCCCATTGGTCCATTGATCCATCCATTGTACATCATTATCATCCTCATGCGTCATTTCAACACGTCACAAGCGGATTTAACTCCATTTAAAACAAGCTCTAACCTCGAATTCCGGCCTTCCAGGAAGACTTGGAGAATAAACCTGTCTTTGTGGGAGACAAGGAAGTGGACCTAAACAAGATCTTCACTCCAGCGGCTGACGCTGAAGAACATATCATCAAAAAGGATAACAAGTTTGGTAAGAACATCATCTTCAAGTCAAGACTGAATATTAGGTGTCTTCTAGACCTATCATTGGCCGCATCGTCGCTTACCACCCGGCGAGATCGTGGTCAAACGTCAAATCTAGCGATGATAAAAATCTATTTATATATATAAAAGGCTTTTTTTTTTTTAATCCCGGACATTTCACACAAAGCAAAGTAAGCAGAGCTTGTGTTATGGGTACCACATGACTGATATATTACTTATATACTTTTTTTTTTTTTTTTAAATACAATCATATTATACATAGAAACACCCAGACCCGAGACAAATACTTGCAGATCATACAAACATTTGTCCGGATTTTTGTATGTATGTTCCCTATAGACTCCGAAACGGCTGGACCGATTTCGGTGAAATTTTTAGGAAATCTTCAGATTGGCCCAGCGGGTGATCCTGTGAACTTTGGTAGCGATCGGACAGAACTTTTTTTTCAACAATCAATCAATCTTTGGTATGGAAATAGATTATATCTTAGGAACGGACATTATGTATGTAGTATGTACTGCGAAGCCGCGGGCTGCGAAGGATTGTAACACATGTTGTATTTATGTAACAGAGATAGAAACTGAACGTTAGTAATATCAATCCATGAAATGCATTGCTAATCAAAACAAAAATACATTGATTGTATCAAAAGATCTATAATCGCCATGCTGGTGATACCGATAAAATTCTGTATGAGGTTATTTATTGAGGGTAGTTTGAATTATTGTTGAATAATATTTTGCAGATCAGATAGGTATTTTAATGAGTCCTACTTTGGTTTTTACGTGTCGTAATTCTAAGGTATATCAGCCGGGCGAGTATGTAACTCTGATACTATCAAAACATTGATACTAAAAGTTTTCAGTGCCTACTTATGAATAGGTATTACAGAACATTTTGAACATTTTTACAGAAATGCATTCGTTTTATACTGCCCAACGTTAAACAGGTGAAAGCTAATGTAAAAATTAATAACGAAAAGATAGATCACGTCGACACCACAGTGTTACTAGGCATTACTTTAGATAATAAGCTGCAATGGGGCCCGCACATAGATAAATTGTCGAAGAGACTCAGCTCTGCCGCATACGCTGTCAAAAAGATCCGTCATTTTACCGACGTAGATACCGCTAGACTCGTTTACTTCAGCTACTTTCATAGCATTATGTCTTATGGCATTTTGTTGTGGGGGAGTGCTGCTGATATTAACACCATATTTGTGTTGCAGAAGAGGGCTGTTCGTGCAATTTATAACATGGGCCCCAGAGAATCACTTAGAGATAAGTTTAAAGAAATTAATATTATGACAGTGCCTTGTCAGTATATATACGAAAATTTAATGTATGTGCACAAAAATGTTCATTTATTCAAAAAAAATTGCGATAATCATAGTATTAACACTAGAAATAAAGATAAACTCGCTGTTCCCACTGTTAGGCTCGCTAAAGTTAATAAGTCTTTTATAGGGCAATGTGTACGCTTCTATAACAAGGTCCCAAGCGACGTGTTAGATTTGTCGATTGGCAAATTTAAAAACGTAATTAAACATAAACTGTCTATTAAAGCATATTATAAAATATCTGATTATTTAGAAGACAAAAAAGCTTGGGATGAATCTGCTCCAACTCGACTCGGCATCCGTAACAAAATTGTCAAGGATCATACAAAAAAGTGTTAAGACCAGACAAGTTTCTTGCCGGATTCTTCTTGAACTGGGGTTAGGAGGAACCGGCACCTAGATTCACTAGCATGTAAGAAGACGATTCAAAGTGGTCCTTGTGATTGTAATGAATAAAGTTATTTTGAATTTTGAATTTTGAATTTTGATAAACACGGGCTTTACTCACGTATTATTTTGTCGATGTGCGAACCGTGAACTCGAGCGGCAACGATATGACCGCGGATCAAACTCACCCTGATGAAGATTCTCTAGATGAATCGAAACAATGTCGGTGCCTTATAATATAGTACAACTCACGAAAGTTTTGAAAGTGAGGAATTATAGAAGTTTGATGGTGATTATAATAACGATGTAAAAACCGAACGTACGTAATACAAATCCATTAAATTATGCCTATTGCTAATTCGAAACTGATAGACATTGATTGTATCAAAAGTTCCATAATAGGCATACTGATGTGTGAATCTGACTTTCCGTATTCCCTTCAGAGAAGACCTTCGCGTCTTCAGCGTTCTACGTGCCAGGAGTACACCCGACGGTGAAAGAACAGATGGACCTGGCGCGCTCCATCTCCAAGAGTCTCAGTGACCAGAGCAACCACATGAGCCGAGGGCAGAGCATGTATTCCAACCGCAAGAAGAGATCTGTCAAATGGGTACATGAAGGAAGAGGTTCGATTTTTTTACTATTAGCGGTTTATAAATTTATTTCTCACAAGAATTACAAATTAATAAAAAATACCGGACCTTTAACACACCATCTTCTGACCCCAAAGTAAGCACAGCTTGTGTTATGGGTACCACATGACTGATACACTACTTATATAAGAACTATTTTTTTTAAATATATTACTAACATATTATACATAGAAACACCCGAGACAAATACTTGCTGATCATACAAACATTTATCCTGCGGCGGGAACCGAACACGCAACCTTCTGCGTCTCAGCCGGATCTTAGCCCACATACTTCGAGCACATAAATAAATTTCATTTCATTTCAAGACAAGATTATGAAAGTTCAAGGATTTCAAAGGTAGAAATTTCAGGTCACATTTAGCTTCGTCTTTGCGCTATTGATTGCACAGGTTTACAACTCAGTGATCTAGATCAGATGACGCTATCTCACCACACCATCAATGCCTTCAGATTACCTACCTAGATATCCTACCGATCCAAAGGCTCCGATCCAGTCACCAATAATGTTTGCTGTTCGCAAAAATTACGTGCTCCAATACTCTCAAACGAAAAAGGTCGAAAGAAAACGCATCATTGTAGAGCCTAAAAATTTCGAAGACATGTGCCAAGTGCACGAAAGGAGCCTCTGAGGCGCACTTTAATCCTTTCACCACACTGGTTAGAAATGATACAATAAGACCTAGATTTACTAGATTTTACCTAGATTACTCAGGTACCTAAAGCAGGAAATGAGTCTGTTATAACTTCTATTTCCTGACTCTCCCTGATTAGGTAGCTTGAGATATCAGTCGACCTCGTCAACAGAACATACTTCCGTGTAGCTTTTTTCGTCCTCCAGCCCGACGAAGAACTTTAATAACTTATTAATTAATATATTAGGTATTAATTATGTAATTTATTTCATAAATAATTTCAAAAATGTACAGAATAATATACAATAATATAAAAGACATGTGAAACAGATGAGCTATCTAAGGACCGTTCAAAACGATCTATAGATAGCTCAACTGATCCAGATCGCTGCCAGAGGGCAGCGTTCACAAGACACTGGCGCCGTTGCCACGTTGAATGTCAATGCTAATACGCTGACCAGATAGGAGCCAGCTCTTGGGTCACGCAATGTATCTACCAGATGCCGTGAAATAGTTTTTTAAACGCGGTGGGCTCCTGTCTCCCACGGGCCCAGGGTCTGGACTCCAAAAGGCTCAAATATTTAGGCCTTATCAAGACCAGCATATTTGCGCCTTTTCACACATTCAGCCGCCGCATCAGCTCTAACGGAAGACAGTTTATTTGTGTTAGATTTGTAAAAAGGTAATTAAGCAGAAACTGTCTATTATAGCATTTTATTAAATAGTACCTGGCTGAGCGTGCTTTGCTCGGTATAAAACAGGGATAAAACGACGTTTTCTAAAAATGAAACCTAGCTAGATCGATTTATCGCCCCTGAAACCCCCTGCATACTAAATTTCATGAAAATCGTTGAAGCCGTTTCCGAGATTCAGATTATATATACATAAATATATACAAGAATTGCTCGCTTAATGGTATTATATAGATAATAATCATAGATTGATTTATAGGATAACAATAAATAACTAGTATTGGTGGGCAACACGAGTGCTTCCCTGTTCAACCCACAAATTTTCTAATGAAACCTAGGTTTCATTTTATAAAAGGTCGTTTTATCCGTGTGTTATACCGAGGTGAGCTCGCTCATCCAGGTACTTGTCTACACTAATATTATAAAGAGGAAAGATTTGTATTTTTGTATGTCATGAATAAACAGAAAAACTACTGAACGATTTGAAAAATTATTTTACCGTTGGAAAGCTACACTATCCCCGGGTGACATTGGCTACTTTTTATCTCGGGAAAATTGGTTTGTCTTGGGAAAAATCTTCAACGCAGGCGAAGCTGCGCGCGGACAGCTAGTATTTAATAAAGCCAACAACATCATATACGATTAATGGCAAGATATATGAAATATAGAAGTGTATCTCTGTTTGTGTTCATTTTACTACAGTTGTAATGTTGAAAGCGAGCCACCTATTAGATATATAAGTAGGTATTTATAGAAGTTATTAAATTATTTCAAAACAATTACAGAAATGTACCCACAGAATAATATATAATACATGAGAAACAGTTGAGCTTTCTAAGGACCGTTTAAAAAGATCCAGATCACCTTTAGCTTGATTTTTACCTTTTGCTGAGTGGATCTTGATGAAAGCGAGGATTGAGCAACCTTGGGGAAGGACAAAGACGACTTTAGACTGTTTAGCTGACTTTTAAAATAGGAGGAGATTCTCATTTTTTTTGTTTTTTTATGTGTTACCTCATAACTCCCGTCATTTATGAATCAATTTGAAAATTATATTTTCATGTGAAAATATATAAGTACTTGTACTTTGGTTTTTATATCAGAATAGCTGGAAAAATATGTCATCCATGTAAACGAAATTTTGATATTTTGCCTTCCTGTGACTTTCCAGTGGTGTTTACGAATTTCGAAAACTGATAAAGTACTAAAAAGCGTAAAACAAAAACATAGCCCCCAAGGGTGACAAAAAAGGGGATGAAATTTTAAGGGCTCGAATTTTATATCGGCGCAATTTTTTATTCAATTAAGTCGGTATTCTTTTTAGTTTTCAAAACGTTATTATTTTTAAAATCTTTAGAACAACATGAACACAATAAAAGCATTAAACTTTGAACTTATTCCAGGGCGTAACACCTCAAACACGTGCTCGACCCCCACACCAGTAGCCAATCACGACACACCGTATCGCCCGCCATCTAGCCTTCGCAACCAGAAAACTTACCCCAAATCAGCTATGAAGCATTCATACATCCCCATGATGGAGCCATTCCCGACAGCTCCTGCCATCACCATCCAAAACGTGGACTTACCACTAGCTCCCACGAAGCTGAATGATGTTTTTGCTGCTCCGAAGAGTCCTCGGCTTCCACTAGTTTCTGGACCGAACTTCAATGTAGCGCCACGTGGATGGGGCGAGATGAAGGATTATTACCGACCGGTGACTCTAGATGGCGTTGGTAAAGGGTATTCAGACTTCTAGATACTAGGGTATGGGTAGGAAGTAATAAGGTTCAGGTTGGTACGAAATTATCTATTGGAAGACGCTGTTTGATTGAATTTCAAAAGGGCCGCGTAAGATATACACTGAAGGCTTAGGTTAAGGATACAGAAGGCTGAGCAAGAATATAACTAATCTGGATTTAATGTTTGTTTATTACTGAAATGACAGGATAGTTATATATGGATGCAACGGATATTGGTTTGACCGGGTTTCGGATATCCGGCGTAGGTTTCGGCTGGAACGCCGAATATCCGGTACAGGAATCGTGTGCGACTTCATTCAATATGCAATGTGCTTGGAATATGCAAAAGAAGAGACGTTAGTTACGTAGACGAAGCCGCTCCCTTTACTAACGTAGACGTTAGTAAAGGGAGCGGGGGTGACTTAAAAAATAAAGCAGGTTCTGAACTGTGTTTGTTTTTATTTGTTACTTCATAACTCCGTCATTTATGAACCTATTTGAAAAAAACTTTTTATATTAAACTAGCTAACCCGGCCAACTTCGTATCGCCTCAATAAATCAATAATTTTTTTTTTTTTTCATATTTACTCACCTTTGAAACCTTCCCTGGACTTCAACAAATAATTCAAAACCAAAATCAGCCAAATCAGTCCAGCCGTTCTCGAGTTTTAGCGAGACTAACGAACAGCAATTGATTTTTATTATATAGATGAATGATATACCTTCCGATTGGTCCCATAGAAATTTAATCAAAATTCGGTCCAGGACTTCAAAATTGGTTTTTAAATTAAAATATTTATCTGGAAAAATAAGTCTAAATGAAGTCGGTTTTCTTTTTAGTTTCTAAAACGTTTAAATTATTCTAGCCAATTCTCAGAATTTATCACAACGCCTTGCGTTATTATTTATCTGGAAATAATTTTAAAATATATGAAGATAACCAGAAGATTGATTATTTTGGATTTCACATAGAGGAGTTGCTATAAGATACCGGATAGCTAAAAACAACCGGATACCAAATATTAACCGGATATCCGCTGCATCTCTAAATATGTACTTACTGTCATATTAATTTAAAAAAAAACAATAAAACCAAGCATAGTTATTTGTCTAAATTACGCGATCCAATTTCTTGCTCAGTTTTGTGAAGTGTGTGGGTATACATCGAGATATAAGTTTATATAAACTAAATAATATAAGGATATTTGAAAAGTATATTGTAAGTTTTTCACCAACACTATGTCGATAATATCGATACTTATAGGTATACGTATATTTTTATTAATGTATTTATATTCTAACAAATTATTTTTAAAATAATATTACCTACCTACGTATCCATATTTTATGTTCAATACATTTATTATTTATTATGTAGCTTCGAGACTAGTCATACAAATAGAGAGTTATAATATATAAGGTTTATTTATTTAATGTTTAATTCGTACCTAGGTAAGTGTAGGTAATTATTTATAAAATAATGTAAAAATAATGCGATATTTCACACAGCATCATCTAGCCCTAAGGTAAGCAGAGCTTGTGTTATGGGTTACTACATGGCTGGTAGTGCTTTTTTTGTAAATCTCTACATAGTATAAAACAATGTCGCTTCCCGCTGCCTGTCTGTCCCTATGTATGCTTAGATCTTTAAAATTACGCAACGGATTTTGATGCGGTTTTTTAATAAATAGAGTGATTCAAGAGGAAATAATACATACATAAAATAGTAGAGAAACACTGTTAATTTTAGAGATTAGCGTATATTGGTTCAACGTATTAGAACTACTGAGCTACGGCAACGCGTGGCCGGGTCAGCTAGTACTACATAGTATAGAAAAACGCCCAGACTCGAGACAAATATTGGCAGATAATAGGACAAACATGTGTGTGTTATGAACATAAATGTATCATATGTACCTATGTATTTCAAAGTATAAGTATTCAATCAGTCGGTTTCCCATAGTGCATAATGCTTAGTCTGGGGCTAGTCGGTGTTGTGTGAACTATACCTACCTTAAATTTGATTTATCCAAAGTTATGTTCAAAGGTTTAAGTAAGTACTTACCTAATCTACATATTATTTACATAAATCAGCTCTTAACACGAATGTTCTTATTTAAAGTTAATTTTCATGATTTATAATAACTACTTAATTCGAAGTAGGTACCTACTTAAATTTACTTAGGTAGGTACTATATTATGATAAACACAGAATAATAATTATGAGTACAAGTAAAGAAGACGGACTTGAAAACATTTATATAAATAGCGACTCTAGCTACGACGAATCAATGTGCAATAGGTACATCTCGCACACGCGCTCAGTGCCTATCTTATTATTTACCTACATAGTGCCTCCTCTATCTCGTCTGACGCGGCACTTCTCTACGAATTTGCCCAGCAAGATGGGTCTACTGATGTACTTGTACCTTAGTACTTAAATGTGTGCGCGTTGACTGACACGAGTCACACGAGTAAAGTTTTATCCATGAATGGATCGACTCTGTTTAGATTCATCTAGAGATCCCACATGTTCCCGCTCGTTCCCGCTCACGTTCACTCAAGCAAGCAAGCAAGTTAAATACCTACGTACAATTTTATTTTGTTTGTAAGTCTAATTTAGAGTAATATTTTATATGATACTTCTTAAATTTACCAAGTTGACGTGGGATTGTCGTTTTTTGGGAATGAGCGGGAGTATGTGGGATCTCTAGATGAATCGACACAGTGTCGGTGGTCTTCGACAAAAAAATATCGTAATTAAATAATTCGCTTTTAGTTGAGGATGCAGATTTATGGAGCTAAAAAATCCTTAACACACAATGCAAATTTTGTTCTACGACAAAAATTACGAAGTTATGACGAAATTACTAGCGAAGTTCGGGTGCGTGTGACCTCACTAGGACGGTCCGAGCGCAGCCCAAAGAAAAAAAAAAGAAGTTCACCGAGTGTTTGCCGCGGTAGCTGTGACGTCACAGGGACGGTCGCAGCCAGTTATCGAATAGTGAAGTAAGAGGGCCGGCTGCGCTCGGACCGTCCTAGTGAGGTCACACGCACCCGCACACAGGGTACGTCGATTATACCGGCAGAAACGGCATAATGTTTATTACTTTATATCTTCGTTAGTAATGGTCCGATTTGGATAATACAAAAATATATAAATATCATTCTTATGCCATAAAGAATAACGTTCTATTAAATTTGCTATAACTTTACTGATCCTCATTGTGTTTGTCAAAATGTCTTGTACAACTCACGAAAGTTTAGAAAGTGTAATTAGGTAGGTACGTTTATAACTTAAGTAGGTAGGTATATTTTATGTTTATTTTAAACATTAAATACAAATATAAGTAAGTAATATTATTATTTTTATCAAGTTGATAAGAGGCATCGCGTTAGTTAAACTTAGAGCGAGAAACAGTAATAGTAAAAAAAAAAACTAACATAGTAGGTACCTACCTCAGAACAAATAAGTAGGTATATATTATTATAATTTCGAAGCAGGTAAACAGAACAACTTCAAATATAAGTAAACTTTATAAACTTAATCATTATTTTATTAATTGCGCCAAGTAACTGGCTATCCCCATATAATGCCACGATGAACGGTCCTACGCCTCCATTCACCAAATTTACAGTTTTATCGCTCAGATTTCACTCTGTGTGAATCCCAATTTTGCGTTCTAGGAACTTGATTTTAGGGTTCCGTTGCGGTAATAACAAATAAGAGAGCCTTACAATAGTTGCATACGATGTGTAACATCTGACATCTCACCTTGGAAATAAGTAACATTAACATTATATCCTGAATTAGTTTATACACAACACTGTAGGTTACGCGTACACCTGATGCGTTCTCCTTCTCTATTACCCATTCTCTTTCTCGTCACACACACGCACACACTGTTGGCTGACAGTACCAATCTCTCAGAAAATGGGTTGGTACCATCTGTAGGTCAACTCTACCACTAAACGCATTCATTGGTCAAATCTAATAGCGCGTACTTCCCAGGCTTCCTGTTACATACTTCCGTCCCTTTTCATGACATCACTCCCACAGATTGAAGGGAAGCGAGAAGAAAGATGTTACACATCAAAAGCTTCTATTCAAATAAGTGAAGGTCAATGTACTCTTAAAACTGCTCGAAGGTGGCTTTGCAGATAAAATTATAATGTTACGTGTATAGGAACAAAACGTGACTTGATTGAAAAAGGGTATCGCAACTGCTACTTCATTATAATTAACACAATGGGTACTTAGTCCTACCTATTCAATACCATAATTTGATCAGAGCTGGTATGTACTTTACCGATATTAAATTTCTAATATCTTAAATACATAATCAGTCGGTGTATTGTTTGTTCATGTTTCTACCCGACTTCATCGCTGTCGTTTTTTTTAAGATCCAAAGAGGCAGTCACTAGTAGATATAATGCACCAACAACATATAACACCTGTTTAGCAAAACCCTTTTGCTCTTTAACTACTTTTTTTATGCAGTTACTAGTTGTTGCTCGCGACTTCGTCCGCGTTTTTTTAAAAGGAATTGTAGCTTAAATCCTTCCCCAGGATGCAATTTATTTCCTTGCCAAATTTTGTTGATAAGTTTCAAACCAAACAGCTGACCACCTATTAAAAAGTTTCCATACAAACATTCACACCTCATTTTACTCCTTTATGAGGGTTATTTTGAAAAATCCTGAAACACGTGTCCATTTATTTTGCATTTTATTTATTCATATCAAGTTTTAAGAAAATTGCACCACGCGTTAAAAAGTTTCATACATTCATTTACACCTCTTTTCACCCTCTTAGGAGTTGAATTTCAAAAAACTCCACCTTAGTGTGTGGTTCTGCTGTAAAAGGAAGCTACCTTCCAAATTTCAGCTTTCTAGCTTCAGCGGTTTCGGCACGGCGATGATGAATCAGTCAGTCAGGTTAAGCTTTATAGGTATAGATTGCACGTAATCGAAAACCCCTACCTACTATTTAATTTTAAGTACCTAGATACTCGTAACTACAGAGGCTTAGTTTAACAACACGTGGTGAACAGATGGCAATAATGCTGCGTATTTTTTTGATGAATTTTATGTACTTAGGAGATGAATGAATGAATTTTATGTCCTGAATTTGATCGACCACAGATTGGGAGTAAGTATTTTTAATCAACTTTAGATAGGTGATATTGGTGAAAAATTCACACAAACATCATCTAGCCCGAAACTAAGCATCGCCTGTACTATGGTGACCAGAAGAGGCTTACGAGGGAAGGCGCCAAGTTGTACTTCAGTGCTGCGATTTATCGAAAGCATTCGACGTCGCCGATCACAGCGTCGTCTCGTCTAAGCTGCAGTATTACGGCATCAAATGTCAAGTACACTCACTTCTGACAAACCTTCTTCGAAACCGTTACAAAATGTTGGTGGGTGATGGAGGTAAAACTGCGTCTGATCCTTTAGGCACGATGATGGGTGTGACGTAGCCGCCGTTGTCTTACGCAGTCTGTGTCTAAGGTAACGCAGTGGTTTGAGTGGAACGGGCTTGTTCTGAACCTCAATAAAACGCACTATGTTCACTTCTCCATCACAGAACATTAAAATAGGAATCTTTCGGTATGGATCAAGAGTGTACTCTTGGTAAGTCAAAAAAACCGCATTCCTTGGTTTCCAAATCGACCGAACATTAACTTGGGCTACGCATTTAGAGAAACTCTGTGCAAAACTCGGTAGTGCTTGTTTGTTACGCTCTGCATAGGCTGTCTCGTGTGGATTCAGCTGCCGTGGTCTGTACCTGCTACTACGCGACTGTGCATTCGCTTCTTCAGTGTAGAGCTGAACTGTCGGACGCGCTGCTAACAGGGAGCGTTATAATAATTAATTAATAAAAAAAAATATATTAACCCAGGTTATAATAATGAATTAATTAAAAATGCTATTTAACTAATTAATTATTATAACCGTAGCGTAACTTAGCGTAACGTAATTATTATAGCGTGCTGGACAACGCACACAACACCATCTAGCCCCAAACTAAGCATAGCTTGTATTATGGTGACTAGATGACTGATAGAATACTTATATATTTTTATATACTTACTTATGATACTTTGACGACCTCTGTGGCGCAGTAAGTCCAGCTGAGACGCAAAAAAGTACGCGGGTTCGATTCCCGCCCGCAGGACTAATGTTTGTCTGTTTGTATTTGTCTCGGGTCTGGGTGTTTCTATGTATAATAAGTATGTATTTACAAAAAAATAAAGTATATACGTAGTATATCAGTCATGTGGTATATAACACAAGCTCTGCTTACTTTGGGGCCAGATGATCCTATGTGAAATGTCCGGTATTATTATTATTATTATTATTTATAACACCCAGACACAGAACAAACACCTATGTTCTTCACACAAATTTTTGTCCTAGGAGATATTGAACCCCCAACCTACAGCGCAGAAGGCAGAGCTACTACCAACTGAGCTGACTGCTGATAATTCACATATAGTTTATTTTTGCCTTCTATTTTCATGTTTTCAATTCAAAATCGAGATACAAGATCAATGAAAATAATACAACAATAACTGTTTCATTTTGAATAGGAAATTATAATTTGTTAGCATTTAATGTAGTTAGTATAATACTAAATTAAAAACAACATTATAAAACGGATTTATTAAACTTGATTTATCATTTCGGGAAACTGATAACAGGAATCTACCGGAACCCTGCGCAAAAAGATTAGCTCGCTCTTGACTTTTGACCATACACGTAACAAAACGCGAGTGGGAACTTAAAGGAGCGAGTAGCGATTCTCGGGCGTCGACATCGACAGTACGAACGAAGAACCAACTGAGCACACACGACGCAAATGACAAAATATAAATAAACAAATTAAATGAAAGTTATGTGAAAAAGTGTGGTTTTCTATTACATTTTAATACAATGGTGTAGAGTTGTGATTTGAATAACTGATAATGAATGCGGAAAGCGCTTGTTAAGTGACACGGTGAGTTTTGATTAGGTGTTAGGTGAATTTCTTTACCTGTTCGAAATCGAGTTTTGCATGCATGGGATTCGCTTTTAGGGTGCTGAACCAAATAATGGTGCCCTTATATTTTGATACTCAGTGTAATGGAGTTAGGTACTTATTTTTTTTTTTGTTGGAATAATTTATAAGTAGGTAGGCATTTTTACTGTTGTTTCATACATAATTATTTTTTACTAGCTTCTGCCCGCGGCTTCGCTCGCATGGTACCTACATAAAAAAGTAGTTCTCCAAGGTCCCATCTTATCTCTATACCAAAATTCATCAAAATCGGTTCATCGATTTAGACGTGAAAACGTAACATATAGACAGAGTTACTTTCACATTTATATTATTAGTAGGGATCAACAACCTAACATTTTATGCTTCTAGTTCTGAAAATGACTGTAATTTCATACAACCTTTCATCCCCATTTTCAACCCTTTACAACACTTTTTTCTAATAAAAAAATAGCCTATGTCCTTTCTCAGCATTTAGACTATCTGTTTACCAAATTTCATTTAAGTAAATCGCTTCAGTAGTTTTGGCGTGAAAGCGAGACAGACAGACAGAGTTACTTTCAGTACCTACAGTAAATTAAAAAAAGTTAATAGGTAGGTAGGTAAGATCTAACTTAGTGAATAAAATCTACCTAGATTTATATATACCTAAATATATTATCTCTAGCTAACATTTACCTTTAATACAACTTTGATACAAGATGTGATTTTAATTAATGTACCTACTTATGTTGTGCCTATCTAGAACCATTTATAACGAAATCTTCTTCTCTTCGTTAATGACATGTTGTCATTATGATGGCCATTTTGCCAATGTCAGATTGTTTATTGTAAGACGTCACAAAGTCGTATGTTGTCGTTCGTTGTTTGTTATTTTATAAAAATTGGTGTATCTTTTTAAAATATATATACGGATTGTTTCTGTTCGAATCACAAAGAAATAATTATCTCGACCCGAGTAAATAACTCTAGCTTTATTATTTGAATAAAACCACCAAAATTACAAATAAAACCCAAGCCAGCTCAAATAAATGAACACAATGTTTACTTCGCGTTTAAATCTTCTTAAGATTAGATTAGGCATTTCAACATCCTTGTAATTAGGCAACGTCATTCATCTGTCAGTGTGACAGATTTATTGTGAAAAGGTCAAGTAGTAGGTATTCAAATTACTCAATTTTAGTTTTGTTCTTTTACAGAAATGTAGGTATAGAATAATTATATTATAATAATAATACAAAGAAAATGTTAATCTATTTAAGGCAATTAAGGCCTAGCACGCATTGTGGATTTTATGTGAACATGGAATCAGACGTAGGCGCACGCATTATCGGAAAAACCCGCGTTAAAAATTACTTGAAAATTGCACAATGTACTTCATAATAGCAGAGTTGAAACCTCACGTATTATTTCACAGCGAGCTAGGTAGACATAAATAATGAAGCTGTCTTCTGACAATGACTGGATCATTGTCAGAAGACTGCTTCATTATTCTCATATTTATGTATTGTATAATAAATACATTATAATTATAAATGTACAAAATAATATAAAATACATGTAAAATAGTTAAGGTATGTTTTTAAACCGATCTAGAACCATCTTAGGTCATGCGTTGTTTCTACCAGACGCATAATACTTATGATTATTTTTAACTAATTAAACACTAGCTGTCCTCGCGCAGCTTCGCCTGCGTTGAAGATTTTTCCCGGGACAAACCAATTTTCCCGGGATAAAAAGTAGCTTATGTCACCCGGGGATAGTGTAGCTTTCCAACGGTAAAATAATTTTTCAAATCGATCCAGTTCATATCCAGATCATAATTTTACCGTAACTGATGAGCGTAGACGGCTTATCAACAGTAGGTAGGTGTTGGGACACCACGTGGCTCCGCATGTGAATTGTGATCATATATTATTTAATTATATCTACATAATGATTTACATAAATTTTAAACAAAATGAGGTATGGTTGATTTAAGAGTAAAAGACAAAATAACCTAGCTTAATAATGTAGGTAGTTTAGTACTATGTGTGTACTTAAACTTAAAAAAAAATGCAGGGCAGTCTTTGGGAAATATATCGGCAGTCCCCATAAAATGTTTAGGGAAAATTTTTGCATGAATTGTTTTATTTATCAGTAGAACTATCATGGGTATGGTGAATGAAATACAATTTTCGTTTATCGCGCTATCGTACCTACTCAATAATTGCAATTATTTAACATCAAAAAGTTTACACTTCAGGAAAATCTACTTTCATCCATAGCTCATGGGAATCGTGCGGTGACGATGACGCGAGTTTCAAACGTTTTGTTCACCCTAAAATAAGTTCACTTTCGAATACTGAAAATTACACTCGAAAAGTTTTGATACAAGATAATATTCTCATCTGAAATTATTCTATGTTAAAATTCTATATTATCATCTATTAATTAAACAAATTAAGTACACGTCATATATATTATAATGTATTTAATATATTCATAGTGATGTCGAGTACCTACCTATAGCCGTGACCCGTAATCACGTGGATCAACATGGTTTCAACAGAACCATATTTAATGTTCATCATTACATTATGTCCGCAAGAGGGCGCTATATTCAATTTAACGTGACGTCGGTCGCATAGCCTTTACCATCAGACGATCCAACGATGTCTCATTCATAAAATTATGATAATATAATGAAATTTGGAAGTTATGAGTTAACAGATTAACATACATATATATGTTATACCCACATACAATACCGGTCAAAATCACAACCCTCCTTTGCTTCGCCGTAGTCGGGTAATAAGTACTTAGACTTAACAGGCGTAACATTATTTCGACAAAATCATTAGGATAACGAAAAGGGGTGCTTAAAACTAATACATGGGGCACTAAAAGTTTTGCACTTCTAGCTAATCGGAACTATTTGAATTTCGAATGTAATATTTTTTTAAACATTGCAACCTTCGTAGTAATAAAAAAAAACAATTGGCGGGAAATAAGTTGTCAATTGTTTTTTATCACACATCAAAGTTCTACATACGCAACGAAAATTGAATTAAGTCTAAAAGATTTTAGAGCGATGATTTTTCATGATTTTAAAAGTTCTCTCTCTCCGTAAGACTGTGCCGCTCGTCTTCAAAATGCTTTTGGGAGAGAAGCACCTTGTTTGAGCACCGTGAGGCGATGGTTTGCTGAATTTGGGAGAGGTCGAGTTTCTTTACATGACGAATTTCGTGAAGGGCGGCCTTCAACTGCCGTCAACGAAAATAATGTGGCTACTGTTAAGCGGCTAATTGAAGAAACCCGTGGATTGGACAATTCGGGGACTATTGGGGATTGGTATGAGCCAAATACAGAAAATTTTACACGAAGAATTGAAAGTTCGGAAACTTTGTTGTCGTTGGATCCCTCAAGAACTGACAGCGGAGCAGAAGCGGGCTCGCGTGTAATGGTGCTCACAGATGCTACTGAAGTACGACCACGGACATTCTAATGCTGTTTATGACATTGTCACAGGAGACGAAACGTGGATTTATTGTTTTGAACCCGAAAAAAAACAGCAATCTTGTGAATGGGTGTTTGAAAATGAGAACAGGCCAACAAAAGTGAGGCAGGCGAGAAACGTTGGTAAAAAAATGATCTCGTTTTTTTTCTCAGCTACGGGTCCCATCTGTACAATTCCACTTGAAGATCAAAAGAGTGTTAATGCCGAGTGGTATTCTACCATTTGTTTACCCAGGGTGTTAGAAAAAGTTCGCGAAAGACGACCCTAAAGCCGCATTCTCCTACATCATGACAACGCTTCTTCACACACGGCCAAAAAAACAAAGTCATTTTTAGCTTCCGAAAAAGTACAACTCGTCACCCATCCTGCGCATGGCCCCGACCTAGCACCCTGTGATTTCTATATTTTCCCCAAAATCAAAGATTTGATGAGAGGTTTCACTTTTACCAACTCCGAAGTGGCAGTGATAGCGTTCAATCAGCACGTAGAAAACATGCCTTCAGATCTGTGGTCCTCTGTGGTGGAAAAATGGTTCGATCGCATGAAAAAATGTTTAAAATGTAAAGGAGAGTATTTTGAAAGCAATAAACATAATATTTTGGTTTTACACTTGTTGTTTTTTTAAGTTACGCAAAACTTATAGTGTGACCTACGTATACCTAGTTACTATTGTTACCTATATACCTACCTAATAGTAATATATATTTGATCCAATATATAGTTGTTTCATGTTTTAGTGTTGTAATTAATTTAATTCTATTTTATTGTAAGTATATCATAAATATAATTAATACATATAACTGAAAAATATAAAGCACATTTGAAACATTTGAGCTTTCTAAAGACCACTCAAAATGATATTTAGATGGCTAAACCGATCTAGATCACTGCCAGAGGGCAGGGTCTTCCAATAGGCACGTCCGAACTTTGACAGTTGGTAGCGGCCATCTTGTTGAAGCTACATCTGTCAAATTGGTTGTAATTTATTCATTCTGTTTTGCCAAATCATCATGGATAGCTATAGCATTCAACAACACGTGCAAATGATAAAATTGTTTTATCAAAATGAGTGTTCTGTTCGGGCAACGCACCGCGCGCTTCGCCCATTTTACGGTCGCCATAATCGTCCTACCGAGAGGACTATTCGTCGTGTGGTGGATAAATTTGAGTCCACTGGTTCGGTAAATGATCGACCAACACCCGTACGTCAACGAAACGCAAGGTCTGCCGAAAACATCGCCGCTGTCCGTGAGAGTGTGCAGGAGAATCCGAGGCAGTCGACTTCGCGTCGCTCACAAGAACTCGGCCTTTCACAGACCACAACTTGGCGAATTTTGCATCGTGACTTGGGCCTGCACCCGTATAAAATTCAACTCACCCAGAAATTGAAGGTAAACGACCATAGACAACGACGTGTGTTCGCTGAATGGGCACTGGAGCAGTTAGCAACTGACCGTAATTTTCACAGAAAAATTATCTTCAGCGATGAGGCCCATTTCTGGATGAATGGGTACGTAAACAAACAAAATTGACAAATTTAGGACGATACCAATCCACATGAGATCCAAGAGCGTCCAATGCATCCCGAAAAAGATACAGTTTGGTGTGGGTTTTGGGCTGGCGGCGTCATCGGGCCATATTTCTTTGAGAACAACATTGGCCGATTACCAACTTTTTTTGGCATGAACTGGATCATCTGAACACCAACGACTTGTGGTTTCAACAAGACGGCGCTACGTGCCACACAGCTCATGCCACATTGAATATTCTGCATGAGAGATTTGAGGGCATGGTCATCTCACGTGGAGCTGATGTGAACTGGCCACCGAGATCTTGTGACATAACCCCGCTAGATTTTTTCTTGTGGGGTTTTCTTAAGTCGCAGGTCTATGTGAATAAACCACAAATCACAGCGGCCCTCAAAGCCAACATAACCTATGCCATAAGTCAAATTCAGCCTGATTTATGCGCAAAAGTCATGGAAAATTGGATATCTCGCATGCGCTCCACCCAGAGAAGCCGTGGCGGACATTTGAATGATGTCATATTCCACACATAATGGCATCACTACATCTTTCAAATAAATAAATAATTTCGATAATATATCACACACACTTTGTTTTATTTAAATTTAAAGATAGGACACGCTTAATGAAAGACCCTAAAACAAAGTCACCTCCCGATGTCTGTCTGTCCCGTTGTATGCTTAGATCTTTAAAACTATGCAACGGATTTTGATGCTGTTTTTTTTATAGTTATATGGATAGAGTAATTCAAGAGGAAGGTTTACATGTGTAAAACATACATAATATAGTAGAGAAACACTGAACATTTTAGAGGTTTCTTATGTGGTGTCGTAAATAAACAAATTTTTTTGCGCTTACATTGCAAACGCTGGCTGAACTCTACGTGATAGATCAAAATAATGTACTTACTACAGAATTGTACACACTCAAAAGGTGTACAAAAAAGTCTGCGATGGTAATATGGCTTTCTCTTAGGGATAACCATTCTGTACTAGAATTAGTATCAGCATTGCACCCGTGCGAAGCCGGGGCGGGTCGCTAGTAACTAATAAAATACAATTCATAAATAAAATGCAATTCATAACCCAATAACCCAATAACCCTAGTACCCATCTAAAAAATGTCTAACGCGCCAAAATATGTTTTTACTTCTGTCGGCACTCCCGGAGTGCAACCCGTAATTTTTTTTTATGTATGTTCACCGATTACTCGGAAACGCCTGAACCAATTGGGAATTTTTTTTTTGTTTGAAAGGGTATACTTTACAGGTGGTCCCATTTAAATTTTATCAAAATCGGTCGAGCTGAAAATCAACAAAAATCTAAAAATTGTATACATCGATGATGTTTTCGTGTACTTCGATACCTCGCAGCCTCATTGGAGCGGTGCGTTTATTTGGCCTATTTCTATTTATATTACATACAAAATACATCTACTTTCCACTAAAATTCTTAAGATAGGATAGATAAAATTTAAAGATAGGACACGCTTAATGAAAGACCCTATATATGTACTGTATTGTTATTAATTAAAAGATGTTCTTGTGTTCTTAAGGGTTTATTTTAATAAGATTACAATTAATTGTTTTTAATGAATTATCTTCGCTTGCATAGTGTACCGAAGAGCAAGGATAACACAAGGGCTGTCAAAGTGACAGCTCATAACCAAAACGTCAATGACATGAGTGCGTTTTGACACTACAATACAAGTACTACCTAGTATGACAACCAATTTTATGGCATGGCTGCAGGCCGCCCTACCTGTCAATTTGGGAGGCTTAGGATTGGAAGGATTGCCCGCCACGCCAGTCTTAAATATATCATTCGTCGGGCACTCACCAGCGTCAACGTACCAGCTGTTCTCGAACCCAACGGTCTGATACGTGATGATGGCAAGAGGCCTGATGGTATGACTCTTGTCCCTTGGGAGATGGGTAGACCATTAGTTTTTCCCGTTGTACTGAACAAGTAAAAATTACTCTGTTTAAAGCCTACTGTCAGAATATGTACACAGGAAGCCTGTGGTTCAAGTACACCAAAAACTCGCTGGCCACCATACGCATCCAGTACAATAATATTTTCAGGATGATGTTGGGGCTGCCTCGCTTCTGCAGTGCTTCAGGGATGTTTGCTGAATACCAAACCGATGGCTTTGAAGCACTTATTCGCAAGAAATCTGCATCCCTGATCCGTAGAGTTCGAGACAGTCACAACAGCATCCTGAAAACTATACCGGATATGTACTTGTCGCCGATGTGGGCAAAGTTGGTATCCCAGAAAACTGCTCGTTACTCTGGTGATCGCTCTGTGAACCAGCGTAAGCTTCTTTTTTTACTTCTTTTATATCATTATATTACTAACTCTCTTTTGTCATATTAATATGTGCTACTAACTATGGATCTAAGTTGTCCAAAATAAAAAGATATGAATTTGAATTCGAATTAGTGTGGGATGCTACTTGCGTAGACACCCTGGCCGCATCCCATCTGTCGGGGACTTCCGTTAGGGCTGGTGCGGCGGCGGCGGTAAGACAAAATAAATAGTGTAGTAAACATCAGCACCTGCCGACACAACGACCGGATTAATTACATTACCCACATATTTCTGTCTCTTCACAGACTCTAAAGAGGAGCTTATTCAAGGTGTTTTTCCGGACATAACGCAACAGTAGGTACACTAAGTGAACGAGCAATATTTTCGGCAAAAAATACAGATGTCGATGATCTAAATTTTCTTCTCCGGAAGAAAATTATGTATGGTCGCATAAAGAACATTCGTCTTATTTGACGACCTCTGTGGCGCAGCCGGCCAAGATCCGGTTGAGACGCAGAAGGTTTCCCGCCGCGGGACAAATGTTTGTCCAAATGTATGATCTGCACGTATTTATCTGGCTGTTTCCATGTATATTATGTAAGTATTTACAAAAAAAAAATGGTAAGTATATAAGTAGTATATCAGTCATGCATGTAATTCATCCAAGCTCCTGAGAATAAAGCCAGTCGAGAGCCACTGTAGCCGAAAACGGATAGGTGGATTATTACTATTATTTTATTACTATGGGATGATGTTGTGTGAAATGTCCGGCATTATTTATTTATTCTTCCGGGAGAGTTGTTTTCGTTCAAATCAATTGACGCAGTTACAAACCAGGATAACGTAGTCAAACATAGTTTTTAAATTCATTAGCCTGGACTCCCTCACATTTTAAAATTAAAAGTAGGATCAGCTGTGATCATGCTGTGTTACATTAACCAACCACGACTGTGCAATGGAACGAGACTAACTGTGAAAAAGTTAATGAATAACGTCATCGAGGCAACAACTATCAAAGGAGAGTACAAAGCGGATATCTTGATCCCGGCGTATTCCGATGATCCCAACGGATTTACCTTTTTAATAAAACATTTTTTTCTTACCTTAATTTATTAAAATTATTTTGTTTTTTTTTAGTTTGGTTTTCCATATAAAGCGTGTTTTTTAGTTTTTTTATACCATTATTTATTTTCTACTTTTTAGTTTTAGGATAATCGTTTTTTTTTATTATATTTTCGAATTATTGCATTGTCATCGGTCTTTGACAGGTGTGCAAAATTTGAATGAAATCTGGCCGTTCAAAGTGGGTCAAAATCGCGTCCTAAGGAGTCGGTTACATACATACAAGTGAAACTAATATAAAGAGTATAAAAACTACACAAAGGATTTTAATGCGGTTTTGCGGTTTTTTTTAATAGATAAAGTGATATAAGAGGAACGTTTATATGTATAATACATGCATAATATAGTAGATAAACACTGATAAATTTAGAGGTTTCTAATGTAATATCGTAAATAAACTCACTTTTTATACGCTTTATATTAGCTTCACTTGTATGTATTTTTGTAACCGACTCCTTAGGACGCGATTTTGACCCACATATCATATGTTTGAGTTTGCCGCGCCGCGCCGCGCCCGCCCGCGCCCGTGTTTGCAGTCTGGCCAAGCACTAAGGCTTACCTAAGTGCAGGAAAGGAGCCTCTGAGGCGCACTTTAATCCTTTCACCACACTGGTTAGAAATAAGTAGTGACACGAAAAGAAGAAGAAGAAGTAACAGTGGCCATGTTTTCGTATTCTGCTTATGAACAACGGCTCAGCTTACGCTACGTTTACGAAGTCGGCAATAATCGATCGAAGTTTCTTTTGTTTGGTCAAGGGGATAATAGTATAGGTTTTAAGGTAATTATCGAACCGTAATTAGAGTCTCAACGTAGATGGATTAGAATAGAACGAAAACCGTTGTAAATTAACAGAATTACCCTAGGACAAGTTTCTTATTTTTTTCCACGGACTTGGGTTTGGTGGAATTGGTACTTAAAATCACATAGTATACATTAAACAGATGGACAAATATTTAGTACCATTCCGCCAATCTAATTTGCGGATTATCAGATAATAATCAGATTGGCGGAATTGTACTAAATATTTGTCCATCTGTTTAATGTTTTGTAATGGATTTCCGCAAGGTCCCGCCTGAATCAATTATCTATCACACAGTATATTAGACGTTTCAAAGTGATCCTTGTAATATCCTTGTATTGTAGTGATTCATGTTTTTGACTTTCACAATCGATGTCAAAATAGACAATAGACGATACGATAATTTGAATTTGATATTTAATCAAACAAACAAAACATTATTTATTAAATAAAATGGAAAGGACCACATTGAATCGTCTTCTTACATGAAGTGAAAAGGTGCCGGTTCCTCATAACCCCAGTTCAAGAAGAATCCGGCAAGAAACTCGTCTGGTCTTAACACTTTTTTGTATGATCCTTGACAATTATGTATTGATTCCGAGTCGAGTTGGAGCAGATTCAAATAACTGCCAATTTGACTGAATTCGACGAAAATTTTACGATATCGTTTGCTGAGTATCGCCCAGAATAAGTTGATCAATCAATATTGATGAATTTTGGTATAGATATAAAAAGTAGCCTATGTCCTTCTCCAAGGTCCCATCGACCTTGGAGAAGGACATAGGCTGCTTTTTATGTAGGTACCACGCGTGCAAAGCCGTGGGCAGTAGCTAGTAATTTATATATTTGTATGGATTATATGGTTCTCATATTATAATAATAATAATAATAATGCCGGACATTACACACAGCATCATCTGGCCCCAAAGTAAGCAGAGCTTGTGTTATGGGTACCACATGACTGATATACTACTTAAATACTTTTTTTTGTAAATACATACATATTATGCATAGAAACACCCAGAACTCAGACAGATACTTGCAGATCTTACAAAAAATTGTCCCGCAGCGGGAATCGAACCCGCAACCTTCTGCGTTTCAGCTGGACCTTAGCCCACTGCGCCACAGAGGTCGTCAATATTAGTAAAGTAAACGCCAAACTGTCTAAATATTGTTATGTTCTGTCCGTATTAGTTAAAAAACTATCTAGGTATAGGTACTTATAACTATAATCAAAGCTATAGCAACAAATACTTACAATGGTTATGTTTACTCTCAGTTAAGTTATGGCATTATATATTGGGGAAATTCTATTTGAAATTATATTTTGGTAACGTAACAAACAGACTGACAGAGTTACTTTCGCATATATATTTAGTACTATTCCGCCAATCTATTTGTAATAATGAGTTAGACACGATGAAATTTCATTTTCAATTGCGAGCACGTGTCTGCATTGTGTCTAATTCATTAGGAATGAAGGAATAAATGGCGAAACAGTTACTTTCGCATTTATAATATTAATTAGATTATTTTATATCTTGTCTTAGTTCTAAAGTACTATTGTATGCCCAAGATGGGTAACTGTTGATACTAATGTTTAAAAAATCTCCATCTTTGTTACGCAGTGAAAAAATAAAGTTTATTTTATCTATTTTATAAATACTCATGCTTACATTAAATAGATGGACAAATATATAGTACTGTTTCGTCAATTGATTCCTAATGAATTAGACACAATGTAGACACGTGCTCGCAATTGAAAATGAAATTTCATCGTGTCTAACTCATTAGAAATAGATTGTCGTATTAGTACTAAATATATGTCCTCTTGTTTAATGTTTTGTAATGTATTTCCGCAAAGTCACGCCTGAATCAGTTATCAATGCTTGTTACAGATTCTAAGAACATATTCAAGAATTTAAAGGAGTCATCATGTCAGAAGATATAGGTCCCCTAAAGCAGCGTGTGTCACCCTTTCTGAGACAAGTAAGTAATAATAATAAAAATATCTTTATTTGGAACAGATAAACAAGAGGTACATAAACATTGAAAGTCGATAACATCTGCAGAAGTGTAAAACTGTGTCGCAGACATCAACGCCCTTCTCCGAAAAAGCCACAAAGTCATGTCTAAAATATATAAACTCAATACAATCCCACGGATCACATTGAAACGCCTTACATAGATACTAGGTGATTTAAGATGGCTATGCCTCTTAAACCAAGCCATAAAAAAACTAGCAAGAAACTTGTCCTGATCTTAGCGCTTTTTTGCATGATCCACCTTATAACTACGAAAAACTAATACAAGAGAGTTTATACATTTACAAATGTGTCGGTTAACTGTCTGAGGGCAGAGCGACATGACATTCTTATCAGTAATATAGCCATTTATATTATAATACGCTTTCTTAAAAGACTACCCTTTATGTAAGGTATAAGTTAATAGGTAGTTTAGTTGCATTTTCAGGAAGCTTATTATAAAAGCACCGTATTGCTTTAAAATATTTTTTTATTCGAAACCTAGAGATGTGTAATTTGTTTCAGTTCCTAGTATTGATTCTATGAAGATCACTATTTTGCTGAAACCCATCTCTATTTTTATGTATAATATATTGTGAAGCTATTGTGAGAATATCAATTTCTATAAATATGTCTCTCAAAGACTCTCGCGGTTTCATTTTATTAATGACACGTATTGCCCTTTTATGAGGAACAAATATTTCTTCAATATCAGCTGCTTTCCCCAAAGAATGATAATATATGACATAACACTATGGAAGTAACTGAAATAAACTAGTCTAGCTGTAGCTTCATCAGTAAACTACCGTATCACACGAACTGCATATGCAGCGGAACCAAGCCTACCAGCAAGTGTTTCAATTTGTAGTCCCCACTGTAGTTTTGCATCGAAATTAAGACCTAGGAAGATCGTGGAATCTACAAGATTCATTACCGCTCCATTTTTTTTTTAGCATTGATATGCCTCGTCTCTAGTGTACGGTATCTACCTATATGTATCTAATGTATTTTGTACATGAATTATTTCGCATCGGGACACGTTCAATTACGAAGGCAAGTAGGTATTTGTATTGATATTAGCGGTAATTTACGCAATGGTATTTTGCCAATTGAAGAGCCATTTGAGGGGTCGATGTATTTAAACTTTAAAAGTGGTACTGATGAGACTTAAGTCTTCATCATCATCATCATCGCCCTGTCCTTATCCTACGCTAAATGGGATCGCACATTTCTTTCGTATAAATCATAAATAAATATTGTTAGACAATGCACAATGTTTGAAAGTGATCCTTGTGATGAAAATTTATTTACAGAAATAATTACCTACAGAAGTGTACAGAATAATATACAAAAATACACATGATGAAACAGTTGAGCTATCTAAGGACCGTTTAAAACGATCTATAGATATTAGGTACCTCGTTGAATGGTAATGCTAATACGCTGGGCCAGATAGGAGCCAGGTCTTGGGTCACGCAATGTATCTACAAGACGCCTTGAAATAATTTTGAAAACGCGGTGGGCTCCTGTTCCCACGGGCCCAGGGTCTCAACTCGAAATGGCTCATATATGTAGGCCTTATCCAAACCAGCATATTTGCAGTTCTTGAGGTCCTCGGCACATTCAGCCGCCGCACCAGCCCTAACGGAAGTCCCCAACAGATGGGATGCGGCCAGGGTGTCTACGCAAGTAGCATCCCACACTAATGGCCTACCCATCTCCCAAGGCACAAGAGTCATTCCATCAGGCCTCTTACCATCATCACGTATCAGACCGTTGGGTTCGAGAACAGCTGGTACGTTGACGCTGGTGAGTGCCCGACGAATCATATCGTTAAGACTGGCGTGGCGGGCAATCCTACCGGCGGCCCTATAACACGATAACCCATGGAGACCAATCTTGTCGACCGCTGTACCACACTGGCACTGATGAGGGGCGCAGCACCGCGTACCCAACCGCACACAATTGCAATTGCAAATTGCAACTATAAATGTTGTAGGATCTAATAATGTTCCAATGTTAGACGATAGTAGTTCTTGTAACCAATGTCCTGACTCCCATTTCGAAACGGCTAGGAGACGGGCGCGATCTACGGAGCTTGAGTATGTTTCTAACAGATTATTCCATGTAAGCTCACATAGAGGCCCGTCCCATTGCCGTTGGGTCGAAAGGCCTCACTGGTGACAAGAAGAAGGTAGGTACTGTAGTGACTTGACTGACAACCAACCGTGTAATATGTTAATTAAGTCATTTTTCGCTTTGTTTCCTCGAGATAACTACGTATAATTGTTTTTACATTCGCTTAACCCACAAAAAACGTAGCTAATTAACATTGGATAAGGTACCTAACCTACTTGATAACTAATTGAGCAGCACTTCCTTGTTTCGTTCTTCGCTCGGAAACAAACAAACAAATGTCAAGACTAACATAAAGTCGTTGAGGTTATCCAACTGCGTGATATCATTACATAGTATAAAACAAAGTCGCCTCCCGCTGTTCGTCTGTCTCGATGTATGCTTAGATCTTTAAAACTATGCAACGGATTTTCATGCGGTTTTTTAATAGATAGAGTAATTCAAGAAGATGGTTTATATGTATAAAACATGCATAACATAGTAGAGAAACACTCATAATTTCAGAAGTTTCTAACGTGATGTCGTAAATAAACTCATTTTTTTGCGCTTACATTGCAAACGCTGGCTGAACCCTACGAGATAGATCAAAATAATGTACTACAGTATTGTACACCCTCAAAAGGTCTACAAAAAAGTCCGGGATGGTATATGGCTGTCTCTTAGGGATAACCATTCTGTAGTATAATTTGTATCAGCATTGCACCCGTGCGAAGCCGGGGCGGGTCGCTAGTAAATAAATATAGTAGAAAATCACACAACGCCATCTAGCCCCTAGCTTTAGCTATAGTTTCTATAGCTGGTATTATGGTGGCCAGATAACTGAAAGAATGCTCGGAAAGAAGGCCTGATGTTGCCTCAGGAGTGGGTTGAAAGTAGTACTTTTCAGGCCAAGGGAGAATATAATACAATATCTTTTAATATAATATAATATTGGTGGACAATGCACACAACACCATCTAGCCCCAAACTAAGCATAGCTTGTGACTAGGTGACCAGATAGCTGATAGAATACTTATATATTTTTAAATACATACATAAGATACTTTATAACACCCAGATACAGAACAAACATCTATGTTCGTCACACAAATGTTTATCCTGGGAGGGAATTGAACCCTCAACCTACAGCGCAGAAGGCAGAGCTACTACCAACTGAGCTGTCAGGCCAGTCAGAATCGTTTTCAACTGACAATTGACAACAGAAATGATAAATCTGCATTCCACTGACTCTCTACAACCAAGCTGTCAGGGATCTCGACAGTGAAAACTCAGGTTCAGTGGACTGTATTTCTATTTAATTCTTTAAAATTTTCTTGTACAATATTTCACTTCTTAACTAGACTTTTAACTTTTTCTTGGTTTATTTCACTTCACTGACTTGCTTGACTGACTGTACAAATTCACAATATTTCCCTAATCTATATATACGGATGAAGCCCGCCCCCACCACCTATTGGAGCAAGCGCGTTTATAATTCGATCGAAAGGTTTATGAGTCGTCCGTAACACAAGCACTTTAAAATATTATCCGATGCAATCCAAAAACACTGCTGTAACAGCTGAAGAATATAGACAAATATCGATGTCCCCAACATACACCCTTATACTGCAGAAACTCAAATTTCCCAAAAATATCAATTATTAATAATACCCGGAAAAACCTTTCGCTAACTATAATTGATTGCTCAAATTTTACCATAAACTTTTAATAAATATCTCACCAAGTTGTTTAGCCAATTCATGTTTTTATTTTTACTTTCCAAACCCCGTCTAGGGACTAAATATGTTATTTTCAGCCCTAGGGTAACAATGAACTATAAAATACATACTTATGATACTTTATAAAACCCAGACACAGAACAAACACCTATTTATTCATTCATTGTACAAAATCCACAGCTCTTAAAATAATATACACAAAACTTAATAGTAGATTGTATCATAAGGGAGCAAAATAATATTTTTACGGCGAGGGCGCTTTTTTGAATCCAGAGCAAAGTGAGGGATTCTTTAGTAGAATCCTGAACTTAGCGAGGGATTCAAAGTACGTCGCCCGAGCCAAAAATATATTTTGCGCCCGAGTGATACACTCTACTTTTCATCAACCACTATGAGGAAATAAAAAGCGCCTCATATTTTATTGTAATATTATTATTTAATGAATAGAATTTTAGAATAACAACTAAATTGAAATTAAATAGCATCTAATAATAAAACAACTAAAAACTTATATTTACATAACATAGCACTAAGATGTTCCAAATTCAAAAAGTGCGCGGCAAAGATAATTGCGGATAATTGCGAACCAAGTCGTCCTTTTCGAATAGATGGGATGAAATTATACAACCGAAACCGACAGCCAATAACGGATTTACATTATAACTAACAAAAAAGCCGACAGTAATCATGGTGTGATGCTTGTATGTAATTATGTAAATGTGTGTGTGTGTGAATGAGTGTGGGTGTGTGTGTTTTTTGTTTGTGTTAAAAAAAAGAAAATTATACTACATTATTATAGATACTATATATTTACTCAATACACGTATATTAAACATGGCACTAGTTAACATCTCCCAGCAAACAACCTATCTCGCTCCTAACACTCTTACTGCTGTGAAAAATATCAACAGAGGTAAAGCTTTTGTTATAGTTTCTATGCATTCCACTTACAAGTGAATTTTGAGCATAATTAGTACGAGAACGCGAAACTGCAAACAAATTAGTGTGTATTGTTCTAATTCTATGACCGCAAAAGGATAAGGTTTTTGATATTCATTCTGACCAGTCAATTTATTCATCACACAAATGTTTGTTCTCGTATAATTCAACGTCGTGTATTCCACTCGACCAAATTCCCGGGAAATGTCGATAGGGCAAACCTAGTGCAGGTTACCTAGACTTGAGAACTATTCTAAGGTTTCCCCCGGAGAGTTTAAATGTTTAATAGCATCGTCTCAAATTTGATCGTTTTTTTGAATAGGTAAAGTTTTATACCATTGACTGGCTTGTCAACTCAGTTAGTAGTACCGCTGCCTTCTGTAGGTTGAGGGTTCGATTCCCTCCCAGGATAAACATTTGTGTGACATACTGTTCTGTGTCTGGGTGTTTTAAAAAATCATAAGTATGTATTTAAAAATATATAAATTTTCTATCTGTCATCTGGTCACCATAATACAAGTTATGCTTAGTTTGAAGCCAAAGGTGCTGTGTGCAATGTCCTTCATAAAAAACGAATTGTACGTCGATTCAGAGAGCAGCGACAAATTTCAATCGACAGCAAAGCGCATGACATTACAAAACTTTATTATAAATACTTACGGGTATTTATCGCGTTTATTTACCTATTTTCCCGACGTGAGAGTGTAAATCTGTCGAAACGTCGGGAAAAATAGGTAAATAAACGCGATAAATACCCGTAAGTATTTATAATAATGTGTTCTGATCGCGTAAGTTTAAAAAACTTTATTACAAAACTTGTTATTATGCATTCAGCACAGTCATTCTATAACACCGCAACTATTAGTTTTCTGTATATCTTTACCTCAATTATATATTATTTATTTAACTATTTACCTACGTACTCATTCTTGCCAAGGCCTCTGTACAGCCGCATCGAAAAATGGGTACCTAATGAATAAATGTGTACCTGTTGATATACAAAGTGTCCGAGAACTAGTATGTTACCTCGAGGGGAGATGATTCTCGTATGTGTCGAGAGTCATCTTCCTAAAAAGGAGCAGGTTCTCAATTCGTCGGAATCTTTCTAGTTTTTTATGTATGTTCACCGATTACTCGAATACAGCTGAACCGATTTGGAAAATTCTTTTTTTGTTTGAAAGAGTAGGTATACTTCACAGGTGAGCTGAAAAATCAACGAAAATCTAAATATGTATACATCGATGATGTTTTCATGTACTTCGATACCTCGCTGTCTCATTGGAGCGGACGTGTATTACAGGCTCAATTTGCATTCAATGAAGTCGGTTACTTTTTAGTTTTAAAACGTAATTATCATTAATTAAATGTGTAGAAAAGTTTGCTTTAAAACTGATAGAAGTTGGTATCTATGCCTAACTATCTTATATATAAGTTTAAGATAGGTAAGCATAGCATACCCAGTATACCCAGTATGTATACCCAGGCCCGAACAAATCATTACATAGTATAAAACAAAGTCGCTTCCCGCTGTCTGTCTGTTCCTATGTATGCTTAGATCTTCAAAACTACGCAACGGACTTTGATGCGGTTTTTTTAATAGATGGAGTGATTCAAGAGGAAGGTTTATATGTTTAATACATACATAATATAGTAGAGAAACACTAATAATTTTAGAGGTTAGCGTATATTGGTTCAACGTATTAGAACTACAGAGCTACAGCAACGTGTGGCCGGGTCAGCTAGTCTACATATATACGCAATAAATAATAGTTAAAAAAAACTAAAAAAACACTTTACAACTAAACAAAATTTATTCTATATAAACACGCTTTATATAGAATAAATTTTAATAAATGTAAGTAAGAAAAAAATGTTTTATTTAAAAAAAACGTGGGGTGCATGCTGTCAATATTTCATTGACAGATATACATTTATTAAAATTTATTTTCGATCTTTTAGTTTGGTTTTCTATATAAAGCGTGTTTTTTAGTTTTTTTTAACTATTATTTATTTTCTAATTTTTAATTTTAAGATAATCGGGTATTTAATTTTTTTTTTTTATTATTGCTTTGTCATCGGTCATTGACAGGTGTGCAAAATTTGTATGAAATCTATATCTGAAACAATAATAATAATATTTTATTTTCTTAACAGAGAGCTGGTACACTAAGTTCTTGTTACATAATAATTTTCCTAAATAAAATTTTCATAAAGGTAGTACCGCTAAGTGACTCTGTTCCACACACTACGATTAAAAAAAGACATAGTGGGGTCACAGAAGGTCTCACAAAAGGAGAAGAACCTTTTCGTTATAAATTGATTACAAATTTAATCATTCAAAACATCATCGATCTTTAGTAAGATTTCTGATCGAGAATCCTTAAATTAGTGCTTGAAAGATTGCGTGGTCTGTAAATTCGTCGACTTCTTCAAACCACATAGCACGAGTTACGTTGCTGTATAATTTGCATAATAATACAACTTCAACGGATATACATAAGAGATCAAAATCGTCGTTGGAATTCGTGGCATTTGTGTAGATAATTTTGTAAAGGCGCGTTCCACTGAAGTATTCTTTATGAATAACTAGACCAGAATTTCGTACCATCTAAAATTTATTTGATTGACGACCTCTGTGGCACAGTGGGTGAAGGCCTGCCTTCGCAGAAGGTTCATTTTCCGTTTCGGTACAAATGTTTGAGAAGAACTATTCTATTAAGAAATTTAAAGCATACATTAAAGGTAGTCTTTTGAAGAAAGCTTATTATAATATAGATGACTATATTATTGATAAGAATGCATGGCCTCATGTCGCTCTGCCGTCAGACAGTTAACCGACACACTTGAAATGTATAAACTCTCTTGTATTAGTATGTCGTAGTTAAGGTAGTTATAAGATGGATCATATAAAAAAGCGCTAGGACCAAGACGAGTTTCTTGCCAATTCTTCTCGAGCTTGGGTTAGGATGAATTGGCACCTAAATTAACCTAGTATGTAAGACGTTTCAAAGTGATCCTTGAGATTGTATTGAATAAATCATCTTTTGACTTTGACTTTGACTTTGTATTATCTGCAAGTATTTGTCTCAGGTCTGGGTTTTCTTCTATGTATAAAATGTACCCATGTGTTTTATTTAAAAAAAAGTAAATAAGTAGTCCGCAATTATGAGAGGTTCAATCCTCACACACAAATGTTCAATTCTCTAAAAAAATTGCGATAATCATAATATTAATACTAGAAATAAAGATAAGGTCGCTGTTCCCACAGTTAGGGTCGCTAAAGTTAGTAGGTAAATTCTTTATAGGGCATGTATACTCTTCTAAATTTGGCGACGTGCTAGATTTGTCGATTGGCAAATTTAAAAACGTAATAACACAGAAACTTATAAGGCTTATTATAAAATAAGAGATTATATAGATGACAAGAAGCTTAGGATGAATCTGCTTCAACTCGACTCGGCATCCGTAATAAAATTAGCAAGGATCATACAAAAAAGTGTTAAGACCAGACGAGTTTCTTGCCGGATTCTTCTTGAACTGTGGTTAGGTGGAACCGGCACCTAGATTCATTAGCATGTAGGAAGATGATTTAAATTGATCTATGTGATTTTATTGAATATATAAGTATTGATTTGAATGTTAAATGTGGTACTTGTGATTTTACTCTTCATTAAAATGTCGTATTTCTTCATTGTGATGACAATTTTGACAGTCAAGTGATCATATTTAATACGTTCTCCTTTAAAACTCTGTTAGAGAATCTTCGTTTGCCATTTCATGAAGTATTATTAGTAACATAGCACTTCTAAATTAATATAGTTTATGTCAATTCTGACTTCATAACACAAGTATGAACAATTGAATTATATGTGTATTATGTTGCAATGTGATTTGAACGCTGAATCCCAAGAATGTTCTAGACGGCCATTCCGCGATGACGTTTAGAATTGACCATTGACCATCGACTAAGACTTTATTATTAACAATCAAATTGACTATGTACTAATAAACATTTTGTTTTATCATCGATAAACCTGCGTTTGACCACGATCTCGCCTGATGTTAAGCGACGATGTGGCCGACGATTGGGCACGCAGGTCTAGAAGACACCTAAATGTAGACACCTAAAAGACCTAGATGTAGTTTTCAGGAAAGACAGACGACGGCAATGCATTCCAATCCTTGGCTGTACGCAATATAAATGTGGAAGCAAAGCGCTTTGTTCGTAAGGGTGGTAGACTGACTAGGTATGGATGGTATTGAGCGGTACGTCTACTTGTCCTGTTCTGAAATATAAACACTTGACACTGGCAAAATTGACATTATTATGTCACATGCCATTACCAAAGAAGAAGAAGTACACTTGCCCCGTTTCGCTTCAGTGGAAACGCGCCCTAATCTTATCTCTAACAACCGGACTGATTGTACCTACAACCTTGGCACCGGAAAACATGCTTGTAATCACTGAGGTCAACACCGAAGTACTTGCGTAATCTCAAAAAAACTGAGTAAAAAACATGCAGTTTCATTAATTAGGGTGCCGGTTTTTCGTGATACCTAATTTTAATACTTAAATACAAAAACAAACCTCAATCATGATAATGACATTCCGAAAATGCAATTATTTTTAAATTATCTTAAATTATTGAGACTTTAAAGGGTTTTGAATAAGTATAATCATAATTAAGTTTTAAAAACTAAAATGAAAACCGGCTTTATTTATACAATGTAGGTATATGTTACTTTATGAGGTTATGAGGTAACAAACATAAATAAAAAACTGGTTATCTGTAAAGTCGGCTTACGGCAGATAATTTTACGTGATAACATCACAAGAAAACATCCGATCGCGTGCCTCTTTATTCTTTATTCTTTATTGTACACAAAAAAACATAATCTAAACTTAATCAATAATGGCATGTACACAGGCTCTCTATCGCTTGTTCCGCGCTCTCGCTTGCATGCTTGGCTCAGGCGGAACGTGACACTTCAGCCGGCGTTCATCGAATATAAGAAGTTATCACGTCAAAAATACAACCGAATTGAGAACCTCCTCCTTTTTTGAAGTTGGTTAAAAAGTCAGACTCGCCCGGGCGCGCTTTTCGTCGGTTTCATTTTCATTATAGAATTGTTTACTTACTTATTATGCTATGTAGGTATATATAGTAGTATAGAGAGTACTTCATCGTCATCATCATGTGCGGCCTGTGTCATCCCACTGCTGGGCATAGGCCTCTCTTCGTTTGTGCCATCACAAAAATACATTGGTTCGAACTCGACTGACTGACTGACTGACTGGATTTGAAGCTACCACTACCACTAAACTACCAGTGTTCGATAATGAATGTTTGCTATACAAGTACTCTCAAACGGTGAAAATCCTTTCACCACACTGGTTTGAAATAACTAATGACACGATAAGAAGAATTACATCTCATAATATTATAAATGTGAAAGTAAATCCGTCTGTCTGTTTGTCTGTTTGTTACGTTCTCACGCCTAAACACATTACTCACACATTATTTTAAATAAAATGTATTTTATGAGGCCGTTCATATGTGATAGGTGTGCTTTAGGGCAGTGCGCTAGTCCCTAAATGATTCCCTTTGGGAAATAATCAGCAGGAGTCGCCAAAAACAAGGAGGTCTGTAATTTAAATAAAACTTAAATATAATAAATTGCAAAGAGGTAAATTGCAGATCATGCTATTTGTCCCGCAACGAGAATCGCAACTTTACACTGGCAGTATAGGACATGCAATTATCGAAACTTTTCGATAATCGATAATCCGATTTTTACCGGGTTTTTTTCGATAAAAACCGATAATTACCGATTTATATAAGAAAAATAACTGTCTCGTAGAATTGCTTTCTTTGTCCATATCTATAGTATACAAGAACATTTTACGTCTTTTATTTTAATTATTTAATTATTTTATTATTGAATTAAAATAATTATTTTTTCGATAATATCGGTTTATTTCAATTAAACTACAAATTTATACATAATACGTCTTTTAATTATTTTATTATTGAATTAAAATAATTATTTTTTCGATAATATCGGTTTATTTCAATTAAACTACAAATTTATACATAAAAATCAAGTCTGAATCTAAATAGCACTAGTCATGGTTACCTACCATTAAAAAGTAAACAAATAAAATATTTTTTCTGAAATAATTACAGTAAAATATACTAAGGTAGGTAGTAAAACAGTCCAAGATAGTACTTATAGTTCGTACTTTCGTATCTATTTAGAATTAACAATTTTACCAATCAATTTTGAAGACGACGTGTCTACAAAGCCAATTTTGCAAGTTTGTTGGTTCATCAATTCTTTATTTGATAATCTCAGACCGAGGGAAATATATATAGACGCTTCGCCGCTATCGACCATAGTGAAGACATAAAACCGTGCTAATTTATGTTAATACAAGAACGCACGCACACTCAGACACCCAAACCGTGAGCCATGCTCATAGTACACGTCACATCGCATACAGTAAATATCGTAGCAAAAAAACACTGCCTTCCTGTGCGGTGAAAAGTTCGTGAAAACTAAAAAATAGTGCCACTATCACTTTTCACTTGTAAGTACGTCTAATGACACCTTTTTATTAAATATACTTTGTAAGTTTTAAGGTTATTTAAAACACAAATCCTCATTGACACACTTGGCATAAAACGCGATGCTTGCCAGAATATATTTTAAAATTTCACTTGTCAATGATATTATTTTATACTAGCGGTTTATTTTATACATTTTTTTAATGAATTGTAGCCAAATTTTATTGGTAAGTTTCAAACCAATCACCTGACCACCCATTAAAAACATACAAACATTGACACTCCATTTTACCTTTTTGTTAAGGTTATTTTGGAAAATCCTGAAACACAGAGTCCATTTATTTTGCATTTTATTTATTCATATCCATTTTCAAGCAAATCGCACCACGCGTTAAAAAGTTTCATACATTCGCTTACACCTCTTTTCACCCTCTTAGGGATTGAATTTCAAAAAAACCCCACCTTAGTGGGTAGTTTTGCTGTAAAAGCAAGCTACCTGCCAAATTTCAGCTTTCTAGCTTCAGCGGTTTCGGCTCAGCAATGATGAATCTGTCAGCCAGTCAGTCAGGTTAAGCTCTTTTATAGGTATAGATTTTTTTGATATAAAATAAAATACCCAAAGTATAAGTATAATAAAATGAATCACTGCTATAAGAAACTGTTGAATTAATCCACAATGGCTACCATCGAAAACAAGCGTGGTTTGTTCAAATAATGTTGAAACTTGTGCATAACTAGTTTTAGACTTTATCGGATGATCAAAAGCGAATATGCATTATCGGACATCTCGAAAAGCATTATTAAAATAATCAACTCTAAATAGCTCAATAATAAACATACATAACTGAAATATTATGCAATAATTATAATACGCGGTAACACGCAATAAATACCCGTTAACTACTAAAGCAATATGAACCCTGATCGTGAAAGTTACAAAAAAATACACCGTTATTAGTTGTAGTAGTGCACAACATAATAATTGTTTTGTAAATGAATTAACTACCACAACTTTTTACGCATTCATACAAATTTACCTAATTATAGGGAACCATTTAACAAATGGTGACTTCACTTTGGTTGATAGCGGCGAGGCGTCTATATATTTACCTCGGTCTGAGTTGATAATGGGGTTTATTTGACTCGCGATAGTGATAGGAATGATTACATAAAACCTTTATGAAATTATCGTGTATCGGTATTTTTATCGAAATTTTTCGATAATGATCGCTGACAAAAATTTACTGATTACCGATAAATTATCGGTTATTGATTATCGGTTTGCATGCCCTAGGCTTGGACGATCTCTCTTGGCGCAGTGGGCCATGTCCAGATGAAACGCAGAAGGTTGCGGGTCCGATTCCCGCCACGGGACAATTTTTTTATGATCTGCAAGTATTTGTCTCGGGTCTGGGTGTTTCTATGTATAATATGTATGTATGTACTTACAAAAAAAGTAGTATATCAGTCATATAACATAAGCTCTGCTTACGTTATGTCTGCTTATGGAGCTTATGGGGCTGCTGTGTGAAATTAACGGCATAATTATTATTATAAATAAATATTATTACATTATTATTATCTAAGCTGGTGTTAATTATGAGTATGCAGGATCCTAGGTCCTCTATAGACCTCTAAATCATTGCTGAGAACGGATGTCCTCATTAGTGTTTATTTCCATCAGCTCCTGGCGGTAAGCGGGGTGGTGATATACATGATCGGCACCGGAGCAAATATCGCGTACCCTGGAGTATTGCTGCAGCAGCTACGGGAGCCAGGATCAGCCATCCAGCTCACCCCAGAACATGAGTCATGGATCGGTAAGTCTACCTCCTGTGTGACATTGACAAACTCCTCGTAAAAAAACATTTAACGGATGGGTAAATATTTATTACTATTCCGCCAATATATTTCCAATGAGTTAGACACGATGCAGACGCATGCACCTCCCTCCCGTCCGCAGTGGAAAAGCCATGCAAAGCGTTAGTAAAAGACTAGCGCACACCAACCATACATGCAACCTCAAAAAGAAATTCGACACGACTCGCTCCACACCTTGAAGAAAACTCTGCTCTGCAGACGTGTTGCCTCGTCACTAGTTAAAATGAGACTATGTTAAAATGATTATGTAATGGATTTCCGCAAAGTCACGCCTGAATCAATTATTTAAACTCCTCGTATAAAAGTTGGTACTGCGTGCTACGATGAAACCTCGGCGTCATTCGTTTTTCCGAATTAGTACGATAATGAATCCAATGTCCAATGAATCCAAATCTCAACCAATTACAACGGCATTTTAATACCAACAATTTACTAGACAGTAAACAATTCGGATTTACAAAGGGACGCACAACGACTGATGCCGGTGTTGAGTTAATATCATATTTTTGATATCTGGGAGGAATCACGCGATGCCTTAGATATTTTTTGTGATCTGTCGAAAGCTTTTGATTGCGTTCACCATGAAACTCTAATCAGCAAACTACACCACTATGGTGTTAAGGGAGTTTCACTTAAGCTTCTCACATCTTACTTAACTGACCGAACACAACGAGTAGATGTAAATGGAAAGCGTTCTCCGGGGTCAATGGTAAAAATGGGTGTACCACAAGGATCAATACTCGGGCCATTCTTGTTTTTAACTTATATAAATGATCTACCTAAACTTGTAAAGGATGATCACGAGATTGTACTGTTTGCTGATGACACGTCACTTTTATATAAATTAAAGCGACGACTTACTAATCTTGACGATGTAAACAATGCAATCTCTAAAGATGTAACATGGTTTAATGTAAACAACTTATTACTTAACGAGAAAAAAACGAAATGCATTCGTTTTATACTGCCCAACGTTAAACAGGTGAAAGCTAATGTAAAAATTAATAACGAAAAGATAGATCTCGTCGACACCACAGTGTTCCTAGGCATTACTTTAGATAATAAGCTGCAATGGGGTCCGCACATAGATAAATTGTCGAAGAGACTCAGCTCTGCCGCATACGCTGTGAAAAAGATCCGTCATTTTACCGACGTAGATACCGCTGGGACTCGTTTACTTCAGCTACTTTCATAGCATTATGTCTTATGGCATTTTGTTGTGGGGGAGTGCTGCTGATATTAACACCATATTTGTGTTGCAGAAGAGGGCTGTTCGTGCAATTTATAACATGGGCCCCAGAGAATCACTTAGAGATAAGTTTAAAGAAATTAATATTATGACAGTGCCTTGTCAGTATATATACGAAAATTTAATGTATGTGCACAAAAATGTTCATTTATTCAAAAAAAATTGCGATAATCATAGTATTAACACTAGAAATAAAGATAAACTCGCTGTTCCCACTGTTAGGCTCGCTAAAGTTAATAAGTCTTTTATAGGGCAATGTGTACGCTTCTATAACAAGGTCCCAAGCGACGTGTTAGAATTGTCGATTGGCAAATTTAAAAACGTAATTAAACATAAACTGTCTATTAAAGCATATTATAAAATATCTGATTATTTAGAAGACAAAAAAGCTTGGGATGAATCTGCTCCAACTCGACTCGGCATCCGTAACAAAATTGTCAAGGATCATACAAAAAAGTGTTAAGACCAGACAAGTTTCTTGCCGGATTCTTCTTGAACTGGGGTTAGGAGGAACCGGCACCTAGATTAACTAGCATGTAAGAAGACGATTGAAAGTGGTCCTTGTGATTGTAATGAATAAAGTTATTTTGAATTTTTTGAATGTCCATCTGTGTCGTAGACAGAGAGTTTCTCTGTCTACGAGCTGTGTCATGGTTCGTGACGGCTCGTCTCGTCAGTCACCTGCAAGCTTCAAAGGCGGTAGCACGTGCGGTTTTGTAATTTGGATGTACATAGAGCTACTAACACCACATTTCGTTGCAGTAGGTATTTTTTTAACTTTGTTATCCCCTTTTGATGTGAAACATCTATAGGCGAGGGTATACCTAATTGTTGGCGTGGCGATACAGGCGGTGGCGACGCATCGCCGCGCTATATGATGGAATATAAATAGCGACTCTTGTGGCGACGCAACAAAGTTCAATTCAGCTCGCATATCCTCTAAACGTTCTTTAGATAATTACCTAAACATAGCCATACGCTTCTTACATATAGCGCTGTCACTGTCTGGAGCGACGCAATAAAATGCGTGAAGGCACTTTTTCAAGCTCATGGACCGAATTACTGTACTAAGCAAACGACATTAAATATATCTCTTATATAGTTGCAGACTCGGAATTTAGAAATATGTACAAAAAAATCACATTCAAAACCATAAAACTACTAAAAACGTTTAGAATTTGCTGTAAAATTATCCTTACTACATTCATATTATTGAGTAAAAAGAATATACATTTTAAAATATATAGGTACCAAAAAAAGGTTAGTTCATAAGATATGATTTTTTATAATAATTTTCTTTAAATAAACGTAATTAGAATTGCACAAAATAATGCCCAAATTACATAGATAATGAGATGGCGGACTTTTTTTTTGAACTTTTTAATAAGAACAATGCCATCATTTAGAACAACTCGGTGACAACCCAGGACAGGACAAACCCAGTTGACAACTTTATTTTGATATCCCATTTCAGATATTTATAAAGCATTAGCCCCATATCCATACTAATATTATAAAGCTGAAATGTTTGTTTGTTTGGTTGAACGCGCTAATCTCAGGAACTACTGGTTTGAATTCAAAAACCTTTTTGTGTTGGATAGTTCATTTATTGAGGAAGGCTTTAGGCTTTATAACATCACGCAGCGATCAATAGTAGCGAAGCATCAATGGAAAATGTTCCAAAAACGCGAAAAAATATTCTTATTTGAGAGCTTCCGTTGCGTGCGCTGCGTTTATTTGCCTCGGTTCTCGGTGTTTTCTATGTATAATATGTATGTATTAAAAAAAATAGATATAAGTAATATATCAGTCAAGTGGTACCCATAACACAAGCTCTGCTTACTTTGGGGCTAGATGACGCTGTGTACAATGTATATTATTATTATTATATTTAGGTTATATGGTGGGCAAGAACAGAAAATTTTAAAGGAATTTTGTGTGTTTATGTTTAGCGTAGTAATATTTATTATTTATTTTTATTTATTTTTTTAGAATTATCTGGCCCCAAAGTAAGCAGAGCTTGTGTATGATAACCACATGACTGTTATACTACTTATATACTTTTTTTTTTAATACATACATATTATACATAGAAACACCCAGACCCAAGACAAATACTTGCAGTTCATACAAATTTATCCCGCGACGGGAATCAAACCGCAAACTTCTGCTTCCCAGGCGGGCCTTCGCTCACTACGCCACAGAGGTCGTCATTGTAATAGACGTCAATATGGTACCTAGGTGAGTCGATGGTCAATTGTCATATCTAAACGTCATCGCGGAATGGCCGTCTAGAATTTTCTTGGGATTCCTCGCCGTTCAAATCACATTGCACCATAATACACATATAATTCCATTGTCCATACTAGTCCTAAACTTCGATAAGATTACTGAATAAAACATGCAATAAAACGAGAAAAAATATTAAATTAGCAGAGCTTTGTTACTTCATGACAAACGAAGAATCCAACTAGGCCTTTATTATCTAACAATCACTTGACACTGGCAAAGTTGTCCACAAGACAGATGCCAATAAAGGACGAAAAAAGGAAGTTTCCGTTTCAACAGTGAATACGTTAACAAAATATAGACCGGGGTAGAAGCCTTTAAAAATAATAAAAAGTGAAAATAAATAATAGTGGAATGAAACCCATTGGAAAAGGAGGAGAATAGTATAAAAATGGAAGGAAAAATAATTTACGGGCGATCTGAGGTCGGGAAGGGGAAGGGGGTGAGTTTTTAAGGGTAAAAAACGGTTTATCTCGATTTCCGGCAAAACTACAAGTCCTATGGAAAAAAGTCAAATGGCAAAGTTGTAGGTAATAAAAAGATCTAAAACTTTTGTATATACCCACACTTTTTTCACATAACCTCAAAATTTATGTGAAAAATTCAAAAAAACTAGTTTTTAGTTTTTTGTATGTATCTTTTACAAAAAATATTTTTTTTTCATGAAATTTGGTGAAATGTTACCTTTTTTGTCCCAAATGCACTGAAATTTATTTGATTTGAAATGCACCTTATTTTGATTTAATATCAAAAAAGCACCCTAATTTTAAATCGAAAATTCACCCGTCTATATATATATATAAGCTTTTTTCAAAAAGTTGGTGTGCTTTCTGTTAATATTAAGTACTATAGTAAATCAGAAAATGCAAAACTTGCAAACTCGAATTCGAAAATTCCTAAAATTTACATGAGATTACGTAAGATTACATGTTACATTGATAAACAAAAAAAAAACAAATCGAAACATACTACTATAATCAACAAACAAATAAGTTAATAAAGTTAATATTTAATAAGACATCTACAATATTTTGAGAAAGTTGTAGAATCTTATTTAAATTATATGCGTAGATGCTTATTTATTACTATTTTAAGATAACTTATATACCTGAGTGACCTACGAAAAATGTTAGCCTATCAAACCGTTTTTTACCCTTAAAAACTCACCTCCTTTCCCTTCCCGACCTCAGATCGCCCGTAAATTATTTTCCCTTCCAGTTTTATAATATTCTCCTCTTTTTCCAATGGGTTTCATTTTCATCCTACTATTATTATTTTTGGTTTCAAAAATTATAGACCCTGGTCTACTATTGGTTGTCAATCTGTTTTTGTCTAATTCCACCTGAACAAGTGCGATCTCGCGTCGCCGCCATGACAGGATAGTAAAATAGGGATACCAGCTTCCGACACAATGCCTTTAGTATGGTAAATTAGAATTTACTGACATAACTAATTAAAATATAAACGCGATGACTGCATGGATTACTGATAAATTCATAATTGAACTAGGAAATGACAGCAGCACAGATTCGGATTCGGCAGATGATGATGACGTTTATGCAAGTGACAGTGAAATGTCTAGAATCGTACCTTTCGACCATAAATTACTGTCAGAAAAAAATAAATTAATAAATAATTTTAACTTTAAATTGTGTCATCATTTACAACTTTACTAGTCTTAAAGCTGTATATTATTTAAAAATATGCAAGTAAAACATTTTAATCTGTGGTGGGTACATAGGTACAAGTTTAGATAATGTTGCCGGCAACCACCAATCACCAAGTGGGCTAAAATATAAACGCTATGACTGCATGGATTACTGATAAATTCATAATTGAAGTAGGAAATGACAGCAACACAGATTCGGATACGGCAGATGATGATGACGTTTATGCAAGTGACTGTGATATGTCTGGAATCGTACCTTTCGACCATAAATTACTGTCAGAAAAAAATAAATTAATAAATAATTTTAACTTTAAATTGTGTCATCATTTACAACTTTACTAGTCTTAAAGCTGTATATTATTTAAAAATATGCAAGTAAAACATTTTAATCTGTGGTGGGTACATACAAGTTTAGATAATGTTGCCGGCAACCACCAATCACCAAGTGGGGTAAATACTACATAATATATTGTTGACAACACCGTAGGCAATGCAGCCAATTCCCAAGGCAGGGAACATCTTACGGTAAGCGGTATAGTCTTAAGCCATCCACTACATTGTCATCGGCCCCTAGCAACAAAGTAAATATAATTGGCATTTACCTAGCCGGTATTAGATGAAATAAGTAGTCTTATAATAGCTGCTAGGTAATAACCTATTGCTGTGATTTACCTACGTTTATGTAACTACTAGAATTACACAATTTACACACTGATTGGAGCCGTACAGTCGTTTTATATCACGAGTTCTAGTGAAATTTAATAGGCAGGTATATAATATATACCTACCTATTGAATGTCTCTAGAACTCGTTACTTTATTATGTAAAATCTCTGACTGTAAATTACGCTATTTATATAAGCTGGTTGCTTCCAGTCAGCTAGGCATAGCATCGCCAATAGATGGCGTTGCTCCGAGTTGGCGTTTTTATAGATGGAAAATTGTCATTATTTAATAGTTTTACTTTATCGGTTGTAGTGAATTCTACTTACTAGCCTCTGCCTGTAGCTTCGCACGCGTGGTAGCTCTCATGATAGTATATTAGTATAAAGTAATCAGTATATAAAGCTGTATTTTGACTGGCCTGTCAGCACAGAAAGTAGCTTTGCCTTCTGCGCTGTAGGTTAAAGGTTTGACTCCCTCCCAGGATAAACATTTGTGTGATGAGCATATTATTATAAACTAGCGACCCGCCCCGGCTTCGCACGGGTGCAATGCTGATACTAAATATACTACAGAATGTCTTTATATACAACGCTATCTAAGAGAATAACATAGACTAAGAGAAAGACATATACCATTGTGGACTTTAGTGTAGACCTTTTTAAGGTGTACAATACTGTAGTACATTATTTTGATCTATCTCGTAGAGTTCAGCCAGCGTTTGCAATGTAAGCGCAAAAAAAAGTGTTTATTTACGACATCACATTAGAAACCTCTAAAATTATCAGTGTTTCTCTACTATGTTATGCATGTTTTATACATATAAACCTTCCTCTTGAATCACTCTATATATTTAAAAATTAACCGCATCAATATCCGTTGCGTAGTTTTGAAGATCTAAGCATACATAGGGACAGACAGACAGCGGGAAGCGACTTTGTTTTATACTATGTAATGATGATGATTATATCCACACAGATCTTTTTAAGCGGTCCTTAGATAGCTCAACTGTTTTACATCCTTATTAATATTATAAACGTGAAAGTTTGTATGTATGTTTGTTACCCTTTCACGCAAAAACTACTAAGTGGATTTTAATGAATCTTTACAAATAGCTTAAACATCAGAATAACACATAGACCAAGATTTATAAAGATAGGACCTTGGAGAAAAAAATAAGCTACCTACTCGACGTACTTACTAATCCTGCGCAGACGAAGTCGCGGGCACCAGCTAGTGTATTATATATCATTGTATTATCATTCTGTACATTTTTACAAATACGCGATATCGCGTTACTAGCTCAAAGTCAAAATATACTTTATTCAATACAATCACAAGGATCACTTTGAAACTGATTGAAGCTAATTGGGACCAGTGTGGTGAATGGAATAAAGTGCGCATCAGAGGCTCCAAACACATTTAAAATACATTAGAGTTACGTTAATTATATTAAACGCATTACCTGCGTATCTTAGGCTTTGCGGAAAAACTTTATAAGAAAGTGTAAAAATAATATTACACTGGGTACTTACTTAGTAATTTCCTATCTAGAACACCTAGTACCTAATACCTACCTACCTAACATACGAGCTAGGTAGGTATTAGGTACTAGGTGTTCTAGGTAGGTAACTCGTATGTTATGTAGGTAGTAGGAAGGTAGTAGTTAGGTAGGTATTGCGGCACACACAACCTTGAAAAACACACCGCCATTCCTAATAGGTATTTGAGAGTCTCATTAACCCATCCCAATTAAACTGAATGTATGAATGAGGGACTAATTATATAGATGTCTTGTCATATTTAGGTTCGTCATAATCTTACTTGGTTGGTATTGTACCTATATACCTAACTACCTATCAATCATTTTGGAGATAAAATCTAACTTCTAACTAATATTATAAATCCGAAAGTAACTCTGTCTGTTTGTTAAGTTTTCACGCCTAAACCGCTGAAGCGATTTTGATGAATTTTGGTATAGAGATAGATGGAACCTTAGAGAAGAACATAGGCTACTTTTTATGTAGGTACCATGCGTGCAAAGCCACGGGCAGCAGCTAGTAACTCTATATACACTGACTGTGGAGATCTCTCTCTGTCCACAATATATCCAGCTCAACCCATTATTCTAGTGCTCCCTGCACTTCCGCGTTCGTCCGTGTTGTGGTGATCGTTATTCTTTAAAACTGTTAAATTGTTCCTTCGTATTCCAGCATCAATTCTCGGTCTTGCGCTGATCTGTGGGATAGTGGTGGCTCCCTTCAGCCTCCAGCGGTTGGGGCGGCGGATGACCAACCAGCTCAGTACTCTACCTGCGCTGGCCGGGTGGGCGCTTATGGTGACGGCCAAGGGACCTGTGGCCTTGCTGACCAGCCGGGCTTTACAGGTAATGCTCTTAGAACCAAGACTCGTAATTTGAACTCTTTGTAAAACTGATAAATAAATATATAACGCCGGACATTTCACACAACATCATCTGGCCCCAAAGTAAACAGAGCTTGTGTTATGGGCACCACGTGACTGATATACTACATTATATAATTTTTTTGTAAATACATACATATTATACATGGAAACACCTAGACCCGAGACAAATACTTGAAGATCATACAAACATTTGTCCCGTGGCAGGAATCGTACCCACAACCTTTTGCGTCTCAGCCGGGCCTTGGCCCGTCATGATCGTAGGTCGTCATGATAACCACATCACATAAGCAGTACGTACTTGAAATTAAATAGCCCTTAAAACAGACCTACTAAAAGTTTAACATTAACAATATGAAACATAAAGGGTTGATTGCTAGTTTTTTTTTTACAGCCTTACTTAAAATCGACTCTCAACTCAAACACTGCCTAAATACTACTACTTCTTCTTCTTTGTTAATGGCCTGTAACATACTCATGTCAATTCTGCCAATGTCAAGTGTTTATAGTTTATAGACAGTTTGTTTGTTATTAGTCTTAGTCGATGGTCAATTGTCTATTCTAGACGTCACGCGGAATGGCGTCTAGAATTTTCTTCGGATTCCTCGTCGTTCAAATCACATTGCACCACAATACACATTTAATTCAATTATCCATACCCGTCCTGTAGCCACAATTTATTCATTAAAATTCCGCCAAGATTACTGAATAAAACATGCAATAAAACGGGTAAAAAATATTAAATTAGCAGAGCCATGTTACTCCATGAAATGACAGACGAAGAATCCTTAAATACTACTTAAGATTCGTCCTGTCACTATTTGTCACTCTTACAATAAGGTATGGTACCATTTTATAGTGCAACGAACTTATTTTATAAGGTGGTACTTTTAAGGTTGTCTGTACTTTTAAGATATCGATATAAAATTCAAAAATTCAAAATTCAAAATAACTTTATTCATTACAATCACAAGGACCACTTTGAATCGTCTTCTTACATGCTAGTGAATCTAGGTGCCGGTTCCTCCTAACCCCAGTTCAAGAAGAATCCGGCAAGAAACTTGTCTGGTCTTAACACTTTTTTGTATGATCCTTGACAATTTTGTTACGGATGCCGAGTCGAGTTGGAGCAGATTCATCCCAAGCTTTTTTGTCTTCTAAATAATCAGATATTTTATAATATGCTTTAATAGACAGTTTATGTTTAATTACGTTTTTAAATTTGCCAATCGACAAATCTAACACGTCGCTTGGGACCTTGTTATAGAAGCGTACACATTGCCCTATAAAAGACTTATTAACTTTAGCGAGCCTAACAGTGGGAACAGCGAGTTTATCTTTATTTCTAGTGTTAATACTATGATTATCGCAGTTTTTTTTAAATAAATGAATATTTTTGTGCACATACATTAAATTTTCGTATATATACTGACAAGGCACTGTCATAATATTAATTTCTTTAAACTTATCTCTAAGTGATTCTCTGGGGCCCATGTTATAAATTGCACGAACAGCCCTCTTCTGCAACACAAATATGGTGTTAATATCAGCAGCACTCCCCCACAACAAAATGCCATAAGACATAATGCTATGAAAGTAGCTGAAGTAAACGAGTCTAGCGGTATCTACGTCGGTAAAATGACGGATCTTTTTGACAGCGTATGCGGCAGAGCTGAGTCTCTTCGACAATTTATCTATGTGCGGGCCCCATTGCAGCTTATTATCTAAAGTAATGCCTAGGAACACTGTGGTGTCGACGAGATCTATCTTTTCGTTATTAATTTTTACATTAGCTTTCACCTGTTTAACGTTGGGCAGTATAAAACGAATGCATTTCGTTTTTTTCTCGTTAAGTAATAAGTTGTTTACATTAAACCATGTTACAACTTTAGAGATTGCATTGTTTACATCGTCAAGATTAGTAAGTCGTCGCTTTAATTTAAATAAAAGCGACGTGTCATCAGCAAACAGTACAATCTCGTGATCATCCTTTACAAGTTTAGGTAGATCATTTATATAAATTAAAAACAAGAATGGCCCGAGTATTGATCCTTGTGGTACACCCATTTTTACCATTGACCCCGGAGAACGCTTCCCATTTACATCTACTCGTTGTGTTCGGTCAGTTAAGTAGGATGTGAGAAGCTTAAGTGAAACTCCCTTAACACCATAGTGGTGTAGTTTGCTGATTAGAGTTTCATGGTGAACGCAATCAAAAGCTTTCGACAGATCACAAAAAATACCTAAGGCATCGCGTGATTCCTCCCAGATATCAAAAATATGTGATATTAACTCAACACCGGCATCAGTCGTTGAGCGTCCCTTTGTAAAACCGAATTGTTTACTGTCTAGTAAATTGTTGGAATTAAAATGCCGTTGTAATTGGTTTAGTATAAGTTTTTCAAATATTTTACTAAATGTAGGAAGTACTGATATAGGCCTAAAGTTACTAGGATCGGAATGACTACCTGATTTGAATAGAGGTATGATCTTGCTATGTTTCATCAAATCAGGAAATACTCCACTGTCAATACATTGATTAAATATGAAAGCTAGATCTGGTGCAATAATGTCAATTAGTGGTTTTATAACACTGACAGAAATGCCCCAGAGATCAGTGGTCTTTTTTACATTAATCATTTTGAATGCCTTGATAATATCGTTTTTGTCCACATGTTCAAAGTAAAATTGTGTGACACATTCAGGTAAACTATCTTTTAACAATGATACTGCTATTACATGAGAAGAGTTTAAAGACTTTGTAGTGGAGACTGGAATATCAGTAAAAAAAGTTTCAAATGCCTTTGCTACATCTATATCTTGCTTAATTATATTATTGTTAATATTTAAATTTATTACACTATTATGAGTTTTGGATTTTCCGGTCTCACTATTAATTATTTTCCAAGCTGCTTTTATTTTATCTTGACTGTTTCTAATTTTTGAGCTTAAATACTGAGATTTAGCAAAGCGACAAACATTCTTAAAGATTCTTGAGTATTTTTTTACTTTTTCTTTAAACTCTTCACTAAAGTTATACCGTTTTTCACTGTACAATTCATACAAGGTACGCCTACTCTTATGAATACCTGCTGTTGCCCACTCACAAAATGTTGAACTGCCAGAGACCACAATAGTTTTGGATGTGAAAATGGAACTGAATACTTTATTAAATTCAGTGAAAAATGTATTGTATAAATCATTTGGATTATCATCATTATACAATAAAAAAGGCAAGTTGGTATCCAGGTTCAATCTCACTTTCTCTAAACGATCAGTGGTAACTGGTATATAAGTAATTTTTTTTTGTACATCTTTATTGTTCATTTTAGTTTCTATTTGAACTAGTTGACCGAGATGGTCAGAGTGAATATTACTAATTATATTTTTACTTATTATGTTTATATTGGTAAAGATATTATCTATGCATTTGGCCGAAGTGGCAGTTATTCTAGTTGGCTCCATAAATATAGGTTCAAGACCAAATGAATTAAATAAACTAGTTATTCTGGTACTCAATGAATATTTCTCAAGCAAATTTATATTAAAATCACCGCATACAACAATTTCTTTATTTGATTTTGTAATAGACTTATGCAAAATGTCCTCCATAATTTTCTCAAAAATATCAAATGAGGCGGTTGGTGGGCTATAAGTGCTTATAACAAGGAACCGCTCCAACTCTATGCAAGCTATCTCAATGTGTCTTTCTACAGAGTGGGCGACAATGTCTTTACGTTCTTTGAATTTTATTTGTTTATTTATTAATATTAATGACCCGCCTCTTATAGAATTTACTCTGCAGAAAGAACTACCAACTTGGTGATTCTTGAAGTTGAACATGAGCTCATGACTTTTCAGCCAATGTTTATATTATATGCGATAAGACCGCCGTTTGCAGGACATATTACTTTAGCCGTAGCATTAATTTTGTTTGTAAGTACATCATGAAATGTTATGTGCTCAATAAAGTTCATTATTATTATTATATTATTACTAGCGACCCACCCCGGCTTCGCACGGGTGCAATGCTGATACAAATTATACTATAGTATGTCTAATGTGATTAGAAACCTCTAAAATTATCAGTGTTTCTCTACTATATTGTACATGTATTAAACATATAAACCTTCCTCTTGAATCACTCTATCTATTAAAAAAACCGCATCAAAATCCGTTGCTTAGTTTTAAAGATCTAAGCATACATAGGGACAGACAGACAGCGGGAAGCGACTTTATTTTACACTATGTAGTGTTATTTGTTCCGGTAAGGGTGCCGCCTCTGTCTATTGCCAATGTCATTTAGATTAGATTTTCTATGAGAGTTTTTTAGTTCGTTTTTTGGCCACAGGAACAGATAAGTTGGTGGCAGTATAAATAGTGATTAACTTTGACAGAAGTGGAGTGACGTTTATAAGACTGTCAATTCTTCGTTTGTTATTGGATTGTTATTGAAGAAACATAGCACTGATAACCGAATTATTTTTGCTCTTGTTATTGCATGTTTTATTTCATGTTAGCGGAATTTTAATCAATCAATTGTGGCTTCATAGCACAAGTATTTTATAGGTGTATTATGTTGCAATGTGATTTGAACGACGAGGAATGCCGAGAAAGTTCTAGACGTCCATTCCGAGATGACGTTTAGAATAGACAACTGACAAACGACTAAGACTTTATAACCAAACAATCACTTGACACTGGCAAAATTGTCAACAAGACAGTGACAGTGTCAGTGTTTTTATCCTGTATTTATATCAATATTAATAAGCGCCCCCAGCGATCAGTCAAAGAAATATAAATTTAATGATGTCACCAGCGAGCACCTAGACTAAGAAACAGTAAAAAACTCGATATCTCCAGAGTATTTAAATTCTCAAGTACCAATCTTATTTAAGTGGTTTTCAAAGAGTTAACATGTTCCCTTATGAATTTCAGGGATTCGGTATGGGCCTGCAAGCAGCCGCGGCCCCCATCACCATAGCAGAATACTCCTCGCCCAAACACCGCGGTGCTTTCCTAGCAACAATCGCCTTCTCCTTCGCGACAGGCATGCTGATCGCACATGTCTTCGGAACCCTCTTGTATTGGCGAGCAGCTGGAATTGCCTGTGGAAGCTGCTACGTTTTAGCTCTGATACTCTTATCGTTGTCACCAGAAACACCGCCGTATCTGGCCTCGCAAGGTCTACAGACAGAATGCAGAAAGTCGTTCCGCTGGTTCAGGGGTAGGGATGATGAATCGGAGAAGGAACTAGAGGTAATGATAAACAGCCAGAGGAAAGCTCAGATTGTCTCTAATCTAGCGCCGAAGATATCCTACACCAGACGGTATATCAATATAGTAAAAAGACCAGACTTTTATAAACCTACATTGATAATGATGTTCATGTTTATTCTTTTCCAAGTGTCTGGTATGACTGTAATACCTTCTTATACAGTGCCTATCATGGATGCAGTAACACAAAAGAGTATAGACCCTAGAATAAGTATGCTAATGGTTGACGTGGTTAGATTTGTAACAGCAGTGATAGCTTGCCTGGTCATCAATAAGCTGAATAGAAGAACTGTGCTATTTCTAGGAATAGTGATAAGTTCCGTATCTCTACTAACAACCGCATTGATGATGTATTTGAGAGATGCAGAATATATAGCGAAAGGATATGAATGGACTCCTGTAATACCAACATTAACGTACATATTTGGGAAGACTTTGGGAATATTACCGATCCCTTGGGCAATAGCTGGTGAAATATTTCCATTGGCGTACAGAAGTATTGGCAGTGGTATATCTGGAATGTTTCTATCTGTCATGTTCTTCGTTGTAGTCAAAACTGCCCCAAGCTCTTTTGACAACATAGGCGTTGAAGGTACCTTTTCTGTTTACGCAGTATGTATAGCTGTATGCGGAATTTTTCTGTACTACCTTCTACCAGAGACTAAAGGAAAAACGTTATATGAGATAGAGTGTCACTTCAGAGGGACGAGAGATGAAAGCAAGATGGATGTCTGCGAGAATGAGAGGATGCTGGAACTGCGGAAGGTGGAAGGGGGATGACAGATGGAGAAGAGAGACAGGAATCGCTCTGCCCGCTTCATAAAGCTGGCCACGATAGGTGAGGAACGAATGGTATTTTTAAAAGGTACTTTTGTACTGGCTCAAATGTAGTGGTATTAATGTAATACTCATAAGAATAAAACTCAATGAAAAAGAAAAAGGTTTATTTTTCAACGATCCAACTCAAGCTTTTCATTTCGTTTCTATGAAACCAGATGATGATGATATTGAAACTAGCTGGCTTCTAATAATAATAACAGCATCACACCATAGTTCCTTATTAACCAACAGGTTTATTTTTACAATATTACTAAATTTTCGTAATTTACAAATAAGCAAGGCATATCAACCTCAGTATGAGTCACATTCTAACATTTTATACATCGTATAAAATCTATAGCTTCCAAAATTAATACAGGATCACTGAACTGCAGCGTCTCATTTGAATACCATTAATTGCGTTCAGCGGTTGAGAACTCTTTGCCTCATCAGATGATTGTCCTCTAAAGATATCTTCTATATCCTGCAGAGTTTTATCCTTAGTTTCTGGTAGCATGAACCAGACAACAGACAAGCAGAACGTCACCACACTAGCATACAAAACATACGTCAGTGGCAGTCCTATGCTGCCGTTCAACATTGGGAAACACTTCACAGCCACAAAGAAGTTCATGGACAACGCTAGAATACTGATTCCACTTCCCAACCCTCGATATTCTAGTGGGAATATCTCTCCTGACAGCGCGAAGGGAATGGACGAAATACCAACAGTTAATGAGAACATGTACAGTCCTATTAGAGCTAATGGAATCCATTGACTGTCAAAAGGCAGCTGATTAGTCTGTTTCAAGTACACATAACCAGCTTTTCCAAAATAAGCTACAATACACATAAGTCCGCTGCTGAAGAGTAGCGTCCGTCTTTTCAATGTCTTCATGAAGTATACAGCCAAGATGTTGCATACGAGTCTTTCAATATCCAATGCTACCATCAAAAACTTGGCATTGGCTTCTGGACCCACCACCTGCTCTATAATATCCGTCGCGTACGAACTGATGACATTGATTCCGGCGAACTGGAACATGATGTATAAGAACACCATGATTATGATAGGTTTGTAAAACTCCGGTTTTTTGCACGATTCACGAAAATATCGGGTAGCGCGTTTCATTCTTAATGTAAAGGGTATTTTCTGACCAGCAACGCTAGACTTCCTGGCCATCTTTTGAGCCGTAATCATCTTCTCCAACTCAGTATCCTGTTCCTCATTTTCTCCTCGTAACCAGATGAAGACTTCCCTCGCTTCTTCGAATCTTCCCTTTGAAATCAACCAGGCTGGTGACTCTGGGGTGTAAATAATGAACAGCAGACTGCTGAAGGTTATAAATGAGCATGTCAGAGCACACTGTTGCCAGCTCAAGTAAGTTCCTAAAGCGTGGCAAAACAACACACCTATAGTCAATGATAATGACACACTAGTCAAAAACATTCCTCGGTTCTTCGGGTCAGTCATTTCGCCGATAATTATCGAGCCCAAAGGCCCCAGCATGCCCATGGAGATTCCTTGCAAGAACCTGGCAGTGATGAGACCTCCCACACTGTTGACAACGAGAAGAAGGAACCAGCCCACCAAGACTGGGAAGATGGTGAGGAGATGGGACTTCTTTCTTCCGACGAGGTCGAAAATCGCGGTTGTGATGCAGTTTCCACCAATTAAAGCGAATCCCACGATTGATGCTGGAATGGAGAACGAGATATGGATTTAGGTGGAAATTGCATTCGTCTTTTCATAGAAAGGTACCATATTTTAGGAACTATTTCAAAGTCAAAGTCAAAAGATACATTATTCAATACAATCACAAGCATCACTTTGAAACGTCTTCCATACTTGAGTTGAATTTAGGTGCCAATTCATCCTAACCCGAGCTCGAGAAGAACTAGCAAGAAACTCGTCTTGGTCCTAGCTAGCGCTTTTTTACCTGATCCATCTTATTATATTATATTATATACCTTTACTACGAAATACAAAAGAGTTTATACATTTCAAGTGTGTCGATTAGCTGTCTGAGTGCAGAGCGACATGAGGCCATGCATGCTTATCAATAATATAGTCATTTATATTATAATAAGCTTTCTTCAAAAGACTACCTTTTATATATGCTTTAAATTTCTTAATAGGTAGTTTAGTATTTTCAGGACGCTTATTATAGAAGCGCACCACGTTCCCCATTTCTTTGGATATTTCTCTCAAAGATTCTCGTGGTTTCATTTTATAAAAGGCACGTATTGCCCTTTTTTCAATAACTGATAACTGAAATGAATCAGTCAGTCAGTCAGTCAGGTTAAGCTCTTTTATAAGTATAGAAGATAGATTTGAACTGTCTATTGCGGGCCTTGCTATTGCCACTGAAAATGAGCGTTGTAGTAGCAACGGTACTTACCAGGAATCAAACCACAGCTCTTGCTTCTCACCTTAACTTTCGCTCAATCCATTTAATATCAAACTATGCAAGATTATTAAATAGGTACCTACCTACCTACCTAAGTATTAATATAATACTTTTATCTTTATTGGTCAAAGTCAAAATCGAGATTTGTAGGCTGATAAGTTTCAATGACTAATAGGTTACTAGGACACGGAATTGACAATAATTATCGTAGAAATGATTTTTTTTTGGCCGGACATTTCACACAGCCAAAAAGTAAGGAAAGCTTGTGTTATGGGAACCACATAACTGATATACTATTATATATATTATATATACGTGATGACGTCTTATAAATCGGTGAACACCGGCAGCACTCACGAATAATTGACACGTTCCGCCTGAGCCGAGCGTGCAAGCGAGAGCGCGAAACAAGCGATAGAGAGGCACTTTCGGCCTAAGCTTTCGGCTTGTGACGCATCTTAATAGGTTAAAAGTATACAATTTTTCATCAATGTTTTCTTAAGACGTTATCACGTAAAATTATCGTCCGTAAACCGACTTTACAGACCATTTTTTTATATACATACATACACCATGACCCGAGACAAATACTTGCAGATCATAATCAATCATTTGTCCCGCGGCGGGAATCAAACCTGCAACCTTCTGCGTCTCAGACGGGCCTTGGCCCACTGCGCCACAGAGGTCGTCATATTGATTATTGATTGACTTTGCCAAGACTCGTCGGCTGGAACAGTATGTAAATACTAAATACTGGTAGACCATCCATTAGCCTCAAACTAAGCATAACTTGTATTATGGGAGTTAGATGACTAATACTTAATTAATAAATACACACTTATGATCCTTTATAACATCCAAACACAGAACAAATATGTTCATCATACAAATATTCATCCTGGCAGGGAATCAAAACCTCAACGAAGTACCACAATGTAGTATAAAGTATCAAAAGTTGTGACTCAGTAGAGCTGCACTTGCATTGTCAGCCTAAGACTTTCAATTTCACCTACAGTGCAGAGAATCTGGCAATATGGTATAGTACCCAGCAAAACTGACTGACTCTTACTGAAGAGTCCCAATACCTGGTATAGCTAACTTAATCTTTTATAACAGATCAACGAAGTTTAGCTAGATTAGTACTACAGGTGACTACAGGAACACTTTCATCTGAGTGCTTCCGAACTTTGGAGAGCACGTTAAGGCGCTGCGCAAACGTAGACACTTTTTGTTGCCAACACGGCACACTATCACAGGGAACCGTGGTTGCTGTGTCCTGTAGCGGTTATCGGACACAGTCGGCCGTTGCTATTACTGGCCACTGGTACAATTCGTTGCTTGTTTTCCGTCAATACAATTGTAAGGAAATTTGTTAATGTTGCTTGTGTCTTCTACTGATGACTTTTAGTTTCCAGTTACGGACACCGAACACTTTTTGATTTATTTATTTATTTATTAGGCATCGCCAACAGTACATATAACAAACATATGAATCTAATATATTAATAATAACATTTTATGGAATATGCACCAATTACAGGCATGCACAGCATTAGCCATAAAATACAACACAGGTTATACAGACAACAATTTAAATTTATATACGAAATAATGTCTAAAACTAAAATAATTAAAATAATAAGATATATACAAAATATAGGTATATAAACTAACCTATTCTAAACTATTACTAGAAACTTAAAGAAATAAACATTATGAATAAAAAAGTGGAACTTCAAAATACGAGACAATATACTAATAAGTAGATAGGTTCTAAGATGCAGGTTCATCCTGGTGAGAGTATGTGTTAAGTGGGAGAAACTAGATACAAAAAATGTTTACATATGGTAGGTAGTGGATAATTTCATACTGGTTCTATAGGCATTAAATATTCATCGGTAGCTTGTATCTGACACAAGCCACCAAAGTGTCCACGTTTGCGCCCTGCCTAAGCTGCCGATTCCGGCTTTTCGAAAGTTTATTTATTTATTTATTTATAAGTAGTATATCAGTCATGTGGTACCCATAACACAAGCTCTGCTTACTTTGGGGCCAGATGATGCTGTGTGAATTGTCCGGCATTATTATTATTATTATTATTAGGCATCGCCAACAGTACATTACATCAAACATATGAATCTAATATATGAATAACTAGTTGCTGCCCGCGGCTTCGCGTAACCTATGTCCTTCTCCAAGGTCCCATCCACCTCTACCAAAATTCATCAAAATCGGTTCAGCTGTTTAGGCGTGAAAACGTGACAGACAGACAAACAGAGCTACTTTCAAATTTATAATATTAATATAGTATCTAAGGATAACATTTTATGAAAATAATATGCACCAATTACAGGCACGCACAGCATTTGCCATAAAATACAACACAAGGTACTATCACATAGATTTTAAGCAGCCTATTATGTCAGTTACCAGAGTTGACCAAGGAGTAAGAGTAACTGGTAAATTAGATACGCAATTTAAGATCGCTTACCAATCCAAGACTCCTGCGCTGGTGTGGCGTGGATGTGAGATTCAGGGGTCCGCAAGCTCGGGATGAGGACTGCTGAGAACCCAATGACGCAGCCATGGCCGATGATGTTCAGGGACACACTAGCTGTCAGGAAGCACTGGAAACAAATAATGTGATAAGTACCCTATAAATTCAATTTTTTTGTAGGTAAAAAATACGGAATTTTTTTTTTTTTTTGACCGAACTGTATTACATAGAATAACCTACCTAAGCTTAAATTTGAATTGGATATACCTACTAAATTTATATTTAGGAAAGCTGAACTGCAAAATCAAATTTCACGCACGCAGAAAGTTGACCTGTGACTTCTTAAAACAAACTCACCCTAAAACCTCAGTGGGCAAGTAAAATAAAAGGATAATCCCCGTCCCCACCCTGCAACAGTCAATTTGTTTTTTGGAACCCAAAAATTACGAAAGTACAAGTGTTAGTTGAAAAAACCATTGGGTTTATTTTCAATAAAAAATAACTTTTCGGCAAAAATATTTTTTTTCACAAACTAAAGACTTGAATACCCTCCTCCGTTTTTTGGTCGCTAAATAACGAGCCACGAGCTCTTTGTTTGGTGCTGAAATAACAAGCATAAAACTCGTTAAAAAAACTAAATTTGCTCGGCCTGCAGGTTAATGATTTTCCAAGGTAAGCTTTCGCAATAAAATAGTAATCAATGAAGAACACTTGTAAAAATAAACGATGTGAAGTACCTACTATGAAGTTAACATAATTCTGTACAACAAGGTAGACAGAGAAACAATAAAATTAATCCTAGATTAAGAGAGTACACTACTTAGGTAAAGTGGTGTGAGTAAGTGGGTTCGTATGAACTGGCTATCTGTTTTACTTCGAAGAAAGAAATAAATCAATTCGCACCTCGCGTTGAAAAGTTTCATACATTCGTTTTCACCCTTTTTCACCTTCTTGGGGGTTGAATTTCAAAAAATCCCGCCTTAGTGGGTGGCTTTGCTGTAAAAGGAAGCTACCTTTCAAATTTCAGCTTTCTAGCATCAGCGGTTTAGGCTCGGCGATGATGAATCAGTCAGTTAGTCTTTTTTATATCTTTGTAAACATGCACTAGATTTTTATATCATTTAATGATAAGGCACTGTCATAATATTTATTTCCATAATGTATTTCTTAGTTATTCTCTAGGGGCCAAGTTATAAATTGAAGGAACTAAAGGCCGCAAGCCGAAGACCACCTTAGCCAGGAGGATGACAGCCAACCTGTATGACAAGAGCTCTATAGGTCGGTAAACACCACTAGTAGTCACCCATCCGAATAAAAATAGCAGAGGCAGTGCTGTTACCTAAGCGTAATTTAAAAAAACACTAGGTAATACTCACTTGTCTTAACAGCGGGGCGTATGAACGATCCTGCTTCTTTTCGAGTATTTCACCCATTTTTATTAAAAATTACATCAAAATCCGTCCATCCCATTCGAGTAGCGACCGAACCGATTGAAAGCATAATCTGAAAGATTCCAGACGCCACATTCGCTAGTGATTAGGCCTGATAAAATGATTAGATTAATGGTTGTTGTAGGTAATTAATTACATAAGTACATAACTATTAGTAAAATAAGTAGATAGACCTATAATTAGCAAAGGTATAGCAAGGTCAGATTTGTGCGATGAATACCTACATAAAATACAAGTTCTCTTGGTGTGTCATATAGATTCTTTACAACTGGGGTAGCACAAGGATCAATGCTCAGCCCATGCCTATTTCTGATCTAGGTGTCGATAAGGTGATCTTATCTTTGATAATTAATAATAATGCCGGACATTTCACACAACATCATCTAGCCCCAAAATAAGCAGAGTCAAGTCATGTGGTAGCCATAACACAAGTTATGGGTACCACATGACTGATAAAATACTTATATACTTTTTTTTGTATATACATACATATTATACATAGAAACACCCAGACCCGAGACAAATACTTGCAGATCATACAAACATTGGTCTCGCGGCGGGAATCGAGCCCGCAACCTTTAGCGTCTCAGCCGGGCTTTGGCCCACTGCGTCACAGAGGTCGTCGTAAATAAGTAGGTACATACGTTGAGTTTTATACATTCGTTCTTGTTTCGCGTCGATGGTTCAGTCGTTTTATGGTATTAGAGAAGTAGGCGGCGTTCTCAATCCAACTAGGTAACTATGGCGGCGTTAATTTCTTATACTTTAGAACAAACTACTACAATACAATAAAACGCAACGCAATGTACTGTTAACTAGAAAATCATTTAATTCTAAATTAGCTGATCATACAAACAAATATTTCAATCAGCGCCATCTATTACTAAACTTGCCGCCAATAAGGCACAGAAATAACCCACGCAGTAGGACATAGATTCTACGAAAAAGCAATCTATCGAGTGAACCTCAAACCACAATGCCGTGGTGTTTCTAGCGATAAAACATAGATGGCGCTGTCATAAAACTATTTTATAGAGAGTGGTAGGCGGTTCTGACTCATCATCATGCGTGTTTTGCACACAGAGCGGTGCCAAAAACGGTAAGGTCGTTATACTGGGTTGTGTAATAACATTTGTATCATAAATATCGTCTATACCTATGACCATTAAGGAATTTATGTGAAGTGCCGGGTGCACAACTTTTGTTTAGAAACAGTGCCTTACCTAACTAGCCTTTCAACTTTCAAATACCTAGGTACGTGCCTATAGGCTCATTGTAAAAAAATAAAAAAAATATAGTTTGAGGTAACTTTATTGAGTTTCAGATAAAGTGATCACATGTAACAAATAAATTAATCAGTCTTACTTAACAAAATAATACTGGTAAATCAAAACTAATTGAAATTTGAACATTTTAATCAACTTCTTCTACTGTAGGACCTTCACTTCTTTGGTTTCCACCGGGTGCCCTAGGCATGCCTCCGGCTCCGGCACCTCCTCCATGCATTTTGCTCATCACCGGAGAGCATACCCCTTGCAATTCCTTCATCTTGTGTTCATACTCTTCTTTATCTGCTAAATTGTTGTTGTCGAGCCACTTAAGCGCTTCATCACAAGCGTTTCTCGCTGTAGACTTATCCTGATCATTCAGTTTGTCGCCAGCATCGTCTAAAGCTTGCCTCACGCTGAAGACGTATGATTCAAGCGCATTTCTGGACGCTACTCTTTCTCTTTGCTTGTCGTCTTCTTCTTTGTAACGCTCGGCTTCCGACAACATCCTGTCAATCTCGGCTTGCGAGAGGCGGCCCCTGTCGTTCTTGATTACTATGTTCTTGCTGCGGCCAGTACTGTTCTCTTTAGCTGAGACGTTTAGGATACCGTTTGCATCCATATCGAAGGTGACGTCGATTTTCGGGACTCCTCGCGGTGCAGGTGGAATGCCGGTCAAGTCGAAGTTACCGAGCAAATTGTTATCTTTCGTCATCGCTCTCTCACCCTCGTAAACTTGGATTGTAACGGCTGGCTGATTGTCGGAGTAGGTGGTAAAGGTCTGAGACTGCTTGCAAGGAATTTTAGAGTTACGTTCAACGATTTTTGTCATAACTCCGCCAGCTGTCTCAATGCCGAGCGATAGAGGTGCAACGTCGACCAGTAAGACGTCTTGAATTTTGGAGTCGGATTCACCGCTTAGGATCGCCGCTTGGACAGCCGCTCCGTAAGCCACAGCTTCATCAGGGTTGATGGAGAGATTTAACTGTTTTCCGCAGAAAAAGTTTTGTAGTAAATTTTGAACTTTCGGGATGCGGGTGGAGCCTCCAACTAGGACGACATCATGGATCTGGCTCTTGTCCATCTTTGCGTCTTTTAGTGCCTTCTCCACAGGATCCAGTGTACCTCTAAAGAGGTCTGCGCATAGTTCTTCAAAGCGGGCGCGGGACACGCGTGTGTAGTAGTCGATACCTTCGTACAAAGCGTCTATTTCAATGGAGGCTTCCGTGCTAGATGATAGCGTGCGCTTAGCGCGCTCAGCCGCAGTCCTTAAACGCCGGAGAGCCCTAGGATTTGTTTGTAAATCTTTCTTGAACTTCCGCTTGAACTCCTCAGCTAGATGGCTCACGAGTCTGTTGTCAAAGTCCTCGCCTCCGAGATGCGTGTCTCCCGCCGTTGCTTTCACTTCAAAGAGGGATCCTTCGTCGATAGTTAGGATCGACACGTCAAAGGTTCCTCCACCCAGATCAAAGATCAGGACATTTCTTTCGCCTTTGAGATTCTTGTCGAGACCGTATGCTAAAGCAGCGGCTGTAGGTTCATTTATGATGCGGAGGACGTTCAGGCCAGCGATGGCGCCAGCGTCTTTTGTCGCTTGACGCTGAGAGTCGTTGAAATAAGCAGGCACTGTAATCACTGCATCTCGAACAGACGTCCCAATGTACGCTTCAGCTGTGTCCTTCATCTTCGTCAGCACCATGCTGCTGATTTCTTCAGGAGCAAACGTTTTCAACTCACCTTTGAACTCAATTTGAATCTTTGGTTTGCCGGCATCACTTATGACTTTGAAAGGCCAGTGCTTCATGTCCGCTTGGATCTTCTGGTCTTCAAACTTTCTTCCGATGAGCCTTTTCGCGTCGAAGACGGTGTTTTTGGGGTTCAGGGCTACCTGGTTCTTGGCGGCATCGCCGATGAGTCGCTCGGTGTCAGTGAAGGCGACGTAGGATGGTGTGGTGCGGTTGCCCTGGTCGTTTGCGATGATCTCCACATTCCCATGCTGCCATACCCCCACGCAGGAGTAGGTGGTTCCAAGATCAATTCCAATAGCTGGCATCTTCTCTTCTTGAATTCACTTGTAGTTTAAAAATAACTTCCAGAGTACTAATACTTGTTTGCTTGCGTAGAAAACTTCGGTGTGTTTATATTAAACCCACAGTTCTCGTCCGTATGCTTTCGTGTTTGAAATAATTCTGGTTTCCTGCCGAGCGAGTCGCGTTTATATACAAAACAAATAGGATTCGAGAATTTTCTACCCCATTCTAGTATCCACCAATGAGAGTGTACGGTTCGTTGAAAATTCTAGAAAATTATTCTGGGTCATCCAATGGCATTGAAGGCTGCGGGAAAGAGAAATACTGTTTATACGTTCTCGCTTGTTCAATTTGAGCGTAGAAATTTTCCATACTTTTAGGGAGTTTTTTTAGAAACGGGGCTTCTAACTTCTGTGAAAACTGTGAAAACATAAGATTAATCTATAGGGCCTGGATTTTAAAATAATGTTGTTAGGTCATGGCAAAGGCGATTGGGTGACCTATCAACTCACTCAGGTCAGTGTGTTGGGTGGTAGCCCACATTACGCGGCATAGGCAATCCTAGTCTGGGTCAGCTTGGACCATGTTTGTAAATGTTGGATATTTCATCTATTATTTATTGCTAGTTTAACCAATGCTTAGACGCAAGATAAATTTAGATGAAAATTAGTGAAACCCCAACGAAGGCGTATCTAAATAAACAAATCACCTTAAGAGCTATTAATACGTATGAGCTTTATTTTTATTCATTTCAATCACGATTACTTTCGTCTTACATGCTGTTAGACACGCTGACTACACGCTGACTTGCAGACTACGCTGATTATGGCTGTTCTAATATGTATCACCAAACAACTGTTACAAACCCATATTACGCAATATATGACTTTGATTTGATTAGATTTGATTTGAGACAAAAGTTACATGTCAATTCCTCCTAACCCATGTCCAAAAGAATCCAGAATTATGTTCTATGAAAGTACGTAGGCAATTTTATTGGTTGTTGTACTTGTTGTACCCGACAATGACGTTGTATTTTTATAACATTGTCGGGTAATTTTGTGTTTGAATATCTGGCAACTTAAGATTTTCGCTACAGACGGCACGTGAAAAGTTCTAGAGCCACTATGAATAATGCTCACTTTCCACTGAGAAAGAGCCATTAGCGAGAAATCGAGAAATAGCTTAGCACCGAAAGGAGTGCAATCGTCCTGCCTTTTAACTAAAAGTTTCCACTAAAAACTGGTATTCCAATCATGGACTTCCAAATTGTATTTTTCTCCTTGTCTCTTTGTTTCGGAATACTTTCTATCCGGACGCAAGTAAAGTTTTCCTAATATTCGTTCATTATTTTATTTCAATAATAATATAATCCCGGACATTTCACACAACATCATCTGGCCCCAAAGTAAGCAGAGCTTGTGTTATGGGTACCACATGACTGATATACTACTTATATACTTTTTTTTTTTTTTTAAAAGACATTCATATTATACATAGAAACACCCAGACCCGAGACAAAATACTTACCGTGAAATCCTCCAACTTTGGCCACATTTTATAGAAAATTGGTTGCTACACCAAAAATAAATAGGAAAATGTATTAATTTTATGACGTAAACGTCTTTAATACACTAATTACTATTAGTCAATCATAAGGAATCTGTTAAAAATAACTGATTTTGTGTCTAAAAGGGAACTTGATAGACTGGCCAAAGTTAGCTCGACTTTTTGTCAACATTGTCCACAGCTTATATCTTCTGAATTATCAGCCTTATTTGCATATTGTTAAAAGCCATGGTAAAAATATGGCCAAAGAAAGCAACAAAATAAAGTAAAATACCAAAAGAGGCCATTTTCACTATTTATCACAGTGGCCAATGTTAACTGGTAATTTTTGCTAATATCCATACAACTGATTTTAGTTACTAGGGTTGTCGCAAAAAAAGATAAAGAAATTAAAACACTGATGTTAGACAATTAATTGTTTTATTAAAAATTAGGAATCAACTAAATGCGCGTTCATAGCGACTAGAAAACGTAGGTATGTAAATAAAATCAAAACGACGGCGCTGGGCCTCAGTCAGTCAATTAAAACTGGTTTGCAGCTGCTCGTGCTGATAACTTTTTTTTCCACTAATTCAACTGCTAGTTAAAGCATTTCTTAGCTATAGTTTTTATATTCACCGGCCCCAATACGTCTTTTTCTTTCTCCCTGTTTGGATTTCGCTTTTCTTTTGTTCCTGAAATAAATATCATAGCTCATTGCTACTTTATAGTCAAGTATATATTTAAATAGATTTTTTATACTACCTACTTGTCAATCGCACTAAACAATCTTATTTAATATATAATATGTATTACTTGTGAGATACAATGTGTTTTCATGCGATGGCCAAGTCAATCTGTTTTATTTAAAACGTAAAAGATTTTTATATTGATTTAGTCACTATAAGATGTTGTTAGGTTAGCTAATTACGTAATAACTTAAGACAGAAGTTCCCTTAAGTAGGGACTGACTAAATTAACCGACTTCGTATTACATGGATCTCACTACTTTTTACGGTGGAAGAACTGAATTTCGAGACTTGTTTTTTAAAAAATTTTGTTTTTGATGACTGTATATTACCTACACTTTTCTATTTTTCAATATTATAAAGTTAATTATAATAAGTACCTATGTACCAAACTTTTGGAGCAAAAATCTTAATAGGATAAATTTACTAGCAGGTAGCAGCCCTAATGCATAATTAACACCGGCCAATGTTTACACCCTAGGTATGGAGAACTGGTTTGTAACATTGGCCGCTCACATTTCTCAAACACAAACATCAATCGTAGATTATAAATCATATCAAAATGTTCACCTGACATCATTCTATAACATATTTAGAAACTACTTACCCAGGCTTCATTGTAACAGGCTGACGAATAAAAGTTCAAACGTAGAAATTGGTCCACATTTGAATAGGGTCACTTTAACCACGGCTGACAGACAACTTAATGACATATGTAAGCAAACAATTAATTAGTGGTGCCAGAAATATAATATATTTTCTACCACTGTTAGAAAAATATAAATACCTCACTTAATTTCAGTGGTACGAGCTAAGTTAGTTATTTTTTTGTTTCGGCCAATGTTACCCCTAGAAACCAAAGTTGGAGGATTTCACGGTACAGATTGTACAACATTTGTCCCGCGGCGGGAGTCGAACCCGCAACTTTCCACAACCTTCTGCGTCTCAGCCAACTGCGCCACAGAGGTCGTCATAATGTTATCATTCATACCTACTTTGTTGATCTTTACCTGATATCACAGATAACATAATACTATACTACCTATAATTTATAATATTATGTATAATTATGTGCGAAAATATCCATTTTGAATTCGAACATTGAATTTGAAAGTTTATCGCTCGCTGTGGGAGGCAGGCATGACAATCGGTCAGACAGAGAAGGCGTTTCATGGTTTTCACGAGTGCGATAGAGACAGAATACATATTGTCCACATAAAAATACAGCTTCATTTGAAGGGTGAATATTTGAGTAGCGCCTAGAACATTCTAACCTTTTTAGAATTTGAAAATAATGGTAGCTTTTGTAGCAGATTATCTTGTGTACAAACCTAGAAATTACTGGTACTTACTCGTATGTAACAAGGCTAGGCTATTAAATTTTAGTATTTATATTTATAGACGTAGTAGCAGACTAGGTAGGTATCTACCTAACGACAAATACTGGACAGAAATACTCGGACCAAAGGAACGCGGAGGCCTTAACCCGAGAGGTCCCATCGTAAAGTAAACTCAAGAAAAAAATATACAAAAAATATAATAAAAAGTATGTAGTAAATTTATTTTAATAAAAATTATATTAATAATAGTAATAGGAACTTAATGATGATATTAATGTGGAATGAGATAACCACCAATATAGGTAGGTAGGTAGGTACCTTCCTACCTAGGGTTTTTTGGTTTTTCTATAAATAATACGAATAATGTAATTTCCTACCTACCTATTAAGATATGGACAGGTTTTCAAAATAGTATCTAGGTAGGTACTTATACATTCGATTTTGTAGGTTAACGGGGTCTCAAATCTTGTGGTGGCGCTTAGAATATTTTTTTTGTGTTTTGGTATTGAAATGAAAACCAACTAGACAGCATCCCGTATTCAATTCTGTTTATTTACTTACACCATATTTTAACATTACCTAAAGGAACCTGTAAAAACAAGAAAACAAAACTTCAGTAGAAAAAAAAGTAAAAGTAAGTAAGTAGGTACCTACCTACATAAGTAAGTACTTATATGTATTTAAAAAATAAAAACAATATAATACCTAATTAAAGAAACATAATACCTACCTACCTACACTAAATAATATTATGAGTAAGTACCTACCTACCTAATAGCTATAAGTACCTATGTACCTACCTATTTACAAAACGTTTATTCTCAGTTAGTAAATCAGTATCTCTATGATATCGTACCTAGGCAATGAGGTTTATTATTCTTAGTGCTAGTATTTTTGAAATCACTCTATCTAGGTAGATAGGTACCTACTCTATAAACTGTGCCTATGTCTTCTACATGTACCTACTCAATGTAGGAATAGGTAAGTAATAGGTTTGGTGTAATAATCAATATTATCAATTTCTATTACGTAGGTATCTACCTAGCACTCTAGCAGATGACCGGTGAAGTTCGTACTAGGTAGGAATCTAAAATTGATTTGGTTGCAAAATAATTAATTCAAATCGGTCGAGCTATTTTCCAGTTCTTTTTTTGCGTTTTGCGAAACAATTGATTGTACCTATTAACAATAAAGAAAATGTAAGTAGGTACCTACCTCTGTGGCGCAGTGGGTTAAGGTCCGGCTGAGACGCAAAAGGTTGCGGGTTCGATTCCCGCCGCGGCACAAATGTTTGTATGATCTGCAAGTATTTGTGTCGGGTCTGGGTGTTTCTATGTATAATATGTACATATTTACGAAAAAAATAAGTATACAAGTAGGTAGGTACCTATTATTATCAGTCATGTCATGTGCCTTGAGCTTGTGTTATGGGTACACAAGCTCTGCTTACATTTGGGCCAGATGATGTTGTGTGAAATGTCCGGTATTAATATTATTACCTAAGTTCTCTGTAACTGTAACCAACTTACCTGATTAAATACCTACCTACCTACCTAGGTTTTTCTGATGATCTGCCACGTTGACGGATCAGAATTCTGACAATTAGGTGAGTTAATATAGTGTAAGCACAGATAAACATAATACTAGCGTAAGTAAGCATGTAGGTATAAGCATTGGGTATAGTATAAGAACCTGTCTGTAATATTGTAAAAATATCACAAAATGATTGCAACAAACCTGGTCGACACACTGTTTCTGGAACACTCCACAACATTACAGAATATGTAGGTAGAGGTACACCTACATACCTAAGTTTTGCCTAGATATCAGAATTCGGATACTTACTAACTAGTAGGTAGGATAGTAAGTATTTAGGTAGGTATCCTACCTGTGTGTATGTAGGTATGTAATATCGAAAAAAATCACAAAATGATTTGCAACCTTTGATGAAAACAAATAACCGCTTATTTGTTTTCATCAAAGTTTGCAACAGAGTTTATCGACCGAGACGTTTCTGGAACATTCGACAACATTAATGAATATGTAGGTAGGTATATACTATTGACCTGCTTACCTACCTACCTAAGTTTTTGCCTAGATATCAGAATTCGGATACCAACTAGGTAGTAGGTAGGATAGTAAGTACCTATGTAGGTAGGTACCCTACCTGTCTATCGTAAAAATGGCACAAACGGTTTGCAATAGAGTTTATCGACCGAGACGTTTCTGGAACAGTCGACTGCAGACTGCAGCGGGCGAGGGGTGGCGGGGAATGGGCACAATATTGATCCATCTGCGGCAGGTCAGACACACACCCCACATTTGCTTGCAAACTTTGAAGACTTTGAAAGCTGATTATTGAGCTTTGAAGTAAATTTATGTAAGTACTTACCTAGATGAAGATATCCTACCTTTGATTGTATACCTGATTCCATGAACCCAATAATACAATTGTCTATTAGGTTTAATACAATAACTTACTTTGTCTTATGCTTTTAGTGATAATGTCGAAAATAAAAGTCAAAAATAAAAAAAAGCTTTTCTGTTCTGTAATAAGTGACTACCTAAACATTAGTACCTAGATAATGCACACAACACTAACTAACCCCAAACCAAGCACATCTTGTATTATGCTGACCAGATGACTGATAGAATACATTTATATTTAAATACATACCTACTTAAGAACTTTTATAACACCCAGACAGAGAACAAACTGCAAGGGAATCGAACCCAAAAGCTACAATGCAGATGCAGAGCTACTAGGTACTTACCAACCGAGGTGACCTAAGTACCAATATTAGTAGATTTGTACTAGAAAACACATAGGTATCTACCAAAATTTTTATTTCTCTTTTTTGTGATAATTAACTTAATAATGATATTTACCCTTCTCACCACCGACTCTGCTGTTTCTAGAAAGCTCTCGTCCCTCACAGAATCCATAGCGCGTCATACGTTTTTAGGGTTCCATAACTTAAAAGGAAAAAAATAAACCCTTGTAGAATGACTTCGATATCGTGTCTGCATTTCGAGACCATTTTTCTCAGGAACGTGTTATATCAAGGTGAACTTAATAGCAAATACTTAGCAATACTTAATACTTAGGTCTTAATAATAATACAAATACTTAATTGTTAGAGATGGCAGAAAATAAAACAGTCTTTCACTTTTAACTTCGAATTTATTCTTCTTTTAGCAGCTTCTTTTGCTGGTGTACATATGTACTTTTTTAAATAATTTTACCTTCTAAATTAAACCTTAAAATTATAAGAAATAATAATTATAATAATTACATTGCACTAGCAACGACGAGCTACATGCATTATATTCCGGAACAGAATAATTGAGTGATTTCGCAGGAAGTTAGCTCGGAAGTTGGAAGTTGCTTGTGTAAACTAATAATTAATATAATATTTAATCAAACCAAATCATAAATAATAATGCCTATTAATGAGTGAATTACATACATTTATAAAGAAAAGTAAGTAGGTATTTTGCCTTATCATAGAATGGTTTCTAACATAATATCTACTTACTTAATATAAATACTTAGGTTTCTTGGGCAAACAAATATCAAGCTTTATGGTCGACTCAATTCAAATATGCGGCCTAAATACGGTCAATTATATAGGTCAGTTATCTGGTTTTTATTATTACAAGCTATGCTTAGTATTGGATTAGATGATGTTGTGTGTTGTCCGATATTATTTTGATTTCTTATTTATTTATAGCGCATATTTCGACACTCGCAAGTAAATCAAAACCTATGGAATACTACCCGTTGACATAGAACCATTAAATTTGACAAGAACCAAGGTTTTACAGCACAATTCAAGGTAATTCCTTGAATTGTGCTAGAAGAAAACCGTAAATTTTGTCACCTAAAAAATATAGTCGTTTGTGGTTAGAAACATTTAATGTTCGATGCTTTCATAGTATACTTATGGCGTTAAAGACTAACAAGTAATAGTAACCGATAGTAAAAACCTATACACATTTTTCTTGTACGGAACCCTGTTCTTGACTTTCGCACTTGACCGATGGTGCTTCTTACAAAACTGAGTTAATGATTCTACTCGCCACAAGATGGCGCTTTTACAAATATAGTAAAACAACCTACTCTAACCTTGTAATAGAAATATAATAGGTCAGTCAGTCACCCACCACGTAGGTATATATAATATACTTAGTTATTAATTTCAGGGCATTTCCTATAGATCAACGACACATTATACTACGTTCTGCAAGTTCAATAGGTAGGTACTTGGATAGGCGACCGAAGTGGCATTTTGATCTATGCGGTTATTATTGCCGGTCTTCATGGTGTAACTTTGTAGTTTCGGTTTTCAGACAATTTGGATGGGTGACCGTCATTGGCATATACGTCCAAGTTATAGACCAGTCTCATATCTCAGACCAAATAAATCTTAGTCTTCTATCTACTAATAACAGGAATTTACTTGATAATAAATAAATAAATAATACCGGACATTTCACACAGCATCATCTAGCCCCAAAGAAAGCAGATCTTATGTTATGGTACCACTTGACTGATTACATACTAGATCATACATACTAGGTATGTCATATTACATACTGACATACTAGATTGATTGATATTTGCTGATGACACGTCACTTTTATTTAAATTAAAGCGACGACTTACTAATCTTGACGATGTAAACAATGCAATCTCTAAAGTTGTAACATGGTTTAATGTAAACAACTTATTACTTAACGAGAAAAAAACGAAATGCATTCGTTTTATACTGCCCAACGTTAAACAGGTGAAAGCTAATGTAAAAATTAAAAACGAAAAGATAGATCTCGTCGATACCACAGTGTTCTTAGGCATTACTTTAGATAATTAGCTGCAATGGGGCCCGCACATAGATAAATTGTCGAAGAGCCTCAGCTCTGCGGCATACGCTGTTAAAAAGATCCGTCATTTTACCGGCGCGACGTAGATACCGCTAGACTCGTTAACTTCAGCTATTTTCATAGCATTATGTCTTATGGCAATCTGTTGTGGGGGACTGCTGCTGATATTAACACCATATTTGTGTTGCAGAAGAGGGCTGTTCGTGCAATTTATAACATCAGCCCACCATCGGCCCCAAGAGAATCACTTAGAAATAAGTTTAAAGAAATTAATATTATGACAGTGCCTTGTCAGTATATATACGAAAATTTCATCACAAAAATGTTCATTTGTTTAAAAAAAATTGCGATAATCATAGTATTAACACTAGAAATAAAGATAAACTCGCTGTTCCCACTGTTAGGCTCGCTAAAGTTAATAAGTCTTTTATAGGGCAATGTGTACGCTTCTTTATTTGTCGATTGGCAAATTTAAAAACGTAATTAAACAGAAACTGTCTATTAAAGCATAATATATTATAAAATATCTGATTATTTAGATGACAAAAAAGCTTGGGATGAATCAGCTCCAACTCGACTCGGCATCCGTAACAAAATTGTCAAGGATCATACAAAAAAGTGTTAAGACCAGACAAGTTTCTTGCCGGATTCTTCTTGAACTGGGGCTAGGAGGAACCGGCACCTAGATTCACTAGCATGTAAGAAGACGATTCAAAGTGGTCCTTGTGATTTTATTAAATAAAGTTATTTTAAATTTTGAATTTTGACTACTTATACTTGTATACTTCATTTTCTTTTATAAACACATACATATTATACATAGAAAAAAACCCAGACCCGAGACAAGTAACTTGCAGATTTGTCTCACGTTTATTAATATTTGTACCGCGGTGGGAATCGAACCCGCAACCTTCTGCCCACTGCGCTACAGAGGTCGTTATTAATCCCTACTTCCCTACTAATATTATAAAAGCAAAAGTAACTCTGTCTGTCTGTCTCTCTGTCCCGTTTTCACTCCAAGACCGCTGAACCGATTTTTATGAATTTTGGTAGGTATAGAAGTAGATGAGACCTTGAAGAAGGACATAGGCTACTTTTTTTGTAGGTACCACGCGTGCGAAGCCGTGGGCAGCTGCTAGTAATAATAATAATGCATAAATATTGATGGACAATTCACACGACAACTCTCTTGTTTTAGTTTTCCGTAGTTAACGATCGTCTGGGTGTTTCTATGAATAATATGTATGTATCTTTTAAAACTATCATGGTTTTGCACATAATTTTCACTCAAAACGGGATATTTACCATGATATATGAGTTTTTCTGCTTCTCGATATTTCGGCATAGTTGCATGCGCCATGATCACGAGATAAACTGACTATAAACTGAATATGTATGTATTTACAAAAAAAATATTTAAATAGTATATCAGTCATGTGGTACCCATAACACAAGCTCTGCTTACTTTGGGGCCAGATGATGCTGTGCGAAATGTCCGGTATTATTCTTATTATTATGGCAACCAGATGACTGATGGAATACATTATTATTTATAATCATATCATACTTATGATAAGGATTCTTCGTCTGTCATTTAATGGAGTAACATAGCTCTGCTAATTTAATATTTTTTACCCGTTTTATTGCATGTTTTATTTAGTAATCTTGGCGGAATTTTAATGAATAAATTGTGACTACAGGACGTGTATGGATAATTGAATTATATGTGTATTGTAGTGCAATGTGATTTGAACGACGAGGAATCCCAGGAAAATTCTAGACGCCATTCCGCGTGACGTCTAGAATTGACAATTGACCATCGACTAAGACTAATAACAAACAAACTGACTATAAACACTTGACATTGGCAAAATTGACATTCGTATGTCACAGGCCATTAACAAACAAGAAGAGTACTTATGATAACTTTATTTTATAACTCCCAGACACAGAACAAACATTTGTGTTAATCACAGAATATTTGTCTTGGGAATCGAACCCACAATCAACGGCGTAAAAATCAGAGCTAATACCAACTAGTCTAGTCAACACGTTATATATTATGAGTTATTTTATTATCCTTACTGGTGGTACTAGGTGGGACATCAAACAAATACTTGGAACAAAGTTGTTTGATGAAAAAGAAATAGAAACCAGACACTTACAGAATTATTATTTAATTTTTAAAGTGTTACAACTACTAAGTATATACTAGCGAACCGCCCCGGGTTCGTACGGTTATACACCTAAACCTTTATCATTAATCATTCCGTTCATTGGTGAAAACAGTATGAAAATCCATTCAACAACAGACGGGGAAATTGTTTTATAATATGTACTGATTAATAAACTATTTATCAAATGTAGTTGCCTATATAGTAATAAATAATAATGAAAACATTGCTATGTACAGTTCAACTGTTTTACATATATAGTTCAAATCAACATTGACAATCTCTGTGGTGCAGTGGGAGAAGGCCTGCCTGAGATGTAGAAGGTTAAGGGTTTGATTCCGCTGCAGAACAAATGTTTGTAATTATCTGCAAATATTTGTCTAGGGTCTGGGTATTTTCGATGTACCTATGTACATATATAATGTAAGTATCTATTTACAAACAAATGAATTTAAGTAGTATATCAGTCATGTGGTAACCATAACTCAAGCTCTGCTTACTTTGGGGCTGGATGATCATTTCATAATTCATTTATTGGTGGCAATTAGGTTGTTTCATTTATAAAATTAGGAATTATCTAAAATATATTTTAGTTAGTCATAGCAATTGTAAAACCTATTCGGTTGGTACCATCTAACTAAATAAGGAACGCTTAATTAAATTAGGATAAGTTGGTAACAGCAGAAAACCAAAGTTTCATTTGACAGTTCCAAACCTAATTTTGGCTAAAATGAGTTAGGTTGGCGCCAACAGAATTGAGGCCATTGTAGAACATAGGTAAAATACAGATTTTATAAATTGCTAAGTTCGCTATGCTACCATTTTGTAAATGGTGTACAATATTTATTAACAAAGTGAGATATTTATATTAAAAAAAAACTAGGTAACACAATAATAATTCAAAAACAATTCAATATAAACGTCACTTAGAAATATTAGTTAATTAAATAATGTCATTTTATTAATTTAGTTATAAAAACATTTAGCTGATCCTGTGTGAAATGTCCAATATTATTATATGTACCTATAAATACAATTATGTAAATAATTATGATAGTTTTAAAAGTTACTATATATACATGTACAGCCTGTGTAAGTCAGTATGATATGATTGGAGTTCAGTCAACTTTTCTTCAATTAGTCCTTTATTCCTGATATTCAGGTTCACATTTCATTATTGGCTCAAACTCAAAGTCGGTGTCAACTTCTTCCTTTACATCATCAATTTCAAGTTTAACCTCTAATTCATCTTTAACTTTATTGATTACATGGTACTTTTGTTCTGTTTCTATATCTGTATCCTCCAAAGGGTCTTCTTCATGTTTTGGTTCGCATTTTATATCCTGTGCAATTGTAGTTTCAGACAAATTGATATCCTGCGCTTCAATAGGTAATATCGGTTCTGTTCTATTAAGCTCCACATTTGCATGTTTGTTAATTTTGCTCTGCTTAGATTCAATTTTACGTTTCTTTGGGACAGTAGCTTTTACAATTAGATTGGCATCATTCAAAATATTATCAAGATCTTCTTTTGATATTCCTGTAGCTTTAATGATTTCTTCTCGTATGTTTTGAGTATGGCTTTTACTGTTTTCAGTTACACCAACTGATTTGCTTAATAATTTATACTTGTTTAGTATCATAAGGCGGGTTTTGTGGTCGCATTTTGACGTTCCTTGTTTCGAAGTAGACGATTTTGCATCTGAAATAAAAAAAAATACGTTAAAAATTGGTACCTAGGTATTTTGGCGTATAACGATTCTTGTAGTAGCCTGTAGAGAACACTGGCGGTCTAGTGGTAGTGACCCCGTCTTGTGATCCTAAGGTCATGGATTCGAAGCCACTCGTGCACTAATCAATGTGCGTTATAGCACTACTTTTGATTAGAGGAATTGATGTTTTCGGGTTTTGGCCACACTATCGTAGCAATGTTTTCAAGAGCTTGACTTTAGTTTCCGGTATCACGAATTGGAGGGTGTAAATGCTCAAATCTGGTAGGGTTTTGCTTTCTGATTACATATTTACCACTACTAACAGAAGGTAATCCTTAGTTTTCGAGAACGATAACGAAACGTAAAAATTGACAGATAACAACCAAATTTGTCGTATTTGTTGTCTGTGGTTTAACATGTTGTGCAAAATTTATGCGAACGAAACGTAAAAAACCTGTCATATATGTCATTTGTGTCATGTGTCACTGTAATAATATAGAGTAATTCAGTCATTCTCAACGAATCTCGCGAATGTTCTCTCTGTGTCGGTGTTTTGTAGTATTTGATTGTTTTCCTCCATAAAATCTGGTGCCTTAAGTCCGAGATGAGTAGGTTAGGTTAGGGTTGTATATAAAAAAGGCAAGCGAAGCGAGTTCATCCATAAAATCTGCTATAACAACAAAACTAAACCCTTGAATATCTCGAGAACGGGGCAATACCTTTTCATGAGAGTGGTACCAGGGGGAAGGGCTGGTCCCCCCCTCACACCCCCCTTTTTTATTCCTTCATTTTCGTGCTACGGGAACTAAAGTTTAACCATTTTTTCTCACACATTAGGTGCACTTTTTTGACCAAAAATTTCGCGCAATTTCGCAAATTTTTCGCAAAAGATTGCGAGCGGTCTCAGCGTAACTTTCTCCATTTTTGTAATGAGTTTTTACAACGATAACACGTTCTTATTTTGCTTTGTTCTTATTAATCGGAACAATCATAGGTGACAGCTGTCAGATTTCAGAGTTGCCACATACACGAAAAAAAAGTTACATTCAATTTCAAAAGTGCACTCTTATTGAGACACTCTTTCTATTTAAATTAAATTATGACATCATTATGGCAATTGTGCTGTAGGAATTGAATTAAATTTTAGTGTGTTGTATTCGATTGCTATGTATTTTTTCATTCATTTCGCTGTATTATATCTTATTCTGTTTTACGAAGTATCTTATAATCAATTATGAAGTTTCGCAACTATTTAGAATAAACTGAACTGGTTTCTTTAGTTTTCCCATGACTTTAATGCAAATGATTCCTCTTTTGCGCGCCCTTTTTGAAGGCCCTAACACTAGCACACCTCAAAATAATAAAACAACTACTCAACATTAATAGCTTTGTGAACTTGGCACCCGACTTTGAAAAATCAAACTTTTTTTTATTGATTCTTATAGATTTAGGTAAGTAGTTAATTGTAGTAAATTTTTTTTTGTTTGTAGTTGCTCTAAAAAAAATTTTTAGGACTTTGAAAAAATCTGGGCACCCGACTTTGAAAATTCAAACTTTTTTTTATTGATTCTTATAGACTTAAGTAAGTAGTTAATTGTAGTAAAATTTTTTTTGTTTGTAGTTGCTCTAAAGAAAATTTTTAGGACTTAGTAAAAATTGTCGTCTCCCGGTTTTTTCGAAACTCAAAATTAACTGTTAATTCTTGAACATGATCGTGTGTAGGTGATTGTAGTGACATAACATATCGATATAAGTATAAAAAAATCAAAAATACCGCTCCTACAAAATATATTACTAAATAAACGCTACTACAAACAAAAATAAGTCACTGCAAACGAAATGGACGCTACTACATACGAAAAGAAGTTACTACAAATGAAATGGACGCTACTACAAACGAAAATAAGTTACTACAAACGAAATGGACGCTACTACAAACAAAATGGACGGTACAACAAACGAAAATAACTTACTACAAACGAAATTAACGCTCTTACAAACAAAATTAAGTTACTACAAACGAAATAGACGCTACTACAAACGAAATAAACGCTACTACAAACGAAAATAGGTCACTACCAACGAAATTAACGCTACTACAAACGAAAATAAGTCACTACAAACGAAATGGACGCTATTACAAAGGAAAATAAGTCACTACAAACGAAATAAACGGTACTACAAACGAAATAAACGCTGCTACAAACGAAAGTAAGTTAAAACAAACGAAATAAACGCTACTACAAACGAAAATAAGTCACTACAAACGGAATAAACGCTACGACAAACGAAAATATGTCACTACAAACGAAATGGACACTACTACAAACGAAAAAAAGTTACTACAAACGAAATAAACGCTACTACAAACGAAAACAAGTTACTACAAACGAAATTAACGCTACTACTAACGAAAATAAGTCACTACAAACGAAATGGACGCTAGTACAAAGGAAAATAAGTCACTACAAACGAAATAAACGGTACTACAAACGAAATAAACGCTGCTACAAACGAAAGTAAGTTAAAACAAACGAAATAAACGCTACTACAAACGAAAATAAGTCACTACAAACGGAATAAACGCTACTACAAACGAAAATATGTCACTACAAACGAAATGGACACTACTACAAACGAAAAAAAGTTACTACAAACGAAATAAACGCTACTACAAACGAAAACAAGTTACTACAAACGAAATTAACGCTACTACTAACGAAAATATGTCACTACAAACGAAATGGACACTACTACAAACGAAAAAAAGTTACTACAAACGAAATAAACGCTACTACAAACGAAAACAAGTTACTACTAACGAAATTAACGCTACTACCAACAAAAATAAGTCACTACAAACGAAATGGACGCTACTACAAACGAATGTAAGTTACTACAAACGAAATTAACGCTACTACAAACAAAAGTAAGTTACTACAAACGAAATGGACGCTTCTATAAACGAAATAAAGTTACTACAAACGAAAGAAACGCTACTAAAAAATAAATTATATTACTACAAACGAAATAAACGCTACTACAAACGAAAATAAGTCACTGCAAACGAAACCGACACTACTACATACGAAAAGAAGTAACTACAAACGAAATGGACGCTACTACAAACGAAATAATCGCTACTACAAACAAAATGGACGCTACTACAAACGAAAATAAGTCACTACAAACGAAATAAACGCTACTAAAAAATAAATTATATTACTACAAACGAAATAAACGCTACTACAAACGAAAATAAGTCACTGCAAACGAAACAGACACTACTACATACGAAAAGAAGTAACTACAAATGAAATGGACGCTACTACAAACGAAAAGAAGTTACTACAAACAAAATGGACGCTACTACAAACGAAATGGACGGTACAACTATCGAAAGTAACTTACTACAAACAAAATGGACGCTCCTACAAACGAAAATAAGTTACTACAAACGAAATGGACGCTACTAAAAACGAAAACAAGTTACTACAAACGAAATAATCGCTACTATAAACGAAAATAAGTCACTACAAACGAAATAAACGTTACTACAAACGAAAATAGGTCGCTACAAACGAAATAAACGCTACTACAAATAAAAATAAGTCACTACAAACGAAATAAACGCTACTACAAACGAAAGTAGGTTACTACAAACGAAATAAACGCTACTACAAACGAAATTAAGTCATTACAAACGAAACAAACGCTACTACAAACGACAGTACGTTACTACATACGAAAAAACGCTTCTACAAACGAAAGTAAGTTACTACAAACGAAATAATGCTTCTACAAACGAAAATAAGTTACTACAAATGGAATAAAAGCTACTATAAAAGAAAGTAAATTACGCTAAAATCCTATTCAGCACAGCAGCATACCTTTGAGCATCTGACAAAAAAATATAATAACCCAAAAAAACACAAAGAAAATCGAAAAGCGTCCGACCGCATACCTAAAAAAATTTATATAAAAAAAATACATATATTTATATTACAAAATATATATTTTTGTTGTTACTTTATTTCGTTTGTAGTAGCGTCCATTTCGTTTGTAGTGACTTATTTTCGTTTGTAGTAACGTTTATTTCGTTTGTAGTGACTTATTTTTGTTTGTAGTAGCGTCCATTTCGTTTGTTGTGACTTATTTTTGTTTGTAGTAGCGTTAATTTCGTTTGTAGTGACTTATTTTTGTTTGTAGTAGCGTTAATTTCGTTTGTAGTAACTTACATTCGTTTGTAGTAGCGTCCATTTCGTTTGTAGTAACTTATTTTCGTTTGTAGTAGTGTCCATTTCATTTGTAGTAACTTCTTTTCGTTTGTAGTAGCGTCCATTTCATTTGTAGTAACTTCTCTTCGTTTGTAGTAGCGTCCATTTCGTTTGTAGTGACTTATTTTCGTTTGTAGTAGCGTTTATTTCGTTTGTAGTAACTTACTTTCGTTTGTAGTAGCGTTTATTTCGTTTGTAGTGACTTATTTTCGTTTGTAGTAGCGTCCATTTCGTTTGTTGTGACTTATTTTTGTTTGTAGTAGCGTTAATTTCGTTTGTAGTAGCGTCCATTTCGTTTGTAGTGACTTATTTTCGTTTGTAGTAGCGTTTATTTCGTTTGTAGTAACTTACTTTAGTTTGTAGTAGCGTTTATTTCGTTTGTAGTGACATATTTTTGTTTGTAGTAGCGTTAATTTTGTTTGTAGTAACTTACTTATGTTTGTAGTAGCGTTAATTTCGTTTGTAGTAACTTACATTCGTTTGTAGTAGCGTCCATTTCATTTGTAGTAACTTCTTTTCGTTTGTAGTAGCGTCCATTTCGTTTGCAGTGACTTATTTTTGTTTGTAGTAGCGTTTATTTCGTTTGTAGTGACATATTTTTGTTTGTAGTAGTGTTAATTTTGTTTGTAGTAACTTACTTTTGTTTGTAGTAGCGTTAATTTCGTTTGTAGTAACTTACATTCGTTTGTAGTAGCGTCCATTTCGTTTGTAGTAACTTATTTTCGTTTGTACTAGTGTCCATTTCGTTTGTAGTAGCGTCCATTTCATTTGTAGTAACTTCTCTTCGTTTGTAGTAGCGTCCATTTCGTTTGTAGTGACTTATTTTTGTTGGTAGTAGCGTTTTTTTCGTTTATACTAACTTACTTTCGTTTGTAGTTGTGTCCATTTCGTTTGTAGTGACATATTTTCGTTTGTAGTAGCGTTTATTCCGTTTGTAGTGTCTTATTTTCGTTTGTAGTAGCGTTTATTTCGTTTGTAGTAACATACTTTCGTTTGTAGCAGCGTTTATTTCGTTTGTAGTGACATATTTTCCTTTGTACTAGCGTCCATTTCGTTTGTAGTGACTTATTTTCGTTTGTAGTAGCGTTTATTTCGTTTGTAGTAACTTTTTTTCGTTTGTAGTAGCGTCCATTTCGTTTGTAGTAACTTACTTTTGTTTGTAGTAGCGTTAATTTCGTTTGTAGTAAGTTATTTTCGTTTGTTGTACCGTCCATTTTGTTTGTAGTAACTTATTTCCGTTTGTAGTAGCGTCCATTTCATTTGTAGTAACTTCTTTTCGTTTGTAGTAGCGTCCATTTCGTTTGCAGTGACATATTTTTGTTTGTAGTAGCGTTTATTTCGTTTGTAGTGACATATTTTTGTTTGTAGTAGTGTTAATTTTGTTTGTAGTAACTTACTTTTGTTTGTAGTAGCGTTAATTTCGTTTGTAGTAACTAACATTCGTTTGTAGTAGCGTCCATTTCGTTTGTAGTAACTTATTTTCGTTTGTACTAGTGTCCATTTCGTTTGTAGTAACTTCTTTTCGTTTGTAGTAGCGTCCATTTCATTTGTAGTAACTTCTCTTCGTTTGTAGTAGCGTCCATTTCGTTTGTAGTGACTTATTTTTGTTGGTAGTAGCGTTTTTTTCGTTTATACTAACTTACTTTCGTTTGTAGTTGTGTCCATTTCGTTTGTAGTGACATATTTTCGTTTGTAGTAGCGTTTATTCCGTTTGTAGTGTCTTATTTTCGTTTGTAGTAGCGTTTATTTCGTTTGTAGTAACATACTTTCGTTTGTAGCAGCGTTTATTTCGTTTGTAGTGACATATTTTCCTTTGTACTAGCGTCCATTTCGTTTGTAGTGACTTATTTTCGTTTGTAGTAGCGTTTATTTCGTTGGTAGTGAATTATTTTTGTTTGTAGTAGCGTTTATTTCGTTTGTAGTAGCGTCCATTTCGTTTGTAGTAACTTACTTTTGTTTGTAGTAGCGTTAATTTCGTTTGTAGTAAGTTATTTTCGTTTTTTGTACCGTCCATTTTGTTTGTAGTAACTTATTTCCGTTTGTAGTAGCGTCCATTTCATTTGTAGTAACTTCTTTTCGTTTGTAGTAGCGTCCATTTCGTTTGCAGTGACTTATTTTTGTTTGTAGTAGTGTTTATTTAGTTTGTAGTAATATATTTTGTAGGAGCGGTATTTTTGTTTTTTTTTTATACTTATATCGATATGTTATGTCACTACAATCACCTACACACGATCATGTTCAAGAATTAACAGTTAATTTTGAGTTTCGAAAGAACCGGGAGACGACAATTTTTACTAAGTCCTAAAAATTTTCTTTAGAGCAACTACAAACAAAAAAAATTTTACTACAATTAACTACTTACTTAAATCTATAAGAATCAATAAAAAAAGTTTGAATTTTCAAAGTCGGGTGCCCAGATTTTTTCAAAGTCCTAAAAATTTTTTTTAGAGCAACTACAAACAAAAAAAATTTTACTACAATTAACTACTTACCTAAATCTATAAGAATCAATAAAAAAAAGTTTGATTTTTCAAAGTCGGGTGCCAAGTTCACAAAGCTAACATTAATAATGGAGAACACAAAAAGGTTAAAATGTTACTATAAAATATACCTAACATCAAAGCACCCAGAAATCAGTACCAGTGCCAGTACCTCCCAGGAACAGGAACTGTTTAGCAAGAAACGATACGAAGGAGGGTTAGCGCGAGCGACCGGTGAAGTATTGGGTTCAGGCGTTCAGGGGGCGCAAATAAAATAAACTCTTGAGAGTTTATCTCGTGATCATGGCGCATGCAACTGTGCCGAAATATCGAGAAGCAGAAAAACTCATATATCATGGTAAATATCCCGTTTTGAGTGAACATTATATATTACATAGTTTTATTGAGACTCAGAGCTTACATTTTCGATAAATGATACAAGAGGCTTATGGTAACTAAAGTATGAAATTAATACTTGTAAATCGCAGTAGCGCGAACCAGCGGTAGTGGACGCAGATCACCGATCAAAATTATATCTAATCCTCCAAAATTCACTTGAAAATTACCGGTAATTTGCTTCATTCTTGAATCTCTGTATGATGATTTTCGGACATCACACGGATCACAAGTGTACGCTGCGAATTTAGCTATGACCGAGAGAATGCTCACACCACTTAAATCACAAATATAGCACTTATTGTTCATGATTTTGCAATCATTCACGGAGTCAAGTAGCGAGTAGAACATGCAATCAACTGTTAATGTCACATAGGACCTATTAATAGGGACAATTAGTGCATAGATATCAGGTTTCGTGATATCATAGGGAACTAGGGATGGAATGACATGGAATAAATGATATGTCTGTATATTAATATATAATTATATATATATAAAGACATTTCACACAGCATCATCTGGCCCCAAAGTAAGCAGAGCTTGTGTTATGGGTATCACATGACTGATATACTTATATACTTTTTTTTTGTAAATACATACATATTATACATAGAAACACCCAGACCCGAGACAAATACTTGCAGATCATACAAACATTTGTCCCGCGGCGGGAATCGAACCCGCAACCTTCCGCGTCTCAGCCGGACCTTAGCCCACTGTGCTACACAGGTCGTCAACGATGTGATAGTACTAACAGAATTCTTACCATAATAACAATCTAATCTTTATGGTAATAACAAATCAACTTTGAAACGTCAATTAGCTCATGAACACTGTAGCGAAACAACTGCGAAATCGGGATTTTGCAGTGCTTTGGCATGTTATTTTTAACCGACTTTATCAAAAAGGAGGAGGTTCTCAATTTATCGGAAACTTCTTTATTTTTATGTATGTTCACCGATTACTCGAAAACGGCTGAACCGATTTGGAAAATTCTTTTTATGTTTGAAAGGGTATACTTCACAGGTGGTCCCATATAAATTTTATCAAAATCGGTCGAGCTGAAAAATAAACGAAAATCTAAAAATTGTATACATCGATGATGTTTTCATGTACTTTCATACCTCGCTGTCTCATTGGAGCGTTGCGTTTATTTGCCCTACCCATATTATATATATACAAAATACATCTACATTCCACTAAAAATGTATTATAGGCTCAAATTTCATTCAATGAAGTCGGTTTCTTTTTAGTTTTTAAAACGTAATTATTATGTTCATTAAGCTCATTGTAAATCTGTTGCGTACTTAGTACAGTTGGATGCAAAATACTTAACTTACTAAATAAAAATGCATTATTTATATCTTTGAACATTTCGCTTCGTGCGGGGACAGAGTGAGAACAGCTTATAATCATATTGAAATATCTACTTGGATCATCTGATATCTCTAATCTCGATTTGGAGTAAAGTACATTGACCTTGTATGCTTTCATAAAACTAGTACCAATTATGCCATCATAAGGAAGATTAATATCATTTCCGACGACGTGGAAGTAGAACGGTAAGGCGTTATTCTCTTTTAAATAGAGCGATAGAGTAAACTTACCTACCTTTTGTTTCAGCATATGAATATGAATCTATATCATTTATACCTTTGAATTTAATTATATGGTTTTCTAGTTTAAGATTTGAGGAGAGACTTGATTCTCTTATCAAGCAAATAGAACTACCAGAATCTACCAAAAAAGAAGTCGAAATTTTGAGTGTTTGTGACGTAGAATAGTACTAGTATGTATAGTAGTGAAACTTTTTCATCAAGAATATCGTAAACAATAGTCTCTTCATAACGACTTGACTTAGAAACATTTTTAATGTTATTGTTCATTTTTTCAGATGCAGCGGCCTGTCTAGGCTGAACGACGACGGTACTACGGGACTGACAGATACTGTGGATCTACGAAGATTGTTTATGGGTTGTCAAAACAGTGGATTTGACACAGTTATTATTTTGTGTCAATGGCCCAGAAGATACAGCGGGACCTTGTGAAGCAGAAGACTTAACACTAGGACTACCTTTTACAACGTTTGCGTAGGACTTGGAAGATACAGTGATGACTTTAGAAACAGAGAGACTTTTAGAAACAGAAGCTTTAGCATTAGACTTATTTAGTATACTAGAATTATAAAACATTTAGTATTATATACAAGCTTAGAACTAAACACTTCTAGGGTTCCGTACCTCGAAAGGAAAAAACGGATCCCTTCTGTAATACCTTTAAGCTGTAACAAAATTAAACTTCTATGTCAACGCAATCAAAGGAAGCAGCAATTTAAGTCGGATATTTTCAAACTCGCAACTACTCGCAAGGGAATCAAAACCTACAGGGTACTTCCCGTGAACTCAGAATCTTGAAATTTGAAACGAAGCAACGTCTTATAGCCCAGATAAAGGAAAAATTGCGAAAACCGTAAATTTTTAGATGGATTTCATTTTGCAATAAAAATACCATAACTATGACTCGATCGTCGTGATGGATGAACTTTTACTTATATACCTACAGGTTTGTACGGAACCCTCGGTGCGCGAGTCAGACTCGCACTTGGCCGTTTTTTTTATATTTTGTTTTTACTACGTCACCATCGGATACACGTCGGCACGGGGTTGTTATCCGACGTCCTAGTTTAAATCGTTGTGACCTTCACTCTCAACTTCTGGACAGGGCACAGGGGACTGAGGTGGCGTCGATAATTATTTACGCGTCATTTAATGCACTGGCTAATGTCGTGTCCTACATTCTTGCGGTACCTACATACAGCTGGTTGATCAGACTGCTGAGGCTAACTTTACGTCGCACGAGGTTGGTAATTGGTATGGGACGAGTGCCCGACTGGTCGACTTACTGAAACACTTACTAGCGAAATGTCCGGATTTCCCATAACGGTTACATGACGGACGACTGACTCTCGTCTCGGGTTTCGAAAGGAAATTTTGTATCTTTTCCTCGCTAGTGGCTATGATAATCGCAGCGTTCAAGGTTTTAGCGTCCCTTGAGCGAACAATTGTGCTTATTCGCGGCTGGAGCCCTACTATGAAAGTGTGTAAGACCAAGTCTTCAGTCATGGCAACTCTACCAAGCAGATCTTTCTTGAGGGTATCGGAAGAGTGGATTTCAGACAAGAGAGCGGCCGAGCAGCTTTGTATTTTAAGCGAAAACTGCGCTACGGTTTCAGTTGTCTGTTGTTTTCACGTCTGTAAGTCGTGTAAAACAACAATAGATGGTTATAATGTTTTTTCTCGTTAGTTAGTTTAAAGAATATTTTTAATTCATCAAAACTATCAAAAATCCTGTTTGAATACGCTACCTGCGCTTTACCGTCGAATCTTGATATAATGTATTTTCGTAACAGGTCTTTCTGAGGTTTTGACCTGGTCTAAAGCATTTTGACAATTAGTCAGGAAAGCTATCAACGTTTCTCGTTCGCCTCTTATAAGTCTTTATAAAATCACACAGCACTTGAATAGGATACGTACGATTCTGTAGTCGGTTTGCATAGACTTATCGCTTTTGATGGACATTGTATACTAAATTTAAAACTTCCAAAATAAAAATAATATGAATAGAAACGATCTTTAAATTTACCTATGAAATATTTTTGATCAAAGGAATAAAATTGGAAATGGGATTTAGAAACGGAGGAAACAATGACAGTAACAGAAAATTAATTATTCTACTCGCAGTATTACTGCAACGCGAAGAATAGAAGTCATGGTGAACTTAAACACACGGTACGGGCGTAGTCAGTGACTACTAACACTACAGGAACACGACGAGGCTACAGGTTTACGCGGGCCGCGGCCGGTGGTATAGCGGCTAGCGTAGCGGCACGATGTACAGTGCAGGCACCGGACGCGTCTAGAATGACAGCGCCGGATGATGGCGGCGATGACGGAGCTCGGAGTCTAGGTAGTACGTCATTTAGCGCGATTGTGCGGCGGAACCGGAGCAGAGAAGGTGCAGTGTACTAGTACATAGACTAGCTCTATTCCAAGATGCAGAGATCGAGAGTCTGGGCGGCGAGGGTTGCGCGGCTTTGGCCAGCGCAACGTCGGGGGCACGACACAACACTTTTATTGGTAGGTATCGCCGAAACTTCGTTTGACCCGTATCAGATGGTTAGCTCAACGTGGGTCGAAGAAGTCTTTTTAAAAAAAGGATTTATTACTGCTGGAAATAGATTTTATTCGAATATAACGAATTAATGGTAAAAACATAGGTTGCCGCGACAAAGACCAAAACCGACCTGACTTAGAAACCGAGAATCTAGTTACTTCACACGGAATAGCAAGGCTAAGCAAGTATCGAAGATGCTTGCTTGGCTTTCTTATTATTTTGCATTTCGTGGGAAATAATATCGTTACCTACCTAATGCTTTGATTTACTATGAAGAGCCGAATCAAGTTAGGTAGGTACTTAACCGTTGTGAACATGACAAATGTTACTATCATTATCATCATCATGTGTACTTTAGTTTACTATTTTTCGCATTTAATTTATGTTGACACATTTATATTGATAAAAAAACGAATGAGGTTATAGACATCATGTAGGTACCTACGTTGATCATTCATTTGACGTACAAGCAGTGCGTAGGTGTTAGGGCAAAATAAGTTGATTATAAAATATTTGAGTACTTACTATGATCACTTTCACTATTTTGAACAGTAAAATCATCATTATTCGTAATAGAACTATCATTTTCCAAATTCAATAACGCTTTTCGGCGTGCACGAAATTCACGAACACGTTCCGTTGAACTTTTTGGTGTCTTTTTAATCTTGTTTTGCCTCTTTTTTTTTCGATAATCGCGACAATATTCTGCATTCGTTTTCGGCATATTTGAAGAATGTTATTATAAAAAGGAATGAAAAAACTCTACAAACGTATAATACGTACACGTACACAAAACACCACGGTCGTTGTGAATGATTTTCTCAAGCTTTGTACTACGCATGCGCGCAAGAAACACCGTATAATGCTTCCTATCTCATTTTCTCCCACGTTAAATCTTATAAATTTATGTGTCTGTCTCTTTTTACTATCGCTTTTTCGTTTCACCGACTTTCAAATCTCCACGATGCTAAAGAAGTTTTCACTTCAAAAAACTTTTATCATATCTATTGTACCAAAATATCGTCACTTTCAGAGTCAGAAGAGAAAGAAATACGAATGTGTTTATTAACTTAGAAAAGCATTTCCAAGATCAATTACAAGTATAAATTAATGTTTAAAAAACCCCCGACACGAATGCATCTAGATAAACTATTAATTAAGAACATTCTAATGAGCCCAAACACGATAACCTCTGCTGTAAGTGGGTGAGGAGTAGAGCATTATGCAGATTCCAGTTGATGCTACTGCATCAGGTCAAGGTTACCATCCTCTTGCTATATTTTAGATGTAACAGGACAATCAATTTAGAATGGAATTTGCTCACATATCTTCATCAATTATAAAAAAGCTGATGATCTTCTAATAGCTAAACAGATTTTCTTGAATCATAGCTCTATAATTAAATAATAAATTTTAAAATACAATTAATGAGTTTTTGACCGATAATTTTATTGATACTATGACAAAGTAATGCATTTCCTGATTTATTTAATTCCCTTCGACCAATAATTTTAATGTATGTGACATATGTATTAGTCTAATTTCTTTTCATTTTTTGTTTTGTTCTATTGCCGTTTTATTCTTTCTTGGTTTCATTTTTTTTTATTATTAGTATGACATAACTATCAATGTTTATCATGCAATATTTCTTTCTTCCTTATTATTTTATTATATTTCTCATTTTAGCTCAAATTAGGTTTAGAACTGTTAAATGAAACTTTGGTATTCTACTGTTACCAACTTATCCTAATTTAATAAAGCGTTCCTAATTTAGTTAGATGGTACCAGCCGAATAGGTTTTACAAATGCTATGACTATATAAAATATATTTTAGACAATTCCTAATTTTAGAAATGCAGCAACCGAATTGCGGCTTGACTTTAGTAGTGCGTCGCACGAATTGGAGGGTGAAAAGACTCACATCTGGTAGGGTTTTGCTACTCTGATTACATATTTACCACTAATAACATTAGGTTATTCCGAGAAAATAATAAAACATTTTTAACCTCAAATCAAATAAATCAGATAAAAATACGTAAAGATTGACAGATAATAATCAACTTTGTCGTATTTCTTGTCTATGGTTTAACATGTTGTGTGCAAAATTGATGTGAAACGTAAAAGGCCTGGCAGTGATTTTGTTATGGCTTCTTTCGACGACTTTGGCTTATCTTCACTTCACTTGGTTACTTATCACCTATCACTAGGTAGGTTATGTTGGAGTATAGAAAAAAACGCGCAAGGCGAGCGAAGCGTGCCGCAGCAGCGGCCGCCGCAGCGCCAGAAAATAATACAAGGTCACGGTATATCTCACTTGGTTACTTATCACCTATCACTAGGTAGGTTATGTTGGAGTATAGAAAAAAACGCGCAAGGCGAGCGAAGCGTGCCGCAGCAGCGGCCGCCGCAGCGCCAGAAAATAATACAAGGTCACGGTATATCTCACTTGGTTACTTATCACCTATCACTAGGTAGGTTATGTTGGAGTATAGAAAAAACGCGCAAGGCGAGCGAAGCGTGCCGCGGCAGCGGCCGCCGCAGCGCCAGAAAATAATACAAGGTCACGGTATATCTGATCTTTGTCGTATTTGTTGTCTGTGATATATCATGTTGTGCAAAATTGTTCCCCCCCCTCCCCCCCATTTTTTTTTCCTTCATTTTCGTGCGACGCACTACTAAAGTTTAACCCGAATTGCCACAAATGATGCAATAAATATACTTTGACTTTAATCAAGTCGCCTTTCAAAAAAAAAAGTTTATCCGTTTTGAGCTACGATGTCATACGCACCACACACTTATATTATATTTATAACACTCCTCTTTTTCGTCGTGAGTTGAAAAAAAGATGTTATGAGAAAAGCGATTATGTAAGGAACTAGAAAAGGTTGTCAAGATTGTCTGGCAAAGATCGCTATCTTGCGATAACCGCCCATTGTACTACCGTGTAGTAAACAAGAACATTGTTTCTTATAACTTATAACAGTCTAATGTATTTTCTGGTGTGCAATAAAGTAACTGTTGATTAAAAATGACCAGAGAAGAAAAAAAAAATTGTGCGTGGAGTCCCTCCGCGCGGAAGAAGTGAAACTTCGTAATGTGGAAATGAAAATAGGAAGGGGTAGAAATTGATTTTTAGTGAATAGTGAAGTAATGATTTATCGTTGCATTTTCGTTACCAATATTGCTGGTATTTTCATCAGCAATCTCCATTGAACCGTCGTTGGTTTTCGCAGCCCTCGTAGATTCCCGTTGAGCTTTTTTCCTTGTTCTATATTCTCGCTGATATTCTGCGGGTGTTTTCCTCCTTGTTGGCTTTGCAAAACCAACATCACTAGTCGTCGAAGGCCCAGCAGTCGTTGGTGGATTAATAGAAGGTCCAGCAGTCGTTTGTAGATTAATAGAAGGTCCAGCAGTCGTTTGTGGATTAATAGAAGACCCAGCAGTCGTTAGTGGATTAATAGAAGGCCCAGCAGTTGTTAGTAGGTCTACTATAGTTGATTGATGAGTGGTAGTGAATCCCTCCGTCGAAATTGATGGAATTACAGCTAGCGAATCAATGAGTATATTGTCACATTTGGCTTTTTTACGTGCTCGGTACTCTCTCTGGTATTCCGCGGCTGATTTCCTTTTCTTCGATGTTAATGATCCTGCGACATTAATTGTAGAAGAATCAGCAGTCGTAGAAGAATCCATAGTTCTATTCAACGACTCTTTTTCCTGCTCCGCTCGCTTCCGTGCTCTGTAGTCACGGTAATATTGTGCATTTTTCCCTCGTGGACCTCTTGAACCAGTGGAAGTGCTCGTGGTTGCCTCATCGTCTCCCCCTGGAAAATGTATTTGTATAGTCGACTGGCAGGCGGCCAGATATTGGTCACCTTTAAATATAGGCATCTGCGCATCGGTCAGATATCGCCCGCGCGATCGTCTCAGTTTTTGGTATAAAATTAACGGCAGAAAAGAGACTATTTTACTTAATAACTTTACGATCCTAGGTCGTGAGAATCCGTGCATTTAGGTAATCTCATTAGGTACGTCGCGTGGCGCGGCGGCGGTGACGAAGGCTCATCGCTTAGACTCTCTCAAAAGCGGAGGTACGCATGTATGTGGGGTCAAAATTGACCCCCGACTCTGAAAATGGTTGTGTTTTGATAATTTAATTTTGTAATATTTATTATTTTTTTCAGTAAAGTATTAACGTTATGAACGACAATCGCATTGCACAGCTTTTAGAGGATGAAGACAATAGTTCAGACTGGGAACCTGTTCGTGATGCCACGTTACCTGCCTGTGATGATGAAGAAATCAGCGATTGTGGGGAAGCAGTAGAGCTTACTTGTTCTGAAGAAGACGAACTGGAGAGAGACGAGGATATTGACTCTTCGAGCTCAAGCAGCGAGGAGGAACAAGAAGAAACAACACGGACCTCTGATTTTTATAGATGTAAAAATCCTAACCTAAAGGTTTTAGAATATTTATAAGTATTTTGGTTTAGATTGCATTTTTTTTATTTTTAGTTTATATCAGAAAAAGTTCCTATTTTTTGTTATTTAGAACATATTATAAAGAAACAGTGTGATTAAAGAAAATTATGTTTTTTTATTTATTTTAGTAAAATTCTATAAAAAAAGCTAGAGCTCTCTATTTATAATAAAACATATTAGTTTGATTTAAACATTTAAAAAAGGTTAATAAGGATTTAGTTATTAAGTTGTTTATAAATAAATAAAACGATATTTAAAAAAATATATTGGTTGTTTTTATTTAATAAGTTAAAACCCTACGGCGTAATTCTTTACCCCCGACTCCAGATTATGTTGTCAAAAATAGCGACTCCAGCTAAGGGTTAAGCTTTATTTACATATCTACCTAAACCATCGTACAAATTCGTAATATTGTATTTTTTCATCATCCTATATTTAGTTCCTTCGATCCACATTGAAAATAAATATCAATGTAGAAAAAAAATGTATGTGAATGCGTCATAATGTAACTTCAAAAGAGAAAAACTAACAATCAATTGATATTCACAAGAGACGTACCTTGACATAACCTTAAATCCGTCGCATTGTCCGTGGGATTGTTTTCACTCATTTTTTACGATTCTTATCCACTAAATATGAAAATAAAAAATACTACTCTATTTTAAATTATATATCAAACTACAAAAAAAAATAGTGCGTGGAGTCCCTCCACGCGGAAGAAGTGAAACTTCGTAATGTGGAAATGAAAATAGGAACGTTTAATCGCGACCTTGTTGGAAGTCGCACCAGCAGTTTCACTTCAAAAAAATGTAAATGAAATAATAAATATTATAAATTAAAATAGAACAACAAGTACGTATTTCAGCTAATTTAACGACGCTCACACTGTTTTCATTCGCTGCATAGCAAGAATACCACACGCAAAATAATTATTTATCGAGATTGAAAATATTGAGATTTGTATTAGTCAAATCAGCAGCCAAAGGTATATTGCTCTCATGTATTCTGTAGTGTCAGTCACAGACTCACAGTTGCACCACTAATCATAGAGTAGTTTCATACATGAATATTAAGTAGCGATGTGTTATTCTGATGTATTTACAAAAAACTGTAATTTCATAAAAATCCATTCAGTAGTTTCTGCATGAAGGAGTAACAAACATCAACCATCCATACATCCTCACAAACTATTGCATTTATAATAGTAATATGTTTCTCTCTTTGTCCAAATACAATGTATACCATGTAACTTACATTTCAAGATACCTACATTTTAGCCGTTTGAGCTACATAGAACGACCGATAAAGAAACTAACATACTTACACAAATACAATCTTACACCCTAAAAACCACATCCACAAAAAACGTCAAAAACTTTATATTACTAAATATTTTACATCAATAAATACCTTTCTGTACTCCTGTACCTAAATCGTCTTTGAAATAATAACTCCACTCCTACCAACAAATGCGAATTCTTTACCTACCCATATACCTCCGTGATGTTTTATTTTACAAACTTGGATACACATAAACATAACTTCATAAACACATACCTACTTGTAAGGACGAAAAAGTATAACGATTTTTGTGAACTAGTAAGGGTCTATCATACAATCATACACTGTCGAATGAGTTGTTTAAATCTGTTGCCATCTATGTTCATTAACTTGATTCATAAGTATCAACCTTACTTATTTAAGTTAGATAGTAGTAAAAGTATAACAACTACAGATTGTTGTTATACTTTTAGAAACACCTCCCTATTATCAAACCTACATAATAATTATATAAGTACCTACCTATTTAGGTTAGATAGTAGGTACTACAGATTTTTGTTAAAATTTTAGAAACCCATTGAAATACCAAGTACCTACCCATAGTTGAAACAATAAAAAACCCTATCTAACCTAGTTTTAAATACCTATTATTATGTGTAGACCACAGAATAGAGGGGACTCATCTAACACAGGTGAAAACTTAAAAGAGATCACAACCATTTTTGTATATGTAACTAAAATAAAGAAAAACATGTGTGCAATTCACACTTGGTTAAAGTGAAACCTTCAAAAATTTTGAGCACAAAGAAAACCACGAATATAAGAAAGATTGTATAATGCTTCCTATCTCATTTTCTCCCACGTTAAATCTTATTAATTTATGTGTCTGTCTCTTTTTACTGTCGCTTTTTCGTTTCATCGACTTTCAAATCACAACGATGCTAAAGAAGTTTTAGCTTTAAAAGATTTTTGATTTGATTTGAGTTTCAAGGTGTAGCCGGAGCCGGCTTTCTGGTATCTCTAAGCATTGAGTATCTATTACCTTGAGCAATAGAGCAGCTATCAGATGTTGCGGTGCCTAGATCACTTAACTCAGCCTCCATTAAAATTTTGGCGATATCAAATTTCACATTTACTTGTTTCCGCTTTGAAAGCTTCTTGAACGTATCCGCGTATCCTAAAAATAATAGATCTATACCGTCACATTTTACATTGACTCTTTTAACTGTTATATTCCGGTATCTTTTTCTATTTTGTAAGTACTGGATTTTATCTGTTGGATCCACATTTCTTCTATGTCTTGTGTATATTTGTGGAGCATTTTGAGTTACTTGCGGACCGGATTCCTGCGTTTTTTCACTGTCATGTCTAGATTCTTCTCCGTTTGAAGTAGGATTATCATCAGATTCTACATTTGGAGAATTTATACTGCTTTGAGCCTCATTCAGAGTAACTGAAGGCTGAATAAAACTCATATGGTCTGCCCAGAACCAATTGTGAAGCTTTTTTGCTTGACTACTAGTACTCTGTTTGGATTGTTTATATTTTTTGTACGTGTCTTTTAGATTCTTCCACTTCGCTTTCAAAGCTACGACTGAAAGGAATAAGGGAAATAAAAGAATGAGTAATACATACATTATTGTAGTTATACTAATTATATTGCCTAACGTTTTCGATGACGTTTTTAAAGCGTTTTGCATGATAGTATGAAATTTCGCAAACTTATACGATTAGTTTATATAGAAAAGGAGTGGTAACTCATTGAGTCCCGAGACGGAGTTTGAGGAACTAAGACGGCGCAAATGGGCCACCGACCACAGTCAGGTCAGTGTCAGTGGCGGGACTCAATGAGTTACTTAAATCAGTATGTGTCACCTTTGACAAATTGACACAAATTTATGAATGCAGAATGAAAAAAATCTAAATTTTAAATCTAAACCATTATCGATCCACTTTAACACATTCAAAAAAAATCATCAAAATCGGTCCTGCCGTTAAGGAGTTTAATTAGAAACACAGAAGATTTATATACTTATACCTACTACTAGTCGCCCACTAGTCGAAATTCGAACATAATTAATTAATAATTAAAGTATTTTTTATGCATAATTAAAAAAAATATTAGCATTCTGCACTCCTTTTCTATATAAACGATTCGTATAAGTGTGCGAAATTTCATACTCCTCCTTCCGCGCAATTTTCCTAAAAAGGGATACAAAGTTTTTGCTACACGTATTAATTACCATACCGTATCGTATAATTATTTTATAAAGAGACACCATTTTTTTATAAAATAACAAAGAAACGACTTCATACGACTTTGCGACGTCATGATACTTCTTCTTATTTGTTAATGGCCTGTGACATACTAATGTTAATTCTGCCAATGTAAGTGTTTATAGTTTATAGTCAGTTTGTTATTAGTCTTAGTCGATGGTCAATTGTCAAATTCTAGACGTCACGCGGAATGGCGTCTAGAATTTTCTTGGGATTCCTCGTCGTTCAAATCACATTGCACCACAAATCCACAATACACATATAATTCAATTATCCATACCCGTCCTGTAGTCACAATTTATTCGTTAAAATTCCGCCAAGATTACTGAATAAAACGGGTAAAAAATATTAAATTAGCAGAGCTTTGAAATGACAGACGAAGAATCGACGTCATAGTAAGTATATACAATCTAAGCTTTTGACATTGACAACATTAACATCATATGACACATGCCACTAAAGAAGAAGAAAAACTTCACACAGATAGACGAAAAAGTTAGCCGAACTGGCCGAACATATCAGTTCTGGTTTGGGAACAAAACGGTTAGATGCCTAGGTACCTACTTTTACCACAGAAAAGATACTGGTAACTGACTGAGAGCATCCAAGAGACAAATTCGTTCAATACTTGGCACAAACAAACCGAAAGTGTGTTTATTTTACAAACAAATAATCTAAACTTATTTATAATAACTAGGTACCTACATACCTTCTTCATTTAATTCTCTCCCGATTTCACTCCAAGCCTGCCATTTTTTCGTATTGTTTTTATAGTCTGCATGACTTAGTAAATGCAGTATAGGTCTGTTTCGGACCTCTTGTATTAGTTTTTCCGTAAAATCAACATCCATTTGTAAAACGATACGTCGTTATATAAACTTGTCGAGTGCCACAGCCAGCACATGCGAAATAAACGCGGCACCGCAACAAAATGGCGGGACGAGCAGAGGTGTAACCGTGACGTCAAAATAGATCGCGTGGGAAAGAGATAGAATCATAACCAAATCTACGCGTTAGAACAGGTAGTTTCGCTCGTCGTACAATCTGGTACAATGGCCAAATTATGGCGGAACTACCACAGAATACAAAGGAACTACTAGGTATAGGTACCTACTAACCTAATTTCTACATAATGGTAGCAATTCGGTTGGTTCATTTCTAAAATTAGGAATTGTATAATATATATTTAGTTAGTCATAGCATTTGACGACTTCTGTAGCGCAGTGGGCTTAGGTTCGGCTGAGACGCAGAAGGTTGGGGGTTCTAACCCCCGATCCTTGCGCTCCTCAGATACTAATCAACAACTCCCGTTCATTCCTCTAGCTTCTATGGAAAGTCGTTTACAGTACAGGCTGTCCGCTTGTGGAACGCGTTGCCTGTAGATATAAGCAAGGCCAAATCTCTCCCCATCTTCAAGAACATGGTCATGAAACATGATTTTGTCGTGCTGTATTAATATAATACCTGATTATTTCTGTATTGTTGATATCTTATATGATACCCACTTTTGTGCTATGATTTTATCAGTGTATTTATTACTTACCTATTGCGTATTATATTATATTTTTTTTATTATATTATATTATAAAGATTATGTAGGTACCTAAGTACCTATAGAATTATATATAGGTACCTAAAAACTAGGTGTTTCGGTATTATATAATTCTGGATGGACTATCTATAAATAAACATAGGTAGTCCAATCCATCCAAAGGTTGCCTGGCAGAGATCGCTGTTAGCAAGCTGGCCGCTAACAGCTAAATGGCCGCCCATTTTATTGCCTTTTGTTGTAAAATAATTGTTTTTTGTATTTTTCTGTGTAGTGTAGCAATAAAGAGTTAACTATCAATCTATCTATGATGATGAGGAGCAGATAACTGCTCATAGAATATGCTGACATTACTCAGTAACTCTTTCAAAAAATCAAGCTTCCTTCTGTCTTACGTTCCAATGTGACATCATTTCAGCGCTTTTTTGCAACATGAGTCTTAGAACTTCCCGTAGCGGTTCAGTTACAGTAGCAAAATCCAGAAAGTAGACGTGGGTGGTGAGAGGTCTTCGGGATCAATTATTGATATAGGGGTACCTCAGGGATCGATACTAGGCCCTTTTTTATTCCTAGTATACGTTAACGATTTACCTTTATTTAAAAAATATTTTTGATATAGTTTTATTTGCAGACGATACGTCTTTAATTTTTAAAGTTGATAGAGGTAAAACCAGTATTTGCGATAACGTAAATGAATCCTTATCGTTAGTTCTTAACTGGTTCACTGTAAATAATCTTTTGCTTAATTCAAAAAAAACTAAATGTATGAAATTCACTTTGTCAAATGTTATTCATAGCCCGTCAACATTGAAATAAATGGAGAGGCAATGAATCTTGTAAATTCCACGATCTTCCTAGGTCTTAATATTGATGCAAAACTACAGTGGGGATCACAAATTAAAACACTTGCTGGTAGGCTTAGTTCTGCTGCATATGCAGTTCGTGCGATACGGTGGCTTACTGATGAAGCTACAGCTAGACTAGTTTATTTCAGTTACTTCCATAGTGTTATGTCATACGGCATCATTCTCTGGGGGAAAGCAGCTGATATTGGTAAAATATTTGTAATTCAAAAAAGGGCAATACGTGCCATTTATAAAATGAAACCACGAGAATCTTTAAGAGAAATATTCAAAGAAATTAATATTCTCACAATAGTTTACAATTTTCACGGGAACACGGTGCGCTTCTATAATAAGCTTCCTAAAATGCTACTAAACTACCTATTAAGAAATTTAAAGCATACATTAAAGGTAGTCTTTTAAAGAAAGCTTATTATAATATAGATGACTATATTATTGATACACACTTCACATCATTCAGCAAAACACAGTTATCTTTTAAAATTGAAAGAACATGTTCAAGTCTCTTTTTAACCGTCTTCAAAAAAAGGAGGAGGTTCTCAATTCGTCGGAATCTCTTTTTTTAATGAACTAATGAAGTCGGTTTTCTTTAAGCCGACTTCAAAAAAAGGTGGAGGTTCTCAGTTCGTCGGAATCTTTTTTTTTTTACGTATGTTCACTGATTACTCAAAGACGCCTGAACCGATTTGGAAAATTCTATTTTTTTGTTTCAAAGAGTATACTTCCCAGGTGGTTCCATTTAAATTTTATCGAAATCAGTCAAGCGGTTTTTATAAAATCAACAAAAATCTAAAAAAAATATACATCGATGATATTTTTATATACATGAAGTCGGTTGTCTTTTTAGTTTTTAAAATGTAATTATTGTGTTCAAATTCATCCTTAACTAAAACTACAAAGTCATCGATAAAGTTTACGACACCGTCACATGGCAGGATGTTCTAAGATCTAAGATTTTTTTGGAAATGTTCCGATGCTTTACAGATTCTAAACTTTAATCGTTTGTATCGAAAGAGGCCTGTATTTGTTATAAAAGTTGTGATATATTTACAATTTGCTTTTATACTAATCTGAAGAAACACGTTTTTGATAAGTATCTAACTTTGAAAATATTGTAGCTTATTGCCCGAGAGAGTGAATGTCTCCGTTTCAGCTTAGGCGACAATGCTTTCGTATGTCGGGCCGGCGCGCGGCGTCTGTACGGATGTTCTCGCATTTCTCAACAGATTCTCGTGAAATTTTGTGAGCAAATTTTATAAATATGTATATAGTTTTTTTTTTGTCGATTCAGTTTTTGGAAATGATTCATCATTACGTTTTAAAAACTAAAAAGAAAACCGACTTCATTGAATGAAATTTGAGCCTATAATAGATTTTTAGTGGAAAGTAGATGTATTTTGTATATAATATAATAATAGGCCAAATAAACGCACCGCTCCAATGAGGCTGCGAGGTATCGAAGTACACGAAAACATCATCGATGTATACAATTTTTAGATTTTCGTTGATTTTCAGCTCGACCGATTTTAATAAAATTTAAATGGGACCACCTGTAAAGTATACAATTTCAAACAAAAAAAAATCCCAATCGGTTCAGGCGTTTCCGAGTAATCGGTGAACATACAAAAAAAAAAATTACGGGTTGCACTCCGGGAGTGCCGACAGAAGCAAAAACATATTTTGGCGCGTTAGACATTTTTTAGATGGGTACTAGGGTTATTGGGTTATTGGGTTATGAATTGCATTTTATTTATGAATTGTATTTTATTAGTTACTAGCGACCCGCCCCGGCTTCGCACGGGTGCAATGCTGATACTAATTATAGTACAGAATGGTTATCCCTAAGAGAAAGCCATATTACCATCGCAGACTTTTTTGTACACCTTTTGAGGGGTGTGTACAATTCTGTAGTAAGTACATTATTTTGATCTATCACGTAGAGTTCAGCCAGCGTTTGCAATGTAAGCGCAAAAAAATGTGTTTATTTACGACACCACATAAGAAACCTCTAAAATGTTCAGTGTTTCTCTACTATATTATGTATGTTTTATACATGTAAACCTTTCTCTTGAATTACTCTATCTATATAACTATAAAAAAACAGCATCAGCAACAAAATCCGTTGCATAGTTTTAAAGATCTAAGCATACAACGGGACAGACAGACAGCGGGAGGCGACTTTGTTTTATACTATGTAATGATTAGAAACTTTAAAATACATTTAATATCTTACCAAACAAGATGCGATCCCGACGGCGAAACGCCAAAGTAAACGTCTATACTCTGTATATGTTGCTGTGATATATGCACACACTATAGCTGCGTCTCGTAACGGTGTCGCGAGTCCAGAGGTTTTACCTCATCTAAAAATATGCGTACCGCGCTAAAAGAAGTTTTCACTTCAAAAAAAAAAAAGATCCCGACGAATTGAGAACCTCCTCCTTTTTGATGAAGTCGGTTAAAAATGGCTGAAATATGGGGGTTGAAAACTTACAAAAAGTGATATTTCAGTCATTTCGAAAAATGTTCACGAGGTCTACAGCTCACAGAGCTACTAGTATATATGTGTACAAGAGTTGTTCTGTCGTTGGTAAGGGGTGATTTTCTCGTTTTATCGCTTTGCACACCGCATGTCGGCCGACACCATATTCGGAGGTCCCCATTACACTTAAAGATTGACGATTGATTGAAGAACCATTGGTGAAACCTAAGAAGGTTAATTTATGGATTCTTTAATATACATTTCGATTCAAAAGGAATGATGTGATACATAACCAAATTAAGCACAAAATATAAATGCTTTTACGAATTACCCGAGGAACACATTTGCTAGTACCGACCAAAAATATTCTAATTTTTTGCCCCTACTAGGTACTTGTTTTTATTTTTTTTTAGTACCAAATGGCGTTGCCAGTTTACTACTTGTTTTAGTACCAAATTGATTATCCTGTAGTTATTGACCGAGCGAAGCGAGTGTCTCCGTTTCAGCTAAGGCGAAAATGCTTTCGTCTGTCCGGATGTTCTCCTCTACAGGTCGCATTTCTCAACCGATTCTCGTGAAATTTTGTGAGCAGGTTCTATATTTTTTTTTGTCGATTCAGTTGTAACCGTAAAAAAAGTTATATTTCAGTAATTTCGAAAAATGTTCGCGAGATCTACAGCTGAGAGCCACTAATTAGGTACATACTACTTTGGTTTAGATAACTTGTTAGCACTGACAAATGGTATTGCATGTCAATCTGCTGTACTTGCTTATTTGTTTTGTTACAATATGATAAGCGCCTGCAATAAGTTTCTGAACCTTTTTTTTCTAAGTAACTTCGTGCTTAGTAATAGAATTAAGCTTATATCAATGTGCATATGTACCTATTCCTATAATTTAATATTCCGTCATACTTCAGTTATAAAGATGTTATACAATGCAACTTGTACCAACATAGATAGGGGGTGGGTGACATGACACTGATCTCTATCTGAAAAATAGGTACTATAAAGCTTAATTCATTAATTAAAGCCTATGGTTCCCATAACACAAGGTCTGCCTAACTTGAGGCCAGATAATGTTGTGAGAAATGTCCTATTTATTTAAACTAGTGGTCGCCCACTGGTCGAAATTCGACCATAATTAATTTAATAGTTAATGTATTTTTTTATGCATAATAAAAAAAATATAAGCATTCTGCACTCCTTCTCTAGATAAACCATAAGTGTGCGAAATTTAATACTCCTCCGTCCACTCAGTTTTCATAAAAAGGGGCTGTACCTATATAGGTATTCATAGGTACAATTAGGAAATGGAAGTCAGTACGATCTGCTTCTTAGTTAACGGTTTCGTAGTCAACAATATAATTAGGGGTTGAATTTTAGGACATTGTATTTTTTTTATCAATGATTGACAGTTAACGCTAAGGCAGTTATCGCTAATATGTCTATATGACAGTATTGAAGTCTTTATTTAAGGTTAATCAATTTTTTCTTGCAGTTCATATTTACCTACTTTCATTGGCATATAAATTTATACAGTTCTACCTACTTTTGTATATTATTGGTGGCAATTCGGTTGGTTCATTTCTAAAATTAGGAATAGTCTAAAATATATTTAGTTAGTCTTAGCATTTGTAAAACCTATTCGGTTGGTACCATCTAACTAAATTAGGAACGCTAAATTAAGTTAGATAATATTAAATTAGGATAAGTTGGTAGCAGCAGAATACCAAAGGTTAATTTGACAGTTCAAAACCTTATTTTAGCTAAAATTAGTTAGGTTGGTGCCAACATAATTGAGGCCAATATATGCTTTATGAGTTTATTTAGTGTAAAACAAGAAGATAAGATTTATAGAACCCTCAATGTCAGAGGTTAGAAGTTGTTAAGCATGGGTGTCAATTTCAAGTGGTTAGATTATACAATTCCTTGCCTGTTCAACTGATAACCATTAATAGCCCAAGTATATTTAAAAATAAGCTTAAAAAGCTCTTGCTGGAAGGCTGCTTTCATACCGTGGACAAACTCTAACTTAAGTAGTGATTAAAATTGAATTTTATAACATTAATATTTATTTTTATATTATATTTGTTCTTTATTATCTATTGTTTTCATTATATGTAATTTTAGGCCAATTTAATGTAATGTATTCAAATACAATGTATATTGTTAAATGAATACAAAATAAATGAAAATCAAAACCCAGGGTTCTCGGTACCTAGCAATAAAACGATTGGTGCACCCTAGGCTCATGTTGAAGCTGTACCTACTTGTAAGATCTGATGTAAAACATGAATGCAATACAAATTTTTAACTTAGATATTTTTAGATATAATTGGTATGAATGTAGGTATTTACCTTATACTAACAAATCTTAAGAGGCATTGTAAAAATGAAACAGACATTGTTTTGCTAACTTACCATCTAATACTTCATTATCTTTTGTATGACAATGTTTCCATATCAATATTACCAAATACTTAGATACTATATAAGAACCTTTATGAGAGAAAAGTAATGTATAAGTTTTATTATAAATTCAAAATGGACTGTGTGTGTCCATTTGTTATATTTTCACAGCTAAATCGCTGAACAGATATTGATGAATTTGGTATGGATATAGATTGTATCTCGGGGAAGGACATAGGCTACTTATTATAGGTAGCAGGTGAATTTGCAGCTTATGCTAATTTGATGAGATTATTCCATTATTCAATTTAACAATAAGATTTGTTAATTTATTTAACTTTCATCTATACATTACACAGATGGACATTTAGTATAAATATTTAGTACCATTCCGCAATTAGTACGTACTTTTAGCGGAATAGTACTAAATATTTGTCCAACTATTTAATGTTTGGTAATGGATTTCCGCAAAGTCACGCCTGAATCAATTATCTATCTTTCATCCATAGTCGATAAGGCAGGAATTTATGTTAATTTTAATTTCCAATCATATGCAAGTTTTTTAGTTTTATTAAACAGTTATTATTTTATATTGAGTTTACTTTGACGTATGGGGAACACGGTGCGCTTCTATACTGCCTTTAAACAGTTAACAAACACATTTGAAATGCATAAACTCTCTTGTATTAGAGTTTTCATAGTTAAGTTAGTTATAAGATGGATCATGCCAAAAAGCGCTAGGACCAGAACAAGTTTCTTGCCAGTTCTTCTCAGGCTTGGGTTAGGAGGAATTGGCACCTAAGTTCACCTAGTATGTAAGACGTTTCAAAGTGATCCTTGTAATTGTATTGAATAAAAATTATCTTTTGACTTTGACTTGACTTTGGTATTATTGAGTTTTATAAAATACTTATATTTGTAAAGGACAATGGAATAAGTTCCTACTTAATATATCTAATATCAAGCAAGCACCTATTTATGTACAAAAGATTCCGATGCTTTGATGTCAGAAAAATCCTATAGGTAGATTAACTACAAAAACAATTTTATCAACGTACCTACTTCTATATTCTTTGGGAAATTCACAGCCAATACTCCTCAAAATCTTGTGCAATGAAGTCCGCCTGAAGTTTCCCAGTGTACCATCATTATTCACAGCCTTTAGTATTTTATTTAGAGTTGGTCTTTCATTCCTTTCAGAAAATTGATTAACTATTTTCCTCAGAGCGTTTTTCGTGAAACTATCCGTCTTATCTATAACATTAGGCCGAGGTTTTTTCTTTTTGGGTGATCGCAGAAGACCGCTAGTGTTCATTTCTTTTACGATTTTGTATACTGATACCCAATGAACACCGATACTTGATGCGACAGTTTTTAGAATCTTGTTGTTCGATGCGTCGGGTGTATGCATAAGGAAGGAAGTAAACAAGTTGTATATCATAGTTTTTTCAGTCGCTGAAAAGGGGCATTGTCTCCTTTTATTGATTGGTTTCGCCTGTGTACAGGCCATTTTAGAAATCAGTTCAAGAAAACGCGCCAAACAGTACCTACTACGCTAGCGTAGCGATCTACGCAAAATCAAACACTGAGAACACACACACGGGCGGTACCAAAGAGGCACAAATTACAATGGCACAACCAACTAAATTTCAATAGTACAAAAAACCACATTACAGAAAGTTACACACGGACCACGGTTGAGTTGTTCACGACGAACTGTTATTTTTTTACACACATGCAAACAAAACAAAACAAGTACAACAAAGGCAAGCCAGCTGTGATCAGTGTTGCCAACCATGCTTAACTGAAAAGCATCAAATCAATCCTACACTGGAAAACAGATAACTTATTTCAGACAAAACTGACTAGGTATATATAAAACTTAATTAAATAGAATTGTTTATTGAGAAAACAAGTAGGTTTAAAATCCATTTCAATTTTCTATTTCAATTATTTTTGTGAAAATCATACTTGTTTACATTTCTTATTAGATGTGTATTTCAGTTGAACTAAAATTATACTTATTGTGTATAAATTTAATTCAGATTTAGTATTTAATTGTAGTAGGTACTCCATTGACATCAGTTCTAAAGTAATATTGTAATATTTAACTCATTCACTGCCACCACGATTTTCTTGAAGTTTATCGAGATGCCGCCGTATAAAACCGCGGACACGCTAGGCGTGCTCGCGGCATTGCTTGAATAAAATGATTTTAGTAAGTAAATTTATTATAACGTAGTTAAAGGTTCTCAAACTTTTTTTACTAAAATTCCCATGCATAAATGAATAAAGTTTTATTGTGAACTGTAACATTGGCATTGTTAACAGTGCAAGTACATTTGTTTTAATAATATATTGAGTGACAATCATATTTAAACATATTTTCAGTCTTATATGAGTGAATTCATCTAAATTATTAAACCGATAAAAAGCTTTGAACTGCAGAAAGTTTGTTTACGTTATTTATCTCGTATTATCATAATGTTATAAAGTTTTTTAAACTTACGCGATCAGAACACATTATTATAAATACTTACGGGTATTTATCGCGTTTATTTACCTATTTTTCCCGACGTTTCGACAGGTTTACACTCTGTCGTGGTCATCCCGTGACCACGACAGAGTGTAAACCTGTCGAAACGTCGGGAAAAATAGGTAAATAAACGCGATAAATACCCGTAAGTATTTATAATAATATCATAATGTTGGTTGATTGGCTTTACCTAATTACATAAGTATGAATTAAATTCAAAATATTCAAATGAAATAAATTGATTTCTTATCTTATCTTCAGGAAAAGTTAAATTTGTACCGGAAACGGAAGATATTAATAATGACAAAATTTTTAGCGAGACAAACGAACAGCAATTGATTTTTATATAATAGAGATAATTTTACTGTACGTGTGTATGTCACTGTGTGTGTATGTATAATTATATAAAGATATACATAGGATGTGTACGTTTTTTTTTCATTGATGGCGTATGGAGTTGTATAAGCGACTTCATATAAGTAGTATATCAGTCATGTGGTACCCATAACACAAGCTCTGCTTACTTTGGGGCCAGATGGTGCTGTGTGAAATGTCCGGCATTATTTATTTATTTATTATTTATTCATACATGACACAGTACTGTATCCGGTAAAAACAACGGTCCGATAAATTATGACATTCCGTTTTGTCATCAAATACTGGTTAAAAATCTCATATCGTAAGCTTATAACTCTGAAATTAGTAAAGCGTTTAATAGAATAAAAAAGTTTGGGAACCTAAGGGTAGCTTCAGTAAGTGAACACACCTAGCGTGTTCTCGGCACTACAAAATACCTATTTTTCGTAAAAAAAACTAACTAGTTTTTTTAGGGAACCGCTTCAATATGCCAAAGCCTATCCTTTAAAAATGATGCACTAAAAATTTGAACAGAAAATCTGGCCTAGTTTTGGAAATATAACCGAAACATTCAAAACACGCCTGGCGTGTTCTTGGCGTAGAGACTTAGATTAGCCTGAACACGCGAGGCGTGTCAGTGGCAGTGAATGTGTTAAAGGTACCTATATTATTATTTACTGCTGAACCAGCCTTTCCACGGTGCGATAATATGAGGCAGGCAAATATTTTTCTTTACCAGATCACGCAACATATAAGAATAATAATTGTTTTCTTTCAACTACGTGGTAATGTTATCGTTAATCACTACAAATCACAAAGGACGTTTTTTTTGCTTAGAACCAAAACAGTGCAGTAATGTTATATGAAACATCATTATTGCACTGTTTTTTACTTTTTATTTTAGATATAAATTTACCACAGAGGTTAAATATATCCCATTAAGTTTAATATAAAGTGTTTGCATTCGATCAAAAAGATACTGGCTGATAATAAAAATCGGCTGAATAAAACCGACTTGGTGAAAAAAAAAACAAATGGCGCACATTTTGTACCATTGTAAAACTTTGATTCTTCAATTCTTCATAACTCGCTTGCGCTCGGGCACCAACATAACACTCGTGCATTAATAACTCACTGCGCTCGGTGCAACAATCTACTATCTAAGATCCATCTACATTTTAATATTCAAAAATATAAGTAGGTATCCATTTCTAAAACTTGATAATATTGATTACGTCTTGGTCAAAGGGTAAATTAATATTTTTAAACATTCGAACCATTCTCTAAACAGTTAAGTTACATTGTCTGAACAAATTAAGGTTTATACAAATTCAGTAGAAATTAGGATTAAAACAGAAAACAGGAATTATATTTGAGAAACAGTAAATCTACTGTTCAAACAGTAGAGTTTGCAGCACTGGCGATAATCAAACGAGACAGACATACCTACGGGTTGAAGATGGACGCTCGTAGAATGCATTTCATCATCTTCAGAGGTTTCGTTGTCTTCATCCTCATCTAGACTATCGTCACCATCCGAGCTGTCATCACTGACATGGATAATAAACTGTTCTGTTACACTGTCTATCACGTGGTCACTTTTTGTGTATTCTTCTTCTATATTTTTCACTTTGTTGCATAGCACCTCCCATTCTCGCGCACCCATTAAATTAACTTTTTCTTTTACAAGTTCAATCGCATTATTTAAATTCCATTTTACATTTTTACTTCCCACGTACTCTTTGATGGTAGACCATGCCATCTCAATGGGGTTGAGGTCTGGGTGGTATGGAGGCAGTCTTAGAATACTATGATTTTGTTCGGCCAAAATGTTATCTATTGAAAATGTTTTGATCTGTTCTTTATTAGCTTTGATTAGTTTATATAATTCTGGTTTCAACATAGTGGTATCGTATTCTATTCCTTTTTCAGTAAGCCAAGCTTGCATACCCGCTTTTTTTGAGTTTGATGTAGGCGCATGGTCGTATTGTTTATTGTGATATGAAGCGTTGTCAACTACAACGACAGAATTTAGTGGAATATTGGGCAGTAGTTGAGTTCGGATCCATTTCTCATAATTTTCATAATTCATTTTGTCATGGTAGTCGCCAGATTTACAGCCTGCTTTAAAAGTGAGCAAAGCATTAGGGACAAAGCCTGCTTCGTAGCCAGCATGTACGATTACAACGCGTTGACCTTTTGGTAGTGGTTGTTGCAGTCCCTCTGTAGAACCATCTTTCCCGGCTTTGGGGTTCGAATGAGATGAATCAACGTACGATTCGTCTGTGAAAATTATAGGTCGTCCCTCTTGACGGTATTTCTTAATTTTTTTTAGATACTCGATCCGCTGTAAGCGTATATTGGACGTCTCTATGAGAATTTTTCTGTTGTTATCAGCTTTTTTCCATCGAAAGCCTAAACCTTTAACTATCCTTCTCAGGCTCGCTTCCGATCCATGAAAATTAATATCTTCCTGTAATTTTCTTCTTAGTTTCTCAACAGTAGGAAGTTCTTTATTCCTCTGGTGAAAGTTGTGGATGCACCTTTTTACAACACCTTGGTCAATATTATCAATACCAGTTACAGGTTTTACTCTCGGTCTTTTTTTACCAGGTGTTGTGAACACTGCAATCGACTCGGAATTATCTGCTTGTGTCGAAATGTTTCTAACAGTGGCTACAGACGTATTTGTAGCAAGTGCTGTCCGTTTCTGACATTGTTTTAAATTGTTTATAGTCCATTGTAATTTGCTTTCAATTGTTTTACATGTTTCTTCATTCTCTTCTCGGATTTGTTCTAATTTATTGCTAATTCCAGTCAATTTTGATCTATCAGCAACACTGGTTGTACGATTTTCAATCTGGTGTAAACTGTTAATGGTAGCTTGCACGTTTTTATGCAATGTTATAGTCGCTCCTGCTGTTGCGTTTTTTACCAGTTTTAAATTACCAACGATTTCATTTGTCTCTTTTTTAATAAAACCATTCACGTCGTAAACCATTTTTCTAGCTTGACTAGTTAACACTTGTTTTTTCGGCATCTTTCTCACTACGAAACTAAATAGTGATTATCGAACGCATAGAAACTATTATATGCGCCACTGTAACCTGGGGACTAGCGACGCGTGAACTGAGCGAGACAGGGGTAAGGCGACTGAGCGGAGCGACCAATACAACGCCGGCGCCGCCGTCTGCGCGCCTCTCCCTTCGCACCTCACTCTTTCCGCCAAACAGATCTAAAAATACACTGCGGCGTATTCAAGGTCAGCGCTATTAAACCGTGCCTTTATGTACCTAATACGTTCCGCACAAGAGTGGGAAAAGGAAGGAGGATATTAACACTACTGGGTTTTATACCTAGTCGCTATTTACTGCATATACACCGACAGTATGACACCTTTACGGACTTCAAAGCTTTTGACAGATTGTATAACCATCCTAATATTTTTAACCGACTTCATCAAAAAGGAAGAGGATTTCAATTCGGCGGAATCTTTTTTTTTTATTGGAAAGTGTCTCAGGCTCTTTGTTACCATTTCAAAGGTAGGAACTTGACCGTTGTGAACAAGACAAATGTTACTATCATCATCATCGCTAGTTTTATGGGTTTTTCGCATTTACTTAATTTATGTTGACACATTTGAACAAAAAAAAACGAATGAGGTTATAGACATTATGTACGGTAATTATTCATTTGACGTACAAGGAGTGCGTATTAGGACAAAATTAGTTGATTAGAAAATATTTGAGTACTTACTATGATCACTTTCAGTATTTTGAACAGTAAAATCATCATTATGCGAAATAGAACTATCATTTTCCACATTCAATAACGCTTTTCGGCGTGCACGAAAATCACGAACACGTTCCGTTGAACTTTTTGCTGTCTTTTTAATCTTGTTTTCCCTCTTTTTTTTTCGATAATCGCGACAACATTCTGCATTCGTTTTCGGCATATTTGAAGAATTTTATTATAAAAATGATGAAAAAACTCTACAAACGTATAATACGTAGGTACACGTATACAAAACACCACGGTTGTTGTGATGCCTTTTCTCAAGCTTTGTACTACGCATGAGCGCACAAACACGTATTAACACACGCCGAGGCCCAAGCAAACTCCCACTACTACGCCTAGGTAAACACGAGTGGGTGGAGGGGTACGAAGCAGAGCACAAAGAGAACCACACACGAATATAAGAAACACTGTATAATGCTTCCTATCTAATTTTCTCCCACGTTAAATCTTATGAATTTATGTGGCTGTCTCATTTTACTGTCGCTTTTTTGTTTCATCGACTTTCAAATCACAACGATGCTAAAGAAGTTTTTACTTCAAAAGTATATATAAGTAGTACATCAGTCACGTGGTACCCATAACACAGCTCTGCTTACTTTGGGGCCAGATGATGCTGTGTGACATGTCCGACATTATATTTTATTGAATTAGGTAGGTACCTAAGTATATTATTTTAAATTATACTTCTTTCGTCATTGCTGCTAATTTTCTCAGAAGAGTGCTGGGGATATTTTATATTAATTTACTACCTACCTATGATTGTATTCTCTATATTTTCTTGTATTTTGTGACCGAAACAGAAACAAAAACAGTTTGGTTTTAAGGTGCATCTACACCGCAGTTAACTTTTGTGGAGCAACACTTTGCAACACGGTAACATTAGGTAACTATCTGTTACTTTTGTGGCTACTTGTTACTATTTGTTAAATGTTACTCATCGCGTTCATACCGCCAATAACATAAATTAACAAAATATAACAGAGAGTATCTTTCAGCAATAAGCGAGGTGCACGGCATATTATGTCCTCGGCAGGCAACGGACTTGTCTCATCTGTGTCGCCGTGAAAAATGAAGAGCTGAATAAAACGACAGCATGTTTTCTATATATTACGATAAAAAAAAAATATATGTATAAAACGACGATTGGTAAAAGAAAAATATAGTGGGAGTAAATGCTTTGCAGACTTACGTATTGATGAAATGTGGGAGTAAATGCTTTGCAGACTTACGTATTGATGGAATTTTTGATTGAGCAACTGCTGATGGACTAGGTGGTTTGCAACCGTATCCACTGTTACTTGGAGTTTCGTGATAACTCCTAGGACTAGAACTGAACGAAGGCCAATCATACTCTCCAATGACGGCATTATACATAAGTTTTTTTATATGATACTAGCTGCTGCCCGCGGCTTCGCGCTCGTGGCACCGACATAAAATGTAGCCTATGTCCTTCTCCAAGGTCCCATCTATCTCTGTATCAAAATCGGTTCAGCGGTTTAGGCGTGAAAACGTAACAAACAGACAGACAGAGTTATTTTCGCATTTATCATATTAGTAGGGATGGTGAACCCCGCGCTTGCCGACCGGGAGTACCTGGACGAAACGTACGGCAGCCGCTGTGGCTCCGCTTTTTAATCTCTGATATCTTCTTAGATATTCATTTTAATGAATTTGATCTACATGAAATGTACAACGCAGGTATTTAATGTATTTAATTGGTTAGGGAATAATTCTCTATTGTATAACAACAATCAACAACAATGTAAAACGAAACAGACGTGAGGATAATCTTTGTTTATTTGGATCCAAAACTGCATTGTTACATAAAAGTATAGTCTGTATGGCACCAATAATTTATAATAAAATACCAAAAAGCTACCAGAAACTTTGTGGTAATGAGTTTAAAAATAAATTAAAAAAATTACTAATTGAAAAATGCTATTATAATACTAACGAATTTATAAATGACACATTTTAATTTCCTATGTAATTGTATTGTTTAATTTTATTGCTTGACATTATACTAATATTTCATATGTTATTTGATTCACTGTTTACACTAGAGCATGCCATTCTCTCGGTTTGCACACCGAAATCGGTAAAACATGTTGTGACATACTATTAATTTATCATCCTATCTACACATGTTTATGCAAATAAATAATCTTTATCTTTATCTTTATAAAATTATGCTTTCTATTATCCTTAGGAGATAAATATAGAAACCATCGTGGATTTTTTATCCATCTTTTTTAGATATACAATTCCGTAGTACATTAATTTGATCTATCTCGTAATGTTTAGGCAGCGTTTGCGATTTAAGTGCACAAAAATATGTTTGCTACGACATCACATTACAACTATTAGATTTTTTCGGCTTTTCTGTACTGTAATATGTATGTATTATACCTATAAACCGTCCTCTTGAATCACTCTATCTATTGCTGAAAACTACATTGAAATCCTTTGAGTAGTTTAAAATATGTAAGCGAACAGACAGCGGAAGCGACATCTTTTTATACTATGTAAAGAAGATTGAGCAGTGTGCTTGGCATGAGAGCTGTTTAGATTTCTCAGTTTCACTGCAGCGTGTTCTCCGAACATGGCAATCTCATCCATTGTCTTACGTGATCCATGTAACTCTTTTAAAATGCTTATAGTCCGGTCAATATAGACATTTAAAATAACAAAAATTCCCGGAAAGCCAAATATTGGTGGAGAGCTGAGGTTTACCATTACAAATAAAGTTTTAAAAGTCCCCATCGATCCTATGTGTGCTTCAAAAGTTATTCGGGGTCAAAGGTCAATTTGAAGTTTTTTGGATTTTTTTCGAAAACGGTAAGTTTTATCAAAAAAAAAACCTCAAACCAAAGTTGTAGATCTTAAAATTCTCTACAAAAATGGTCCATATGATTTTTTTCCTAAGAGTTAGCATTCGTGAGATATCGCGATTTTCGCGAGTCACATTACACATGATATGCACACATTTCCACGCCACCTGTGAGGTAGTGTTTTTACCGTGGTTTCCCTTGTAGGCCACTAACTGTCATGACAATTTTAGGGAACAATACCCGTCAAGTTCTAGATATTACTTTATTATTGATATTGTCTTCTTCTTCCTCTTCCTCCTGCTGGATGTTCATAAATTGTTCAAATGTGGCTGAGTCATTGGTCTCTTCATTAAAATCACAGGAATCTTCCTCTATTGTACTCAACTGGACATTTGAGCAAGACTGACCTTGGCAATTGGTACAAGCTGGAGAACACAGCAACCCGACTTTTTTAAAATAGTGTTGAGGAGTTTTTCTGGAGCAGGTGGGAGTAAAGTTTTAATCGGTTCCAGTAGTACATCTATCAATTTCCAACCCCAGTCTTCTGGGTTCAGTTGATTGCCTAGCCATGTTTGAACTTGACAGTGTACTCGATACAAGTGTTGAATAGCAGATGCCGATATTGGAGGAAGACATGGTAGTTGTACTTGTTTCTTGTTTCGCGTATTTTTTACAAAAGTTAAGTATCGGTATTTATCAATGCAAGTAATTTTTTTTGGAGCTCCATAAACCGCAAGAAGAAAGCTAATTCCTTCTGTAATTATTATTGAGGCCTGGAATCAATTTCTGTAAATACTTTAGCGCAGTCAATCAAATCTTTTTTTTCGAATACGGACATTAGAAAGAGACGGAGAATAGCCAGATGTTTTTCAAGGCCACGTGGGTAGAGGGGATTCAGTTAGGGACTGACTGTCTTTTCAATAAATGTTTTCAGGATAGTATAGTATAATATAATAATAATAATATATATATATAATACCAGACATTTCACACAGCATCATCTGGCCCCAAAGTAAGCAGAGCTTGTGTTATGGGTACCAAATGACTGATATACTACTTATATACTTTTTTTTTTTGTAAATACACACATATTATACATAGAAACACCCAGACCCGAGGCAAATACTTGCAGATCATACAAACATTTCTCCCGCGGCGGGAATCGAACCCGCAACCTTTTGCGTCTCAGCCGGACCTAAGCCCACTGCGCCACAGAGGTCGTCATCAAGTATACATAAAAGAGACACAGATAGGTATTTATACTTATCTTAAGTGCCTGATATGTATATACGTGGCTTATATGTGCATATCATGTATAGTGTGACTCTTAGAATCGCGATATCTCACGAATGGTAACTCTTAGGAAAAAAATCATATGGACCATTTTTGTAGAGAATTTTATGATCTACAACTTTGGTTTGAGGTTTTTTTTTGATAAAACTTACCGTTTTCGAAAAAAATCCAAAAAACTTCAAATTGACCTTTGACCCCGAATAACTTTTGAAGCACACATAGGATCGATGGGGACTTTTAAAACTTTATTTGTAATGGTAAACCCCAGCTCTCCACCAACATTTGGCTTTCCGGGAATTTTTGTTATTTGACCACTATTTTTATGTCTAAATTGACCGGACTATTAATGTTTCTTCGGAACTATTGTCGTCTGGCACTTTTCCGGTAGGTATGTGTTGTGTATCTTCTGTTTCTATATCTCCTTCTCTCGCTTTTTTATAAATATCACTTTATCCTAATAAATTAAAAAAGGAATTATGTTTTTTAGTTGCTGAATTCGCCAGAAGAATTGGAATATATGATGGAACAAGACTTTCCACAATGACGGAGGAGTTTTTTAAAATATTACAGAATTTCGAAAAAGGATTAAAGTGGAAGCTTGCATATACAAAGAGATCGATTATTAAACGGAAGAACAAGATATGTCCTGTTTCGTAATAAAAATATAAAAATTCATATTCATAATAAAAATTCCAAAAGAAAGATATAACAACTACAGACTGTCGTGGGAGAAGAACTGTGGAAAATGTTAGGTTTAGAATTTACCCACAGACACCCAAACCGTGCTCATTGAGCTAGTACTTACCCGGTGTAGATAATTTAACCTCACGCGACGAAGGGCCTGACGAAGGGCCTGGCGAACACGATTGTTGGATAACGATGTTATCCAAAGAAGTGCTCGCTGTTTCAAAAGATGCATCTTGCCTGGCAATTTCTGTAGCAGCCTCGTTTTTTATTCGCATCAAAGTTCTTTTTGAACAACCAGTAGCCAAACAAGTTCGTTTGACAACTTGATCGACAGGAATGACGAAACGTTTATTCTTTTTTTCGTTTTCAAAAAACTGCATCACTTTCAAGATAATGTTTCTTTCCCTACTGTGAATAGTTTTCCCCATAATCAATCAAAAATCTGGCCAACAATAATAACAACGAAAAAAAAACACAAAAGACGCGGACGCGTAGCGGTAGTATTTAATTTACTGACCGTACTGACGTGACAATGACGCTTCGAGGGCGAGAGCGGTAGGCAGAGGGGTGTGGTGGGACGGGAAGCACATTCCACGCAGGTGCCAAGTTGATTTCTGCGTGTAGTAATGAGATAGATTTTTATCTTGGGGAAAGCATAGGCAAATTTGTAATGTAAGTGTCCACGCGTTTGAATTATTGTTGTTTATACTTTGTTTATTTGGCCAACAAGGTAAACGCACACGAACAAGTTTATCAATGACGAGTAAAATTGAAAATCAATTAACTTAAATATTTTTATCCAGTCTTCATAAAAAGGAAACATACCTACTCATAACTCGATATACCTACTTAAAAACTAAGTAATGTTCATAGTATTCTCCGTAAACACGACTTTGCTCATAATACCAAGAACGCACGTGTAAATTTCCTGTAGGTAAGTACCTAGAAGTATCTGGGGGTACGGCAGTGCCCCGCCACCGCCAGTCGAGCAAAGAGCGGCACCGCCATGCCATCCTTTTCTCGAATCAGTTTTAGGCAATTTTCGACTCCCCTATAACTTCGTTAAGGTTAAAACTAGAAGCCTGAATTTCAGTAACCAAGCAGGCATTGTATAAACACGGTTTATTTCAAATTTCATTCAATTTAAACCAGTAGTTTAAGAACTACCTATAACTAGTCAACGTTTTTTAATTTTCTCACTCATTCACTGACTGATCGATCATCAAAACTCTAAAGCACTTCTAGCAGACATAGAAGCTTCAAATTTAGAATATGTACTTACAATTAGTATTAAGTGTATAAATCAAGGAAAAACCTAAAATATTTTGCAATTTCGTTCCGGTTTTCTAGGTACACCAACTGCATAAATAACTTTGTAATCCCATATAAATATATAGAAAAACATGTCATGTCATGTCTGCGACATGCGACATGTCTTATGAAAACTTGGCAGTATTGTTTTGGAAAGTGAAAAGTCACATGAAATTATAGAGGATGAGGATGATAAATATAAGGCTGCGTTTAAATCTACAAAAAGAAATGAGATGCCATCAAAAACATAACTTTATAAAAGAATAACATGTGTGCAATTCACACGTGGTAGAAGTGAAACCTTCAAAAATATTTGAGTACTTACTATGATCACTTTCACTATTTAGAACAGTAAAATCATCATTATTCGTATATTATAGAACTATCATTTTCCACATTCAATAACGATTTTCGGCGTGCACGAAATTCACGAACACGTTCCGTTGAACTTTTTGCTGTCTTTTTAACCTTGTTTTCCCTTTTTTTTTTTCGATAAGCGCGACAATATTCTGCATTAGTTTTCGGCATATTTAAAGAATTTTACGTACGTGTTTTGTATGGTACACGTATACAAAACAACACGGTTGTTGTGATACCTTTTCTGAAGCTTTGTACTACGCATGCGCGCACAAACACGTACACACAAAGCTGAGGCCCAAGCAAACTCCCACTATGCCTTGGTAAACACGAGTGGAGGGGGTACGAAGCAGAGCACAAAGAGAACCACGAATATATATTATAAGAAACACTGTAGGTATAATGCTTCCTATCTCATTTTCTCCCACATTACATCTTATGAATTTATGTTCTGTCTCTCAACAGTAAAATTGTCGCTTTTTCGTTTCATCGACTTTCAAATCAAAACGATGCTATAGAAGTATTCACTACCAAACAAGTCTCGCAACTCGGTTCTTCTACCGTAAAAAGTTGTGAGATTCATGTAATAGGTACCAAGTCGGTTAATTTATTCAGTCCCTAGATTCCTAAGAGACCTTTTGTCTTGTTATTATTACGTAGGTAATTAGCTCACCTAATAACATTTTATAGTGACTATATCAATATTAAAAATCTTTAATGTTTCCAATAAAAAGATTGACTTGGCAATCGCACTAAACAACCGAATTTAATATAATAGGAGTACCTACCTACCTACCTACCTATGTATTACTTCTGAAAAACATTGTGCTTGTGGCAGAACGGTATTTGCACACATGCACACATGCGATCAATGGAGACTTTTCACAATTATAAATAACGGTATCCTTAAATAGTAACGTTCATGTACCTATATTTTCAGCTTTGGAATTTATGCAAGGCTAGGTACCCCAATTTTTCAACTAACTTGCAAATGACAACTGACTGACCAGGGAGTATTATTAATTTACAACGGTTATCGTTCTATTCTAATCCACCTACGTTTCGGCCCAATTAGGTAGGTACGGTTCGATAATTGCCCAAAAACATATTGTTATCTCTATGACCAATCAAAAGAGAACAACTGAGTGGATGCACCCTTAGTAGGTTGGTACCTACCAGCTTTGTTATATCAGAGGTTGGAAACTAAACTAAATTTTTTCAGTGCTGCGGGAATCGAACCCAAATCGGATATCAAAATTATTTTAAGTGTTTCAATACGCTGGCTGGTCCACTCGCCCTCCATGCCTAGCACGATCGTATCCTATCTAAGTAACCAGTTAGGTACATTTACATAGATTATCCGCAGTAGGTACTTGCCTATGTACCTAAAACCATTATACATATCTATTAATAAGATACTACCTAATACATGATAATATCATTAACCTACTGTCTATTTTGTCCTAGTCCTAGGTATAGTTATAGGGTTTCACCCACTTAGGATATCTACAAAATTAAAGAAAACACAGAATTAATTTGTTAAGATAATGAATTGTTTAATCATGGAATTCTTTGAACTAAATCAGTCTTTGGCTGTACACCGGGCACAAAACAAATTTCACTTTACCATACATAAAACCATTATAACATGGTGACTTCAGCCTAGGCAAAACCTAAGGACCTATTTCGAGATTAATCCACTTCCTCCATGCGCGATGCGTCATCATCAGCGCCTTCTAGTGGTGGCACGTCTCCGGCTGAAGAGTCTTCTACTTGCACTGGCTCATCCTCATCGATTCCAAGACCCAGCTTGATCATGCGATAGATGCGTGACGCATGGACCTGAGGTTCATCCAGTGCAAAGCCAGAAGACAACAGTGCAGTCTCATACAGCAGGACTACAAGATCCTTCACTGCCTTGTCATTCTTGTCAGCATCTGCCTTTGATCGGAGAGTTTCAACAATGGCATGGTCAGGGTTGATTTCAAGGTGTTTCTTAGCTGCCATGTAGCCCATGGTGGAAGTATCTCTGAGAGCCTGGGCCTTCATGATACGCTCCATGTTAGCGGACCAGCCGTACTGAGCAGTGACAATACAGCACGGAGATTCTACCAGCCTGTTGGAGACTACAACCTTCTCAACTTTGCTGTCTAGGATGTTCTTCATGACTTTGCAGAGACCTTCGAATTTGACCTTATCCTCCTCACGCTTCTTCTTCTCTTCTTCATCCTCAGGGAGTTCCAAGCCCTCTTTGGTAACGGACACCAGGGTCTTGCCATCATATTCCCTCATCTGTTGTACTACATACTCATCAATGGGCTCAGTCATGTAGACTACTTCAAAACCGCGCTTCTTGACACGCTCCACGAATGAAGAGTTGGAAACCTGGTCACGGTTTTCTCCGGTAATGTAGTAGATGTGCTTCTGGTTCTCCTTCATGCGGGAAACATATTCTTTGAGGGAGCAAGGGTCGTCTCCGGAAGCAGAGGTGTGGTAGCGGAGCAGATCAGCTAACTTATTCCTGTTCTGAGAGTCCTCGTGGATACCCAGCTTTAAGTTCTTGCAGAACTGTTCGTAGTACTTCTTGTAGTTTTCTTTATCTTCAGCCAGCTCTTCAAAGAGCTCAATGCATTTCTTGACTAGATTCTTCCTAATTACTTTGAGGATCTTGTTCTGTTGGAGCATCTCTCGGGAAATGTTCAATGGCAGATCCTCAGAGTCGACAACACCACGGACAAAGTTTAAGTACTCTGGGATGAGGTCCTCACAGTTGTCCATAATGAAGACACGGCGGACGTACAGCTTAATGTTATTCTTGCGCTTCTTGTTTTCAAAGAGGTCGAAGGGGGCACGACGGGGCACGAATAATAGAGCTCTGAATTCAAGCTGACCTTCAACGGAAAAGTGTTTCACAGCCAAATGGTCCTCCCAGTCATTGGTCAGGGACTTGTAGAAGTCACCGTATTCTTCCTGAGTGATATCATCAGCATTACGTGTCCAGATAGGCTTGGTTTTGTTTAATTCCTCATCTTCAGTATACTTTTCCTTAATAGTTTTCTTTTTCTTCTTGTCTTTCTTGTCCTCCTCCTCATCTTCACCTACGTCCTCAATCTTGGGCTTCTCGTCATCATCCTTCTTCTCTTCCTCGGCTTCGTCATCAGAGAGTTCCTTCTCGCGTTCTTTTTCAACGACCAACTTGATGGGGTAGCCGATAAACTGAGAGTGCTTCTTTACTACCTCTTTGACTTTAGACTCTTCCATGAAATCTGCCAAGTCCTCCTTCACGTGGAGCACGATTTTGGTACCGCGGCCCATGGGCTCGCCAAGGTCAGGCCGGACGGTAAAGGAACCTCCAGCAGCAGACTCCCACACGTACTGTTCATCATCATTGTGCTTAGAGTGCACAGTTACACGGTCGGCCACGAGGTAGCAAGAGTAGAAACCCACACCGAACTGACCGATCATACTGATGTCAGCGCCGGCTTGCAGAGCCTCCATGAAAGCCTTAGTACCTGACTTAGCGATGGTTCCCAAGTTGTTGACGAGATCGGCCTTTGTCATGCCGATACCGGTATCGATGATGGTCAGCGTGCCTTCGCTCTTGTTGGGAATGATCTTGATGTAAAGCTCCTTTCCGCTATCCAGCTTCGAGGGTTCGGTGAGAGATTCATAGCGGATCTTGTCAAGGGCGTCTGAGGAGTTAGAAATCAACTCACGGAGGAAGATCTCTTTGTTTGAGTAGAATGTGTTGATGATCAGAGACATAAGCTGGGCGATCTCTGCCTGGAACGCGAAGGTCTCCACCTCCCCCGATTGTGTCGTCTCCATTCCTTCCGGCATTTTGATTCACTTATTTCACAAAAACTGCTTGGATATTACTAGTACTTTTTCTGTTAGGCAAACACGTGTATGAACCACAATCGAGTAGCAGTTTAGCGTCTAGCGATTCTCTTGAAATAACGCCGCGGCGAAACGTCAGATTGCTTTTATAGCGCCTGTTCCGACCGCCATCTGGGAATGAGTAGAATTTTCTAGATTCGACGCGCTACTCGCAAGAGGTACTCGACATTTGGATCAACGCGTGATTAACCATGACGTGGTTTTATCCATAAATAGCATAAATTATGCACTAATGTATATATACATTAGTGCATAATTTACGTATTAATATATTGAGCTTTACGATTATATTTTTAATTCATTGCCGTTGCTGCTTTAACACTTTAATACGTTTACATCCATTTTAAATACATAAGTACATACAACATATTCATTTAACTAATTATCTCCTAATAAATATTATTCCCTTGTGAATCTTTCATGGATTAGGTAACGAATTGAATAACCTAATTTTATTCTAACCTACTACTACTTTTCTGTAATTTTGCATAACAAGGTATGTTGAAGTAGGTACCACAATACCTTGTTAATTATGTAAAATTACAGAAATGTTACGATTCAACAGAATTTATGGGGCTAAGTATTCAATAAAATATAATAAAATTATCCAGAACAGTCTTGTAAATTTATTAGTTCGTTAAGTACTAGGATAGGTAGGATCATTTCAACAAAATTCATTTGCTAAGACATATTAACATACTTTGTACAAAACATTAAATTAAAATGATGAAACTTTACATGTGTGTAATTATTTTCCTAGTGACCATTATTAATAACTAGTTTAAGTAGGTAGCTATAAAGATCTCATCCATTCAAAGTATGGAAAATGTTGAGAGCCCCTTCTATTGTTAAACAGTTCAGCTACTCGACACTAGGTAGCGTTATGACCGTTGTGACGATTTTGACATAAATGTTCTAGAAGCTTCGAGATTCTTCGAGAAATTTATTTAAATCTCAAGTTTATTGAATGAAAGTCACATTAAATTACGATGTTATTAGCAGCATTATACTAAATAAGATCTTAAAAAATATGAAAAAGTGAATTATGGTATTCAGATGCGATAAAATAAATTGAGCGAAATCCAAGCCTAGAACATTCCCTTAGTTTCCGGTTTCTAGTGCAGCTACTTGCCGCTAAAACGCTGCCTGTATCCGGAGTTTTAGTATATCTTTTTTTTAAATTATAATGTTGCCAAGCTAGAAAGCTTTTGAAGATTGTGTATTATCCGTATTCGAGATAGGTATCGTGACATTATTATTGCTAAGGAATATTAAATTGTTCGTGTTCTCTACCATATACTATGTACTCTACCTATTAAGTAATAGAAAACGGTTAGATCGTTTAAGAAATAGCGTTTCTAATAGATGATAATTTTGAGAAATGTATGCCAAAATTCTACAACACCAATCTTGCTGAATTGCAATCCCCATTATTTTCAATTATTTAACACTTATAACTAGTTCACAATCCATACCGAGTTAGTATTTATCTACTAATATAACAAGCTTTGCTATGATTAGTAAACCCATAAATAATAATTAAACTGCTGATAGGTCTATAGTTAGTAATTCTGGACGACAAGAGCATGGCAACATTAAAGTTTTCTATTGATTTTGCCTAGCACAGCTATGGTACAGGCTTAACATAAGTTGGGTTATTCGTAAATACATATATTATATACCTACTTTGGTAGGTAGTAGGTAGAACGTGCATAAAAAATAATACTATTGAGGTGTAGGTAAGCATAGATTTACCTATCTATCTCCATGGGTGTGCCTAAGTCGGTGTATTTCGTTTAAAGACAATGCTGTCTTGCCGCATCTCTTTAGATTTTTAGGTTAGGGCTACGTAATCAACGAGATAAATAACGCATAACGTACCTATTAATTGTTGAGAACAGTATGACTGACTTTTGACTATGGCTAACTGATGTTATGACTTGACTCGACATACCTAGGTACCTATATTATCAACTCAAATCAAATAGGTACCTACCTCTACTTAGCCTCCTATCTTACAATATTTTTTTAGAATGACGAAATGTTTTCAGTAGGTAGGTATTGTAATCTACCTACTACACCTGGGTAGTAACTATTAGGAATAGGTATAGTAAGTTAACCTACCAAGGCTAACTAGTATAGTATTAATAGTACTAAAGTACTACAAGTATGTGTAATGTAATAATACCAATCAGCCAAATATTCTGGTGGTTATCGCTGATGTGTGTGATAGTTGCACCATTCAAAATGTGCGTGTAAGAAAAGCGCGGCAATGCGATGACCCAGCGGCATACCGAGGCAATGATTCTTGATTTTTAGGTTATGTACCTTGTTTTAGCTATGCGCTCGACAGAGGGACGGTTATCGAACCCAATGTGCGCTTGGTACCAAGGTAACATTCTATTATTAGCTCTTGCTATCGAATAAATCGAGCTGTAGTAAGTTATTATTTATTATACAAATTTTAATGCCTCTAGGGCTCTAGGGAGCTCTACATGATTTAATCTGAAGCTCTAGCTACTTCTAATGCTTGCACCTTTGAGTGTAACTACTCAAAGACCTGCACAATCGATACTAATACCAAAATAGGTACTAATACTCAACTAATAATAATTTTAGGGTGGCACTTATGCTGTGGTCTGGGTACGTACTTGCATAGCAACATTTAAGTTAGAGTACAACGCCATCTAGTATTGTTTGTAATAAACAAGTACCGCTACGTACACAGTTCTGCTACTCACCGTCAGATGACACTGTAACTCAGTTCTAGTACCTTCGACAGTTTCCAAAAGGTTCTCGACTCTACTAGAATCTCTACCGACTAGAAATATAAAAGCGCTCGTCGGCGCTGCTACGTCATATTGAATTTGGATACAAGAGAGTGAACTCAGCGAATCAAGAGATACTACGAGATACTACGCCTACCTACGAGACTACCTGCTTTACAAAAGTGTATTTTGATTGCATTTGAGAAAATCTGCGTAAAACTTGTAAAAATGGCGCTTCTACCGTACTTACTAGGCGATCTTCGCCCACGACGCATTGGAGACCAACTTTTCGGCCTCGACGTATCTCCTGAAGAGTTTCTAACTGACATTTTCGACCAGCCAGTGATCAAGATGAGAAAATACATGCGGCCTTGGAAGAACCTCGCGGCAGTTGCAAGAGATGTTGGTTCAACCATAAAATCCGATAAAGATAAGTTCCAAGTTAACGTGGACGTACAGCATTTTGACCCTGAGGAGATCTCGGTGAAGACTTCAGATGGCTACGTGGTGGTGGAAGGAAAACACGAGGAGAGGAAGGATGAGCATGGGTTCATATCCCGTCAGTTCAAGCGACGATACGCGCTACCAGAAGGCTGCAACCCTGAGACCGTGGTGTCGAGACTATCCTCTGACGGAGTCTTGACCGTGATTGCTCCAAGAGTAGCAGGAGATGATGAAAGAGCTGTTCCGATCACGCAGACCGGACCGGTCAGGAGGAAGACTCAAGAGGAAGAGAATGGAGATGTTGTGGAGTCTGATGCTGTGGAGGAGAAGTTGCCAGAGAAGAAACGACGGAGGCGACAAGACTGATAGGAGGCCGTGCACCGGCTTAAGATTGTACACATTTTGATAATTATTATTTCGTAGACGTGTACAAGACGTGTATTGTGTACAATTTACATTGGAAGGCCGTATCTATCTAGCTACCTACCTACTTTACTTAAATATTCAATTGACTGTATTATTAATTATATTTCCCACTGCCTAAGTTTTAAGACTGATTTAATTGCACTAATAAATAAAATTTCAATAATACCTACTGCATTATTAATCTTCAGAGTATGAGGCACATAATAATATAGATTATTAATACTTAAATACTTTTGAGTAGGTACTATACACTAGCATTATTAATAGTCTCCTGTGCTGTGATTGGTTATCAATTTATATCATATCATATCATAGATACAAAAAATTATACCTCTTTCCCGACGGAGTAGGTAGAGACTGCGGGTTTCCATGTTGCGGGCGCATATTTGCGCGTCGGCTTAGTTAGGTACCTACTCCTTTCTCTAACTGTTAGTTAATTGAGAATACAGATCAAATTTAGAGTTGACACATCCTCAATTTTATCTGTACGCTTAAATCTTCCCCCTCCAGCTACCCATTCATACTCGCCTCATGCACCTCTTTGGTCATATGAACGAAAAACTAATTTCTAAAACCATCGAATAAGCCGCTTTTTTGGATCTACGTGTATCACATTCTTGTATATCTATGTAAGATAAATAGATTTTTGCTGATAAAATTTTAAAGGCGCGACAGTTTTTTTGGAATATTTAAGTAAATTACTTCCTATTTAGAGTTATATACTTACTAGAAAGCACCAAGAAGGCAATTTAAAATTTAATCAGTTTTGTAAATTTGTGTATAATTTGTGCAGGATTTTTTTGTCTTTTTATTTACAAATTAAAAGTTTTAATAACAAGCCCCCAACAACACCGCTATGTCCTCCACACCTGCGTCTTTCACATTCATTGTACCCCAATTATTCATCACCAGGCCAACTTCCTTACAATCGGATAAAATACTGTACACATAATTACGACTAAAAAGAAAACCGACTTCGTTTATATAACTTAACAAAAATCTAATTTATATATAAATTAGGTTTTTGTTGATTTCTTAAAAACCGCTCGACCGATATGAATAAAATTTTAATGGAATTTTCCAAATCGGTTCAGTCGTCTTTGAGTAATCGGTGAACACAGAAAAAAAGATTCCGATGAATTGAGAACCTCCTCCTTTTTTGAAGTCGGTTAAATGAAATAAACCTTGAGCTATGATCTCTTTCCCGTCTTTATTTATGTCTAAGAACGTGTATAAGCAGCATTTAATTTCGTTTGCGGAACCTATGAAGTTTCCCGATTGTGCCCAGACCAGTGCTTTGTGTAGACCTTGTTTTGTTTAGTTTGTAAGGTCTAATAATTTGAATTAATTCATGCCGTAATGAATTTTTTATACCTTTTCTCTTGCACGGCAATCAATACTTTTTGCCCCTAGCTGTTAAATATCGTGTAACCTACTCTAGTGTTTGCCTATCAAATTATGTAAGGCGCTCTTTTCTTTGACAATACGAGTTCGTCCAATGGATAGACGTGTGCTAGTCCTGGGTATACCGTCTCTATTTTAGGACACTGCATCCATTTCGATAGCCTGCTAGTTTCAAGGGTTTTATTTTAGATTTCTAGGGTGTTTTGCTGGTGATGGATTCTGGATTCAACTGTAAATTATGTAGATCATTGTTATTCTGTTAATAAATTTAGTTTCACGTTTAGTAGTCACGTGTTTTAAATACTTTGTACCATCATCGGCGAATGTAACAATGGCCTCAATTCTGTTGGCACCAACCTAACTGATTTCATCTAAAATTAGGATTAGAACTGTCAAATTAAACTTTGGTATTCTGCTGTTACCAACTTATCCTAATATAATTTTATCGAACTTAATTAAGCGTTCCTAATTTAGTTAGATGGTACCAACCGAATAGGTTTTACAAATGCTATGACTAACTAAAATATATTTTAGACAATTCCTAATTTTAGAAATGAACCAACCGAAATGCCATAATTTGTGGTAATTCGGTTATATACATAATATATTTTGAATATATACATATTTTGAAGGAAGTTAGTTCTTATTTTTTCTCGTTAATGGCATGTGTCATATTAGTGTTAATTTTGCCAGTATCATGTGTTTATACTGTTTATAGTATGATGTCCCAAAGTCGTATCTTGTCGTTCGTCATTTGCTATCACTAGTACATACCTAGTATAAAACAAAGTCGCCTCCCGCCGTCTGTCTATCCCTATGTATACTTAGATCTTTTAAACTATGCAACTGATTTTGATGCGGTCTTTTTTAATATAGAGAATGATTCAAGCGGATGGTTTATATGTATAATTCATGCATAATATAGTAGAGAAACACTGATAATTTTAGAGGTTAGCGTATATTGGTTCAACGTTTTAGAACCACTGAGCAACGCGTCGCCAGCTAGTTTTATATAAAACTAGCTGGTGCCCGCGAATTCGTCTAAGCAGGATTAGTACTTCTTGTAATTCTAACGGTTTTTGCAGTGCACGCCAGAATAGCTCGCAGATGGCAGATTTTTTTTTACTTACTTGACACTTATCGTTATATATTGGATAATTCACAAAATATCTTTATAAATTATAGCCTATCCTCCTAAGCCCTGAATTTGAAAATAGCACTTGGTTTTTAAGAACGACTGTCCAATTTTTGGAACAAATTGATTGATACCCCTAAGACCTGAACCTTAGTGTGCTTGTAATAAGCCTTAGACTACATTTACTGCATTTTCGCCAGAACAAAGTTGTTTTGGGTGTTCGTTAGGAATACATAGAGTTCAATTTGAATTACCTACAATTTGTTAGTTTTTTAGTACACTCGTCCTTACTTTTGAGTATTTTTACAAAACTAATGGCAAAACAGAATACACAATTTTGGTTTTTTCAAGTATTTATTTATTTAGTAATTCTGCTTTTTGTTCTTCTTTGTATTTGATCCACGCATTTGTGATTGACAGATCGAAGCAAAGTGAAACAATTCGGACTGTCCATTTCATAGTGCGCCCTCGTGCTGGAAATACAGCAAGCAGTCTATCAGTTCAAATCAACACCGCCCATGCTTGCGTTGCACTCTTTGATTACTTCTGGTGTTGGTACCTAAATATATTGTCGTAGCCTTCTGTCATACCAACGACAATAATCTGGTTCATCAGCTGCGTGAATGGTTGACTAAAACATAACAGGCTTATTATCAAACCATTTTGCGAGAGCTACCTTGCCATCTGGACTCACGAGCACGTCGTGGCTTCCTCTTTCTGATCTTCCTAATGTCCTATCACTTTCTATGATCTTTTATGTAAGGTATTCGCATAATGGTTCTAGCGCACTTAAATCCCATGCTATTAAGATTTTCTTACACCTTAAATGTCATAAAATAAAATAACGTGACATAGCTTCAGTTATAAGAGAAACTGCCCAACGTTGATTCCATTACATTTTGATTTGAGGATAATTTATGCAAGACATGAGCATGGTTTCTTCTTTGGTTAACCTTAAACTTCTTCCAGTTCATTCTACAGAGCTCTGGTTTGTTTTTTGAACTATCAACTCGAAAATATTTTCGCCTATGTACTCTTTGAAGTAATCGTAAACATCACTTGCACCAATATGTGACGGGGGTTAGGATGGTTCTGTAAGAACAGGTGCAGGTTTCCAAAAGGAGGCTCTGCTCCAATAAAAACGATGACTTGGAGGCCTAAATCTTCTTAGACCATTGGGAGCACATGTGCGACCGATACGACGTTATACCACCACGGGTGCGAGCACGAAGACGAATAGGATTTGGACGTACGAGTACGATTTGTAGCACTAGCAGGAGTGCGGCCTCGCGGATTCGTTTGTTCGAAATGGTTGCCTTCATCAATTTTACTGAGGTTATATTCCGAAGCAGAAGAACTCTCTGGTAAATATTCTGGCTCATTGTCAGTTGGTTATCCAGTATCCAATAATGCACTCAATTCAGCATTGTTAAAAACTAAAACAATATATTTTTATTGAATAAATATTTTTTAAAGCTCTTTTACTAGGTAACAGCGAGCTGATACAAAGCAAAGCTTAAGCCCTTTTCATTTTATGTCTAAAAATTTACAAATTGGTAAAAAAGCATGAAGAATTTAGCTTTGACTGAGTACGGAGTTACCTATTATGGAACAATAAATCGATACCTATATTTATAATTGGATACGAAGGTACCTTTTTCAGAACAAAATAGAACTACATACTTATAATTTTAATAGGTGACGAAGTGGAGTTTTTCGAAACAAAATTTTACGATTACATTTTTTGGTGCAAAAATCGAATACTGTCTAAAATAATAATTGTATCACCATTTTGACATTCAAAATGAAGTTAAACTAACAAAAATGTTACTAATTAGTAGCAGATAATCGTGAAAATTAAAGATTTTACATACCCCTGCCGGTGCAGTCTGCCATCTCGATGAATGAACGGCGAAACACTGTGCTGTGCGTCTATGTTATAGTAAACATTTTATTTGCGAGAGGCACAGATATATTAAGTTTTAATTTACACAAAATGCAGCAATGCTAAAAGACTAGATTTTGAGAGACAAGCAAACAAATATTATGGTTAGTATTTGGAACATCCGTCCTCTAAGAAAGGTCGTGTTTTCTAGAAAGCGGACTCGGCGACATGTTTTATTTTGTTCCAAAAAAAGACCGCGAGGGCTCAGGAGGCTATGTGTTATTCTGATATATTATTGTAAAGTTTCATTAAAATCCATTCAGTAGTTTTTGCGTGAAAGAGTAACAAACATACATACAAACTTTCGCTTGGATGGTGTCTTTCATATAAAATAATTTAACTATTTAACTATTTAAGCACTCTGACAGTGCTTTAGTCCAGATTAATCTGTGTGTTAGCATGGCAATGTGGTGGCAACCATTGATATAAATGTGGCTATTGTCCAAGAAAGACCTTGTATTTTCATAAGCGTTTTATGAAATAATATACCTATGTTTTATTTAAGGCCATTCCGTGATTATCTGACACGTATTCACGGCGCGCGGCGGTCAAATCGTGATTTTATTATTAGAAAACGTTTATTAGTATTTACTAACATGTTTTAATTACTTACTTTCCGCCTAATCCTGTAAACTGCAAGTTAAAATGATGTCAACTTTAGGAGAAGATTATAAATATTGAAACTACTTATAGACTTTCTGACTAACATTTGAAACGAGGAAGTAGGAGGCAAATTATTGAAAATACATATCATATATCTTTTATAACTATTATTCGTTTAATTAATGAGCAAATAGGCAATAATTAGCGGTAGAATAAGCGGTTTTTTCAATACAAAATTTCATTTACTGATGGCACCGTTTTAATTAGTTTTATTGGGTAATCTTAGCTCACGTATATGCAACTGAATTATAAGAAAACATTTATTTTAAAATAATAACAGAAATGAATAGATTAATATACAATAATATAAAATAAGTTAAAACAGTTGAGTTATTTAGGGACCGTTTAAAACCACAACAGGTTTTTTCACATAAGCGCCATCTATATGTTCGTCACTGAACTATTATGAAAGGATTTCCTCAGACGGTAGACTTTACTTTTGCTTTTTGCAATAACAAAATATAATTTTAGTTAGCGGTTAAACCGGTAGATGTAGCTTTTATAAGTTTCAAAACAATTATTTTAGTGCGGTTGTAATCATAGACTTGTAACAACTTCTTTATACTTATATAAAATTCTAGAAGCGACATTCTATCTTACTAATATTATAAATGTGAGTTTGTGTGGACGTTTGAATGTCATAATCAAACCGTAACGGCTAAACGGGTTTGCATGAAATTTGGTATAGATGTAGTCTTCAATCTGGCATACCACATAGGCTGCTTTTATGTAGATATCGCGCAAGCAAAACCACGGCTGGAATCTTGTATTATTATACTTATATTTGTGAAAGCAGAGTTTCTTCTTTAACCGACTTCAAAAAAGGAGGAGGTTCTGACTTGGTCGATTTTTTTTTTTTTTTTATGTAGGTATGTTTACTCATTACTCAAAGTCGCTTGAACCGATTTCAAAAAATATTTTTTTGGTTTTAAAGGGTGTACTTCCTAGGTGGTCAAATTTAAATTTTATCGAAATTGGCCAAGCGGGTTTGACTAACATTTTAACAACATTAAAAAGATGATATTTTAAGTATTCAATGAAGGTTTTCGTTCTAATTTTTAAAACGTAATTATTACTCAATCAAGCAATGACAGAACTGATTTCGATAAAATTTGGTTTACATAATAGATTCGAACCTTGCTATGTACCTATGACGGTACCAAGCGTACATACCCGCGGGCAGAAACAAGTAGATATATTAAAAAAACAAATCCCCAGTTAACCTTTTAACCTGGCAGCATCCTATCCTACATTTTTCTTTTGGAGCTGGTGCGACGGCTTATTTAAATCGTTCTTGGATCACTCAACTATATCACATATTTTTAGTATTGTTTATTATTATGTACATTTCTGTAAAGTATCTTAATAAATGTTATTAAATTCTATTGTAGTAAATCAGATATAAATAAACATTAAACAAACAAAGATTATTTATTCAATAAAATTACAAGGACCATTTTGAATCGTCTTCTTACGTGCTAGTGAATCTAGGTGCCGGTTCCTCCTAACCTCAGTTCAAAAAAAAATCCGGCAAGAAACTCGTCTGGTCTTAACACTTTTTTGCACAATCCTTGCCAATTTTGTTACGGATGCCGAGTCGAGTTGGAGCAGATTCATCCCAAGCTTTTTTTAAATTAGTACATACCTAAGTAAGTACATCTAACAGTTTAACTAAAATACAAGAATAAAACACTGAAAGCTCTCAAGAAAACCTACAAAAATATCTGATTATTATTTAATAAAATATATTATACAGCCTTCGCCTTATTAAGGAAAAATCTTTAATTGAGTCTCCCTTTGTACGAATAGAACAGATATATATAAATAGTGTATATAGAAGTATAAATGATGGAAGTAACATATAGGAAAATATAATATATTTGTTCGCATAGCACAGAGTTGAACTATATGTACTGCGACTTGATGGATTGTGTGTGCTGTGGAGACGACGTTTTGTATTTGATACTAAAAAAAAATATCATTCTCGTTTTTTGGGTTTTTATCATCTTTTCCATCATCAGATCCTCGCCAAACTTATATGGGACCATTTCTGAGGTAAACTTGACAATAAGTCAAGCCTTGAAGGTCAAGGCTTGAACCCATAAAGGTCGGACGGAACGCATCGTTGACAAAAAAAGTATGTATCGCAATTAGAGTTGTAAATGATATATGATATTGGTTATTTGATATCACAGATTTTTATATTCAACTCGTCTTTCCTGCGGGTCTTGTCGGCAAGGTCGAGAGGTTGGTGTGGGTACCTGGGAAGGCCTGCGCTATCAAACAGAATCCCAGGCAGAGTGACGTCAGTGGTGAGGAAACATCACCCACCTCAGCTTGCTGGAGTGGATCCATAAACGAAAGTTTTCAATTACAATTAACTGGTCTGTTACTTAATTTACTGACGCCACCTAAATCATCTTCAACAGATGAGCGAATGACAATGATGATGATGATATTCAGGGTTAAAACGCCGGTTTTCAGGTTTTTGTGAATATATATTATTACGTACCACGAAGGCAAAGCCGCGGTTAGAATCTATTCTTGAGTATATCTAATACATTTAAACGCAATTCTTGTATATATATATGTACATATGTATGTATATATATAATCTGAACCTCGGATTCGGAACAGCTCCAACGATTTTTATGAAAGCAGTATACAGGGGGTTTCGGGAACGATAAATCGATCTAGCTAGGTTTCGTTTTTAGAAAACGTTGTTTTATCCGTGTTTTATACGAGCAAAGCTACGTCATCCAGGTACGTACTTATATGCTAGCGAACGTATATGCTAGCGAAGCCGGGGCGCAAGCTTGTATTTACCTCTTCAACAAGTTTCGCGCGTTTATATCTTTTATACGTTAAAATAAGCTCTACGGCCTACGGCGTAGAGGCGTAGAGTGCTGTAGCACGAAATATTACTAAACATTTTTTTTCATTTTCTAGTATTAATTTAGCAAAGTTTTGTTAAAATATATTTATTTAGTAGACTTAATTATGTAAGTATATAATTTTACATTGCTTAGCTACCACGATCGAGAGTTTCGTACAGGAAATTGTTGGGCGTCTCATCAAAATGAAGCTACTCACGGAAAATTTGCTTGATTGTAATCAAGTGTAAAAATGGACCATGGATCCGGGACGGGATCTATTACTTCAAACTTAATTCCCAACAATTAATCTACGCGTTTTTGCGGGTAAACATATATTACGATTATGAAAGTTACCTACATTTATGAATACTTATGTTATTTAAGATTCTGTTCGAAATTGACTTACTTTGTATACCTATATGTTTTTATGTAAATAAACATCTCCAACCATGAAAAATGCTTTTTATTTGAAATTGAAATTTAAGTCTATCTAAGCTTTTATTTGTATAATTATTGTATTTTACAGCAAATAAACTGCGATTAGCGGCTTAGCGTGAAAACGCGAAAACTTAACAAACAATCATACACTATCGAATTACTCTGGACTGGACTGACGGATGGACGGATGGGGATGGGGCATATTCAATGCATATTCAATGCAAGGCATATAAAATGTTATTATAAAATGAATATAATTCCAAGGCTAATAATGCTTCGTTTTAAAAACTAAAAAGAAAACCGACTTCATTGAATGAAATTTGAGCTTATAATACATTTTTATTGGAAAGTAGATGTATTTTGTATATATATAATATGGGTAGGCCAAATAAACGCACTGCTCCAATGAGACATCGAGGTATCGGAGTAAACGAAAATATCATCGATGTATAAAATTTTTAGATTTTTGTTGGTTTATCAGCTCGACCGATATCGATAAAATTTAAATGGGACCACCCGCTTTCAAACAAAAAAAATAATTTTCCAAATCGGTTCAGGTGTTTTCGAGTAATCGGTGAACATACAGTGGTGGTCATATAATTAAGAAAGCTGATATAAAGGGAAGATTTTTTCAAACTAAGACGCAAAACTAATTGCAAGCAATTTTTTTTATTTCTCTCAGTATCGTAAAACTTTTCCATAATACCACTGTATTCATTGATACACATGATTAGCTAAATATAAATAGACAAACTTTTTACACTACTTCTAAACATAGTATTCCTATTTACTGGCTGGTCACGTAATTAAGAATGCTAAATAGTTTATACCTTTATTCAAATTTAAATAGAGAACACTCAGTCGATTTGTTACTGTTTGTATAATTTTGGCGCCATTTAGTGCTGTAAAAGATTAAAAGTGATTGATTCTTCTGAAAAAACAAAGGGAAAAAATAAAAGTTGTGATAAATCTACAAGGGAAGTAATAATAAAACTTCGCCGGAAGAATTGATCTTATAAAAAGACAGCCGACCATCTGCAATCTTCAAAAATGATGGTTTTCCACGCTGTAAAGCATTTTGCTACGTATCAAACTACTTCGAATGTTCCACGTGTACCTAAACAGAGAAAAACAACTCCTCGAGATGACCGAAACATCGTTCGTACGGCAAAACAAAATCCTTTTAAAAGGTCCAATAAGCTGAAAAAAGAATATTTTGGTGAAAACAACCCTTCAGCAATCTCAGCACGCACTATTCGAAGACGTTTGGTAGAAGAAATATTGCATTGTAGGATAGCAAGAAAGTTAAAGGTATGTTGAAACTTTGCCACAGACAAGCCCGGCTTGCATTTGCGAGAAAGTATGAAAACTGGACTGTGCGACAGTGGAAAAATGTACTTTTTTCTGACGAAACGAAAATAAACAGAGTACGTTCTGATGGAAAACGATATGTTCGACGTCCTCCGAATACAGCATTCGACCCTAAGTACACGAAAGTTACATTAAAGCACGGTGGTGGAAATGTGAAAATTTGGGGGTGCTTTTCAGGACATGGTGTTGGACCTGTAAAGTTGATAGAAGGTAACATGGATCAGTTCCAAAACAAAAATATACTGGAAGAAACAATGTTACCTTATGCTGAAGACGTTCTACCGGTTATTTTGACATTCCAGCATGACAATGATCCAAAGCACACTGCACGCACCGTAAAGGAATTTCTTACAGCGCAATCAGTTTCTGTCTTAGACTGGCCAGCTAACAGCCCAGATCTAAACCCAATAGAGAATCTGTGGTTCGAAGCAAAGAAAAAGGTTTCAAATACACAGTGTGGCAATTTAAGAGAGCTGTACGACGTTTTTTTAGAAGAATTGAACTCTATTTCTCTTGCGAAATGTCAAAAATTAATAGAGTCAATGCCTCGCCGGTGTAAAGCAGTAATTAAAAGCCGTGGATATGCTATTAACTATCAATTTTCGTTAAAAATGTATTAAATTGATTTTTAAATTTTCTGCGCTACATATTATGTGATTTTTTAAATGTAAGTGTCATACAAAACAATTCCCGAGCAGTTTAATATATCGTTCTTAATTATTTGTCCAGCTTCAGTACTATTTGAATGTGTTACTTTGGTAAAATAAATAAAATGTGAAAAAAAAATAGTTTGCGATTTTATTCTTTATTCCTAAGCCGTTGCTCTATTAATGTGGCTATTTTATAACATAACTAGTTGCTTCATCGTAGGTACATCTCTGTGTATGACACGATTTAAATAAAAAACTTCTATAACTTCAGATCGTTCTTAATTATATGACCACAACTGTACATAAAAAAAACGAAGAGATTCCGACGAATTGAGAACCTCCTCCTTTTTGATGAAGTCGGTTAAAAATAGCTTTATAACATTTTTGTGTGTTAGATTTTTTTTTTGTTTTTTTTTGTAAAGTGTTTGTGGTCAAACCAGCTGCAATGGCTGGACAGATTTGGGTGATCTTCGGAATCGGTATTGTTAATGACAAAATTACAGAAATGTACAAAATAATATACAATATACATATGTACTACTTATGAGAAGGTTGCGGGTTCGATTCCCGCTGCGGGACAAATGTTTGTATGATCTGCATGTATTTGTCTCGATTCTGGGTGTTTCTATGCATACCCATAACACAAGCTCTGCTTACTTTGGGGCCAGATGATGCTGCGTGAAATGTACGGAATTATTTATTATATATTTAATTATTATTTATGCACCATTTTGATATAATACTTTTTTATGTAAATGGATATACATATGTACTTGCCGATTAAAATTTTTTCTTTCCTGTGACTTTCCAGTGGTGTTTACTTTTTTTAAACGTAATTATTAAGTAGGTACAATGGGTGTGAAGCGAGTCATCATCATCATCATCAGCCCGTGTCAGGTCCCTGTTGGACATAGGTCTCTCCCATGGCACGCCACTTAGCTCGATCTTCGATCTCCTCATCCAAGTTTTGAAGTTTGTAAATTGTATAAATTAGATTTTTATAAAAGTATGTATAATAAATCCGTCTCCATAGCTCTCTATGTTCAGAACACACATACGAAGCCACGCTTCGTCTTAAGGACGACATATGAAGTAATTTTTTTCCAACTCTCCTGCAATCGAAAGCGGACCTTACAACAACGGAATACGACTCCAAATAGGTTTAGTCGCGAAATATTTTTTCCATTTCATATTTACGAATATGCCCCAAATTCCCCAAAAATTAGAACCGTGAAGGGGGTGGGGGGTGGGGTGGGACACACACACTCGTGTAGGCTGGGGGATGGGGATAGATAGTTTTAGAGGAAGAAATATTATGTTGTTCGTAGAAATCTGCGCGCGGGAGCTTATTGCGTTGATTTTTAATTGGATTTCTGATAAGATATGAAAAATATATTTGTGCCTTGTTAAGACCGTTCGATAAAGAATTCCGACTTGAGAGACCTTTGATTTGATTTCGAGCTTAATAAATAAATAAAAAATGCCGGATATTTCACACAGTATGATTTGCCCCCAAAGTAAGCAGAGCTTGTGTTATTACCACATGACTGATATATATACATATATGAATATATATATACTTTTTTATTTGTAAATTCTATACATAGACCCGAGAAAAATACTTGCAGATCATACAAACATTTGCCCCGCGGCGGGAATCGCAACCGCAACCTTCTGCGTCTCAGCCGGACCTTAGCCGGATCTTAGCCGGACTTAGCGCCACAGAGGCCGTCAATAATGACACGATTGTTAAAAGAAATCAATAATACTTCGGATATTTGCGACATGTAATCAATTCATGAATAGTCTAAACGTGTCATTACACTATCATCTGGGTTGGTCATTAAGTATTTGTAATTTAAATAATTACGTTTTAAAAACTAAAAAAAAACGGAATTTTTTTTTTTTTTTTTTTTTCAATTTTCCGAAAATCAATTTTTGAAATTCGTAAAAAACTGGAAAGTCATAGGAAAGCAAAATATCAACATTTTATTTTATCCAAGTGCATGACATATTTTTTTCAGTTTTTTTATTTGAAAACCTAACTACTAAACCGATTTTTGTGAAATTGATGTGGGACCAATCGGAAAGAATCCTTTCACATGAAATCATACATAAACATTTTTCATACATAACAAACATAAAAAAAAAACTTAAAAAATTCAGTCAAATTGAGAACCTCCTCCTTTTTTGAAGTCGGTTAAAAAAACATTAAAAATATCACCAGCTTATGCCCGCGGCTTCGTATGCGTGGTACCTACATAAAAAAGTATCCTTTGTCCTACCCCAGAATACAATCTATCTCAAATAATATGAATGAATGAATAAATGAACGAATGAATGAATGAAAATTCTTTATTGTACACCTTAAAATGTATTATAACAACATAGAAAAACACCCAGACTCACGCCAATACTTGCAGATAATACAAGCAATTGTCCCGCGTCGGGAATCGAACCCGCAACCTTTTGCATTTCTGCCGGGTCTTGGCCCACTGTACCATAGAGGTCGTCATTTTGGGTACATTTTACGCAAAGTCGCGGGAAACGCTAGTTTTACAAACTAAGGGATCTTTTAAAGGCTCCATTGTGTCGCGACAATTTTTTTATAGCCTTAAAAATAAACACAAGAAATATTAATACATATTTAACAGTCCTCAATCTATTTTCATTCCTATATCGTTAGTGGTAAGGTTGGAATTGGTTTAAATGCCTTACAATTACATATAGAGAAAGACCAATATACAGACGCTAGCTTTTTAAGATTAATACAATACAGTATGGAAATGTATATATTATGAATATATGCAGGAAATAATAATATGGAAGCAAAAACCAAAATATTTTATTTATTTATTATGCTACGAGTTGAAGGGTCGAGCTACATAACATCGCTTGCTTCATCTTGGGTATGACATTTTAATTTTATTTATTATGACATTTTGACATGATATATCTAACTTTACTCAAATAACTTTAACTCAAATAAAATAAATACATATATATAGGTGGACAATGCACATAACACCATCTAGCCCCAAACTAAGCATAGCTTGTATTATGGTGAAAAGATGACAGATAAAATACTTATAAAGTATCATAAGTATGTATTTAAAAATATATGAAATACATGCTTCTGATATTTTACTTACCCAGACACAGAACAAACACCTAAGTTCATCACACATATGTTTATCCTGGGAGGAAATCGAACCTACTGCGCAGAAGGCAGAGCTGACCAACTGAGCTGACAGGCCAGTCCAGAAACAGAAAAACTCACATATCATGGTAAATATCTCGTTTTGACTGAAAATTAATATCCATGTTTTCAGTAAGGAGTTTAAAAGATTCGATTATAAGAAAACTAGCAACCTGAAAAAAAAAACTAAAAACCCCGACTTCGCACGGGTGAATACATAAACCTACCTCATGTTTAATTCCGTTTATTGTTGAAAACCGTATGAAAATAAGTTCTGTTTACTGTAAAATAATATGAGCGCTATGTTTGATTCGTAAGGCGGCCAAAAGTAATCTCCCAGTTTATGTTACGTACTGCCCAGTCGATGACGTAACTTCAGGAAGCGTTTACGGTTGGTAAAACGTTTTTTTGATTAAGGCTACTTTTAATTATTTGGGATTTAGGTTTTTCCTAGTGTTAGTGAATCCAGACGTTCAGGTTATTTCAACACTAATTAACTGAAAATCACTTTGCATGTCATAAATTGCATTTTTGCGTAATTTTACGTTTTTGTAAAACATAACATATTTTTTTGAAGTGATAACTTCTTGTGGGAGGGTAAACTGCTTCGTTACGTAACGCGTTACAGCGCCAGTCTGCCTGGCTTATCTTTCTCTTACGCATACGGCAGCGGTAGGCAGGCTCTTCCTCTCTCACTGATTAGTTTAAGTTATCACTTCTGTCATGCGTCCCGACACGCACACATTTTTTTTTTAATTTAATCTAAGATTTACAGTTATTAAGTCGGTTAAAAATAAAAACCAATTTACACAAAGAACTACAATAACACTAAATTTATTTTTAATATAATGTGTCCATCAGTATAAAGTATAAACACATAAAACGTTTTTAATGTGATATCATTGTGAGTTTATTTTGACATACATAATATCTGCATCATTTATGAAAAAAAAATTTTTTTTTGTACGTACTAAAGTAAATTATCTTGCTTTTTATTTTTCTAATTTTTATAGATTTTCTAATTTTAATATTATATAAAGACTAGACTATAATATACTATTGCATTGGGTGTGCTGACGCATGCTTTATGCACGTTGCACCCAGCGTAGACCCTCTACGACTCGTAGCATGATAACTGATAATGCTGACTACTTTTTACGTTTTAGATTTTTTGAATAATATTTTACCATCACGAATTCACTACCCTTAAAATATTTGGGGGTTGTAAGGGGCAAGTCTGCAAGGTAAGTTTTACTTATAAAGACTGTATTATGTATTGTAAGACTTATTAAAATACATCGATATATAATAATAATATAATAATCCCGGACATACAGCATGATTTGGCTCCAAAGTAAGCAGACCTTGTGTTATGGGTACCACGTGACTGATATACTACTTGTATACAATTTTTTTAATACATTCTTAATATATATGTATAGAAACACCCAGACCCGAGACAAATACTTGCAGATCTTATAGACAATAGTCCCGCGGCGGGAATGGAACCCGCCACCTTCTGCGTCTCATCAGGTTTTGTCCACTGCGACACAGAGGTTGTCAGAGGTCGTCATATGTCAAGATTGTACTGTTCAGAAGTTGAACTTTATATGTGTGATCATTGGACGTGCCTTTGACTACCCCAACCATACATCAGGGTCACTATAGAACGAATGCATTGAAGGTCTTGTGGTAGAGTCTGTGGTAGAGTCCGCCTTTCATTCCTAAGGTCGTGGGTTCGAATCCATTCGTGCACCATTTGGTTTTTCTGATCGAAAAATGTATTTACAGTATATCAGTATTCTAAACGGTGATGAAAAACATCGGCATATCGAACCTAGAAAATTCGAAGACGCACCAAGTGCACGAAAACCTCTGAGGCGCTCTTTAATCCTTTCAACACACTGGTTCGTACTAGTAATCTTCTTCTTATCGTGTCACTAGTTATTTCTAACCAGTGTGGTGAAAGGATTAAAGTGCGTCTCAGAGGCTCCTTTCGTGCTCTTAGGTAAGCCTTAATGTAAGCTCTCGACCTTGCCGACAGGACCCGCAGGAAAGACGAATCAGTACATGCGGTGTCGGTTCGGTTGCAGCATAACGGCTGGCAACGAGCCGGGTTTGTTACATGTTATCCTTCTCTATTGCTAGCTTTTCTGTTAGTCAACAGGGGTAACCCCCAATAATTTAAAGACAATCGCAGTTGTCTCCATCATCAGTCTCCATCATCAGTCTACCATGCCTGGGGGTTAGAGTGGTAGTACTATTTTTATTTTAACAATAAAACTCTATGTGACGTCGAATTTTAAATTAGGGTCGTTGGTATAAGGGAGGGTTTTGTAGGGCAGTGTGGGGCCATTAAGTTAGCGAATAAATTTTCTTTGCATCAATTATGAATATTAATTTAGACTTAGTGCATTAGTTGTTACACAGCAGTGTGGTGAATAGATGTAAGTGCGCCTCAGAGGCCTCGCGGCTCTGGTACAAGTAGATACGTAAATATCATAATATTTTGTATTTTTTTTTGTATTAGTAACTGTTAATTTTTGTATAGCACCTTGGTTCTGTTTTTGTTTATCCTGTCTACCCAAAGGTTGCTTGGAAGAGATCGCTTTTATAGCGATAAGATCACCTAATGTACAATTATTAACCGACTTCAAAATAAGGAGGTTTTCAAGTCGGTTTGAATTTTTTTGTTACCTTATACTTCGAAATGTATGAACCGATTTGAAAAATATTTTTTGATATGAAAGTATATAAACTTTCCGATTGATCATAGAAATTTCATCAATATCGGTTCAGTGGTTTGGTTTTTAAATGAAAATAACTGGAAAAAATATGTCAACAAACAAAATCAAATTTTGTATTTTTAACCGACTTAACACACACACAAAAGGTTCTCAATTCGCCGGAATTTACAGACTACTCACTCTGGAAGGCTACAAAAAATATGAAACAACCCAATATCCAAATTCCACCAATAAAAATTGAACACGGAAAGTGGGTCGTAAGCAAAGAACAAATAGCCAATCGGTTTGCAGAGCACCTAGAAAGTATTTTTAAACAAAACGAAGGAATAACACTCGAGCCAACAACATACAAAATTGTAGAATTAGATGAATTAATATATATAAAGCTTGTGTCACCAAAAGAAGTAAAGCGAGAAATCAAACGGAATATAAATTCAAAGAAATCTCCTGGATTTATATCAGGAGAAATACTCCACAACCTTCCAAGAAAAGCTTTGGTTAAGTTAACCAACCTCTTTAATGCCGCGCTGAGGCTTACGTGCCAGACTTATAGAAAGTTGCTGAAGTTATCATGATAGCCAAGCCAGGAAAACCACCTCATGACACAACATCATATAGGCCAATTTCTTTGCTACCTGTAATATCCAAACTGTTCGAAAAGTTATTACTAAAAAGACTCAAACCTCTTATAGAAAAAAATAATCTTATCCCAGAGCATCAGTTCGGTTTCCGAGAAAAGCACTCAACCATAGAACAAGTACACCGAATCACCAATCTGATAGAAAAAGCTCTTGAAGATAAAAAAGTCTGTTCTACTATCTTTTTAGATGTAGCACAGGCTTTTGATAAGGTGTGGCATAAAGGCCTTGTAATACAACTAAGACAAATGTTACCTAAATCATACGCAGACATACTTAAATCATATATAACAAATAGAGTATTTAGAGTAAGGCAAGACGATGCCTGCTCTGATATTAAAGATATCAAAGCTGGAGTACCGCAGGGAAGTGTGTTGGGCCCGATCCTGTACTTGCTTTACACCTGTGATATTCCTGAACTAAGAACCAACACCATTGCAACATTTGCTGACGACACAGCTATAATGGCTTTTGGAAGCACTCACGCAGAAGCCGCAGAAAAGGTTCAAGTAGCTGTCAATAAAATCCATAACTGGACAAAGAAATGGCGTATTAATCTAAATGAAACTAAATCAGTTCATATAAATTTTACAAATAAGAAAGAACAATATTGTCCAATATATATAAACAACAGGTTACACCATACAAAAATACAGCAAAGTATTTAGGAATGACTCTTGACGCAAAGTTGCGCTGGAATGCACACGTCAAGAAGAAAAGAGTTGAGCTAGAAATACGCTTCAAATAGATGTACTAGCTGCTTGGACGAAACTCCGCTCTGTCAGTGCACAATAAGCTATTATTGTACAAGCAAGTCCTGATGGCAATTTGGACCTATGGAATTCAGCTGTGGGGCTGTACCAAAAAGAGCAATATCCATATAATCCAAGGATTCCAAAATAAAGTTCTTAGGGAAATAGTGAATGCCCCCTGTTACATAAGAAATGACGATCTCCATAGAGACCTCAGAATAGAGTTCGTCGATAAGGTAATACAAAAGTTTGCAGAAGCTCACGAACAGAGGCTTCATCACCATGTGAACGTCGAGGCATTCCAGCTCCTCGACATCACGGACATAGTAAGCAGGCTCAAACGGAAAAAGCCATTTGAGTTAGTGTAGTTTAACAAAAGTGAAGTGCTAAGTAACTACATAAAAACACAAGAAAAAAGTGTCTTCCCCTTAACTAGAGACTGTAAGAAAAGTGCTATTGGACACATTCTTAGTATAATTTATTTTATAAAATTATGTCAAAACAAAATTACTCATTAGCTTATTTGGCTAGATTGTAATATTATTTAGCGCATGATCAATATTGTGCACTAAAATAACAAAAAAAAAAAAAAATTCGCCGGAATCTTTTTTTTTTATGTATGTTCACCGATTACTTAAAGACGCCTGAACCGATTTGAAAAATTATGTTTTTGTTTCAGAGGATACTTCCCAGAAATTTAAAAAAATTGTATACATTACTGATATTATATTTCTATTCTTTCTTCTCTGTTTTCTTTGTGTTCAATAAAGTGTTAATTTATCTATCTCAGATATTAGTAGCTCTGCCTTCTATGTTGTAGGTTGTGGTTTCGGTTTCCTCCCAGGTCATACATTTGTGTGTGATATTGATGTTTGTTTTGTGCCATGGTGTTATTAAAATAACATGTAATTGTTTAAATACTTACTAAAAGTACAAAGTACTGATAAAGTACTTACTAGCTGCTGCCCGCGGCTTCGCACGCGTGTTACCTACCTAAAAAGTAGCCTAAGTCCTTCTCCAAGGTGACAAAATTTACACCAAAATTCATCAAAATCGGCTCAGCGGTTTTGGCGTGAAAACGTGACAGACAGACAGACAGAGTTACTTTCGCATTTATAATATTATTATTAATATATAGTAGGGATTCTATCAGTCACCTGGTCACCATAATACAGGCTATGTTTATTTCACTTTCAAAACTTTCGTTACTATACATTTTGATAAACACGGGCTTTACTCTCGTATTATTTTGTCGATGGAGGCACCGACATTGTTTCGATTCATCTAGAGAATCTTCATCAGAGTGAGTTTGATCCGCGGTCCGCTCGTTGCCGCTCGAGTTCGCACGGTGCCTCCATCGACAAAATAATACGTGAGTAAAGCCCGTGTTTATCAAAAAGCTATGTTTAGGTTAGGGCTAGATGGTGTTGAGTCCATTGTCCACCAATACTTATTGACCGAGCGAACGCAAAGCGCGAGTCTCCGTTTCAGCTTAGGCTATAGGTTGCATTTCTCAACCGATTCTCGTGAAATTTTGTTAGCAGGTTCTATAACTATATAGAATTATTTTGTCGATTCAGTTTTTGGAAATTTTTTAAAATGTCGGAGAGATGTTTACGATTTGCACAACTTAGTGTATTTTTTTGACCATTTATTCTATAAAAACATAATTAGTTAACGTGAGGTTAAGGTATTGTTTTTCCTTGTTATTTTAATATATTCATAACTTGTCACTAATTCTTTAAAATCAGTGTGGTGAAAGTATTAATGAGGCTCGGATGACCTCGGTGGCGTAGTTGGTCAAGGCCCGGCAGAGCCGCAACTCCTCCTAAACGGCTGAGTCCAATCGTTTAGGAGGAGTTTAATAACAAACACACGCACAGAAGATTTATATGTATAAAGATTTTAATTTGTACCTAAAACAATATGAATTTTAATGGTAAATTCAAAAATACATTTATATTTCCGGTTTCGAGTTTTCTATACTAATATTATAACGAGGAAAGATTTGATTGTTTGTTTGTATTGAATAGGCTCTGAAACTACTGGACCGATTTGAAAAATTATTTTACCGTGGGAAAGCTACACTATCCCCGGGTGACATAGGCTACTTTTTATCCCGCGAAAATTGGTTTGTCCGGGAAAAATCTCCAACGCAGGCGAAGCTGCGAGCGGACAGCTAGGAGGTAATAAAGTTGTAATATAAAAATCACAAGTCGCGATATCGTGTCTGGTTCTTATCGTGTTAGTAGTTGTTTCGCACCAGTGTGGTGAAAAGAATAAAGGGTGCCTCAGTGGCTTCTTTGGTCAATATCGTTAATAATAATATAAAAATATGTCTTATTATGATTGTTTTCATTTAACTAATATTATAAATGCAAAAGTACCTTCGTTTTTAAAAATCAACAAAAATCAAATTTATATAAATGAAGTCGGTTTTCTTTTTAGTTTTTATTAAGTAATTATTAGTACTTTAACTTTTAGAAGTGAAAACTTCTTTAGAATCGTTGTGATTCGAAAGTCGATGAAACGAAAAAGCGACAGTAAAAAGAGACAGACACATAAATTCATAAGATTTTACGTGGGAGAAAATGAGATAGGAAGCATTATACAGTGTTTCTTATATTCGTGGTTCTAAAATTTTTGAAGCTTTCACTTCACGTGTGAATTGCACACATGTTTTTTTTTTTGAAATTCCACAGGATGACATATATTTACCAGTTAACTAACTAATATTATAAAAGCGAAAGTAACTCTGTCTGTTTGTTACGTTTTCACGCCTAAACCGCTGAAGCGATTTTGAAGAAATTTGGTATATGGGACTTTAGAGAAGGACATAGGCTACTTTTTATGTTGGTACCACGCGTTTGAAGCCGCGGGCAGCAGCTAGTAGAGTTATAAAGATTACCTTTGGTCGTCTTGGGAAGCAACCATTGCACTATTTTCTCGAGTTATTTCCGATTTTGTTAGTAATTTTGGTGTTTTTATTTAAACTAGTGGTCGCCCACTGGTCGAAGTTCGACCATAATTAATTAATAATTTATGTATTTTTTATGCATAATTTAAAAATAATATTAGCATTCTGCACTCCTCTATATAAACTATAAGTGTCAGACATATCACACTCCTCCGTCCGCGCAATTTTCGTAAAAAGAGGTACAAAGTTTTTACTTCACGTATTAATATATAGATAGATCTGGAGTTATTGCAGGGTGTAAATAATTGGAATAAAAGCTTCAAATAATCCGTATATCTAATATAAATCATCTGTGTGTGTAGTTAAACTCCTGATTGGCTGGACCGATTTTAATGAAAATGTTGTGTGTGTTCAAGTGGATTCGAGAATGATTTAGGTTTACAATTAGATTTGTTCATTTTAAGAACACACGGACGAAGTCGCGAACTGGACAGCTAGTTTTTTATGAATATACAACTTATACAATTTATAAAAAAAAATTAATGATGAACGACAAGATACGACTTTGTGACATAGGTACTATAAACAATATAAACACTTGACACTGGCAAAATTTACATTATTCTGACACATGCCATTAACGATGGAGAATAATAAAAAAAGTTGAAATTCTAACGGGAAACTTTAAAACGACATTAATATCCATCATTTTAAAACAAAAAACTGTATTTTAGCAAAAACCCCGGCCTACAGGGTGGTTTAAAAATCGAATCAACCCCCGTCCTTGGGTAGAAGGCGCTGCCGTCAACACATAAATCATATTTCTGGAGAATTTTTAAAAGTCCTATTGCTTTCGCGTATTTGCCATGTACTCCCCCCCGGGGGGTGGGGGCGTGTGTACTTACCCCCCCGTTTCCTAGTTCAGAGAGTATACAGGGTGCGTACGGTTTGGTGCGTGGCGGCCTTGAGAACTCGTGATGGATAGGGAGTGTTATTGTTATTATGAATATAACACAAGAATGTACAGAATAATACTAATTATTATATATATCTTCATAAGGTTAAGTATCGCGAGATACAAATAAATAATGCCGGACATTTCACACAGCGTCATCTGGCCCCAAAGTAAGCAGAGCTTGTGTTATGGGTACCACATGACTGATATACTACTTATATACTATATTTTTTACATGCATAATATTAAACCTAGAAATACCTAGACCCGAGATTTATACTTGCAGATCATACAAACATTTGTCTCGCGGCGGGAATCGAACCCGCAACCTTCTGTGTTCAGCCGGATCTTGGCCCTCTACGCCACAGAGTTCGTCACATATCTTCGAGATATATATAGAAACGCAACGAAAGCTCGTTCTCATTTTCTTGTGGCGCCATCTAGTATCAACCATATGTGAAACAGTTAAGTTACCGAAAGACAAGCCGAACTAGTGTGGTGAAAGAATTAAAGTGCACCTCAGAGCCTCTATTCAGGTCACAGAATCTATAGCAAGTTGCGCCACAAACAATCAATTATATAGGTACTTGCTGCTGCCCGCGACTTCGCACATATGGTACCTACATAAAAAGTAGCCTATGTCCTTCTCTAAGGTCCCATCTATCTCTATATCAAAATTCATCAAATTCGTTTCAGCGGTTTAGGCGTGAAAACGTAACAAACAGACAGACAGACAGAGTTACTTTCGGATTTTTAATATTAGATAGATATAATCCAAGGCATCCAAATGTTGCCTGATTGAGATCGCTTTCAGCGATAAGGCCGTCCATTGTACAACTTTATTGCTAATTGTTTATTTTTGTATGTTCTCTCTGTGTATAATAAAGCATTAATCTATCTATATAATATCTTTGAAATGATACGACGAGTTATTACCTACACAATATAATTAGTTTTCTTCTGATGTTAATTAAGGACTTTTATTAAATAAAGATTGGTTATGAGCGTATACTGAAGCCGTATAGTGAAATCAATTGAAAAACAAATTAAAAAATAATAAAAGTTCGCGAGTAATTTGAGAGCACTCTGTATAGCGGTAAGGCGCTGTAGGAGCGAGGGCGGTGCGCCTGGTACAGTATACCCCACGACGGGCAGATAAAACACGTATTTTGATGTCTAATATTAATTTGGTTTTAGTTTAAATATAATTGGTTGAAAATAATCATCACTTACATTTTTAATTGCTACTTTATAATATCGTTTCTTAACTTTGATTTCTATGTAACTGTGTAATAAAAATATAACCTTTCCTTCTTATAAAAACGTAATTAGCAGCGATTGTGTCTTTGATCTCGTGATCTGTCCTGGTCATTGTAATGTGAAATGAAAACATATTTTAACAATACATTAGCTAATATGTCATAAACACGTAATTAGCTATTGTGGAGTTAAAATCCGTTGCGATCATTATTTATTTAAATTACAAGGATAGAGCATACTCGACTAAATAATTATAAATTAAATTGTTTAATTGATAGAAGGTAGCATTTCGAAAATACAAAATACTGTATGTTACATTATGTTATGCTAATGTATGATAAGTATACAAATGCATTATCATTATTCTGAAATAAACAAGTAATAACACTGTGCAATATAATAAATGAAATTATTCAAGCGAAAATAATATCTGGTGGAAACCGGAAATGTAAAGTGATTTGTCTGTGTATCCGGCGCGTACTACGCCCGCACACATGTGGTGGGTACTAGGAAGAAAGCTGAAGAAAAAATGAGGGAGAAACGAAAAACTAGAGCGGGACGGAAAAGTGGGCGAAAAACGAAAAATTTCGCCCCCCCCTCACCCCGCTGTCTCCCCACCCCCCCGCGCCATCCACGCACACACGCAGGGGGAGGGACCCAGCAGTCTTGACACTTTACTTATTTTGAAAAGTGAAAGGTCAAACTTTTTTTTGTTTTTGAAATAATTCTTGTGGGATATCTGTTTTTTTATATTGTTCAATGGCTCAGTTCATATTAAAAGGAATATTGGTAATTTTGTGTTTAACAAAATATCTAGTTAAATAAATAACTATTTTTTTTACTTTTTAATTTGGTAGATACTGAAATAATGAAATGTCTTTTCAATGTCCACCGATTAAAAATGTGGTAATGCATTTTTATTCGGTGTAAATGTAGATTTTTTAATTTAATATTTAAGTGCCTAATTACATAGAAAAACAGAATATTTCATATTTTTCCTAATAAGCGTTTGTTAAAAATATTGTTTTAGCAAACTTAACTATGGAAGTATATTTTTTTCCGTCGCTGCATCGGCTCGATATATTAAAATTGCCAACTCACATAAAATCTTAAATTCAGCGCCATAAAGCCTATTTTACGACGCGTAAATCAATAGAAAGTTTCTGGATATCAGCGAATTTTCCGGTTATCAAGTATCAAGACTGCCAGATCCCTCCGAAGGCTATTGTAGCGTGTTTTTATACCCAAAAATTTTAACTCAGTAGGCGCCCGAACTCAGACGCGCCACAACGTTTTTATTAACAATATATATTTATATTTCGTTTCAATTTACAAGTTTTCCACGGTTGATAATTTTAATATTTTTATACCGATTTATACAACAGTGTTTATATATAGGAGTACAAACGGAAACAAAGTATAAAGTTACCGAAGTTTCGCTAAAAGGCGGTTCGCGCTCTGAAAAATTTAAATTTGACGTTTCAATTCCAACATGGCGGCCCGTGTGTCTGTTTGTTTCGCCGGGTTCGTCGACCTCCAGTAGGATGATCAGTTTCCCGGACATTTGACATTTGCTCTATCCGTAAGTAGTTTTTACTATTTAAATTAATTATTATATATAAATTTTATGAATGCGTGTAACGTAATACCAAAAGCACGCACACACCGCCATTGTTTTATGATGCTATACACTCATAAACCAAATTAGAGGAACGATAGTGACCTATCGTAGTAAGTATTGATTTCTTTCCCTCATTCTGTTAAATTTCATTTATTGGGGGAGCGACCGTTGACCGTATACTGCCTATTATGTTATCTGTACAGATAAGCGTGGTATAGCTCAGTCATTCCAAAGTTTCTTATAAATAAATAATGCCGGACATTTCACAGTGTCATCTGGCCCGAAAGTAAGCAGAGCTTGTGTTATAAGTACCACATGACTTCTTCTTCTTCTTCTTCTTATCGTGTCACTTATTTCTAACCAGTGTGGTGAAAGGCTCCTTTCGTGCACTCAGATAAGCCTTAATGTAAGCTCTCGACCTTGCCGACAGGACCCGCAGGAAAGACGAATCAGTACATGCGGTGTCGGTTCGGTTGCAGGTGCATACCGGCTGGCAACGAGCCGGGCTTGTTTTAAGTTTTCTTTCTCTATTGCTAGCTCTTCTGTTATTCAGCAGGGGGACTAATCCCCAATAATTTGAAGACTATCGCAGTTGTCTCCATCATAAGTCTCCAAGCAGACCACATGACTGATGACACATGACTTAGAAACCTAGAGCCAAGACAAATACTTGCAGATCATCCCCCCGCGGAAGGGATTGAACCCGCAACCTTTTGCATCTCAGCCGGGCATTTATCCTCTACGTCGCAGTGGTCGTCAAATCAACGAAGTAACGCTCTGCGAGGTCAATCCTTGGATGGTTGGCTGCAGTGGCTTCATCTGGCGGCTTCCGTGCTTGGGAAAGCACATTAAGGTCCTGGCTTTTTAAAAGCGGAGGCCTTTGAGTGGCCTGAATTGTTGTCATTAAAGACCTATCAAGAAATTTAAAGCATACATAAAAGGTAGTCTTTTGAAGACACCTATTATAATATAAATGACTATATTATTGATAAGAATGCATGGCCTCATGTCGCTCTGCCCTCAGACAGTTAACCGACACACTTGATATGTATGAGTAAATTTTTCGTAGTTAAGGTAGTTAAGACGAGTTTCTTGCCGGTTCTTCTCGGGCTTGGGTTAGAAGGAATTGGCACCTAAATTCGCCTAGCATGTAAGACGTTTCAAAGTGATCCTTGTGATTGTATTGAATAAAGTATCTTTTGACTTTGCATTTGAGACATTGCATGCCTCACTAGAGTAGAATACAAATATCTACTATTTAATAATAACTATATCTAATACACAATGTACTTCAAGCAATAAATTAACTTTGAATCACTCTGGCTTATTATCTTCGTCAGCAAATTTGGACATTGACTTATACGAAATAGAAGTGTCGATGCAATAATTCAAATCTTTTTATTTCGGATTTCTTAGATCCATAGAGGTTAGTAGCACATATACATAGAACAAAATGGAGTTAGTAAGACAATAGTATAATAGGTATAAATAAATAAATAATCCCGGACATTTCACACAGCATCATCTGGTCCCAAAGTAAGCATAGCTTGTGTTCTGGGTACCACACGACTGATAGAATACTTATATACTTTTTTTGTAAATACATACATATTATACATAGACTAAAGACCCGCCCCGGCTTCGCACGGGTGCAATGCTGATACTAAAAATATACTATAGAATGTCTAATGTGATTAGAAACCTCTAAAATTTTCAGTGTTTCTCTACTATATTATACAAGTAATATACATATAAACCTTCCTCTTCAATCACTCTATCTATTGAAAAAACCACATTAAAATCCGTTGCATAGTTTTAAGATCTAAGCATACATAGGGACAGAAAGACATCGGGAAGCGACTTTATTTTGTACTATGTAGTGAAACACCCAGATCCGAGACAAATACTTGCAGATCACACAAACATTTGTCATTTGTTTTGCAACTTTCTGTGTCTCAGCCAGACCTTAGCCCACTGCGCCACAGAGGTTGTCAAATAAGAAGTAAAAAAGAAGCTGACGCTGGTTAACAGAGCGATCTCCAGAGTACCGAGCAGTTTTCTGAGATCACCTTACGTACCAGCCTTGCCCACATCGGCGACGACTATCCGGTATAGTTTTCAGGATGCTGTTGTAACTGTCTCGAACTCTACGGATCAGGGATGCAGATTTCTTGCGAATAAGTGCTTCAAAGCCTTCAGTTTGGTATTCAGCAAACATCCCTGAAGCACTGCAGAAGCGAGGCAGCCCCAACATCATAATAATTATGTCCTTTATAACATACTAGCTGCTGTCCGCGGCTTCACACGCCTGGTACCTATTAAAAGTAGCCTATGTCCTTCTCCAAGGTCCCATCTATATCTATACCAAAATTCATCAAAATCGGTTCAGCGGTTTAGGCGTGAAAACGTGACAGACTGACAGAGTTACTTTCGCATTTATAGTATTAGTAGGGAAGTAGGGATTAGTGTTTTCGTGCGTTTCACGAAATCCGCTGGCTGTTAAAAGATACCATAAAACAATAAATAAATATTAATGGACATTTATAATTTAATTTTATTTATATCTATGTATAATATGTATGTATTTACAAAAAAAAAAGTATATAAGTAGTGTATCAGTCATGTGGTACCCATAACACAAGCTCTGCTTACTTTGGGGCCAGATGATGCTGTGTGAAATGTCCGGGATTATTTATTTATTTATTATTTATTTATTTCACACAACACTATCTAGCCCCAAACTAAGCAAAAATTTTATTACGGGAACCAGATGGCTGATAGAATACTTATATATTTTTAAATACATACCTATGATATTTTATAACACACAGACACAAAACAAACACCTGTGTCATCACACAAATGTATATCCTGGGAGGGAATCGAACCATCAACCTACAGCGCAGATGCTACTACTAACTGAGCTGACAGATTCAACCTAAAATAAAACTTATATATATAATTCTAAAGTTTAAATTCATTTTACCACAGTGCGTCACTTACTCCTTTTCTTTACTCGATACTAACTGCGCTTGATAACAAGTTCGTCAAATACAAAGATCATGAGTTTAATGCGCTCACCGACTGGAAGTGACCCAAACTTATCCGTTGCCGGGGGCGTAGCGGTTCTCAACAAGACTTGTTTACCGGAGAATTTATCTTGGAAAATAAAATTGCGAGTTAATATGCGAAATAAAAGAAAGCAAACTGATGACTTCACTTAAGTCAAAGAAGAACGCAGTGAAATCTGCAAACAATTCTCACAAATGATAGCCATGATGACTTCAATAAAACAGGACCAAATAGATTTATTGGAAAAAGTCTCTGGTGATATTGAGACCATCAAAGAACAGATCGCCGACATTAGAGATGTAACTAACAAACTCTCTAAAGAGCAAAATGCCATGAAATCAGATATACACCACATAAAAATATCAAACGTAGAATCAGCAGAAAAAATTGAAAAGCTTAAATCGGAAGTCACTATCCTTAAAACAAAATTCCTCTCAAAATTATTCACTGAAAACACGCTAGAAAATTTGGTAACAGAAATAAGAGAACGAGAAGAGAGAAGCAAACACATTATAGTAACAGAAGTCCCAGAACCAACCGGTGACAGCAAAGATGAAAGGAACCATTTAGACACAGAAGGAATCCTAAAAATAACGAAAATCGTGAATCTTGACTGCTGTGTACCTGTACACATTTTGCGACTTGGAAAATACAACCCAATCAAGAACCGTCCCATAAAGATCTGCTACAAATCCCAAGAGGCAGCATTAACCATTTTGCGTAATAGAAATAGAATGATAACGGATACGATCAAGATATTCTCAGATCAAACGCCACATCAACAAGCGAATCTGAGAAATCCAAAGAGGAGCTGAAGCGGCGAAGCGATAAAGGTGACAAGGACCTTACCGTAAGGTATATAAAAGGCGTCCCGGAAATCACCACAACTATTCCATAAATATAGAAGTTACATAAACTATTCAAATGAAGCAAATATCTACCAACTACGAAGATATCGGGTCTGGGTATTTCTATGTATAATATGTATGTATTTAGAAAAAAAAAGTATTTATGTAGTATATCAGTCATGTGGTCATAACACAAGCTCTGCTTACATTGGGGCCAGATGATGCTGTGTGAAATGTCTGGTATTATCATTATCATTATATTACAAAGAAGATGAAATATTGTAATGTGAAGTTCGACAAACTCATTGTGTTATAAATAATTCACAAAAACTATACACATAGGTCAAATCAGTGAAAACTTTAAAAAATACTTAAATTATATACCTACCCGTTAGGTCAAAGTAACTAGGTATTCTTCACAAAATGATTAATTGTACTTTTTTGCATGCCACTTCCAGTTGTCTACGCTCCGCGTCATACTCGAGCGCATATTGTTTAAATTTAGAACTACCTACATTTTGTTAGTTAATAAATTAATAGATTGAGGTTAGTTTTAGTTTAGTCCTAGTTTTTGTTTATAATTTTGTTTTTCTCATGTAAATGAATTTATTATTATGAGATATAAAGTATCTTAAACCAGACTGGCCAGTCAATGACAGGCCAGTCAATGAAAACTAAATTGTAATTTTATACTCATAAATGACTAGCTTTTGACGCGGTTTGGCACACGTGGTCCCAACAATGTCCATTTCAATTATTTTTATATTTTTTGATACAAAATATATCAAAAAATATAAAAACACTAGGATTTTTACATTATACCTAGATAAATAAATGAGATTCATTATTATTTTTAAATTGTCACTAGTTATTAGAACCAGTGTGGTGAAAGGATGTATGTGTACTTTCGTGCTCTGAAAAGATCCATTGATTATGTAGCTTATATCTAACTTTACAAATAACTATACGCTTGTTGAAATTCGGTAAAAAATCTTGACTAATTTATTTATTGAATAATTTTACATAAATTGAATTGAATTTGAATTAAATTATAATTGAATTAAATAGTATTTGAACTAATAAAAAAATTGGTTGTCTGTAAAGTCGGTTTACATTTTTTTTTAGCAATCGAAAACATCTAAAAAATCAAGCCTTAGTTACAATGGTTTGGAAATTCCTAGTAACAAAGGTATTTCAATGCAAAATTGTCGAGACCGCAATGTAATTATCAATAATAGAAGTTTCTCACATATTGTATTTATATAAAACTAGCGACCCGCCCCGGCTTCGCACGGGTGCAATGCTGATACTAAATATATTACAGAATGTCTTAACTTACTACTAAGAGATAAACATATACCATATTTTTTGTAGACCTATTTAAGTTGTACAATCATATCATCATATCATCATGATTGATCAACAATGTGTTTATTTACGACATCACATTAGAAAACTCTAAAATTATCATTGTTTCTCTTCTATATTATGCATATATTATATTATATTATTATATAAGTATGCATATACTATATTATATTATATTATATTATACATATAAACCTTCCTCTTTAATCACTCTATATATTAAAAAAAAACGCCGCATCAAAATCCGTTGCGTAGTTTTAAAGATCTAAGCATACATAGGGACAGACAGACAGCGGGAAGCGACTTTGTTTTATACTATGTAGTGATATAATTACGTTTTAAAATCTAATAGAAATGCTGTCAATCGGTGAAGAAAAACATCACTTGAACTAGAAACAAATCGGTTCAATGACAGGTATTTGAAAAAAGACTGCACCCTGGATACTTTGTCAACACTACTTACTTCATCATCACAGAGCCCTTTTCAAGGACACCATATGGGTCAATGACCTAAGGGTGGCCAAGAATGTACCAGTGAATAAACAAATCCGATGAATGGACAAGATGTGTGAAGTTAACAATGCTGGGAGGAAATTACGTCATTTCCGAATCTTGTCTGGGCCAAGTTTTTTACTGTAGCCGAATAAAATAGAAACGAAAATTGTAGAAAATTGACCACTATAAATAGAAAAGAAAATATTTGAAAATAGAGCACTGGTGGGTTAGTGGTAGTGCTCGAGTCGTCGTGCACCATTGGATTTTTCGGTTCGAAAAATTTATGTTTGTTTTGCCAGTACTCTCAAATGGTGAAGAAAAACATTGTTAGGAAACCGGATCTCGTAGAACCTAACAAGCGTGACTGGCCTGTCAGCTCTGTTGGTAGCTCAGTTGGGGCTAGATCACAGGCTAGATAGTGTTGTGTCAATTGTCCATCAATATTTATTTATGACTAGCTACTGCACGCGGCTTAGCACGCATAGTACAATATATCTACTTAGATACAATCTATATCAATACCAAATTTGATTGATGCAAAAAAAAGGTTCGGTTGATCCGATCGCTACCAAACTTCTCAGGATCACCCGCTAGGCCAATCTGAAAATTTCCTAAAAATTTCATCGAAATCGGTCCGGCCGTTTCGGAGTCTATAGGTAACATACACGCACACATCGCCTTTTGTAGATATAAATAGAAGATAGGTTTATTGGTCAGAAATTTTGCATAATAATAAAAATAATGCCGGACTTTTCACACAGCATCATCTACCCCCAAAGTAAATAAATAAATAATCCCGGACATTTCACACAACATCATTTGGCCCCAAAGTAAGCAGAGCTTGTGTTATGGGTACCACATGACTGATATACCTACTACTTATATACTTTTTTTATTGTAAATACATACATATTATACTTAGAAACACCCAGACCCAAGATAAATACTTGCAGATCATACAAACATTTGTCCCGCGGAGGGAATAGAACCCGCAACCTTCTGCTTCTCAGCCAGACCTTAGCCCACTGCACCACAGAGGTTGTCAAAAGTAAGCAGAGCTTGTGTTATGGTAGCCACGTGACTGATATACTAATTATATTTTGTATATATTTACATAGAAAAGCACCCAGATACGAGATAAATCTTTACAGATATAATGCAAATAATGACTTACTCATTTGAAACTAGCTGCTACCGGTGGCTTCGTACGCCGTACCTGCATAAAAGGTAGCCTAAGTCCTTAGAAAATTAATCAGTATTTTAATTATTTCTAATTATTTAGACTTTTATCTCATAAAGTCATAACACATCTAATCTAAAATTGTGATTCAGTAGGTGAATTATAAAAAATCCTGATAATGCAGCAAACTATCAAGCTATTTTTAGCTTACATAAAGGGTAGTCTTGTGAACAATGCGTATTTTGCAAATTATGCCAATGTCAAGTATTCATATTGTTTGTAGTATTGATGTCACATAGACGCATATTGTCGTCCGTTATTTTATATATATTTTTTATTTATCATAATAAAAAAGTTGACAAAAAAATAGGAAAATATAGCACAAAAAACTACTAAGGTTTGTAATGTAAATGCTACAATAAATAAATAAATACAATAAAATAAAATAAATTAATAATCCCGGACATTTCACACACCATCAAGCCCCAAAGTAAGCAGAGCTTGTGTTATGGGCACCACATGACTGATATACTACGTATATACTTATGTTTTTTGTAAATACTTATTATATATGGAAACACCCAGATCCGAGACAAATACATGCAGATCATACTAACGTTTGTCCCGCGGCGGGAATCGAACTAGCCACTGCGCGACATAGGTCGTCATTCGTCGTCAAAATATGTTTATACAATATATTAAAACTAGAGTAAGTACTACTTAGACAAGTAGGTAGTACAAAAAACAATATCTACCTATACCTAACTCAAGCATCTAAGTATGAACTGACCAATATAAAAACTGGAGCTAGCTGGTTATATAAAATGGCGTCTTTCATTAAAAATAATTATACGGATTACTTTTGATAGAATCACAAAGAAACACAAAGATTTTATTCCAAATATTTACACCAGAGTCAAAAACTCTAGCTCTATTTAAACAAAAACAATAAAATTACTAATAAAACCGGAAATAACCAAAGAAAAATATCTGTACATATAAAAGAGCTTAACCTGACTGACTGACTCAATCATCGCCGAGCCGAAAACGCTGAAGCTAGAAAGCGCGGGATATTTTGAACTTCAACCCCTAAGAGGGTTGGGTAAGGGGTAAAAACTAATGTATTAAACTTTTTAACGCGTGGTGCGATTTGCTTGAAACTTGATATGAATAAATAAAATGAAAAAAAATAGGATACGTGTTTCAGGATTTTTCAAAATAATCCTGACAAAGGGGTCAATGGGGTGTCAAAGTTTGTATGGGAACTTTTTAACTGGTGCATTGGTGTGATTTCTTAGAAACTTGGTTTGGATACTTAAAATGAAAAATAAATGGACACGTGTTTGAATCACATAAAACATTCACTAAGAAAACCGAATGCTTACTCTCCATTTGTCAACATAATGACATAATGATAATGATAAAACATAATGATCGAAATTGGGATTTGACCCCGACATTTCAAATCAAAGAGGTTCAAGACTTTTCGATTCGGAAGGGTATGAACATCCAGATAAAAGACAAGAGACAAGAGAAGCAATCCTCTTATTTCACGCGTCTAAAATATGCAACCACTTTTTGCTTTTAACGACGTAGCTCAGAAACAATAGACATTTTGTAGTAAACATAAACTTATCTCTTCTTCTTCTTCGTTAATGGCATGTGTCATAATGATGACAGTTTAGCCAGTCAAGTGATTGTTTGATCATAAAGTCTTAGTCGGGATTCTCCGTTTGTCATTTCATGAAGTAACATAGCGTTCCTAAATTAATATTCTTTACTCGTTTTATTGCATGTTTTATTCAGTAATCTTAGCGGAATATTAATGAATAAATTGTGACTACATAGAACAAGTATGGACAATTAAATTATATGTGTATTGTGGTGCAATGTGATTTGAACGACGAGTCCCGAGAAAGTTCTAGACGGCTGTTTTGCGATGACATTTAGAATTGACAATAGACTAAGACTTTATTATTATTAGCAAGTAAATTTACTATAAGCAATATAAACACTTGACACTGTCAAAATTGACATTATTATGTCACATGCCATTAACAAAGAAGAAGAAAACCGTTGTTTGTCTATTTTCAATTCAGGTTCAAAATAATATATTTGGAAACAATAACATGCGTAGTACAATATTATTAATGTTGTATAAAATATACAGTCTGCAAGAGAGACTGTGATATGATCCATGGAGATTTGAGTACCTAGTAACTAATAACTAGTAGCCCAATGATCCAAATTCGACCATAATTAATTAATAATTATGAATAATAAATAATATGTATTTTTTGTGCATAATTAAAAAAAATATTAGCATTCTGCACGGGAGCAATGCTGATACTAAATATACTATAAATGTGTTTATTTACGACATTACATTAGAAACTTCTAAAATTATCAGTGCTTCTCTACTATATTATGCATGTATTATACATATAAACCTTCCTCTTGAATCACTCTATCTATTATAAAACCGCATCAAAATTAGTTGCGTAGTTTTAAAGATCTAAGCATACATGGGGACAGACATACAGCGGGAAGTGACTTTGTTTTATACTATGTAGTGATAAGTGTGCGAAATTTCATTCTCCTCCGTCCGCGCAATTTTCGTAAAAAGGGGTACAAAGTTTTTGCTTTACGTATTAATATATAGATATATAAACGTCTATTCATTTCAAAAACTCCCATAAGTTATGTATAAACTCCAAACTTTTTTGTTGGCAACTCTGAATAAAAAACAGTTTTAATTTAAATATTTTTTTTTCATGTTTAAAAAATAACACGCGCGAATAACACTCCTTAACTACACATTTTGACATTTTATTGAAACGACAAGATTGTAACTTTAATGATAGAAGCGAGTAGGTTTTTTGACCTCGTTAGAGGTACTTTACGTCACCGTAACCTACTGCAGATCTTTTTATATAAATCTATGAGTATGAACACCAAAAGTCACTTCTCACACAAATGCAATCTGCATAAAGACAATAACAGTTCAAGACGTAGCTGATTCAAAATTTGTTGATCTATTCATAAATAAGCAGAACATCTTTAGAGAGTAAGAGAAAGGTATAAGTCGCCCACAGATGGTGTATTAATCTTAAGTATATAATTATATATAAACACCACATCAACATGTTACTCTCTGGTCGTCTTAAACCTTTCCTTCTTGGGTTTAGGTAAGGGCCTTTACATCTTGTCATTACCCTGGCTTCAACTCGTAGGGGCGATTGCCCCTGGGTCAGATGGTCTCGTTGCGTTCAGCAACGGTACGCTGCCATCTTAGCGTTAGCGTTGGCCTTCGTGGGGGTTATGCGCTTCTGGTTTCCGGCGCGCTTTTCATATCGGAGTCCCTGTAGAGCGGCCACTCCTCGCATCATTGCTTCCTGGGGGTTCCCTCCAGCAGCGATGGTAGGCAGAAGTTCCGTTAGGATCCCAACTATGACTATCGGGTCCCGGCGTCTCCTGCCATGTCAGTCCCGGCCGCGGGTACAGTGGTCTGGGCGGGTGCGTGCTGGGCCGGCATCCTAATCTCCGCTGTAATTGTGCTTGTCCAACGTGTTAGATATTTTTCTAGAGTCCACTCCACCCAAAGGTTCATATCATTATGTCTTATGGCATCCTGTTGTGGGGGAGTGCTGCAGATATTAACACCATATTTGTGTTGCAAAAGAGGGCTGTTCGTGCAATTTATAACATGGGCCCAGAGAATCACTTACAAATAAATTTAAACATATAAATATCATGACAGTGCCTTATTTATCAGTACATATACGAAAATGTAATGTTATTTTGTTTAAAAAAAATTGCGATAATCATAGTATTAATACTAGAAATAAGGATTAACTCGTTGTTCCCACAGTTAGTCTAGCTATTGTTAATAAGTCTTATATAAGGCAAAGAGTACGTTTCTATAACAAGGTCCCAAGCGACGTGTTAGATTTGTCGATTGGCAAATTAAAGATCATAATATAAAACAGGAGCTGTCTATTAAATCATATTATAAAATATCTGATTATTTAGATGACAAAAAAGCTTGGGATGAATCTGCTCCAACTCGACTCGGCATCCGTAACAAAATTGGCAAGGATCATACAAAAAAGTGTTAAGACCAGACGAGTTTCTTAGGGGGACGAGGGGGTTAGGAGAAACCGGCACCTAGATTCACTAGCATTTAAGAAGACGATTCAAAGTGGTCCTTGTGATTTTATTGAATTAATAATGTTTTGTTCGTTTGTTTGTTTGTATGGTTACCTGGCAGAGATTGCTGTTAGCGATACACCATACAATCGTGTTGTATATATAAAATAACTGTTTTTGTTATTTTCCGTGTGTTAGTCAATAAAACTTTATCTATCTATGTACTTGTATTATATTAATATACATATATTTACAAAAATGCACAGAATAATATACATAAACATAAAATATAGGTGAAACAGTTGAGCTAGTGAATGTTTATAGATAGCTCAACTGATCCAGATCACTGCCAGAGGGCAGCGTTTCCAAGACAAGTGAATAAATAAATTATAAATAATTCTGGACATTTCAAACAGCACCATCTTGCCCCAAAGTAAGCAGAGCTTGTGTTATGGGAACCACATGATATACTACTTATATCATTCATATTAAATCACTCAGATCCCAGTCCAATGTTAATATTTGTATATATTGGACTGGGATCTGGGTGTTTTTTTTATGTAAGTATGTATTTACAAAAAAAAATGTTTTCGGAACCCCCAAACGTTAAGTACTGAAGAATCCGGTTCTTCGTGAACTAGGGTTAGGAGGAACCGGCATCTAGATTCACTAGAATGTAAGAAGACGATTTAAAGTGATCCTTGTGAATTTAATAAATAGATTTGATATAAACTGTGTCTAAAATTAAGCTAATAAAAATACATTTCAGAAATATTACACATCCATTGCTTTTACCTGGAGGGTTCGTCCTCAAACGCTTGACTCATTTGTGCCAATAGTTTTGGACACTTTCCTTTAGGTCCTTGATTTCAAATCCTGCTTCTCATTAGTGAAGACATGAAGTTCGTGATCACGACTCTCGAGTTGTGGAGCTTCCGAGAAACCAACTCATTGTATATTTCACAATAGCTTGTTTCTGACCGACATTGTTTTTTTTTTATCTACCGTAAGGTTAATCTACATTGGTAAATACTAGCTTCTGCCTGCGGGTTTGCATGCGTGGTATCTACAAAAATTATGCCTATATAGTATGCCAAGCCAGAGACTACATGGAGGATTCCGACATCGATTTTCAAAAGTAATGTCGTTCTTTCCATCGCTCAAAACAAGTCGAAACGATGTAAGTAAGAATAGGGTTTTGCACGATTATTGACCCAATAATTATATCGTTTGTCGATTTCATGAGTAGACGCCCTGGTTAGATAGAAAGACGTATGTGACAAAATACATATAAGCGCTTGCGTGGTTCAACTGACACAGAAACGAAGGGGTTATTGACAACTTTGTCCAATTTTGGAAAATTAATTATCTTTGAAAATTTTTAGCTTTGTTGGCTGAACCCTGGTACAGCACCTAGGGAAATCCCCTAAACGAAAACTTACCTATTAATTACGTTTTCAAAATAAAAGAAAACCGACTTCATTGAATGAAATTAGAGCCCCTATAAATATAACCGAATTGAGAATTTCCTACTTTTTTTGAAGCCGGTTAAAAAGTTTTTATTTTACGCATTTTAATACCTTATCGTTTTTCAAAATTCGTAAACACCATTGGAAAGTCACAGGAAGGCAAAATATCAAAATTGCGTTGCATCCAATTGGATCACATATTTTTTCAGTTTTTTTGATTTAAAAACCTGACTACTGAACCGATTTTTATGAAATTTATATGGGACCAATCGGGAAGTACATCCTTTCACAGATTTTTTAAAATCGGTTCATAAATGACGGAGTTATGAGATAACAAACATAAAAAAATACAGTTTGAATGAGAACCTCCTACTTTTTTGAAGTCGGTTAAAAAGTGGTGGTTTAGTGCCGGTATGATTCATCACAGCTTATAACAGAACGGCACGAGCATTACTGAGTGTACTGTGAAAGACAGAACACAGCTTACTTCGATGAATCGCTCGTCTATGTAGCTACTGCACGACAACGCACTCTACATTGCACAACAGACGGTCTCCAAGCTACAAGAGCTAGGGTTGGACGCTCTTCGTCATCCACCGTACACCGACTTCTTGTACGGTGTACGGCCAAATAAACGCAACGCTCCAATGAGACAGCGAGGTATCGAAGAACATGAAAACATCATCGATGAATACAATTTTTAGATTTTCGTTTATTTTTCAGCTCGACCGAATTTGATAAAATTTATATGGGACCACCTGTGAAGCTCCTTTCAAACAAAAAAGAATTTTTCAAATCGGTTCAGCCGTTTTCGAGTAATCGGTGAACATACATAATTAAAAAAAAAAAGATTCCGACGAATTGAGAACCTCCTCCTTTTTGATAAAGTCGGTTAAAAAAGATAGCTATTCAAATTATTGTAATAATTACAGAGATTAACAAAGTTACGGATAAATATTGATCGATGGCAGTAGCGGCCTCATGCGGCTTCCCGTTCCCGTTGTTTTTCCGGGATAAAAAGATAGTTACTTTCTATCCAAGTTATCATCCATCCAAGTCCAAGTCCAAGTATTCATTTTAAGTTTCATCCAAATCGGTCCAGCGCAGCGGTTCTCGAGTTATAAGTGGTGTAACTAACACGACTTTCTTTTAAATACATAGATATATACAAGAATTGCTCATTTAAAGGTTTTAGATAATCTAAATGTTCCATGTAATGTTATTGAATAAAAAAATATTTCCTTCTCTCTTTCTTTTTTTTCAAATAGCCTACGGAAATGGCGCTGGAATATAGTAAATAATTTAACCCGCTTCCGCTACTGAATGAAACCACTGCCTTACACTACGTCACCAGCGGGTTTCCCACGTGAGATATTTATACAGATAACGGTTAGATACCCTTACGCGTAAAACCCGCTCACACTCTGTGAAACCGGCGCGTGCGCAATGCGCTCATTATCCCAATAAATAAGGAAAACCGTGTATGTAAAAGTTTGTGAAATAATAAAAAATAAACCAGTGTCCTCACAATGGCTGCCCTCTGGCAGTGATCTGGATCAGTAGAGCTATCTATAGATCGTTTTAAACGGTCCTTAGATAGTTCGACTGTTTCACATGTATTTTATATTATCCTGTACATTTCTGTAATTATTTTTGTAAATATATGTTCATTTTTATGTAAGACGTTTCAAAGTGATTGCAATTGTATTGAATAAAACATATTTAAATTTAATGCTAAATGACATAGATTACTCACATAGTGTTTGAATAGTTATTACGTGGGATCTGGTTATGTAAATACATAAGGAAAAACATGGCTGAGTTAATCCTCAACATAAGAGCTAAAAACTATAAACAACTTTGTAATACATAGATTAGAAAATTTAATTATAGTCTGACTAGCTGCTGCTCACGACTTTGCAAGTGGTGACGACGCACTATGAGGGTTTCCGAAGTCAGTTTGAATAATAAATATATTAAAATTAAATTAAATTAAATAAAGACTTGTGGTGAGTTGATACAAATTGACAAATAAATATGGTCCTTTTTGATATATTTTATAACAGACTTCAAAAAAAGGAGGTTCTCAATTCATAGGTTTTTTTATTTTTTTTTAATGTATGTTTACCGATTACTCAAAGACGCCTGAACCGATTTGGAAAATTCTTCCCAGGTGGTTCAATTTAAATTTTATCAAAATCTGTCGAGCGGTTTTTAAATCTACAAAAATCCAAAATTTTATACAAGATTCTTTTTATTCAATGAAGACGGTTTTCTGTTTAAGTTTTTAAAACGTAATTATTAATGTATTCAAATACGCTGTTATTTATTAAACAAATATCGCAGTATAGAAAAACTGTTTAAGAAAACTCACGGTATCTTTAAAAGGCTAATCCAACGATATAAATAAATAATTCCGGGCATTTCACACAACATCATCTGGCCCCAAAGTAAGCAGAGCTTATGTTAAGGGTACCACATACCACATGATATACTTACTTACATACCTTTTTGTTTTCAAATACATTCTTATAATATACTAGCTGGTACCCGCGACTTCGTCTGCGCGGGATTAGTACTTGTAATTCTAACGATTTTTGTAGCGCATGCCAGAATAACTTGCAGATTTTTTTCATACTTACTTGACACTTATCATTATATTTTGGACAATTACACAATATCTTTATAAATTATAGCCAATGTGTTATTCTGATGTATAAGCTATATTATTGTAAAGTTTCATTAAATTCATTCAGTAGTTTTTGCGTGAAAGAGTAACAAACATACATACAAACTTTCGCATTTATAATATTATAGTAAGATGTATAGAAACACACAGACCCGAGACGAATACTTGCAGATCATCCCATCCGCCAAGTCAAAACTTTGCTCTATGGTATTCCAAGTTTCATTAAAATCGGTTCAGCCATTATTGAGTAATCAACAAACGTTCATATATAATATTAGTAACTGTAAAGTAAATAAAAAAGGTAGATAGGTTACTCTGAATAACATAAAATAAATTTGGTACCACTTTTTATCGTGTCACTAGTTATGTGTCACTAGTTATGTGTCGCTAGTTATGTGTCACTAGTTATGTGTCGCTAGTTATGTCGAACCAGTGTGGTGAAAGGAATTAAGTGTGAATCACTTAACTAGCATGTTCCACTTAAATTAAATTATGATCATATCTCTTAAACATAGATATTAGGCGCTGCGCAAACGTAGACACTTTTTGTTGCCGACACGGCACACCATTACAGGGAACCGTAGTTGCTGTGTCTTGTAGCGATTATCGGATACAGTCGCCCGTCGCTACTACTGGTCACTGGTAACCGTAGTTCAATTGTAGCAGCTCAGTACAATTGTAAGGAGTTGTTAATGTTACTTGTGTCTTCAACTGACGACTTTTAGTTTCCAGTTACCGACATCGAACACTTTTTGATCGTCAATGAGTATGTGTTAAATGGGAGCAACTGGACACCAAAAATGTTTACGTATGCGCAGGGAGTGGATGATTTTATACTGGTTCTATAGAAAATATTCATCGGTAACTTGTAACTGACACAAGATAAAAAGGTGTCCACGTTTGCGCCCTGCTTTAAGCATGTGCTACACGGTTTGAAACCGCAGTTTCTACCAAGGTCATCTTGGTAGAAACTGCGGTTTCAAACCGTGTAGATAGTGGTTGCAAACCAAATTTCGCGTGACCTTCAAACGCCCTTGGTAGAAAGGCTTGCCCAGCAAACCACTAGCAGAAGCGGTGGTTGCAAACCGTCTAGCCGCTTTCTTTGGGACTTAACGTCTAAGGAGTACAAAGGCTCGACCCAAAAAAATATTGTTTTTTCTTCAAATGCACACAAAATTGCAATACAAACTCCAAACTGTAGAAATTTTGATAAATAAGGAGCCATGGCGTCTTTGTAAATTGTAATAGTGCATTACAAGCATTCTGTACACGTCTATTCAGCACGAGCGTTTTAAACACACTGAAGTATGGGGTTTGTTTGCAAACCGTGTAGACAGGAAACGGAAACAGAAAACGCAGAAACTGCGGTTTCAAACCATGTAGCACATGCTTAAGGCACGCGAGCGGGAGCGGAAGCGGACGCGATAGCGATATCTCAAACATAACAATACCATTGATATGGTGGTTGAGGAAACCTTCTGAAAAAATTCATTGCACTTCACATTAAAATTTACATTAATATATACGGATTTTCCATGTTTATATAAATAATACCATAGAGCATTTCCTGCCGATAAGTTATTAGTTTTACACATTTACCCGATAGTTAAATGACGTTTTCAGCTTGTAATAACTTATTTATAAATTTCGATTCCCGTCGCGGGGCAAATGTTTGTATGATCTGCAAGTATTTGTCTCGGGTATGATGTTTCTATGTATAATATGTATGTATTTACAAAAAAAAGTATATAAGTAGTATATCAGTCATGTGGTAACCATAACACAAGCTCTGCTTACTATGGGGCCAGATGATGTTGTGTAAAATGTCCTGAATTATTATTATGCTTATTTTCAGTAAGTAGTAGGTACATTATCTATTACAACTCTTGTGCACAGCAAAACGTTTCAAATATTTTTTCCCCATCGTGTTGAAGACCTTTGTGGCGCAGTGGGCCAAGGCCCGGCTGAGACGCAGAAGGTTACGGGTTCGGGTAAAACAAATATTTGTAAGATCTGCTAGTATGCGACAGGATTATTTGCTGGTCTTCACGATACAGGCTTGCCTAGTGCAACCTATTAAATTCAAGCAGCATCAAAGTGCATTTAAACATTGTATATGCTAGATAATTTATTCAGTCGTGACCTTGCGGCAATCCATTACAACACATTAAACGGATGGGCAAATATTTAGTACTATTCTGCCAATCTATTCCTAATGACGAATAGAAATTGAGAATAGATTGGCGGAATAGTACTAAATATTTGCCCATCAGTTTAATGTATTGTATATGCTATCATATGAATGCTGAAATAAATATTTTTTCATTTCTATTTTCATTTATTTGTCTCGGGTGTTTCTATATATAATATGTATTTACAAATTTAAAAAGATTATGAGCAGTATAAATTATTTATTTGTAAATATTATGCAATGCAATAATCATCATCATCTTCCTGCCCTTTTCCCACATTATGTGGGGTCGGCACAACATGTGTTCTTCCATTCTCCTCTATCAGCCGTCATCTCCACACTCCTTTCTTACTCATGTCATCCTTCACACAATCTATCCATCTTTTCTTAGGCCTACCTCTACTCGTAAATCCATTAACATTCATACCAAGCACTCTCCTAGTTACATGCCGTTCTTCCCTTCTCATTACATGCCCATACCATGCTAGCCAGGTATGCAATGTATTGCATGCTATGCAATGTAATAATATATTTTATAATAAATATAGATATTATTTTTGCAATAATATCTATATATTAATACGTGAAGCAAAAAAATTTTACTCCTTTTTACGAAAATTGCACGGACGGAAACGTATGAAATTTCGCACATTTATAGCATATATAGAGAAAGAGTGTTGAATGCTAATATTTTTTTAAATTATGCATAAAAATACATTAATTATTAATTAACTATGGTCGAATTTCGACCTGTGGGCGACCACTAGATAATATAATTAAACGACAGTTTTTATGTAAAATGGTCATTTTGTTCACTTATTCAATCAAATTTCCCAGGGTTTTTCCGTGGTTTTATTAAATCTGATTCACGTGGCGACTAATATGAGCCAAAATACGTCAATCACACGTTAATTTAGAAAGATGTGTCATAAAAAATGGTACTCAGAATTTAGTCCAAACAGAATAAAAGGGTCTAGACAAGATTCACTTTCTGTTGGCATTCTTGTCTACTGATGTATCTAATTGTATGGATGACTTATGACACTAACTTGTAATAATTCACGTGTCTGAAACGTGCTACTTAAATTTCCATACAATTTGATCTGGTCGGAAATTATTTTTAGCCGTAACATTGCGATCTTATATTATTTATTTTTCTAGTGTTGCTTCCGGTTTTATTAGTAATTTTAGTGATTTTATTTAAATGTAACTAGGGTTATTCACTCGGGTGTGAATAATTGGAATAAAAGCTTTGTGTTTCTTTGTGATTCGAGTAAAAATAGTCTGTAAAACTATTTTATATGAAAGTCACCATTTTATATAAAACTAGCTGACCGGTGCCCACTTCGTTGGGCAGTTACAACTTCACAAAAATTAAATTTTAAAATTTTCCTGAATTTTCTTTGCTATAAACCTCACGGAGCCCGAGACCTTTCCAACGAATGCAAAACCGTGGAAATCGGTTCGTGCGTTCTGGAGTTATAGCGTCAGGAAGGAAAACCCGACTTATTTTTATATAGTAGATAACAAATGACGAACGACAAGAGAACGACTTTGTGACATACTATAAACAATATAAACACTTGACACTGGCAAAATTTACATTATTATGACACATGCCATTAACGAAGAAGAAGAAGTTCTTTCAGAAGAATTAGGACCAATATTATACAAAACATAAAATTTAGATACTTAGTCATGGTTCAATATATTATACCCACTCACTGGGTCACTTAGCAACATCTGTCGGTGTATGTTACGCCAAATACCATCTATAACTTTCTAAAACCACACTTAATTATTTAATTGAAATCTGGGGTAGTGTTGTCAAACCAAATTTTACAAAAACAAATGGTTTTTTTATTCCAGTATCCTAATTCAACCCCAACCATCCAAATATACAAAGAAACAAAATTATTAAATATAAATCTACTAATCTTATCTTATCGTAACACCTGCATTCTTATTCATACAATACTAAAAAGCTCACTCCAACTTATCGTTTGTCGAGAAAATATCAAAGCGAAACAAAACGAAAAATTACGGGAAAAAAATGTTTACCTTTTAAGACGCACGTATTATAATAATAAAAAATGTTAGCTCGTTCAATGCATTTAGAACAAAACTAATGCAATATATTTCTGATAATTACTTGTAAATGCATTAAATGAGTACCTACTACCTACTTACTTAACCTGCCTATAAAATTAACATGACTTATACGAAAACCACCTTCATACCTTTATATGTGACTTTTATCTTTTTGAGAATAAATTTCTTTAAACATAAACCATGTAATATGACGACCTCTGTGACGCAGTGGGGCTAGGCCCGGCTGAGACGCAAAAGGTTGCGGGTCGATTCCCGCCGCGGGACAAATGTTTGTATGATCTGCAAGTATTTGTCTCGGGTCTGGGTGTTTCTATGTATAATATGTTTGTATTTGTATGTCATGTGGTACCCAAAACACAAGCTCTGCTTACTTTGGGACCAGATGATGTTGTGTGAAATGTCCGGAATTATTATTATTATTATTATTATTATAATAATACACAAAAGGTTTATTTACAGAAATGTTCAGAATAATATGCAATAATACAAAATACACGTGAAACAGTTGAGCTTTCTAAGGACCGTTTAAAACGATCTATAGATAGCTCATCTGATCCTTATCACTGCTAGAGGGCAGCATAAACCAAAATATTAAGTTTTTACTACTTTAACTGTTATTTCTAGGATGTTTACCTACTGAGGATGTTTTCAAAAAAATCTTGTTTATAATTAAATTCAAATATATAATTGAATTTTCTTAAAATATTACCTACATAAATCATTGAATAATTAGTAACTTATCGACTAGATTGTTAACATTCTGTAAATAAAATGTAACATATAAATGCTTTTTAAATAATCTTGTCATAAATAATCAAATATGATACAAAAACTTATATTTCTAGATAGGTCGGGTTTTTATGTAACCAATGGTATTAATACTTTAAAAACAAAATTGACGTGTGAAGGTCGTTTAAAATGACTTAAATAAAAATTTCACACATCGTTTAAAGGTAAAAATACCTGTCTATTTTTTAAACAATAATAATTTATCAGTTAAAATACTGTTATAAATATTAAATTAAATTAATAATACTTCAAGCGAACCGCGGAAATAAATTGTAGGAAAAGTCGAAGTATAGGTAAAATATACATCTTTAGAATTAAATAAGTTAGAAGGATAAGTATTTATTTATTTGACAGCAGCAGTGGAAACATTTTTAAATTAAATATTCTCCCTTACCTTAATTTGTTTAGTATATTTTTGAAGTATAGTATTTTCATCAGATTTACAGTATTTTAGCCAAAAATTTGATATACGTAAAATTTTTGTCAAAAATTTACGTCAAATATTTTTTAAACGTAAAAACTTAGTTTCACTGCAAGGAATCGTCACTAATCTTCACTATAATCTTCGAAATCCTCAAGCTTCACGCAGCTGAACGCGAACCTCACGGACCCCTTCGGACATCTTCGATCCATCGCGTGGATGGACTTCTTCTCCCTAAACACAGGATCTGGGTGGATCTGCTCACTGATCAGCTCCGTAGGCAGTTCCGGCTCTATCTTCCTCTTCATCCTCTGCTTCTCCTCGCAGTTGCACGAGAACTCGTTTAGCAGTCCTGGGTACACTGAATATAGAAGTTTCTCATTATCCTTAATCACGTCACTGGAGAGATTTTCGAGAAGACTGTTCAGCATTTTTTTATTTTCTTCACTGTCTTTAGGATCACAGGAGCATGCACTGTCACCTTGAGCTTTCACGTAAGCTAAGGTAATTGCGAAAACGAGGAATATTTTGCCAGACATGTTGCCGGTCGTATGGTGCTGTCTCGAATGGTGATTGTATCGTTCGGCAGATATTTATATTTGTGAATTTTCTGACTCATCGCTAGTATTAATTAATTATTTGTTTACGTGCGTTTAATTGTTATTGTGAATCATTATAACTTACTCGTAATACGAATCCATTTATCGCTAGGGTAGTTGCGTGGTCTACTTAATAAATGATTAATATAAAATAAATAATAGTTTAAACTAGCAGCTGCAAGCGGCTTATAATTTAAAAGGTGTATTATTATATTGACGACCTCTGTGGCGCAATTGGCTAAGGTCCGACTGAGACGCAGAAGGTTGCGGGTTCGATTCCCGTCGTGGGACAAATGTTTGTATGATCTGCAAGTATTTGTCTCGGGTCTGGGTATTTCTATGAATAATATGTATGTATTTACAAAAAAAAAAGTATTTAAGTAGTATAATCAATCATGTGGTACAAGCTCTGCTTACTTTGGGGCCAGATGATGTTGTGTGAAATGTCCGGGATTATTATTATTATTATTATTAATACGTGAAGCAAAAACTTTGTACCCCTATTTACGAAAATTGCGTGTATGATATATTTCGCACACTTATAGTTGATATAGAGAAGGAGTACAGAATGTTAATATTTTTTTTAAATGAAGCATAAAAAATACATTAATTATTAATAAATTCGACCAGTGGGCGACCACTAGCATATATTTTATATTATATATAGAATTATATATAGAAATTTTTCAAAATGGCGGAGATATGGGGGTTGAAATCGTAAAAAAAGTTACATTTCAGTCATTTCGAAAAATGTTCGCGAGGTCTACAGCTCACAGAGCCACTAGTAGGATTAGATTATTTACTATTTATATTAACTATCTAGCTTCACACTAAGCTTAGGTACAACTGTGACCAGAGTAGATAATGTTATGATCTTGTAATATTTTTTTAAGATACTTTTATAACTGTTTTAACGAGTGGTTTGTCAGCTACGTATTACTAGATAATTCATTTGATACCATCAATATATAAAGTTAAGCTTCTAAAAAAAAAACAAAACAGTAAACAGGAATATTGGCGACTTCAGTGGGTCAAGGTTCGTCTGAGACGCAGAAGGTAGCGGGTTCGATTCTGACCGTGGAGCAAATGATTGTATGATCTGCAAGTATTTGTCTCGGGTCTTTGCGTTGCTATGTATAATATGAATGTATTTTAAAAGAAAATAGTATACCAGTTATGTGGTACCCGTAAGACAAAGTCTTGTGTACTTTGGGGCCAAATGATGCTGTGTGAAATGTTTGGCATTATTATTATTATAAGTGGTCGCCTACTGGTCGAAATTCGACCATAATTAATTAATAATAATATTTTTTATTCATAATTAAAAAAAAAAATTGCATTCTGCACTCCTTCTCTATATAAACTACTAGCTGACCCGGCCACGTAGCTCAGTAGTTCTAATACGTTGAACCCATATACGCTAACCTCTAAAATTATCAGTGTTTCTCTACTATAAATTAAATTAAATAAAATTTTATTTCAGGCAACAAAATTAAGTGTATGAAATACAATAACAAGGGCCCATAGAAAATAAATACCTTATAGACTAACATATATATACATATAAACTTATGAACTACACAAAAAAGTCAGGGCACTTTCTTCGTAAGCGGTGCTTCCCTATACCGTCGGTAGACAACTCCTGCTAACCAGAAGTCGGGTGCGAGAAATACGTCCTTGTACTTGGCTACCCGGAGCACATACGACTTGAAGTTGGTCTCTCTATTTGATTCTAACCGCTTCAAGCCATGCACAAGTACAGCGGGCGGCTCCCTGATCCGGCATCGGCTTCTCCCCCCCGGAGTGGTCGGGTCTAACTGAGACACATAAATCGACACGGTAGGCTAGACTATATTAAGTATGTATTATACATATAAACCTTCCTCTTGAATCACTCTATCTATTAAAAACCGCATCAAAATCGGTTGCGTAGTTTTGAAGATCTAAGCATACATACTAAGGACAGACAGACAGAGGGAAGCGACTTTGTTTTATATTATGTAATCATGATAAGTGTGCGAAATTTCATACTCCTCCGCCCGCGCAATTTTCCTAAAAAGGGGTAAAAAGTTTTTGTTTCACGTATTAATATATAGATTATTAATGATAACATAAATTGCTTGTGTTACAGTAAAAACAGATGGGTATATAAAAAACATAAATTCAAACAGAACAGAATCAACTAAGCATCAAACTATCCGTCTTCGGGTAGTCCATGTATTATCCCAACTAGTATCGCTCTGTATGTGCAGCCAAACAGGCCTGAACTCTGCTTAAGGCTGCCTTACACGTTAAAGGATACCATGCAAAGCAGAGCTGGTTTTCTCTCAGTGCTTCAGAATGCTTGTTCTTCTTCGTCTTCGTCTATAGCAGTGACATAATAATGTCAATTTTGCCAATGTCAAATGTTTGTGTTTGTTTATAGCCAATTTGTTTGTTAACTCTTAGTCGATGGTCAATTGTCAATTCTAGACGTCACGCGGAATAGCCGCTAAAACTTTTTTGGGATTCCTCGTCGTTCAAATCCCATTGCACTATAATACACAGTTAATTCAATTGTTCATACTTGTCCCATGTAGTCACAACTTATTCATTAAAATTCCGCTAAGAATAAAACATGCAAGATATATTAAATTAGCAGAGCTATGTTACTTCATGAAATGACAAACGATGAGACCAGAATGCATGTTAGGCCAGCTTGTCGGTTCCAGATTTTTATAAGTTGCTGTCATGTGATTGACCATTCTACCATTCTGGTAGATACATTACGTGACCCAAGAGCTGGCTTCTATCTGGCTCAGCGTATTAGCATTGCCATTCTACGTCGCAATGCTGCCAGTGTCTTAGTAACGCTGCTCTCTGTGATCTGTTGAGGATCAGTTGAGCTATCCATTGATCGTTTTTAACGATCCTTAGATAGCTCAACTGTTTAACATGTATTTTATATTATTCTGTACATTTCTGTACTGTAAATAAATGTGTCCCATTCTTAATCGCAGAGTAAGGCTAAAAATGATGACGTCTGGAGGAAAACCGCTGCTGACAGTGTTGTTGCATACGATAACGCCTGGCTCGACTATAACGGTTAGCCGCGTCACAAATAGCTGCTCGGCAAAATGATTCACTACATCATGTAGATGTAGATGCCAATGATTGTCGGCCAATCATGACGAAGGCTTTTGGGCGGACTTTTATTACGTTGCCCAGTCTATATATATCTCAGATCAGCATACTTTTGTTGTTGAGCACAACAAATTCTTAGACAAATTTATATGAGGTTCAAGTAAATTGAAAAATAAAATTAAGGGACCTTACTAGATTATTAGTTCCAGTTCAAAAATCAATCTTATGCCATGAAAAATGCTACATAATGTGTATAAAAATATTTAATTAACCTACCTAGATCCTACGATCTACGATCCTAGATTACCTAGATCTAAGAGAATTACCATATAATAAATGCTGGGTTTCTTAGCGAAATGTGTGAATCTAATTATGTATTCAAGTTCTCTGTGTATTTCACGCAAATACATAATATATCATCTATCAATTCATTTCATTTCATTTGGCCACTCAATCATTCGAAGCAGTGGTGTCCTTTATAGTTAATGCTATTAAATGTTATCCATATGAACACTAGTGGCTCTGTGAGCGTAGATCTGTTTCGAAAAGACTAAAATATAACATTTTTACGTTTTCAACCCCCGTATCTCCGCCATTTTGAAAAAATTTCAAAAACTGAATTGACAAAAAAATCTATATAGTTATAGAACCTGCTCACAAAATTTCATAAGAATTGGTTGAGGAATGCGACCTGTAGAGGAGTTCTCCTTTACAGGTCGCATTTCTCGGTTCCGGACAGACAGATATACGAAAGCATTTTTGCCTATGCTGAAACGGAGACACTCGCTTCGCTCGGTCAATAAATGCCTGAACATAAAATCATTTGAAACCTCAATTATATCAGCAGGCTGTCTTCTCAAGGCCAGCTTAATTTATATAAATGGTTATTTATCCTTGAAGTCTGGAAAACTTGTAGTATTCAAAACGTGTGCTCTCTTAATACCACGGCATTGAAAAGAATTCTGTGGTGTAAAGAATAACAATAATCAGCAGCAATCATCCCAAACGGTGAAAGAAAACACTGTGAGAAAATCTGAACCACAGAGTACTTATTTACTTATTTATTAGTGCAAGTACGGACTCCACTAAACATTTATATGGTAAAGACTCTTTCTACGATGCATCCAGCTCACACTAGCGCTTCGTACCTTTTGAAGTGATAACTTCTTATGGGAAGGTAAACCGCTTCGTTACGTAACTCGTTACTGCGCCAGTCTGTCTGGCTTCCCTTTCTCTCACGCATACGGCAGCGGTAGGCAGGCTCCTCCTCTCTCACTCTAACACACAGCACTAGTTAGATTAGTTTATGTTATCACTTCTGTCGGGCGTCCCGAGACGCACACTTTTTTGAAGTGATAACTTCTTATGGGAGGGTAAAACGCTTCGTTACGTAACGAGTTACGGTGCCAGTCTAACTGGCTTCCCTTTCTCTCACGCATACGGCAACTGTAGGCAGGCTCCTGCTCTCTCACTCTAACACACAGCGCTAGTTATAATAGTTTAAGTTATCACGTCTGTCGGGCGTCCCGAGACGCACACGCTTTTTTTGTTATGTTTGCCTCTTCTATCGAGTAACTCTATCCCTGTAGCGCGGCACTTCACTACGGATTTGCCCATGCTGGGTGCTTCAATGTAGCTTCGTTCTATAGGAGAGGAGTACGAGCCTGCCCAAACATAGTTGCTTGTACGGGCAACTCTTGCTTTGAGACAGCATCTGGCATTACGGTGTATCGACCAATGACGGACCCTTGCTGATGTACTTACTTTTCCTATTTACTCCAGTGTGGTGAAAGGATAAAAGTGCGTCCCAAAGGCTTTCGTGCATTTCGCAAATATCTTTTAGTTCTACGACATGAAGAGCGTCTACTGGGCAAACCAAATTCGATAATAGCATCGTTGAACTCTTCGTTGAATTCCGAAGAAATAACAATTTTCGTTGTCAAATTCCCGTATCGTCCATTGTGGAGGATTACGACATCGATTGTCAAAAGTTGTGTCTATTTATTTATTTATTCGTTGTACAAAATCCACAGCTCTTAAAATAGTATACACAAAATTTAAGATTATAACCGTCAGCCAATAACGGATTTACATTATAACTAACAAAAAATACCGACAGTAATCTTGGTGTGATGCTTGTATGTAAATGTGATTTAGACGACCTCTGTGGCGCAGTGGGCTTAGGTCCGGCTGAGACGCAAAAGGTTGCGGGTTCTATTCCCGCCGCGGGACGAATGTTTGTATGATCTGCAAGTTTTTGTCTCGAGTCTGGGTGTTTCTTTGTATAATATGTATGTATTTAAGTAGTATATCAGTCATGACACATACCCATAACACAAGCTCTGCTTACTTTGGGACCAGATAATGCTGTGTGAAATGTCCGGTATTATTATTATTAATATTTATTATTATGTGAATGTGTGTGTGTTGGTGTGTGTGTTGTTTGTTTGTTTTCTTCTTGTTAACAAAAAAAGGAAAATTATACACTTACTATATATTTGCTCAATACACTTTATATTAAACCATCTGACCTTTAGTTCTAAAATGTTGAACCAATATACGCTAACCTTAATATTATCAGTGTTTCTCTACTTTATTATGCATAAACCTTCTTGAATCATTCTATCTATTAAAAAAGACCGCATCAAAATCAGTTGCGTAGTTTTAAAGATCTAAGCATACATAGGGACCGACAGACGGCGGAGGGCGACTTTGTTTTATACTATGTAGTGACATGACACTAGTTAACATTTTTCACCACACTACCAACACACCTACCTCGCACCTAAAAAAATGTTTACTACTGTGAAAATATCGACAGAGCTGATGCTTTTGTTAATGTACAACGCACAAAATGACCCGATACGATGTACCTTAGAGGTTTTGCACGGCTATTGTCCCGATATACTGTTTTGATGAGTAGACGCCCAGGTATCCTCACTATGCATTCCTTCACCGCTCAAATAAATACTGCTAACCGTTTCACAGCATCATCTAGCCCCAAAGTAAACAGAGCTTGTGCTAGAGGAACACCATGACAGATATACTACTTATACACTTTTTTGGAAATATATAGAAAAACACCCAGACTCAAGACAGCAATTTACAGATCATATCAACAATCAACATTAGATATCAACAAATTGACTGCAACTTTTCACTAATCCTCACTATAATCTTCGATCTCTTCAATCTTCACGCAGCTGAACGCAAACCTCACGGAGCCCTTCGGACATCTTCGGTCCATCGCGTGTATGGACTTCTTCACCCTAAACACAGGATCAGGGTGGATCTGCTCGCTGATCAGCTCCGTAGGTAGTTCCGGCTCGATCTTCGTCTTCATTCTCTGCTTCTCCTCGCAGTTACACGGGAACTCGTTCAGCTGTCCTGGGGTAACTGAATATAGCTCCTCCATATCCTCAATCACGTCACTGGAGAGTTTTTCGAGAGTGTTCAGAATCTTCTTGTTTCCTTCACTGTCTTTAGGATCACAGGAGCATGGAGCACCTTGAGCTTTTACATAGGCTAAGGTTATTGCGAACACGAGGAATAATTTGACAAACATGTTGCCGGTTGTATGGTGCTGTCTCGAATGATGATTGTATCATTCGGCAGACGTTTATATTTGTGAATTTTATCGCTAGTAGACTCATCGCTAGTATTAATTAATTATTTGTTTACGTAAGTTTCATTGTTATTGTCAATTATTATAACTTACTCGCAATACGCAACCAGTTATGGGTAGAGTAGTTTTGTGGTCTACTTAATAATTCATGATTAATATAAAATAATTTATTTTAATAGTTAAAACTAGCAAGCGGCTTATAATTTAAAAGGTGTCTGTATGTCATTCAATGTCCAAATCTATAACAACACCAAGTTGTATTAAAATCTTTCCAGCCGATGTTTTTTCCATCGTGTCTCTAGTGGCAAAGCAGTATGAAGGGATCAAAGTGCGCCTCAGAAGGTCGTTTCGTGCACTTGTTATGTCTTCGAACTTTTATGATTCTACGACTTTGGGCGGCCTACTATTACTCATTTGGCCACTGAATCAGTAGTTTTATCTTAGAGGTTTTGTCAGACTATTGTCCCGATAGTAGACGCCCAGGTTTCCTCACTATGCTTTCCATCACCGTTCTAATTATTAAAATAAATAATGAAGGATATTCCACGCAGCAGCATCTAGCCGTGACTGATATACTACTTTGTCAATACTTACGTAGTTTACATAGAAAAACACCCGAGACTAATATTTACAGATCAAACAAACGTCTGTCCCGCGAATCGTACCCGCAACCTTCTACTAGTAATGGTAACATACATTACGATAGGTTACGATTGGAATTGGAGCATACGACTCTAGGATGGTCACAACACAACCACTAGTCAATCTAATCAGTTTACACCACTTAGCGCGTTGTGTTGTAAAGATTGTCTGTGGTGCTCCAAGACAATCTTTGCCGCATCTACTCTTGTGCCCTCTCTGTCCAAATTCTTGCACAAGGGTAGACTTTAACGCGGCCACAGATAGTGCGTTTGAGATAGCCACCTACTGCTAACTCGCAGTTCCCACAGTTACTCGTAGGCTCGCTAAGGTTAATAAGTCTTTTACAGGACGAAGTGTACACTTCTATAACAAGGCCCCAATCACTGTGTTAGATTTATCGGTTGGCAAATTAAAAAACGCAATTAACCAAAAACTGCTATTAAAGCATATTATAAAATATCTGCTTATTTAGATGACAAAAAAGCTTGGAATGAATCTGCTCCAACTCGATTCGGCGTCCGTATCAAAATTAGCAAGGATCATGCAAAAAAGTGTTTAGATTCAAAATGGTCCTTGTGATTTTATTGAACAAAGAATGTTTTGGCTTTGACTTGATTTGACCACTCTAAAACCAACGACTGAAGCATCGACACGAAAAGAAGACGAAGAAACACTTCTTACGAGTCTGTTCCCAACTCTATTGACGAAGTTCCAAGCAGGTAAATTGAGTAGAAGGAAACAAAAGCTTTTAATTAAATATCAGCAAATTCTGGAGCCTATTCGTCAAATTAATAGCCATAACAATAAATAGATGGCCACAAACGTGCGATAAACCAATAAAACGCAATGATTATAACGCCGTGCCCTCATTGGAACTGCGTCCTAATCTACTAGTAATTGTACTTGGCTTTGTGTGTGATACGTAGAAAAACTGTAAATTGCCGTCGTCTGTCTTTCCTGAAAACTACAATCTACAAACCAAGTATCTTCAAGTCTCGAGTAAATAGGTGTCTTCTAGACCTGCGTGCCCCATCGTCGGCCACATCGTCGGCCACATCATCGCTTAACATCAGGCGAGATTGTGGTCAAACGTAGGTTTATTTACACCTATAAAAGAGCTTAACCTGACTGACTGACTGACTGATTCATCATCGGCGAACCGAAACCGCTGAAGCTAGAAAGCTAAAATTTGGAAAGTAGCTTCCTTTTATAACAAAACCGCCCATTAAGGTGGGGTTTTTTGAAGTTCAATCCCTAAGAGGCTGAAAAGGGGTGAAAACGAATGTATGAAACTTTTTTACCCGTGGTGCGATTTGCTTGAAACTTGATTTGAATAATTAAAATGCAAAATAAATGGAGACGTGTTTCAGCATTTTCCAAAATAACAAAGGGGTGAAATGTGGTGTCAAAGTTTGTATGGAAACTTTTTAATGGGTGGTCAGGATTGGTTTAAAAATTATCAATAAAATTTGGTTACAATTCCTTAAAATGCGGCCGAAGTCGCGAGCAACAGCTAGTCAATGATTAAAAAAAAACTAGGATTTTACACCCTTTATACGCCCTCAGACGTCCTCAAAAAGATCTGGTAAGTAGAGATCTGAGGCTACGATGCGAGTACTAGCGAGTATGTTTATAAAGTAATGCTGGACATTTCACACAGCGTAATCTAGCACCAAAGTAAGCAGAGCTTGACTGATACTACTTTTATTTCTTAATCTATATCGTCCTGCTGCAAAAGAGCAAAGGTCTCTGCCAAATCCTTCCAACTAGCTCTATCCTTCGAGATCGCCCACCATCCTCTCTCAAAGTTGCCAAGATCGTACCGACCGCGACGCCGCTGTCCGTTAGGCTGCCAGGGTGTTACCATGTTGGCTCATCACGTGACCTGCCCAGTGATATAGTGACCTACTACTTACATTCTTTTTTTGAATACATGTATTTTATACATAGAAACACCCGAGATAAATACTTGCAGATCATGCCTGTTTGTTTTAATGCTTCTAGATGGCCTAGTCTTTTCAATTCAAAGGTCGTCGGATCAGGATCGTGTTCGTGCGCTAATGGGTTTTTACACTTCAAATACCTATGTTATGGTAGTGATTCTATTGTTTAGAATTTAAATAAGAGTAAACATTTTAAATTATTACATTTTTTTGCTGAAACAATTACAGAAATGTACAGAATAATATACAATAATATAAAATGCATGTGAAACAGTTGAGCTATGGACCGTTTAAAATGATCTATAGATAGCTCAACTGATCAAGATCACTGCCAGATACTGGAGCCAGCGCCAGCTCACGCAGTGTATCTACCGGACGCCGTGAAATAATTTTGTTTTTTTTTATTTTAAATGATAGTTTTTTTTTCTTCGTTAATAACGTGTGTAATAACATAATGATGTAAGATGTCACAAATTCGTAAGTTGTCGTTCGGCATTTAATATTTTATAAACAATTGTGTCATATTAAATAATTAACGAACTGTTTTTCACAAAGAAACACAAAGCTTTTATTTGAATTATTTACACCCATAACTCTAGCTCTATTTAAATAAAATCACCAAATCACTGCATAGAATAAAACAAAGTCGCCTCCCGCTGTCTGTCTGTCCCTATGTATGCTTAGATCTTTAAAACTACGCAACGGATTTTGATGCGGTTTTAATAGATAGAGTGATTCAAGAGGATGGTTTATATGTATAATACATGCATAATATAGTAGAGAAACACTGATAATTTTAGAGGTTTCTAAAGTGATGTCATTAAGAAACAATTTTTTTAGCGCTAACAATGCAAACGCTGGCTGAACCCTACGAGATAGATCAAAATAATGTACTACAGTATTGTACAATTTAAAAAGGTCTACACAAATACGTATATATCTATCATTTAGTCTATGTTATTCTCTTAGATAACGTTGTTTATAAAGACATTCTGTAGTATATTTAGTATCAGCATTGCACCCGTGCGAAGCCGGAGCGGGTCGCTAGTTACTAATAAAAGAAAAAATAACTTTGAGAAAAATATATCAAATAAAGCACAATATTTACTTCGGAAGACGGCTAAAAATAAGATAAAGTTGACATTTGGTTCTTTTATTGAATAGATTTTCCGCAGTTATTTTTAACACCAATTTACATGGCGACTAAAATGTTTTAAAACACGTTAATCGCACGTCAATTTAGTAATTTTATGATGTAATTTAAAAAGGTTTTATTTCAAACTTTAGTAAAAACAAATTAAGATCGTCTATTTTACGAAATTTTAGTTAGTCTGACAAAACAACGGCATCAGGGCCACTTTATACTCCGCAGGGTGATTACGTAAAAGTATCAATACCGCTAAGCAATAGCGACGCGACAGCGGTGGTCGCGCAATTCACGCCCGGGTTTTTTTGGTTGACTCGAGTTGCGTATTAAGGCGATTAGGCTCAAACCGTAAGGAAATCGGTATGTCCAAATGTAAGAATTCCATTTCATCTAGGATTTACCCATACTCTGTTAGAAGATCCAAGTCAAAAGTGTTATCCCAGCGGTGGGATATTGCAACACTGATCTTATGCACGATTTACATTATTCCAGCAATCGAATCGAGTAAATTGGACATTAATACTAGGCCGAAGTTAGTTTTACCATTGTCGATAATACCATTTGTGTAATGGTTGACAATATTCTACAAAACTATAATTTAGTTCTTAAAAAGTTAATAGACGGTTGCACGGTTTGTGGTGGTACCTTCCAAATATTAATCTCATATCAAACATACGTAAGCCCGTATAATATAATGTAGCTATATATGTTTTTATATAGCATAGATACGCACACACTGACATATCTTAGTTGTAGAAAAATCTTGCGATCCCCCTGTAGGCCAGCTCACAATAATTAGTTTAACAGTTCACCCCCCACCCGGGTGGTAGGAGGGGGAACCCCCTTTTCAACAAACACACACGATCTCAAAGTTATATGGATTTTTTTGCGTGTGTGAGTCTATTGGGAAAGAATCAGGGAAATTGGCAAAATGGTCATTTGTATTTAGCAGTTTACTGGTTTCGATATTTTTATTTTGGAGAAAACAACGTGTTTTGTAAGGGGTTAATGGGGTGTGGGGATGTCTGTCACTTGGAGTAGATAGGGGTGGTTCCTGTACATCTAATGTCCTTAGCTCGCCGTACGCTCGATTGCAGTATTTTGTAAAACTTACACATTAATGGCCTTACTAGTCTCAACTTCTGTCAAATGATAATCTTTTTGTAAGATACAGTGACAGGTCGAATCTTTATCAGTGTCTAGGCAGTATATAAGTTGAGAGGTTTTATAAGTAAGGTCGTGTGTGTTGAATGTAGACTTATTTAAATTAAACCTCTTTGATCATTTTGTATTCTATTTCATATGAGTTTGAATATGGAACATTTTTATTACCAATAAAAAGTAACAGTTCTAAATTCAAAACAAAATATGTATGTAAATGATACTATAGTACGAAATATGGAACAATGAAATAGCAGCCTCATGAGAACTTCTGAAGGCTATAAATATAAACCTATGTAATAAAAAAATAATTTCTTAAAAACTTTACGTGTCGCTGACCGATTTTACGTAGCAACAAGAAAAAGCTAAATTTTTGGATACCAACAATTAACTGCTACGTCTGTGTTTCAATTTACCAACGGAAAATTATGAACGAATGAATCCTCAAAAGTACTTCAATGCTATCTGAATGAGTTTTGACGAATGAGGAAAGTAGCACTTTCCCTGTTAAGGTTCGTTGAAATTTTATTATTTTTAACGTTAATTAAATATAATGCCAGACGTTTCACACAGCATCATCTAACCCATGTTAGTAGAGCATGTGTTATGGAAACTACACGATGTACTATTTACATACTTACATATTACATACAAAGTCGCTTCCCGCTGCCTGTCTGTCCCTATGTATACTTAGATCTTTAAAACTACGCAACGGATTTTGATGCGGTTTTTCTTAATAGATAGATAGATAGTGATTCAAGAGGAAGATTTATATGTATAATACATGCATAATATAGTAGAAAAACACTGATAATTTTAGAGGTTTCTAATCACATTAAACATTTTGTAGTATATTTAGTATCAGCATTGCACCCCTGCGAAGCCGGGGCGGGTCGCTAGTATAAAATATAAAATATACATAGAAAAACGCCTAGACCCGAGACAAATACTTGCAGATCATACGAACATTTGCCCTGCAGCATCGAACCCTCAACCTTTTGCGTCTCAGGCGGACCTTGGCTCACTGCACCAAAGAGGTCGTCATGTATTGTTTAAGAAATCATAGCTACTAGGATAGACCAGCTAAACACAATAAGTGCTTAAATATGAAGGGCATTGGATCAAGTAAAATTACTAGGCGAACAGACAAAAGAACTTTATGTCTAGGACCGGTAAAGTGCGCGTGGTACCTCCTGGTATTACAAACGTCATAGCTTAAAATAACCACTTACTATCAAGTGGGCCGTATGCCAGATTGCTGGCTCAGTAGTTAAAAAAATGGTTGTCTGTAAAGTCGGTTTACGGACGATAATTTTACGTGATAACGTCATAAGAACACCGGTGGTCACGAGCCGAACGCTTAGGCCGATCGTGCCTCTGTATCACCTGTTCCGCGCTCTCGCTTGCACGCTCGGCTCAGGCGGAACGTGACAATGAGTCATGCTTTTTCGTGCGTGCAGCCGGCGTTCATCGATTTATAAGACGTTATCACATCAATAAGTGTCGGGACTAGACGAGTTTCCTGATGGATTCTTCTTGGGGTTAGAAGGAATTGGTTTCTAGGTATTTATCTTACTTACTGCGTCACGTTTCAGTGTCAGTCGTATAATTTATAGTAATCTGCCTTATAAAAAACAACAAACTACAGCCGAATTGAGAACTACCGCCATTTTGTATAATTGTAAAATGTATATATTTACAAATAAAACGTATATAAGTAGTATATTTGTCATGTAGTGCTCATAACACAAGCTCTGCTTACTTTGGGGCCAGACGATGCTGTGTGAAATGTCCGGCATGATTTATTTATTTATACATATTTTTTTTTGTATTTTTTTTTAAGGTTTACAAATCAGGCTGTTACTCAAGATTTAGTAAAGTAATACTATCCGTGACAATTTTCCTTGTAGTTTCATTATATATCCACCTATTTTGTAAAACATTTTGGGTTTCTCCAAACGGTAGTCTAGCAGGTAGGAAGGGGGAACACTGACCTCTGTCAAAAATGGCTACTTCATAAATTAATATTTATCAAATGACTATCTCCATCGAAAAACTGTTTGAGAAAACTTTTGGTATTTAAAATACCTATCCAGCGATATGCCAAAATACGGGGTAGGTATCCCAAAAAACAGTTTTTTTGAATGTTTTAATTTAGTTTATGACTTTGCAAGGGTCATTAATACGTATTTCCGTGCAAAATGTAATCAAGATGGAACTAATAGTTTGCAAGCATGAGCAAGATTAGGGGTGGACAGACAGACAGACAGACCGACCGACAGACAGACTTTGGCGAGTATGACTCGTGCACCGAGGGTTCCGCATAAGGCGGATTAAAGGACATACGAGTACACGTTTAAATGTCTCTGTCAATTCTCCAGCATCATTGTGTATTACAAACACACACTGATGCTAGATAATTGGCAGAACCGCGTTCGTTTTATGAATAGGAATTAAAATTTATTCAATAACAACAATTTAAGTTTGATCCGCGGTCCTTGAGTTGCCGCTCGAGTTTACGGTTCGCACCTTAAATTTTTCTGGAAATTCGTAAACACCATATTGAAATTTGACATTTGGGATGACATATTTTTTCCAGATATTTTGATTTAACTACCAAACTACTGAACCGATTTTAATTAAATTTATATGGGACCAATCGGGAACCTTTAAATAAAAAAAATGTGTCATAAATGACGGAGTTATGAGGTAACAATTACAAACATAAAAAAAAACCACCGAATTTGGAACTTCCATGTTTGAAGTCGATTAAAAATACCTACCTATATTCATCCAGAAAAACAGGTAGGTACTCATGATTTCAGTAAATAAAATCTCTATTTAAAACCCAAACTGGAAATTCATTGCCTCGCAGAAAGTCTACCATATAAGTTACCTAACGCGAATATCAAAAAACCATGGGATTTCCAAAACGATAGTTGCCGGTTATCCTTCCGCGATCAAACGGAAAAAACCGTGAGCTAGTTTTGATATTGCTTAAATATTACTGTCACGTATTCTGCATGTAATGGAAGACTTTAAATAAATAAATAAATAATGCCGGACCTTTCACGCAATATCAAAGTAAAGTAATTATAACTTGTGTTATGGGTACCACATGACTGATGTACTACTTATATACTTTTCTTGTAAATATACATAGAAACGCCCAGATCTGAGACAAATACTAGCAGATCATACAAACATTTGTCCCGTGGCAAGATTCGAACCTACACACAACAGACTTGGCCCACTGCGCCACAGAAGTCGATCGTAACTTTTACTCCCAAAGTATCCTCCCTTGCTACTGGATCTTGTCTGACTGGCCTTTCAGCTCTGTTAGTAGCTCTGTCTTCTTTCGCTGTAGGTTGAGGGTTCAATTCCCTCCCAGGATAAACATTTGTGTGAAGAACATAGGTGTTTGTTCTGTGTCTGGGTGTTATAAAGTATCATAAGTATGTATATAAAACTATGTCGGTATTGGTTTTGGTTTTGCAACATTATTTTGAAAACAAGATTTGTCCTTCATGAACGGATAAAATGTTTTGAAGTAGGTACCAGGACATCAAAAGTATCGCAGAAGTATTTTGATTAAAGCATGTAAAAAAAACCTGCAACTCTGCAACGTTTCTGATGCCCTGGTATTTTAAGTTAGATCCAAAATACAATTCACATAATTTCACAATAGTGCATAATTGCTATTGCCAAAAAGATATGGTATTATGTATGTATGTCAAACCCTTTTTTTCGTGTCTATATAATTCATAAAATGTATGAATGGGATCAGTTGACCGATTCAAATATTCATTAGGTCGATTCATCCCGCGGGATGAGTTTGAGCGGCCTGAGTTGACTAAAGAGCCATAATACAAGCTATGCTTAGTTTGGGACTAGATGGTGTTGTGTGCATTGTCCAGCAATATTTATTATTTCAAACAGCATCATCTAGCCCCAAAGTAAGCAGCTCTGGTGTTATGGAAACCGGATGAGTTATATACTACTTCTATACTCTTTTTTGTATATCTTTATGTATATAAATCTTCTGTGCGTTTGTTTGTAATTAAACTCCTCCTAAACTCCTGGACCGATTTTGATGAAATTTTTTGTGTGTGCAAGTGGATTCGAAAATGGTTTAGCTTTTTTTTTCTTTTTAAAATGCTTGGACTAAGTCGCGAACGGGACAGCTTATACATTCATATTATACATAGAAAAACACCCAGCACCGTGGCAAATATTTGCAGATCAAACATTTGGATTTGGGAATCGAACCCACTTCTGCGTCTCAGACGGGCCTTTGCTTACTGCGTCAGAGAGGTCGTCGAGGTTTACGGACGCGGTTAGAATGTTTGCTGTGTGGGTATGTTTATGTAACGTTATAAAGCACAACGAAGGCAGTACTCTAACGAACGCTCGAGTGACAGCTTTCTGTCTGATAAAACCCCTGAGCCTACATCAAAATAGCACGAGCAGATACCTATTAAGTTACCTATTTTTTAACTACTTAATAAAACACACGCTTCTTTCAAATCTATATCTTCTTATACCAATAATAGAGCTTAACCTGACTGATTCATCATCGCCGAGCCGAAACCGCTGAAGGTAGAAAGCTGAAATTTAGAAGGTACAGCAAAATCACCCACTAAGGAGGGATTTTTTGAAATTCAACCCCTAAAAGGGTGAAAAGGGGTAAAAACGAATGTATGAAACTTTTTAACGCGTGGTGCGATTTGCTTGAAACTTGATTTGAATAATATAGAAATAAAATAAATGGACACGTGGATTTTTCAATATAACCCTTACAAAGGGATAAAATGGGGTATCAAAGATTGTATGGGAACTTTTTAACGGGTGGTGTCATTTCTTAGAAACTTGGTTTGGATACTTAAAATGCAAAATAAATGGAAACGTGTTTCAGGATTTTTTAAAATAACACTCTTAAAGGAGTAAAATGGAGTGTGAATGTATCATATAGAAGTCAAGTCAAGTGTTTTAATGTGATAAATATTTAAAACGCGCGGACGAAGTCGTGAACGAGACCGCTAGTCCACTATATATTTATCAAATACCACTCACTCATTCATCACGAAATCTCAGAAACCACCGAACGGATTCGAATGACATTTGGTATGCAGCTTCCTCTAGGGCCGTAGGTGTTCGCTAAGAAAGGTTAAAAAAAAATCACTCGGGATCAAGGTCAAACCGCGAAAATGGCGATAATGCTTTGTAATTTTTCCGAAATATTCATTCGTTCAATTATTGAATCGAATCGAATTGAATCGAAACTGCTAGTCAAGGAATAAATGCCACTACGCTGTTAAGTATAAGTTAATACTACGATTAACGATTTAATTTTTGTATGCATTGATGATAAAATAAAAAAGATAATAAAAATTACTTTGTACTAAATGGCAATTTGTTGGCTAATATAATTTTTATTGGTATCATAAACAAATAATAACAGACATTTTACACAGTCTGGCATTATCATCATCTGGCCCCAAAGTAAGCAGAGTTTGTGTTATGGGTACTACATACATATAAATACATACGTATAGAAACACCCAGACCTGAGACAAATACTTGCAGATCATACAAACATTTGACTCGAGGTGGGAATCGAACCTGCAACCTTCTGGGTATCATTGACTTAATGTTATGAACGTGAGAGCTTGTGATTATATGATCATGTTAGTAGTTTCTTCACGGCGATACAATTATTGGGATATTTGACAAAGTATGTAAAGTACCTTTGTAGTAAAAAGCTTGGAATAATCTATGTAATAAAAATCAATTGCTGTTCGTTAGTCTGGCTAAAATTCGAGAACGGCTGGACTGATTTAGCTGATTTTGGTGTTGAAATGTTTGTCGTAGTCCAGGGAAGGTTTAAAAGGTGAGTAAATATGATTATTTTTAATTATTGATTTATTGAGGCGGTACGAAGTTTGCCGAGTCAGCTAGGTTTAAACGGTGAGTAAATTTGTGGCATTGCAACGCATGCCGGGTACAGCTAGTATATAATAATAATATATATGTCTCTAGGATTAAAAAGCATATAGTTAGGTATCTTTTTTACCTCATAAATATTCCTCCATGGGGCGCATACGGGGTGGTTGAGTTGCTAAATCTAAAACAATGCGGACAAAGCCGCGTGCGTAAGCTGGTATAAAAACTCAGAACCAAAGTCTATTTTAGGACGCGCAAAATTATTGTTGTGTAAAAATATCAAGTGTAGTCCAATTAATTGTAATAAAATGTTTCTTACAATAAGTAAGATTGGGATTTAGGAATTTTTATTCGTATCTAACAGATCATTAGCACAATAAATTTTATATTGAGTAGTACTTACCGGTCATAAGGGTTTCGTATATCTCAAATTGAACAATACACGAAAAATTACGCAAGTAAAATGCATACTAATAATACAAATTTGAAAATGTATCTGTCTTTGTTTGTTTGTTTATTTAATGGGCGGCCATATCGCTTGAGAGCGATCTCTTTCTGACAACCTTTGGTTGGAAAGGATTATATGAACTAAAGTGGCGAGGCATTAAACAAATATTATGATTGAATAACTAAATACAAACCTACGTAATTCAAATTCTTGACAACCTCTGTGGCGCAATTGACGCAGAAGTCGCAGAAGATTTCAAGTTCGATTCCCACCTCGATACGAAAGTTTGTTTGATTTGCAAATATTTGTCTCGGGTCTGGGTGTTTTTCTTTGTATAATATGTAAGTATTTACCGAAAAAATCGCATATATGTAGTATATCTATCATGTGGTTCCCATAACACAAGCACTGATTGTGGCTGGATGATGCTGTGTGAAATGTCCGGCATTATTTATTTAATAAATTCTTAAATATAATTATGTCAGCCTTTAAGCGTATCTTGCCAAAAAATTAACAAACTTAACACACAGTTAGTTCCAATCGATTGATCTTCGTTTTAAGGTCCCCTCGCGCTCATAAATATGTAGTCTTGTACGGAACCCGCCTTGTTAAATGACCGACCCGATTTATTTGCAAACTGTCTTGAAGATGAAGAGGATCTTTTACTGGCTAACAAGCTTACGGCCCACCTGTTGGTACGTGGATACCGTGAACTGTAAACGTTTGCAATACCGGAGGCAGGATTTTGCTTAGGGTTTTTCAACCCGAGGTGTGATTTATTTTGCCCTGAAAAGCTTATTATTTTTGGTCCATTGTGACTTACTATATATTTTTTATCTATTATATAATAATCTACATAATTCAATAATTACGAAATTTTAGAGGTTTTTTAAAAAGTGTAAACAAAGTCATGTCATTTTTAGTGTTACGAGTTATTTTAAACTAGTGTGGTGATAGGATTAAAGTGTGCTTTCGGGACTCCTTCCGTATATCTGGCACATGTCTTCGTACGTACGTTGATCAAACGTTGCGGGATCGCGTTATCTTTGACAGTGCTTTCAAACGAACGTTTTTGATTTAGTACATCCTAGTAGTCTGTGAATAGAGTAATACTAACTAATTCTCTATATAAATTCGTTCGATTGGTAAAATGTACCATTTTGACATTCAGATTCTGACAGACATCCTAGCCATATCCAAACCTTTGCCAAAACCAATCCGTTCAATGGCAATTACAATTAATACTATTCATCTATAGTAACTGAAAGCTGTTAGAATCAATGTTTTGATAGTAACATAATTCTATAATCGTCCGGCTGAACTGAGAGACCAAATCAAAATACGTCAAAATTCGAGTACTTAAAAGTAGTGTTTGCGGTAGCCGGTTCGCCCTCAGACGGAAGACCAGCGCTCTGGCAGTGATTGCCGTTTTTATAAAAAAAACTAGTAAGTTATTTATTTTGTTGTATTGTTGTAAAACAAACGCATTTAATTCAAACTCTTGTTTCTATTCATGTGTATTCTTGCCGCTATACGCTTAATTCATTCTATAAATGACATAATCCAATTTTTCCACAAGGAAAGACATTTTTCATCAACGCTTCCCTCCACGGAAACTATCTTCAAGTACGCAAGACAGAGAGGCAGATATATCTCTCGACCTTTCAATTTTCGTCCGCCGTTTCTTATTTAGTTTCTCGCAAATTATCTCCAATTCTTCATATTATTAAACATCTAGGGGGGAACTAGCCACCCGCGAGGGTGGGGGCTTAATGATGGGGAGCGGTCAGCGCCCCCTACCATCGCGTCCGGCGCACTTGTTTCTTCTAAAATTTTTCCCCAATCTTTATTCTCTGAGTAGACGTATATAATTAGACTTTTGCGCTAGTGTGTGTGCGTGAAGCGCGTGTGTGTATGCTTGTGTGTGTTGCGTGTGTGGGGTGGTGTAAGTCCAGTTATTAGTTTTCTTGCGAGTCCGGGATGCTTTTGTTAGATTTCTATAATTTAGCGATGGCGACCGAGGAGGTATGGGGCGCAAAATCGATAAAACTGTACTGTGTCGGTTTCGGGAACTCTTAATTAATACATCTTTATTCTTATAAAGTTTGTACGTGTAAGTAATGTAGGTGGCGCTTTTAGGAAACTGCTGAGTCTTCTTGAGGCGTTGCGGGTTCGATCCCTCCGCGGGACACATGTTTCTCTGCAAGTATTTGTCTCGGGTCTGGGTATTTCTATAGATAATATGAATGTATTTACAATTAAAAAAAACGTCATGTACCCATAACACAAGCTCTGCTTACTTTGCGTCTAGATGATGCTGTGTGAAATACCCGGCATTATATATTTATTCGTTTTTTTTTCTCAAAATTTGAAATGGTGTGCTTACCTAGTCTACACTTGTTTACGCATTAACAATAAATAACAAAGATAAAACAAGATAAAACCATTTAAACATCTTAATATATTTTAAGATCTGAAAAACTAAAAGTCTGAAGAGATGTCTATCATAACATAAGGGTTGAAACCCCCGAAACACTAACCCTCAACACACCGACATCTGGAAAAACAACTATGTCAGTGAGTCAGAGGAAATTGAGCTTTAATTTTTAAACTTAAAATAATAAAGGACAAAGAAAAATCTAATAAGAAAAGAACAAAGTGATGACACGAATGCCCCACTTTGAAAGCTTTTAGAAAGAAAGCCCCACAGAGTGTCGAAAATTAAGAATTTTGAAAATAAACTTTAAAAACTTTTCGTAATGTCATCTATCAGGATAATCAGAGATTTAGGTAACAGTATGAATTTTAATAAGGATTATTCGTTGGACGTTTTTTGAAGTAACATACATAGTTCTTATAAACTAATTAGTTTGTCTTGACTATTTTAAGTTTTATTATAATCTTTGTGGGATTTTATTAAATAAATTGTAACAGAACAAGCAGACGTACCACTCAGTACCATCTATACCTTGTAAGTTTACCACCCTTACGAACAAAGCGCTTTGCTTCCACATTTATAATGCGTCCAGCCAAGGATTAGAATACTTTGTCTTCGTCTGTCTTTCCTAAAAACTACAATGTCTTCAAGTCAAAAGTAAATAGGTGTCTTCTAGACCTTTGGCCCTTATGTTGCTTTCTCATTTGTAAGATGAATCTAAGAAAATTTTAAATGGTCAATCCGATGACGTTTATAATAGGCAAATGACGATCGACTACGAATTTGTGACGATGTTATAACAAACCAATCACATGACATTGGCAAAATTGTCATCAATACATGTCATTATTGGAAGAGATGAAGAATAAATTCCTATTAGAATTTAGAAATTGGTACTAATCAAGACTCTAGTATAGATAGATTATTTCAAAACTCAAATATTTTGATTTAATACAATTACAAGGATCGGTTTGAAACGTCTTACATACTAGGTGAATTTAGGTGCCAATTCCTTTAAACCTAAGTCCGAGAAGAACTGGCAAGAAACTCATCCTGGTCCTAGCGCTTTGCGCTAGCCCTTTGTATGATCCAACATATCTTAACTACGAAAAACGAATACAAGATTACAATCCCTAGTTCCCTACTATAAATGCGAAAGTAACTCTGTCTGTCTGACTGTCTCGTTTTCACGCCTAAACCGCTGAGCCGATTTTGATGAATTTTAGTATAGAGATACATGGGACTTTGGAGAAGGACATAGGCTACTTTTTAGGTAGGTACCACGCGTGCGAAGCCGAGGGCATAGCTAGTAGTTTATACATTGCAAATCTGTCAGTTAACTGTCTGAGAGCAGATTAATCTAGACAGCTTTATAAAAATAAAAAAATATCATTTATGATAATCGTGTAAAAAGAAATTTATCACAAACTGTTTTCTTGAAGGAGTAGTAAATAATCACGAATTTTTACTTGTTATGATCCTGCTCTTCATATGGATTCTGCGCTTCATTCACTCTCTTCATGTTTATTCGTTGCATGTAATAGTTATTTTGTATTTTGACTGACCTCATAGCTAAGTTGTTAGTAGCTCTACCTTTTGAGCGTAGGCTAGAGTTTCATTACCACCCTGAGAAAACATTGTAATAATAATAATGCCGGACATTTCAAACAGCATCAGCTGGCCCCAAAGTAAGCAGAGCTTGTGGTTATGGGTACCATGACTGGATACTACTTAAAATATCTTTTTTGTAAATACATATTATAAATAGAAACACCTAGACCAGAGACAAATACTTGCAGAACATACAAACATTTATCCAGCGGAAATCGAACTCGCAACCTGCGTTTCAGCCGGGCGTTGGCCCACTGCGCCACAGAGATCGTCAAATTGTGTGATGATCATGTTTATAAAAAGTATAATCATTATATCAGACATTTAGTACTCATAAAGCAGAACTTTTCACAGAACACCTAACTATGCAAGTCCGCGGAGTGATATGTTCACCAATATTTATTATTTTATATTTTGCCGACAGGAATATAGTTCTTCACAAATATATTTTAATGATATCCAATTGTTCTGTGTATTTGAGCAGGGGTGACTAACGACCCTACGTTTCAATCAATGTCTCCTTACCTACCCTTATTTCTTATCGCAAATAGTGTAGTTTTCTGACATATTGATTTTTGGTGGCTTTCTCATTGTAAGTAGGTTTGATTTGGGAGTCTTTGTTGTAATTTGAAGATCACGGATGTTTTAACGCTAAGACTTAAAGATCTAAGCGTGAACTGACGTGAAACTAAGCACGCTCGTCTCTCTAGGTTGCTATAGGTTTATTATACGGCTTCATCCGAGAGCTTTTAAAGTCTAATTTGCAGTAACTTTACAAGCGTGTTTAAGCTTCTTGCCTGGTTTTTCTTGAACTAGGAATAGGAGGAACCGGCACCTAGATTAAGAGTTGGTTGGTAGAATTTTCAATTTGATTAAATTCGGTCTGATTAATTTAATCACCACAAATGAGATTTTTAAAAAATTGATTAAAAAAATTTTACGGAAATACAAAAGTATTGTCTTAGGTAGGCACTTATGTTAGGTTACCTATAGTTATTACTAGTGGCTTTGTCAGCTGTAGACCTAGCGAACATTTTTCGAAATGACTGATATATAACTTTTTTTTAACGTTTTCAACCCCCAAATCTCTGTCATTTTGAAAAAAATCCAAAAACTGAATCGACAAAAAAAAAATATAGTTATAGAACCTGCTTACAAAATTTCACGAGAATCGGTTAAGAAATGCGACCTGTAGAGGAGAACATCCATACAGACGTCGGCCGGATAGACAGGCATACGAAAGCATTTTTGCCTAAGCTGAAACGGAGACATTCGTTCGCGCTTCGCGCTATCTCGGTCAATGAAGTAGGTTCTTGCTCATGGTTTTGCAAGAATTTAGAACATTTTAGTGTCGGTTCCGTCAGATGTCTGCTTGGACAAATAAATTGTGGCCAGTGACGATAGACGAGGGTGAGTCGCTGTGGTGACCACGATAACGTGGTAAATAGAACTACTTACCTAACTCCTATTTGTACTTACCTAATAAATAAGAGAAAGTTTGTACTTACTTATCAAAAAAAGTTAACGCGACAGGCACGCGTTTGGAACGAAGTCCTTTTCGTATGCACCTTGCATAATTAATCATTAACGTGCCAGGCTCTAATTCTCTCTACCCAACCCTCTCTTTAATTTTGATTATTGATGCAATAAATAAATATATTCATAAAATATACATATACATATGTATATACACACACACATATATATATATGTGGGAGACTAGTTATCGATCTCCTTCATTCTCTCTTTCTCTTACGGTTTTTCGTAACGTAACGCGTTACAATTTTTCTCGGCTAGCTCCCCTCGCCAACCCACGATAAGGAACTTCGTTCCAATAAGAATATATCCATAGGACTTCTGAGAACCGTAGATATTACACAAGAGTTCAGATAAATTTTGTTTGGATGTATTACAGAAAATACTGAAATCGAGATAGACTCGATTTCAGTTTTTTCTGTAATACATCCGGGTAAGTCAAGAATCGAACCCGCTTCTAAAGTTTTTGATCCGGACGTTGTATAAAGGGCCGAAACCGAGATCGTCGAATTAAAAAAAATGGGAGAGGCAATGAACGGACGAGGGTCGATCGCTAAGGTGACCACGCGGTTTGAGAAGAGAGATATTTTTTTTATTTTCTACAGATCATTCAGTTGTAAAATTTTTTTTACATGTGAATGATTTTAGAGATTATTTTATTATTTAGTCTTGGTAAAATATCTAATGTGATAGGTCAAAAGTCGAAAACGGCAATGACTACAAAGTATGTTCTATTTCGATTAAATACTAGAAATTAATTAATACAAATGACATAATTATTATAAATAGTGGTCGCCCACTGGTAGAAATTCGACCATAATTTAATTAGTAATTAATGTTGTTTTTATGCATTATTAAAAAAAAGCATTAGCATTCTGCACTCTTTCTCTATATAAACTATACTCGTATGTGTGCGAAATTTCATTCTCCTCCGTCCGCGCATTTTTCGTAAAAAGGGGTACAAAGTTTTTGCTTCACGTATATATAGATATATATACGTAATATATAGATATATTACAAAACCAAACTATCCAATCATCATACCATTGGTCGTAGGTACCTATGTCATTACGGTGACAATACGTTCTAGATTTCAAAAAAGTTTTTTGAAGAAAAAACGAATGAGTGATCAAAGTTAGGAAAATAGAAAAAAAACATAAGTAAGCACCTACTTAAGAAATAGTAAGGTCCAAAAAGATTTGCAATAGGTAAGGAAGTATATTATTTTTATGAAAAAAAATCATGCATACTGTAATCCCTAGGCTCGGTATTATATTTAGATATCACCTCCTCGGATATTTAGTTACTTATATCTGAGCATGTCTAAAAGGGGTAGTTGGAGGGGTTGTCATAATATATTAGGTACATGACGCTTTGCACAGTTAGTTTTCCGTACGTGACTGATTGCAAGCCCATCGCCGCTTGTAGAAACTCTAATGTTCAGTAATATTTGCTTTCCAAATTTTTATCTCTTTGAATTTAGTAATATTTTTTTTCAAATTTTTTTCTTTATGCTTACTTACCTAATTATAATAATATAAATAAATTATGAATGTGAACTTATTATAATACCTATGCCTATCGGCATATCTCTAACCGACATACCAGTTGTTTTCCTAATTATGTGGATTATATGTAAGTACTACGATATTAAGGTTACCATTTTTTTTACACAATACTTTATAACTATTCAAATTATTTTAGTATTTAGTAAAAAAAAATCATATAAACTCTATGAATGCCATATAAACAATAGCCACTGAAGCATCGACACGAAAAGAAGACGAAAGAATATTGCGACTGTTGACTTAAAGATTGTCCCGTTAAAACCGAACCCCTGGTCCCCGCTCCGCCTTCCGCGTCGAGGACAATAGTGAAGCTATGTTTACAAGTCTCTATGATCGAACATCGGCTCACGTTCACGTGTGAGTTTGTAAAACAACCTTAACAAGATTTTGGCTTGACCTGCCTGTTATCGTTTGTCCCTTTTATTTATAAACAAGTAAATATCTCAATTTGATTTTAATAAAATTTTCATCTAAGAATTGGCCCATAGTGGCTTTAATAGGGACGATTGGAGAAAAGGAAGGGAGGTCTTTGTCTTGCAGTATAACGCCATGGGCTAATAATAATAGTTTATCGAAGGTTACAACATAATGGATCTTAGACGGAAATCATCACCAAGGCAAACTGAACATGCTGGATGACTGACCGAATGAACTTAGTTACTAAAACTTGAAGCCCGTGAAAAAGCTGTTGTAGTCACTTTATTTCGAAACACAATCCATCGGTTCCAAACTATGGATTAGGATCGCAGATTAAACTCACCCTGATGAAGATTCTCTAGATGAATCGAAACAGTGTCGGTGCCTCCATCGACAGAATAATAAATGAGTAAAACTAGTGTTTATCAAAATGTATAGTACAACTCACGAATGTTTTGAAAGTGAAATATGGAAAAGATGGAACGTCTTTCATAACGATTGGCAGAACTTGGACTATGATGAGTTTCTGATTGTCCTCGAACTTGGCTTAAGAGGTTTCTTAATCAGCACCAAAATTCACTATATGTCAGACGATTGAAAGTGATCCAAGTGATTGTAATGTTATTGAATAAATAAATGATAAATAGAACCAGTTTCTTTCAGTTCTTCTCGGGCTTGGGTTAGGATGAATTGGCACCTAAATTCACCTAGTATGTAAGACGTTTCAAAGTGATCTTTATGATTGTATTGAATAAAGTATCTTTTGACTTTGACTTAGATTGTGACTATGGTTCAGGACCAAGAGTAGTAAAAAGAGATAGAAAAGATAGAGATGGTAGAGAACCTTTGCCCAGCTGTGGAATCTCTACATCTCTTCTTCAAAATTATATGTATCTGATTAGACTTTCATGTGTAATAAGAAACACACGATTAATCTTGACATGCATAGAGTAGATACAACCATGACTGCGAAAAGGGATGCAAAGTATACCTAATTATACGTAAAACTGTTAAGATGTTTAAACTTGATTAAAGTTTACCTATTAACTATTAAATACTTGATTCAATTTTGTTGATCGAATTTATTAATTATGTATTCTTACAGCTCTATATTTGGTTTTGGTACAGCTCTATATATGGTACAGGTTTATATACCTACGTTAATTTACTTAATACAGTTCGCAAGCTTGTATATCACTCATATTCCTCTGAATCATAAAACGAGGACAATTCGTGCATGACTCAAAGAATTGTGTCTAAACTACGAGTAAAAACAATTTTATTCGCAAAAACTAATCCACGGAAAGTTGCGTCACACAAAGAAAAGATGAATAATAAGGCCGCCTTCAGCGAAAATATAATAAAACTGAAAAAAAAATAGTACGTCACATAAGGAATAAAATAAAGTAAAATGAAATAAAAAGGCATGTGAGCAAAATACGTCCCCATTTCGACAGCGAGGCACACTCTCTCCAATTTATAATATTGTTTTCCTTAGGATATATTTTTTCACTAGTGGGGTGGGGCGCACCCCGCCGGGGGCTGTCTTCACCCCCTCCCAGATATTATTAAAGACGTATACTCACACATTCTTAGGAAACGAGTGTGATTAGATTAATATTGCGTGTTTGTAGGTTGCGGGATGGAACCGTAATACAATGAGTTAGGACATACGTAGCTGAATTTATATATATAGAATCTATAGCGATCATATATTATGGTGAAACTATATATCGCAGTTGTTTGTGGTCTGATCAATTTGTTTCTGATTGAGGGGATGCCAAACAAGACTTTATTCTTTGTTGTTTTTGCCAAAATTTCGCGAAGGGAAGTTCTCGCGCATGAATCCAATTGACCTATATTTTTAACTTGTAAGGGAAAATTTATTGCTACCCTCGTTTAAACTACTGTATTACATGTACATCTTATGTAGAATATGCGGACGAGTAATCTGCTTATAGCCTCTGAATCATAATGTTGTTGGATGTTTTAGAAATAAAGCTCAAAAACAAAAAAAACTTGACATGATTTTCGGACACACTTGAACATATAAATAACTAGCTGACCCGGCCACGCGTTGCTGTAGCTCAGTAGTTCTAATACGTTGAACCCATATACGCTAACCTCTAAAATTATCAGTGTTTCTCTACTATATTATGTATGTATTATACATATAAACCTTCATCTTGAATCACTCTATCTATTAAAAAAACCGCATCAAAATTCGTTGCGTAGTTTTGAAGATCTAAGCATACATAGGGACAGACAGACAGCGGGAAGCGACTTTGTTTTATACTATGTAATTTCAAATGTGATTCAAAATGTAGATGCCTAGACCATAGGCCATATGAAATAAGTACATATATGTACGTATTTGAATGCGATAAGCTATATCTTATTCTAGGTTCAATTCTTTATTACAGTCATGTTATTTAGCTAAAATATATAATTACTTATTCTGGTAGATAGACTGCGAGAACCAAGAGCAGGCTCCTATCTGGCTCAGCGTATTAGCATTGTCATTCAACGTGGCAATGCCGCCAGTATCTTGGGAACGTTGCCTGGCAGTGATCTGGATCAGTTGATCTATGTGTAGATCGTTTAAACGTTCCTTAGATAGCTCAACTGTATCACATGTATTTTATATTATTCTTTACATTTCTGTAAATGAATGTTTAAAAAAAAACCAAAAAAAAAACTTATTCACCTTAATTTTCTCTCATTTTCATTCATGTTCTTACAGTTTTGAATCTCTCGGTTACAGGGATCTTCTAAAAGCTACTACTTCTACATGTATAGGCACTTATTTGAAAAAAAAACCAATACGGTAAATCTAAAGGCTTTTTGTGAAACATGAAATTTAATATTTGAAGGTCTCTGAACTTACAGAGAAAGGTATTGGATGTAATCTTTTATATTGTGTGGGATAGGGGCTACATGTATAAGGTTATTGTCGGAAATGTCCTCGTGTACGTGTCCGAGATAACTCAGACAAAATCTACTTTTAATTCCAAATAAAAATATTTTATTTCACTTTTAAAACTATTCATATTGAAAAACATGTATTATTTACGTTATCATTCATGTATTATTTTGTCGATGAAGGCACCGGAACTGTTTCTTGCGTACTCTTGCGTAAAATTACCTTGATGAAGAATCTCTGGATGAATTACAATAGTATCGGTGCCTCCATCGACAAAACAATACGTGAGTAAAACCCGTGTTTATCAAATTATAAAAATGAAAACATTGTCGAAAAATTGCCTGGAATCGTTCCTTTCGGCCATAATTATTGTCAGAAAAATTCAATCAAAAAATAATTTAAAATTTAAATTGTGTCATCATTTACAACCTTACAAGTCTTTTTACTGTATATTATTTAAAAATTGCAAGTAAAACCTATTAATTAATCTGTGTACAAGGTTATATAATGTTGCCGGCAACCACCAATCACCAAGTGGAGTAAATGCTACATTATATTGTTGGCAGCACCGTAGTCAATGCTGCCAATTCCCAAGGCAGGGGACATCTTACGGTGATTGGTCTATAGACGAGTGTTAATCAGCATGACATTTCTGTGTCACTATTTATTAAAAACCAGTATGTTGAAAGTATTAAAGCGCGCCAGGTTCTTTTCGTGCACTTGGTACATATCTCCGAGTTTTTTAGGTTCTATGACATCGATTTCCTAACTTCTTTCCCTTAAAAATATGCTCTTTCGAATAAAAAATCCATTGGTACACGACCGCATCCAAACCCAAGACCTTAGGAATCAGAAGGGCACTATTAGACTACCTACCTATGCTCTACGCGACTCTATTAAAACGATACTCAGGATTCACAGTGATCTTCCGTTACGCCTGAGTCTGTAACAGCAGCAACTGTGGTACTAACCATTTCTATATCACCATATCTATCATGCACTTTATACACACAAAAAAAAATCTAAAGGAAAATAACAAATTAACTTCGAAACAACATACAATGCGGTTACTTGTATAGAATATCTAACTAGTCTCAAAACTGATGGTCGCCCTAGCTTGATACTATTTCCTATTTCAAGGACTGAAACATTAAAGAAACCATTTTCAATTCCATTTCTTGTATTCACGATTCCCACTGCGTCTGTTTGCATGAGCCGTGAATCAATTGTTCCTGGGTGTTTCAATAGTAACGTGATAATTACGTATAAGGTTGCAAGCCCATCAGCGCTTATAGGAATACTGATCGATGACACACATTTGCGATGTTTTGATTCTGGAGTGTGTCATTTTATTTCACTTTCAAAACTTTCGTTAGTTATACTAACGCTCGTTGCCGCTCGAGTTCGAACTCAGTGCGAACCGAGAACGCTCGCGGCAACTCACGGGCCGCGGATCAAACTCACCCTGATGAAGATTCTCTAGATGAATCGAAACAGTGTCGGTGCCTCCATCGACTAAATAATACGTGTGTAAACCCCGTGTTTATCAAAATGTGTCTGTTTAATTAAAAATATATGGTCAAGTCCGAATATCGCGCCTGAGGTTCCGTACCTCATATCTACTTTTTTACCATCATGGTTCTTTTAACATTTTACATTACTAGTCTAATTGAGCTATGCTGTCATAAACTATGAAAGCTCCGAAGTATGCTTCGAAATGAAGGATTAAACTTAGTTTTGTAGTTGAAAAAATGTTCCCACAGATCGATATACGGATACGTTACGTTTGCAATCGCAATTACAAATTTGTCGTTCGTCAGGGATGTTCACCAGTGAGGGTAGATTGCTTTTATACCATCATGCGGAAGAGGTTTACGTCCTCGTGGCGTAGGGTGTGGTCCAGCATTCTGAACGTGCTGGCAGACAGGTTTGATTGTCATTACATTAACCATTGTTCGATGATTCATGTTATGACAAATCAAAATAAACATCTATCACAAATCACAATTACATACTAACATTAAATTAATGTATTTACCTACTAAAAAATAGAAGTGATCCAATGTCGATTTAAATATATGTAAATGAAATTTTAATTAGATTTAGTGGCAAATGCCAAAATATGCGGCATAAATAACCATATTAGGCCGTATTTGATAGCGTTGACTTAAGATCTCGAAGAGACTGTTAACGATAGAATTAGAGATATTGGTTTCAACTCGAAACTTCCACGCACTCTTGAGAAAAAAAAACATGACACACAGACAGACGGATAACGAAGAGATCTCATTAGAATTCCTTTATTCCTTTTGAGGCACGGAACCCTAAAAATATCTAAAACATGTTTCAAACGAACAGCCCCGTTTCCATAACCAACGGCACCAAGGCCCCAAATCCACGATAACGCGATCGATGTATGATTTACTACACTTTTAATTTACCTTATCAATGTTTTATCTTTAAACTGCGGGCGATGATAAAAATAAATTTTTTCGACATAAAATCAATACATTTCGTGGCCGTCTCGCGTGGAGTACGACGTATGGAATAGGTTATCGATTGGCTCGGTGTATAACACTAGAAGTGCCAAATGCGAGTTTTTAGAAAACAAAGCATGCACGTTTATTATCTATATCTATGTATTAATACGGAAAGAAAAACTTTGTACCCCCTTTTACGAAAAATGCGCGGACGGAGAATTATGAAATTTCGTACACTTATAGTTTATATAGAAAAGGAGTCATCATCAGCCTGTGTCAGTCCACTGCTGGACATAGGCCTCTCCCATGGCACGTCACTGAGCTCGATCTTCAGCTCTTCTCCTCCAATCCTTGCCCGCTGCCTTACGAATATCAACGCCCCACCTAGCCACAGAGAATGCAGAATGCTAATATTTTGTTCAATTATGCTAAAAAAATACATGAATTATAGTCGAATTTTGACCAAACCTGCCAAATCTGCCACTTATGACGTCACGACAACATCTAGCAATTTACGGCAATTGCAACATGTAGCCATTGTACAGCAATATACTTGTTAAATTCCGAAAATTCAATTGGAAAATTAGCTGCTAAATACTAAGTTGCCGAGCTCCAATGATTGAAGCGTTTGAGTGGGCGTCACTTAAAATTGAGTTACCTATTTTTACTGACCTATTTTTCGTTAGTAACTTTAATTATGGTATTAATTTAAATTAATTTATCAATATCTACAAAGTAATTAATAAATAAGGAATTTACTAATGAAGAACGATTATTTACAAAAATAATTACAAAATAATATAAAATACATGTTAAAAAGATGAGCTATCTAAGGACCGTTTAAAACGATCTATAGTTAACTCAACTGATCCAGACTGCCAGAAGGCTGCGTTGACAAGACACTGGCAGGATTGCCACGGTAAATGGCAATGATAATACGCTGAGCCAGATAGGAGCCAGCTATTGGTTCACGCAATGTATCTACCAGACGCCGTAAGATCATTTTGAAAACACGGTAAATATTAATAAATACATAATGAAACAGTTGATATTTCTATGGATAGTTAACTGGCAGAGGGCAGCGTCGTCAAGACATGAGCATGTATGTAATTTATGGGAATGCTAATACACTGAGCTAGATAGGAACTAGAAATGGTCACGCTATGTTTCTGTCCGAAATATTTTTTTAAACGCATAATTAATTTCATCAAGTAGAAAATTCTGAGACGCACTTAATCCTATCATCAACCACCCTGGTTCGAAACAACCAGTCACATGATAAGAAGTGAAAAAGTAATATGATTTACCCTAAACCTACCTATCAAACCAACCCCCGCAAAATAAGTAGACATTGGTGGCAATTCCGTTGGTTTATTTCTAAAATTAGGAATTGTCTAAAATATATTTAGTTAGTCATAGCATTTGTAAAACCTATTCGGTTGCTACCATCTAACTAAATTAAGAACGCTTAATTAAGTTAGATAAAACTAAATTAGGATAAGTTGGTAGCAGCAGAATACCAAAAGTTAATTTGACAGTTCAAAACCTTTTAGTTAGGTTGGTGCAAACGACAATGGCCTCAATTCTGTTGGCACCAACCTAACTAATTTAAGCTAAAATTAGGTTTAGAAGTGTCAAATGAAACTTGGTATTCTGCTGTTACTAACTTATCCTAATTTAAATTTATCTAATTTAATTAAGCGTTCCTAATTTATTTAGATGGTATCAACCGAATAGGTTTCACAAATGCTATGACTAACTAAAATATATTTTTGACAATTCCTAATTTTAGAAATGAACCAACCGAATTGCCACCAGTACCCACGTATTTATTTATTTATAAATACACAAATGGACTTTCAGAAAAATTGCAAGTCGTCCAAATGTTATAAAAATGTTACATACAATTTAGAATTATACACAACAAATACAATAAAACACAAGTAGAATGTCAAAGAGATTATTTATGGCCCAAATCAGTTATATCTAGGACTAGGACTATAACGACCTCTGTGGCGCTGTGGGCTATGGTCCGGCTGAGACGCAAAAGTTTACGGGCTTTATTCCCGCCATGGGACAAATGTTTGTATGTTCTGCAAGTATTTGTCCCGGGTCTGGGTGTTCTATATATAATATGTATGTATTAATAAAAAGTATAAGTTGTGTAGGTATATCATATAGTCATGTGGAACCCAGAACACAAGCTCTTTTTATTTTGGTGCCAGATTAAATGACCGGCATTATTATTATTATTATCATTGGCCTCTAGAATATTGATGTTTTTCGTCACTGTTTGAGAATGTGAGAGTAGTGTTTGAATAGAATGTCGATAAAACGAAAACTCCGTTTTGTGTAGGTACATATACTCCTAACCCATGGAAGCCATGCGACCTTGTTCGCGATTGTAAACCTACCATGGCTTGATATGTGATCCAGCGATCTAACCTACTTACATAATTAAATAAAGTGGTTTTAAATTAAGGACATTATAGAAAAAAAAATTGCGTCTCGGGACGCCTGACAGTGAATAACTTAAACTAATCTAACTAGCGCTGTGGGTTAGAGTGAGAGAGGAGGAGCCTGCCTACCGCTGCCGTATGCGTGAGAGAGAGGGAAGCCAGACATACTGGCACCGTAACGCGTTACGTAACGAAGCGGTTTACCCTCCCATAAGAAGTCATCACTTCAAAAATCTGAAAAATACTACTACGGCTAATTTGAATTAGGTTCGATGACTGGATCAAATATCTAATTATGAAACGTGTCTCGAAATAGGTCGTATCTACCAGGGATTATAGTTATAGGTAGACAAAACAAATAGGTCGTATCTACCAGGGATTACAGTTATAGGTATACAAAACAATGGTTTAGTTTTATCTACATTTATACTAGTGCTCTTAAACTGTGACGAAAAACATCAAGAGGAAATCTTGATTATCTAAACTAGTCACAAGGATAATTATGAAAAGTCTTACATACTACGTGAATTTAGGTGCCAATTCCTTCTATTCGGCCAAGTCCGAGAAGAACTGGGAAGAAACTCGTGCTGCATAACACATAATACATAACACAAGCATAACACAAGCTCTGCTTACTTTGGGGTCAGATGATGATGATGATGCAGGCAGATGATGCTGTAGGTAGTTTATACATTTCAAATTTGTCAGTTAACTGTCTGAGGGCAAAGCTCATGTTTTCCTCTTATGTTTTGGTATCATGACCATGCATTGTGTTGAGTATTATAAAAAGTAGATTTTATATATGATTGTAATTGACAATTTTAATTTATTTAAGATATTTCGAATAGGTATTTATAGTGACATTGTATTTGGTTTAATGATAATAATATGTTATAATTTCAATTTATTTGTATGAATGTAATGTATTCACGTGGCTGTACTCCGGCGAGATATGCAGCTGTACCATTAATAATTCCACCAAATAGATATTATACCATGTCTTTTGTGAATAAACGTACTGAATACTGAATGGATTAACTCAAAAACTGCTTAACTTTTAAAAAATCTCTCACTTATAGAAAGCCGGGCTGTATATATTTTCAAAAAATGTTAATATCTCTACTAAAATTGAAATAACGTAAAGTATCAAAAATTGCTTGTAAAAGTAATAATTGGCTGTGAAAACAGTTGATGGTTCATAAAATAATGTACTACCTACATGTTTAAGTACTCATTACCCACAAAAAAGCCCGTCTAATCAACTCTAAATTGCACCCGTGCGAAGCCGGGGTGATCGGTAGTCTGCTATATAACGACGGATGGGAAACAGCGCATTTATTCCAATGACCTCATATTAAATTACGTTTTAAAAACTAAAAAGAAAACCGACTTCAATGAATAAAAAATGTTTAGTTGAGAGTAGATGTAGTTGTTTAATAATAGGTAGGCCAACTAAACGGACTGCTCCAATGACCGCGAGGTTTCGGAGTAAACAAAAAAATCATCGATGTATACAATTTTTAGTTTAGTGTTGATTTTTTAAATACCGCCTGACCGATTTCGGTAAAATTTAAATGGGATCAAATTATACACTTTAAAACAAAATAAAATATCAGCATAATGAGCATTTATAAAAAAAAATTACATATTGAGATCACATTCGCATCATCAACAGCCTATGTGAATTTGATGTTATGGATATATTTATTTAGTTTGGGAAAGTTCACAGATGCTGCTACACTGCATTTATGTACTATGTGCTTCCGTTGTCGTTTTGGTGTTAAGATAAACTACTATCCTACTGTTAAGACAATGTAATTGTAATTAAAAATAAAATAATAATATAGAACTCCATACTAATTGTAGTCTTTTTGACGTAGACCTCTATTCCCTTCCAAATCCTCAGTTTCTGGCCTTTTACATCTAGTCTGGTCAAGGCCTCTCTACGAAAACATCCTGCCATCTACTACCTATCCTTACCTATTCTACTAGGCAGTAAAAGCAAGTATTTGATAATTAAGACCTAATTACGATATTGTCGTGTCAAAATTACGCGTTAGATCAAAGTAACGTCATACACTTAGTAACTTGCTTGTTATGTTTCTACCTATGTCTATATAAGATTTTTTCTGTTAATTATTGTACCTTATTGAATTTACAATAAACATTTATTACTAGGTTCTTCTTCTTTTCTTCCTATAATGGCATCTGTCTTGTCGACAATTTTGCCAGTGTCAAGTGATTGTTTGATAATATAGTTTTGTTTGTTTGTTAAACAGTCTTAGTCGATGGTCATTTGTCAATTCTAAACGTCATCGCGGAATGGCTGTCTAGAACTTTCTCGGGATTCCTCGTCGTTGAAATCACATTGCACCATAATGCACATATAATTCAATTGTTCATACTTGTCCTCTGTAGTCACAATTTATTTATTAAAATTCCGCTAAGATTACTGAAGAAAACATGCAATAAAACGAGCAAAGAATATTAATTTAGAAGTTCTATGTTACTTCATGAAATGTCAAACGAAGATTTTTTTATTACCTACTACATAGCCGGTAAGAAGTTACAGACGATAGGTTAACCACTAACGCCATCTATTGAAATTAATCTGAAGTGACTTTTCCCGTACAAAATTACCATTTTAGATATTTTCGGATTTTCGTCTGTTCCTTCTGGGTTTTTCGAATTCTGTTTTTCCTAAACCACGACCTAATAAAGCGAACAAAACCAAAAAAATAACTAAATCGGTTGAGTAATTTTCAAGTTTTTTCTAAACTAACGTACAGCAATTGTTATCGATTATGAAGACAGAAATTAATAACAGAGTATAAAATATATGTGAGACGATCGATCGATAGCTCAACTGATCCAGATAACTGCCAGAGGGCATCGTACCTTGACAGCATTGCCACGTTGCCAATGCTAATACGCCGGTATTATAAGCTCAATATTTTTTTTTTCATGTTTCTTTTGTTTAATTTTTTCCCATCTCTATTCTCCGCTTCTTCACGGAAGGGTCGTGCATAGTCTTGCTCCCTTACCACCCAGAAGTATTAAAATTAAATATTAGCGGTAACTTCCGGTTTAAGGTCAATTATTTCCCTTAAGAATTAATTTATGGAAAAATCCTTATTTAATTTTGTATTATGATTTTTGTAGGCATAATCATACAAGAATAGGCAAAAATAACAAAACTGACAAAATGTAGGTAGTTTTCTATGTACGGACATCTCACTATACCGTTTTGTGGCGAAGTAGCAACGCGAGTTAAGTACGCTACATCCCTTAAGATACGATTTAACAAAATCCCTACTAACATTCATAAAAATAAAGATAGAATAATTACGTTTTAAAAACTAAAAATAATAAGAATAGATAGAGAAGAAAAGATAAAAATATCATAAAAATATTAAATTTTTCGATTTTTGTTAATTTAAAAAAAAAACCACTCGACCGATTTCGATAAAATTTAAATGAGACTACGGCGTCTTCAAGTAATCCGTGAATATACATAAAAAAAAAGATTCCGACGATCCTCCTCCTTTTTTTGATGTCGGTTAAAAAAAAAGTATTTTTATTTATTCTAAAAACTACTGTATACATAATAACCTATGACTTAATTAGTTTAATATAAAACTTATTTGTGCGCAGCAGGATCTAGGGAAAATATGACCTCCACTAAAAATTGTGCTGGATGCACACTTGAGTGCCCTAGCGCTGGTTTCCGGTAGATGCCAGAGGAGATGTCACGACCATAATTATAAAAAAAATATTTAAATATTAATTAAACCCAATTAAACTAGCGGCTTTGCGAGCTGTAGACCTCGCGAACATTTTACGAAATGACTGACTGAATATTATAACTTTTTTACGTTAATATATACTATTTTTTTAATTTCCAAAAACTAAATCGACCAAACAATTGTATAAAGTTATAGAATGTGCTCAAAAAATTTCACGAGAATCGGTTGAGAAATGCGACCTGTAGAGAACATCCGGACAGACAGACATCCGAAAGCATTTTCGTCTAAGCAGAAACAGAGACACTCACTTCGCCCGGAAAAAAAAAGTTATCTGGATCAGTTGAAGCTATCTATAGATAGTTTTGAACGGTCCTTAGATAGCTCAACTGTTTCACATGTATTTTACATTTTTGTATTTTATTCTGTAGGTACATTTCTGTAATTATTTCTGTAAATAAATGTCTTATAAAAAAATCCAAATTATATATCAATACATTTCATCACTAATACCAATTTCCATCCACTGACTTTGTCTATGACCTGCAACTGCTCTAATTGATGCTTTACATATTTATTTTAATTTGTTATATTTGCATAATATTATTTGTTCAGAAAACAAAAGCAAAGTTGCGGGGAATTTCTCTGTTAAAATGTGTGAATCAATGTGTGGTTAAATTCAAACAAAGCATTATCAAAACGGCTTTAAAATGTACTCCGATCGGTCATCGGTGTCGATTATGAGCTGTCACCTGGCGGGGGCGGGTGTCGTGGGTTCGACTCCCAGCCCGCGGTGACATACATGATGGACAGTGAAACCGTGGAGTCGAGTTGGTTGTATATTTTTTTATATTACAACATAAACCTAAACCTGTTATAGGTTTAGGTTACTGTCATAATATTGACAATTTTACTAGTGTCAAATAATAATAATAATAATAATTAATAGTATGATGTCACAAAGTCGTATCTTGTCGTTCGACGTTTGTTAATTTATAAAAAATGGCGTCTTTCATATGAAATTGTTATAAGTATTATTATTGTTGCTCGAATCAGTAAGAAACACAATGCTTTTATTCCAATCATTCACACCCAAGTCAATAACGCCTGCTCTATTTAAATAAAAATACTAAAATAAATGAAACTGGAAATAATTTGAGAAAAATCCTACTTTATATATAATATTATAAATGCGAAAGTTTGTATGTATGTTTGTTACTCTTTCATGCAAAAACTACTGAATCGAATCAAACTTTACAATAATATATCTTATACATCAGAATAACACATATGCTATAATTTATAAAGATATTATGTGAATTGTCCAAAACATAACGATAAGTGTCACGTAAGTAGAAAAAAAAAAAAAAAAAAAAAATCTGCCATCTGCGAGCTATTCTGGCGTGCGCTGCAAAAACCGTTAGAATTACACAAAGTACTAACCCTGCGCAGACGAAGTCGCGGGCACCAGCTAGTAAATAATATAAGAGCGCAATGTTTGCATTTCAAGACGGCCAAAAATAATCCAGACTATACTTATTACGATTACGATTAGCCCATTGTGTCCCACTGCTGGGCAAAGGCCTCCCCTTGATATCTCCAGTCATCTCAGTTTTGAGCTGTTTGGACCCAAGCTCTGTTGAAGGTGTCAAGATCATCTCGCCATCTCTTTTTGGGTCTACTACGGCGCCGCCGTCACAGGGCTCCACTGAGTGGTGATTTTATAATAAAGACTATATTCACAAAGCGTTTCAAAATCACAAGTGATTTAAGTGAAATGAACTAAACAGTTAGTCATGCTCATGTGCCAAAAAGAGGGTAGTCATAGCTATTAGGTATATTGAGTATAATGTCCACTTTTGCACTGCAGTAACCATTAGATATATCGACTATTAGATAGGTGGAATGACACACATATCCTAGTATATAAATTTGAAGGTATCTCCGTATGTTACCTTTTCACGGCTGTACGGCTGAACGGATCTTGATGAAACTTGGTAAGCAGATAGAATGTATCTTAGGGACAGACATAGGATAGTTTTTATGTAGGTACCACGTATGCCAAGCCGTGGGCAGCAGCTAGATCATTTTACAGTTTAGTACATACTTTTTGAACTTTTGCGATTATAATACATATTGTTGTAGTAGTTGCATTGTGTACATACTTACTTATGTCTAGAAACAAAAGCAAACACTAAAATCCCTGGTAAATTATAATTCTCACAAAAAAACCGGTACCAAAAAACGACCTTCAGAAATCCCCAAAACTCGTCATTGACATTTCGACTCCATGGCTCTCGGCCGCGCAGCGCCAACGAGGCGCCCGCATGTCATTTCGACGTCCATTATAAAATGTCGGCAGTAATCGGCCTTTATTTTTATTTTATTTGCCAACCACCCCCGCCCTCCACCCGAACCCCCCCGATATTTCAAAGTTAACGACTGCGCCGTAAAATTATAGCACTTGAAAAAACTGAATGAATATTGAGTATTTTGGTGTTTAGTATTTGGGTGCGACGTTTGTTTAGGAAAGATTAATTTGGGATCGATTTTCGTTATCAATTTGTTGAATAGTGAAAGCTTTTTGGCGGATTGATTAGACTAATTAAACCTAATACAACTCAAACACGAAGAGAATGCTCCATTTACACATTTTTTGCAAAATAACACGTCATCTTTTCAAATCAAAATGCACTGGTCTGTCAGCTCAGTTGGTAGTTGCTCTGCCTTCTGCGATGTAGGGTTCGAGGTTCGAATCCCTCCCAGGACAAACATTTGTGTGATTAACATGTTTGTGGTGTTTGCTCTGTGTTATTAAGAATCATAATTCAAGCAATCATTAGTTTGGGGCTAGATGATGTTGTGTGCATTGTCAAATGTCAACGAATATATATATATATATATATTCGTATGATGTATACAATTTTTAGTTTTTTTTTGATATTTCAGCTCGACCGATTTTGATAAAATTTAAATAGGACCACCAGTGAAGTTATACCCTTTCAAACAAAAAAGAATTTTCCAAATCGGTTCAGGCGTTTTCGAGTAATGACTGAGAATACAAAAAAAAAACCGACGAATTGAGAACTTCCTCTTTTTTGATGAAGTCGATTAAAAAGGGATGGCACTATTTTAAACAGTGATTATCTTTTGACAGAAATTGAGTGACGTTTCTAAGTTAGGCCGGTTATGCCGGTTATTGACAACCTCTGTGGCGCAGTGGACTAAGATCCAGCTGAGACGCAGAAGGTTGCGGGTTCGATGCGGGTTCGCCGCGGGACAAATGTTTGTATGATCTGCAAGTATTTGTTTCGGGTCTGGGTGTTTCTATTTATAATATGTATGTATTTACAAAAAAAAAGTATATATGTAGTATATTAGTCATGTGGCACCCATAACACAAGCTCTGCTTACTTTGGGGCCAGATGATGCTGTGTGAAATGTTCGGCATTATTTATTTATTTGATTTATGTCTATCTTGCTATGGTGCACTAAAACCTTGAGTGAGCTACTTAATCAATACAATCGTTTATTACCTAATTGGACCTTATAGTCAAAAGTGGTTTAACTGTTTTTCCAAATAATGTCAAAATTCTAAAAATCCAATTATAAATTCGGCTAAAATTTAAAAATGTTAAACTTTTCGGCTTTAAAATTACAATAACACTTTTAATAAGGCAAATTGATGTCCGCGCCCTCAAGTAATTAAAGTTGTTTTTCCAGTTTTTAATAAAAAACTTTTTACTTGGCCCGCAAAAAATTATGGGACGAGCCTTCCACTAGAGCTGCGGTTAAAACTTTAAACAGACATACTTTTCCGTCTTTTCTAATTTCTTCTCGAACTTGGCTTATGAGGAAACGGAACCTAAATTTGCTTTTACAGTCCATAGATATTTTAACTGATTGATAACTTAACGTAAATCAAAAACTTAATTCTTTTATTAATCTATTTATTTATTTATTAAATTCACAAAACAGATTACAATGCTTAAAATGTATTAAAGACAAAAAATCTAAACTACGTTCATAATCCTACAAGTGAAAATGATATGAATGGTATTAAATGCATAATAGTAAAATTACCCTAGAACTAAAATAAAAACAAACATAAACATTTAGCAAGCTCTTTAAAAGGCGCTGCTTGAACCTACAGTTGTTCAAATTGTTGTCAATATTAAAAAGCTGAATTGATCTTGATGAAATTGGTAAAAGGATGGGTTGTATTTTAGGGAAGGATATTTATTCATTAATTGGTACAAACATTTCAATTACAACGTTAAATAATAATACAAATAAAGAAGATGTCACAGTTAAAAATTGACAAGGTTTAAAAATGTCATATCAGCTTCTATAATAACACAAAATAGTAAAAAAACTGATAGTAAAGTAAGCACCTATATTCACTCAAATAGACTTTTAACAGAACCTCAGGTATTCAGACAGAATCACCTTCCATCCATCAAACACATCACATTCAGGGTTCTCATACTCGTAAGCTACTTTTTATGTAACACGCGTGTGACACCGCGGGCAGACCTAGTAAAAAATAAAAAGCGTTATTAGTCCGGCCTCTTTTACCGGCTACTAAAATTAGCCGGTTGTGTCTCATATCTAACTCTATTCCGCAGTTGTTTATCAAATAATACTTGGGGTTCAAAGTTTGCTGGTTTTTTTAAACAGGAGTAAAGATGGAGTGATTTTGTTTTATGATTTTGTCGGCGGTAGCTTCTGAAGTTTATCTGCATAAGGTCTAATTAATTTGATTAAAAAGACGCCTTTGATATCCGTGCTGGTCACCACACTATTTATTTCATCATCACAAGGAATTCAGCGTTATTAGTTGTTGTAACGAAGTTTTCGACGTGATAACATTTGGAAGTGTCAGGCATGTCGCAGTAAAGAGCGTAAGGTCGACAATACTAACACACCTGTACGTTCAGCCACCCAGGCTGAAATTAGCCCTGCAGAGAGCAATGTCACAAAGCGGAAAAAGGCACAAATCTCAGATGACTCTGAAGAGGAATATAATCAGCCTTCTGAGAGATTACTTTCGCTAATAAGCAAAGAAATACAAAAGGCCGTTGCAGAGTCGGTGGGAAAAATTGTTCAGGAGCAGCTCCGGTGCATTAATGAAACGTTGAGTGGTTTTCAGTGCTCAATGTCATCCATAGATGCCCAATTTCAAACTCTAAAGTCGACACTAGCTGAAAAGACTAGTACAATAAACACCTTGCAAAGGGAAAATGGGCAACTTAAGGAAAATGTTCATCGGCTTGAAGAGCACATCCGACACGCAGATCAGCAAGCCCTGGTGAATGACGTGGACTTTGTTGGTGTTCCGGAGGCCAAGGGAGAAACTGTTGTCCATGTCGTGTTGGCCTTAGCACGCAAACTCGGGGTCACCTTGAGTGAGAACGAGATTGTCAGTGCGGATCGAGTGGGTGCAGCGCGCGACGAAACGACTGGCAGCCTGCGTGCACGGCCGATTGCCGTGCGGTTAGTACGCCGCGCCGTGCGCGATGACCTTCTGCGCGCCGCGCGTGTGCGCCGTGGTGTTACAACTGCTGATGTCGGCTTGAGCGGTGAGTCTCGCCGCTTCTATGTGAACGAGCGCCTTACTCGTGAAAATAGACAATTGTTCCTAAGAGCTCGTGAAATCGGACAGCGATTAAAATGGAGATTCATTTGGTCGAAGGACGGTCGGGTATATGCCCGGCAGCATCAAGGCGAGGATTCCCCACGTCATCGATTGCGATCGGAAGCAGATCTTGTTAGGGTTTTTGGAGACAGTGCGGTTGGGTCTTCTGATAAAAACTTTGTGCTATAATGTTTGTCAAATGTGTTCTTGTGGTTATGTAACGCTTATGTACTTAATGTGGACCGTGTTACCATTTTGCCTAGCTAACTATAGCGTTAATGTGGTTTATGGTTGGCTATTTCTTTTGTGTTCTGCTGCTGCTACAGCAGCCGCCAAACTCGCTACTGACCTACGCCTAACGCAGAATTCTTTAATATTATTATTTACTGAAAATACTATATACTATATTATTATATTGCATATATATACTGAATTTAAATATTTTAAACATGAGGTATCTATCATAACTAATATATCTCGTTTTTTTAAATCTAATACAAATTATCGTCACGTAATACTGATAATCTCATTATATCATTATATTATAAAATACAACAGTCATATAATTACAATCACATATAGGAAAAACCTCTCATTAATACTAAAAAGTACTTATAATCACCACACTTTCACATTTATTCAACGCAAACAAAAAGGTTTAAGTATTTTTAATGGGTTCTAAGTCAAGATTGTTTAAGTTAGGTCTTTATAATCCACAATCATTGAACACTGGGCACAGTGATTTCATTTTTGCAATGGATACCATGAATTGTGATATTGTGGCAATTAATGAGTCATGGATAAGGGATGGCATGGAGGCACTAGCCCCAAAGATACCGGGCTATAAGTTCCGTTACAAAGCACGCCCATTGCACATGAAGCGTGGTAGAGGGGGAGGTGTAGGGTTTTATATTAAGCGAGGGATTAACGCGCGTGTACACAATCATCCTGTTGCTGATGTTGAACAGATGTGGCTGGTGGTAACGATAAACCGCTCTCGTATAGCAATCGGTACGGCATATCGTCCAGAATGGATCAAAGATGATGCTTTGATTGATGCTTTAACTGAGTCCGTTGCTCATTTTTCAGGTTGTGATGGTATTGTCATTCTAGGTGATTTTAATATTAATTTATTAAATAAGGATTGTACAATGACAAAGAAATTTTATGAATTTTTGAACTACACTGGATTAACGCAGGCAGTGACAACACCAACGCACTTTACATCAACTGCTGATACACTATTAGATCTAGTATGCACGGACTGTCGCTTTCGGGATGTTGGGGTAACTAGTATAAAGGGATCATGGGGACATGCTTTTATCACTGTGGTTCTTAATATAAAGCGCGAGGGTATTGCTCCAAAAACCATTGAACTCCGTTCTATTAAGGATGTTTGTCATAAACGATTTGACGAAGATATGTTGGGAATGGACTGGAGTACAGTAACAGGTGCAATTACTGTTGACTCAATGGTGGACTCGTTTACGAACATTATCTCGTGCTTGTTAGACAAACACGCTCCGTCTAAAACAATTAAATTAAAACATAAACCTGCACCATGGTTAACGGACACAGTCAAAAAAATTATATCATGTAGAAATGAGGCACACGATAAATTTAGACGAACCAAATTAGAGAAAGATAAATTACAATATAAGGAACTAAAATCATTTGTTAAGGAAAGTATTTATAGGGAAACGCGTGCTTACTATGATTATTGTATTAATTCACAGGTAAAAAATGAAAAAAAGCTTTGGAAAAATCTAAAAAGAGAGGTTTTATCGAGTGCTAATGATGACGATTGTCTACCGCATATTTTTGACAACCCTAATGACATAAACGATCACTTCTTAAATGTCCCAGGTGCCAATATCGTACCATTTTCGCAAGTAACATTTTTTGAATTTAATAAACATAAAGAAAATTTATCGTTTTCGCTTGAACAAGTGTCTGAAGAAGAAGTTGCTAAGATACTTATATCTATTAAGACAAATGCGCGAGGTATTGACGGGTTGTCAATGGACATGATACTTCTGACGCTTCCCTTTACCTTGCCCTTAATAACCACTATTGTAAATAAGTCTATTCAAACGTCTACATTTCCTAGTCAGTGGAAGGTCGCGACGGTGAATCCTATACCAAAAATCCAAAACCCAAAGGACATCAAGGATCTGAGACCTATCAGCATTCTGCCAGTTCTCTCTAAAGTGGTTGAGAAAGTCGTTTATAACCAACTGAGTAAATATGTTGAATTAAACAGCTTACTACCTGATGTTCAGTCCGGTTTTCGTAAAGGAAGAGGGACCGCTACGGCTTTATTGGATGTAGTCGACAATGTACTAACTGAGGAGGATCAAGGATCTGGCACTGTATTGGTTCTGCTTGACTTCTCTCGAGCATTTGACTCATTGAACATACCTTTGTTACTCTCTAAGTTATCATATTATGGTGTAGATGCTCCCTCGGTTAAATGGTTTGATAGTTATTTAAGTAATCGATCCCAACTTGTGAAAATTAATCGTTCAAACGGGTCTCAGCTCTCATCATCCACGAAGACTATGAATCGAGGAGTTCCCCAGGGCTCTATCTTAGGTCCTTTACTTTTCATCATTTATAGTGCAGATATTTCCTGGCAAATTCAAAATTGTAAATTCCATCTTTATGCAGATGACGTGCAGTTATATCTGTCTATGAGTCCAAAGGATGTTACTTGCGCACTGGTTAAGCTAAATGAGGATCTAGATCGTATAGCTACCTGGTCTTGCAACAATGGCCTTGTATTGAACCCAACCAAATCTAAGTACATGATTCTTGGTTCTACTCGCCTGGTTGATGGTATTACTGCCCATAGTATAGATGTGAGCATTACCGGTCAGCGCATTGAACGAGTTGACGAAGCTAGGAACCTAGGATTAACATTTGACAGCTCGCTCCGTTTTGAAAGTCACATTTTGGGATTAGTCAAGTGTTGTTTCTTTAGGCTAAAACTGCTATATAGGATCAAAGTTTTCTTGAATGAGGACATTAGAATAAAAGCCTGTGAAGCTCTAATACTCTCAAAGCTTAACTACGGAGATCTTGTGTACGGGCCACGATTGACGGCGAGAACTTCCCGTCTTGTACAGAGAATCCAGAATGCCTGTTGTCGATTCTGCTTTGATGTACCTCCGCGAACCCACATCACACCATATTTAAATCATTCCTGTACCCTCAATATGGCTTCAAGGAGGGCTATGCATCTGGCAGTGTTGGTTCATGGCGTTATGACATCTGAAACCCCGGAGTACCTCTATGCTAAGCTCAATCGTCGACGGAGTAAGTACAGCACAAGACCCACGAGGGACTTACTGCACTACTCTAAACATAAAACTGTGGCCTTTAGGGGCAGTTTCCGGTACCAGGCGACCAAGTGTTGGAATAACATACCACCACCACTTCGTCTGCTTAAATCTAAGTATTCTTTCAAAAAGAATTACAAAAACTATTTATTGAAGCAGCAGAAAACTGGGTTGTCTGGTACCCACACTTATGATGCACCCTTTGCTTGTTGATGACCATTTATGTATGTATGTTACGCGTTAGTTGGAAAGTTATAATGGATATTGCGTATGTGTATTGTATTGTAATTTTTTATTTTTTTTGTGTATATGTATAAGGCAGGCATAATAACTATTTCGTTTATGTTCATATTTGTTTATTTTCTTATATATTTCTTTTATTTCTGGCGTTTCGTAAGGTTGAGTGACTGGATCGAAGGTCTCGGCAGAATAACAGCGCTGACCTGTCATCCGACAGGGAAGCATAACGCTGAGTCGAGATCTTTTTGCTGCTGTAGCACATAGCACTGTTAGGTAGGTAAGTACGCAGAATAATTTTAAGCTGTTTAAATGTCTTTTCTCCTTTTACTTTTTGATATGTGTCACTTCCTTTTTACCTAATTTTGTTACTCTTTGTTATTATTGATGTGTTTGTGTGCTTATTCAGTAAATAAACAAATGTCTATGTCTATGTCTATGTCTATGTCTATAACGTCTTATAAATCGATAAACGCTGGCTGCACGCACGAAAAAGCAAGACTCATTGTCACGTTCCGCCTGAGCCGAGCGTTCAAGCAAGAGCCTGGAACAAGCGATGGAGAGGCACGATCAGTTCATCGATGTTTTCTTATGACGTTATCACGTAAAATTATTGTCCGTAAACCGACTTTACAGACGAATGTATTTTAACGATACTTTACAATAATATAGCCTATACATCAGAATAACACATAGGCTATAATTTATAAAGACATTGTGTGAATTGTCCAAAATATAACGATAAGTGTCAAGTAGGAAAAGTATCTGCCACCTGCGAGCTATTCTGGCGTGCGCTGAAAAACCGTTAGTATTACACGAAGTACTTATCCTGCGCAAACGAAGTCGCGGGCACCAGCTAGTAATACATAAACGATTACGATTACGATTAGTCCATTGTGTCCCACTGCTGGGCAAAGATCCTCCTTGATTTCTCCAGTTATCTCGGTTATGAGCTGTTTGGACTCGAGCTTTGTCAAAGGTACATAAAAGCTATAAAAAGTAACAAAGAGCTAATTATAGGTTTTACTTGATGGAAACATGATATTCAGTGTAGAGAACAGTATTTTAACGCACCTTATGAGTAAGGGTACATGTTATCCAGATATATCAACAACTTCCCTCAGACAGTTAAACGACACATTTGAAATGCATAACTTTCTTGTATTCGTTTTTCGTAGTTAAGGTAGTTATAAGATGGATCATACAAAATGCGCTAGGACCAGGACGAGTTCTTGCCAGTTGTTCTCGGGCTTGGGTTAGGAGCAATTGGCATCTAAATTCACCTAGAATGTAAGACGTTTCAAAGTGATCCTTGTGATTGTATTGAATAAAGTATCTTTTGACTTGACTTATCATGAGTTTTTACTCTATATACAAACAAATTAATAGAAAAGTCAGGTTAATAACCTAATAAAACTTCACCATGAAAATACCATATTTTTTATACAACTGATACAACCTCTGTTTCATCTCAGAATATCTTTGAAATAATATTACACCATAACTCATAATCACGATTATGTTCGAACTGGGAATATGTTAGAAAGAGACATTATACTCCATGGAGTAAAGAAAGGGACGGCAGATAGGGGGGTGGTGAAGGGGGAGAGAGACAGCGGTGTTTACAATGAGCCGCCCTATTGATAGTGTTTCCAAATTTTCGGAAAGCATGATTTGGTGTAAGGGATGGTTTATATGTCGGCAGTTTTATTAAATAAGATGCAATAAAATTGTCAAGTATGAAAGTCACGCTTGAGAGGGTTTCAGTACCTCTACTTACCCACTTTTTTCACCATCATGGCTATTTTAACATCGGTCTAATTCAGGGCAACTCATCATCATCATCATCATCATTGGCCTTAGTTAATCTGTTGAAGATGATTTAGGTGGCGTCAGTCAAGTTATAGAGCAGTTATTTGTAATTGAAAACTTTCGTTCATGGACCCACTCTAGTAAGCTGAGATGGGTGAAGTTTCCTCTCCTCTGACGTCACTCTGCCTGGGATTCTGTTTGATAGCGCAGGCCTTCCCAGGTACCCACACTAACCTCTCGACCTTACCGACAGGACCCGCAGGAAAGTGCAACTACACTGCCACAAACTATTAAATCACCGAATATTGCTATAACGAAAAGATTAGATGGATTGAAAGACAATTTACAATGTAGTAAAAAAAAAGTACTCATTTATTAACTGTTCTTACATTTTTCTCTTTACTTGTACTGAGAGGCTTTACTTCTTGCCAAATTTCATGATTCTAGGTCAACGGGAAGTTCCATTTAGGTTTTGATTTACTAGCGATAGTCAACATATGCCCTAAAAATGGTAGAACCTACAGTTTTACGGTTGAGTAATAACAAAAGGTAAATAAATCTTCACAAAGAGGTAGTTCCTTAAGATGTCAGCAATATAAGTTTTATGTAGGAACTTACTTAAGCCATATGCCAACAAAATAAGCTCATCCGTTTTAAAATCAGCTCATTTCTCTATGGGCAGAAAGGATCGTTTCTTTTCTTGTTGAAAAATAAAACGATGGTAGTTACTAACGGACGGATGTTTGCTTATTATAAAAACATGACATTTGGTAAACAGCAACGAGTAACGATTTTTTTAGGAGTTAAATAAGTTTAATGTCACTTCGTCACTAAAATAAAAAAATTATAAAATAATTAAAAACATTTTATTTCAGCCACACAAAATGAAATGCTAGCCATATTCAGAGTATGTATACTATTTCATAAAAAATAATAATAATAAATACCAATAAAAATACAAATAAATATTACACTGAAAAATGGGAGATTTTTTAAGATAAATATAACCTCTCATTTACGTGCGCCATGTAAACCGACCCGAAACGTAATGCACCGGCCCCCTGTCATTAATGGACCCGAGGGTGACGGGTGGGGTAAGCAATTTTTGCTATTTTCCACAAAAAATAAAATAGGCACGCGTTTTACCTAAAAACAGCAGTTTTGGGCGCACGCGCACGCGGGTACACGCGCCATCCGAGAATAGTTTGAATTAAGAACTCGACTCTTGAGTGACGTCAAAAGTCAATTGAATAACTTTAACAGTGTTTTCGAAAAAGGGTTGGAAATCTGAGTGTTTTTATTATCAAAACAATTGAGTGACTGTTTTATTTGTATTAATGAAAAATACATACATATGTGTAAAATTACGTTATGTATGACAGTTTTAAAAAGTCAAAATGTGACGAAAAAGAACGAAAGTTTACAGTGACTAGAGATCACTAAATTTGTTAATATTCTTTGTGCATTAATTATTAATTATGATAAGGACGAAGCAGTGACTAGTAAAATGAACGAAGGATTAGACCTTAGTGTGGATAGGTGAGAAAAAACTTACTTATTAGAATCATATAAGAGCATACGTGGTAATTCCCTAATTCTGTAGTATCGCCTGATTAAAATTTGGTAAAATACGAACGATCTTATTTTGTTAACCTCAGAGTCTAAATTAGAGTAACATTTTTAAATAACTCTTTTTAAATTTTGTGAATTGACATTTGGTTTAGCTCATTTTGGTTGCCATGTAAACTGATGTTATAGAAAACTGCGGAATATCTTAAGAACATAAATTTAATAAATGAACAATATGACAATTTTAACTAATCAAGCGGTTCTCATTCGGTTTTTTGAAGTGAAAACTTCTTTTAGCGCGGTACGCATATTTTCAGATGAGGTAAAACCTCTGGATTCGCGACACCGTTACCGTCTGGGGCGAGACGCAGCCGGCTGCCGCGCTCGCCCCATTTGATTATAAACCTTAATTCACATGTTTACAGTCTACTTTTGTATGGAGAAGTTTACTGAGTTAGGTTCTTTGATATATTATCTACATTCTAAACAAAAAATATTGCATCATCTGTGTTCGTTCATTATTTGATTGGCAGTCGCCATAATTACTGATTTTGAAGTGATTTATTACTAAACTCTAACGCGCCAAAATAAGTTATCACTTCTGTCGGCACTCCCGGAGTGCAACCCGATTTTATTTTTATTTTTAATGTTGGTTACCTCATAACTCCGTCATTAATGAACCGATAAAAAAAAAAAATTTTTTAACGATAGGATATACTTCTTGATTAGTTCCATAGAAATTTCAACAAAACCGGTTCAGTAGTAAAAAAATAGCTAAAAGAAAAATTACATTCAAGTAAACGAAATTTCGATATTTTGCATTCCTGACTTTCTAGTTGTGTTTACGAATTTCAAAGTAATATAAAACGTATAATAAAAAACTATTTTAATCTTCTAAATTCTCAAAAAAAAAAAACGAATATTCGAAAATTTTTCGAGGAGGTTCTCAATTCGGCTGTATTTTTATGAGCTCAAATTTAATTCAATGAAGTCGGTTTTCTTTTTAGGTTTTAAAACCGATTTTAAATTGTTTCTCTAATTTGAACTTAAATAAGATTGTTCGTATTCTATTACGGCCTTAGATATAAACGCCTCTGAACGCTGCCTAAACACTGCTATTCGCCATCACTATTTGTCACTATCTTACAAAAAGGGATGGCACTATTTTGAACTGTAATTAAATTTTGACAAAAGTAACTTTTATTCATTTATTTATATATTTATATTTGTAAAAATATAAATATATAAATAAAAAAACTAAAAAACAAGCTAAAAAAACAACATAGTACTAAAAAAATAAACAGAGCCAATTACAGATTTTTACTGATGAAAACATTGTAGTCAATGATCAAAGGAGAAGTCAAAGGAGAACACTATTTTATCGCACTTTCATAAAAAGAGACACATGCTCGCTAACCAGATAATTACAATTACAATCATCAGAGTTTCTTACTCAACAATAATTACGTTTTAAAAACTAAAAAGAAACCGACTTCATTGAATGAAATTTGAGCCTATAATACATTTTTAGTGAAAAGTAGATGTATTTTGTATATATAGGCCAAAAAAACGGCTCCAATGAGACAGCGAGGTATCGAAGTACATGAAAACATCATCGATGTAAACAATTTTTTGATTTGACGTTGATTTTTCAGCTCGACCGATTTTGATAAAATTTATATGGGACCACCTGTGAAGTATACCCTTTCAAATATTCCAAATCGGTTCAGCCGTTTTCGAGCAATCGGTGAACATACATAATAAAAAAAAAAAGATTCCGACGAATTGAGAACCTCCTCCTTTTTGATAAAGTCGGTTAAAAATAAAAGAATATAGAACAAAAGTGAAAACATCAAAAAGTATCTATATAACACCTGGGTTGCCTAGGTGCTAAAACAATTCAGAGTAATGCAACGCCGTGCCTTGCCAATACTAATATTGAATGGATCAATGTCTAACTTACGAATTATCTTCGACTTTTACTTAGAAACGTCTATCAACTTTTGTCAAAAGTAAACCACCGTTTCAAATAGTGCTATTTTTTTGTAAGATAGTGGCAAATCATCATCATCACCAGCCCGTGTCAGTCCACTGCTGGACATAGGCCTCTCCCATGGCACGCCATTTAGCTCGATCTTCAGCTCTTCTCCTCCAATCCTTGCCCGCTGCCTTACGAATATCATCGCCCCACCTAGCCACAGGGTGCCCTAGGTGGGGCGATGATATTCGTGGCAAATAGTGGCAAATAGTGACGGCAAATCTGAAACAGTGTTTAATAATAATAATAAATCGTTTAGTCTATATACTCGTATTAATACGTGAAGCAAAACTTTGTACCTACTCCTTTTTACGGAAAATGCGCGGACGGAGAAGTGCTGAGTAATATTTTTTAAATTATGCAGAAAACATATATTAATTATTAATTAATTATGGTCGAATTTCGACCAGTAGGCGACCATTAGTATATACAAAATACCTTGACAAATATAACTTACCTAAGTATATGAAAATGTAAACTACGCGATTTGTGAAATCATTTACAAATTTTCAAATAAATTGTGTGCGTATGCGTGTTATTGTTTCCTAGTTCGTCACTAATAATAATATTATAATTTATCCTGTTTACACTCCTAAGCAAGTTTAAGTATTGTGTGGATTATCCATCAATATATAATTAATAAATTTAATACCGAGAATTTATTCAGGAAATTGAATTTGGTAATAATTTGCATATGTTTAACACGGGTTTTAATCGCGTTTATTTTGTTCATGGAGGCACCGACACTGTTTCGATTCATCTAGATAATCTTCTCTAGATCGAATCAAAACAGAGAATCTACTCTAAATAATTCTTTAGATGAAACGAAACAATGGGGTGCCCCCAATGACAAACAATAAGTAAGTAAAGGATACTTATAAATCTAGTTATTATATATCAAAGTGACGTCAGTGGAGAGGAAACTTCACCCACCTCAGCTTGCTGGAGTGGATCCATGAAATAATGTTTTCAATTACAATTAACTGCTCTGTAACTTTACTGTCACCACTTAAATCATCTTCAACAGATGAACGAAGGCCAATGATGATTATATATCTATGTAGTAAACTAGCGACACAATTACAAGAAAAAGAAGTAAATCTAGAACTGGACTAATATAACTAAAGCGTCAGTTTAGGTATACAAAAACACAAAGAATACCTTAATTCGAAGAAAAAAAAATGAATTACAAGAATTACAATGGCAAGACACTTACTTACAGTCTCTAATCATTTCCAACTAAAACTAGAATACTATACCATTGAAGGTAACCACAGTGACATCATCTTCATCTTGGTACAAGACAGTCAACTAAACTATCAAGAGTCGGAAAAGCTCAGTGTAATCTCTTGTTATTGTCTTGTTGAAGGACTATTCAGCAATGTCTTCTTAGTCTTTCGTATGATGAGGTAGAAGCTTTAATATAGTTGGTTCTCCGCGCAATAAAAACTAATCTCAAACACACTCACTTTCATACACTCACCTGCACACACACATGCATACACACACACACATTCACACACAATACATGCATGCAATCTAAAACTGCCGATTTTAACATTTATAATATGTACACTAAAGCCAAAGCCAAACATCGCCAAAAATGTGTTAATTAGGTAACTCGAGCTCATGAGACCCAAGATACAGGCTTCTACGCCTAGTTTGAGCCTCGCCGATACTGTAAATTAGTGTAATTATTTTTTGGCAATATATATTATTATTATTATTATTCTTATTAGCCTCTGTTGAAAACTACCACGTCCTCCAAATCATATAAATAACCACTAAGTTTAGTCCCAAATGAGTAAACGTTGGCTGTAACTTGAAAACCAGCAGCTAAGAGTACCCTTATCTCGCTTTTCAGATGCGGCGGTGACGCGATGTCAGTCGCGCCGGCGGTGAAGCGCGAGCTGGAGGTCGAGAGCGGTGGCGGCAGTCCCGGCCGCAAGCGGCGCAAGCAGGCAGCCCCCTCCCGCGCGCCGCCGCCGCACGCCCCCCTGCCCCCCCTCGACCTGCAAGCCAAGATGGCAGACATCTACAAGAGCGCGCTAGCCTTCGGCGAGCTCACCCTGCCCCCGTTCGACCCGCTCGCCGCCTTCCGCCTGCTGCCGAGACACGACCCGCCGCGGATCTTCAACCCGGAGGCGTACTGCGACCTGTGCTGCAAGGAGTTCTGCAATAAATACTTCCTGAAGACCCATCGCGCGAACAAGCACGGCATCTACGACGGCGGGGAGCCCCAGCCCGCCGCGCCGCCCCCCGCCAGCATGTCCCCGCAGGCGTGTCTGCGTCGCGGCTCCGACGAGGAGTCCGGAGGCACCCCGCGGCGCCTATCGCCAGACTCCGCTAGGCGCGCCCGGGAGGCCGGCTTCCAACCGGAAGCGCTTCGCCGCCTCGGCGTCCTCAACCCGGAGGCGTTCTGCGAGATATGCTGCAAGGAGTACTGCAACAAGTACTTCCTTCGAACGCACCGGGAGCGAAGACACGGAGCGGCCCCGATGCACCCGTCGCCGAAGTCGGAGCGCCTCAGTCCGCCGATGCTGGCGATGCCGCTCGGAGCGATGTCAACGCCGCTGCCCACCCCGCTGGCGACCCCGCCCGCGCTGCAGCCCCCGGACACTCCACCGCGCGCGCTCTCCCTCCCGCCGCCGTACGACCACGAGGAGATGGCGGAGGTGAAGCGCGAGTGCGAGGACGAGCTCGAGGCGGCCTTCCGCGACGGACAGACCAGCCCTCTCAACCTGATCGTCGAGGAGCGCGGCGCCTCGCCCGGCTCGGCCAGCGAGGAGCTGCGCAAGCTGCAAACGATGATCTCGCAGCTGAACGAGCTGGCCGCCGAGCGGCTGTCGGACGACGGCCCCGAGGGGGGGCTCGGCCCGCGCGCCCCCTCCGCCTCCCCCCCCGCGCCCGACGAGCGTCGCGCCTCCTCCTCGGGCTCCTCGTTCTGCGAGATCTGCAACAAGGAGCTGTGCAACAAGTACTTCATGCGCACGCACATGCAGCGCATGCACGGCATCTCGCTCGAGTCGGGCGCGCAGCTCGGTGGCGTCACGTGCGACATCTGCCACAAGGAGCTCTGCAGCAAGTACTTCCTGCGCGTCCACAAGCACAACACGCACGGCGTGCCCGCGCCGCCCGCACCCGCGCCCGCCGCGCCCGCCGAGCCGTGCCCGCTGTGCGCGCGCCGGTTCCGAGGGCCCCGCGCCCTGCGCGCGCACCTGCTGGCCGAGCACGCGCCCCCCGCGCGCCCCGCGCCACCGCCCCCGCGACCCGCGCCGCTCGACCTGCTGGCGCGCGACAAGCCGTACGCGTGCTCGTACTGCCCCTTCTCGACGGACGCGCTCGCATTCCTGTTCGCGCACGAGCGCGCGCACGCGCAGCAGCAGCGGATGGCGATGTCGGAGAGGTCGCCACCGGAGCCAGCGCCGGAGCCGGTCGGGGCGGGCGAGCCGGACGCGGCCGAGAGCGTCAACGGCGGCGGCGGCGGCGAGGCGAGCGAGAGCGGTGACGGTGAACCGGAGGGCGCGTACTCGTGCTCGCGCTGCGAGTTCCGCGCGGAGGGGTTCGCGGCGCTGGAGGCGCACCTGCGCGCGGCGCACGGCGGCGCGGGCGCGCTGCTGGCCGTGCCGCGAGCCCCGCAGGCTCCGCTCACGATGCAGCCCTTCGTGGTGGAGGAGGCGGGCGGCGCGCTGAGCCTGGTGCCGGCGCTGGTGTTCCTGCCGGTGCGACGTCGCGCGACGCGCCGCGCCACCGTCACGCTCACGCTGACGCCGGCCTAGCGCCCGCGCCGCGCCCCGTCCGCAACGCGCCCCGCCGGAGACCACATCGCGGGGCGCGCCTCCGACCGCCGGACTCTACTGACTACATTTAACGCTGTGTGCCTTCAAGCGATTGCTAAAAAATATTATGAGACGTATTATTAATCGGAGAATAAGCTGACCGCGCCAGAGCGCCACACCGCGCGGCGGCCCGGCCTCGATCCGTTCAGAGTCTGACTTCATGTATTGAGAATTATATTGATCGGGTGATATGTGAAACGTTGCCGCTTATGAAACCGTTTATTCGTTATTATCTCCGCGATGTTCCGTCGGGTCGGTCCGAGACGAGTTTTTGAAACGTCGATTTCGATCGGGAGAAGAAATACACCCTAGAAGTAATTATTATTTAAAGTAAATGTGTATCTGTGAGTGCGCACTCACGGCAGCGTCGTAGTGCGAGTGCGATGTTGATCACTGGCGCAGGCGGCGGGATACACCGGGCGGGATACATGCGCCGACGCTACTGGTGCACTACGACTTCGACAACCGCTCTACCTCACGATGTTAGTTTTTATATTAGCTGTTATTGTATAAATTATATTTTGGAGTTACAATTAGTACAAAGGTATAGAACCCGCGCGACAGGCGCCGGACGGAGACTAGCGCCCGCGCAGCGCGAAAGCCACTCGATACTATTTATTGTTGTCAGCGAGTGACTAAAAGCACAAAAATACGTACTATTGGGCAGTGATCAACATTTAACGTAATTTTAGTATTAAATTTGATTAGATTGTGACGTGGAGGCTGGTCGTGTTCAGTTGTGTTACACACCAAGCATACGGGTCCTTGTTACGGGGCTGCGTCTGGGCTCAGCCCAGCTCAGCCCCCGGCGACCGGCCTCGCATTACTATTATTTGTATCGTAATCTATTAAACAATATGTTACAGCAGACGACATCCGCCATATTCGGCTCCGTGTCCTACACACCACAGAAACTACCTCACAAATCAATTTTAATAATTAATATTGACTTCTTGCAAGCGAAACTAAAATGCATGATATAAATTTAAATAACACTTTTACAATTCGGGAAAGACTGAACTTGAAGTTTAATTTGTAAACTTCGGAGTCGAATATGGTGACAAGTCCACCACAAATATTATTATCTTGTTAATCAAGACTTATTTGATGGGTTATTTGGTAACTTTGTTTAAATGTTTCATTATTCGGTAGATCAGTGTGGAGGTTAGCTTGTACAAACCATGCAGCTTCTAAAGAAAGTTCCTATGTATGTACGTAAGATGTAATTTAAATTTAAAAATATTAGAGGTCGCTTGAATAACGGCTCTGGACTAGATTATTACGAGGCAATCCCGATTTTTGTAATAAAATTGTGATTGAGAATCAGGGTACACCTCGTTACTAAACAACAAGGATCTTGAATATAAAAAAGTCCTAATTGAAACTGATAATAAGTTTTGAATAATGAGAAAAATGTTAGTTCTTTAGCTTAATTTTTAATTGAAAGTTCCTATGATTACTTCCTAAAAATATTTGATCGAAGCGCATGAAGAAATAAGCCTTCTTCCTATAAATCGTCTTCCTCCAAACTCAGCCAAATTTCCAATTCTCGTCCAGAGCCGAGGTCCGAGCGCGCAAAACAACAAATTATATTAATAATGTTTTAAAATAATAAACAAAAATAATAAAAAATGTACGTGTGCTAACGACGCCTGTTATAATTCAAATTCTTATTTAAGGAGGGGCATATTGCACCGTAGTTAGGAGAAAATGCTGTTAAATTTTTACTATATCGGAATTTGAATGATAACTATCTGCCGTTTGCATTGAATGTAGTGAAAATGTATTTAAAGAATTGTGTTCAGAATTGATTTCGCTGGCTTTGTACCTGGGGTGGAAAAATAGACCAATAAATATTATTAAAATCAATAGTACAAATGTTTATACCAAAGTAAGGTATCGGAGATTGGTATGACAATTAAATTACAGTACAAATTAATATTAAGTGTAGTTGAATGGTTTACAGAAGTAACTAATATAAACAATAATTTTTATAAACGTATAAGTGTAGTTCACTCGGGTACACTGCTTATATTCGGACAGTTCAGTCGCACGCCATTCGTATTGTTTTATTATTTGTATGAAATAGATTTTAGGTATATTTATATTTTTTTCGTCACGTATTATTAAAATGTGGTTCAAATATATATTTAACAAAGTGAATAGTAGATTTAAAACAACATCAATAAAAAAGCAATTTACCGGAGAAAGTAGAAATATCGTAAATTTCCGATTGATCGTCGCTAAAAATATATATTTTACGATAAGTTACACTATTATTTATATATATTTAAATAATATTGTTAAACAATGACAATGTCTTGTATAATGGCGTTTTAAATGTATTTGAGACATTGTTTTTTGTTTATAGAAATAGTTATAAGAGTAATTTGATCTCAAATAAGTTCCTTTTCATTCCACTAGTCCTAATATTTTCTAATAGACTTAATATTTTTTAAAACATGTGCGACTGTAAACTAATTGGTGGTAATTTATCGAATTGTATTTAAAAATGTGTTGATTCTAGTCAAATTATTTTATATTTTACCAATATGGATGGTTTATCAAGTAATTAGGTATTTATTCAACGTTACCTATTTATATAATATATTTCCAAAGAATATTTTACTTGAAACCGAGATGTAATATCAGATATGTTCGAAATAAAGATATTATCTATATTATCCATATTGGTAAAACGTTAAAAATTAATATAAAGAATTATAAATTGGCTTTAGGAGAAAGCCAAAATATATAACCTCCAATGCAACACTTAATTCTATAGTCAAAGATTACATTTCCAACCTTATCTGTTTAATCATGAGCCATAAAAATGATCTGTAGTGTTTTGGTCGTAACATTTTGTATTGAAAAATTATTATTTTAAAATTAATTACCGAAACAGATATACAATAATATAAAATATAAACAGTTGAGCTATCTAAGAACCGTATAAAACGATCTATAGATAGCTCAACTGATCCAGATAACTGCCAGAGGGCAGCTACAGAGGCAGACATATATAATAACACTATATATGAATTAGTACGTGAAGCAAAAATTTTTACCCCTTTTTACGAAAATTGCGCGGACGGAGGAGTGTGAAATTTCGCACACTTATAGTTTATATAGTGCAGAATGCTAAGCGTCCCCAAGACAATGACGGAAATTTAAATTGAAAAAATAAAATTACAGTAAATAAAACATTCACATTGTCCATAGTCAAATATTACCTAATACTCACTCAAAACCAATGTCTGAACAAATAATTGAAATAGTTTCAAATACATTTTCATGCTTAGTCTATTATTATTTTGAGAATCTCTATGTGAAATATTCTTTTAATTCGAATCAGGCATTCTTTGCATTATTGAGCTTTAAATACCTTTGTTAAAAACAAACAAACACTTTCAGAAGTATTACCTATTTACAACTGTCCAAGACTTACCTTACCTTTTTGACAAGTGAGACCAATTTCAGTACTTCCGAGAGCACGTAGATATTGCTCTTGCTTTTAAGATGTCATGAAGTCTTCTTCTTTCTATAATAGCATCTGTCTTGGGGACAATTTTTACAATTTCAAGTACTTTTGTTCGTTATAAAATCGCCAGAAAATCTTAGTCGATCATCATTTGTCTATTTTAAACGTCATTGCGGATAGCTGTCTAGAATTTATTATATTTCAAAATTACAAAAAAGATACTTATAATTCAATCTTCTACCTGTGCTAAGAAGACGCAATTTATTAATTTAAATTCCGCTAAAATTACTTAATAAAACATGCAATAGCACGAGTTACATAGCATTTCCAAATTATTTATTTGGAAATGCTATGTAACTTCATGAAATGTCAAATCAGGAATCCGTTTTTGACTAGTATACGACGAGAAAAAATACTAATTTGGAGAGCTGTTTCGTAAAATTAATCTCTGAGTGCAAACTGTTGTTGGTCTTGGCTTTCAGAAGTTATAAACGAGGGTCTTTAGTCGACTTGGTATAAATCGTGGCTAGCCACTGTCATAGAAACTTCTTTATTAAAAACTGCTTTAAGTGTTGCATGGAGGTCGGTTCACGTTCCTATCTCCGTGCGTTGTTTATATTTGTTTTCCATTAAATTAACGAAACATTTCTACCGTATTCAATAAATTAAATATACAAATAAACTGTGAATTTTCTCTTTTGTCCTTATCCACATTTACCCCTATAATCAACCCTAGCAACTTTAAAAAGCTGCTTATAGCGTTGCGTGCTTCGCAGTGGCGCATTTACACATTACCCAAGCATATGCTATTCAATTTTTGACATTGGAGCAAACTTGAGGAGGTTAGTCCTAAGAGCTGGTTGGCTGAGCAATGATGGCCGACGACACAGACCTACGGCGGTGTGCTGAGTTGCAGCTGAGTCAGTATCTTGGGCTGATGCAGGAGCCTACGGAATAAGCGCACTATGAACTTGACCAGTGCCAATTCACCTAACCAACAGTCTACAGTATCCGACTATACCTAACACGAATAAACTTGGATACATTAACGGGTAGTGGGTACACTCCGTACTCTTTTAAGTAAAGAAAATGAGCATATATATTTTGAATTTTCTCTATCATAAGGCTGTACACAGCTTCGTGAGGATTCTAAATCATAGCATTCGTTCCAAATGACTTCTTACTAGGGCATAGTATACAGAATTTTAATTACGTATGTACTTTTAAAATCTGAACTCTGCCCTAAAATAAAACCCAGATTCCTAAATTGTTTAGCACATACGTTTCGAATGTGGTCAAATTATCGAATTATGGGAGCGAGACATTTTTTTAAGTCATTGTGGGCTGCCAACTGGCTGTTTTGACATAGAATATTCAAATAAGCGGCACCGTTGAATGCATCCGGCATCAGAAATATATCTTGTAGACTTTTTTCTACAAGACATCAGAAAACATTCAAACAGAAATCTTTTTGCTGGCTGTAACTTTGCCTTTTACGCTGTAGGTTGAGGGTTCGATTCCCTCTCGGTTAATTTGTGTGATGAACATATATGTTCGTTCTGTGTCTGGCACTTATAAATTACCATAGGTATGTAAACATTTTGATGATCACGGGCTTTACTCACGTACTTTCACGGTGAACTCGAGAGGCAACGAGCGGACCGCGGATCAAACTCACCCTGATGAAGATTCTCTAGATGAATAGAAACAGTGTCTGTGCCTCCATCGACAAAATAATACGTGAGTAAAGCCCGTGTTTATCAAAATGTTTAGTACAACTCACGAAAGTTTTAAAAGTGAAATACCATAGTTTCGCCATAGTTTACCATAGTAAAAAAGCGCTAGGACCAAGACGAGTTTCTTGCCGGTTCTTCTCGGGCTTGGGTTAGATGAATTGGCAACTAAATTCACCTAGTATGTAAGGCAAAGTGATCCTTGTGATTGTATTGAATAAAATATATTTTGACTTTGACTTGACTTTGAGTCTAGGGGTCTTCGAAAACGACGGTTCTGGATATGTACCAGCATGTTACTGGTTTCATTTCTTACAAGGTGCTTGTCCTGCAGGTTTACTTGATGTAGCCTACATATTAGCATTAAGGGATAATCTAGCTATTTCAATTAAATATTTTTAGAATCGGTTTAGTAGTTCCAAGGATTACTCCCTAAAAGGGGCCCCTAAAATCAAGCAATAAATAAAACTAAAAACTTCTTATAACTGTTTAAATATAAATTAGTATTAACTGACCCGCTTCGCGACTTTGTCCGCGCATTTAATGTATTTTCTTATAATAATAATAACATACATTTGAATTGAATTGGGTTTTGTTCAGAATTTCATTTTCACAATTTTATTATTTTGCGCGGAAGCATAAATATTTTCCTAAAATAAAAGCAGTCTAGATGTCACTCCTTATAATATCAGCTATCTGCAAGTGAAAGTTCCGTCAAAATCGGTCCAGCCGTTCGTAGATTAGAGAAAACAAATAAACGGACCGGCAGGAAGGCAGGCAACAATTTGAAAATCGTTTTTTTACACCGCATATGTACTCCGTAGAAGAACCAGTCACCGACATAGCACCCAAAATTTGCAAGTTGAAGTGGCAATGGGCAGGCTATATGGCTCTCTTAACTGTTAACCGTTGGGGAATAAAAGTTCTCGAATGGCGACCAAGGACAGGAAAACGAAGCGTAGGACGACCCCCCACCCGATAGACTGGCGACATTGTAAAGATCGCAGGAAGTCGGTGGATGGAGAGGGCTCAAAATCGTTCTTCGTGTAAATCTATTGGGGAGGCCAATGATCAGCAGTGGACTTCTTAAAGGCTGATATGATGATGATGCATTTAGTAAAAAGCTGTTATTTTGACATCACAAATAGACACTTTAATTTTATTAACTTTTATGTACCTAGTATATAGATAGAAGCCATCGGTTATTGACCGAGATTTGAACCAAAAACGATCGATCGAAAAACGAAATCGCCTAATATACACCTTCAGCTAATCTAGAAATTGATAATCGAAAAAATGAACACCCAGCACCCCTAACAATAAAACCCTTTGATAAAAGAATCATGCAATCACAATTTCAACAAAGACTCGCAAAATCCCGCCAAAATACTCTTAATTAAAGATTACATCCGCGTCAACTGTCAGCTTTAGATTAATAAAAAAAAACATTTACAAAAAACACAGTTTTCAACAAAAACGACACCCATTAAAAATAGCAAGGGTAAAAAGTTTGCTGCATCTGTCAAATATGTTTAGGGGAAATTTAGTGAAATTGTTGAAAAATGGGTTGGATTCACAAAAAAACAGCAAAACAGGGGTTAAGTTTGTGTCAATATTACACGGGTTAACTCCGCACCGGCGCTAGAGTCGTCATGGTGAGTTGCCATTTGAACTTATGAAAATTGATTTAGTAAAATAAGTTTTGTTTAGTATTATCTGTGATTCAGTGATTTTTAATGGCGATGACGTTACTAATAATTGTTTTATGACCACGGCTAAGGTTAGGATATGAAACTATGCGTAAACTTAGGTACTCCAGCTGTCAAAATTAAGTGTGACATACGGAAGCTTACGTTGTTTCTTTTAGTAAACTCATGTCTATTAATACCTACTAATCAAAATCTACTTGTAAACTAATATTATAAAAAGAAACGATTAGGTTTTTTGTATGTTTTTAAATTACTCAAAAACCAATTACCGATTTTTAAAAATCTTTCACAAAATAAACTACATTATCAGTTAGTAATCTATGGTAAACTTTATTTAAAAAAAAGTAAGAGACTACTATGATCACAAACTATAGGATGCTAACGAATACTGTGATAATTGCAATAATGTAACCTAAAGTATCAAAATTTGCCTGTAAATGTCATTATTTGACGTGCGCTGCAAAAACTATTGATGATACATAAAATAATGTACTTCATGTTAATAGTACTCATACTCATCATTACCCTCAAAAAAAGTCAAGTAATATTATAAGTATAGATTTAACACAAAATGTTTATTCTCACAGTAAGTAAGGCACAGTCTAGTCATCCAGATATGTCACCATAACCGCCTATTGTTCAAATTGATGATGACATTCGTATGCATATATCAATTCATTTATTTATTAAGTTGTACCAGCAAAGTATGCGCCGAAACATACTCGAAAAAAACATACCAGTTCAAAAAAAGAGTTAAGTGCTACCTTAATTACAGGTACAAACCACAATGCAAATATAAAACATCAATGCCTAAAAATTCAAAAAATAATAGTTTACATGCAGACAAAAGCTTGAAAATTAGATAATTTTACGTTGAATAAAAATACCTAAGACAAAATGAAATTAAAAATATATAAATTTAAACACACAACAAAAAAAAGACACATTTATGAACATCAAGATTTAAGAAAACACTCCAAAATTTTCCTAAAGCTATACAGGCAGTTAAAAAAAATATCAATTTCCTGATGCTTATCCACATTACCCGTCCTCATAGACTTGTCCCTCACAGAGATAATAGTTTTCTTATTATGGATAGCGTTGTATGGCTTAGATATTCTATTTAAAGACGAATAAAGACCCAAGTTGGAACGTGCTGATTTTTGGACTGATTTTGAACAAGTTCTGTAACTCATCGATCTGGGTAATCCTGTCTGGCTAATTCATATAAAACTAATTAATTTAATAATCAAGGTTGATTATATACATGTAAATTAAACCCCAGTGAAGACGGGGCAGATCGCTATAATAAATTTCCCGCGTATGTAAGTAAAATGTTGCTTAATGTTAATCCAGGATTACAACTATTTTTAAACTGAGTCTTATACAAATCGGTTCGATTACTGCGCGAACAAACAGAAACATAGAACCAAACTTCCGCACTTTAAATATTTGTTGAATAACCATTAGTATAATAGTACCTAGTATATTATTAGCCTATGCATTCTAATATTGCATAATATAGTACATTGTACACCTAGGCGAGAAAGTGCCCAATTCCTATCGAGTGTGTCATTTTAGGCCCGAGGCGCAACCGAGAGCATTAAAACATACGAAGGAATCGCACTTCCTCCCGAGTGATACATAGTGCTTTATACTATAACTACGAAGACAATAAAATAAAATCTTCACTATCACTCGACGACATTCTGTAGAATTAATAAAATTACCAAACCTAAATTCAAATTTGGAAGAAATTCCCGCGCATGTCTTTATTACTTGGGTTCTTTTTTCAAAATATTGTTCGGAAATTGGAAGAGGAATAAATCATTTGGCGGACTTGGAGTAAAAACTTTTTGTCGTTTGACCTATAATGAATATAACCATAGCTACCGGCTGATCTATGAAGAAATTAAAAAAAAATAACACGTTAGAAATGGATTTCCATACACTTTTCTCTCCCGCTAAACGCGTTAGAAATCAAATTCCATAGACTTTTCCGTCCTGCATTTTAGTAGGTCTGAAATGATGTACTTTCTAAGTTATATTTGGAAAAGGAATGGGCAAGTTTCTCAGTAGGTGTGGTATAAATAAATGTACGAACACGTTATATAAAGCTTATACTTGTCTGTTAAAAGCCACTCGAGAATTATAACGAGTAGTAGGTACATACTTAGTGTATTTTCTTAATTGATTGTGATATTTATAGGTAGTGGCCCCGTCTTCCGATCCTAAGGTCGAGCGTTTGAATCTAGTCGTACACCATATCACCGTGAGGAAACTGGCATGTCGTGGAAAAGTTCAGACATGTGCCAAGTGCTCGAAAGGAGCTTCAGAGGCGCACTTTAATCCTTTCACCACACTGGTTTGATATAACTAGTGACACAATAGGAAGAAGTCTTCTCCTATAATAGAAAATACGCATTATAGGTATCGTATAAAATGACAGTTAGAAGTTTTACATAGGAACTTGCACTGTGTCGCCAATATCTTTAAAATAATAATTAAATAATGCCGGACATTTCACACGGCATCTGGCCCCAAAGTAAGCAGAGCTTGTGTTAAGGGAACCACATGATTGATGTACTACATATATTTAATATTTTTTTTGTAAATACATACATACTATACACCCGAGACAAATACTTGCTTATCATATTAACATTTTGTCCCTTGGCGGGAATCGAACCCGCAACCTTCTGTGTCCGCAACCAGCCGGACCTTAGACCACAAAATGGTTCATCTTAATAAAAATAACTTTTACAAAAACTTCCAGGTTAGTTTAGAAAATTCAAACGCTACGATCCATTTAAAAAATAAACAAAAAATGTTATACTCTGTCCCAGTATCACAACACAATGTGTAATCAATCACCGAAAAAATTGCCATCTTGACACACATTCCCCGATTATATTAAAAATACATTTTACGTAAAAGCGGAATTCCCCGATTCCCTAAAAAAAGGATCTAAATCATTTTATAACACCCATTGTTATTTTTAAACCCTTCTTCATAAAAAGCTCGACACGCGTTTGCCACGCTTATTTCGGAAAAAAGAAGAATTACAAAAAAACTTTAATTCTCTAAGTACACCCAGTGACCTACATTACCCCGATTTTTCGCCGAAATGTGTAAAAACCACCCCTTTATTAAGTTTTCGTAATCGAATTCAATCCTTTGGAAAAGGGTTCAATAAAATGTATGTTTTTTTTAACGCATGGAGCTGTCATTGTGCGCGCTAAAATTATACGTTCTGTCAAAATTTCGCGCCATTTAGCTCGGACATCTGCCGGGACGCATTCTGCTGAGAAAAAACTTATTCAATGTAAATAGGGGTGGAACTTACGACATTAATTTTTAGGGGAAAACGATATTTTTACACAAAAATGCATTTAAAGTGTAACGTAATGTCCCCTCATTTTAATATTTTAATGTTCGAATGGATTTTTTTGATTGTTATCGTAAATACTATTGTAATTAAAGCCAAAGTTGTGCGTGCGTGTTTTAATGGCTTTTATAGATTTCTGTTAGTTAATAGTCAAATATTCGTTATTCTTTATTTTGCATAATCCCTACTAATATTATAAATGCGAAAGTAACTCTTGTCTGCCTGTCTCTCTGTCCCGTTTTCACGCCAAAACCGCTGAACCGATTTTGATGAATTTTGGTATAGAGATAGATGAGACTTTGGACAAGGACATAGGCTATAGGCATAGGCTTTTGTAGGTACCACGCGTGCGAAGCCGCGGGCAGTAGCTAGTATTTACATATATAGATCGCTTTATACGAACTACATTCAGACTTCATAGAACCATCTGCGGAATCAAACGAAGCCGCACAAAACAGGAAAAAAAACATTGTTGCAAATAAAATACATCAGAATAGAATCCAGAATAGTGTCGTGAACGCTCGCGGCAACTTACGGACCGCGGATCAAACTCACCCTGATGAAGATTCTCTATATGAATCGAAACAGTGTAGGTGCCTCCAACGCCAAAATAATTATAGTCTAAGATCTGGCTGCAGAATTAGTGCACTCATCGAGTTTTGCTAAAAACCAAATTTATACGCATATTTATGATTAGGAGAATGTACATCTACTAGGTTGCCTATCGTAATATGGCCGCTAGTATTTTTAATTAAATTATTGTTAATTGATTTTTGGGGAAAAAATTCATTCAGTTGTCTTTTAAATAAAATATCGTCCACATCACGGCAATATATATAAAGACTGAAAAATCACGGTTGCCGTTGTGCAATTGGCCGCTCCTCTTCGCAGCCAGGTGTAAACAGGTATGATTACGATGCATTTATACACTCATAATGTACGTTTATTATTTATATATCAAATTAAAGCTACTTTTTTTCTGTTTATTATGATATACGGTTGCCTACTTAATTCTGGCCGCAAATAAGGGTTGCTGGCTGTTAAAGATCGTACATATTTAAGGTAGAGTGAAAAAGAGTTAGTCAGATGAGGATAGCGATTGCCAGCTTTACGATGGACGCTTTAAAGCCATTGCGCATGCATAACTTTCCTAATTTGCAAATTTGGTTGGCAAACAGTTCATCAAACAAAAGTAATAATAGTTTTTTTACGTAGTTTACATAAACTATAAGGACTTATCAATAAAATTAGGCGCAATTTTATGTTTTGCTTCCCGCTTTTCACGCATACACGGGTTGCGACTACACGGCTGCAATTTTTATCAAAGGGAAAGTTCGGCCCTTAAATGTTTATTAAGCACCCAAAAATTCAACATGTTTTTGCGTCTTTGACGAATCCTACTGACATCTTAAAGACATCTGTCTGACCTTAGAGAAATTGGCTGAGAAGCAGAAGGTTGCGGATTCCCGCTGCGGGACAAATGTTTGTATGATCTGCAGGTATTTGTCTCTGGTCTGGGTGTTTCTATATAATATGTTATATGAGATCGCTACATAGCGATAAGACTAGCAAAACATTGTTAATTTTTTTTCTACTAGTCCAATGTATTTATAGTGTGCAATAAAGTATTTTCTATGTATGTATTTAAAAAAAAAAGAATATAAGTTGTATCTCAGTTATGTGGTACCTGAGGCCTGATGATGCTTTGTGCGATGTCCGGCATTATTTATTTATCTATATTTATTCAGACACGGAATATTACTCGTTAGAGTTCTTCTTCTTTTCGTGACAATGGTTCAGTAGTTATATCCTTCAATAATAATAATAATAATAATGCCGGACATTTCACACAACATCATCTGGCCCCAAAGTAAGCAGAGCTTGTGTTATGGGTACCATACGACTGACTTATATACTTTTTTTTTTGTAAATACATACATTTTATACATAGAAACACCCAGACCCGAGACAAATACTTACAGATCATACAATCTTAATCTTAATCATTCAATCTTAATTGAGATAACTTTTAGAGCTGGTTATAGAAGTGGTGGCTCAGAAAAATGTTGCATCGTGTTAGAAAGATTAACCAGCAGGTAACGGCACTGTTACCGTGCTAGAGTGTTTTAGAGTTAATTTAACTTAAGTACCTTCTTACTGCGTTGCAGAGGAGCACAACCCTGCAGAAAGCTGACATTAAGTTAACAAGCTTATCAACGAATATATTTATGATGGAACTTTAAGCGTTTATGGAGTGATGTGAATTAGCACAGCAGTAAAAAGCTAGTGGCGACAATGGGACAGTCTGGTTATCCGCGATGGAGTATTGTGCTGTAAATGGGAAAATCCTTGAGCTCACTGCTAAATAAATAATAAATATTTGTGGACAATGCACACAACACCTTCCCAAACTAAGCAAAGCTTGTATTTTTTGGTGAGATGACTGATAGAATTCTTAAATATTTTTAAATACATACTTATGATACTTTATAACACCCAGACACAGAACTAATACCTGTGTTCATCACACAAATGTTTGTCCTGGGAGGGATTTGAACCCAACTAAGCTGACAGGCCAGTCAGCTCAGTATCAGAAGAGCTAATGGAAGTTCCGGTAAGGACTCTGTTGAAGATTTCCCGGAATGAGCACAGCTCTTAAGTGAAGGTGCTGATGAATTATTTACCAAATTATACTTTCACGAGATAAATAGAAACAACGTCGGTGCTTCCATAGTCAAAATAATACGCGAGTAAAACCCATGTTTATCAAAATGTATTAACGTAATTTCTATTCTGTCTCATAATATTATAATTGCAAAGGATTGTGTAGATGTTTGTATGTTTATATATTTGTATGTGGCTGAATCATGTCGTAACGTGTAAACAGATTTAAACTTTGTATACATGTTGTATACCTAGTTGCGACACAGTATTTATACTTCTGTGAGTATCATCGTTTCCAAATTGTTTACTGTACTTTTATTATGTTCCAAATAAAGATATTTGATTTGATTTGATTTGTATCCAGAAATATCATACATGGTTATTTTATCTATGTACGGGAAAAAACTGCAGCTAATTAAAAAATAAAACTAAAATTAGGTACATAAAAAGACGTATAATAATCAGACATCATAATACATGTAGTCCATGAGCAGTGTGGCCGCTAGCAGCAGACCCTTCTCTTCGACTGAAAGATCGATGTCAAACGCAACGCCGAACCTGAAAGAACATTTCAACACTTTGGTACAGAATAAGAAGACACTCTGCAATATTTTAATAAAATAGTGAACAGACATACAGAAACAGAAGTATGGTCAGCTCACTTTTTATAATGACGATGGATAAATGCCAGTATCTACAGGCGACAAACAAGTTTAATCCAAGTAAAGTTTAATAAAAGTTTAAACAAGTAATATTGTTTGTGTGTTAGGACAATTCACACAACACCATCTAGTACGCATGACTACTATAGGCATAGAAGGTACTATAGGCACTTCTGGTCCTGATAAAATACTTATATACTTGCTACATATTTATCACTACATAGTACAAAACAAAGTCGCTTCCCGCTGTCTGTCCCTATGTATGCATAGATCTTTAAAACTACGCAACAGATGCGGTTTTTTTTAATAGATACGAGTGAGTAAAGTCAAGTCAAAAGATGATTTATTCAATACAATCACAAGGATCACTTTGAAACGTCTTTCATACAAGGTGAATTTAGGTGCCAATTCATCCTAACCCAAGCTCGAGAAGAATTGGCAAGAAACTCGTCTTGGTCCTAGCGCTTTTTTATATGATCCATCTTATAACTACCTTAACTATGAAATACTAATACAAGAGAGTTTATAAATTTCAAGTGTGTCGGTTAACTGTCTGACAGCAGAGCGACATGAGGCTATGCATTCTTATCAATAATATAGTCATCTATATTATAATAAGCTTTCTTCAAAAGACTACCTTTAATGTATGCTTTTAATTTCTTAATAGGTAGTTTAGTAGCATTTTCAGGAAGCTTATAATAGAAGCGCACCGTGTTCCCCATAAATGACTTATTAACTTTTTCTAGTCGAAACCTAAGGATGTATAATTTATGTTTATTTCTAGTGTTGATTTTATGAAGGTCACTATTTTGCTGAATCCCATCTCTATTTTTATGTGTGTATAACAAATTTTCATAAATATATTGTGAAGCTATTGTGAGAATATTAATTTCTTTGAATATTTCTCTCAAAGATTCTCGTGGTTTCATTTTATAAATGGCACGTATTGCCCTTTTTTGAATTACAAATATTTTACCAATATGAGCTGCTTTCCCCCAGAAAATGATGCTGTATGACTTAACACTATGGAAGTAACTGAAATAAACTAGTCTAGCTGTAGCTTCATCAGTAAGCCACCGTATCGCACGAACTGCATATGCAGCGGAACTAAGCCTACCAGCAAGTGTTTCAATTTGTGGTCCCCACTGTAGTTTTGCATCAATATTAAGACCTAGGAAGATCGTGGAATTTACAAGATTCATTGCCTCTCCATTTATTTCAATGTTGGGCGGGCTATGAATAACATTTGGCAAAGTGAATTTGATACATTTTTTTTTTTGAATTAAGCAAAAGATTATTTACATTGAACCAGTTAAGAACTAACGATAAGGATTCATTTACGTTATCGCAAATACTGGTTTTACCTCTATCAACTTTAAAAATTAAAGACGTATCGTCTGCAAATAAAACTATATCACAAATATTTTTTACCAAGAAAGGTAAATCGTTAACGTATACTAGGAATAAAAAAGGGCCTAGTAACGATCCCTGAGGTACCCCTATATCAATAATTGATCCCAAAGACCTCTCACCACCCACGTCTACTTTCTGGACTCTATTGGATAGATAAGACTGTATGAGGTCAATCGCCCGGTTTTTAATGCCATAATATTTTAACTTTGTGATTAGGGTTGCATGACTCACACAGTCAAAGGCCTTAGATAGATCGCAGAATACCCCAACTGCATCCTGTGACTTCTCCCAGGCCTCAAATATATGCTTTAAGAGCGCTATACCTGCATCAGCTGTTGATCGACCTTTAGTAAATCCGTATTGATTACTATATAGCAGGCCGTTAACGTGATTCAAGAGAAAGGAATATATGCATAAAATAGAAGAGAAACACTGATAATTTTAGATGTTTTTAATGTTACATTGCAAACCCTATAAGATAGATCAAAATAATGTAGTACAGTATTGCACACCTTAAAAAGGTCTACAAAAAAGTCTGCGATGGTATATGTCTATCTCTTAGGTAGTAAGGTTAGATATTCTGTAATATATTTAGTATCAGCATTGGCCCCGTGCGAAGCCAGGGCGGGTTGCTAGTGATAAATATTGCTGGACAATTCTACAGAGGACGATAGAATAATACTTATATACATTTTGATAAAGACGGGTTTTACTCACGTATTATATTGTATCCGCTCGTTGACGCTCGAGTGAACGCTCAAACTCGGATTCTCTAGATGAATTGAAATTGTGCCAGTGCCTCCATCGACAACATAATACATGAGTAAAACCCGTGTTTATCTAATTGTATAATACAGCTCACGAAAGTTTTGTAATTACTTATATAGTTGTAAATACATAGATAAGATACTTGGAACACCCAGACATAGAAAGAACATCTAATATCATCACACAAATGTTTGTTCTTGCGGGGAAATCGAACCTCCAACCTACAGCGCTCAAGGCAGAGTTACCAACTAAGCTGTCAATCCAGTCTATGTAGAACCAGATTCTGCCCGTAGCATAGATAGCATGGTCACCGTGCCTCGGTGACGACGTGGGTAGCGATAACACACAGTTGGACGATGTTGCCATCAAGTTTTCATCGATGTTGCCAAACAAGTTTTCATCGATGTTGCCAAACGATGTTGTCCAACAAGACGTCGTCCAACGTCCGGCTGAGACGCAGAAGGATGCGGGTTCGATTCCCACCCCGAGACGTTTGTATGATCTTCAAGTATTTGTGGGTGGTGTTTCTATGTATACTATGTATGTATTGACAAAAAAAAAGTATGTAAGTAGTATATCAGTTATGTGGTACCAGTAACACAAGCTTAGCTTACTTTGGGGCTAGATGATGCTGTGTGAAACGACCGGCATTATTTATCATTATTTTATTTATTTATTTAGGTGTAAAATGTTTCACAGATGTGAAACATGTTATCAGATGATAAGAACCCTACTTCTACGGAAAGTAAACACGATTAGGAAACACGAAAGGAAATGTCAGGGAGTCACACATTTAACTTCAGAGCTGTAATAAAAGCCGAATTGATTTAGTCGAGACTCAACTGCATTAAAAGTCTGATAGTGACCATTGATTATAATAATGATTACGTTTTAAAACGTGATGAAATTTCTATGGGACCAATCGGTAAGCAATATCCTTTAATATGAAAAAAACGTTTTAAATTGTTTCATAAGTGACGGAGCCAAGTGCGAGTCGGACTCGCGTAGTACAAACTTGTAGGTGTTTATGTAAAAGTTCACCCATCACGACAAAAAAAAACAACTTTGTTATATATGAAAGGATACACTTTCCGATAGGCATTTTATCAAAATCAGTTTAGAAGTTTGGTTAATAAATCAAAAAACATGCATCGAATTTTTCGTATTTTCATATAATTGAAGTCGGTTTTCTCTTTAGTTTTTAAAACGTAATTACCTATTATGTAAACAACACGCGTTCGAATCTTTGGGCTAATAGTAAATAGTTAACTGTTAAAGTGGTTACCTGTCAGTGACAGGTGCAAAGAAGAGCGCGTGCATAAGACCCTGCCATCTCTTGCACGTGCTGCCGACGTGCGTGCCGTCTGCACGCGTGATGCGGAACTGCACGTCGTTGAAGCAACTTACAGTAATTTTCGGGCCTGAAGTATAACGACAAAAAGAAGAGTTAAATAACAGAGTTCAGGAATCATGACGCCTCGGTTCTCCATCATCATCTCCCACGCTGATCGGGGTCTGCACAATATGTAATGTTACCTACTTACTACGAACCTATTCATACCATATAAACCTCTTTAGTCAGAGCCTATACTTTACCCATCTCGCTTGCACGTGCAGAGCAGAGCGAGGCAGAAACAGCACGGGCAAAATATGTAAACCTTAAGTGCTGATGAGATGAAAAATCTTCATCCATCTCCCTCTATAAGACGTCACCTCTATTACTACTTACGCATCTCTTACTCATAACGACCTTCATACAATCCAATTTTTTCTTCTGTACTTTTATGTCCATCCATATTTATATCTAACATTCTTCTCATGACATTCATCCCTCCTCACAATAAGCACACGCTATTACTTTTTAAGATATCTGTCACAGGCACCATTTCCAGACTTTCTCTAATGTACGCATCCCTTTTTATATGCACAGTCTCCCATTGCACGTACTCTTTCTGCACTAAATGCCCTCTTGAATGAGAACCCTGAATGTGATGTGTTTGCGAACGGATGGAAGGTGATTCTATCTGAATGTCTGAGGTTCTGTGAGAAGTCTGTTCGAGTGTGTAGATGCTTTCTTTTCTACCAGTTATTATTTTTATTTTGTATTATAATTTAAGGTTTCTATTATTATTCTTTTTTTTAAATAGTGTTATTGACATGTTCGTACTAGTTAATTAATAAATAAATATCAATTCTCGTGATTCTATACATCCACCTCAACATTCGCATCACCGTTCCAAAGACATTAATTTATTTTCTTCTTAAGCACACAACACACACAGATACCCTAACTACATAGAAAAAGTCCAAAGTTCGAAACAGTGCAACAGCAGCAAAAAAATGCATGTGCTGCAAAGGCTAGGACCTAGAGGCTAGAAGTCAAGGACAGGATTTAGGAATAGTGCCTAAACATTGTACATAAGACACCTCTGGTACGTACCATATATCCAGAAGTTGATTTCACCCTCCTTGTTCTTCACCATGTATAGTGGCTTGACTGGCGTCCACTGCTGTTCCACCGTACCAATCAGCTGGCCTGGTGGAGCATATATCTGCAAACTAAAAACAGTCAAATGCATTAAGTACAGACTCCTGTCCCACAAAATGTAAGGATAATGTTTAAGCATATAGACTGTCAAGTCTAGTCAAGTCAAAGTCAAAAGATACTTTATTCAATACAATCACAAGGATCACTTTGAAACGTCTTACATACTAGGAGAGTTTAGGTGCCAATTCCTCCAAACCCAAGCCCGAGAAGAACTGGCAAGAACCTCGTCCAATCGCTTCTTTGTATGATCCATCTTATAATTACCTTAACTACGAAAAACGTACAAACAGAGAGTTTATACATTTCAAATGTGTCGGTTAAATGTCTGAGGGCAGAGCGACATGAGGCCATGCATTCTTATCAATAATATAGTCACTTCATTACATAGTATAAAACAAAGTCGGCTCCCGCTGTCTGTCTGTCCCGATGTATTCTTAGATCTTTAAAGCTATGCAACGGATTTTGATGCGGCTTTTTTTAATAGATAGAGTAATTCAAGAGGAAGGTTTATATGTATCAAACATGCATAATATAGTAGAGAAACACTGATAATTTTAGAGGTTTCTAATGTGGTGTCGTAAATAAACTCATTTTTTGCGCTTACATTGCAAACGCTGGCTGAACCCTACGAGATAGATGAAAATAATGTACTACAGTATTGTACACATTAAAAAGGTCTACAAAAAAGTCCGCGATATGTCTATCTTTTAGTCTATGTCTCTTAGATAACGTTGTATATAAAGACATTCTGTAGTATAAATAGTATCAACATTGCACCCGTGCGAAGCCGGGGCGGGTTGATCGCTAGTAATATTATAAATGTGAATGTAAGTTTGTTTGTTACACGCTTTCACGCGAAAACTACTTAACCGATCATCATGAAACTTTGTACACATATTTTTGGAGGTATTAGAAGGAAGTAACATAGGATACTTTTTATGAAAAAAATAAATTATTTTTACGAAAGATATTTATATGGCAAAACAACGTTTGCCGGGTCAGCTAGTATATTATAATACGCTTTCTTCAAAATACTACCCTTTATGTATGCTTTAAATGTACGTTGTGTGTGGCACTCTTAAGGAAAATGTCCAGCCGTTGACGTCTTTTACTTGAGGATAACGAGGACCCTGAGAAGCTAGAGACTGACCTTTGTAAATGGCATGGCAAAACCCTGGCTGTGCACTTGTAAGGGCGCACTATTCTCATCACCTCTTCACCTTGATTGTTCGTGACGGCCAGTTCCAGTGGTCGCAAGCCGTAGCAGAAATAGCCAACCCACCAGCTAAGATAGAAATATATTATTATTCGCGACTGTTTTTAACCTACATCTCTGAATATTTGGTTACTCAGATTTATAAGGATGTATAAGAGGATGCAGAAGTGGGCAAACCACCAGCTGAAAGAAAGAATCATGCTCACGACTGTCATCCCTAGGATTGGCAGACACCTCTTCATATCTCTGGTCACTTACGAGTAGACTCCTTATTATCTTATTTTGATAGATGCTTAGTTCCTGAGGATGGCTTTTCAATTAAATTACGGGCGGGAGGGAGGTACATGCATCTGCATCGTGTCTAACTCATTGGGTACTCAATATTTGCCCATCTATTTGATGTTTTTCCTGAGGATTCCTCGTGCAGAGGCGAAACGCGTGTCGTACTTCTTTTTGAGGTTGCATGTGTGGATGGCGTGTTTTGACTCTTTGCATGGCTTTTCAATTGCAAGCGGGAGGAAAATCCCCGCGTCTGCATTGTGTATAACTCATTAGGTGTAGGTTATAATTAATATAGGCGGGATAGTGCTAAATATTTGTCTATATTTTCAATATTTTTTAAGAAATTTTCTCAAAGACACGCCTGAATTTATTATCTATCTTAGGTCTTTGATGATGTTTAACGGGTTTAGACAGAGCTAGCAGTACCAGAATAGTATAATGAAGAAGAGATATCTGATGATAGCGGAACTGGTGTCAAGACTGATGGTAAGTGGTAACCTCGAAACTGCAGTTAATCTTTGTTAGAATGGCATACACCATCAATGCTGCGATGAGAAGTCTCATTCAGTTCATAGATATTTATTCTCAAAAAGACTGGAGTCACTTACATGAGAAGTTATATAACTTAAAATAATAAACAGTACAGGTAAAAGTCACGTCGTCCGAGTAAGTAGATTTAGATTAACAGTAGGTATAGGATGACAGTTAGGTAATTATTATAAGAAGGTAGGCCTTCTTATAATAATAATCCTAAAACTCTTGTAATTCCACTGAATCCATGCAAACCAGAATAAAACCAGTGTCCAGGTTGTTTTTGTTATAACGTTTCATCACAACTCAATTCATTGTTTTCGTCCCTTGGGGATCCACGGCCTCAAAAGAGTTGGTAAAAGGTTAGAAACAACATTTTTGGGATCGATGTTGAAAGGTTAAAAGTCGATTGTATACACAGTCGACGTGTAGGTAACATTTAACCCAACAGTTCAATAAAATACGTTAGACAGTGAGTATACGCTTGCGATATTTGAGGAGCTTGCGCAACGGAGACGAGAGTGGCACAACTCTGTTAACAGGGCCGTTACTAATTTTGAAAATGATCGTATATTAGATCTCAATAACAAGCGCCTTCTTAAAAAGACCCGTCCCGTTGACTGATACGTCAAGAAAGACATAATCATCATCATCATACGCTGTCATAGAAATTATTATGGGCATTATGTTTTATTGAAAGCACTAACTAAACGAAACAGACGCTAAAACTAACGCTTACACGGGCAATTAAAATTGCTCTATCCTGAACAATACTTGCCAATTATGGCGTCACGAGAACGTGAAGCAATGGGAACATTTACAATTTGTATAGAGATACCGCCACACCATACTATGCCGCGCATTTTAAAGCGATTTAGGATTAGCAGAAAATGCGTGAGTGTCGGGAACACTCGGTTGGAACGAAGTTCCTATCGTAGCATATTATTATTATATCTAACGTATTATGATTAACAATTAAATAAATAAATAATAAATAAATAATCCCGGACATTTCACACAGCATCATCTGGTAAGCAGAACTTAATGTTATGGGGGGTACCAACATGATAATATGTATGATTTTTGTAAATACATACATATTATACATAGAAACACCGAGACCCGAGACAAATACTTGCAGATCATACAAACATTTGTCCCGTGGCGGGAATCGAACCCGCAACCTTCTGCGATATGCATGTGTGTATTATGTAGGTACCTAGGTTTCATAATTAATAATATTCATTTTCATACACATTACTTTATTATTTTGCAAAGTGGATTTTTGGCACTTTTCTTTTTATTACTTACTTACTTTATTTAGTATGTCCGTAAGGTAAAATTTACTGTCTGTTTACAAACATTATCCTTAAAATGTAAATCCATAAGTGGCCTTCAGTTTGAATTTACTTTTATGTTTAAGGGCTGTGGATTTTGTTTAATCTACTATATATTTGTCAAATACCACTCACTCATTCATCACGAAATCTCAGAAACCACCGAACGGATTGGAATGACAATTGGTATGCAGCTTCCTCTAGGGCCGAAGGTGTTCGCTAAGAAAGGTTTTCAAAAAATCATTTGGCATCATGGTCAAACCGCGATTACGCTTTGTAATTTTTCCGATACATTCATTCGTCCAATTTTTATCATGCTACTTTTTATCTACCACGCGGGCAAAGCCGCGAGAAATAGCTAGTAAATAAATATTATTTAAGCCTTTAAGGGCAATTGAGATTGCTCAATCAATTTCTATTGCCCGTAAAGTGTATCTTATGTTTAGCATAGTTCTCCCCACGGTACCTTCAACGAGGATCTGGTAGGCTGGTATAACTAACCGGTTCTCCTCATTTATGGTGTAGACCAAGCTCTGGTCAGGAGCCCGCACGAAGAACCTGTTCTTCTTGCCTCGAAGGCAGAGGACGCTCTTGAGCCGCAGTCGCTTGGTGATGTGCAGACGGTCTATAGAGAACAGATCCTGTAGCGGAGACAGGACTGGTGGAGGTGGAGATGTTTGCGGCTGCGGAGATACAATGAGGCTTTAGTATTACTTATTGTGTCACTAGTAATTTCAAAAAGTCCACTTCAGAAACTCCTTTCGTGCAGTTGGCACATGTCTTTGAACTTTTTAGGTTCTTAGACATGCCGATGTATCCCAGTGTGTTCCATGTTTTAGAGCACTGGTATAACGTACATATATTTTCGATTGGAAAAATGCATTAATGCACGACTGTGTTCGAACCCACGATCTTAGGATCGGAAGGTACCATTACAATAAGACCAACATTGCTTTATCAGTTTTACTACTCAAAATATATAAAAATCGGATTGAATGCACATAACACCATCTAGCCCCAAACTAAGCATAGCTTGTATTATGGGGATCAGAAAACAAATAGAAAACTTAATTATTTTTAAATACATAAACTATATAATACCGAAAATAACAGACTTCTATGTTCATTATACAAATGTTTATCCTGTGAGGGAATCGAACCTACAACCTACAGCGCAGAAGTCAGAGCTACTACCTACTGAGCTGACAGACTGACTTTGTAGAGTCGAAATACGTACAACCTGTTTATTTTCTTCTATTATTAATTTACTTTACTAGCAACCTGCCCTGACTTCGGATGGGTGAATTATACACCTAAACCTTCCTCATGAACAACTGCGTTCATTGGTGAAAACCGAATGAAAGTCCGTTTAGTAGTTTTTGAGTTTAACGCGTTCAGACTGAGAGACACACAGAGGCGACTATATCTAATAGTAATTAATACTGGACATTTCACAGCATCATCTAGCCCCAAGGTAAGCAGAGCTTGTGTTATAGGTACCACATGACTGATATACTACCTAAAAATATATATTTGTAATATAAATCTTTATATATCTTTATATATATAAATATTCTGTGTGTGTGTTTGCAATTAAACACCTATATGGCTGGACCGATTTTGAGGATTTTTTATGTGTGTTCAAATGGATTCGAGAATGGATAAGATTTTTTTTAAAACCGCTCGGACGATGTTGCGAACGAGACAGAAAACACCCAAACATTTATAATATAATATGTACTGTCAAGTGATTAATTTAGTCAGAATTGGGTCCCAGTGTGGTTTTACTTAAAAATAAGGTTATATACCTACGACGTTTGTATAAACATTTGCATTAAAAGAGGGCATTAAGTAGAACACTGACCACAAAACCACCTGACGTATTTCAATTTAATATTGTGTTATTCATAGGAAAAGTACCTAACATATATTTAGCTAGAGCCTTGGAAAACTTATTTAATAAGTACTAGCTTCTGCCTGTGTCTTCGCACGGGCGGTACCTACACGAAAAGTAGCATATACAGTCTATACATGTGTACTAAGTTTCATAGAAATTCATTCAGCCGTTAACGTGATAAACAATCATTCAACATCCACGCAAAATTTTATATTTCCGAATGTAATATTAGTGGGATTGGTAAGATCTCTGAAGAATGAACTTGAGACCATACCGCCGGTTCCACTTCCACAAGCGAAGTCTTCAGCACTTCAGGAAAGGGATGGACCTCGGGTATTGGCGCTGCTTGCATCATTGTGAATAAGGATTTGGAACTTTGAAATCCTTTATCAAGGACAGAATGACAAATCTAATATTTAGTTCTCATAATTTTTGAAATAAAACGCTTGTTTTTTAATAAACGGCTCACTGTGACTCTTTGACTGTCAGTCATGTCAGGTCTGTCAATCATGTCAGTTTTTTCAGTTTGCCAGTTTGCCAGCATTTGAAGTGATGGCTTCTCTACACAATGGGCCCTGATGGACGACTGAATTCCCAACTAATCAGAGGCAAATTGAATTAAAAAAAAACATTTCACCAAAGCGCTATCTAAAGTCAAAACTCAATATGTTTATTCAATACAAGGATCACTTTGAAACGTCTTACATACTAGGTGAAATTAGGTGCCAACTCCTTCTAACCCAAGTCCGAGAAGAATTGACAAGAAACTCGTAGCGCTCCTAGCGCTATTTTGTATGATCCTTCTTATTTGTTTCCTTCCTTCCTTTCTTTCCTTCTTATTTCTTAGTTAAAATAAGGAAAATAATAACACAAGGTCATTTGGCCCCAGAGTGGCCCAAAGTAAGCAGAGCTTGTGTTATTGGTACTCATGACTGATATACAACGTATATACATTTATACATATTATACATAGAAACACCCAGACCAATACTTGCAGATCCTACAAACATTTTCCCCGCGGCGGGAATGGAACCCGCAACCTTCTGCGTCTCAGAGGTCATCAGATGTTATGGCGGCTGTACACACTCGACGAGGGCCTCTCGCCGAGAGCCTCGGCCGAGAACACTCTCGTCGAGAGCATGCCTGTACACACTCGTTCTAACATTTGAACTGAAGACTTACGCGAAGCGTCATTGATACATTGTTTATCCTTGTGTTTCACATCCTTCGAGTTCCATAAAACAGGTTCTGTTTGATAGCACTCCAAAAAGTGTAATTCTCGTTCGTTAGACCACATAGTGAAACACGTCTGTTCATAAATACTGGAAAGAAACTAAATGAACGAGTGTGTGCATGCTCGCTCTCGTTTACCTCGCGAAAGCCAACGAGACCCTTTGACTCGGGCGCTAAAAACCGACAAGCCACCGAGAGCCACCGAGACGAGGACGAGAGGGCGAGACGAGACGAGAGCGCGCTGTACACACTCGCGTTCGGCCTGTCTCGGGGTATCTCGACGAGTGTGTACAGCCGCCATTATACATTGCAAATCTGTAAGTTAATTGTCTGAGGGGACCAACATGAAGCCATGCATTATTTTCAACAAAACACGCATTTATATGAACTAGTGCTCGCCCACTAGTCGAAATTCCACCATAATTAATTTAGTAATTAATTAATAATTAATTACTACCTCCTTACCTCCTTATTACCTCCTTGTTCGGCGCAGTCTGAAAACCAGCGCTACTTTGCAATATGTGAAGTAGCATAGAGCTGAGACTGGGTCTTTTTGGCAAACACAGACTGGGTTGGTGCAGGGTAGGTACACATACTACTATTTTTTATTTTTATTTTATATTCATGTTATTGTCTTTTTCATTGTGTAGGTACCTGCTATTTTATGTAACTTTTTATCTGTGTGTGTGTGTCAAAATAAACTTATTTCATTCATTTCATTTCATTTCAATAAATTTATTTTTTATGCATAATTAAAAAAAATATTAAAATTCGGCACTCATTCTCTATATCTATACCTATAAAAGAGCTTAACCTGACTGACTGACTGATTCTGATCTGACTGATCATCGCCGAGCCGAAACCGCTAAAGCTAGAAAGCTGAAATTTGGAAGGTAGCTTCCTTTTGCAGCAAAACCATGGGTGGTTTTTAGAAATTTTTGAAATTCAATCCCTAAGAGGGTGAAAAGGGGTTAAAACGATACCTTAAAACTTTTTAACATGTGGTGCGATATGCTTGGAACTTGATATAAATAAATAAAATGCAAAATAAATGGACACGTGTTTCAGGATTTCTCAAAATAACCCTAACAAAAGGGTAATATGGGGTGTCAAAGTTTGTATGGGAACTATTTAACGGGTGGTGTGATTTCGGGGGCTTTTAATCGATCTAGCTAGGTTTCATTTTTAAAAATCGAAGTTTTACCAAGCAAACCTCGGTCATCTAGGTACTATTTCTTTATTAGCTATGCATAAAACATATGCATAAAAAGGTAATGGACAAATTATAAAAGTATGGCAAAATCTAAAATAGGTGGTTGACCTATGAATGAACATAGGTCTAAAATTCCAACAACTAAAATTGGACGAAGAAAAATGGGAGATTATGAGAAAAATTTGTTAGTAAAATGTAAATCTACCTATCTACATGAAAATAGATTCAATGAAATATTTAATACATCCATTACAGAAGTAAAACATTCACAAATTTGGAAGTTAGAACAAAATATTAGGTAGTAAAAGAAGTAAAAGGAGTTTTAGATATAATAAAACATGAGAAATGGATGTAAAAGCAAAATCTATTAGGTATAGTAGGTACAATGCATTACAGACAAATGTATCTCATGTGTTCAAAAGGCAAAAACAGCAAAAGAAATGATTTTACATTGGTGGAAATATTTCAGAGAAGAAAGAGATAAAATACAGTTGATGAAAAGAAAACAAGTTTAAAATACTATAAAGATTAATTGATCGACATTTTTTTTGAAATATGATAATCTAATAGATGAAATACAAACTATAGACATAAAAGATGAGAGGAATGGACATTTATTACTGACATTATGAGAAGAAGCTATGAAATTCTCTAAGATCTCTCGAAGATCTTCGGTTGACATTCCATGAAGTAACCTAGCACTTCTAAATTAATTTTATTTTTGTTCGTGTTATTACATGTTTTATTCAGTAATCTTAGCGGAATTTTAATCAATAAATTGTGACTTCATAGCACAAGTATGGACAATTGAATTATAAGTGTATCATGGTGCAATATGATTTGAACGACGAGGAGTTCTAGACGGCCATTCCGCAATGACGTTTAGAATAGACAAAAATGACGATCGTCTAAGACTTTATAACCAAACAAACACTTGGCACTGCCAAAGTTGTTAACAAGATAGATGCACTTATAGGAAGAAAAGTAGAAGAAAGAGATTCTCTAAGGATCTCTCGATTTAAATGGATTAGGGAGATCATCATCATATCAGCCTCTAGAAGTCCACTGCTGAACATAGGCCTCCCCAATAGATTTCCAGGAAGAACGATTTTGAGCCCTCTCCATCCACCACCACCATCTCCACCGATTTCCCGCGATCTTTACAATGTCATCAGTCCATCGGGTGGGGAGTCGTCCTACGCTTCGTTTTCCTTTCCTTGGTCGCCATTCGAGAACTTTTATTTCCCAACGGATATCAGTCCTGCGAGCTATATGGCCTGCCCATTGCCACTTCAACTTGCGAATTTTGGGTGCTATTTCGTTGACTTTGGTTCTTCTACGGATTTCCTCGTTGCGAATTTTATCACGAAGTGAAACAGCCAACATAGCTCTCTCCATAGCACGTTGCGCTACTCTGAGCTTGTGTATGAGGCCAATAGTTTATTATACCTATTTATTGGGTGACCATAATTTCTGAGCATGTCAATGATGTCAGTTTTGCTATTTTATTGTTTTTTTAGTATTTATTTTTAATTGTGAGCGATTAAAGAGATATATTTTCATTAAAAAAACTACTAATCGTGGTGGGGTATTGATAATCATATCATATTTAGTTTTGTCTTTGCACTCTTGACTATGTCGATGTCTGTCAATGGAGCGATGTCTAGTGATAAAGTAATTCGTGTGTAATTCAATTTCATTTCATTTAATTTATGCAGTAACAATTATTTTACAAATCGTATTTGAATGAACATACTATGAATTAATTACAATTAATAAACACAAAATAATCAATTAATAATTACTATTAAAAAAACATATTTAAATCAACAAAAAAAAAAAACACTAATAACGTCAAATTTATATGTGATAAATTTTGATGTCAGGTCCTTATTTTTAACCGACTTTATCAAAAACGAGGACGTTCTCAATTCGACGGAATCTTTTTTTTTTATGTATGTTCACCGATTGCTCGAAAACGCCTGAACCGATTTGGAAAATTCTTTTTTGTTTGAAGACACAGGTGTTCCCATTTAAATTTTATCAAAGTCTGGTTCACATTTAATTTCAAATTGTCAATACAAAACCAACCATTAAAGACTTCCAGTGTAGTGTTAATCTTGTTTGAAAGATCATTCGAACTAGTGGCTGGAACGATTGCATTTGTGTAGTCTGCGTAAATAACCAACTTAACACCAGGAACAGCATTTTCAACAAGTTTATAAGGTCATTTAGAAAAATTATGAAGAATATGGGTCCCAATATTCAGCCTTGTGGGACTCCGCGTCTATTATTGATAAGTTTAGATTTAGTAAAAATTCCTTGATTGCTTACAATATTTTGTATTTCAATGTATTGCTTCCTGTTGCTTAGATGTGATCTCAGTATACTTAACGCATTTCCCCTTACTCCATAAAACTCAAGCTTGCCAGTCAGAATATCAGAATATCATGAAATAAATTAACATCTCAATAAACTTATTATATTTTCTTATATCTTATATCTTGCATGTGAACTCAGTGAACAGTTTTAAAAATAGACTGGGTAAACATAGCAAAGAATAGTATAGTGCACTGATCGCTAATACCTTGGCAGGCTAACAAGATCGGTCGCAAAACAGATTGCCAAAATCGATAAGTTTATCAATATTATAATGATGGTTCCGACAAATATCGCTAGCCAATGGACTAATATCAACAAAATAAATAAATATTTAGTACTCTAGACACGATGCAGACGCATGCACCTTCCTCCCGCCCGCAATTGAAAAGCTTATGTAAAGCGTTAGTAAAATGTATATGTAAATAAATTTCCGCAAAGTCACACCTGAATAATTTTTTTGTAATATCAACAAATCGCTTGCTCCGATGGACTACCAAAAATCGTTAAATAGAGTATGTACGATAAGACTAAGCGACCGATTTCGGTAGATATGTCGTCGCTTGGTGATGTGCAGACGGTCTATAGAGAACAGATCCTGTAGCGGAGACAGGACTGGTGGAGGTGGAGATGTTTGCGGCTGCGGAGATACAATGAGGCTTTAGTATTACTTATTGTGTCACTAGTAATTTCAAAAAGTCCACTTCAGAAACTCCTTTCGTGCAGTTGGCACATGTCTTTGAACTTTTTAGGTTCTTAGACATGCCGATGTATCCCAGTGTGTTCCATGTTTTAGAGCACTGGTATAACGTACATATATTTTCGATTGGAAAAATGCATTAATGCACGACTGTGTTCGAACCCACGATCTTAGGATCGGAAGGTACCATTACAATAAGACCAACATTGCTTTATCAGTTTTACTACTCAAAATATATAAAAATCGGATTGAATGCACATAACACCATCTAGCCCCAAACTAAGCATAGCTTGTATTATGGGGATCAGAAAACAAATAGAAAACTTAATTATTTTTAAATACATAAACTATATAATACCGAAAATAACAGACTTCTATGTTCATTATACAAATGTTTATCCTGTGAGGGAATCGAACCTACAACCTACAGCGCAGAAGTCAGAGCTACTACCTACTGAGCTGACAGACTGACTTTGTAGAGTCGAAATACGTACAACCTGTTTATTTTCTTCTATTATTAATTTACTTTACTAGCAACCTGCCCTGACTTCGGATGGGTGAATTATACACCTAAACCTTCCTCATGAACAACTGCGTTCATTGGTGAAAACCGAATGAAAGTCCGTTTAGTAGTTTTTGAGTTTAACGCGTTCAGACTGAGAGACACACAGAGGCGACTATATCTAATAGTAATTAATACTGGACATTTCACAGCATCATCTAGCCCCAAGGTAAGCAGAGCTTGTGTTATAGGTACCACATGACTGATATACTACCTAAAAATATATATTTGTAATATAAATCTTTATATATCTTTATATATATAAATATTCTGTGTGTGTGTTTGCAATTAAACACCTATATGGCTGGACCGATTTTGAGGATTTTTTATGTGTGTTCAAATGGATTCGAGAATGGATAAGATTTTTTTTAAAACCGCTCGGACGATGTTGCGAACGAGACAGAAAACACCCAAACATTTATAATATAATATGTACTGTCAAGTGATTAATTTAGTCAGAATTGGGTCCCAGTGTGGTTTTACTTAAAAATAAGGTTATATACCTACGACGTTTGTATAAACATTTGCATTAAAAGAGGGCATTAAGTAGAACACTGACCACAAAACCACCTGACGTATTTCAATTTAATATTGTGTTATTCATAGGAAAAGTACCTAACATATATTTAGCTAGAGCCTTGGAAAACTTATTTAATAAGTACTAGCTTCTGCCTGTGTCTTCGCACGGGCGGTACCTACACGAAAAGTAGCATATACAGTCTATACATGTGTACTAAGTTTCATAGAAATTCATTCAGCCGTTAACGTGATAAACAATCATTCAACATCCACGCAAAATTTTATATTTCCGAATGTAATATTAGTGGGATTGGTAAGATCTCTGAAGAATGAACTTGAGACCATACCGCCGGTTCCACTTCCACAAGCGAAGTCTTCAGCACTTCAGGAAAGGGATGGACCTCGGGTATTGGCGCTGCTTGCATCATTGTGAATAAGGATTTGGAACTTTGAAATCCTTTATCAAGGACAGAATGACAAATCTAATATTTAGTTCTCATAATTTTTGAAATAAAACGCTTGTTTTTTAATAAACGGCTCACTGTGACTCTTTGACTGTCAGTCATGTCAGGTCTGTCAATCATGTCAGTTTTTTCAGTTTGCCAGTTTGCCAGCATTTGAAGTGATGGCTTCTCTACACAATGGGCCCTGATGGACGACTGAATTCCCAACTAATCAGAGGCAAATTGAATTAAAAAAAAACATTTCACCAAAGCGCTATCTAAAGTCAAAACTCAATATGTTTATTCAATACAAGGATCACTTTGAAACGTCTTACATACTAGGTGAAATTAGGTGCCAACTCCTTCTAACCCAAGTCCGAGAAGAATTGACAAGAAACTCGTAGCGCTCCTAGCGCTATTTTGTATGATCCTTCTTATTTGTTTCCTTCCTTCCTTTCTTTCCTTCTTATTTCTTAGTTAAAATAAGGAAAATAATAACACAAGGTCATTTGGCCCCAGAGTGGCCCAAAGTAAGCAGAGCTTGTGTTATTGGTACTCATGACTGATATACAACGTATATACATTTATACATATTATACATAGAAACACCCAGACCAATACTTGCAGATCCTACAAACATTTTCCCCGCGGCGGGAATGGAACCCGCAACCTTCTGCGTCTCAGAGGTCATCAGATGTTATGGCGGCTGTACACACTCGACGAGGGCCTCTCGCCGAGAGCCTCGGCCGAGAACACTCTCGTCGAGAGCATGCCTGTACACGCTCGTTCTAACATTTGAACTGAAGACTTACGCGAAGCGTCATTGATACATTGTTTATCCTTGTGTTTCACATCCTTCGAGTTCCATAAAACAGGTTCTGTTTGATAGCACTCCAAAAAGTGTAATTCTCGTTCGTTAGACCACATAGTGAAACACGTCTGTTCATAAATACTGGAAAGCAACTAAATGAACGAGTGTGTGCATGCTCGCTCTCGTTTACCTCGCGAAAGCCAACGAGACCCTTTGACTCGGGCGCTAAAAACCGACAAGCCACCGAGAGCCACCGAGACGAGGACGAGAGGGCGAGACGAGACGAGAGCGCGCTGTACACACTCGCGTTCGGCCTGTCTCGGGGTATCTCGACGAGTGTGTACAGCCGCCATTATACATTGCAAATCTGTAAGTTAATTGTCTGAGGGGACCAACATGAAGCCATGCATTATTTTCAACAAAACACGCATTTATATGAACTAGTGCTCGCCCACTAGTCGAAATTCCACCATAATTAATTTAGTAATTAATTAATAATTAATTACTACCTCCTTACCTCCTTATTACCTCCTTGTTCGGCGCAGTCTGAAAACCAGCGCTACTTTGCAATATGTGAAGTAGCATAGAGCTGAGACTGGGTCTTTTTGGCAAACACAGACTGGGTTGGTGCAGGGTAGGTACACATACTACTATTTTTTATTTTTATTTTATATTCATGTTATTGTCTTTTTCATTGTGTAGGTACCTGCTATTTTATGTAACTTTTTATCTGTGTGTGTGTGTCAAAATAAACTTATTTCATTCATTTCATTTCATTTCAATAAATTTATTTTTTATGCATAATTAAAAAAAATATTAAAATTCGGCACTCATTCTCTATATCTATACCTATAAAAGAGCTTAACCTGACTGACTGACTGATTCTGATCTGACTAATCATCGCCGAGCCGAAACCGCTAAAGCTAGAAAGCTGAAATTTGGAAGGTAGCTTCCTTTTGCAGCAAAACCATGGGTGGTTTTTAGAAATTTTTGAAATTCAATCCCTAAGAGGGTGAAAAGGGGTTAAAACGATACCTTAAAACTTTTTAACATGTGGTGCGATATGCTTGGAACTTGATATAAATAAATAAAATGCAAAATAAATGGACACGTGTTTCAGGATTTCTCAAAATAACCCTAACAAAAGGGTAATATGGGGTGTCAAAGTTTGTATGGGAACTATTTAACGGGTGGTGTGATTTCGGGGGCTTTTAATCGATCTAGCTAGGTTTCATTTTTAAAAATCGAAGTTTTACCAAGCAAACCTCGGTCATCTAGGTACTATTTCTTTATTAGCTATGCATAAAACATATGCATAAAAAGGTTATGGACAAATTATAAAAGTATGGCAAAATCTAAAATAGGTGGTTGACCTATGAATGAACATAGGTCTAAAATTCCAACAACTAAAATTGGACGAAGAAAAATGGGAGATTATGAGAAAAATTTGTTAGTAAAATGTAAATCTACCTATCTACATGAAAATAGATTCAATGAAATATTTAATACATCCATTACAGAAGTAAAACATTCACAAATTTGGAAGTTAGAACAAAATATTAGGTAGTAAAAGAAGTAAAAGGAGTTTTAGATATAATAAAACATGAGAAATGGATGTAAAAGCAAAATCTATTAGGTATAGTAGGTACAATGCATTACAGACAAATGTATCTCATGTGTTCAAAAGGCAAAAACAGCAAAAGAAATGATTTTACATTGGTGGAAATATTTCAGAGAAGAAAGAGATAAAATACAGTTGATGATAAGAAAACAAGTTTAAAATACTATAAAGATTAATTGATCGACATTTTTTTTGAAATATGATAATCTAATAGATGAAATACAAACTATAGACATAAAAGATGAGAGGAATGGACATTTATTACTGACATTATGAGAAGAAGCTATGAAATTCTCTAAGATCTCTCGAAGATCTTCGGTTGACATTCCATGAAGTAACCTAGCACTTCTAAATTAATTTTATTTTTGTTCGTGTTATTACATGTTTTATTCAGTAATCTTAGCGGAATTTTAATCAATAAATTGTGACTTCATAGCACAAGTATGGACAATTGAATTATAAGTGTATCATGGTGCAATATGATTTGAACGACGAGGAGTTCTAGACGGCCATTCCGCAATGACGTTTAGAATAGACAAAAATGACGATCGTCTAAGACTTTATAACCAAACAAACACTTGGCACTGCCAAAGTTGTTAACAAGATAGATGCACTTATAGGAAGAAAAGTAGAAGAAAGAGATTCTCTAAGGATCTCTCGATTTAAATGGATTAGGGAGATCATCATCATATCAGCCTCTAGAAGTCCACTGCTGAACATAGGCCTCCCCAATAGATTTCCAGGAAGAACGATTTTGAGCCCTCTCCATCCACCACCACCATCTCCACCGATTTCCCGCGATCTTTACAATGTCATCAGTCCATCGGGTGGGGAGTCGTCCTACGCTTCGTTTTCCTTTCCTTGGTCGCCATTCGAGAACTTTTATTTCCCAACGGATATCAGTCCTGCGAGCTATATGGCCTGCCCATTGCCACTTCAACTTGCGAATTTTGGGTGCTATTTCGTTGACTTTGGTTCTTCTACGGATTTCCTCGTTGCGAATTTTATCACGAAGTGAAACAGCCAACATAGCTCTCTCCATAGCACGTTGCGCTACTCTGAGCTTGTGTATGAGGCCAATAGTTTATTATACCTATTTATTGGGTGACCATAATTTCTGAGCATGTCAATGATGTCAGTTTTGCTATTTTATTGTTTTTTTAGTATTTATTTTTAATTGTGAGCGATTAAAGAGATATATTTTCATTAAAAAAACTACTAATCGTGGTGGGGTATTGATAATCATATCATATTTAGTTTTGTCTTTGCACTCTTGACTATGTCGATGTCTGTCAATGGAGCGATGTCTAGTGATAAAGTAATTCGTGTGTAATTCAATTTCATTTCATTTAATTTATGCAGTAACAATTATTTTACAAATCGTATTTGAATGAACATACTATGAATTAATTACAATTAATAAACACAAAATAATCAATTAATAATTACTATTAAAAAAACATAGTTAAATCAACAAAAAAAAAAAACACTAATAACGTCAAATTTATATGTGATAAATTTTGATGTCAGGTCCTTATTTTTAACCGACTTTATCAAAAACGAGGACGTTCTCAATTCGACGGAATCTTTTTTTTTTATGTATGTTCACCGATTGCTCGAAAACGCCTGAACCGATTTGGAAAATTCTTTTTTGTTTGAAGACACAGGTGTTCCCATTTAAATTTTATCAAAGTCTGGTTCACATTTAATTTCAAATTGTCAATACAAAACCAACCATTAAAGACTTCCAGTGTAGTGTTAATCTTGTTTGAAAGATCATTCGAACTAGTGGCTGGAACGATTGCATTTGTGTAGTCTGCGTAAATAACCAACTTAACACCAGGAACAGCATTTTCAACAAGTTTATAAGGTCATTTAGAAAAATTATGAAGAATATGGGTCCCAATATTCAGCCTTGTGGGACTCCGCGTCTATTATTGATAAGTTTAGATTTAGTAAAAATTCCTTGATTGCTTACAATATTTTGTATTTCAATGTATTGCTTCCTGTTGCTTAGATGTGATCTCAGTATACTTAACGCATTTCCCCTTACTCCATAAAACTCAAGCTTGCCAGTCAGAATATCAGAATATCATGAAATAAATTAACATCTCAATAAACTTATTATATTTTCTTATATCTTATATCTTGCATGTGAACTCAGTGAACAGTTTTAAAAATAGACTGGGTAAACATAGCAAAGAATAGTATAGTGCACTGATCGCTAATACCTTGGCAGGCTAACAAGATCGGTCGCAAAACAGATTGCCAAAATCGATAAGTTTATCAATATTATAATGATGGTTCCGACAAATATCGCTAGCCAATGGACTAATATCAACAAAATAAATAAATATTTAGTACTCTAGACACGATGCAGACGCATGCACCTTCCTCCCGCCCGCAATTGAAAAGCTTATGTAAAGCGTTAGTAAAATGTATATGTAAATAAATTTCCGCAAAGTCACACCTGAATAATTTTTTTGTAATATCAACAAATCGCTTGCTCCGATGGACTACCAAAAATCGTTAAATAGAGTATGTACGATAAGACTAAGCGACCGATTTCGGTAGATACAGGTTCGTTAAATGTATCGAGACTAGTCCTGGTCCATGAACCGGATGCTAGACATAGGAGAGGTGCACATCGACCTCCAAAGGATAAAAGTGGCGGACCAATCGCCACTAGTACAGTGTTCCCTATGTCTGGCGTTCGGCCATGGCAGGCGTTTCTGTAAAGAAACTGTCGAGAAATGTAGCCACTGTGGGGGACCGCACCTGAGGGCCAAATGTGAGGAATGGCTCGCTGACGCCCCGCCCTCCTGTTGTAACTGTGCCCAAGCCAAGCTAGACAAAAAAGAGCATAATGCTGTCAGCCAAGACTGCCCGATAAGAAGGAAGTGGGACACCCTGGCCCGGGCCACGGTGGCATATTGTTAAGGAGGTCTCACAAGGACAAAGGCCAAACTACCTCCCTTCTGGAGGAACACTTAACAAACAACATGCCGAATGCACGGAGAGTCTCCTCAGCCACGTGGAGGATTGGAAGGTGGACGAGCTGGTCTTAAACAGCAAAAAACCGAATTTGGACCAGCTTCATGGGAAACTGAACAAATCGCAAACTGAAAAAGAGCTGAGCATAGACCACATACCAGACACAAAAGGGACAGAAACATACCCAGGTACAAACCTTTCGTTACCGTGGAAGTCTGAAGAGCTCGCCCGTCTGAAACAAGAGGCCCACACGTGGAAGAGGAGAGTCCGCTGCAGCACCAGTCCGAAGAGGAGGATTCCATTGGGATCCCCTGAAACAAAACAAATGGCAAGTCATGAAAACGGATCGAGTCATGTTGACAATCATGACTCACCGATTACATTTGACATAAACGGATGAAAACATAGACCTTATAACATACAAACAAGAACAGTAAAATAGATAAAAAGATAAAACAGTATAAGCAAATATTGATAAATATAATATTTAAATATATTATAACTTAGCAATAAGCAGATAAGATAAATAGAAATAAGTAGAAATATGATATAAATAATTGTTAGCATTAAAACTAGATATATGCCATAGACATAAGAAATTTTAATAGTTAATAGAAATTGTAAGAAGAAAATTCTAGATTCTTAACCCCAAAACTCGAAGGGAGGGAGGGGAAATAAATAAAAACCCTGTCTTTTACTAAACCCACACTATATAAGGACTCTGATCAAGTCAGAGGGCTACGCTGCTAGTGCCGTTTCGAGACGGCAAAAAAAAAAAAAAAAAGTCCTGGTCCATGTGTAGAAAAGCCTTTAAACGATACTGGAACTCTTGTCAGTTAGATAGTGTTACTGTGAGTTAACACAAAAGAGATTCAATTATTTAATTAGAATCTTCTTAGATCGAGGGCAAAAGACAACTACGCACACGTTGAAGTTGACTGATAGGTCCAAAAACAGAAAGCTGCGTGCAGCTGCGTGCAAAAACTAGTTTAGATAATTTCTAGGATTACTTTTGGTCGTCTTGTAAAGTAAACATTGCGCTCTTGTATTATTTATTTTCCCCCAGGGTTTTATTTGTAATTTTGGTGATCTTCAAATAAAGCTAGTTATTGTCTCGGGTGTAAATAATTGGAATGAAAGTTTTGTGTTTCTTTGTGATTCGAACAAAAATAATCTGTATAATTATTTTATAAAGAGACACCAATTTTATAAAATAACAAACGACGAACGACAACATATGACTTTGTGACGTTTTACTATAAACAATCTAAACGCTTGACATTGGCAAATTGACATCATATGACACATGCCATTATCGAAGAAGAAGATAATACCTATATCTAGTATTATTATTGGTTGTCATGTAAAGTAAATATTGCGCTTTTATGTTATTAATTTTTTTCGGGCTATTTCCAGTTTTATTAGTAATTTTTGTGTTTAAATAGAGCTAGAGTTATTGACTCGGGTGTGAATAATTGGAATAAAAATTTGTATCTCTTTGCGATTCGAGCAAAAATAATCCGTATAATTATATTATAATACTAGCTGACCGGTGCCCACTTCGTTGGGCAGTTACAACTTCACAAAAAATAAATTTTAAATTTTTCCTGAATTTTCTTTGCTATAAACCTCACGGAGCCCGAGACCTTTCCAACGAATGCAAAACCGTGGAAATCGGTTCGTGCGTTCTGGAGTTATAGCGTCAGGAAGGAAAACCCGACTTATTTTTATATAGTAGATGATACAATTATACGCTTATACGCTAATGCGCTATAATATAATTATGCTTTTTGCTTTTTTTTTATTTTTCATATTATGAATGTCACCATTTTACACATAATAACAAATGACGAACGACAAGATACGATTTTGTGTCATCATACCATAAACAAAATGAACACTTGACATTGGCAAAATTGATATTATTATGACACAAGACAACGCCTGGAAAGGATACTGGTCAATGAAACACCTAATGAAAGGTACACTTCCTCTAACACTACAACGGGAACATCAGTCTATATAATACGGTACACAGACCTGGTCTTTAACTAACGCACAAAAGTCCAAACTCGGGGTTTGCCAGCGAGCCATGTATTGCCATGAGCGCAGTATTCTAGGAGTCAAACTCACAGACCACGTCCGAAATAGTACAATGCGCTCCAAAACTCAAATCGCGGATGTCGGACAGCAAGTAGGGAAAATCAGGGGTGGCCACAGAGTGGACACCCCTGAACGTAAAACGACCTCGCGGCAGACCGCGGGGAAGATGGAGAGACGAGTTAGACGCCCATCTTAAGGATTGGCCCTCAGTGGCTTTAGGCAGGGAAGATTGGAGAAAAGGAATGGATGGGATGCCCTGCAGTCATGTCACGGATGTCACGGGCTCTTAATAATAATAATAATAACTGATATAAACATATTTAGACAAGTAATTTAAAGATAGCAGTTGTTCACATATATCTAGCATAAATAAATAATCCCGGACATTAAACACAGCATCTTCTGGCCCCAAAGTAAGCAGGGCTTGTGTTATGGGTACCACATTACTGATATACTACTTTTATACATTTTTTTTTGTAAATACATATATATTATACATAAAAATACCCAGACCTGAGACAAATACTTGCAGGTCATACAAACATTTGTCCCGCGCTGGGAATCGAACCCACAACCTTCTGCGTCTCAGCCGGATCTCAGCCCACTGCACCACAGTCGTCATAGAAAAGAAATCATTATAAAAGATCATGGAACGTTTAATAAAAGTGTTTAAGGCGTAATTTGTACTAATTATAGTAGGTTGCAATGTGTGGCTCTTTTCTAGAATTAAGTCTGGGACATCGAATGCTTAATTTACCTAATAAATAAGGGATGTCAATGTGGCCATTAACAATTTTATACAAAAACACTTGATCACGTACAACACTCTTATTCTTGAGTGAAGTTAATATTATCTTATTAAGTTAATGTTTCAGGCGTTCACCCTTGTAGTGACGACCTGTATACCAAATTTTTTAACAACTGTCTTTGTATTTTCTCAATTTGGTCTATATAAAAACATTAGATATGTATGTTAAGATATGATATATATATACCAATATCCAGTATCCCACCAATCTATTCTACTATCACGCCAAACAATCGACTCGCACTGCACTGGACCAAAACACCAACACCGCAATCAGACTTCTCTGCAGACTTGTTGCTTCTTCGAGCGCTGGAATGAGTAAGATCGGCAGGAAATATTGACCTATTTAATATTTTGTATCCATACAGCAAAGTCACGCCTGAATCAAATATACACCAAATATAATCAAATATAACATTAGACGAATCGCAATTGTTTTTTTTTTTAATTTTTACACAAACGCCATTAAAAACACCATCTGCCCCAGTTTCTCCCTATAACTTCAAAATCAATAGCTGACCATGCAAAAGCAAAAATTATTTGAAACGCGTGCATAAAAACTCTCGTTAATTCTTTTAGGCACACTCCGAAATAAAGATTTTCCCCCAAAATGGAGTCGCAACGATTATTTTTATTCATTCGAGCTGCGAATACAATGGACCGTTTCAAATTTCGACAAAATTTGCGTTTTTGCATAAAATGGCAACGGGCGGCGCACGCGCACATTACAATGTGGGGTGACCACACGGGGAAGCGCCAGAGAGTTTTTATAATAATAAGTGTAATCTTCTTGCTTTACTGTAAAATAAATCAATATCACGAAGACTTCAAACAATAATATAAAAAAAAAAAAAAAATTAGGTGGCAGACAATGGCGTTGATCCGAAATCAAGTACAATAAACTATTTACCTAGTATTCAAATGTAAACTAACCTATTTATTTAAATAACGCAGTCAGTCCCGGTTTTAATTTGTTGGATTTGTCTCTGCCCCGAATAGCAGATTTAAAAAAATTAAGATTTAAATTGTTATAGTTCAGCAAAGTCAAGCTAATTCTTTCAGTGGGGTTTTTTTTAAAACGCACAGATGAAATCGCGTTCGGTAATTATTATTATCATTATCATTTTTTATATAACTTTCTTACTAATTACATAAATATACTATTTCTATAAATCTTGTCATTATTTTTGTTCATTGTTACTTTCATTTCTATTATTATTCTACATTCTATATTCTACAATAGAAAAAACATATAACATATTAAAACGTATATAAAGGGTCTTCCAATAGGCACGTCCGAACTTTGACAGTTGCTAGCGGCCATCTTGTTGAAGCTACATCTGTCAAATTGGTTATAATTTATTAATTCTGTTTTGCCAAATCATCATGGATAGCTATAGCATTCAACAACACGTGCAAATGATAATATTGAGAGTGTGCAGGAGAATCCGAGGCAGTCGATTTCGCGTCGCTCACAAGAACTCGGCCTTTCACAGACCACAACTTGGCGAATTTTGCGTCGTGACTTGGGCCTGCACCCGTATAAAATTCAACTTACCCAGGAATTGAAGGTAAACGACCATAGACAACGACGTGTGTTCGCTGAATAGGCACTGGAGCAGTTAGCAACTGACCGTAATTTTCACAGAAAAATTATCTTCAGCGATGAGGCCCATTTCTGGATGAATGGGGTACGTAAACAAACAAAATTGTCAAATTTGGGACGATACCAATCCACATGAGATCCAAGAGTGTCCAATGCATCCCGAAACAGTTTGGTGTGGGTTTTGGGCTGGCGGCGTCATCGGGCCATATTTCTTTGAGAACAACATTGGCCAGGCCATCACTGTCAACGGCGAGCGCTATAGGTCGATGATTACCAACTTTTTTTGGCATGAACTGGATCATCTGAACACCAACGACATGTGGTTTCAACAAGACGGTGCTACGTGCCACACAGCTCATGCCACATTGAATATTCTGCATGAGAGATTTGAGGGCATGGTCATCTCACGTGGAGCTGATGTGAACTGGCCACCGAGATCTTGTGACTTAACCCCGCTAGACTTTTTCTTGTGGGGTTTTCTTAAGTCGCAGGTCTATGTGAATAAACCAGAAATCACTGCGGCCCTCAAAGCCAACATAACCTATGCCATAAGTCAAATTTAGCCTGATTTATGCGCAAAAGTCATGGAAAATTGGATATCTCGCATGCGCTCCACCCAGAGAAGCCGTGGCGGACATTTGAAAGACCCTATATATATATATATATATATATATATATATATATATATATATATATATATATGTATATATATATATAAACATATCGCGCCGCGAGATACCTCAACCGCAGTTAACGCTCGCGGCAACTCACGGACCGCGGATCAAACTCACCCTGATGAAGATTCTCTAGATAAATCGAAACAGCCTCCATCGACTAAATAATACGTGAGTAAAGCCCGTGTTTATCAAAATGTAAAAAACATATAATTTTATTATAAATATTTACGGGTATTTATCGCGTTTATTTACCTATTTTTCCCGACGTTTCGACAGGTTTACACTCTGTCGTAATAGCAGAGCACATAGTGGACTCAGGACCCAATCACTGGATTGAATTACATAAACCTCAAGTTATATGTAATGAAAGGCATTACTACAAGAGAATGGTTCGGGAAGCGATTGAAATTAAGAAGTATCCTAATTTCATCGTGAAGACGGTTTCAGACTCTCTGCCTCATGGAATCCAGTTATAGCTAAGTGTACTCAGCGTAGACCGGTTTCCCAATGCGTCATGGACACGGTTAGTGTTGTGTGTCGTCCGAGTGTGCAGATGGACATTTCTATTTCGGAAAAACAAGTGAGGGTAGTTGCAAAAAATGCTGCCCCCGCTTCGCAGAGGCGGTAGCTCCAGTACTCCAGTCATCACGTGACCACGACAGAGTGTAAACCTATCGAAACGTCGGGAAAAATAGGTCAATAAACGCGATAAATACCCGTAAATATTTATAATAATGTGTTCTGATCGCGTAAGTTTAAAAAACATATAAGTTTGTTTTGTTTTTGTTTTATAAATAAATAATGCCGGACATTTCACACAGCATCATCTGGCCCCAAAGTAAGCAGAGCTTGTGTTATGGGTACCACATGACTGATATACTACTTATATACTTTTTTTTAAATACATACATATTATACATAGAAACACAAAGACCCGAGACAAATAGTTGCAGATCATACAAACATTTGTCCCGCAGCAGGAATCGAACCCGCAACCTTCTGTGTCTCAGGCAGGCCTTTACCCAGGTGATTCAAAGTCAAAGTCAAAAGATGATTTATTCAATACATAATCTTATTCAAATCACAAGGATCACTTTGAAACGTCTAACATACTAGGTGAATTTAGGTGCCAATTCATCCTAACCCAAGCCCGAGAAGAATTGGCAAGAAACTCGTGATTACAAGAATCAGTAAGTTACAAGGCTTTAGTATCTGGATACAGATACAGATAAAATACTCAAATCTGGTAGGGTTTTGCTACCTGATTACATATTTACCTTAGAAATCCTTAGTTTTCGAGAAAATAAAACATTTCTAACCTCAAATCTGATAAAATGTGAAACAAAATGTAAAAATTGACAGATAATAACCAAATGATGATTCTTGAATGAATGATTCTCAACACGAATCATTTCCAATTCAGAATAAGATTCAGATAAAAGTTCACAAAAAAGTTTGGGATGAAACTACTCTTAACTCGACTAGGCATATATAAAACAAATAAAAAATAATGCTGGACATAAAACTCAGCATCATCTGGCCCCAAAGTAAGTAGAGCTTGTGTCATAGCAACTACATGACTCATATACTACTTATATTTTTGTAAATACATACCTACTTATATATATTATATAAAAACACCCAGACCCTAGACAAATATTTGCAGGTCAATTAAATATTTGTGCCGCTGGAATTTAACCCGCAACCTTCTGTGTCATATGTGAGCCTATTCCCACTGTGCTGCAGAGGTTGTCTACTATATATATACTAGGAAGATACTTATGATTGTATTTTAAAAACATATTTTAGTAATGTTATTTTTTTTAAGGAGGCAATGTCACCAGTCTCTTGGAGACGCTGCACTCTGAGATTGATCTGGATCAGTTGAGCTATCTATAGATCGTTTTAAACGGTCCTTAGAATATATTTATTAAATATATTTTATATTATTGTACGTTATTCTATTCATTTTTGTGAATTCAAATATTATTTTTTTGATTAAAGCCCATGGTCACCCTACAATCTTTTGTGACCCTGGACAATATTGCAACTTGCAATTGATAAAAGCGATACAGTTTTTGCATTTTTTCCACAAATTTAAATGAAGTCCCCTTTTGCAACAATAGATTTGCATCCGATCCCGTTAACTGCATACGATGGGTCATGAAAAAAATTAGCTGGGGTAAGTGATGTTCGATATATTATTTATTTTTAGTGACAGACGTGGACAGAAGCGCCTGTTACGGTCCAGGACAAATTAATAAGTGACGAACGATTGAAAATGCAAATTTCAATCGGTCGTCACTTATTCGTTTTTATTATTATTTTATAATCATTATTTTTATTAGCGTATAAGCATTGCTATTCATCGTGGGAATGCCGCCAGTGTCTTGGGAACGCGGGCAGTGATCTGGATCAGTTGAGCTATCTATAGATCGTTTTAAACGGTCCTTAGATAGCTTAACTGTTACACATATACTTTATATTATTGTATATTACTCTGTACATTTCTGTAAATAAATCGCTTTATTATCTTTATTTTAAAATTATTACAGAATTGTACGGAATAATATCTATACAATAATATAAAATACATGTTATTTTATTTGTTTAGAGCACAATATTAATCATACGCTTAATAATATAAAAATCTAGCCAAATAAGTTAATGAATAATTTTGCCTTGACCTAGTTTTATAAAATTAATTATACCTAAAAATGTGTCCAATAGCACATTGGTTTAGTACAGTCTTATTTATTAACCGACTTCATCAAAAAGGAGGAGGTTCTCAATTCGTCGCAATCTTTTTTTTTTATGTATGTTCACTGATTACTCAAAGACGCCTGAACCGATTTGGTTTAAATTTTAATTTTGAAACTTTTATGCTTTAAATTTTTTATATAAAATTTAAATTGTATCAATTTAAATTTTATCGAAATCGGTTGAGCGGTTTTTAAACTATCATCAAAAATCTTAAAATTGTATACATCGATGATATTTTTTTATTACGTGCAGCGCAGAGCAGTGCGTTTAGTTGTCCTACCGTTGTTCACCGATTACTCAAAAACGGCTAAACCGATTTGGAAAATTCTTTTTTTGTTTGAAAGGGTATACTTCACAGGTGGTCCCATATAAATTTTATCAAAATCGGTCGAGCTGAAAAATCAACGAAAATCTAAAAATTGTATACATCGATGATGTTTTCATGTACTTCGATACCTCGCTGTCTCATTGGAGCGGTGCGTTTATTTGGCCTACTCATATTATATATAAACAAAATACATCTACTTTCCACTAAAAATTTCTAAATAAAATTATTTTATGGTCTCAGATTGTATCCAATGGAGTCGTTTTGCTTTTTAGTTTTAAAACGTAATTATTTTTCTAATACAATCACAAGGATCACTTTGAAACGTCTTACATACTTACTAGGTGAATTTACGAGGTGAAAATTTCTCCTAACCCAAGCCCAAGAACTGGCAAGAAACTCGGCCTGGTCCTAGCGCTTTTTTACATGATCCATTATTTAGTTTCATTATAGATTTCAAATGTGTCGGTTAACTGTCTGAGGGCAGAGCAACATGAAGCCATGCATTCTTTAGTTTTAGTTTTTATTTTATTTATTTAACCATTTCATTACATTAACATAACATTGGCATATCAAATTGTGCAATAATGAATTATTATTATTATTTTTATTAGTTAAGGGGAAGACACTTTTTTCTTTCACTTTTTTCACTAACCGAATTATAAAATACATGTAGGATAGTTGAGATATATAAGAATCGTTTAAAACGATTTATAGATAGCTCAATTGATCCAGATCACTTGAGAGGGTAGCGTCCCCAAGACACTGGCGGTATTGCCACGTTGATTGGCACATAGTCTTGCTTATATAAATATCGGGTAACTTATATATTTTATTAATGGTTTTAGTTTTTTTATAACAAAACATACCTTTATAAGGAAAATGGCAAGTGTTAGACATAATATTGTGTGATATTGATATTATGTTGACCAGTATGGCGATTATGGAACTCTTGATACAATCAATGTCTATCAGTTTCGATTAGCAATCGGCATCAATGTCTATCAATTTCGATTAGCAATCGGCATTATTTCAATCAATCATGCGATGCGATGTATTTAAATGCTTAGTACGCTTAACACGGTTCCTACCACAATCATACTTTGTAAATTGATCAAGTTATAGTTTGACACCAACTTCACATTGTAACTAGCGATAGAAGCCGATAGAAATCGCATCCGTAATACCAATTCATCAGTATTAACTGAAAGCTATTAGTATCAATGTTTTTATAGTATCATAGTCCCATAATCGCCCCACAGATAACTGATAGAATACTTATAATATTTTTGAATACATACTTATGATACTTTGTAACAGCCAAACACAGAAAAAACACCTGTTTCACACGAATGTTTGCTCTGAGAGGGAAGTGAACCCTTTACCTACAGCGCTGAAGGCAGAGATACTACCAACTGAGCTGACAAGCCAGTCATAATATTTGTCAGCTGTAAATATTTCTTGTTCTGGGTGACTTCACTAATTCAGGAATCTACACTAATATTAAAATTATAAAATGTTTAAAATACTTACAATTGTATTTTTAAAAAAATCGTTAATATAAAAACATTTTTAACAGACTTCATAAAAAGGAGGAGGTGCTCAATTTAGTTGTATTTTTAGGGGCTCAAATTTCATTCTATGAAGTCGGTCTTATAAAAACGAGATAATTACTATTAAACTACATACTGAACAGATTAAAAAACACAGGTATTAAAGCTAAGATTATTCCCGAAGATTATTCCCGTGCTTTTATTTCCATTTAATTAAATATAATCAGGATAAAACTCACCAGTAAGTATTTTACGCGTCTAAGAAGACGTACTGTTGTTAACTATTATTATAAATACTTACGGATATTTATCGCGTTTATTTACCTATTTTTTGTTGTTAACTATGCTGTTGTTGTTAACTAATGCTTGTTTCTTTACGTTATCTTATCTTACTAATATTATAAACGCGAAAGTTTGTATGTATGTTTGTTACTCTTTCACGCAAAAACTACTGAATGGATTTTAATGAAACTTTACAATAATACAGCTTATACATCAGAATAACACATAGGCTATAATTTATAAAGATATTGTGTGAATTGACCAAATATAACTATAAGTGTCAAGTAACTAGGAAAAAAAATTGCCATCTGCAAACTATTCTGGCGTGCGCTGCAAAAACCGTTAGAATTACACAAAGTAGGTACTAATCCTGCGCAGACGAAGTCGCGGGCACCAGCTTGTTTTGATATATATTAGTATGTATGTATTGTGTATTATTATTTATTCATTATTGTAATATTAGGTATTGATGAATTTCACTTTTTGTTATTCTATAAATATGTATATACATATTATTTTTAGATAGATAGGTTAGATTTTTGGATAGGTCATTGACATTCGACGCGAGCGGACGTGTTTGTGGTTGCCTCGCTTATTTGTTCTGAACCTGTGGGACTTCGCCCGGAGGCTTCGACCCGGTCTTTTTTGGTTGGTGCTGCGCCCTTGGTGTCTTCTGACGCGGACCGCTTCATTGCTCGTGAACTTGCAAGTGAGTGACTTTTTGCTTTCTGGAGGCTGGTCAACCGGCGGCCTGTAGCGAACCTGCGATCGTCGTCTTCGAAGGTGGTGACTCTAACTACTGAGCCATTGAGGCGTGAGCGACCGTGGCGAAATTAAGCGATACAAGACAGTTGTGTGCTAAGAAATTGCCTACGAAGCTATGCTGCCTGCTGCTATTAGACTGCTACAAAGTGCTACGGCGCTTATCTGCTACGCAGCGTTACTAGTATCGCCTGCTAAATAGTACAACTTCAAAGGAAATCAAGTCTTAACCATACTGCGATAAAATGAGTTTTACCAGAACGGAGGGAAGTAAACTATATCGAACACCTTCTAGACCGTTAAGTGAGGCTATGTCGCAACCCGATACATACGGTACACAGGAACTTCAAGAACCTGACTATAGCACTTCGCTCAGGAAAAGGAAGTTCACAGACGACGTAGACCAGACTATGAGTGAGATGTTCAATAACGTCTTACAAATGTTCAAGGAAATGAAAACCAGTCAAGATCATCAATTCCTTAAAATAAGTGATGAAATCGGCTCACTCAAATCACAAAACAAAGAATTGCTTTCTGTAAATGCTGATATAAAATCTTCTCTGGCCACCTTAACTAAGGAGCAAAAAGAGCTTAGATCTCGCATAGAGCAATTAGAGAAGAATGAAATATTTACAGAGGATTATGGCAGAAAACTTGAAGATCAGTTAGAAAATGTAGAAAGGAAAATGAGAGAGAGTATCGTTGAAATTAACAATCTTCCTACTGAGGATAATCAGGATATGATGACTGCGCTTGGGCAGATACATAAAATACTAAAAGGCGGCTTGGACACACGAGACATCAGAGACGCCTTCCGTATACCAACACGGTTTAATCGTCCCAGGCCGATCATCATAGAGTTTACCTCTGTCAATAAGAAAATCGAGCTACTACGTGCCTATAAAGAATATAACAAAATGCAAAAAGAGGATAACCTCAGCACCAGCTCTATAGGACTGTCTGGAGAAAAAAAGAACATTTACATCAACGAGCTACTCACCAAAAAAGCAAGACATATACATTATCTATGTCGAGAATTCGTTAAAAAATCTGATTGGAAGTTTTGCTGGTCAATGAGAGGGAAGATCTATATCAAGAAAAATGAAGATCAACTGGCGATCGAAGTGAAAAATGAGGACCAAATAAAGTTTCTGGAGCATTTAATAGTTTCTCAAGATTGACTAGACCAACCTCTTCATAATTTTCGTTCCTTATTGTTAATCTTCTATTTTATATTTAATCTTCTATTTTATATTTAATCTTCTATTTTATATTTAATCTTCTATTTTATATTTAATCTTCTATTTTATATTTAATCTTCTATTTTATATTTGTACTTATATTAAAATCCATCATAGAAATAACTCGGTTCAAATGCCAAAGAGTAACTGCCACGTTAATCACACACCATTAAACCACACACACAATGTTCACTATCAACACACACACATCAATTTCACACAACTTGTTCGGGTAATATTGAAATATAAATATAGATGCTTACTTTAGTCAAAGGATTCGTGCAGCAAAAAGATGAGCAGTAGTATAGAAATCACGCAGATTGTACTGCGTTACTGTAAAACTTTTATTTAATGATGGTAGATTTACAAGATTTAATAACGGACATTGACAAAGTCAATGTTTCAAGATCTTTTCTGCTCAGTGAACCAGAAGACTGTAAAAAGCACCTAAGTTTCCATAAAAATAACATTTCGATAATCACAATGAACATACGCAGTATTAACAAAAATCTGGACGATTTCTTAGTTTTATTAGATCGCATAAATGTTGAAATAGATTTGCTAATATTGACCGAGTGTAGATTAAACGACAACTTCAGCCCTACTATAATAAATAACTATAACGTTTCCTACACTAAGACTCACATAAATCAAAATTATGGGTTGGTAGTGTACGTTCGAAAAACATCTCCATCATGTGTCATCTCCATCTATCGCTCGCCATCATTTGGGAACATAAACAATTTTATCAGCTCACTTGATGACATCTTACTTGATCTGAAAACCTACCCAAATATTATAACTATTGGTGACATGAACATAAACATTTGTGAAGACAATGCAGACAAACACTCTGATGACTATCTCACATTATTATCAAGCCATGGCCTTCTTCCAGGACACTCTTTTGCCACAAGAGAAAAGTCCTGTCTCGACCACTGCATAATAAAAAGCAAAACCAAGGTGACGACATTAGTACTACCTTCAACTATAACCGATCATTCGCCGGTTATAGTGCAGATGCTCACTAAAGTGAAACATCATAAGATACTAAATAGAAAGATATCACACATAAATTATAACGACATTTGCGAGGACCTATCAAAAATAGAGTGGAACAGTTTTCTAGACTTTACAAATTTAGAAAAAGGAACGGAGTCCTTCATTCATGTTATCAAAAACACGCTGGATAAACACACTTATACTAAAACGGTTCCTAAAAAAAGAACAAGTATAAAGCCTTGGATAACTTTGGGAATCATAAAATGCATCAAAAGGAGCGACAAATTGCACATAAAACATAAAAAAAAATCCTGGAAACACAGAAGATCGAAATACTTACATAAATTACAGAAATACTTGCACCAGAATACTAAAAAACCTCAAACGAACTTACGAGAGACAAGAACTAAACAACCATATCCGCAACAGCAAAAAAGCATGGAATACCATTAAGAGGATTGGTTACTTCCCAATAAAAACTAACCCAGTAGAGACTTTGTTACAAAACTCGAAACCTGCTGAGACCATTAACCATATAAATGACTTTTTTAAAAGTGTTGGTTGCCCTTGCCCAGGATACTCTGAATAGTTTAAACGAGTCTGAGAATAGTCTAGCTTTTAAATTGAAGCTTAAACATGAACGGTCATCCTTTGGATTACTACCAACTGATGAATCGGAAATCTACGCGCTAGTACAATCCTTCAAAAATGACTCTTCACCGGGTGAGGATAAAATCACAATAAAACTGCTAAAAATGGCTTTACCGTATCTCTTGGACCCTCTTACAAAAATCTGCCAAACAAGTTTTGATACTGGGATTTTTCCAACTATTCTAAAGAAATCCGTTATTTCCCTTATACTTAAAGGTGGTGACGCTGGCGAGATTACGAATTATAGACCCATTTCACTATTGCCTGTCATCTCAAAAATATTAGAAAAACTAATGAGCAGAAGGATTAAACATTACATGGAGAATAGGCAACTTTTATCTAAAAATCAATACGGTGTTAGATATAATAGATATACTGAAGATGCAGTGCTTGACGTTACAGAACATATAACCAAATCACTTGAATCTGGTTATAAATTAACAGGAGTATTTTTAGACCTGTCTAAAGCATTCGACACCGTGTCAATACCCATCCTCCTGGCAAAGCTAGAATCTCTTGGTATTCGGGGAACCCCACTCAAATGGTTTGAGAGCTACGAACAGAACGCAAAAAGTTAGGATTGGAAACCATCTAAGTGACGAAGCTGACGTCAACTATGGAGTACCTCAGGGCAGCATCCTAGGCCCGACCTTATTTCTAGTTTATATAAATGATCTTCGTGAAATTAATTTATATAATGCTAAAATCGTCACATTCGGTGACACGGTGCTTTTGTTTCAAGCTAAAACGTGGAACGAAGTTGAGAGTATAGCAAATGACGGGCTCAATACTATATCTGTATGACTGAGAAATAATTTACTCACGGTAAACGTACAAAAGACAAAATTTATGAATTTTACGATAAATGCTGCCACACAACCCAAACAGCCTTTTAACTTAAAAATTCACACTTCTGTATAACCGCGGATGTCTGTACATGTACTAGCCTAGAATCAACTAAACAGATCAAGTATCATGGTGTCACCCTGGATGATAATTTGACGTGGAAGGAGCAAATAAAACATCTATCTGGACGTACAAGAAAACTTATATATGTTTTCAAGCAACTCCGACATGTGCTAAACTCAAAACTGTTATTGAGTGTTTACGAAAGCACAATCGATCCTTTCTTATTGCAACAAGGCGTGGGGTGTAGCTGCTGAAACACATTTAAATAAGCTCGAAAGAGCTCAACGTGCACTTTTAAAAGTAATCACCTTCAAACCGAGACGGTATTCTACAGAACTGCTCTATAAAGAGTGCACAGTTCTCAACGTTAGACAGTTATTTGTAAAGGCAATAGTCTTGAGACAGCATTCATTAGAAAATAAAGAAGTCCTTGTAAAACTAAAAATACAGCGTAGACAAGACATAATTTTCTAAATTGCAAACACTCGAACCAAGTTTGGCCGAAAATCGATTAATATCATAAGACCCAGGCTATACAATCGAATCAGCAAAGACATAACAATTGCTACACTTACCACTAACCAGCTAAAAAAACTGATCACAGATTACCTGCTTCATCTAAAATATAAGGATACAGAGAACTTGTTAAAAATTGTCGAATAGTTAACTTTATTTCTAAAAACACACACACTTCCTGCACACACATTCACCTTCTTAGCCAAAATAACAAACACAAACACAAACACGAACACATACACAAACACACACACATAAACTATCTTCTTTGGCAACCACTCAGAACACTTTAAATTTAGTAGGTAGGAGAAAGAGGGAAGAAAGAAAAAAAATTGAGTTTTTTTTTTGTTTGTTTCCCTTGCATGTTTACCTGCACATACCACTTAAACTTTGTACTTACTACTGAATCATTTCTTTCTGTGACCCCACTTTAAACAGGCTTTAGCCATAGTGTGGGGCACAGAGCTACTTAAGGTACATCATTTCTGCATCATTTAGTTCCTCAATAATTTAAGGAATGAGCAATAGCAATAAGACCATGGGAGTTCTTGTGTCCCCACAATACAGGCTCTTCAGTCCTAGTGTGGGGAACAGGTCTACCCTGGCCTCTTTTTGTTTTTTGTTTTTATTTTTGATACGACTGCAGCAGAAGTATAACTGGATATTTTAGTCTAGTCCATAAGTTCTATTGTACCAGAACAAAAACTTTGAATAAAACATTTTATCTTTTATCTTTATCTTTTTATCATAAATCACTCATATTATTTTCATCACCCAATATTCGGCTATGTTCATTTCTATCCATCCCAAGGTTGTCTGGCAGAGATCGCTATCTAAACTTAAGACCACCCATTGTACTACTGTTTAGCTAAACATTGTTTCTTATAACAGTCAAATGTATTTGAGGTGTGCAATATTATTTTCTATTCTATTCTACTAGTGGTCGCCCACTGGTCGAAATACCATAATTCATTCATGATTAATGTATTTTTTATGCATAATTTAAAATAAATATTAGCATTCTGCACTCCTTCTCTATATAAACTATAGGTGTGCAAAATTTCATACTCCTCCGTCCGCGCAATTTTCGTAAAAAGGGGTACAAAGTTTTTGCTTCAAGTATTAATATATAGATTCTATTCTACCTAAACAAAAACAAAACATTGAGAAGAATAAGTTTAATACAACATTTTTCTGGTTAAAATTAATACATAGCCAGATAGTACATTATATATAGCCAATAAGTAACACTATTAGTGAGAACCGCAAAGTTATTTGGCGCGTTAACGGCAATACATTCTTCTACCGGAACAGTACGCGTAGCCGGAGTAGCCGTGGGCACGGCAACACTCAGCCCTTTCAGCCGGGATACGGGAGCACACCTGGTGAGGAAGTATACTTTAAGATACCGGTCTTTCAGCTCAGCAGCTCAGCTCTGCCTTCCGCGCTGTAGGATGCGAGTTCCCTCCCTAGACAAGGATGTGAGTTCGCCAAACAGGACAAACAGGACGTCAGGACAATCATTTGCGTGTTTAACATAGATGTTTGTTCTGTTCAGGTGTTATAAAGAATGATAAGTATGTATGGCGACCTCTGTGGTGCAGTGGGTCAAGCCTCAGCTGAGACTCAGTAAGTTGCGGGTTCGATTCTCGCGAGGACAAAGGTTTGTATTAACTGTAAATATTCGTCACGGGTTTGGGTGTTTACATTATCCCTACTAATATTATAAATGCAAAAGTAACTTTGTCTGTCTGTCACGTTTTCACGTCTAAACGGCTGAGCCGATTTTGATGTATTTTGGAGATACATGGGACCTTGGAGAAGGACATAGGCTACATTTTAGGTAGGTACCACGCGTGCCAAGCCGCGGGCAGCAGCTAGTATAATAAACAAGTATAATAATATGTCCAGAATTGTTAAAAAATATATGTATTCTGTCAGACATTCGGTTGTCATAGCTGCCATGCGTAGTTTGGGGCTTGATGGTGCATCCATAATGTATAATTAATTATTTATATTGACATAACAGAAATCTTAACATTTAAATATTGACAGTTGTTTTTCAATTAAATTAGTACCTAATTCAGAAGATTCTTCGTTTGATATTTCATGAAGTAACATAGAACTTCTAAATTAATATTCTTTACTTGTTTTATTGCATGTTTTATTCAGTAATCTTAGCGGAATTTTAATGAATAAATTGTGACTACATAGGACAAGTATGGACAATTGAATTATATGTGTATTATGGTACAATGTAATTTGAACGACGAGGAATCCCAAGAAAATTCTTGACGGCCATTCCGCGTGACGTCTTGAATTGACAATTGACCATCGACTAAGACTTTATTAACAAACAAATTGACTATAAAAAATATAAACACTTAACACTGGCAAAATTTACATTATAATGTCACAAACCATTAACAAAGAAGAAGAACAGTCAAATTAGTAGTTTATAACAATTATTATTGTTTATATTGTGTTATGGCGCAGTTACAGATCTGAGGAGGTGTCTGGGATCGCAGTCGTGAGCAGGTGGTTTTTTGTATGGAAGTAATCAGTTGAGATCTCACCTGGTCGCAAGGTCTAACCCAGAGCGAGGCTTCGGTGACGTCGATTACCATAGAGGCAGCCACCAGGAGAATGAAGAAAACTGACACAGCCTTGATAGCAGCCATTTTGTTTTTAGCAAATTGTTTTTGCAGAAGTGTACTGGTTGAGAAGAAGCTGAGATTTTGTGATGAAGAACTATTTTCTCGCGGTATTTAAAGCAGAAATTGAGGAAAATGTTTAGAATAGTTCATGTTAACAGATGATTGATAATCTATAAGTATTTGCCACAGAGTAGGTATTATATATCATATATAGAGTATGTGTGCCTGGAAGTTTGTTTGTAAAAACGTTTGATTTTCAAAATTCAACCCCTTGAACTAAAGAGTTATATATGATAAAAGCATACATAGAGGGTAGTCTTAAAACGTATTATAATATAAATGACTTTATTATTGATAAGAATGCATGGCCTCAAGTTGCTCTGCCCTCAGACAGTTAACCGAAACATTTGAAATGTATAAACTCTCTTGTATTCGTTTTTATTTAAAGTAGTTATCATACAAAGCGCTAGGACCAGGACGAGTTTCTTGCCAGTTCTTCTCGGGCTTGGGTTAGGAGGAATTAATAATAATAATACCGAACATTTCACACAGCATCATCTGGCCTCAAAGTAAGCAGAGCTTGTGTTATGGGTACCACACGACTGATATACCTTCTACTTTTATACTTTTTTTGTAAATAATATTATACATAGAAACCTAAATTGGCACCTAAATTCACCTAATATGTAAGACGTTTCAAAGTGATCCTTGTGATTGTATTGAATAAAATATCTTTTGACTTGACTTTGACTTTATTGTCAATTTACAAACTTGTAAAAACTTTTGGAACGAAATATGCTCTAATAGCGAATACATGTTTTTGAACTAATGTATCACAAAACAACTGTTACAAACCCATATTACGCAATAAATTATTTGGATTTGATTTGATTTGAAAAACTGGTTTATCTGCATCAGTCATATAAATCATTTAAAGCTCAACTGTTTCACATATGTTTTATATTATTGTATATTATTCTATACATTTTGGTAATTATTTATGTACGTGAATATTTGTTGTTATATGTGTGTAATTAATAATAAGTATAAATATGATTTTATATACTTGTATACATATTTTTTGAATATAATTTTCACTCGAAACGGGATATTTACCATGATATATGAGTTTTTCTGCTTCCCGATATTTTGGTACAGTTGCATGCGCCATGATCACGAGATAAACTGAAGCCTTTGCGGGTGGATGTTATATGCAGACACACGGTCCCCCTCTTTCTCAGTCTTTTACTGCGAACATTACCCGTACTAAAAGACTGAAAAGAGGGTAGACTCATATATCATGGTAAATATCCCGTTTCGAGTGAAAATTATGTTTAAAACCATGATAGTTTTAGAAGTTATATGTTTTTTGAATGTTGAATTTATTTTTTAAAAACATTAAAATCTTTTCCTTTTCCTATATACATTCTATGAAACAGGCTAACAAACGAAGATGCGTACAGGCAGTTAGTATAAATATAGTAATATAAACAATATTGTTGTCAAGGAAAACAATACTTCAACGATTAGTATTAAACCCCGACTTCACATGCTAGAAATATAATTTATGCTGTAGAATAAGGGTTCGATTCCCTCCCAGGACAAACATTTGTGTGATGAACGTAGGTGTTTGTTCTGGGTTTGGGTGTTTTAGAGTATGGATTTAAAAATATATAGGTAGGTAAACTAGCCAGCCCGTTCGAGACTTCGTCCAGGCGTTTTAAAAAAAATGTATGTCTAAACCAATCTCGAATCCACTTAAACATACACAAAAAAACATCAAAATCGGTCCAGCCGTTTAGGAGGATTTAATCACAAACACACGCGTAGAAGATTTATATATGTATAAAAAGATATTCAGTCACTCATTTGGTCACCTTAATACATGTTATGCTTAGTTTGGGGCTGCATGGTGTTGGTTGGTGTTGGTGTTGGACAATGCTTATCCACCAATATTTTTTTATTTAATAAAGACTGAGTGCTATTAGAGGAGTCTAATCTTCTAAAGGAAATATAAAGGTGTTTAATTTGTAAATTACATTCTAAATTCTAGGACATCCAGCTAATTTGATCGAATAATGTTACCTTCTTCAAACTTTACGTGGTTAGGGGTTGATTTTTGACTGTCAGTCAAGTCAGTCAGTCAGTAGCGACATCATTATTGTTATTTAGATATTGAATTGAATTTAACAGTCACGCGGAGAGAATTTCAATTGTGCTTATTCGATTTTCTGTCTTTAATAAGATCTACACGGTTCATAATATTCATATTCAATTAATAAACAATAGAAATTGCATCACGCACGACTTGGTTTGTGAACTACACGACAAGATTTATCCAGAGTTACTTAAAAGATAATGATTTGTTTATATATTGTAGGAAGTCATTTTCTGGTCTAAACAAGTCGTATATTTGCCAGAATTTTAAAATAAAGTGGCGCCTGTGACCACGCACATTGGAGGCTTCTGAAGTCTTCATTGAATAAAAATTTTTGCAAAAATAAAATTCAATTCAACCATGCTCTTCTATGTAAATATACGTTATCTTCTATATAAATACATTCCCTAACAATCTTTATGTCACGGAATCACCACAAAACAAGAGGAAAGTATTTTTTTTTCTACGATGTTTCTCCCAGGATCTCGACTCAAAAGGCTCTTGTAGGCTCTGTAAATATGTAGGCCTTATCCAAACCAGCATATTTGCGGTTTTTGAGGTCCTCGGCACATTCAACCGCCGCACCGGCCCTAACGGAAGTCCCCGACAGATGGGATGCGGCCAGGGTGTCTACGCAAGTAGCATCCCACACTAATGGCCTACCCATCTCCCAAGGGACAAGAGTCATACCATCAGGCCTCTTACCATCATCACGTATCAGACCGTTGGGTTCGAGAACAACTGGTACGTTGACGCTGGTGAGTGCCCGACGAATGATATCGTTAAGACTGGCGAGGCGGGCAATCCTACCGGCGGCCCTATGACACGATACCATACACGATATCCCATCTACTTATTAATACAAATATGTATGTACTAAGAGCAAGGAGCATGAGTTGAGTGTATGTGTCTGGGTGAGTGCGAGTATTTACACAGAGGAGCACAGTTTTTAAGGCTTCACTTTGGTTGAACGTCGCGCTCCGTCTCTATTAAATACTAGCTGACCCGGCAAACAGTTAATGAATGAGCAGATTTGGGATTTTAAATTTAATACATTATGTTTAAATTAAGTTAATTTTTTTATTAGAATAATAAATAAAAAATTTGGCCATGTATTTAGGTGCATGGGTTGCACTCTTCAGTGAAGTACCTTGTTATAAACGACTTTATTTGTTTTGTTATTAGGCGCAAAAACAAATAGAGATCCGAAAGGTTATCCGACCCGTGAACATGCCCCGTATAACTGCCCATGAGAAAAAAATGCATTTTCGAAATTCAGACCACAAACATGTATGGATTGCCCTTGTGATTTTTTAATCTCCCATCTCCCATCTCCCAATGACGCCGAACCGATTAGGAAAATTCATATTGTTTCATTTTGTACTTTCCAGGTGGTCTCATTTAAATTTTATTAAATTAAAAAAAAAGATTCCGACGAATTGGGAACCTATTCTTTTTTTGAAGTCGGTTAAAAATAATGTATACATGATGATGGTTATTTTAATTATAGGTCAAACGACAAAAAAGTTTTTACTACAAGTCCGCCAAATGATTTATTCCTCTTCCGATTTCGAACAATATTTTGAAAATGGACCCAAGTAATAAAGGCATGCGCGGGAATTTCTTCGAAATTTGAATTTGGGTTTGGTAATTTTATTAATTCTACAGAATGTCGTCGAGTGATAGTGAAGATTTTATTTTATTTTCCTCGTAGGTGTAGTATAAAGCACTATGTATCACTCGGGAGAAAGTGCGATTCTTACCTCGTGTGTTTTAATGCCCGCGGCTGCGCCTCGGGCCTCAAATGACACACTCGATAGGAATTGGGCACTTTCTCGCCTAGGTGTACAATTTACTATTCTAAATTATATTTGGAAAAGGAATGGGTAAGTTTCTCAGTAGGTGTGGTATAAAGGACGTATTTTTAGACGGCAGAATAAACCGACTTGATCAAAAAATTCTGTTTTCATTCATTTGAATTTTATTTTGGCTAGGTATATTTTATAACGGTAGGTAGATTGGTAGTTGAAAAAAAGTTGATTACGCACCTTGCTAAAGTGAGTAATTAATGCACTCGTGTTAATTTAGTGCACAACCATAACACTCGTGCATTAATAACTCACTTTGCGCTCGGTGCAACAATATACTATTGTTAATAGTTTAGATTATTTCGAATAGAACATAGACCCTCACTTACGATTCTCGAATGATGTGATGTCTATAGACTTTAATACTACCGGTTTTTATGAATTTATATAATTTGTATTTTACTATTTTTTTAGGTAAGAACTAGTCATTCAATTATGCCCAAAGCATTATTATAACGAACGTCGTACATTACAGCGCCTCTAACCAGCTATGAACTGGCAGACATCACTGTTCAATTGGTATCCGTGCAGTCGACCTCTGACCGACGACCTCTGTGGCGCAGTGGGCCAAGACCCTGCTGAGACGCAGAAGGTTGAGGGTCGATTCCCGTCGCGGGACAAATGTTTGTGTGATTTGCAAGTATTTGTCATGTGTCTGCGTGTTTTTATGTTTAATTATGTGCCAATTTCCGTATCTGACTGTAAAATCGGGATGGTATTTTTCGCTGAACTGAATAACACTTTATGTGAGGATTTCTCCGTGGATCTAATCTTACTTTGACACTCACTCACTTATGCCCTTCTAAAGTCCCTCGTTTGCATTCCCCCTACTCCGCACATATTCGCACATATTTTTATTGTATGTAATGTTACCGTAGATTTGGTTTTTGCACGTAGTAATGTTTACTTAGTTTATTTTTTATTTTTTATAGTTTTCTTTAGTTTACTGTACTATTAATTTATTGTTTATCTGCCCTGTAATGTATACTTTTGTGATAGGTAATTACGTTTTGCTTGACCGATCTCCCGCGATACAGGCCTGGCCTAGTGCGGGGATCACCAGTAACTTGTAATATGTATGTGAAGTATATTTAGTAAATAAACATTATCTTATCTTAGTGTGGGTACCTGGGAAGGCCCGCGTTATCAAACAGAATCTCAGGCAGAGTGGTGTCAGTGGAGAGGAAACTTCACCCACCTCAGCTTGCTGGAGTGGATCCATGAACGAAAGTTTTCAATTACAAATAACTGCTCTGTTACTTGACAGGCGCTACCTAAATCATCTTCAAGATAAACTAAGGCAAATGATGATGATGTACCCATAACAGAAGTTCTGCTTACTTTGGGGCCAGATGATGCTGTGTGAAATGTCCGGCATTATTTATTTATTAATTATTTTGCGCTAAGGTTAAATTTTAGGACAAATATTTGAGTAATTAACATTTGTCTATCAAGTACCTATCATCGAATCTCAAAAAATTTAAAATAAATTGATACCTGCCTACTGATTATCCTGCTATAGTATTGTAAATACATAACATAAGTTTTCTGACATCATTTCATGAAGTAACATGGTTCTTCTTTTATTCAGTAATCTTAGCGGAATTTTAATGAATAAATTGTGACTACATAGGACAAGTATGGACAATTGAATTATAAGTGTATTATGGTGCAATGTAATTTGAACGACGAGGAATCCCGAGAAAGTTCTAGACGACCATTCCGCGATGATGTATAGAATTGACAATTGACCATCGACTAAGACTTTATTAACAAATAAACACTTGACACTGGCAAAATTGTCGATAAGACAGATGCCATTATAGGAAGAAAAGAAGGAGAAGAGTCTGTGTAATGTGCGACGGCTCTTAAACAGCATTATATTAACTACATTTTTTAACTGATTATCCGCTTGGTTCAGTTAAATTAACGAATAATAATAGACAAGTGCAACTGCACTCAGAAATAAGAGGTTCGAAACGAGTACAAATTATTCAAGAATATTCAAGAATAAAAAGAACTTTTGTAGCAGATCAATAATCATTATCAATAGATAACAGGCTTGTTTGGTGACTCAAAATTAATTACTTACATTACTAAGTTTAAGAACTTAGTTAATAAGGTTAAATAAAAAAGGTTTATTATTTTTTGCCTTTCAGTGTTTTCGGCTGTGTATTTTTTTTGTTAATATTTTTTATTTACTAACGCTTTGCAAGGCTTTTCAATTACGGGCGGAGCGGAGGTGAATGCGTCTGCATCGTGTCTAATTAATTAGGAATGGATTGGCGGCATAGTACTTAATCATTTATCAATTTGCTTATATATTATAAACTTTGCTAAACATTAAAAACTACCAACTTATTATCATTCTATTCTTATCTAATCAATTTCAGATCCTATAACGCAATTTATCTGCGGTTGTCTGCGCGGTCCTGCGCTCCTCATCAGTGCCAGTGCTGTACAGCGGTCGATGTGATTCGTCTGGTACTTGACAGCGTCTGAAACGTGATGATGATAAAATACCTGATGGTGTGTCACTTGTCCCTTAGGAGATGGGTAGGCTATTGGTATAGGATGCTACTTGCGCTGACAGATGCAGTCAAGGACTTCTGTTAAAGCTGATGCGGCGGCTGATTGTGCCGAGAACTTCAAAATAAGTAAATATGACGTTTCCAAATAAGCAAATAGGCCTATATGTATATTTGAGTCTTTTAAAGTCGAGAATTTTGACCTTTGAGGAATAGGAGCCCATCGCGTTATATAAATTATTTCAAGGCATCTGGTTGAAACATTGAGTGACCCAACAGCTGGCTCCTATATGGTCCAGCGTATTAGCATTACCATTGCAAAAAACGTGGCAATGACACTAGTGTTGTGGGGACGCTGTCCTCTGGCTGTAAACCGGATTAGTTGAGCTATAGATAGTTTTAAACGATCCTTAGATAGCCCAACTGTATCACATATTTGAGCTATCTTATAATAATACTAGCAACCCGCCCCGGCTTCGCACGGGTGAATGCTAAATATACTACAGAATGTCTTTATATACAACGTTATCAAAGAGATAGACATATACCATCGCGGACTTTTTTGTTGACCTTTTTAAGGTGTACAATACTGTAGTACATTATTTTGATCTATCTCGTAGGGTTCAGCCAACATAAGCAATGTAAGCGCAAAAAAATGTGTTTATTTACGACATCACATTAGAAACCTCTAAAATGATCAGTATTTCTCTACTATATTATGCATGTATTATACATATAAATCTTCCTCTTCAAACCCGCATCAAAATCCGTTGCGTAGTTTTAAAGATCTAAGCATACAACGCGACAGACAGACAACGGGAAGCGACTTTGTTTTGTACTATGTAATGATTAATCTGTACATTTCTGTAATTAATTTCTGTAAATAAATATGTTTTTTATTAGCTAGCAACAAACAACTAACTAGCTAACTGACGTATTTATGAAATATTAAACAAAAATGGTCCTTGTGATTGTAAAAAAAAATTATAAAAAAAAATTGACTATTTGGACGTTAACATCTGTTGCCATCTTATTAATTGACATAAGTATGACAGTGACAACTCATACAACGCCATATTATTTCAAAATGTAATTTATAAGATAGAAAAGATAGCCTTTGACGGGAAACGGAACCCTAAACATAATATTTCATTCAAACTCGTAATTTCTTTATAATTAAAAACGCTGTTTTTAAATTACTTTTAAATGGTCTTATAATATGAAGAGTCGTGTATTTTGGTTCTTGGTGCTACTCCGGAGCTCTGCTGCATCAGTATTTGAGTTTGGGGGGAAGGACAACGAGTCCTCAGTAATCAATACTATGCCTGGAAGGATAAAACATTGGGAAAAAAGTACGCGCGTAACGCTACCAGTAAGTAGAACCAAAATCACAAACTAAAACGTAAGCTAATGATACCTAAGGCAGGGCGCAAACGTGGACATTTTTGTATCTTGTGTCAGAAACAAGCTACCGATGAATATTTGATTTCTATAGAACCAGTATGAAATCATCCACTCCCTGCGCATGCGTAAACATTTTTTGTGTCCAAGTGCTCCCACTTAATACTTACTCATTGACGATCAAAAAGTGTTCGGTGTCGGCAACTGGAAACTAAAAGTCGTCAGTTGAAGAGACAAGCAACATCAACAGATTTCCTTATATTTGTACTGAGCTGCGCAAACGAATTGTATTGTAATTGTACAAGCAACGAATTGTGCTAGTGGCCAGTAGTAGCAACGAGCGACTGAGTCCGATCACCGCTACAGGACACAGCAACTACGGTTCCCTGTTTGCGTGTGCCGTGTCGGCAACAAAAACTGTCTACGTTTGCGCAGTGCCTTACACGGGCAATTGTTTGGCAACTTTCATGTGTCAAACCTGGAGCAAGTAGTTTTCCTAAATTGCTCTATCTATATCTATAAAAGGCTATGTGTGTTTGTATGTATGTTCCCTATAGGCTGCGAAACGTCTGGACCGATTTCAGTGACATTTTTAGGAAATCTTCAGATTCGCCTAGCGGGTGATCCTGTGAAGTTTGGTAGATTTTGTTTTTTAACGGAACGGACATAAGCTACTTTTTATGGATGTACTATGCATGCGAAGCCGCGGGCAGAAGCTAGTAAAGGATTGAGTGATTAAAAGAGATTATTCGTTTGTCATTTCATGAAGTAACATAGCACTTATAAAGTAATTATTTATATCTCGTGTTGCATGTTTTATTCAGTAATCTTAGCATAATTTTAATGAATAAATGACTTCGTAGTGCAAGTATGGACAATTGAATTTTAAATGTATTATGGTACATATGGTCCTGATGTGGTTTGAATGACGAGGAATCTCGAGAAAGTTCTAAACCATTCCGGGATTACGTTTTAGAATAGGTATACAAATCACGATCGACTATTCGACTAAGAATTTATAATCAAACAATCACTTGACACTGGCAAAATTGACATCATTATGACACATGCCATTTACGAAGATGAAGAGTGATTAAAAAGATGCACATGATAATGTATAAATCATTTAGGATTCTTCGTTGGTCATTTCATGAAGCTAATTAAATATTTTTTACTTGTTTTATTGCATGTTTTATTCAGTAATCTTACCGGATTTTTTATGAATAAATTGTGACTACATGGGTCAAGTATCAACAATGGAATTATATGTGTGTATAAAGTATGTTGGTATCTGTATTTATCTTAGGTGACTTAAATTTGAATAGTGCCACGATAAAACATTAAGAATTATTATTGTTATTTCATGTCCTTAATAGAGTAATACTGTCACTGACACTGACATTGACAAGAAACTGTTTTTTCAACTGACACTGACACTACTACAAGGCATGGCGGTTAGTTAGTGTACATGTGTATGTTTTAAATGAATTTATTGATTTATTATATAAATATCTGTAGATGGTGGGTTTGCAAAGTCCTTAGTAGCTCAACTGTTTCACTTGTTTTTTTATTTAATTGTATACTATTCTGTACATTTATGTAATTATGTCTGTAATATGTTAAGGTACACTGTTAGAAAATATTTTTTATTTTTTTTATTTTTTCGTGTTGCTTTCGCTTCGTGAGGTAGCTCCTATAAATTGGTTTAATCTGAAAACCAGCGCTACTTCCGTGCCTGGAAGTAGCACATGCTGAGATTAAACCTTTTTAGCCACACTAAAATGTTGATTGGTTTGCGGGAAGGGCTAATTTCTTACGCATAGGTACTTAGTTGATTTTTGTTTGTTTATGTGTTTTGTATAAATGTGTATGTGTTTAAGATTCCCCTTGGGGCCTATTTTTAGTCTGTTTTCCGCTCATGTGTTCTCTTTTGTTTTGTGTGTGCTAAATAAATGTTTTATTTTCTTTCTTTCCTTTTGCAGTAGGTATGACTGAGAAGAACGTAGTGACGAATTCATACGGAGGAATGCTAGATGTTGTTTTAATTCAGGAGAGAGATAGCGCGCGCGAGGCAACTGTCACGGCTACGAAAGGAATAGTCGTCCCCGTTGACTCTTATCACCCTCTTTTAGACATCGGAATAGGTATCGACACGGCACGTCATTCTGATCGAGTTGAGCCGAGCAACATCAATCCAGATAAAGACTGGAACTTCAGGAAGTGCGATTATAATCAGTTATATTCTTTGTTCAGTTTATCTCGTGATCATGGCGCATGCAACTGCGCGGAAATATCGAGAAGCAGAAAAACTCATATATCATGGTAAATATCCCGTTTTGAGTGAAAATTATATATTCTTTGTTGTCCGAGACATCTTGGACTGAGGTTCTGCAGGCCCAGGATGTCGGTATTGCCAGCCAGTGTTTAGATGACATTATTTATAACATATTTGATGCGTGTGCCAAAAAAACGCCGTGGGGTCTCTGCGGGCAGTCGCTACCCGGTTTGGTTTACCTGCGACATAATTCAGGACACAAAGCGTAAGTTAAAGTTGCATTCGGTATGGAAACGTCTCAATTTTGTTGAAATCTACCAAGAATTCTCTAACCTCAGAGCTGAATTAAAATACCGTATAGCGTCTGCCAACAGTGCGTATACGCAGTCTATAGAGGACAATATTGGTCGGGACCCGCGGAAATTCTGGCAGCACATTTCGAGCATTCGGTCAAAGGGAGGTTATGAATCCAGTAACAGCTATCAAGGTAGATAGATAGATAGATAGATAATACTTTATTGCACACCAAATATACAAGTAGAAACAAAAATAACAATGTTTTGCTAGTCGGTAGTACAATGGGCGGTCTTATCGCTATGTAGCGATCTCTGCCAGACAACCTTAGGATGGATTGAACAGAATGTAGCTTAAAAAAGGGTGATGATAATAATATTAAGATATTTATAATTAAAATAATGTCTTCATACTAATTTACAAGATATGAAAAAGATAGATACTTATAAAAAAAATATGTACAATACATACATTACAGTATATTAAATACAAAGTTATAAAATAAACTAAATAAACCAATACATACATAAACAAACCTAAATCTAAAATGACATAAACAATCAAGCAACAGTTAATGACAGGACAAATAGTGTCCCTGACCATAGTTTTAAAACAATCGAGTGATTTGGCGCGTCTAATAGCCTCAGGCAGTGCGTTCCATAGTTGAACAGCTTGTACTGTGAAGGAATTAGCATAGTAAGAGGAAGTGTGGACAGGTATTGCGAGAAGAAGAGTGTCAGAGGAGCGTAAGGATCGAGAGTGGGAGAGGTGTAGAAATTGGATACGTTCTTTGAGATAGGAGGGTGTCGTGGGATTGAAAAGGATATTATATAATAAATTTAGAAAGTGCGTATTCCGGCGAAGGCGGATTGGCAACCATTTTAGCTTTTTGCGGAAGTCCGAGACCCGATCGTACTTGCGCAAGCCAAAAACAAACCGAATGGAGAGATTTTGAAGGCGCTCAAGCTTGTCAAGTTGCTGTTCAGTTAGGTCCAGATAAGAGGCACCGGCATAGTCAAGTATTGGAAGAAGAAGTGACTGTGCAAGCGAAATTTTAGTGGCAGTTGGAAAGAAGTTGCGCAGCCTCCGAATAGAACCAGCTGAGGCAAAAGTTTTAAGGCTGACTTCAGTTAGCTATGGTTCCTGTGACAGGTTTCTGTCCATAAGAACACCTAAATTTTTCACCGTCTCACTCGGCTGTATGTGAACTCCATCAAAAATAATTTGCGGAAGGCTAGACCAGTCAATTCTAGACACCATCCGTGAACTCCCAATGACGATTGCTTGCGTTTTCATGGGATTAATCTTAAGACCGTAAGCACTACTCCAATCTAAAATACGACCAAGGTCTTGATTGATTATTTTAATAGCACCAGGCAAAAACGCAACAGGAGCCTGCGTGTAGATTTGTAGATCGTCTGCATAGAGGTTGTACGATGAAGTTAATTGTTGGGAGTTGAGTTTATAAAAATTGCGAAAAGAAGAGGTGATAAAACGCCGCCCTGAGGAACGCCAGCTGATATATTACACCACGATGAGTAAGTGTCATCAATCCGTATACGTTGCCGATGCCCGTACAGGTAACTACGAAACCATTTAACCACTGTTGGAGATATGTTAAGAGAGCCGAGGATACTTAGGCGAATGTCATAGTTAACATTGTTGAAAGCATTGCTGAAATCTAGCAAAGATAGGACAGTTACTTTCCCATTATCCATGCCATTACGTATATCATCAGTTATCTTAACTAATGCTGAAACAGTACTTTGACCAGAACGGAAACCGGATTGGAAGGGATTAAGAAGATTGTTTCTGGATAGGAAAATACTCATTTGCTGATGTACAAGGCGTTCTAGGACTTTGGATAGGAAAGGAAGTATAGAAATTGGACGGAACTCAGAGAATGAAGCTGGGTTGGATTTTTTGGAAGAGGATTAACCTGTGCTTCTTTCCAGTAAATAGGGAATACTCCTGTGGAGGTAGAGGAAGTAAGAATGTGACAGATCACAGGGACCATTTGGTCGAGGATGGGGTCTATCATATTCCGACTTATGCCATCGTTTCCAATAGCTTTAGACGGAAAAGATGCTATGCTCTTCTTAACATCACAATCAGTGAATTGATTAAAATGAAATGATGAATAGTCAGGAAGTGCTGATTTAAAGAATCTATGTTAAAATGTTGTGGGATTTTATCAAGTTGTCGTGATTTTCCAATTCCTAGTGACCTGAGAAATTTCTAAACCTTGGCAGGGTTGGAATCCTCGACGGAGTTATGGATATAACGGCGTTGTGCGTCTCGACACGCTCTATTGCAGCGATTTCTACAATCAATTTATTTTTCCTTGATGTAGTCCGCGTACCTACACTTGAGCTTAGCCTTCGCTACCAACTTTTTATGAATTAAATTTTTAATTTCAGCTGTTAACCACGGTGCCGACTAGTGCTTCAGCTTGATTGGTCTAAGTGGCGCATGCTTGTCAAATAACTGAGTCAGGACAGAGTTGAATATCTCAACTTTTCCATCAACAGAAGATTCTTCTATAAGTTGGAACCAGTCTATAACATCCGCATCATTTTGCAGTTTATCTAGATCCATGCCGCTAAAATTTCGCTGCAGAATTATTTTGGGCTTGGCTTTAGGAGGGCGAATTTTGTAAGAAAGATAAACTAAGTCATGATAAGGGAAAGCTCCCGCCGCACATTGTCCATGCTTGGGTACACGAGTAGGATAAGAAACAAAAATCAGATCTAGAAGAGAGGGAGATGAATTAGGGTAGAAGTGAGTAGCAGATAAAGGAAGGATTGATAGGTTGCAAGCCCTGACAAGGCATTCAAGTGAAGCTGACCGCGAATCCCGCTTAAGCAGGCATGTATTAAAATCACCCAACACAATGGTGTGATCATATGAAGCGACTAAGTTTTCTAGAAGTGTTTCTAAGGACAAGAAGTAATTAATGCGACAGGAAGAAGAGTAATAAACTCCTAATAAAAGCTTAGTGTGAATATGATTAACTTCAATAAAGAGGAGCTCACCCGCATTGGGCGGTGGAGGTTGTGCCGACATACTGATTATGGTATAGGATAAGTGGGAACGTAGGTATATGGCGACACCACCGCCGACCGCACCAGTGCGATCATTGCGAATAAGATTACAGCCAGGAAGAGAATATGAAGTAGAAGAGAGACATGGTTTCAACCAGGATTCGGAAATTAGAACAGCATGTATATTTTTGTGATCAAAAGACGCAAGTAAGTCAGCATAGTGTGCCGGAATACTCTGCGCATTTATATGAAGAACGTTTAAATTATTAGGAACGTCGCACACATAAGAATCAAGTATACTAGATAAAGAAAGTATGCTATCGTCGCTACTGGTTTCGTTGTCAGTACAAGAAACATATTCGTCACTGTCAGAACCACTGTCGTATTGAAACATAATAAAATAATATATATATACCTAACTTAATTTAGGTTGTAGACTACTTATAAGACATAAATTAAATATATACCTACTTACAACAATACAATACTAATTTAATTTGTCTTTCACATCCACCTGCCAGTTGTGCTTGACTTAATTATAAATCGTTCCTCAAAAATATAATAATAATAATAATAATAATAATAAATAATAATAAATCTTTATTAATTATCTTAGAGCAAAGTGTTACAATAGTAATATTTATTATACATACTATAATACTTATTATGTAACTATACTTACGTAGCTGCTTACAATATGCCTGAACTAGGAGAACCTGTGTCTCAGGCTGAAAAGGACTAACACTATTAACTTTAGGTAGCTTTAGGTAACTTTAGGTAAATAAACAAAAATTCAATAAACTTAAATTATAAAATTATTTAAACAAAGTTACAATATAAACGGTAATGTGAAAGACAAACAAAGCGAAAGCCTACTTTTAACATAAAAGGATAAAAGTTTTAAATATTACTTCTTTACTATAACTAATAACTCCTCAGTTTCTTCGTAAGATAGACAAGATAGGGCATTTTGTAGGGATATTTTACAATTAGTAAAATTCATTGCATAGATGCCTAGTTTACGATTAAGTCTTTTATACACGAAAGGCCCTAGGAACACAAAAAATCTAAGGCGAAAGCATGTTTTAGTGGTATGCTGTTAGTACGGATATCATTACGTCTATTGCCAATATTTTCAGCACAATAAGGAAGGAATCTATGTTGTCTTAGAGCAAGGTTTAGTATAAATAGCTGTCGAACTGTTAGCACTTTACAGGACTTATATAATAGGTTAGTAGGAAATAGAAAAGGGCGGAAGGTGGCTACCTTTAGGATTGCTCATTGAGCTCTTTCTGCAGCTAATATAGAGGTTTTAAACGTACCGCCCCTTGACGTAATACAGTAAGAAATTATTGTTTGACATAAGGCAAGATATATATTCAAAACTAGCTTTGAATCTGCAATACGTCGTAACGTTTTAAATACATATATTAGTTTTCGGATTCTATTACTCAGTACTTCTATATGCAATGCTTCTATATGCATATAAACTTAGACAATGAAAAACAAAAAATGTTATGCACAGAAATTAATAGAAACAACAAAACTGTCGTTAGACGATCCGACCAGTATAAGCTACAAATTATCGAAAATTCCATGTAACATTGTATGTGACGTTGACAGTCAATAGCTAAGCTGACAGTACAATAAGACATCTGTCACACAGAAGTACTTTCAAATTGAAAAAGTTACAAAGTAAACAAACACAAAAAGAATATTGAATGCGGGTTAAAAATATTGGATAAAAGTTATTCAAGCAAGTAAAGACAAGTTAGGTACGGTATTTCAGTGATCTGCCTGCCTACCCTATATTAGCTATATTAAGGTACAACTTATACGGGACCGGGAGCGGCTGAGGCTTTCGCAAGCGACTTCTCTATTGTCTTCCTTCCCGAGATACCCTAACTTAATGCCAAGGCCGTCTTTGATAGCTCTGTTAACAGCAATAATATCAATATACTGACGCTTACTCAGCTTTATTACGATATGGTTTTTGGTATCAACAAGTTAATGGTGGTTAATGGTATCAACTGGAAGCTCTGTAGGCCCTGACAAGATACCACCTGCATTCATCAAAGGGGCAAGAAAATTTATGAGCGGTCCATTTATAACTTGACACATTTATAACTTGGGACTTAAGACTGGTGTTTATCCGCCACAGTGGAAGTTGTCAAGGGTTACTCCAATACCTAAAAGCTCGAATAAATCTCTTGTTGAAGAGTACCGTCCTATTGCAATTTTGTCCTCCGCAGCGAAGATTTTTGAATCCATTCTGCATGAGCACATATACGCGCAGGTCAATAAATATTTATGTAACGAACAACATGGGTTCAGGAGCAAAAGATCAGTAAACACTAACCTATTAACACTCGTCGATTATGTCTCTAGTAGCATGGATCGTAGGCACCAGGTAGATGTACTCGAGTCGCGACCATATCATACGCGTTCTGGGGTTAGTCAGGGGTCGATCCTCGGGCCTTTGCTTTTCTTGATTATGGTTAACGATCTGCCGGGAGTTGTGTCTCATGCTAGGGGTCTACTCTATGCGGATGACTTAAAGCTCTACTCAGAAATCAAGTCGGAAGCGGATTGTATAGCGGTACAAAGTGACATTAATGCAGTCATCGAGTGGAGCGCTCTAAATAAGATGGAATTTAATGCCAGTAAGTGCTACGTAATGGCTTTCAGTCGAATGTGTCACCCAATCAACTTTATATATCAACTTAACAATATTCCTATTACTAGCTCTACCACAGTAAAAGTCTTGGGAGTCACTTTCGATCGTAAGCTTACTTTCCACGATCATGTAACTGCACTGGCTAAAGAGCCTTATAGGCGCTTGGGGTTTGTCCTCAGAAATGCCTGTGACTTCCGAAGCAATCATTTGGTCTGTTTACTTTTTGGTGCACTTGTACGTAGCAAGATGGAATCCAGTGCCTGCGTGTGGAAACCGCATGAGAGCACATATGCACTCTTGCTGGAAAGGGTCCAGAAGGCTTTCTTGCGTGCTCTCTACAAACGCTGTTATGATATTACCCTTACCTATATCCCACAAATTGTTTGCTGGGTTGTCTAGGGTACAACTCGTTGGAGGTTCGACGGGCTTCCGTTTAAATTCTTACGGCCTGCAAATATTTTCGCGGCAAGATTGACGCTCTGGACTTGAGCAACGAGCTGTGTCGATTGTTTGTCCCGAACAACTATTGTCGGGGTCGGAATCATAGGTTGTTTGCCGAACCACCGGCGCGCACCGGCTGTGGCTAGATCTGCGTCACCTAGTCCGCGCATCCTCGCCGCGTTAAACGCGCTCCTGAATCGTAGTCCTGAGTGCGATTTATTTGCGGATGGATGGGTTAAAATTTTATCGGATTGTTTGAATTTCTGTGAGCGTGATGTATGATTGCGTGTTTCATACTATTTTTATTTTGTATTTGTGTTTTGGTTCGGCTACATATTTTTATTAACCGAATTATATTGACTATTTCTTTGACATTGTAAATAAGTATTTATATTTCAAATAATTGCTTGTGACTTTAATAATGTAATTGGTTTATCCGTGTTAATTAAAGTATAATAAAGAAATAAAAATAAATAATCAAAACAAATGTGTATTATGGGCAATGTGATTTGAACGACTGGAACGACGAGAAATCCCAAGACAATTTTAGACGGTCATTCCGCGATGACATTTAGAATTGACAATTGACCACCAACAAAGACTTTAACAAACAGATTGACCATAAAAAAAATATAAACACTTAACACTGGCAAAATTTACATTATTATGTCACATGCCATAAACAAAGAAGAAGAAGAAGAAGAAATAATCTACATATAGACTGTTTACCGTAAGATGTCCCCTGCCTTGGGAAGTGGCTGCATTACCTATGGTGTTGTCAACAATATATGTAGTATTTACCCTACTTGGTGATTGGTGGTTGCCGGCAACATTGTCTAGACTTGTATGTACCCACCACAGATTAAAATGTTTTACTTGCATATATTTTTAGTGATAAGACTAGTAAGGTATGTAAATAATGACACAATTTTTTTTTTTTTTTTTTTTTAGATTTAATTTTGTATGATAGTAATTATGGTCGAAAGGAACAATTCCAGACATATCACTGTCACTTACATAAATGTCACCATCATCTATCGTACCCGATTCTGTGCTGCTGTCATTTCCTAGTTCAATTATGAATTTATCAGTAATATTATCAATGCAGTCAGCGCGTTTATATTATAATTAGTTATGTGAGTAAATTCTAATTACCTATACAAATGGCATTGTGTCTGAAGCTGGTAACCCTATTTTACTAACCTGTCATGGCGGTGACGCGATATCGATTGGGTGGAATTAGACAACAGATTGACAATCAATAGTGCCAATATCACGGACAACTGACGGTGAACGGTCTGTAGATGCAATTCTCTAGTTAGAATTATATGCATACCTACATAAAAAGTTAATGCCAGACATTTCACACAACATCATCTGGCCCCAAAGTAAGCAGAGCTTGTGTTATGGGTACCACATGACTGATATACTACTTATATACTTTTTTTTTTTGTAAATACATACATATCATACATAGAAACACCCAGACCCGAGACAAATACTTGCAGATCATAGTTACAATTATTCCAAGTCAAAATCTATCTTATCATTCTATTTACCTATCTTATTTGTTCACTCGTTACTCGTGGTCTTCTTCTTCTTTGTTAATGGCCTGTGGCATACTAATGTCAATTCTGCCAATGTCAAGTGTTTAGTTTATAGTCAGTTTGTTTGTTATTATTAGTCTTAGTCGATGGTCAATTGTCAATCCTAGACGTCACGCGGAACGGCGTCTAGAATTTTCTTGGGATTCCTCGTCGTTCAAATCACATTGCACCACAATAGACATATACTCAATTATCCATACCTGTCCTGTAGTCATAATTGTCTCATTAAAATTCCGCCAAGATTATTGAATATAACATGCAATAAAATGGGTAACAAATATTAAATTAGCAGAGCAATCCATGAAATGACAGACGAAGAATCCCCGTTACGTGGTCATTAACCTACACATAAATAACCTGACATCTACACAAACTATACGGTTTCTACGGTTTCCAGGTGCCACCATGTATGATGATAACCCACGTGCGAGTCGAGGTAAACAACCCTGTGTCAACGCCAACTGTATCATACAACAAAGACACTCACGTCGTCCGTATAGTCTACAAGGTCACTCAGCACAGCCGATCGCGATACCAGATTATAGTTAATGGGAAGTTTAGTCTACAATGCAGGAGTGATGGTGGTCATGGAAACAACCCTTCCTTAAACCGCGTTTACATGAAGAAAAAAAAAAGCGATCTTAACTTCGAACCTCCATTTACCTGCCCCTAAACTACTTACCCTATTCTACTACTTTAAAGCTATTCATTTCCGAACTACCTTCCTCCAAGTTATCCACTCCTAAACTACCTTCCTCCAAGTTATTCACTCCCAAACTACCTACGCCCAAGTTATCCATTCCTAAACTTCCTTCCCCCAAACTACGATTTTACCTCGCAAGTTTATCAATACCCGAATTATAATTTACATAACGTCCAAAACCCATATTACTATAGTTATCCGATTCTTAACCCTGAAAGACGAGCAAGACTACCAGCTGTCAGTATACAAAATAGACCGACGGTATCATTGAAGAAACCCCTAAAGAAACCACCACTCCGTACCGTCGCACCACCACAAACACAATACACTACAGCAGTCTCCCGAACGGCGGCTACGAACGGTGGTAAAACTTAAAAAAACGACTCAACACACTAACTAAAATAACCATATACTACCAGATTAACAGCACACCTTCCTATATAGAATACTAGCTGTTTCCCGCGGCTTTGCTCGCGTATATAACATGATATAACATGATAATTGAACGAATTAATGTTTCGGAAAAAATACAAAGTATATTCGCGGATTTATGATCACTTTTAGTGAGTGATTTTTAAAACCTTTCTTAGCGAGCACCTACGGCCCTAGAAGAAGCTGCATACCAAATTTCATTCCAATCCGTTCGGTGGCTTCTGAGATTTCGTGATGAATGAATGCGTGGTATTTCACAAATAGGTATATAGTAAAAGATAGAACAGAATTATTTTATTAGACAACACAGGTCCAGGATGGAAGACAGTAGAACTTAGTATGCAGTATGGTAGGTAGGCACATAACAAGAAACAAAAGGCATGAAAAAAATTAACAGTACTTTATGCTACCTACTACCAAGGCCACCTATCATTGGAAACAACGTAGGTTTTATAATCGATTTAATGCATTGGATATAGGTACGTATTTGACCTGTACCACTAGTAAGTGGTCACCCACTGGTCGAAATTCCATAAATTAATTAATGTATAAATTAATGTATTATCTAAAAAAAATATTAGCATTCTGCGCTCCTCTATATAAACTACTAGCTGTTGCTCGCGACTTCAACCGCATTTTTTTTTAAAGGAATTGCTTAAATTCTTCCACTGATAAATATCCAGTATATCATTTAAAATATATATTAGTAGTGGTGCAATAGTTTCTGCAGCTTATTAGCAATTCATTGCTGATCTCGTCGGGACCAGGGGCTTTATCGTTCTTCTGTGTTTTAATTGTCTTTTGTACTTCGTCTTCTAGTATGGGTGGCACCTAAACGTCGTTGCTTAGGTGTAATTTCAATTTCTACTACCACCAGTTTTGTTAATAAACTTTTCGAACGTACGGAGTCTAAGGTGTTCTCTATCTTTTCTTATTTGTAGTTTTATTTCTTTGCTCAATTTTCCTATTTCATATCTGATAGTTTTTGTTTTGTTTGTTATTCTGATTAATTTTGATCTTTTTTCTAGAATTTCGCGAGATTTTTCTGATATGTTTCTATTGTTTGCTTGGGCTTCAATATTAGTTTTAGGTCTTGCTGTTAGTAATTCGTGTATTGTGTTGTATTTCTGTTGGGTGCTTAAATGCTCAAGAGATGATTATGTCACAGAGTTGAGGTTCTGTTTTATAGTGGCTATTCTTACGTTGTTATGTGGTATTATTGTTTTCGCTTTGAAGGGCGGGCTTGGTTTTAAAGGAGATGATGTGTTCAGACACGTTCTAAGCATTCTATGGTTGCTATTAAAATTGAGATTTGCGATGGTGCCACAGTCGTCGAATGATTTGGGTTTGTTCGTTAAGATGTAGTCTATCTCATTTCTGTACCGACCATCGGGCGATATCCATGTCCATCTATTGGAAGCTCTTTTCTTGAATTGACAATTGTATTTTCATGTTGTGTTCAAATGCCATTTCTATAAGTTTTTGTTCATTTCTTGTTCTTTTTCCACTACTGTATGGGCCCAGGACGATTTCTTCTCCGTTTCTTGGTGCTCCAACTTTGGCATTGAAATCACCCATCACTATGTAGTTTTTTAGTGCGTGTTCTTTTATGGCAGTTTTAAGAGATGAGTAGAATGACTCAATTTCCAATATCGAGGATTGTTCGGTTGGCGAGTAAATTTGTACTATGGACCATAATTCTGTGCTTGCTGTAATCTGTAAGTTCAAAATGGCAATCTTTTCTGATATGCCAATTATTTCTATAATACAGGTTTTGAGTGTTTTCCTTACTAGGAATCCTACTCCATGTCTTCCTGGTGTTTTGCCTTTGTGGTACAGTATGAATTGGTCATGCTCTTCAATAGCTTCACCGTCTTCTTACTTCGCTCAAATTCAAATTCAAATTCATTTATTTACCAAGATAATAAAAATACAGTGTTAACAAACTTACTGATGGTCCCCGCACTAGGGCAAGCCTGTATTGCGGGAGACCAGAGGCATAAGATGAGCGATTTCCACAAACTACATAGAGATAAAACAAAACAGATAACACTTAAACAAGGCAAGACACAAGTAGGACAATCCAGGAGAAATAAAATAAATATCTAAAATCTAAAAGAAGAAATCAAAAAACTAAGAGAACACAATAAATAAAGAACATGACCAACTGTAAGCTGTAAGTTTTCGAAGTTTGTGCGAGTATGTGTGTGTGTTTGTAAGTGTGTGTGTAAGTGTGTGTGTGCGTGTGTGTGTGTGTGTGTGTGTGTATTGGAGAGAGAGAGAGAGAGAGAGAGGGGGTAAGTGGGGAGTGGGGCTCAAGCCGATAATACCCCACTTTATATCTCTAGTTGAGTATAAAAGTTCTTGTAAGCTTTCTTCAGAAACAGAAACTCTTTATCTCCTACTAAACACATTGGAAGGACGATTCGAGCACGACAAGAGCTTCACACCACTACCATATTCCACTACTTCACCATCAGAATATAACAACATAATGTAGTTAATTCAAACAATTCAGAGAAAATTGTAATTTACAAATATTTCAATTACAATCCACCGGACAGTTTCATGAGCCATCGCCCGAATCTCCACTAATATTATAAATGCGAAAGTAACTCTGTCTGTCTGTTTGTTACGTTTTCACGCCTGAACCGCTGAACCAATTTTGATGATATCTGGTAAAGAGATAGATGGGCCCATGGAGAAGGACATAAGCTACTCTTTATGTAGGTACCACGCGTGTGAAGCCGCGGGCAGCAGCTAGTTGGCTCCCCTGGGCCCCTTGGCCATGAGCACTAGCAGAGTTTCTTTGTCTACCCCAAAAGAGAAACAAGAGGAGTCCTTAGCCCATCTAACCTCATCAAACCTGGTGGAAGTAGAAGAAATCCTGGTAACCATGAACCCGTGCTCAAAACTGAGAATCATCGACACTTAAGGTTCGTTCGAGCGTACAGCATTGTCGATGATAGGTGAGCAGCTAAACACTGAGACTTAAGTTCCAGAGTCTCGAGCACCACCGAAAAGTTGCTTGCCTTTTGATCTTTTATAGGATATATTTTGGAGAATGTGCCCAGGAATTACATTATCAAATTCCACCATCTCCTTTCCACAACAGGACAAGCAGACGTACCGCTCAATACCATCCATACCTTGTCAGCCTACCACCCTTACGAACAAAGGGTTAAACTTTAGTTTCGCGTCGCACGAAAATTAAAAAATAAATGGGTAAAAAATGGGAAAATTAAAAAAAAAAAAAAAAAAATGGGAGTGGGGGGACCCCCCCTCCCCCCTGGTACCACCCCCATAATAAAGGTATCCCCGTTCTCGAGATATTTGAATAAATGTAAAATCTGGTAGGATTTTGCTTCCTGATTACATATTTACCACTTTTAACTTTAGGTAATCCTAGTTTTCGAGAAAATAATAAAACATTTCTAACCTCAAATGCTCCTACCGTGACCTTGTTTTATTCTTCTGGCGCTGCGGTGGCCGCTGCCGTGGCATGCTCGCTTCGCTCGCTCGCCTTGCGCGTTATTTTCTATACTCAAACATAACCTACCAAGTGATAAGTAACCAAGTGAAGTGAAGATAAGCCAAAGTCGTCGAAAGAAGCCATATGTCAAAGACATCGGTTTTTACGTATGGCGCGATTTGGCGCGGTTACAGTTACACATGACAGGTTTTTTACGTTTCGTTCGCATCAATTTTGCACAACATGTTGAACCACAGACAACAAATACGACAAATTTGGTTATTATCTGTCAATTTTTACGTTTTGTTTCATGTTTTATTTGATTTGAGGTTAGAAATGTTTTATTATTTTCTCGAAAACTAAGGATTACCTAATGTTTAAAGTGGTAAATATGTAATCAGGAAGCAAAACCCTACCAGATTTGAGCCTTTTCACTCTCCAATTCGTGCGACGCGAAACTAAAGTCAAGATTCGGCCACTTCGTCGCTTAACATCGGGCGAGATCGTGGTCAAACGTAGGTTTATGGATGATATAAAAATCTATCTAAATCTGAAAATCTGACATTTGTTAGTCAGCAAGCCAGGCTCTGTATTTTAAAGAAAATTGACAAGTTTAATGCAAACATTACATTGGGCGGGCCGTAAGTTTGTTTGCCACCAATATGGTATATAAATAATAATTAAGTTTTAAAAACTAAAACGAAACCCGACTTCATTGAATATAAAAAAATACAACCGAAACCTCCTCCATTTTTAACCGACTTCAAAATAATTAGGAGGTTCTCAATTCGGTTATATTTTTGTTTTTTTTTAATATTATTCCCTCATACTTAATTCATTTATGAACATTTTTCAAGAAAAAAGTCGGTTCCACAGAAATTTGATCAAAATCGCTTCAGTAGTTAGGTTTTTAAATCAAAAATACCTGGAAAAAATATGTCATCCAATAAACGAAATTTTGGTATTTTGCTTTCCTGTGACTCTCCAGTGGTGTTTACGAATTTAAAAAATAATAAGGCACTAAAAAGCGAAGGTAAAAACATTTTAAACCGCCTACAAAAAATAATGATGGCCTCAAATTTCATTCAATGAAGTCTGTTTTATTTTTAGTTTTTAAAATGTTATTATTTGAAGTCTGTTAAAAATACATTTTTGGTAGACAATAATTCAATAATCTAGCCCTGAATTAGGAAAAACTTGTACATATTACGACAACTAGATAACTGTGAGTGCACTTAAACAACTCGTCAATAACCTTTGAAATAACAAGAACTTTTGAAACTAAGTCTAGACACCTAGTTCTAGACATTCAAAAGTTCATAAGTTTGTGTGATTTGAATATCTTGTTACTTGTAGGTACCTACTAGATGAATGTATTCATAACTGCTATTTTTCCACTATCAAGATAATGATGTCCTTACCGTTGTTTAACTTTAAGGCCACCTTCTAACATTGCCTGATTTATTATAAGATTTATAAGTAGGTACTTATGTGACTGAGGCTTTAGGTAAATAAAGGCCTAGACAAAACTCGGTACAATACGTACTGAAAACATTGTAAAGTTTTAATATTTCAGTAGTGAAAGAGTAACAAACATTAATATCCATACATACAAACTTTCGCGTTTATAATATTATATAATACTAGCTGCTGCCCGCGGCTTCGCGCGCGATATATACAAAGAATCCGACAATAAACTCGTCTGGTCCTAACATTTTTTTTTGTGATTCTTTATATTTCTCCAGCCAGCTCCTCCTAAAACTTTAACGATTGTTGGTATCGCAAGAGGTTTGGGAGTATACCACTTATGGTAGAATTCAAATTTTAAAGAAATAATGTTTCAAGGGCTCTGAAGACCACAAGAAACCCTTATAGTTTCGCCATGTCTGTATGTCTCTCTGTCTGCCCCTAATCAAAGCTCTTTCACGCCTGTCTTATCGTAATGTAAATTAATATGGTAAATGGGTAGGTACATATTCGTATAAATAAATGAAATAAAATCGGGAGAATCTCCCCAAAGTACAAATAGTAGATTTTTTAAAATTTTACTACCCCATCGTGTGGCAGACTGGACTGCGCGTCGCTCTGAGTAACTGGCTCTTGCCGTTATGCACTATGCAGTGCATATGCACTTTGGGCTTTGCTTTTCTAAGAAGGCGTTGTCCTTTTCAGGCCAATCCTAGTTTCTTTCGACTTCAAAAGTGCCACGGTTAATGTAAGTTATTATATTATTATTTCATGAGGGCCTTAGTGTATAAATAAATTAGTAATCAGATATTTATTTACTTATTTAATCCTTTATTGCACAAACAAATATAAATGAACAATAGGTGGGCTTAATGCTTAGAGCATTTTCTACCAGCCAACCTGCAAGGTTGAGAAAATAAAAAGTAGGCCTGCTAACTTAATCTAAGAATAAGGAAATGTACCACATATAGATAACATATTTAAAAATAAACTCCTTAATCAAATAAGTAATATATGAATAAAATAAGTAAATAAGATATGTATATTATTAGTAATGGAGGACATGATTACAATTTTAAATTATTGTTCACATTTAATATTTATTACCCATTTCAATTTTGCATTTTTCAAGTTTTTTTTGTGCTAGGAGGAAAAAAAGTTAGACAGCATAGATAGAAAAAAAATACAGTATCGGATAGCAATTAGATTTAGTTATCTCATTAAGCAATGGTAACCGCTATCCTTTCTTATTTTACTAAACTGAATTTTGCCAACGGATTAAGCCAACCTGAGATTAAGTTTATTATGGTATATAAACTTCTCCTATTTACAGTATAAATACAGATATGTATATAATAATATCAAATACACAGCTGAGCTATCTAAAGGCCGCTTAGAATGATCTATAGATAGCTTAACTGATCCAGATCACTACCAGAGGGCAGCGTTCCCAAGACACACACAAGACGGCATTGCCGCGTTTAATGGCGATGCTAATACGCTGAGAGGATAGGAGCCAGCTCTTGGGTCACGCAATGTATCTACTAGAAGCCGTGAGAGAATTTTGAACACGCGTTGGGCTTTTGTTCCCCACGGGCCCAGGGTCTCGACTCCAAAAGGTTCAAATGTAGGCATTATCAAGACCGGCATATTTGCGCCTTTTGAGGCCCTCAGCACATTCACAACTTCTACTATAACTATATTCAAGGAAAGAAACAATAAAAGACGAATACGATATTTTTTATAAGTATATTCACTTTTTTTTTTTGTACTTCAACATTTTAATCTCATACAATTAATTTAATTAATTAATTAATTAAATAACACTCATACAATGTGTTGGTTACCACTCGATTACAATATACAAAAAAGTCTAGAAATATAAAGGTGAACGCTCATTTAAATTATATAAAGCAAGGGTTATATTTTATTTTTAGCAATTAAGTAATTTCAGTATATAATAAAAACAGTGGACCATTCACACAACATCATAAAGCCCCAAACTAAGCATAGCTTGTATTATGGTGACTAGATGACTGATAGAACACTTTTATATTTTTTTATATATTTATGATACTTTATAACACCCAGACACAGAACAAACACCTATATTCATAACATAAATTATTGTTCTGTGAGGGAATCGAACCCTCAACCTACAGCGCAGAAGGCAGAGCTACTACCAACTGTGCTGACGGCCAGTCAATATACATTATATTCGTTCAATTAATAATAGAATTTCCAAAGATTAAAAAAAACACTGTTATTATAAACATCAGTTCCTACAAGTTATAAGTACCTTGCTAAAGCTGGTACTTGCTGATTTAAATATATGACATATTATTTATAATGAAAACATTATAAATTCGTGAAATATATTATTTATAAATATGTAAATGCAATTTCTTGAGAAACGAGTAACTGTATATATTAAACATATATTTTATAATATATTAGATACCTATTTTTGTGTTATTTTTAATATAACCGAGCGAGTATACTAACACATTTAACATCCAGTTCAATCATTATTAAAATAATAATAAAACAATTCGTAAAACTATTATTGCTCACTGATTCGCATTTTTTTCCTACATTATAATAAAATAATTATATTCAAAACACATTTGTTCGTTATAATATAATACGAATATATTAATTTTATATGAAAATACAAAATCTTATATTCACTCGGACTAAAGACTTTTGCTGAGGTTTTGATAAGTTGTACAAAGTCTATAAACGATATGAATAGTTTATATAAACTATAAGTGTGCGGCATGCTTTATTAATTTTCCATATTTCAATCATACCAGTAAAAGTATTATTTCCATTTTATTATAAATTATTATTGAAAAATTAAAATCTCTAAAAGCTGATGTATTACTAAATAAAATAATAACAAAAATGTATTAAAACTTAACAAAAATTTGTGACATTAACTTAACCAGTGTAAGATTTTGTCAAAAATCTATATTCTTTTCTAAATTACAACAATTATCAAGGCACTTTATAGTAAATACTTTCAGGGTTCCATTACCTAACAGGTAATAAAAGAACGTCTTTTAAATATATTTACAAAAATAGAACATTTTCAATAAATATAATCTAAAATATATTTATCACAATTGTTTTTAACTGTACAAGTTTGTGGTCCTTTAAATTATACATTATAAAGTTATCGAGAAAGTTATATAAAAATATGCTTTGTTTGCTACAATGGAATATCATATAATACCAAACATTGTCAAAATATCAACTATCAAACAAATAATCAATTTCTCTATAAATCTAATAAAAGTTTTCTACAAAAACAGTGACATTTGTGCGTAACAGTAATATCTACGAAATATTATATAAATACATTAAAAATGTCTCAAAAAACCGAGCACCACAAATATAGCACAAATTTAATACTTTTTCATTAAAATAGTTAACAAATAGACACTATTGTATCACTTTTATTTATATAAACATAGCTGCATCTACTTAACAGTAAATCGTAGCAATAATTTCAAAAATTTGATAAAAAAAGTCAGTAATGAGCTTGGTAACTGCTAAATCACGACACACATCTACTTGGAAGACTTCGTCTATGTCATAAACACATTATTTAAAGTGAGGTTAAAATTTGTCCTTGCCATTCTTATGTTACAATATAAATAAAATAAAAATAAAAATATTGCTGGACAATGCACACAACACCATCTAGTCCCAAACTAAGCATAGCTTGTATTATGGTGACTAGAAGACTGATAGAATATTTATATATTTTTAAATACATACTTATGATACTTTATAACACCCAGACACAGAACAAACACCTATGCTCTTCACACAAATGTTTATCCTGGGAGGGAATCGAACCCTCAATATACAGAAGGCAGAGCTACTACCAACTGAGCAGACAAGCCAGTCAAAGTAATATAGATAGCAATATATTTAAACAGTATACTTTAAGTAATGTGTTATTATAAGATAAACGTTTAATATTATTCTCGATTTAAACAAACTGATGAAGTGCAGCTGCGCAGAAATAAAACAAATCTTTGCGTCAGCGTCTGTCTGTACGAAATTAATTCTTTGGCTTTTTTTACTGGGACACGAATTAAGCTGAATCTATTTTTTTATACATCTATGATTTTTGTTGGTTTTTAAAGATGATCTACTGTTTATTTTGAAAAACACGGGGTTAACTCACGTATTATTTTGTCGATGGAGGATGTCCGTGAACAGTGAACGCTCGCGGCAACTCGAGGACCGCGAATCAAACTCACCCTGATGAAGATTCTCTAGATGAATCGAAAAAATAATACGTGAGTAAAACCCTTGTTTTTCAAAATGTATCGTACGACTCACGAAAGCTTTGAAAGTGGGCTAGTGTTTTTGAAATGAAATATACATTTAGGAACTTCAAATGATAAAATTACTACGGAACCTCGATACGCAAGGGCACCTACTTACTCTTTGCAAGAAGAAATGATCAGATGAGAATAAAACAAGCATAATTGATATCTTGGATATGAATTTCATCTCAATTCTGTCAAATATGCCCTGAATTCCAAAATAGATCAAATATCATTAAAAATGTCTTAAGTTCCCTGGTCCTGCTTTAAGACTATAAGTTTATCTTCGGTCCTGCTTTAAGATTCAAGTTCACGACCCTACAAAGACCGTGCCAAGATTGCCAATATCCTGCCACAACACTGTCAAGACCCTACTAAAACCCTGCCAAGATTGCCAATATCCTGTCAAGATCCTGCCACAACATTGTCAAGACCCTACAAAGATCCTCCCAAGATTGCCAATATCCTGCCAAAATCCTACAATCTTGCCAATATCCTGCCAAGATCCTACAATCTTGCCACCAAGACCTTGCCGAGAGCCTGCTCATGAGATCAAAGAAGTTGCTCTTAGATCGGAGATCGTGGTCTAAGCTCCAAGGTCCATATCGAAGCAGTGCTGTCTAGGATGCGAGTGCGGAGAGTGCGGCGCGTGGTGATGTGGCCCTCCGAGCAGCAGGCTCGGGAGGCAGCTCTCCGTGAGGCCGGAGAGGCCGAGGGACATGGAACTGTCTCCAGAGATGAGGGACGAACCTGGGAGGGAAGCACAGATTTTATAATTATGATGAGTTATTTTATATTTTATACCATTTACGTCACGAATCTGAATCTGAAAGGTACAACAGGATGAACCAGGTATTGACAATTTAAATGCCAAAGCTGGTTATTTCGACCTCTGTGGCACAGAAAGTTGCGAGTTCGATTCCCGCCGCGGGACAAATGTTGATCTGCAAGTATTTATCTCGGATCTGGGTGGTTATATGTATCATATGTATTTATAAAAAAAAGATATATAAGTAGTATATCAGTCATGCGGTTCCCTTCGAAATCAAATAATGCTGTGTGAAATGTCCGGTATTATTTAGGTATATATATATTAAAGGTTAGGTTTCTCATTATTTAAGAACAGATTCTACTTACGAATGTTTTTATTTGATAAAAATTGGGGGTTAGGTACTTAGGTTAAACGCTAGAGGGAAAGTGGTACTGGTATAACACGGTACCTGTATTATGAGGAAATGAAGCTGCCTCCTGCATCATTGAGGATATACTTCTATCAGCAGCCTCAGTCACCACGTCACTGAGACAAAGCTGTGACGTTGGAGATGAACACAGCATTGGATCACCTATGAAAGAACAAAGAAAGAAATGTTTATTTCGTGTTACATTTGTTTTTAACGTGATAACGTCTTATAAATCGATGAGCGCCGGCTAACGCACCAAAAATTGTCACGATCCAACTGAGCCAAGCGTTCAAGCGAGAGTGCGGAACAAGCGATAGACAGACACGATCAGCCTAAGCGTTCGACTTGTGACGCATCTTAATCTGTTAAAAGCATGCATTTTTCATATGTTTTTTTATGGCGTTATCACGTAAAATTATTGTCCGTAAACCGACTTTACAGAATATTTTTTATTCATGCACATAAAATTCAAAAAATTCAATATTCAATATTTATTTATTCAATAAAATCACAAGGACCACTTTGAATCGTCTTCTTACATGCTAGTGAATCTAGGTGCCGGTTCCTCCTATCCCCAGTTCAAGAAGAATCCGGCAAGAAACTTGTCTGGTCTTAACTCTTTTTTTGTATGATCCTTGACAATTTTGTTACGGATGCCGAGTCGAGTTGGAGCTGATTCATTCCAAGCTTTTTTGTCATCTAAATAATCAGATATTTTATGCTTTAATAGACAGATTCTGTTTAATTACGTTTTTAAATTTGCCAATCGACAAATCTAACACGTCGCTTGGGACCTTGTTATAGAAGCGTACACATTGCACTATAAAAGACTTATTTACTTTAGCGAGCCTAACAGTGGGAACAGCGAGTTTATATTTATTTCTAGTGTTAATAGTATGATTATCGCAATTTTTTTTAAATAAATGAACATTTTTATGCACATACATTAAATTTTCGTATGACATTTCGTACTGACAGGCACTGACATAATATTAATTTCTTTAAACTTATTTCTAAGTGATTATCTAGGGCCCATGTTATAAATTGCACGAACAGCCCTCTTCTGCAACACAAATATGGTGTTAATATCAGCAGCACTCCCCCACAACAGAATGCCATACGACATAATGCTATGAAAGTAGCTGAAGTAAACGAGTCTAAAGGTAACGTCGGTAAAATGACGGATCTTTTTAACAGCGTATGCCGCAGAGCTGATTCTCTTCGACAATTTATCTATGTGCGGGCCCCATTGCAGCTTATTATCTAAAGTAGGTAATACCTAAGAACACTGTGGTGTCGACGAGATCTATCTTTTCATTTTTAATTTTTCATTAGCTTTCACCTGTTTAATGTTGGGCAGTATAAAACGAATGCATTTAGTTTTTTTCTCGTTAAGTAATAAGTTGTTTACATTAAACCATGTTACAACATTAGAGATAGCATTTTTTACATCGTCAAGATTAGTAAGTCGTCGCTTTAATTTAAATAAAAGTGACGTGTCATCAGCAAAAAGTAAAATCTCGTGATCATCCTTTAAAAGTTTATGTAGAGGTAGATAACATATATTATATACAAAAGTGGCAGGTCAGCTCAGCTCTCAGCCTTCTGCGCTGTACGTTCGGTTGCCTCCCGAGACAAGCAAATTGTCCGCAAAACCGCATAGTCAGCATAGGTTAAGGAAGTTGAATTTATTTATTTAATATGTATGTACACAAAATAACAAGTAGATAATGTAGATTGTTTTTTTTTTTATTTTTGAAGTGAAAACTTCTTTAAGCATGCGCTACAGGGTTTGAAACCGCAGCTTCTACCAAGGTGACCTTGGTAGAACGTTTTCTGTCTACACGGTTTTAAACAAACCCCAAACTTCAGTGTGTTTAAAACGCTCGTGCTGAATTGACGTGTGCAGAATGTTTGTAATGCACTATAACAATTTACAAAGAGGCCATGGCTCCTTATTTATCAAAATTTCTAATGTTTGGAGTTTGTATGGCACTTTTGTGTACATTTGAAGAAAAAAAAACATTTTTTTTGGGTGGAGTCTTTGTACTCCTTAGACATTAAGTCCCTGAGACAGGGTAGGTCTCTAAATAACTCGATGAATTCAGTGATAACCTCACGTTCTTTCTCCATAATACCGTGCGTGCGCGCAATACGTCTGCGCTCGATGCGTGCAGCGGCGCGACTGTGGTATGCGTGGTTTTAATCAAGCGGCTAGACGGTTTGCAACCACCGCTTCTACCAGTGGTTTGCTTTGCCTTTCTACCAAGGGCGTTTAAAGGTCATGCGAAATTTGGTTTGCAACCACTATCTACACGGTTTGAAACCGCAGTTTCTACCAAAGTGACCTTGGTAGAAACTGCGGTTTCAAACCGTGTTTAACGTGGGAGAAAATGAGATAGGAAGCATTATACGTGTTTATTATTACATGTTTGTGCGCGCATGCGTAGTAAAAAGCTTGAGAAAAGGCACCACAACAACCGTGGTGTTTTGTATACGTGTACGTATTATACGTTTGGTTTTTGAAGGTTTCACTTCTACCACGTGTGAATTGCACACATGTTTTTTTATCATACCGTAATTGTCATGCATATCAGAAATGTATCTATTTTTACTAATAATTTTGTATAATGTGAATATGTATGATGTGTGTGCTTAAATACATAAATAAATAAAATAAATCATAGATACACCACGAAACCTCGCCTGATGTTAAGCGACGATGTGGCCAACGACGGGGCACGTAGGTCTAGAAGATACCTATTTACTCTTGACTTGAAGAGACCCAGATTGTAGTTTTCAGTAAAGACAGACAATAGCAAAGCATTTCAATCTTTGGCTGTACGCATTATAAATGTGGAAGCAAAGCGCTTTGTTCGTAAGGGTGGTAGACTGACAAGGGATGGAAGGTATTGAGCGGTACGTCTGTTTGTCCTGTTATGAAGGATGGTGGATTGTGTCTTAAATAACATAGGCTACTTTTAATGCAATTACCTTACGAGCAAAGCAGCAAAGCAGCTAATATCAAGTTATTGAATGGTTATATTGTTAACGCCTGTTCCAGAAAACTATAAAAAGTTTAACAATATCATTCATTTCATAGTCATGTGGTACCCATAACACAAGCTCTGCTAACTTTGGGGCTAGATTATGCTGTGTGAAATGTCCGGTATTATTTAATTATCATTAAAAATGCTTCTAGACACAGTATCCCTAGCGGCTATCTTAGCTTACACATCCCAGGCTGGATAAGGTGATTGAGATCTTACTGAAGCATCGACACGAAGAAAAGAAGAAATGAATGGTTAAAGTTACCTTGCGTGACTGGGTTATGCGAGTCATCATCCATGAGGTCTTCTATTTGAGCCAGGTTCAGTACGCCACCGTCTTCCATGAGACCTCGCGAAGGAGACAGCCGCATCTGTTGACAAACACACTCGTCAGGATCTCGTCTTTTTTCGAAAGACATCGGAAGACTGGAGAAACAATCTTCATCCTTCAGAAAGGCCATACGGAAACCAGTCAACTTACCAAGAATTCATAATATTTCTCAGTGATTTAGATTTTCCTTGTAATTTTTCATGAGTCATCTCATCTCATTGGTCTCCACGATACAGGCTCTGTCTATTGTAAGGATCGTCAGACATTCAAATTTATTGTAACCTAGATAAGGTATTGTAATATTTTTTTTTTCAAGCTATTAGTTCTTAGTAACAATAAATATGCTTCATTTTCATTTTCATCTCGACTCTCGACTCGGTGTTGAGTCGAATCGTTAATTAAATGGATTTCTCTCTTTTCATTAGCATAAGGTGGACGAAAGGAGCCTCTTTGGGACACCTTAATTCCCCACACTAATTTGAAAGTACTACACGATAAGTTCTGACACGGTAAAAAGATTGGCAAAAATGACATTGCACATTACTCTGTACTAAATAGACAATAGTATTAACATTTAGGAGTACAATACCTTGTACCTTGTACCTTGTGCAAGGTTTTTGTGCTCAAAGTTCTGATAAGATTTGGTACTATCCATTGTTGACTGCACTGAATGTCGCTTAACTTAATTAATCTAATAGGAACGAATAAGAAAGTTCTATCAATAAAGATACCTCAGACCGATTGACAAAACATATAAGCACAATTGATTAGATCTTCACAAGAGTCGATAAAGGGTTAGTCAAAATATACAAAAACACATAGAAAATGCTGCGATACTAAAAGAACAAATAAGTGCTAAAGTAAAACAAATAAAGATACCTTGATGGTAAAGAAATAAGTGCTAAAGTTGAACAAATAGCTGGAGATACCTTAATGGTAATGAAATTAAAAAAAGTGCGATGAAAACTTTAGCTGAAAACACCACAGGGCCCCCTAAAAAGTTCTAAGACTAAAGTTATTCTAAACCTTGTAAAAAAGCTCTTATAAAAAAGCGGTATTGGAAGACCTGGTACTCGGCAAAAATTACCGTGCAGAGGTAATAATTTTCGGCTTGGTCCAGTAGGCATTACCAGACCACAAGTGTTTGAGAAATGAGAAAAGACAGCGGTATTGTAAGCATTAGTCCAATGGGACAAAGTTACCTGAACAAGTATTTAACAGATAAGAAAAGAAAGCGGTATTGTAGAACATATTCGTAGTACAATGGGACAAAGTTACCTGAACAAGTATCAGACAAATAAGAAAAGAAAGCGGTTATATAGGCATTAGTCCAATGGGATAAAGTTACCTGAACAGGTATCTGACAAATAAGAAAAGAAAGCGGTATCGAAGAACCTACTCGTAGTGCAATGGAACAAAGCTTGAACAGGTATTTGACAAATAAGAAAAGAAAGCGGCATTAGTCCAATCGGACAAAGTTACCTGAACAGGTATCTGACAAACAAGAAAAGAAAGCGGTATTGGACCTACATTGTATCCGAACAGATGTTTAGATGAACACAAAAAGCGGCTAGTCTAGTGGACCAATGTTACCTTTACATCTTTATGATCGAAGAAGTCGTCTGGAACATCGTCCAGACAGGGAAGTGACAGGCCCTCGTCTCGACTTATAGGCGAGGAGAATCCTAACTTCATTCCTTTTGAAAGCTGTTTTAAAAGTAAAAAATAGTAAAAAACATGTGAGTTGTGGACATGTTTCATATCACGGTATATTTTATGTATCCTTTCATCACACTGGTTCGCAGAACTCGATAAGATATGTCATTGACATTAAATGTTGCTCAATCCTCTCTGAAATTTTATTTTTATGATTTTAATTTTTTTGGAAAACTTACAGCTTACATACAAGATAAATAAGTAAAACAATATAACATGTATCTATGTTTGCTGATGGTCAATTACAAGTTTCCATTTATAGAATTTAAAACAATCTAAATAAAATAAACTGTAAAGTAGACGACTGTTGCTTAACGCTAAAAAACGAAATGTATAAGATTCACTGCCAAATGTTATTCATAGCCCGACGAACATTGAAATTAATGGAGATCAATCTGCAATAAATCTTGTAGATTGCACAATCTTTCTAGGTATTAATATTGATGCAACACTACAGAGGGGACCACAAATTGAAACACTTGCTGGTGTTCTTAGTTCCGCTGCATATGCAGTTAGTGTGATTCGGTGGCTTATTGATGAAGATACAGCTAGACCAGTTTATTTCAGCTACTTCCATAGTGTTATGTCATATGGCATCATTCTCTGGGGGAAAGCAGCTGATATTGAAAAAATATTTGTAATACAACAAAGGGCAATATGTGCCATTTATAAAAAGAAACCGCGAGAATCTTTGAGAGAAATATTTAAAGTTAATATTCTCACAATAGCTTCACAATATATTTATCAAAATTTGTTTGGATTTCAGCAAAATAGATCTTCATAGAATCAATACTAGGAACAGAAACAAATTATACATCCCTAGGTTTCAACTAAAAAAGTAAATAAAACCTATATGTGGAACACGGTGCGCTTCTATAATAAGCTTCCTGAAAATGTAACGAACTAATCTACCTTTTAAGAAATGTAAAGCTTACATAAAGGTTGGTCTTTTGAAGACAGCGTATTATCTATATATTAAAAATCAATTGCTGTTCGTTAGTCTGGCTAAAACTCGAGAACGGCTGGACTGATTTAGCTGATTTTGGTGTTGAAATGTTTGTCGTAGTCCAGGGAAGGTTTAAAAGGTGAGTAAATATGATTATTTTTAATTATTGATTTATTGAGGCGGTACGAAGTTTGCCGGGTCAGCTAGTATATAATATAAATGACTATATTGTATCGGCCATATTTGACATTTGGTGAAACGACATGGCTTTTTTGCTTTAATTGTTTTTCTTGTGTTATTGAGTAATCTACACGGAATTCAACAAATAAAGTGTGAATTCTTAGATAATTGAAATAAATAATAGTTAAAAAAAACTAAAAAACGCGCTTTATATAGAAAACCACAAAAAATTGAATATAAACTTTAATAAATGTAAGTAAGAAAAAAATGTTTTATTAAAAAAAAGCGTGGGTTGCATGGTGTCAACAGTTATAAATATTTCATTGACAGATATGAGAAGAAGGATTATCATTTCGAAAATATCTTAAAAAGCACCCCACGCTTTTTTATAAATAAAACATTTTTTTCTTACTTACATTTATTAAAATTAATTTTCTATTTTTTAGTTTGGTTTTCTATATAAAGCGTGTTTTTTAATTTTTTAAACTATTATTTATTTTCTAGTTTTAGGATAATAGTTTTTTTTTATTCGATTTATTGCATTGTCATCGGTCTTTGACAGGTGTGCAAAATTTGAATGAAATCTGGCCGTTTAAAGTGGGTCAAAATCGCGTCTTAAGGAGTCGGTTACAAACAAACATACAAGTGAAGCTAATATAAAGCGTATAATAAAAGTCTTTAACGATAAAAATGGTAGATTGATTTATGAATCATATTTTGCAGATATAGCTGCAGATGCGACTAAAACCTTTAGGCGCTGCGCAAACGAAGAGACTTTGTTGCCGAGACGGTACACCATCACAGGGAACCGTAGTTGCTGTGTCCTGTAGCGGTTATCGGGCACAGTCGCCCGTTTCTACTACTGGCCACTGGTACAATTCGTTGCTAGTTTTCCGTCAGTACAATTGTAAAGAAATTTGTTAATGTTGCTTGTGTCTTCAACTGACGACTTTTAGTTTCCAGTTGCCGACACCGAACACTTTTTGATCGTCAATGAGTATGTGTTAAGTGGAAGCAACTGGAAACAAAAAATATTTACGTGTGCGCTGGGAGTGGATGATTTCATACTGGTTCTATTGAAATTAAATATTCATCGGTTGCTTGTATCAGAGACTAGACACAAAAGTGTCCACGTTTGAGCCCTGCCTTAAATACCTATTGTGCTAGATAAATAACTAGAGCTGTAGTAGGTCTACATTTTTCAAAATGACTGAAATATAACATTTCTTACGTTTAGGTGTACTTACTTTTTTCTAATTTTACTAATTTCTAACAACGGAATCGACAAAAAAAACTATATAGTTATAGAACCTTCTTACAAACTTTCACGAGAATCGGTTGAGAAATGGTACCTGTAGAGGAGAACATCCGGACAGACAGAAATACGAAAGCATTTTCTCCTAAGCAGAAACGGAGACTGGCTTCGCTCGATCAATAATAATATAAATAAAGACTTTATTAAGAACAAAACAAAAATAAGAAATTTAAGCCTAAGTGCAAATACGTTAATTAATAGTGATCTGCAATCAGCGGTCTTATCATGGTTACGATTGCTACCAGACAATTCAACAAAAAAAACTCTCTTTAAATGACTCTATTGAATACCATACAAATATCATAACTATTTGTATGCTTAATTATATCAATATATCAATATTGAAATTATTACTCTTAAACCTAAGAAATGAAATGACTATAAGACTAGTTTATTTTACCTACTTCCATAGTGTTATGTCATATGGCATCATTCTCTGGGGAAAAGCAACTGAAATTCAAGTAACTATGGTTTTTCAAAGAGGGCAATACGTGCCAATTATAAAATGAAACGAGAGCCTGTGAGCCTGTAGTGATCTTCATAGAATCAATACTAGAATCAGAAACAAATTATACATCCCTAGGTTTCAACTAGAAAAAGTAAATAAGTACTTTATGGGGAACACGGTGCGCTTCTATAATAAACTTCCTGAAAATGCTACTAAACTACCTATTAAGAAAAATCAAGCTTACGTAATCAGTACTATTAACGACTGGTTTCGTACGAAACTGATTACGAAACTTAGTAAAGTGAACGAGTTATGTACCTTGATATCTTTATGATCAAAAATGTCGTCTGGAACATTCTCCAGACTTAGTTCCGGCTCCAAACAGCTTAACGAGAGTCCCTGTGAAAGCCCTTCTTCTCTGCTTATTGGCCCTTTTGATCGCTGTGTGATAAAGATAACACAATATTAGAATACATGTATTAACCGCTTGAGTGGCGAAGTTAAATCTAGACTTGTGAATATGGTGGCAAAATGGCGACATAAGATGTATTTTCAGAAAATCAACTATTTTGAACTACTTTAATGTGTAACATTTTGCGCGCTGGCACTTTTGGGTCAGTTGCGAGTCTACGGCGGTCGTACTACTGGTCAAATTGTACCTTTAAATAGCGAAAGGGTTAATACTAGACTTAGTCTGCGCAGAATTAGTACTTCGTGTAATTCTAACGGTTTATGCAGCGCACGTCAGAATAGCTCGCAGATGGCAGATTTTTTTCCTACTCACTTGGCACTTATCGTTATATTTTGGACAATTTACACAATGGCCTCAATTCTGTTGGCACTTTGGCACCAACTACTAATTTTAGCTAAAATTAGGTTTATTTATTATTTATTATTATTGTAAAGTTTCATTAAAAGTTATTCAGTAGATTTTGCGTGAAAGAGTAACAAACATCAATACATCCAACTTTTAAAACTATCATGGTTTTGCACATAATTTTCACTCAAAACGGGATATTTACCATGATATATGAGTTTTTTTTTATAATATCGAGAAGCAGAAAAACTCATATATCATGGTAAATATCCCGTTTTGAGTGAAAATTATCAATACATCCATACATACAAACTTTCGCGTTTATAATATTATATATATTATATAGTTAGGATATTGAGGTTTGGTTAGGGACGAGCGGACGGAAATACTAACACACGGACAATTCGAAACTATAAATAAATAAAAATTATTTACATAAATAATTTCAGAAATGTACATAATATAAAATACATGTGAAACAGTTGAGCTAGCCAAGGTCAATTTAAAACGATCCATAAATAACTCAACTGATCCAGATCACTGCCAGAGGGCAGTGTTTTTAAGACATATATTATATTGGTTGAAAATTCATACGGTATCATCTAGCCCCAAACTAAGCTATAGGCTTGTAATCAGAAAATGAGAAACAAGTCTTATAGTACTTTTAGTCTATTGTTCAATAAAATTGTTCGCTTATAAATTGTAGACTTGGAGTTGGGAGTAATTTGGGTTTGAGTTTTATAAACTAAAAAGAAAACCGACTTATATTAAAATCCCTACTAATATTATAAATGTGAAAGTAACTCTGTCTGTCTGTCTGCCTGTCTGTCTGTCTGTTTCACGTCTAAACAGCTGGACCGATTTTGATGAATTTTGGTAGAGATAGATGGCATCTGGGAGAAGGACTGAATTTTTATGTAGAGTACCAAGCGTGCGAAGCCGCGGGCAACAGCTAGTACTTATATATATTTAGAACATGTATTAAAATATATATAAGTATTCTATCAGTCATCTGGTCACCATAATACAAGCTACGCTTAGTTTGGGACTAGATGGTGTTGTGTGCATTGTCAACCAATATTTATTGAATATAACTTCTTATGGGAGGGTAAACCGCTTCGTTAAGTAACGCGTTACGGTCTGTCAGTCTGTCTGGCTTCCCTTTCTCTCACGCATACGGAGCGGTAGGCAGGCTCCTCCTCTCTCACTTTAACACACAGCGCTAGTTAGATTAGTTATTACTTCTGTCGGGCGTCACGAGACGCTCACGATTTATTATATTTATTGATTCATCTATCTATCCGAGGATCTCTAAAGGCGCAAATATGCAGGTCTTGAAAAGGCCTACATATTTGAGCCTTTTGGAGTCGAGACCCTGGGCCCGTGGGGAACAGGAGCCCACCGCGTTTTCAAAATTATGTTACGGCGTCTGGTGCTGAAGACCCAAGAACCCAAGAGCTGGCTCCTATCTGGCTCAGCGTATTAGCATTGCCATACAACGTGGCAATGCCGCCAGTAACTTGGGAACGCTGCCCTCTGGCAGTGATCTGGATCAGTTGAGCTATCTATAGATCGTTTTAAACGGTCCTTAGATAGCTCAACTGTTTCACATGTATTTTATATTATTGTATATTATTTTGTACATTTAATTATTTCTGTAAATAAAAAGTTACTTACTTTATTTATCTCCTTTCTTTTATCTCTGCTTTGGTAGATACTGGGCCTAATATTGCTAGAGAACATAATCTATAACAGACAGGACCGAAGCAGCCACTAAAATGAAATGTGTGCATGTGAAATTGAACCTTACCTTAATGTCTTTATGATCGAAGATGTCGTCAGGCGAGTCCATACTGAGGTCGTGGTCTATTAGCCCCAATGATAGTCCCTCATCTCGACTGAGGGGCGATGAGGAACCTAGTTTCATGTCGGATGGCTGCATGCAAGAAATACGTGCGGTTAAAGACATGCGTATTTATAATAACTACACTCGTGAGCAACCGAATCGAATCACCCCTACAAAATTTACAAAATGTAACTTTTTTCCAAAATGACTTTAGTAATGCATATAAAATAGTATATTTTTTGGAAGCTTAATTTTTAGGCTTTAAAATAACACTACTATCATTTAAATTTGTTCAGTTCTTTTTAAAATAGCGCTGTATCAGTGCAAGCATCAAAAATGCGCTTTGTGCAGTAGCTGTGCGGGCGCGTTCCAACCCCCTATAAAACCCCCGTGCAAGCAGTGCACACTTATCAGTCGCTCATCAGACGTTGACCTGAACACACCTACGCAAGTTACGATCGCCGATTCACAACCACTATGGATACAACACCAGAAATAGCCGCTCAAGTTGTTGCTTTGCTGCAACAGGATCTCAGCCAGCGAGAAGTCGCTCGTCGACTAAACCTGAGTCAATCTGCTGTGTTTAGGGTGTACAGAAGATTCCAAGAGACTGGTTCTTACTCCAGGACGCCAGATACCAGTCGGCGCCGGGTAACATCTGAGAGAGACGACCGTTTTATCGTTTCGACGAGTCTCAGAAACCGCCATCTTACCGGTGTTTCTGTCCAGCAGCAGCTGAGAGAAGTTCGAGGAGTGTCTGTCAGTCAATGGACAATCAGAAGAAGATTAAAAGAAGCTAACCTCGTTCCAAGACGGCCTGCCAGAGGCCCAAAATTGACCACAGCTCACCGACAAGCGCGCCTTGAATTTGCTCGCGAACACATTAATTGGAGTGCTGAGCAATGGCGGTCAGTCCTGTTCACTGACGAAACCAGAGTGTGTCTACATGGCAGTGATAGGAGAGCTCGGGTCTACAGGCGCCCAGGCGAGCGGTTTGCGCAGTGCTGTTTTGCCGAAACCGTGTCCTACGGGGGTGGTTCGTGTATGATGTGGGCGGGCATTTCGCTGGAAGGAAAAACGGAGCTCGTTTTCATCCCTGGTGGAGGCCGAGGAGGCGGTCTGACTGCTGCGCGATATGTGGAAGACATTCTTCTGGATCATGTCTTGCCTTATGAAGGCTTCATCGAGGACGGCTTTCTGTTAATGCATGACAATGCCCGGTGTCATACAGCACGAATCACTCGTCAGTTCATGGATGAAGTTGGCATTCGGACCATGGACTGGCCAGCAATAAGTCCTGATCTCAATCCGATTGAGCATGTATGGGACCAACTCAAACGGAGGGTACGAGCCAGAAATCCGGCGCCTACAAGCATCGCAGAGCTAAAGATAGCGCTGGAAGAGGAGTGGGAAAGGCTACCTCAAGAACTGATTAAAAAATTTATTAAATCAATGAAAAACCGCCTTCAAAGTGTTATTAGAGCTAGAGGAGGCAACACCAAATATTGATTAAATAAATGAAGAGTATTAAACATAAATTTTCTGTTTTATTTTAATTTTGATTAGCCCTATGTTAACTTAAATTAACTTCACTTTTGTTGTGTTTCCATTCAAAACTGATTAATTAAAAAAATACTGTGTAGATTTTCAAAATAATGGTGTAATTTTGAAGCTTAAAGATCAAGCTTTCAAAAAAAAATATATTCTATATGCATTACTCAGGTCATTTTGGAAAAAAGTTACACTTTGTAAATTTTGTAGGGGTGATTCGATTCGGTTGCTCACGAGTGTAGTTAAATGCTTGATAAAATGGTCCTAATTTGTTGTTAAAATATCAATTCTAATATATTTGAATAAATTATATTTCTTTCTTTCTTTCTTCTTTCTGTCAAACGACTGACAGTTATGTCAAACGTCATAAGGTTAAATTCGAAAAGTTTATATTGCTGGCAATTCTGTTGTTTCGCCGGACTAGCTAAAATTTTCTAAAATATGGACGACCTTATTATGCTACCAGTAAAGTTCAAATTAGAGTACCCATTTTAAATCACAGATATAAAATAAGTTAAAATTATTTTTTGTTTTATTGCTATAATGTTTATTCCAATTAATTCCTTTATTGAAAATAATGTATAGAGGTGTTGATAAAAACTGCTGAAAATAGCCGCAGTTTTAATCAACACCTCCTGACATGATGACTAAAGTGAGCTAAAACACGTCAGTTATACGTTAATTTAGCAAGTGTCACAAAACATTTTTATTATAATTCATACTTTAATACAAACAAAATAAGATCGTTTTTGTTTTAGGAAATTTTAGTTACTTTAGCGAAACAACTGAATTGAGGCCATTATCAAAAGCGCTAAAGTTACATTAGAAAAGTTAATATAGCCGTTAAGATTTCATAATTATATTATCATAGATAATTTTCAAATTTTTCACGCAACTTTCTTAATATTTTATTTCTTTGATAAGTTTGATAAGTTTCTTTGATTTGTCCTGACAATAACAAAAACAACAAAAAAAAAATCGGTTTGCACTCCGGGAGTGCCGACAGAAGTGAAAACTTATTTTGGCGCGTTAGAGTTTAGTAATAAATCACTTCAAAATCAGTAATTATCGCGTATTACTAGTAATTATGTTCGTTCAGTATTTGATTGGCAGTCCAATCAAATACTGAACGAACACAGATGATGCAATATTATTTGTTCAGAATGTAGATAATATATCAAAGAACCTAACTCAGTAAACTTCTCCATACAAAAGTATACTGTAAACATGTGAATTAAGGTTTATAATCAAATGGGACGAGCGCGGCAGCCGGTAAGAGCTGCCGGTAGACGGTAACGGTGTCGCGAATCCAGAGGTTTTACCTCATCTAAAAATATGCGTACCACGCTAAAAGAAGTTTTCACTTCAAAAAGAATTATCGAAATCGGTCTAGCCGTACGTGTGCGTGTGATGCCGTGACCAAGGAAAATAAGGAATATATATGGAAACTTGTAATTGGCCATCAACTATATATGTACTTTCAGTAAGTATGTATAATTATATATTAGTCTTTTTATGTACCTAGCTGTAAGTTTTCTTAAAAATTATAAAATAAAATAAAATAGTAATTTATGTACACACCCACGCGGTTTGTATGGAAATTTTACCTTAATATCTTTATGGGTGAAGAGGTTTTCTGGTACAGGGTCCAAGCACAGGTCTGGTTCCAAGCAGCCGAGGGATAGTCCTTCTTCTCGACTTAACGGCGAGCATGAGCCTAGTTTTAATCCATCTGCAAAAAAATAATAAATAATCCCGGACATTTCACACAGCACCACCTGGCCCCAAAGTAAGCAGAGCTTGTGTTATGGGTACCACATGACTGATATACTACTCAAATACTTCGTTTTTTTATAAATATTTACCTATTATACATAGAAACACCCGGACCAGAGACAAATATTTGCAGATCATACAAACATTAGTCCCGCGGCGGAAATCGAACCCCCAACTTTCTGCGTCTCAGACCTTAGCCCACTGCGCCTTAGAGATCGTCATAATAGCATATAGGCTACTTTTTATGTACCACGTGTGCAAACCCGTAGGCGGAAGCTAGTAAATGAGAAATTACCTAGCGCGTCCAACGCTGACAGACATTCGGTGGAGGGCATATCTCGAAGTAAGTCGGGAGGCTGTTCTCCTAACTCCATGAGAGGTGCAGGTTCTTGCTTCGGTAATACCACTTCCTGTAATAAAAACCATATTTATTAATGTGATAATTAAGTAAGTGATTTGGTGCTTTGACGGAAGTTACAAGAAGAAAGAAACGCGCGTTATTTGATTTGAGCAATGAGCGCGCGCGGTTGAGTTGGCCGTCAGGTGGTACCACCCATTTTACTTTTATTAACAAGCTGACATGTCAAATGTTACACATCATATGCAACTACTGTAATGCTCGCTCGTTTTTAATTTTTTATTTTTTACATTGAACCAATATACGCGTATCCAACCTAGATAGCAAAAGATGTTGAAGTTAACTTACACTGCCATCTGCAACTTATGGAACTAATCTCTTTTAAGTTTGTCCAAATTACGCACAGTAAGCCAAATTTCATGAAAACTGCTTAAGTAGTTTCGGAGTTTATCCTGGGCAAACACCGTGTCGCGAGATTTTTATATGAAAATTTACTTTTAATATATATATGATTCTTTATAACACCTAGACACAGAACAAACACCTTTGTCACACAAAATGTTTATCCTGTCAGGGAATCGTACCCTAAACCTACAGCGCAGAAGTCAGAGCTACTACCAACTGTGCTGTGTGTGATGTTCCTTACAACAATTCTCCGACTACAAATAGGTACATGTAATAAGTAAATACCCTTACTGGACGAGGAGTAGGGGTCGGTGGTTCGGGTGCGGATTCGACTCCCGAGTCATGATCGTGCGGGGACGCCCACCCGCTCCCGCTCCCGCTTCCGCTTCCGCTCACGCTGCTCGCTTCTTGCGAATTTATGGGCAGGCCGTGGACGCGTGCTAGCCTTTCTAATTCCTAGAGACAATATGAAATAAATAAAATAGGTAATAAATAATTCCGGACATTTAACACGGCGTCATCTAGCCCCATAGCAGAGCTTGTGTTATGGGTACCACATGACTGATATACTACTTATATACTTTTTTTTTTGTAAATACATACATATTATACATAGATACACCCAGACTCGAGAAAAACACTTGCAGATCATACAACATTTCCCGCGGCGGGAATCAAGCTCACAACCTTCTACGTCTCAGGCAGGCCTTCACCTCGACAATAAAGTTATATATTAGAACTAGCTGATCCGGTCACGCGTTACAGTGGCTCATCAGTTCTAATACGTTGAACCAATATACGCTTACCCAACCTACATAGCAAAAGATGTTGAAGTTAACTTACACTGCCATCTGTTAGAAACTTATGGAACTAATTGTAGCCCAGCCCTGCGTAAACCATGAGTCTACTCCAATTGCTAAATGATTCTCAGAGCTGTATAAACTGTGTAAATGATTTTGTAAGATTTGTATTGTATTGTATTGTAGGAAAACATTTAATTTGCAATAGAAAAATATTGAGGTCAATAATCAAGATAAAAACATCCAGAGACAGAACAAACACCTATGTTCATCACACAAATGTTTATCCTGGGAAGGAATCGAACCCTCAACCTAGAGAAGGCAGAGCTACCAACTGAGCTGTCAGGCCACTCATGTATTTGTATTTGTAGTCTAAAGATCTAGCTGTCTATCAATGAAAGAATTTATATAAAACTAGCTGTTTCCCGCGGCTTTGCCCGCGTGGTAGATAAAAAGTGACAAGATAATAATTGAACGAATGAATGTTTCGGAAAAATTACATAGCATTATCGCGGTTTTCGCGGTTTGACCATGATCCCGAGTGATTTTTTTGAAAACCTTTCTTAGCGAGCACCTTCGGCCCTAGAGGAAGCTGCATACCAAATTTCATTCCAATCCGTTCGGTGGTTTCTGAGATTTCGTGATGAATGAGTGATATTTAACAAATATATATATAAAGATTTTGTAAGTCGGTTAGACTTCAAAAAAGGGGGAGTTCTCATTAATGATTATATTAAACTCGGATTCCTAAATTTGTAAGGCTATCACAGACGTCTTTTAGCCTTTTACAAAGTAATAGAAAATTGTTACTAACCTGTATTCGTAACATCAATTTCCTATTATGTATTTCAATTTGTTTCCTCCTCTGTTCGCTTTGCTTGAGCCTGTTCACCTCATCTCGCAAACACTTGATGTAGTCCACAGAACTCTTCAATATAGTCCCTTTATTGGGTCTCACGTCGCGAATCACGTCGTAAAATGGGTCGTTGGTCTTGGGGAGTAAGGTCCCTAATTCCTTGATGCGATCGTTTATGTTGAAGCGGCGACGGCGTTCGACTGAAATCAGTAACAAATAAATGAAGTATACTGTCATATATTATGTCCGAGGAATGAAACGCGTCTTAAGGCGATTCCCTGATCAAATATGATTATGACGCGTATTCTCAACGCTCAAATCGTGATTTTTTGTGATAACTTCTTATGGGAGGGTAAACCGCTGCGTTACGTAACGCGTTACGGCGCCAGTCTGTCTGGCTTCCCTTTCTCTCACGCATACGGTAGCGGTAGGCAGGCTCCTCCTCCCTCACTCTAACGCTAGTTAGATTAGCTAAGTTATCACTTCTGTCGGGCGTCCCGAGACGCACACGTTAATTTTTTATAAGAAAACATTCAAATAAGGGATTTGACCTCTGTGGTGCAGTGGGTTAAGGTTCGTGGGACAAATGTTTGTATGATCTGCAAGCAAGTGTTGGGTTACTTTCTATGTACAATATGTATATATATTTACAAAAAAAAGGATACAAGTTTATCCAACAATATAATGTAATATGTATATACAAGTATAGTATATGGTACCCATAACACAAGCTCTGCTTACTTTGGGGTTAGGTGATGCTGTGTGAAAGTCCGGCATTATTTATTATATAATTTATATATTTATTTTGAAAAAAAATTCACGGTCTATGTTTTACCTTACCTTAATTTACCTTAATTTCCGCCTATTAGTGTAAGCTGCAAGTTAAAAGGACGTCAACTTTAGAAGAAAAAGACGATTTTTTTACATACAAATGTTAATTTGCTGAGGGCATCGTCTTAAGTATTTGAGGCAAACTCAAACGTGTTAGACCCTGTTGTCCTTCTTCTTCTTTGTAAATGGCATGTGTCATGATGACAACTTTGCCAATGTCAGGTGATTCGATTTTATAATATGACGTTTTTTTTTATTTCTGGCCGTTTTGCGAAGCAAACATTGCACTCTTCTTGTATATTACTTAGTATATTAGTATTACCCTCTTAGTATACTACTTACTTTGACACTCACTCTCTCACTTTTGCCCTTCTAAAGTCCCTCGTTTGCTTTCCCCCTACTCTGCACATATTTGTATTGTATGTAATTTTATCGTAGTTTTGGTTTTTGCACGTAGTAATGTAAACTTAGTTTAATTTTTAATTTGTATTTTTTATTGTTTTCTTTAGTTTACTGTACTATTAATTTATTGTTTATCTGCCCTGTAATGTGTACTTTAGTGACAGGTAATTACGTTTTGCTTGACCGATCTCCCGCGACACAGGCCTGGCCTAGTGCGGGGATCACCAGTAACTTGTATTCTATTATTTATTTTTCTTGGGTTATTTCCGGTCTATTATTTAAATAATTAAATATTAATTTTATTAGTTGGTGTTTTTATTAAAAAGACCTGGAGTTATTGATCTTAGCCCAAGTAAAGACAATTGAATTATAAGTGTAATAACTCTTTGAAAACCACAAAAATAACAATTGCTTTTTATTGTTCTTAACACTATATCGTGATTTCGGTACTTTAAGGTTATTACCCGATATGTTGCTCCGTGATTTGTAAGACGTGGAATTCAAGAAAATTCTAGACTCTCATTCCGCGATGACGTTTAGATTAGAGAAATGACGATCGACTGCGACTATGTTACGATTTTATAACAAAACAAAATCACTTGACATTGGCAAAATTGACATCAAGGTGCCAATATCGCGCACTTTACACATGTCTTCGAACTTTTTAGGTTCTATGACATGCCGGCGTCTTCGTGTTTTCCTTAACCGTTTGAGAGTACTGGTATAGAACACATATATTTTTAGATTTTGAAAATTCATTGGAGTGCGATTGTATTCGAGTCCACGATCTTGGGATTGAAAGAAAAGGTCTGGTAGTGACCCTTCTTTTCGATCCCAAGATCGTGGACCAGTACTCTTATTAATGACTCTGATAGCGAGAGACATCTTAGTTTACGGGCATTTATGAGCACAGTTGGTAGTAGCTCTGCCTTTTGCGCTGTAGGTTGAGGATTCGATTCCCTCCCAGGATAAACATTTGAGTAATTAACATAGGTGTTTGTTTTGTGTCTAGGTATGAAGTATTTTAACTAAGTATTTAAAATATGTATTCTATCAATCATCCGGTCACGAATACAAGGTATGCTCAGTTTGTGGCTAGATTGGTGTTGTGTGCAATGTCCACCAATACTTATTATATTTATTCGGATATTTCTTTTTTGTTGTTGAGCACACGAACACGAAGCTCAAAATACGAATAAATAAAATAAGCTTTGTTCAGTTTCAGTTTTTAAAAACAGAACAGAAAAGAAACAACACGGGCCAAGACTATAAGATCCACTTTCGTTGTTGTTCACGTCCGAAAGATCAAATTGTATGGATGACATTAGCTTGGGATGAGTCACTGAAGCGTGACAGCTCCTGTCACTGAAGCGTGACAGAAGCTGTCACTAAGGACTCAAGTGCACTAATTAAATACTCACTCATGTTATGGTTGTCTTTCTTCTGCCTATCCTTGGCAAGTGCGTGAATATCAGAGTCGTTGAGCATCCCGCAATCACCGGCCACAGAACTGGCGGCAGATGGCGGTCCCGACGAGGACAGAGGCCCCGCGCCGCTGTCGAGCGACAGTATATCATCTAGGAACTCATCAGCCTGAAATTAATAATGAAAATACTTGATAGACAATCCACACAACACTATCTAACCCCAAAATAAGCTATGGAAACCAGATAACTGATATAATACTTATATAACATAGACAATTATTTAGTACTATTCCGCCAATCTATTCCTAATGACTTAGACACGATGCAGACGCGTGGACCTCCCTCCCGCCCGCTATTAAAAAGCCATGCAAAGCGTTAGTAAAAAGATAGCGTACCCCATCCCCTGAATTCTACACGTGTTTCGCCTCTACGAGGCATCTTAAGGAAATCCTGAAGATGCCTCTGATGGATAATTTCTAATGGATTTGTAATGAATTTCCACAAAGTCACGCCTGAATCAGTTGTCAATATTATACTTATGATACTTTATAACACCCGGACACAGAACAAACACTAAGGCAGGGCGCAAACGTGGACACTTGTGTCATGTGTCAGATACAAGCTACCAATGAATATTTGATTTCAATAGAACCAGTATGAAATAATCCACTCCCTGCGCATACGTAAACATATTTTGAGTCCAGTTCCTTCCACTTAAAACATACTCAGAATCAGAATACTCACAACAGAATGTTAATTTACTGGTGCAGTTGTGTATTGTAGGTCTTGCCTGTACCCTTAAACGTTTACTCCTATTTTCTACTGCCCAAAACTGCTGTGTTCGTCCGGGTCTTACCTCCGAGTTGTTGGTCCCGACGGAGCAGAGTCCCGGGCTGAGGAGACTGGAGGAGGATGTTCGGTCAGGGGAGAGGGGCGCCCCTAGTTCAGGGGCAGACAGCGCAGGCGCACTGCGGTTTGTGACAGGCACCTGGAGGCAATACTCTCAAATTAAGCATGGCAAGTAACATTAGGTCTCCGATGTAAGCTTTAGTACTGTGCAACAAATTGGGACAAAAAGTCTTTGAGAGCAAACAACGCATCATGCTTCTGGTGCTGCAGGCTTACCATCAAGCCGGCCGTAAGCCTGTTTGCCACCTTATATATGTTTGGAGAAGCTTCTCCAAACCCTCTTCCATAACTTCCTCTTTTAATAGTTTACAGTGTCACGTACTAAGAGCCTACCATACCATCGACCATCTGTTAGCACCAGCCAATACTTTGGCCCAAGCGTGGGTAAAGCCTGGCTGTGGACGGCAGAAATGATGTTATGGTGATAGAACTGCTGAAAAAACAAGAGCAAGTAAGTGGTACTGACCTGCGTTTGAGGTTGAAAGGATTCACTGAGGTATTGTCGGACCTGGCTTTTCTGTTTCTGGATCACGTGATACCTGGTGGGGTTTTCCAGAACTGTTCGGACCTGGAAGCATTGAGGAATCACTTTTTAGATTTGAATAGTGCTGGTAGCATAGTGCAGCGTATATAGGTCTCATGCATGGTCGTGGTTTGGTTTTAGTAGTACTTTTTGGACCATGGGTATTTTTATATTTTATTTGTAATATTGGTGGACTGGACAAACCAGACAATACATCCCTGAACTAAGAACTTGTACTATGGGAACTAGATGATTGATAGAATATTTTATAATACAATATACATCAACTTCTTCATCGTGTTACTAGTTATTTCAAACCAGTGAAGTAAAGGATTAAAGCGCGTTTCAGACGCTCCTTTAGTGCACTTGGCACACGTCTATGAACTTTTTAGGTTTTATGTCGATTTCCTCACGTTATTTTCCTTCATCATTTGAGGATACTGGTATAATATACTACAATATACTTATAATACTATAAAACACGCAGATCAAACATCTATGTTCTTCATACAAATGTTGGTCCTGGAAGTGGAACCCACGACTTACTGTGTAGAAAGCACTCTTGGGGATCGCGTGCCGCGCGAGTTAGCAGGCTATTCAAAATAGGGCGGAAAATTGTGATGAAGCTGTGAATACGTGTATGTCTTAACTGAGCCAAAAACTTGAATACAATACTCTTTTCATCATTGGTACCAAGGTCAAGTTCAATAAACGAGAACTGACACGCTCCAACGTATTTGTATAATCGACAAATCGAAAATCGAAAATCGAAAAAGTCATAAACTTCTCATAGTTCCTGATATCCACAAGACCTAGGGGATGTTAGGGGAATTGAAACTGTGTTGGTTATTTATTCATCTGGTCATTCCTTTTACCTGAAGGACCTGTGGCGGTAGTTCGACGTGTGGCGTAATCCGTGGCACCTCCGCCGGCACTGACTTCTTCTTCTCTTCATTTTTTGACTGGCCTGCTTGTTGGGCCTGAAATCAACAAGATAAGTTTTATCCTCACCATCATTATGTGCAGTTATCCCAATGCTGGGCCTCTCTTCGTTTGTGCCATCTAATTCAGTCTTGCACCAATCAAACCCATGTTAGACCTGCGATTTTAACTACGTCGTGAACACGTCTTGTCGACGGACGACTTAAGTTCCTTCTACCTTCTCTAGGCTACCTCTCGGTTAGCACCTTCTTCTACCTATCATCTCCATGCCTAACCACGTGTCCTGCCCAATTCCACTTAAGTCCCAATATTCGCTTGTTAACTTCTTGAACTTTAGTCTGCTTGCGAATTACAATATTTTGTACTCGATCGAGAAGTTTTATGCCGAGTATGTCACGCTCCATGGCTCGTTCCGTTTTCTATCCGACTTCCTACTAATACACTAAACGCGAAGTTTTGTTTTGATGTTTGTTTGCAGCGTCATCACGCCGCGGCTAAACCGATTTGGAGTAAACTAGGTATAGATTTTGATTTGCACTTGGAATAACATATAGGCTAATTTTTATATACGTAGGTACCATACGGGTGCCGCGGGCAGAAAAAAGCTGTTATATAATAATTCAAATCATCAAAGGCCGACAAACTGACTGCGGGCTCCGGCATGGCTTAGCACCTTCTTGCAAAGCCATGAATTTAATTTTATCGAACCCTCTAAAACGTCTTCATATTATAAGTTAAGTGGAAATTGGTGTATTCGTATCCAGTATGCTGAAACATTCACTGGTTTACCTTATTAACGGTTTCATGTTGAATTTAGTTGAATGTTAACAAGCACGTAATATTCATAAAATATGGTGTAGGAGGTGAGTTTATTTGTTCAAACAATCAAAAACGATGTTTAGCCGGATCAGCATGCCAAGGTTTGTGTGCGCCTGTGCGGTTAGGATTATAATAATATTATAACTAAACAATAGATACTTAGATATAGTTTGCCTTCAAAAACTAAAAATACAACCGAGTTCTAGTATATAACAAAGTAGCTACTGTAAAACGTTGTAGAGTTCCCTTGACTGTCCTTCGTCTTCATCATCAGACCTCTAATGACAGTCACAACCCATCTAGGTGTAAAGTTCTCATCAATACAAATGAATCAAGCCCAAACACCAGGTAATTGCTGTAAATCGTTGAGGAGTTCCCTCGACTGTCTACGTCTCCGTCATCAGATCGATGCAGACCTTATTAAATAGAAGTGCTTTAAAATACTAAAATTAATTTTAAACTACTAAAACTAATGGAATATTAACAAACGCACTAGTCGCCACTACGATTTTCGAAGGTTTCCCTCTATTTCTCTAGGATGCCATCATCAGATCCTGGTTTCCTTATCATGGTACCACCATTAGGATATCTCCTTTCCAACAAAAAATATAATTATCAAAATCGGTTCAAAAACGACGAAGTTACACACATAGAGAAAAAATAATTATACGGTCGAATTAATAAACCTTTTTTTTTTGAAGTCGGTTAAAAATGAAGTGATATATTTGCACTATTGGTGATTTTTTCCTTCGCTCACTTATCATTTTCCTATCATCTTCTTGCTAAACAACTCCAATTTGAAGGCTACTTAAATGATGTTTCAGTAACTTCAGTAACACGTTTTCAGTTTCAGTAACACGGTGCGCTTCTATAATAAGCTTCCAGAAAATGCTACTAAACTACCTATTAAGAAAATTAAAGTATACATAAAAGGAGGTCTTTTGAAGAAAGCTTATTATAATATAAATGAATATATAAATGACGGCCTCATGTCGCTCTGCCGTCAGACAGTTAACCGATACACTTTAAATGTATAAACTCTCTTGTAAGTATTAGTATTTCGTAGTTAAGTTAGTTATAAGATGGATCATGTAAAAAAAAGCGCTAGGACCAGGACGAGTTTCTTGCCAGTTCTTCTCGGGCTTGGGTTAGGATGAATTGGCACCTAAATTCACCTAGTATGTAAGTCGTTTTAAAGTGATCCTTATGATTGTATTGAATAAAGTATCTTTTGTCTTGACTTTTTGACTTGACTTGACTTCCCTCATCAATTTTAAAAAGATAATGTGATCCCAAAATAAGTTGGTGTGTGAGTCTTCGGTATTCGAGCATACGAGTGTATCATTCATAAAATAAAATAGAAGTAAGTTACGTAAATGTCACCGTCAAAGAAACTGCAGCGCAAATATATAAGGAAAACCAAATTTTAGGGATTTTCCCGTTTGGAATTAAACCGATCTACCTAGTTACGTAGAAATGATAATGTACGCACAACTATAACCACAATAAACATGTACTGTACTCACTTGTAGAGACTCTCTGCGTAACTGCTCCTGTGCATGCTCTCGCATCAACTGCTGCTTCAGCTGCGTGCGAGAGGTGGGCGTCAGGGTTTTAAAGGTAGGCGGGCTGAAACAAAAGAAAAGTTAGTTAATAAACAGAATACAGTATGTCGGCACCAAAATAATACCGGTTTCACAGTTATGTTGATAAAAAAAATCCATTTCTGCGCTGATGGACAGGGAAGGGATCTGACAGGGAAGCATAACGCTGAGTCCAGTTCTTTTTTCTGCTGTAGCACACAGCACTGCTAGGTAGGTAGGTACGCAGAATAATTAAAAGCTTTTTATATGTCTTTTCTCCTTTTACTTTTAACTTGTTACTTTCTTTTTTATTAAATTGCATTAAAAATTAGGTAGCTGATAATTTAAAGCAAATAACAATTAAATTAAATAATAAATTAGAAATCAAACACATCAAAGTGTAATATATGTAATTAGAATTTTTATAGGTTAATAAGTTACCAATTGTTATCGTCTTGTATAAGTCTTGTATATATGTACTATGTATGGAATAAAATAAAGCTTTATTATTATTATTATATTATTATTACTTTCTTTTTACGTAATATTGTTTAGTCTTCTTTGTTATTATTGATGTGTATGTGTGCTTATTCAGAAAATAAACAAATGTCTATGTCTAAGGTTGTGGGTTCGACTCCCAGGACAAACATTTGTGCGATGAACATAACATATATGTTTGATATGTATATGCGAGTGTTTAAGTATGTGTGGTAATAACCGTTGGGAATAAAAGTTCCCGAAAGGCGACCAAGGACAGGAAAACGAAGCGCAGGATGACTCCCCACCCGATGGTCTGACGACATTGTAAAGATCGCGGGAAATCGGTGGGCTCAAAATAGTTCTTCCGGGAAATTTATGAGGCCTTTGTCCAGTAGTGGACTTTTAAGGGCTGATTTGATGATGATGATGATGATGAAGATGATGATGTGTTTAATTATAATAATAATAAAAATAATAATGCCGGACAATTCACACAACATCAGCTGGCCCCAAAGTAAGCAGAGCTTGTGTTATGGGTACCACATGACTGATATACTACTTATATACTTTTTTTTTTCATACAATTCATTCTAGCAATCGATTATCGTAGTACCTACTTTGCTGCGTATGAACTGATAGCCAGTAAATAAACTATATCAGGTTCCGGCGGAAGGTAGGGTTTCTAGCTACCGCTGCGCTACCAATGCTCTATCGTAACCTCACTGTATTGACAACTAATCTAGGCTAACGAGATCACGGAACCTCTGATGTTCGATACAAAGATCTCTCTCAAGATTTCAGTAGCTAACTTCAATGTTTAGATCCGTCATCAGTACTGTATTTCTTATGCATAGAAGCACTCAAAAACGTGTAGTGGCTACTTCTATGGTTACTGAACTTAACTTGACGACCTCTGTGACGCAGTGGACCAAGGCCCGACTGAGACGCAAAAGGTTGCGGGTTCGATTCCCGCCGCGGGACAGATGTTTGTATGATTTGCAAGTATTTGTCTCGGGTCTGGGTGTTACTATGTTTAATATGTATGTATTTACAAAATAAAGTATATAAGTAGTATATCAGTCATGTGGTACCCATAACACAAGCTCTGCTTACTTTGGGGCCAGGTGATGCTGTCTCAAAAGTCCGGGATTATTATTATTAACTGTCCTTTGACACCTGCAGTCACAACGTGACTTATCTTCAAGATATTGAAGTAATAACTTCTTATAGGATGGTAAACCACTTCGTTTCGTTACGGCGCCAGTCTGTTTGGCTTCCCTTTCTCTCACGCATACGGCAGCGGTAGGCAGGCTTCTCCTCTCTCACTCTTACCCATAGCGCTAGTTAGATTAGTTTAAGATTAGTTTAACATTGCGCTCTTAAATTATTTATTTTCTGGAGGATTCACTCTGTTGTGAATAATTGAAATAAAAGCTTTGTGTTCTTTGTGATTCGGGTAAAAAATATCCGCATAATTAATTTATATGAAAGAAACAATCCCTACTAATATTATGAATGCGATAGTAAGCCGCTGAAACGATTTTGATGAATTTGGGTATAGAGATAGATGGGACCTTGGAGAAGGACATAGGCTACTTTTTATGTAGGTATCACGCGCGCGAAGCCGCGGGCAGCACTTAGTTTTATATAAAATAACAAATGAGGAATGACAAGATACGACTTTGTGACTTCATACTATAGACAATATAAACACTCGAAACTGGCAAAATTTACATATGACACATGCCATTAACGAAGAAAAAAAAAAGATTCTAGAACTATATTTATGAAAAAAATAAAAATAATAAAAAATATCAAGCTAAGTCGAGTAAAAAAGCGGCACGGCCGTACATCCTTTTCTCGAAACATTTCAGGCCATTTTCGAGCCCCTATAACTTGTGAATAAACCTAGAAACCTGAATTTACCGAATCAGTAACCAAGCAGGCATTGTATAAACACGGTATATATCAAATTACATTCAATTTGAACCATTAGTTTAAGAATTATAACTAGTCAAAAAGTCTTAATTTTGACACTTTTCACAGAGTTTTTATGATTGGTTAGTAACACTGACTGACTCACTGATCAATTAGTAGATATCGATACAAATAGTGTTTAGTGTATAAATAAAGAAAAAGCTAAAATATTTTGCTATTTGGGTCAAATTTTCTAGATACACCAACTGCATAAATAACTTTGTAATCCCATATAAATATATAGGATTACAAAGTTACATTTGCAGTGAATGAATCAGTGTACCTGTATATGTATAATATAATAGGTGTAGATGGAGTACTTACCTAGATATAATTATGTTTTTTGTAACTTGTATAATTACGTTTTAAAAACTAAAAAGAAACCGACTTCATTGAATTAAATTTGAGCCTATAATACATTTTTAGTGGAAAGTAGATGTATTTTGTATATTATAATATGGGTAGGCCAAATAAACGCAACGCTCCAATGAGACAGCGAGGTATCGAAGTACATGAAAACATCATCGATGTATACAATTTTTAGATTTTCGTTGATTTTTCAGCTCGACCGATTATGATAAAATTTATATGGGACCACCTGTGAAGTGCACCCTTTCAAACAAAAAAAGAATTTTCCAAATCGGTTCAGCCGTTTTCGAGTAATCAGTGAACATACATAAAAAAAAAAGATTCCGACGAATTGAGAACCTCCTCCTTTTTGATAAAGTCGGTTAAAAATGACTAAACAACGGAATGAAAAAGCAAGAAAGGGTTTGTCTAATGAAAAATTTACAGTATTGTTGTGGAAAGTGAAGAGTCACTTACACAGCGTAATTTACCGGCAGCCAATGTAGTTGAAGTTTCATTGGTGTTGGTTTTTAACCAGGCCGCATTTTTTCCATGGATTTTTTTTAATCTCTCCCGTGATGTTAAAATGTCTCGACTTTTAAACCATGTTAGGTTTTAGGCGGCCTATTAACAGAGTTGGCTGACCCATACAACAGTAGGCCACCTTTAAAGATAAGAAGGCTGCTAAACGATATTATGATCGTGTGTCAGCGTGCGTAACGCGTTATCGGCTTTATTAACGGTCAAGGCTTACTTGTCGCCACCACTTATTATAGTGAGTTAAGACATAACAAGTATATATAAACATCTAACCGCCCGAGGCACCGAATCCTTTCACCACACTGGTTAAAAAACTAGTGACATGATAAAAGAAGTCTAGATACATTACGGCTAATATTAATTCTTCTTTCCCGCAGGGAAAAATAGATAGTTAGAAAACTCTTTATTGCTATACCAAATATTTTACAAGAAAAAGCAATACAATGGGCGGCCTTATCGCTAACAGCGATCTCTGCCAGGAAACCTTTGGATGGATTGGACTATAAATAAACAGAGAAGGGGCATGTTGCTTTAGTGTTTATATAATACTGATATAAATAAATACATACACAATAGGTATAATAATAAACAGATAAAATTATAGCAAAAAAGTGGGTATCATATAAGATACCAACAATACTGAAATAATTAGGTATAACAGCACGTTACCACCAGGACACGAACTGTCATGGCCTGTATGGAAGTTGCTTAATCGACTTTGCACTCAGGTTGGCCGCTGTGAATTTAACATATGTGAATATGGATTTAGGGACCCCAGCTTGGCGCATTGCGACTGTGGTGCTCCAACACAATCTATGGCGCCTCTACTCGTGTGCCCTCTCTGTCCAAATAATTGCACAAGGGACCCCATCGCGGCCACAGTGAGTGCGATTGAGATCGCCACCTACTACTCTATAACCATATAACGACTGAAGCATCGACACGAAAAGAACTTCTAAAACTATTATGGTTTTGAACATAATTTTCACTCAAAACGGAATATTTACCATATATGAGTCATATATGAGTCAGTTTATCTCGTGATCATGGCGCCGAAATATCGGGAAGCAGAAAAACTTAAGTAAAATGGTAAATATCCCGTTACGAGTGAAAATTACGCTATAACTAAGATTCAGAGAAAGCTTACTCTAAGCTCACGTTTCTTTATGTCAAAATGAGCGGAATTTTAATTCATGCACTGAAGAGTACGCTAGTTTTGTCTTTGGAACTTTCTCTATGGTCATTTGTCTACGAGTATGTGTTCAAATCTGCTAAAATTGTTACCACAATAAGAAGAACGTTACTTGGGGGTAGGTGGGGTTGTATTTGTATTTATTGTCTTGGGGTCTGTTTGTTTGTATGTATAATGTGTAAAAATTAAAGTATATGACGACCTCATTGGTGCCGTGGGCCCAAGGCTACGACGCAGAGGGCAGAGCGTTCGATTGCTGTCGCGTAACAAATGTTTGTATGATCTGCAAGTATTTGTCTCGGGTCTAGGTGTTTCTATGTATAATATGTATGTATTTACAAAAAAATATATATAAGTAGTATATCAATCATGTGGTAACTATAACACAAGCTCTGCTAACTTTGGGGCCAGATGACGCTGTGTAAAATGTTCGGGATTATTTATGTATTTTTTTATTTATTTATTTATATAAGTAGCATATCAGTCGAGGTACCCATAACACAAGCTCTGCTTACTCTGGGGCTAGATGGTGCTGTGTGAAATGTCAGGCATTATTTATATGTATTTAATTATGCAACATTTTTAAATGCCAGTTCTAAAATAAGTTTAAAATTGAATTTGATTTCTATATTGAATTGATTTTCCAAAGAATGTTTCGCCATTTAAATCAACAACTCCTTACATTATGACTAAAATGCGCTAATACACGTCAATGTGGTACATTTACGAAATGTCATTTAAAACTGTTACTCCAATTTGGACTTTGGTGTAAAAAAAAAAGTCGTATATAAGAATCTTTTATTTTGTGAAACAAAAGTAATAAAGTCTAGCGACTTCGTTCGAATCATTTTTTTTTTCACAAAAACTTTGGCCCCTATTGGATTAACTTCTGAGTTGAATTTATAGAATTAATTTCTTATGTACTATTAAGAAAACCTTCTAAATTTGAAGTCTCTACTACCAAAAGTTTTGGTTATGCGTTGTCTATGTCAGTGAGACATGTTGGATAATTGACCCAAATAGTCTATGAGCTTTTAACTTTTATAGGCATGTTAACTTGTTTTACGATAATTAATATCGTTTCTTATCTAGGTATCATAAAATTACATACCGAATGTAGACCTTATTACATTAAAAACAGAGACGCATTTAGGTATAGGTTAAGGGACCTGACAAGCAGAGACTCAAATCCAAAACAAATTAAACTCAGCCCTAAATAATTTGGAATAATATATAATAGTGCATGTTTAAACAAATAAAGGTACAATTTCCGCAAAACGCTTCCCTACCAGTGTCTTAAAGTATAAATAAACTTGTTTTTTATCATAGATAGACTACGTTTGACCCTATCTCGCCATCTCGAATGTCTAGAAGACACCTATTCACTCTTGACTTGGAGAGACCCAGTTTTCAGGAAAGACAGACGACGGCAAAGTATTCCAATCCTTGTCTGTACGCATTATGTGATGTGTTTGCGGACGGATGGAAGGTGATTCTATCTGAATGTCTGAGATTCTGTGAGAAGTATGTTTGAGTGTGTAGATAGATGCTTACCTTACAACCAGTTAATATTTGTATTTGTATTTTCATTTAAGGTTTCTAGTATTGTTCTTTTTTAATTAGTGTTATTGACATGTTCGTGCTAATTTATAGATTAATAAATAAAATGAATAAAAATTATAACTATAGTAAGGGTAGTAGACTTACAAGGTATGGATGGTATAGTCCAATTGTAAAATTAGTTCAATTCAATTATGCTTTAATGCAAGTATAAATACTGGTACATAAGTATAATTTCCGCGGCTCGGTAAGCCCCTATAGGGACGAGTATTAAGCAACCATATTTTCCATAATAAAATAAGAATAGAATAGAATAAATTTAGAATTGAACAAATAATCATAATTTTGTTTTTTTATGCAAATAAGGGCATTCTGCGAAGTATGTCGACGTGTTGACAGGCTTGGCAGGATTTGTTGTATGCTAATGATGACTTGGAAGCAGGGTAATAAACCCATGGATGCCGCGACCTGACCTCACGATGTGTTTCGTAAATTAATATCGTATTTAGAACGCGTACACACGAAATCGCAAGTCAGCTGCAGAATAGCAATCGTTCGCGAATTCAAAAACGAATGCCATGGTTTGCCATGGACATGCAAAATTCTAGGAGAATTTTGAGGTTGTAAAAAAAATCAAAATAATAAAACATGATTTGGATAATAATAAACAAATAAAATAATCGTTTATTGTCTTAGATAGGTACAAAATTGGTAAATATTTTAAGTTGATAAAAAAATTAAAATTTAAAATGAAAAAATATTTTATTTCAGAATTTATATGATAGCATATACAATGTTTAAATACTCTGATGCTGCTCATCAAGCCTGTATCGTGAAGACCAAAGACGATTTACTTAAATAAATTGACAATAACCTCATTCAGCAGTAAAAGTAAGAACAATAGACAAATATTAAGGTAATCGCTATCGCTATAAATCGCTAGGCTTGTAAGGTCGATGGTGAACAAATCCAATGGGGAACCAATGTTTGGTGCTATTATAATGTACATCGCATGAACTTTTCTCGTTTGCCAAGACGAGCTAAAAGACCTGTCGGCCGACCAATGTCGCGTTTTAAAGACAGCGTGAAACGCGACATGGCAGAGTTTAAGATCGACCATTCTAAGTGGGAGAGCGAGGCTAAGGATCGTGACACCTGGAGGAAAATCGTAGCTAACGGTGTTGTTGCACACGATAACGCCTGGCTCGACCATTTAGCGCATAAACGGGCTAAACGTCATCAACGCGCCGCAAATCCTGTAACATCGATAGGGTCTTTTATTTGTAGTAAATGTGTTCTTGGCTGCCACTCTCGCATAGGCCTCTTTAGTCATGAGCGAAGGTGCTCAATTACAAATAACTGTTCTGTAACTTGACTGACGCCACCTAAATCATCTTCAACGGATGTACAAAGGCCAATGATGATGATGTAAGGTCGATGCAAATTCGGCATCTGCAATGAACAGATACATAGTACATAGGTATACCTACCTACACAGCGCTTTTTTTTTTTCAATTTGCCCCGCTGCTCGGATAGTTCTTTACTGAGAGTTATGAACAAGCGGAAATACTAATTTCAAATGATTTTAAAAGGCGAGGTTTTTGTTGCTCTACAAAAAACAAGGCTATAAACAAAGCTTTACAAAATTCGAGTTATAATCAGAATTGAAGCCAAAATGAGTCAAACTGTTTTATATGCAGTAATAGATTTGAAACATTATTATATTTATCTAATAAGTAGACCCAACATTGAGCCAATAGGTATATTAAATGAACAGTGACTACGCAAGGCCAGCAAAATGGTTTTAGCCGTATTAGCTTGCATTACCGTTATACCATTACACTATTATAGATAAAATATGGTTATGTCACGGTGGGAAAGATGGTTCTCCACATAATGGTTATAAAACGGACATAAACAAATAATTTATGACAGAGGTCACAGCCACACACAGCACAAGAAATCACGACAAAAACGCATGACTTTAAGCTTTACGCATTTAAATAAAATATATATAAAATTTATAAAAATATTATATATATATATATTTATATATATATAATATTTTTATAATAATTGCTGGACAATTCACACAATACTCTTCTTAATTTTGAAGATTCTCTAGATGAATCGAAACAGTGGCGGTGCCTCCATCGACAAAATAATACGTGAGTAAACACCGTGTATTAAAAATGTACTAGATGACTGTTAATATATTGTATATATTTGTGAATACATACGTATGCTACTTAAAATCTTTGTCACATATACTAGGATTATATACTTATATTATATTCGTACGTATTATTTATTCATGGTTATGTATTTTGATAAAATTACGAAGATTACGAAACGTCCGCGATTTCTTGTCTTATCTATTACGTGCAATTTTGATTTATAGTTCATACGAGTTTTCCCACGAATTTTAGTGTTGGACGATTAAAACTAAATTGTTTTATTAATGTTTAATGATACTTCAAGCTAAATTGATGGGAAGCCCTAACGAGCTCATCATTTGTAATCTAATAATAGCATTTTACGATGTTTAGGAAGTTTTTTATTTCCTCTCGGTAACTGTCGAACAATTTCCTTGGAAATTCAAGAAACTCTCTCTCACCGCCTTTATAGTTGGTGCAATTGCTTGCCTCTGTAACGTTAATACATAACGTAAGTGGGCCTTTCAATGGTCAATCCTGAAATTTTCTGTTACTGTTCTGACCAATTACATACATACTGGATGCAAATAACAACCAGTCTAAAGTCATCGCGTGCAGTTCCCACTGACGTCACACGTCACGTGTCCATTACGCTAATGACGGGAAGCAGTACCTTCCGCATGAGATGACAGTCCACCATTATTAGTGACCGCCATCGGATGGGTGATAGATTAGCGTGTGAATTCGCAAATACTGACACAATCCACTTTGATTTCTGGTCCTCCGGTATTTGTTAGAATAATATCGTAAGAGAATCCTTGAATGATAACGACTTAGTAATTCGGTATTCCCTAGAACGCCCACGATGGAGTCACTAAATAATTCACCGTCAGCGGTTGTATATTAGGTTGACCTAAAGAACCAAGTAGGTCAACCTAATATACAAACCAACCTATCAAAATAGTACTGGCTCACAAAAACTATCATTTCACCTTGGAGATGGCTACCAAAAAAGTCACCATATCAAAAAATATATTATTAGAACATCATTTCGGAATCCAATTCCATTACACGGAAGTGGCAACTCTGACAACTGCTCATCCATGTAATAGTAGCAGGCCACTCTCTAACGATTAGCAACGTCCTTGGCAAAAGGAACACTGTCATTTTCCATCTGCTGAAGGTCGTCGGCCGTTGGTGCAAGTTATCGGTTGAAAGTCGCATTGATATTGCCATCAGCTTGATGTTGGATAACATCATTATTGTCGGTGAATGATGCACCATTGTCATTATCATCCGAAATATTTCGATTATGCTCATCGCCTTTGGGATAATTATTTGTCTCTGATCTATGACGCAAAGAATCACATAATAATGTATCACAGGTATAGTTCACCGTAGCCGATGTCAAGACCCCAACAGTATAGGACGTCAAGCAATTCTAAGTCTTCAGCCTTATAATGACCTGGATCTGCAAGATGGTTCGTAGCCATATTAAGTGGCCATTTCCGAGATATTCGAGTCATCGTAGAAATTTGTTTTGATGCTAAATCAGGACCAAATCTCGCCACGTGTGTTGTGTCTTCTAAATTAGTTGGCACTGCTTCAAGCTTTCATAACTATAGCTACTTCCGTCAGACTCTTCCGAGATATCTAAGTATGTAAATTTACACGTTTAACGCACTCGACTTTATTCGTGTGGGATTACATAATCATTACTTCTAGGGGGTTGAATTTCAGAACGTAATCTGAGAGTAGAACCGTGGATCCTGGACCGTTGTTTTTGAAAGTCAGTCAGTAACGTACGTAGGTACGACAGAACCTCTTCCATTGTTTCGATATATCTTATAAAGATTAACACTAATTCAAAAAGCCTATAATATTTAGAGAATTATATAAGTGTCAACGTCTAAAGTTGAATCATAAACTTCCCTGTCTTGTTGCTAAGCATCTTAGCTACTTACGTCATCACGAAATTGTAACATAACCCTTATGAATTAAGTATATCAACTAGCTCTTGGCTACTTTTGACAATGACACGAACAAAGTACATTGAACAAAGTGTCGTATACCAAAAGCGTAGAGTTTAAGGTTGCTTGGTCATGATTAATTTGAAGGTTTAAAAGGTCGCATTCCGCTCATTGTTTGGACCACAGTTTAATCAACAGGTCAATTAGATATAACCTTATCTCTGGGAACGATAATATTATGCTATACCACTACAATACCGGTATTAGAACTATTATTTTATCCAAAACAGTCATTGTCCTTTTAACATAAAAACAATCTATACAGAAAAACCTTGGTCGGTAGTTCTTCTTCTTATCATGCAATTAGTTATTTATACTGAAGTTCTTTGGGCACATAACCTGAAATGAAGACTCAATGGATCGTCTTGTAGTCCAATGCATAATGGAGGGCAAGAGATGTCGTGGCCGCTCTCCGACCAGATGGGGAGATCTGATAAAATCTCTCACCAAATCCACGAGGACCGACTGCTAGCTTTGTGAACTTGGCACCCGACATTGAAAAATCAAACTTTTTTTTATTGATTTTTGTAGATTTAGGTAAGTAGTTAATTGTAGTAAATTTTTTTTTGTTTGTAGTTGCTCTAAAAAAAATTTTTAGGACTTTGAAAAAATCTGGGCACCCGACTTTGAAAATTCAAACTTTTTTTTATTGATTCTTATAGATTTAAGTAAGTAGTTAATTGTAGTAAAATTGTTTTTGTTTGTAGTTGCTCTAAAGAAAATTTTTAGGACTTAGTAAAAATTGTCGTCTCCCGGTTTTTTCGAAACTCAAAATTAACTGTTGATTCTTGAACATGATCGTGTGTAGGTGATTGTAGTGACATAACATATCGATATCAGTATAAAAAAAACAAAAATACCGCTCCTACAAAATATATTACTACAAACTAAATAAACGCTACTACAAACAAAAATAAGCCACTGGAAACGAAATGGACGCTACTACAAACGAAAAGAAGTTACTACAAATGAAATGGACGCTACTACAAACTGAAAATATGTTGCTACAAACGAAATGGACGCTACTACAAACAAAATGGACGGTACAACAAACGAAAATAACTTACTACAAACGAAATTAACGCTACTACAAACGAAAATAAGTCAGTACCAACGAAATAAACGCTACTACAAACGAAAATAGGACACTACAAACGAAATGGACGCTGCTACAAACGAAAATAAGTCACTACAAACGAAATAAACGCTACTACAAACGAAAATAAGTCACTACAAACGAAATAGACGCTACTACAAACGAAAACAAGTTACTACAAACGAAATGGACGCTACTACAAACGACAAGAAGTTACTACAAATGAAATGGACGCTACTACAAATGAAAAGAAGTTACTACAAACGAAATGGACGCTACTACAAACAAAAAGAAGTTACTACAAATGAAATGGACGCTACTACAAACGATAAGAAGTTACTACAAATGAAATAGACGCTACTACAAACGAAATGGACGCTACTACAAACGAAAATAAGTCACTACAAACGAAATAAACGCCACTACAAACGAAATAGACGCTACTACAAACGAAAATATGTCACTACAAACGAAATGGACACTACTACAAACGAAAAAAAGTTACTACAAACGAAATAAACGCTACTACAAACGAAAATATGTCACTACTAACAAAATAAACGCTACTACAAACGAAAGTAAGTTACTACAAACGAAATAAACGCTACTACAAACGAAAATAAGTCACCACAAACGAAATGGACGCTACTACAAACGAAAAAAAGTTACTACAAACGAAATAAACGCTACTACAAACGAAAATAAGTCAGTACCAACGAAATAAACGCTACTACAAACGAAAATAAGTCACAACAAACGAAATGGACGCTACTACAAACAAAAATAAGTCACTACAAACGAAATAAACGGTACTACAAACGAAAATAAGTCACTACAAACGAAATAAACGCTACTACAAACGAAAATATGTCACTACAAACGAAATGGACACTACTACAAACGAAAAAAAGTTACTACAAACGAAATAAACGCTACTACAAACGAAAATATGTCACTACTAACAAAATAAACGCTACTACAAACGAAAATAAGTCACTACCAACGAAATAAACGCTACTACAAACGAAAATAAGTCACTACAAACGAAATGGACGCTACTACAAACGAAAATAAGTCACTACAAACGAAATAAACGCCACTACAAACGAAATAGACGCTACTACAAACGAAAACAAGTTACTACAAACGAAATGGACGCTACTACAAACAAAAAGAAGTTACTACAAATGAAATGGACGCTACTACAAACGAAAAGAAGTTACAACAAACAAAATGGACGCTACCACCAACGCAATGGGGTGACCTACAAACGAAAGTATGTCACTACAAACGAAATGGACGCTACTACAAACGAAATGGACGCTACTACAAGCGAAAATAAGTTACAACAAACAAAATGGACGCTACTACAAACAAAATTAAGCTACCACCAACGCAATGGGGTGACCTACAAACGAAAGTATGTCACTACAAACGAAATAAACGCTGCTAGCGTTTATTTCGTTTGTAGTGACTTATTTTCGTTTGTAGTACCGTTTATTTTGTTTGTAGTGACTTATTTTCGTTTGTAGTAGCGTCCATTTCGTTTGTAGTGACTTATTTTCGTTTGTAGTAGCGTTTATTTCGTTGGTACTGGCTTATTTTCGTTTGTAGTAGCGTTTATTTCGTTTGTAGTAACTTTTTTTCGTTTGTAGTAGCGTCCATTTCGTTTGTAGTAACTTACTTTTGTTTGTAGTAGCGTTAATTTCGTTTGTAGTAAGTTATTTTCGTTTGTTGTACCGTCCATTTTGTTTGTAGTATCGTCCATTTCGTTTGTAGTAGCGTCCATTTCATTTGTAGTAACTTCTTTTCGTTTGTAGTAGCGTTTATTTCGTTTAATGTAACTTGTTTTCGTTTATAGTAGCGGCCATTTCGTTTGTAGTGACTTATTTTCGTTTGTAGTAGCGTTTATTTCGTTTGTAGTAACTTACTTTCGTTTGTAGTAGCGTTAATTTCGTTTGTAGTGACTTATTTTTGTTTGTAGTAGCGTTAGTTTTGTTTGTAGTAACTTACTTTTGTTTGTAGTAGCGTTAATTTCGTTTGTAGTAACTTACATTCGTTTGTAGTAGCGTCCATTTCGTTTGTAGTGACTTATTTTTGTTGGTAGTAGCGTTTTTTTCGTTTATACTAACTTACTTTCGTTTGTAGTAGTGTCCATTTCGTTTGTAGTAACATATTTTCGTTTGTAGTAGCGTTTATTCCGTTTGTAGTGACTTATTTTCGTTTGTAGTAGCGTCCATTTCGTTTGTAGTGACTTATTTTCGTTTGTAGTAGCGTTTATTTCGTTGGTAGTGACTTATTTTCGTTTGTAGTAGCGTTTATTTTGTTAGTAGTGACATATTTTCGTTTGTAGTAGCGTTTATTTCGTTTGTAGTAACTTTTTTTCGTTTGTAGTAGTGTCCATTTCGTTTGTAGTGACATATTTTCGTTTGTAGTAGCGTTTATTTCGTTTGTAGTGACTTATTTTCGTTTGTAGTACCGTTTATTTCGTTTGTAGTGACTTATTTTTGTTTGTAGTAGCGTTTATTTCGTTGGTACTGACTTATTTTCGTTTGTAGTAGCGTTTATTTCGTTTGTAGTAACTTTTTTTCGTTTGTAGTAGCGTCCATTTCGTTTGTGGTGACTTATTTTCGTTTGTAGTAGCGTTTATTTCGTTTGTAGTAACTTACTTTCGTTTGTAGTAGCGTTTATTTTGTTAGTAGTGACATATTTTCGTTTGTAGTAGCGTTTATTTCGTTTGTAGTAACTTTTTTTCGTTTGTAGTAGTGTCCATTTCGTTTGTAGTGACATATTTTCGTTTGTAGTAGCGTATATTTCGTTTGTAGTGGCGTTTATTTCGTTTGTAGTGACTTATTTTCGTTTGTAGTAGCGTCCATTTCGTTTGTAGTAGCGTCTATTTCATTTGTAGTAACTTCTTATCGTTTGTAGTAGCGTCCATTTCATTTGTAGTAACTTCTTTTCGTTTGTAGTAGCGTCCATTTCGTTTGTAGTAACTTCTTTTCATTTGTAGTAGCGTCCATTTCATTTGTAGTAACTTCTTGTCGTTTGTAGTAGCGTCCATTTCGTTTGTAGTAACTTGTTTTCGTTTGTAGTAGCGTCTATTTCGTTTGTAGTGACTTATTTTCGTTTGTAGTAGCGTTTATTTCGTTTGTAGTGACTTATTTTCGTTTGTAGTAGCGTCCATTTCGTTTGTAGTGTCTTATTTTCGTTTGTAGTAGCGTTTATTTCGTTGGTACTGACTTATTTTCGTTTGTAGTAGCGTTAATTTCGTTTGTAGTAAGTTATTTTCGTTTGTTGTACCGTCCATTTTGTTTGTAGTAGCGTCCATTTCGTTTGTAGTAACATATTTTCAGTTTGTAGTAGCGTCCATTTCATTTGTAGTAACTTCTTTTCGTTTGTAGTAGCGTCCATTTCGTTTGCAGTGGCTTATTTTTGTTTGTAGTAGCGTTTATTTAGTTTGTAGTAATATATTTTGTAGGAGCGGTATTTTTGTTTTTTTTATACTTATATCGATATGTTATGTCACTACAATCACCTACACACGATCATGTTCAAGAATCAACAGTTAATTTTGAGTTTCGAAAAAACCGGGAGACGACAATTTTTACTAAGTCCTAAAAATTTTCTTTAGAGCAACTACAAACAAAAACAATTTTACTACAATTAACTACTTACTTAAATCTATAAGAATCAATAAAAAAAAGTTTGAATTTTCAAAGTCGGGTGCCCAGATTTTTTCAAAGTCCTAAAAATTTTTTTTAGAGCAACTACAAACAAAAAAAAATTTACTACAATTAACTACTTACCTAAATCTACAAAAATCAATAAAAAAAAGTTTGATTTTTCAATGTCGGGTGCCAAGTTCACAAAGCTCCGACTGCTCCCACAACGCCTCCAATAGAGCCGGATGGAGACGCATAGCAAGAGCCGCCATTCATCAGGACTCACTAATAACCACGACCACTCTACCAAGAGTGCCCGACTGAGAAGGAGAAGGGAGAGTGTGAGTGGAGAGTTATTTCGAAATATTTAGATTGTAAAACAGTAGACCGATACTTAAGTTACCCACGAATTTTAAATGCCTTTTTAAAAATGTATTCTGAGCATTTGAAATTGCTCTATTCTTATTAGTGTAAAAATCAAAATGGTCGTAAGAAGAGTCCCATAACTACCTAAATATTTAGAAGGTGGTAGTAGGATGTAGACTAAAAAGAGGAAGATGGTTGTAGGGATATTAAGCACTATTCATAAACGAATATAATTATAAAAGTCTAGCTGTTGCTCGCGATTTCGTCCGCATTGAAAGGAATTGTAGCTTAAATCCTTCCCCAGGTTGCAATTGATCTCCTTGCCAAATTTTATTGATGTGTTTCAATCCAAACACACCCACCACCCATTAAAGTTTCCATACAAACATTCACACCCAATTTTACTCCTTTATAAGAGTTATTTTGAAAAATCCTAAAACACGTGTCCATTTATTTTTAACTTTAAGTATCCAAACCAAGTTTCTAAGAAATCACACCACCCGTTAAAAAGTCTCCATACAAACTTTGACACCCTATTTTACCCCTTTGTTAGGGTTATTTAAAAAAAACCCTGAAACACGTGTCCATTTATTTTGCATTTTTATATTCACATTAAGTTTCAAGCAAATCGCACCACGCGTTAAAAAGTTTCATACATTCGTTTTCACCCCTTTTCACCCTCTTAGGGGCATTTCAAAAAATCTCGCCTTAGTGGGTGTTTTTGCTGTATAAGGAAGCTACCTTCCATATTTCAGCTTTCTAGCTTCAGCGGTTTCGGCTCGGCGATGATGAATCAGTCAGTCAGGTTAAGCTCTTTTATAGGTACAGATAAAGTATTCGAATTAAATTTATAACCAGATAAGTATGTCTCTCGGTAGACTCTGCAGGTAGATGAAACAATTATACTCGCAATATAAGACAATAATCTCAAACTCAATAATTTTTACAAGAATACAACCGATAAAGAGGCCGATTATACAACGGAATACTACAGTCAAATCTCAATGGAGAACTCATGAATGAACCGAGTACTATTCTATGCAAATCCATTATCGCAACGTAAAATCGACTTAATTGCATAATGTAATAGGTGTAAAATCGTTCGCATCCGGCGTCACTAACAAGTTGCGAGACTGGCAAGGTTTTTAATTGATTTTTTTTATAATTCTAGCTTGGGTCGAGGATGGAAAGAACCTTCTGTAGAAACTTGGTTTTTGCACAGTTCTGACCTTGATGACTGAGGCCAGAGTTTAGCTATACAATAGGGGTGCTTCAGACGTTAACGCGTAATATAGTGCTTATACAATAATATTGAGATATATCGTAACAGTTGGCCAAGCATGGCTTGAATTACAAGGTACAAGCTCTAAGTAGAGCTGACATTGTTAAAGCACTTAGGTGCTGACACGTTATCAGTTTGTTACACGTAACTGACCAGTTCTCTGACCTGACGATTTCTTCACGTTGCTTTCCCTCACAGTTTGAAAGCACGCATAAATATAAATGTTAATAAAACGTCCTATTAGTGGCAATAATAGTAGATTGTTGCACCGAGCGCAAAGTGAGTTATTAATGCACGAGTGTTATGTTGGTGCCCGAGCGCAAGCGAGGGCACTGAATTAACACGAGTGCATTAAATTACTCTATTTAGCAAGGTGCGTAATTTACATTTCTTTCAACTACTTACCAATCTACCTACTGTGATAAAATATAGCTACTCAAACTAAAAATATGAAGAATCAAAGTTTTACAATGGTACAAAATGCGCGCCATTTGTTTTTTTTCTACCAAGTCGGTTTTATTTAGCTGATTTTTATTATCAGCCAGTATCTTTTTGATCGAATGCAAACATTTTATATTAAACTTAATGGAGATATTAAACCTCTGTTGTAAATTTATATCTAAAATAAAAAGTAAAAAACAGTGCAATAATGAGATTTCATATAACATTACTGCACTGTTTTGGTTCAAAGCAAAAAATACGTCCTTTGTGATCGGTTTTGTAGTGATTAATCATAACATTACTACGTAGTTGAAAGAAAAATAAATAGGCTAAGCATAGCGACGTTCCTTGTATGGGATCTGTTATGCAATACTCAGTACTGTGGATTGATTTATTAATAGCTTGGAAAAATCTGTTGATTTATATTGCTTTAAAATAATAGAATTATTAAGAAAAATCAGTAAATTTTGTTATGAAGTAAATAAAAAATCAGCTTACGAAAAAGCAAAATAGACCATAGAGATTTTAAATTTTTAATGAGTGATTGCAAGTCCATGAAGAGCTTATTATACAAAAACGTAAATGATGAATAAAATGAATTAAATATACGGATGAATTAAATTATATTTTATATAAAACACCCGGCAACCGAATCGAATCGAACCCAGAACCTACAGCGCAAAAGGTAGAGATACTACCGACTAATCTGAGAGGCAAGTAAACAGTGAAATTAAAGAGTTAATACCTGAAACCTGAAAAAAAGACTACCAATTAGAAAAAAATAAAAACAACTTAAAAACGAATACTCACTCTTTCTTATTGTTGACTACAATGACTAGTTTAACTTTCCGAGGGCCCTTGGTCATTTTGCAAATCTCCTTGCTGTTTTCCGCCGGGCCCTGGGTCAGAATTTTTAATAGAGGAATGTTTCCGTATTTCACACACTTTGCCGCAAGCGGCGGCCCTTCGTCACCTCACTGGCAATGACATTTCACTAACTGAATCCACTGCTCGGAACACTCATGATAACACTTGTCACTCACAAATACTCACAATCACTGATATCTCAAGCACGTCCTAGAAGATTGGATAATGGTGTCATAAACCGAGTCGATTTAGTTGTTAGTTGGATAGTAAAATTTTTTGAAGATTAAGATTAAATTAATGATGCAGCCTGTGACGTGGGTAAAGTTAGTAAATAGAGATACTACGATTATTTTTTTACGTAATTGTGAAAATTCCGATAACTAATTATAATAAAAACACGGAGCAAAGTGCAGAAATAGGAAGCTCAAATGATGTAACAGATAAATTACGTAATTCAAAAGAAAATATGGGTAACGTTCCTAACTAGCTGACAGTTGTTATCAAAATGGCACGAAGTTAGACGAGGAATTACATCGGACCGTCAAGATTTGAGATGATGAATGATGATAATGATGATGCATTACATGTTCCTGATTGTGGGAGTGATAACAGCATGACTAAGGCCGCAGCCGTAAAGGAACGCGAAGGGCGAAGCGACAATACAAACTTTACTTATGTTGTTACGAATATATAATGTTTAAAGGAGTTTGTTATAAACGCTGTCGCGTACGACCCAGTTCGACCGCAGCCTCATAAATGAAATATTAACTGTTAGACGTCATGAATTTAGTTGGATTTTTCTACAATACGTAACAGCATAATTTGTTTGATCAACGTCTGTTTGTTTATATTTTTTCATGTTTTAATTATCAGGATCAACACGAATCCTTTATCATTTATGTATTTTTTTTAATTCTGACACCATAATGTTTCAAAGAAACTATTTAAGACTACTTGCTTAATTACAAAAACTGTTTTAAAAATCTGGACTACTGTTAAGCACAAGAAACCTTCGAATCTGTTTACAAGACGTCCCTTTCGCGTCTGTCTGTCTGTATATCCACTAACTCCTCCACACACCGGATTTTGATGCGATTTTCACCATCAGTTAGAACATTTTTACCTGAAGATTTATATACACGTGTGAAGCCGAGACGAGGCTAGCTTACAATATTTTATAGTTTTTTATATTTGCGACTTTTCTGAATTTAGAAAACATCGGTAGATTTTAGTAGGTCTTTAACCTATTCAGCTTCTTTGGTGAAATTATCAAATGTTTCGGCAGCCGTGTCGTATCGCGCTTGTTTAAATTTCAATTGAAGTATTTAGCTATGGCGGTATTGTGGCGGTAGCTCTGAAAAGAGCCAAGTTAGTAGAGTGTAAAAAATAAAAGATTCAATGTGTCGATAGAATTCAATTTTGCTGGTAAAGGTTCCTTTAATTCACGCTATCAACTAAGTAGAATCTGGATTATGATATGCAATCTGTTTTCGATTAGGATATTGCAGCTACAGATTTTTCCTGACAGTAGGTAAGTCTTGTATTTACATAAGTAGAAGATAGTATTATGTATTTAGTATGTTACAACGGATATAACCACCATTATTATGAATTTATCCCAAAATATTTTTATTATTTTTAGATAAAAAGATATTTTCATTGCATTTTTAACAAAAAAAAAAAACCCTGTCTGATTTTTCATTATCTATGAAATCATAACTACAAAGTTCTGTTTCGTTAACAGTTACACATCACATATTGATACCGCTATCATTATTATGTAATTATGTCACCGTCTCACTGAAAGGCGCCTTTATATCATGTGAGTATCACGTGTACACTAATATCAACATTAGTACATGGTACTTAATTGTTTTGAACATCCATAACTGAAATTAGGTTGAAAATTTACCAAACTGCCAGGGTATAAAATAAAAATAATAAAAAAGCCTTTTATTTATGGTAAAAATTTTGAGAGAGAAAAATAGGTTACCGCCAGAGTTACCGGGTTGTTAAGTAAAATTTTTCAAGGTCAATTCCTACGTTCAAATTTAAGTCATGATTTTAAATTATTATACCCATACAACATAGATAGCAACAAATACATAGCGTAATGAGGATAAATATAATACAAACATTGAAAATGGCTTAGTGGATCTTGTCGCTCAATGGAAGTATTTGTAGCGACATGATATAACATGATACAATGAAACAATATTTTTAAACAGTCGTTCAGCAAATCCTGCTAATACTAGAGCAATATTTGTTCTTCAAAAAATGGCAATACCATTAATAAAATCAAGCCGCGAGAGTATTTAAGAGATATATTAAAATAAATTAATATTCTTACAATAGCTTCAATATATATAAAAATGTATTTATTATACATTAAATAGTAGGGTTGTAGCAAAGAAGTGATCTTCATAGAAACAATAATAGGAACGGAAACAAATTATACATCCTTAAGTTACGACTAGAAAAGTAAATAAGTCCTGTATGGGGAACACGGTACGCTTCTATAAAAAGCTTTCTGAAAATGCAACTAAACTAAGAAAGATTAAGAAATTTAAAGCTTACATAATGGGTAGTCTTGTAAAGAACGCGTATTATAATATAAATTATTATAATGTTGATAATAATGCATGGCGTCATGTTGCTCTGACCTCAATTTGCAATGTTTTTGTAGTTTTGATAAACACGGGCTTTATTCACGTATTTCGCACAGTTCAAACGGTTCGACGGTCAACGGTGGACTCGAGCGGCAACTCACGGTCCCCGTGAGCCCGTGTTTATCAAAATGAATAGTACAACGAAAGTTTTGAAAGTGAAAATGTCCTAATCACAAGGATGACTAACAAATGAATAAATATAAAATAAATTTAAGCAGTAAATAATTGATTATAATTTTGTAAGCTTTATACCTGTATATAGATTTGCAATGAGTGGCAGAAGATGAGATTTCACAAACAAAATCCAATATTCTCAATTTCAGAAGATATTTCTTTTAATCACGCCTCGTAAAAATACAAAATGATAACATACAGACAGTACCTAAAATAAAATGTGTTATATACGAGTATGTAGTCTATAGATGTTTTTCAATATCTTCAAGTACCACCTACATAAAGTCCTATCAATCAAAGCGATAAACTGATACAGAGAACCACCTATTTTATATCTGAATCGCCTTATTGTTGCGTTCTATTTAAAATTTGAGATTGAATTCAAATTTGGAGGTTACATCTATATTTTTCACATGTATTACATATTGCTACATACATATTGTTTTTCGTAGTTAAGGAAGTAATAGATGGTGCAAAAAGCGCTAGGACCAGGACGAGTTTCGTGCCAGTTCTTCTCGGGCTTGGGTTAGGAGGAATTGGCACCTAAATTCACCTAGTATGTAAGACTTTATTGAAGATTGTAATGAATTAAACACCATTTGACTTTGGCTCTATATATATATATACGAGTATACAGCTGTCAATCAATATAGATTTTGGAGTGATTAATTTAATGTAAATTATATATCAAGGACGATAACGTCGATGCAGTTATCTCGATAACAATATCTACAATAGATGCACAAAATAAAGCTAAACTACAATTTCCATTATAACATTGTGATTTGTAGGTATTTGCAACCAACCCAACAGTACGACTATATTGACGGCGGAACGAATTCTTCTCTTACTACTAAAATAAAAGTACTAATGGCAATACATAAATGTATAGGACGGAATTCTTGGCAAAATGATGTAGTAAGTATGAGGATTTTGGAAACATTTACGTTTCTTTCAATATCGTCTACTATCGTCTACTCGTACAACTATCCAGCTGCCACAAAACATATGCTTTGGAAGAAAAGAATACCACCACCTCCTGATTTTATCATCCCGCAGGAAAAATTACCACCGGGACACGAACTGTCATGGCCTGTATGGAAGTCGCTTAATCGACTTCACACTAAGGTTGGCCGCTGTGAATTTAACATGTAAGAATGGGGAATTAGGGACCCCAGCTTGGCGCATTGCGACTGTGGTGCTCCTACACAATCTATGGCGCCTCTACTCGTGTGCCCTCTCTGTCCAAATAATTGCACAAGGGTGGGCCTTATCGCGGCCACAGTAAGTGCGATTGAGATCGCCACCTACTACTCTATAACCATATAACGACTGAAGCATCGAAACGAAAAGAAGATGAAAAATATAACTTCTAAAACTATTATGGTTTTCAACATAATTTTCACTCAAAACGGGATATGTATATGTCAGTCAGTTTATCTCGTGATCATGGCGCCGAAATATCGGGAAGCAGAAAAACTAAAGTGAAATAGTCAATATCACGTTATGAGTGAAAATTACAAATTAGAAGAACAAGGTCATTATTATATATATGGAACTAGCTGTTGCCCGCGACATCGTCCCCATTTTTTTTAAAGGAATTATAGTTAAAATCCTTCCCCAGGATGCAATTTATCTCCTTGCCAAATGAAGAAGAAATCTTCTTTCGAGGAAAATGAATAAGGAATTTTCGAAATTCAATCATTTAGAGATACCCGGTACTACTGAGTGGTTTAAATTGGATTTTATTAATATATTTATATAATTTATAATTAGGTAAAGTAAGTAGACACAATGAATACACTGGAAACTGGAGAAAAGTTTTTTGTGCTTTATCTCTAACAATCTAGCATGTAATTATTAAAATACCATAAAAATGATACATATTAAGCAAGAGAAATGTGGTAAGCAAATATGTAAGTTACCCGCGATAAATGTAATTACAAACGTCCCACTTGATTGAAGACGATAAGATACGAGTGCACATTACAAAAGAAAAAAGATGAGAATATAGCAACAAGGTAGATACAATATAAAAAAAATACTAAACGGCCTGAGATAGTGAGTGTGTAAATTCAGACACATTTAAATATAAATGTGATATAAAGGTAGATCGTCAACAACATACAAGGGAGCTTCGGGGAGATATTAAAGAACAAGTGAGTATAGCAGAATCGGTACAGACCATTTAAAAATAAGTGGATCTATAAGTGGTTAATAGAAACACATCAAAATAATTAATAACATAACAGAGTAAACATTTAAAGGCGTAATTTTACGCTGTAATCCATAGATACTGGATTACACTGTTAGGCTCGCTATAGTTAATAACTATTTTATAGGGCAATGTGTAAGCTTTTATAACAAGGTCCCAAGCGACGTGTTAGATTTGTCGATTGACAAATTTAAAAACGTAATTAAACAGAAACTTGTTATTAAAGCATATTATAAAATATCTGATTATTTAGATGACAAAAAAGCTTAAGATGAATCTGCTCCAACTCGACTCGGCATCCGTTAAAAAATTGTCAAAGATCATACAAAATAATGTTAAGACCAGACGAGTTTCTTGCTGAATTCTTCTTGAACTGGGGTTAGGAGGAACTGGCACCTAGATTCACTAGCATGTAAGAAGACGATTCAAAGTGGTCCTTGTAATTTTATTGTTTAAAGATTTATTGAACTGAATTGAATTGAATAGACTTATATAAAAAGATCAGCAGTAGGTCGCGGTAACGTGTGTAAAATGGCAAAATGCGTAGTGAAGAATAAACAAACATAAAAAAGCAAGCAGAGTTACTTTTCACAAGAAAGCTTACTAATTTATCGTTCGTCATTGTTTAAAATATGAGAAATTATTTTTATTTGAATTAAAATTGTTTTTAATTCAGAGTTGCCGACAAAAAAGTTTGCAGGTTATACATAATTTATGAAGTTTTTTTAATTAATCGACGTTTATATTTTATGAGTTCACTAGCTTGGGTACCACTTAAAAACGATAAAAATCAAAAGCAAAAGCCATTAAAGCAGAAGAAGAAGACGTATGTTTACTTCGCTAAGTCGTCAAAACCAAAATGTATTTACACTTTTTTGACGAATGAAAGAAGAGGTTTGCTCGTTATATATTTGCCATAATCACAACTACAATACTCGTATAACCACTTGACCGATTGCCAACCGTAATGAGAGTAACAATCGTTAAACTAGACTATTTGTACCTTCAAATGAAAACATTAATCTATTCATAGAAAATGCAATTTGGCTTAGGCAAAGAAAAACATATTGTTGTCACGGCAAAGAAATATAGGTACGTACTGTCATGGTCATTGCTTCGGTTAAAACCTTAATTTTTAACAAAGCTACGTCACTTACGCAACTAAAGCAATTTAAAAGTAACAAAGACCGTGGTTGATCTCGAAAATAAGTTATGGACTGGTAAAAACATCCTTGACAAGAAAGAGTTAATAAGGTACACGGCTGATTCGTTTTTTTTTTCATTACTATCCATTCGATATTTCGTTCTTGGTCTAATAACACAAAAAAATGTTAGAAATCCCGAAAAATTTGTAGTGTTTTATTATAATGTACCTATATATAATATATAATGTATACACCTTTAAACTCACCTTCACTTTACACACACACACACACACACACACACACACACACACACACACACACACACACACACACACACACACACACACACACACACACACATATATACACTTACACACATACACACACACACTTTACACAATACACACCCGCTACTTCAGATTCAAATTTTTTTGTAAAGGGGTCTACAATCCCCCTATAGTATGCTATTGTATCTGATTTGGGTTCTGTTTTATTATATTCGGATGTGGGCGTTAACATTAGCGACACAGATACATTTAACTTCTGCGTCATGTTATCGTTCTTTCCATGTTTTTGTATATTCTTGTTTATGTTCCCAAATAAATACATTTTGATTTGATTTTGAATGTATGGAACTCGCAGGTATGTTATCGACGTATGATACCTTAAACATGCATCTTATAGGCAGATCACGACAATGTGACGTATACGAGTATATATTATTTACTTCATCTCGTATTTACCTTTCAAACACGGTGTGTGTGATGTTACTCGAATAATTTACAAGAGCTTCCAATATTATGAATAATAAGTCCTTGTAATAATAATTAAGTCCTTAATCTTCTGCAACAATAACTCGCTCTTCAAATATTCGATATGGTTGTCGATGGTGTCGCGAGTGCTCTAGTTCTCTAATTCAAAAGTTCTTGGAAGTGTTTATGTCACTCGAGTCGAGCCTCATATTCTGTTATATTTTGGACTTACTTAAATATCAGGTCTTTATTTTGCCAGCTAACATTATACTACGTAAGCGCTAGTTAATAGCAGAGATGTTTAAGAGAAAATTATTAAAATATCGTTTGTGAAAGATCTTCGATTTTGTGATGAGTTAACAGCAAAGTTCAAATCAAGAGATGGGAAGATGACTTACCAAGAGGATGGAAAAGATTAGCACGTAACAGAGAGTGAAAGTGATAAGGGGATGCCTATCTCGAGGAGACAAACTGTCCGACAAAACGGTTGCTGATGAATGTTTTTATTAATTTTGATTTTTCTTTATTAAACTAGATGTCAAAATTAGATAAATCAAAACAAAAATATTTACTGAAAATTGGTCAGCGCTTTTATTATTATAATACTAGCTGCTGCCCGCTGCTTCGCACGCGTGCTACCTACAAAAAAAGTAGCCTATGTCCTTCTCCAAGGTTTCATCTATATCTATACCAAAATTCATCAAAATCGGTTCAGCTGTTTTGGCGTGAAAACGGGACATAGAGACTGACAGACACGAGTAACTTTCGTATTTATAATATTAGTAGGGATATTTATTAGGGATAATTTATTTATTCATTTATTAGGGATATTAGGAGGATATTAACAGGTTAACAAAATAACCAGCAATTGCCTGCTGTAACATGTTGATATACAAGCAAGACCACTAAGTTGGTAAAGGGACAAATGAGACATTTATTTTTAGGTTCACTTATTCCATCAATGATACTGGGAATGGAAGAAGTGAGAGAGGAAATGATCGAATCATATTCTCAATTACAACAACTAAATAAAAAACTTTCTTGTCAATTTGTCGGCCTCTGGGCCCAGCCTAGCATTGGGACGTGAGAGAGCTCGCTACCTTAAATCTGATCGTACTGGCCACGAGGCCACTGAAGTGATTTATCATAGCAATCGAATCTTATCATGACGGGAACAGACTGCAGGTTTCGACGTTTATGTTATCAACAGATTAAATGCTACAATATCGAATTCAGATTTTGCTATGTTCTGTCAAGTTGTGTTTATGGCTCCACAGGTAAAATTGGAACGCACTATCGCTGATAACCTCTGTGGCGCAGTGGCTCAGGTCCAGATGAGACACAGAAGGTTGTGGGTTCGATTCCCGCTGCGAGACAAATGTTTGTATGATCTGCAAGTATTTGTCTCGGGTCTGGGTGTTTCTATGTATAATATGTATGTATTTACAAAAAAAAAGTATGTAAGTAGTATATCAGTCATATGGTACCCATAACACAAGCTCTGCTTACTTTGGGGCCAGATGACGCTTTGTTAAATGTCCGGCATTTATTTATTATTATTATTATTATTTTGGAATGTCTATTCACTATAAACCGGTAAGTACCGGTATTTTTAATGGGAATTGGTACCGGTAACAAGCCCTTATTTTATCAGCATTATCACACTCATCCATCAAGAACTACGTTTTTATGCCGACATTGGGTTTACTTAAGTTTATCTTTATAGCTTACTTTGGTATATTTTGCTACAACGTTGATTTTGAGTAAAGTAAATAATAATAATAATACCGGACATTTGACACAGCATCATCTGACCCCAAAGTAAGCAGAGCTTGTGTTATGGGTACCACATGACTGATATACTACTTATATACTTTTTTTTGTAAATACATACATATTATACATAGAAACATCCAGGCCCGAGACAAATACTTGCAGATCATACAAACATTTGTCCCGCGGCGGGAATCTAACCCGCAACCTTTTGCGTCTCGGCCGGACCTAAGCCCACTGCACCACAGAGGTCGTCAAATTATAAACCATGAGAGATTTCAAGTATCTGACCTTACTTTTATCAAATGTTTCACATAGAGTCTCGGAAATATCTTCAAACCAATTAAAGATAAGTCTACACATTTCTGCGCAGTTACATCATAGTCATCTCAAGAGCCAAACAACTTTTGTCAATTGTTTTAAAATCATCATGATTTGCTTGAGCAATCGTGCCAAAAGTAAAAAATATAGCCATTACTCTGCAAACGAAACTAGGCTCTATAACTATCACCATAAGAATAGACAACTTGGTAAAATATGACGAAATTTGCCTAGAATTTTGAAAGAACATGGTTTCTTTACGCTAAATGCAAATGCATGATGAAGCTTAGCTCTTTGTTTCAAAACATACAAGGATGTGTTTTCAGTGCTACTAATGAATATTATATTTAGTTGTTTGTAAAAGTTTTCTTTTATGTATTTTTGATGATATTGTTTGAAGCGCGCACACGAATGGATACATTACAAAATGAATTAATAGACAAGGTAATTTTAAATAACGCACATGCCGATATTCGATTTTTTTTTTAATCCCGGACATATCACACAGCATCATCTGGCCCCAAAGTAAGCAGAGCTTGTGTTATAGGTACCTAATGACTAATATACTACTTACACATTTTTTTTTAAGAAGCACATAGAAACTGGTCCTATAATATTGTAACTGGTCAGTAAAATTGGTCCAATTCTGTGGACAGAACTACTATAGAGGAAATTTAACCGAAACTACAATTGGAATAGCCAGAGCTAATCAATAACAGATAACAAGTAATAAGAGAACCAAAAATCACGTTAAAGTTGTGCTCAACATACAACCGTAAAATAATAGCTATAAAAACGTAAATACAGTTCATAATGGACTTCCTTCTTTTGTCAGTAGCACAATAATGTTAAAACTGAGTAAATCATATAAGATGTAAAAACTGTTCCATACAAAGTATAAGATAATAATAATTCATAATTTACATAGGCTTTATTCTTTATATAATAACGCAACCTTCAAGTATAAATAGGCGTTGAGCTGCATGAAAATTCATTTTAAACTGTAACAGATTCGCTCTTGGCATAATTGCTGCTAGATTGTAGTCACGTTATTTGACTAGATAAGTATAGGTAAGTAATATTTTTCCTGTAGCAGTAAACTTAGTTGCATCTCTGCTTAATTCATTCAGGTTACTTTAGTAGGTAAGGTTGTTACTAGCTATTTAACGAGGTTCTTATTTGTTAGCGACTAGTGATCATAATTCAAACAAACATAATCATCACATTTTAGGTTAGATTGGATACTTAATATTGTCCCTGGCTGTATATAATTATAAACGTTAACTAATTACTCTATTGTTTGATATATTAACGAAATGTTACAAGTACCAAGATTAACTTTGATCTATGTATCGTCACAGACGCATGCTTGTTTTTATTGTTGTTTAAACTTTTTGTTAGTAAAACCTCAGATAATTCAACACTCTACTCACAAAATCGACTCAACTCCAAAACTACACTCACATACACTTCAGTAAGTATTTTTGACTGAAATCAGCAAATTATACACGTCAGTTCACGCCGAGTCACCACGCGAGACTCGAGGCTGTTATCATAAAAATACAAATACCTAGTAAATAGGTATGTGCTTGTGATAACGTCAATATTCGCTATACTCGGATACTGGCTTCCATTACGAATAGACGTCATGTTATCAGTACTTAGATTTTAAGATTTAGCATTTTTAACATTCCTGATTTCCATTGGTTTGGAACGTAATCATTTTTTCTACCTACAAACTTTGTTAGTTTGAGTTTTATGAATTCTCCAAATACCAATAAATGTTGCTAAGTGAGTTTTTCACAATTTTTTATTATATTTTATCTCATGTTTTATCTAAACAAGCATTAGTGGAAGAACATACAAGATAGATATCATTTCATGGATAAAAATGTACACCGTGTCTCTGCACTCTGTTTGAATGGCTTATTCTAGCCTACAATATCTCGTCACGAAATACTACGACCATTATAGTATCGACTACGTGATAATCACTATGTATTAATCTGTGGTAGGTTACATCAACTACGTAGAGTTACGCTGTTGTGAATTCCATGAAATCATCAAGGATTACATTCTTAGATATGTAATGATAGGGTCGAGTGCAATCACGAACCTAAGGCGCCAGTCTATTCCTTATTACATTGCACGATGGTCTTCACTTTAATAGATGAGATAAATAACACGGCTATTATGTCCGTACAAAAAAAAATATCGAGACAAGGAAAATCTTTCGTCAAAGTTTGGTTGATTCTAATCATGTACGTCATCAATAACATTTAAAAAATTACGCATACCTTCTGGTAACTCAAGTGTTGCAGGTAAAGCTACTTAAGTAATAAAAGCCAAACTGGGGATCGATAAGTAATAAATATATAAACCGAGTTGATAATCAAGGGATTTCACCGAATAAAACGAATCACTTATCACATTATTATTTTATATTTACATGGATGATTTTTTAATTTAAAAATCTGTGTCAAGCTGATAACTACTCCAAATTTAATCAATGAAATAAATATACTTAAAAGCAAACCGAAAAATCTAACAAAAGTAAAAATAAAAATCATACCCCGTCTCAAATACCCCTTACCATACAGAAGTTAACGAAACCACTAGCTTTTTCTGTATAATTTATTCCAGGGCCAAATTTATATATATACCGAATCTCATCTAAATCGATTTTTTAATTATCGCGTGATAAATAACAAAGAAACATACACACAAATTAGCATATATAATATTAGCAGGATCACTCAGGGTTAGCCAGTCAAAGATATGAGCTTAGCCGCTTAGAAGCGAAGCCTTTACATAATTATTTAGTCTTGTGATAGACAGAAAATAGTCAAACAATACCTTTACGTTTAAGTCACTATTTACTTAAATTAGCCATCATGAATTCTTCATGAGCATAACAATAGTAGCAAGATCGCGTGTCCATTTTGTTCCACCGGTTAGCGACTTAACTAGCGCATTAGGTCACTAAATTGTTTTTGATTGCATAAATATGGTGGAACTTGAGCTTCGAAATGATGAAACGGGCATTCACATAAATTGTTTTGTGTTATATTGAGTTTGCAGTTTATGTATAGATTTGTTACTACTGCTTTCGTAAAGTCAGTGGTTTACTCTGGCGACGTAGGAGGCCTACGTAATTGTCTTCGTCGTAGATTTGTCATTTTGATCCATGGAGGCAGATGTTTCAATTCGATTTGAGTTACTTAATTATTAGGCTTTTCTTCGACTTATTGTGTCACCTGTGTGGTGATAGGATTAAAGTACGCCTTCGAGCTCTTAGGCTTTTAGTTGTTGTTCGGGCTTACAGCAATTATGCATTTATGTCTTACAAGCAAATGCATAATTGCCCAAGCATACCTACCAGTGCTCCACTGGTAGGTATATCACTTTCCTTTGACACTTTAATTAAGTAACTCAAATCGAATTGAATCATCTGCATGTTTCAATTCGATTTGAGTTACTTAATTATTAGGCTTTTCTTCGACTTATTGTGTCACTTGTGTGGTGATAGGATTAAAGTACGCCTTCGAGCTCTTAGGCTTTTAGTTGTTGTTCGGGCTTACAGCAATTATGCATTTATGTCTTACAAGCAAATGCATAATTGCCCAAGCATACCTACCAGTGCTCCACTGGTAGGTATATCACTTTCCTTTGTCACTTTAATTAAGTAACTCAAATCGAATTGAAACATCTGCATGTTTCAATTCGATTTGAGTTACTTAATTATTAGGCTTTTCTTCGACTTATTGTGTCATCTGTGTGGTGATAGGATTAAAGTACGCCTTCGAGCTCTTAGGCTTTTAGTTGTTGTTCGGGCTTACAGCAATTATGCATTTATGTCTTACAAGCAAATGCATAATTGCCCAAGCATACCAACCAGTGCTCCACCGGTAGGTACACAAAATATCATAAACGCAAAAGTTTGTATGTATGTTTGTTACTCTTTCAAGCAAAAACGACTTAATGGATTTTAATGAAACTTTACAATAATATAGCTTATACATCAGAATAACACATATGGAAAGTGATTGTGATTAGGTGTGTCAAGTTGCTTATATTTTATTGTTATCGTATAGCACACCTGCTTTATATTTGTCATATCACGCACTCTCATCAACCAACCCGCTAGATCTCTATAGGACCCCGTTTACACGTATCCGTAAAGTAAAGTACCGAGTTAAATTGTTACCGGGTGTTATTCTATGTATGGTAATGTACATATTTACGAAAAAAGTAGTATATCAGCCATGTGGTACCCATATAACCAGCTCTACTTACTTTACGGCTAGATGGCGCTGTGTGAAAAGTCCGGCAAAAAAAATGCGTTTCTAAAATGGCGTTGTGCATGTCAATTCGTGTCAGGCCCGTTTTTGTTTTATTTATTTCGTTTCATTGAATCGCTCGTAGTTTATCTTTATTATAGGATTATCTGTGTTTAGTGCAAAAATCTCAGGTTCATACGGATTATCGAACATAAATTTGATTATTTATGTGTTTTATTCAATTTTATTTAAACTAGGTAAAACCTTTAGTTGTTCTGCTAAATCTATAGACGTATGGGTACTATACATTTTGAAAAACACGGTGTTTACTCACGTATTATTTTGTCAATGGAGGCACCGACACTGTTTCGATTCATCTAGCTAGAGAATCTACATCAGTGGGATTGATCCGCGGTCCGCTCGTTGCTGCTCCGGGTTCACGGTTCGCGCAAATACTCAAACTTCTCTAGATCAATCGAAACAGTGTCGGTGCCTCCATCGACAAAATAATATGTGTTTTTCAATATGTACATATGGGTTGTTTCCAAATTCTCCAGCAATACGTCACGCTGAACCAAATCAATGGGACATTGTGTAATATATCGCGTCGCGTGTCAGACACCCCGTTAGAACTTTAACATTTTGGCAATATTTAGCAATAGTGAAATTGAATTTCAATACGTAATTGTGACAGCAAATATCGGAATCATGAAAAACGTGACAGGGTTGGTTAGCAGCGCCTATTTTATTTATTCGGTGTTGTCGTGGATGGTTAATTTGAATGTGCAATATCTAGGATTTAGGTTGAGGTTGATGTGAGACTAGGCGATAGCGAAGACGTGGCTGAAATCATGATTCAATGATTTATTAGTTCCTTAAAAACAAACATGTTTTAAACCCATCTAGCATTCTAAGAAGCTTAACTAGATAGGCATATGGTAACAATGGAAAAACAAAACAATTAAAAGAGATAACATTTGTGAAAATAATATTAACTAATATTAATATTATTGCAAATCCTTTTTTTTTAACTAGGTGTAATTTTTTTTTTAATTGTAAACTACCTGACATGTTGAGGAGCACATTAAATTAATAAATAAAAAAAATAAACCCGGACATTTCACACATCAGCATCTGGCTCCAAAGTAGAGTTAGTGTTATAGGTACTACATGACTGATACATGATACACTTATAAACTTTGTTGTTTTTTAAATACCTACATATTATACATAAAACACCCAAACCCGAAACAAATACTGGAAATACGTTTAAAAATGTATTAACGTTTTAAAAACTAAAAGGCAAACTGACTTCATTGAAGGAAATTTGAGCCCATATAAGTATTTTTTTGAAGTCGGTTAATAATTGATCAATGACAGAAATATTTCATAGTTGTTAATTCCATTGACAAATTACATTGTATGCGGAAATATAAATTAGGTATAAAACATAAAATTAATATTGATAAATTATGGTAAACATGCAATATATTATAATGTTAAAACCTAACCTAAGTATTAATTAATAATCAGGACATTTCAATGTGATCAATCAAGACAATCAAAATTTAAAACGGTTCATCCAGGCTCAAGTTCAGAAGCCTCAAAGAATACCACTTTTTCCGCTAGGAATTCAAATTAGGATAAAAAAAGACAGCAATCAGTCCCCCAACAAACAATGACCCTGAAGATAATACAGAACAAATGCTTTTAGACTTCAAATATACAACTTGCAAACAGTTGTAACTGATTTACAACATTATATCACTCTATGTAAATACTATGTACTATTGTACTATGACATAACAAACACTATATATATATTTGTGTAATATACGGAGAGCACTTTTAGATTCAGTCACGTTCAGTTAAATAGATTATGTGAAACGGCACCTCACGATGCTATTGTGGTTGGACATAAAATGGAACAGGTTTTGTTACTGGTATATTATATACCAGCTGGCGCCCGCGACTTCGTCTGCACAGGATTAGTACTTCGTGTAATTTTACCGTTAACGGTTTTTGCAGCGCATGTCAGAATAGCTCGCAGATTTTTTTCCTACTTACTTAACACTTATCGTTATATTTTGGACAATTCACACAATATCTTTATAAATTACAGCCTGTGTGTTATTCTGATGTGTAAGCTATATTATTGTCAAGTTTCTTAAAAAATCATTCAGTAGTTTTTGCGTGAAAGAGTAACAAACATCCAAACAAACATAAAACTTTCGCGTTTATAATACAACTAGCTGACCCGGCAAACGTTGTTTTGCCATATAAATATCTTTCGTAAATAATAAAAAAAACTAAAAAAAACCGATTTCATTGAATGAAATTTGAGCCTATAATACATTTTTAGAGGAAAGTAGATGAATTTTGTATATATATAATATTGGTAGACCAAATAAAGGCACTGCTCCAATGAGACAGCGAGGTATCGGCGTAAACGAAAATATCATCGATGTATACAATTTTTAGATTTTTGTTGATTTTTCAGCTCGACCGATTTCAATAAAATTTTAATGGGACCACCTGGGAAGTATACTCTTTCAAACAAAAAAATAATTTTTCAAATCGGTCTAGGCGTTTTTGAATAATCGGTGAACATACATAAAAAAAAAGATTCCGACGAATTGAGAACCTCCTCCTTTTTGATGAAGTCGGTTAAAAAATAGGAATATATCGACACACTCAAAACATGCTCGTAATTATTAAATCGAGACTTACGAGACTATAATACGCATCCAATGTTGACTCCTGGCCTTGCAGTTCTGTTGGTAGTAGCTCTGCCTTCTACGCTGTAGGTTGTGGGTTAGATTCCTTTCCAGGACTAACATTTGTGAGTTGAACAATAGATATTTGTTGTAAAACAGAATAAGGAACTTTTTCAAGCAAAAGTTTTCTGTTACTACCATCACTTTTCTTGTTATTATAAACTGCCGGCCGAGATGCAAAAGGTTGCGGGTTCGATTCCCGCTGCGGGACTAATGTTTGTATGATCTGCAAGTATTTTTCTCGGGTCTGTGTTTCTAGTTAACGGACGATAGTTTAACGCGACAACAAACCGTACGCTCAAGCCGATCGTGCCTTTCGCTCGCTCGTGCAGCGCTCTCACTCGTTACAATGAGCGTAACGGAACAATGTCGGAAGCGACAATGAGTTATCCTTTTTCGTGCGTGCAGTTCATCGATTTATTAGACGTTGTCACGTCAAAAGTGTACACGCTTAAGTTTCATAGTTCGAGAGAGAAAAGTTATTTTAAGATTTTGATAAATGTTTTAATATTCTTTTATTTGTATAATGTATGATTTGTAAATTAACATATCATTAATAATTGTATAGAAACAAGCATAAGTAAATTATTTTAGAAATGAGCCTAATTATTAATATTGAAGTCAGTTCAGTTGGTAGTAGCTCTGCTTTCTGCACTATAGGTTGAGGGTTCGATTCCCTCTCAGGATAAACATTTGTGTGAAGAACATATGTGTTTATTCTGGTGTCTGGGTGTTATAAATAAATAAATGAATAAATAAATATTCCTGGACAATGCACGCAACACCATCTAGTCCCAAACTAAGCAAAGCTTGTATTATAGTGACTAGATGACATATAGTTATAGAATACTTATATATTTTTAAATACATACTTATGATACTTTATAACACCCAGACACAGAACAACCACCTATGTTCTTCACACAAATGTGTATCCTGGGAGGGAATCGAACCCTCAACCTACAGCGCAGAAGGCAGAGCTACTATCAACTAAGCTGACAGGCCAGTCGTAAGGTATGTATTTACATATATATAAGTATTCTATCAGTCATCTAGTCACCATAATACAAGCTATGCTTAGTTTGGGACTAGATGGTGTTGTGTGCATTGTCCAGCAATATTTATTATAACTTTCGATAGATTGTAAAAATATACAAAACTTATTCATAAAAATATTCATAATCAGGTGTTTGAGAAGCTTTAGGTACGAAATGCTGCGTATGACTTGTAAGTATAATACGAGGTAAATATGAGTAGACGCGTGGATCATTGCATTTTGTACTTTATATCATTGACATACATGTTACTCTACGACTATTATTAGTATACTATTATCAATATTTGTACATATAACATTTGTATGTCAAGAGGCGATAGTGGCTGATATACGCTGGCAGGTGTCGTCAACTTTTGGCACTACTAGAAAACTCAGGTGTCACGGAAGAGCGACGAGATTATGGATCTCTGTCTTTGCGATGTGTTATATTTTTGCGACTTTGTAAGTACTAGATAACCTTATCTACATCTTTGAAGACGCTACGTAGTTCATTTTAGTTTTCTGTTTCTACATCGATTTTTACCACGAAGAAAACGTGACATTTGGTTACAGTCTGGTCTATTCATATAACGAAGCTGAGAATTATGGAAAAAATTAGATAGGAAAATCGAGATAAATCTCTTTGGCAACTCAAAGCTGGTTTACTCCAAATATTTGCCGTCTTTTACCCAGTGTCATCTTCTCACTATTCCAAGAATCAGGCTCTTCATACGTACGTTCTCAAATAATTAAAATAATGCCAGACATTTTCACACAACATCATCTGACCCCAAAGTAAGCAGAGCTTGTGTTATGGGTACCATATGACTGATGTACTACTTATATACTTCTTTGTAAATACATACATGTTATGCATAGTAACACCCAGATCCGAGTCAAAGATTCGCAGACTATACAAACAGGTGTCACGCGACGGAAATCGATCCCGCAACCTTCTGCGTCTCAGCCGGGTCTTGGCCCACTGCGCCACGGTCGACGTCATATTCCAGACATTTAACTTTTTCCATAAACTTAGAACATAAAAAAAATGTAAAATTGAAAATCGAATACAATTATTTTTAAGTCATGAAAATGGTTTAGTTGTAAAAATATGTTAATTTAATATTTTAAGAAAATGTTGGCAGCAAGTTTGTGTACGTAAATAAACGCAGGCGCAGGCGCCTACACCTTTAAGTACGATACGTTTAGAATAATACTAAAGTAAATATAATTACCTACTGTTCAATAATCTGTTGTTTATTTATACCCACATTCTACTTCTATTTGAATTCAAGCCATAATGAGCCATAAAACAACGACCAGAAGACAACATTTTGCTGGGCTGTCAAAACTTTACATTCGACATGCACATTTTAGTCTAAACGCCGGTAAGGAAAACGCGGTGGTGTCCTGTTGAGGATTAGAAGACCGAAGTGGGAATGTACAGGCCATATAATGCCTATAATATGAAGACCCGATAACCGCTGAAGTATAAATAAAGAATAATGCCGGACATTACACACACAGCATCATCTAGTCTATGGTGTGTTTACTTTAGTAAACAGAGCTTGGTATGGGTACCATATGACTGATGAACTACTTATACAATACATACATATTTATATAGAAAACACTCAAACCCGAGACACATTTGCAGATTATACAAACATTTCTCCCGCGGCGGGAACCAACCCGCAACCGCGTTTTAGGTGGACCTTCACCCACTACATTGCAGAGACCGTCAAGACGTTTATTATACGTGTAGTAGAGTGCACACCGCAAGGCAAACGTAGTGTAGACGTCGATGCTCTCAAGCTACATGAAGCGATGATTTACTCAATGGACAAGCTGATAGAACGTGGATGAGAAGAGGGATAATGCTTAACCCACACCTACGCGACCAAGACGACTGCGAAGGGGGAGCATCTGCCGCGTTGCACGTTGCATTGCAGACGCTCCCGCATCGCGTCAGCCTCGCATCCCCAGGTACTTACTTGGTACTTGGTACTTGGTGCGTGGACTGGTTTCCGCAACTAGGCCGCAGGTGGGCCCTTTTTGCGTGACGAAAAACCACTGAGCCTTAAGTTTCGCATCCCCAAGTTGCGAACCTTAAGGCTCAGGCGCGAGTCATGAGACAGATAACATCAAGCAGTGGACTGCAATAGATGATGATGCTGCCAGGCTCAACTACAAATCAGTTGCCATACCTTAAATAAACTTTAGACAAAACTTGATAGTATTATTACACAAGTACTTACTATCTTATCGCGGAGGCTGCGAGATAGCGGCCATCCATCATCAGAGACAGGTACAAGGATTCTAATGCTCGTGTTAGGAAATCTTACATACAAAGAATCAAAGTTCTGTCTGTCTGAATGACATAGGGACAAACTAAACCCCTAGTCAATGATGATAAGACAACCAGCGTGGTGATAGTTAAGACGATACGACGGTTGATAAGGAAGCGATCAATATAATATTGTATACTGAAGGTCATTGAACAATACCTAATATATCATCTTACCACACGTGTCACTAAGATAACCGTGAAGTAGAATTACGGAGCGGTTCTAAACTAACGTGGACGCGAATACTACTTTCGTATGAGTCTAGTGACGTTATTAATAGGCCGCCTAAAAGCTTCCGCCATAGCCTAAACAGCATTTTAGGCTATGGCAGAAGCTTTTGGGAAGCTTAGTCTGTCAATTTAATTATTTATAAGTTATTGTTGTATTAAAGACATTGCATGCCTCAATAGGGTAGAATACATTGATCTACTATTTAATTATAACTACATCTATTACACAATGTACTTCAAGCAATAAATGAACTTTAAACTTTGAGCTTTTTTTTCAGTGACCTTGTTTTAGGATAATTCGCTCTCTGTAGCAACAGAGAGCGAATTATCCTGAAACAACGGAACAGTTCCACTTTAACTGTTGTTATCGTGACTAATTTGTTAATTCACCAGCCTAAAATAACAATTAGCGAAATTAAGCGTTTCCGGCGCGAATCGCTTGTGACAATTGTCAAAATGTTTCAGGCATATCATTTAAATAGCTTGATATTGGCAAATCATTTTATAATTACTAGTGATCGTCCCGTCCACTGGTCGAAATTGGACCATAATTAATTGTAATTAATGATGATTAAAAATATTTTTTATGCATAATTTAAAAACAATAAGAGTATGCGAAATTTAATACTCCTCCGTCCGCGCAATTTTCGTAAAAAGGGGTACAAAGTTTTTGCTTCACGTATTAATATAGATATTATTTATGTGAAAGTAACTCTGTCTATCTGTATGTTTGTCACGTTTTCACGCCTAAACCGCTGAACCGATTTTGATGAATTTTGGTATAGATGGGACCTTGGAGAAGGACAGAGGCTACTTTTCATGTGGGTACCACGCGGGCGAAGCCGCGGGCAGTAGCTAGTATCATATTAAGAGCTTGATATTGGCAAATTTTATTATAATTATTACTTTTCTATAATGACATCATTATGAAAAGAAAATAAGGTGATGTTACCAAATAGATAACTCATGGTGACTTAGCGGAAATCCATACAAAATGTTGAATAGGTATATATAGTACTATCCCGTCAATCTAATTAGATTAATCAATTAATCGATTATCAATTGATAATAAATTCATTGATAATAGATTAGCGGGATAGTACTAAATATTACTCTACCTATTCAATTATTCTTAATGTTACCTCGGTGGAGTAGTGGGCAAGTAGGCTAGCGTGATGCGCGCTCTGAAATAATATTCTGGTAGTTCTTATCGTGTCACTGGTTCGATAGAACTAGTGACCAGTTCTCTCGAACCAGTGTGGTGACAGGATTCAAGTGCGTCTCAGAGACACAATTTTTATCATCGTCTGACCTGACGATGGGTTCACGCAGGTCTAGAAGGCACCTATTTACTCGAGACTTGAAGAGACTCAGATTATAGTTTTCAGGAAAGACAGACGTCGGCAAATCATTCCAATCCTTGGCTGTACGCATTATAAATGTGTAAGCAAAGCGCTTTGTTCGTAAGGGTGGTAAACTGACAAGGTATGGATGGTATTGACGGTGCGTCTGCTTGTCCTGTTGTGAAAAGGAGATTGTGGAATTAGATTCATGAACTTTCTTTGATCTTTTTAATTCTAATGCTAATGATCTAATGCTCTGTTGAGGCTAAGGGGATGGTATAGATTATAGATAGAACTAATCATCATTATCCATTATCCATTAGGACTTCATAAGTTTATAACATCTTGCCATCCCACTTGTAGAAAACAATCCTCTCGGACCAGTCGACCTTCTGCCTCAACAGGAAAGACACAGTCAAAGGCGTGGAGCTGACGCCGGGGGTTTCCCAGGACGTTTTCCTTTACCATTTATATTTGGGGATATTTACAAGGAGAAATATCCAACCATGAATACTACTTCTTTCGTGGCTAACTCTGGTGAGGAAATTAATTGACCTGATTGACAGCTTAACGTGTCCTCCAAAGCACGGAAACTCTCAGATAATAAGTATAAATTAAAATTCTATAATCCCCGCTCTAAAGGAATACATCTAGATCAATGAGAAGATTCCAATGAGCACAAACTCAATACCTCTTCTGTAAGTTGGTGCAGCATCAGATCAAGGTTACCATGTTTTTGCTATGTTATTGATGTAACAGAACATTAATTTTCCAGTCGATCAAACCTGTGGAAGTTGCTGATGATCTTCAAATAATTCAGAAGATTTTCTTGAAACAAAGATATGGACACTCGTTTAAGACATAATTTAAACGAAAAACCAACTTAATCAAAATCAGTTCAAGAGCTATAATGCCACAGCACAGACTGATAAATACACAGATACACGGATACACACCAAAAAGACCAACAACAACAACAGAACAACTTTTTCGACGGGGTTAAAAATTACACTTCGGTTACAAATCCTCAAGTACCTGGATACTGACCTAGCAGAGCGATCTTGATCTTTCCGGAACAACTAAGATAACTATCCAACAAGCACTTCAACTAATAATTAATTGTTAGTTTCAATAATTTCAATGTATCTATTTCGTCAAATCGCCTCCAGCGTGCTTAAAATCGTAAATTGACAACCAAACATTACCAAATTAGTTTCAGCCGTCATAACATGTGCCTGCGCAACTGTCCACTAAACCATACTATTGCGACCTTGAACAATGCTAACTAAATCCAACTAGCGCTAGCTAACTGCTTTACTTGCGAGGATGCTTTACACCACTAGAATCGATTACTAGAATTACGTTTTAAAAACGAATAATAAAACATTGAAAACAAAAAAACATTCAATAAAAAATTGAGAATCTCTTTTTTTTAAGGTTATCGCCACTAGAAAGGCACGAGAAAGCAAAATATCTTAATTTCGTCGACTTGGATCACGTATTTTTTCAGCTATTTTGATTTCAAAACAAACCGATTGGTCACAAATCAATTTCATCAAAATCGGTTTGATAAAATCGCTTTGTGTCCAATCGGGAAGTATATCCTATCACGTGAAATAACAAACATTAAAATGCTCACGACTTATCACCAGGCTTGATGAGACGGCTTCAAGTCTCTAGTTATTTACATATATTTGAGGATGTTTAGGGGGCACGTCCAAACATTATATTTGGCGCATGCTGACGTTTTGCACAGAAGCTAGAATTCCATGACATATTGCAAGCATATTACAGACAGGATAAAGATTAAAATATTTAAGGTCTATCTTATTAACTCATATTAGCACAATGTGTTTAAATCTATTGCTATCTTTATTTACTGACATTAGAATAATAGGGACAGACTATACTTAAAAGCCACTTTAGATATTTAAGTGATTATAGAATAGGGGATTCTTTTAAATAGATCAAAAGAACAACCAAACGGAGTGGAGTAGGGCATTCAGCAACGCAGGAAGATGGAAGATGGACTGAGACTAGTAACAGAAGGGCCATGTGAAGAAAGAGAAAGCAGACCAGTAGACCACCAGCTTGACGATTTCGAAATCATGTAATTTCCAAAGTCGAAGGAAGTTCCAAAATGATTTTTCGCAAACGTCAGAAGTTTTTGTCAACCAGTCAAACCTGAATCAAAAAAGACAGGCCTGAAACGAACCATGGCTCAGCTCTCATGATCTTGATCCAACTCCTCAAATTACGGAAACCAGCAAACAATAGCACAAATAGAGCGCAAAAGTTTGTTTTTACATAATAATTTTCTGATATCGCGACCTTAACGTTTTTCAATACTCCAAACCCAAGGATATTTATTGTAACATACCTAATTACTAAATCTTTTTGCTAAGACGACACCGAAGAAGTATTACTTACTGCGACACTCTATGCTTATTTTTCTGATTGTGTAACTAGTTATTTCGAATCAGGCGTGGTGAAAGGATTAAAATGCGCCTCATAGCTTCCTTTCGTGCACCAAGCTCACGTCATCGATTTTTTTATGTTCTACGAGATGCGGGTTTCTACAGGATGTTTTTCTTCATCGTTAGAGCGTATAGCGCATATACAGTAAACGTAAAGGTGTGCACGACCGGGTTTTAATAATAATACTACTATTATTATAAACTATTCATTAAGTAAATTTGTTCGCTTTTAATAGTTTTCAATCGTACCTAATAGATCAGATTATCATTACCTACTGTAAACCAGCAGACAATTATAAGCTTTTAAAAAGTAAATCTCTGATCTTCCGTGATTTAGGAAAAACTTAGAACTATCAGCACCGACTGACAGTCATGAAGGAATTCTAGAACTTCATCGTCATGGTTAGCCTCTAATCCGTTATTTCACAACCAGCATGTTACGGTCTCTGTATCTTCAGAAACCAGGTCTACCCAGTCGCCCATGACAGGTTGGGACGAGAGAATAGCACCACTTTCGGCGACCTCGCCACCTGTCCCACATTTACAGCATGCGCTTGCGCAATCTTGCTTGCAATTAGTTTGTTACGTTTAGGGTGTTTATAAGAAAACCTTACTCTAAGCTTTGTGATAGGACCAGTGTGGTGAAAGTCATCTAGAAAGAGCAGAAATGGGAATGAACGGACTTGGCGGTGATAGGTAGCAACCGCTGGTTAAGTCTTTTGTTTCTCGTTTCTGGAAATTATATCCCTATAAAGATTGGTTTTGCTGATAACCCCCTTCAGCTTAAAAAGCTCTCAGTAACTTGAGATTTGAACTATCTACCAATGCAGGAGATTACAGTCTGGAGCATGTATGTTTTATTTTTACTATTACTATCTTCATGATTGTTTATTTATGTCTGGATAATTGTTGACATTACCGAATTCTTATTCACCTCATAATTTAGCGATGCGAAAATTGGATGTCTGTTTCCACTTTCCATTTCATTGCCAATTGTTATTACGTTCAGTGTCCTAATCACTATCACTATAATACTATTGTAGTATTGTTGTTGTTGTATTGTTGTATCGAAGCTTTCGAATACTGAATTTTGGTACTTCGAACACTTTGTTAGATTTGTCGATTGGCAAATTTAAAAACGTAAAAACTGTCTTTAAAGCATATTATAAAATAACAGATTATTTAGATGACAAAATAGCTTGGGATGTATCTGGTTCAACTCGACTCGGCATCCGTAACAAAATTAGCAAGGATCATACAGATAATTGTTAAGACCAGACGTTAAGGCTGTCAAGGATCTGTGAAAGCCTACTTGTCAAAATAAAGAAAACAAGATAAGAAAATGTGATTTCAGTTTGAAATTAAGCATATGTTACATAATAATGTTACATGTCTACTGAAACATCTGAGGCGCACTTTTTTCTTTAAACATGTTCTTGAAAAATGTCTACCTCAGAGGCTCTTTTAATGCATTTTGGCACATGATAATTCAATAAACCTTATAATTAACCCCTGTTTTCCTTGGTCACGGCATCACGCGTGAAGGGCTAGACCGATTTCGCTAATTCTTTTTTTGTTGTGTTTGTTATTGTCTGGAGAAGGTTCTTATGAAATTACGAATTTTGCTTGGAAAATTATAAAATTTAAGAAAACTTAACGACGATATTAAATTTTCTAATGTAACCTTAGCCATGTAACCTTATGGCGTTAGACATACATAACTGTCAATCGTTTGACAGTTGCTGCAAATATCGTTTATCGGAATTAATGTGATATATATTTTTTATTATAAAACGGGTAGCAAACGGGACAGCTAGTTATGGTACAAAATAACTGGTGACACGATGAGAAGGTTGACAAATCATTCCTCAAACGAATGCAAATCATTATACCCGACTCGGTCGTACCGTATCGTCTCCGGCAGTGGAGAAGGAATCTCCATTGCACAGACAACTGCCCCGGTTACTTTAAGGTGAAGGTCTCATTCAGCTGCTAATAAATAAAGTTGCACACCGTTACGTCATGAAACGGGTTCATGATTGGTGGGATTTTAAGTATCGTGGATTGAACTATCAGACTGATAGGAGCCAAACGTCGAATACATTCGGTACTCAATAAGTTTATCGTGTCCATATGTGGAACACAGGTGGTAGCGTTATATAATGTGTTCTTATGGACTCTGTTGGGCACTTAATAGTAACAGAGGACCATAGGACACTTAATAGACAGGTAATTATTACAATTTAAAAGTATAACTAAGACAATTGAGCTTCAATAAAACTGTTCCGGCTTAGAGCGCAAATCCTCCCTTAGACAGAAGTTAAGCTCGAACCGTTTACAAATCATACCCTCTATGTTATAACCACATGTTTGTATGATCTGCAAGTATTTGTATCGCTCTAAGGTGTTGGTACGACCTACTTAACTTGATCCTATTTGGCACTTTACGCCGTTTACTTACATCAGCGAAACAGTTCGCGATCGGTAACTTATCAAACCGCGCGTCTCGTCTTGATATTGAATACAGAGTTTTACTGATATAAATCCAACAACTTTCCAGGCTGTACGGACAGTGTTTTTCTGTATGTATTTACAAAATAAACGGACGTACAGACCACAAAGTGATCCTATAAGGGTTCCGTTTTTTCCTTTCGAGGTACGGAACCCTAAAAATATGTGATGTAACTAAAAATTTACAGTTTTCGGAATTTTGCCTTTATATGTGCTATAAAACATTGCTTCATGCCAAATTTCAAGATTCTAGATCGACTGGAAGTACCCTTTAGTTTTTGATTCCCTTGCGAGTAGTTGCGAGTTTGAAAATATGCGACTTAAATTGCTGTTTCTTTTGATTGCGATAACATAGAAGTTTTATTTTGTTACAGCTTAAAGGTTTATATAGACTTTATTATAGACCTGAGTATTTGATATGAATTTCAATTTAATACCTCTACGCGTTCATGAGAAAAGGGGTAGTAAGTTTAAAATAATTAAACATATTTTTATTATATGATGTAACTAAAATGTAAGGTTTTTGCAATTTTTCCTTTATCTGTGCTATGAGACGTTGCTTCGTACCAAATTTCAAGATTCTGAGTTCACGGGAATTAACGCTGTAGGTTTTGATTCCCTTGCGAGTGTCGAATTTGAGGAAATTTGGGGCATTAACTGTATCTGGGCTGTATCTTTTGATTGCGTTGGCTTAGAAGTTTGTTTTTTTCACAGCTTTAAGAGACAGTACCTGAGTATTTGATATAAATTTCAGCTTGATACCTCCACGCGTTCCTGAGAAAAAGGGTCTTGACAGACAGACGGACAGACGGACGGACGGACGGACGGACAGACGGACAGACGGACAACAAAGTGATCCTATAAGGGTTCCGTTTTTTCCTTTCGAGGTACGGAACCCTAAAATAGTACCTGTATATATTTTTTTATTTCATTTTAAATTACAATTATATTGTCTTAAAAGAAGGGACACTAACACGACAATTGAAGTACATACTCGTATATACTGTGTATCAGAAAAAAAAAGTAATACCGGACATTTCACACAGCATCATCTGGCCCCAAAGTAAGCAGAGCTTGTGTCATGGGTACCACATGACTGATATACTACTTTTTTTTTAGTAAATACATACTTATTATACATAGAAACACCCAAACCCGAGACAAATACATGCAGATCTTACAAACATTTGTCCCGTGGCGGGAATCGAACCCGCAACCTTCTGTGTCTCAGCCGGACCTTAGGCGACCTTAGGCGTCACAGTGGTTGTCAGAATCTGTGAACTTTGCCAAATTAGAGATAAACATACTCGTATCTATATAATCATATTTACATAGGCTGTTGATTTAGTTTGGTCCACGTTCGTAACTTAGATTTCATAACTAGTTATGTATCTGGTTTGTGTTTTCACTGTTTTATAACCAGTATTAAACAAGTCTTTTTTTTTTCATTTTTATAACGAGAACCTCTTAGTCATGTATGGTCTCCTGGTACACTGGACAAATTAGCGACCAGGACAGAGTAGAGACAGGAGAAAAAGTCAAATCATATCGAAACCTCACGCAATTTCACGTGGGGGAGTGGATGGTCTCGGCAAATACACGTAATTTTTTCAGCATGAAAATAAATAGAAAAATCGCCTAAATTGCCTCACGTAATTAAGGGATGTTCCCTTCAAACAACACATTAGGTAATGGAATGTGTGATAATAAAATGTAACCTTAATCATTATGAAATTACAGAAACTAAGCACTAACAGGTCTAAAGCAGTTTTGGGTATTAACTAAACACACGTCTATTTAATCTATGACGTCTTGTAATGGGGTGACGTTGTCGCGGGGCGTTGATTACAATTAATTTATCGTAGATGATACGAGTAACGTGTTGCGAAGCGATTGCAATGCGTCAAATAACCTAGGTAGGTAGGCAGTATTTTGGATAAACCGATACGAATATTTCTTCATCATAATCATAGTCTATACATTTGTCAAATACCATTCATCAAGAAATCTCAGAAACCACCGAACGGATGGGAATGAAATTTGGTATGCAGCTTCCTCTAAGGCCGTAGGTGCTCGCTAAGAAAGGTTTTCAAAAAAATCACTCGGGATCATGGTCAAACCGCGAAAACCGCGATTACGCTTTGTAATTTTTTCGAAACATTCATTCGTTCAATTATTATCTTGCTACTTGTTATCTACCATGCGGGCAAAGCCGCGGGTAACAGCTAGTGTAGATATAGCTTCATGTCCGCTAAACTTTATTGTATTTAGACTATTCGTCTATTGTAATGTGTCGTTGCAAATAAAAACTTATAACTTATCATTTATTGTTTTTGAAACCAGGTCTTACAAGTGACAGTTGTTTCTTAAAATTATGTATCTCTGGATCCTGCAAACAGCACACAAACGTTAAGTAGGTAGGTAGGTAAACATTAACAAAATCATTATTAAAAAAATATTACATGGTCTATACAAATACTATCACAAAGTTAAATACAAAAAAATGGACACTACTTATCCCATTACTTAACATCAAGATCCATTCAGCCGTTTAGCTGTGGAAGCGTAACAGATAAACAGAGACATTTTCGACATTGCCTGTCTGTTTGTCCGCAGAGTATGAATGTATTGGATACGCTGTATTATTTACGGATCTTTAGGATCTTGAATCAGGCCATATTAAAAAGATTTTAACAATAAAATGTTTAAAAATGTAAAATATGGAGTCTCTTGCCACATTTCAGAGATTATCCAATAATTTACGTTGTTTTGTTATTGAATATTAGCGGCTGTGTTTAAGATGCTTACCAGACGTTTTACGTGTGGGAATAAACACTTCAACGGTGTATGAAACAGTTTTATAAAAGTGGAAATAAGGTCAAAATCATCAATTTATACAAGCATCAAAGTTCTGACAAACTGAGGACATACATGGACATACGAACTGAGACATACTGAGGCTAAGAATCTGATACGAAACTTAGCTTAGATTAAAGTTTTTCAGAGATTTGAAATAGGTTAATAATAAAGGGCTGCTTTGTCAATAGTCACATAATTCAGTGATAGACGATTTCTAAAGTAATAGTATAAAGAGACAAATTACTTTATTAATTATTTATTTATTAGAACGGCACAACTGATTACTCTAATTTAATCATATAGAACGCAAAGATAACAAATGATAAAAATTCTAATTATATGTCATAATATGTCAGAATAAATATTAGTAAAATGTTATGTATATATACATGTCAATAATAATATTTAAAATCAGATTCCAATCATCCGCCATTCTCACACACACAACACAATATTTATTTTTTGTTTGTATGTAATGGATAAACTCAAAAACTACTTCACCGATTTTCAATTTTTTTTTACCTGACACATTATCAAGGACTAACATAAAATATATCAGACAGCATCAGCCGTATTAAATTATTAAATATATTTGATCCCTATGAAAATGGCAATAATGTAACGAACACGTGAGTAGCCGTATCGCTAGTTTCAACTAAATTTAAAATAATATTTTGTGTATTACCAATTAATACTAAAGAGTAAACTTAGAGGATTATTAAAAATCACCATTAAATAATGGTATGAGGTAAAAGCCTACAACAGACAATTCCATAAGGCAATATTGAAGCCGACGGAAATGCGTTGCCCACGGCAAATACCGCTGATACCACAATGCGGTGCTCATGGCCCAATAAAAAGTAGCTTTTCCTGATTACTCATTTAGCGCAGACGCCATTGTAAAATGAGTCAATTTACAAAAGCTATGACATAAAGCAACAAAATTGTTATCGCACCTTTACGACCACTGTCAATGCGCAAATCATCAACTTAGTATGCGCGCACTCGCTTGATTGCGTCGTAAGAAACGCGAAATCGCGAGTCGCTCGCTACCCGTGACCTAAATATAATATAGGAGGAAAAAGTAAAGAAATGTTAGCCTTACTTATGTTAGATTATAATACTGTTACCTTGAATTTATAACACAGCACCATCTAGCTCAAAAGTTACTTTTGAATCGGATACTTTGATTACATGCGGTGATTTTAGGTGCGGATTTCTTCTAACCCAAGGAAGAAACTGGCACGAAACCCGTCCTAGCGTGCATAGCAATAATGTAGTGAGACAATGTAGGTAATGACCTGATCATTTACGTATCTATGAAGATGGAGACCAGAAATCAGCATTAATATCGTTGTAGTGGATAATCGGTATATATCGCGTATTAACTTTTTGAATTCAAATTCAAATATTTTTATTCAATACAAGGATCACGAACGTGTTACATACTAGGTGAATTTACGTTCCACCTAACCCAAGTCCGAGAAGAACTGGAAGAAACTCGTCTTGGTCCTAGCGCTTTTTGGTATGATCCATCTTAACTACGAAAAACGAATAGAAGATTAGAGTATGCATTGCAAATCTGCCAGTTAACTGTCTGAGGGCAGAGCAACATGAGGTCATGCATCTGAATCTGAAGACCAAACGTGGGTAATTATGAGAAACTGTCCATGCTACTCGGCAGTAACTCCCTAAGCATCCAGTCAACCCGCGACAATAGTTGTTGACTCTCCATTTGCACTTGTACTAATATGTATCCTCTGGCCAAGTATCAAGGATTCCCTTACCCATCTTCAGTTGCCGTCATTGTATAAGAACTAGACATTGTAGGTATATTTTACCAAATAAATGAATATTGGTGGACAATGCACACAACACCATCTAGAACCAAAGCTTGTATTATAATGACCAGCTGATAGGATACTTGTATATTTTTAAATACATACCTTTTAACACCCAGACACAGCCAACACCTATGTTCATCACGCAAATGTTTATCCTGGAAGGGAATCGAACCCTCACCCTACAGCGCAGAAGGCAGAGCTACCAACTGCCAGGCCAGAAAACAGACAATTATGTGAATTTATTAAAGGTGTCAATAATGAATCCTGATGCGATAATTACTTAACGGCACGATCACATTTAAACATTTAAAGCAAAAAATAATCTGATGCAATCTCTTAAAGGAAATTTTTGACTTTCGTAGGCTGTAGCCAATTCTGGTAATGGAGTTAATATGTCGTCAGAAGACAAACATGCCCTAAAAGTTCACTTTAGGACCTATTATATTTAGGATCTATATTAATCAAGCTGACTGAACATTGCAGATCTAAAATAGTTGGAAAATGCTGTGGCTGCTGCCTGACCGATGTGTTTTTGTCCTTCGTATGTGATACTTGGATCAAATCCATGTATTAAATGTTTAATACTGTTCAAATCAATAGTCATTTGACTTTCAAACTAGTAACTTTAAAATAAGGTTCTCAGATTTATTTATTTCATTTTGTAAAATACATGATTTACTAACGTATTGACTGGCCTGTCAGCTAAGTTGGTAGCTCTGCCTCCTGTGGTTGAGGGTTCGATTCCCTCCCAGGATAAACATTTGAGTGATGAACATAGGGGTATTTTCTATGTTTGGGTATTTAAAAATAAATAAGTATTCTGTCAGTAATCTGGTCACCGTAATACGAGCTATGCTTAGTTTGGGGCTAGATTGTGTTGTGTCCTCCAATATTTATATATTATTATATTTGTCGATGGAGGCACCGACACAGTTTCAACTCTATTCAATTCTAGAGAATCTTTATCTAGATTTGAGGGCTTTATCCGAGATCCGTTCGTTGCCGGTACCGCTCGCATTCACTCACGGTTCACACTGTACGAACGTGTCAGTGTCAGTGCCTCCATCGAGAAAATTATACGTAAGAAACCTTGTTTATCAAAATGTACAACTCACGTAAGGTTTGAAAATTAAATTATTTTTTTTACTTTATTATAACATTGGATGTCGTACTAGGAAAGTCAGGTAGCATAATTATAAAACAATACAGAAGAAAACCTCTGAGGCGCACTTAAATCTTTTCACCACACTAGTTCCAAATAACTAGTGACACGATAAGAAGAAGAAAGAAGAACACATAACAGTAGTTACAGTAATAATAAAATTAAACAACAGTAGCATCAAAATAGTACTATTTGAAGTTATAATTGGAACTACCTATATTATTTTTGAAGTCGACAGCGTAATCACCCCTTTTCGTTATCTTGCAAGGATTATGATTTTGTCAAAGTCATGTTCATAAAATCGTAAAAGCAGTAAAACGTATTGACTTCAAATAAGCCGAGTTCACGATTCTTCGTTTGTCATTTCATGGAGTAAGCTAAAACTTTATTATCAAACAATCACTTGACACTAGTAAAATTGTCGACAAGACAGATGCCATTATAGGAAGAAAAGAAAACGTTTTAAAAACTCTATAGGCTGAAATAAGCCCTCATTGCTCATTACCCGCATTTGTAGAATCCGCAGATTAGTCATTGAACAAAGGTCAAGCCAGCGAAGTAAAAACTGAATCAACAGTTAGTCCGTCGAAGGTCCAGCAGGAAAAACGAGAGATAATTCATTATCCGAAGTGCAGTCTACATTTAGAGGTCAGGTCATAAAAAAATAATTTGATACTCTTAAAATATACTGCATGCAACTGTTATTTTATGCTACATAAATGTATAGACTCCAAAAGGCAATCCTCTTCTTTCTTCCTACAATAAATATATATTTATATATTTATTTCGCACAGCATCATCTGGCCCCAAAGTAAGCAGAGCTTGTGTTATGGGTACCACATGAGTCATGACTGATGCACTATTTTTTTTATCTTTTGTAAATACTTCATTACATAGTATAAAACAAAGTCGCCTCCCGCTGTCTGTCTGTCCCGGTGTATGCTTAGATCTTTAAAACTATGTAACGGATTTTGATGCGGGTTTTTTTAATAGATAGAGTAATTCAAGAGGAAGGTTTATATGTATAAAACATGCATACTATAGTAGAGATACACTGATAATTTAAGAGGTTTCTAATGTGGTGTCGTAAATAAACACATTCTTTTGCGCTTACATTGCACACGCTGGCTGAACCCTACGAGATAGATCAAAATAATGTACTACACTACAGTATTGTACACCTTAAAAAGGTCTACACAAAAGTCCGCAATGGTATATGTCTATCTATTAGTCTATGTTATTCTCTTAGATAACGTTGTATACAAAGACATACTGTAGTATATTTAGTATCAGCATTGCACCCGTGCGAAGCCGGGCGGGTCGCTAGTATTATATATAAAAAAATACCCAAAACACATAGTACAAGATTTGCTTAGTTTCAGGCTAGATTGTGTTGTGTGAAATGTTTCTGGTTACTAATAAAAAACACGTTTTAAATAAACTAACAAACTGATAGGGATATTTACAGATTCGGAGACGTGTCCTTGACCAGATGGTTGCTTCGCCGGTTAACTTTACTTGATTGAGTACTTAATGAGAAATACAATCCACAAGAATACCGCGACAAAAGGTGTAAAGGTTGCAATTATAGAAAACTTTAAGCTACTTGTAAAAAGTATTTAAGTAACAAAAGTATTTATGAAACTTGAGATTAAAGATAATAATGGTTGTAATTCTGTTGTTTCGTAAAATTCGAACGATGTTATTTATCATTATTTTTAACGTCGCGTAAAATCAATTATTTGTTTTTTATATTTTTTTCGTGTTGTTTTAGTCTCGTGAAGTCACTCTGATAAATGGTTCAATCTGAAAACCAGCGTTACTTCCGTGCCTGGAAGTAGCACATGCTGAGATTGAACCTTTTACGCTACACTAAAATGTTGATTGGTTCACTTAGGTTCACTTTAGGTTGGTTAGGTTACGCATAGCTGTTTTTTTTCTGTGTGTATAAATTTAACCTTATTTTTAGTCTATTTTCCGCTCAAGTTTTCTCTTTTTTTTGTGCGTGTGTGACAAATAAATGTTTTTTCTTTCTTTCGTTTCTTTCTATTTTGATTTTAAAATCACTACCCTCCTATATATGCATCAGAGATAAATAAAATATATTTTAGAAAATATTGAATATTAAATCCAAACCCGACATTTCTTTTTATAGTCTCTTGCTATCAACCCATTCCCACTTCCCTCTTAGTATATTACTTACTTTGACACTCACTCTCTCACTTTTGCCCTTCTAAAGTCCCTCGTTTGCATTCCCCCTATGTGTAACTCCGCACATATTCGCACATATTTGTATTGTATGTAATGTTATCGTAGTTTTGGTTTTTGCACGTAGTAATAAAAGTAGCAATAGTTTACTATTTTACAAAAACATGTCACATACATAGTACAAGTTACTGGTGATCCCCGCACTAGGCCAGGCCTGTGTCGCGGGAGATCGGTCAAGCAAATGTGTACTTTTGTGATAGGTAATTACGTTTTGCTTGACCGATCCCCCGCGACACAGGCCTGGCCTAGTGCGGGGATCACCAGTAACTTGTATTATGTATGTGACATTTTTTTGGCAATAACCATTATCTTATCTTATTGATATTTATGCAAAATATTGGTACCGTGAAAAATAAAATAAAAATAAGGGTTTAAGGTATAAATTAATGTGCATTTAACATTGCAATGCATAAGAAGTTCATTAACCAATCTTGATTCTTAGTTAATGTACATTAAATAAAAGTCCTAAAAGTCCTTGAGAAAAAATAATAATATTGATATTTTATAAACAATAAAAAAAGGTAGCAATTTATGCTGCGAATACTATATACTTACATATTACTAGTCATATTCGTATAACTTAATTACTTCTTTATCGATTATTCTTAATTGACATTTAATAAAAAAATAAATGCAATTAAATTTAACATCATTACTAATTCAAGTTAGGTATATTAATTGCGTTAAAACATACGAGGTTGATGAACTGTAACATTCAAATGTTTACATAATATAAACAAGTATTGACTGACTGTCCGACATTGCTAATCCTGCGCTTGTTTTTTACTGACAGTGACAGGTAATAACGGCTGTCAAACTTACCGTTAGTTTCAAATTTATTCCAACAGGCTAATTATTGCAAAAATTTTGCTCGTTGAATTGGAAGATATTTGATACAAAAAGTGCTGCAAGTTTTCAATACAAATAATGATTAATACATACTCGTAGAGCATGTTTTAATCATTACAAACGTTTATACATTCATATAAGGGCAGGAAGATTATGATAATATGTTAACTAACCGTTACAACAAAATTTTCTGCGTGCATCAATGACATTTCAGACAGCATCATCTAGACTCAATGTAAGCAGAGCGTATGCTATGGGTACTACTTTTTTTTTATAAACACATACATATCATGCATAGAAAAACCTCTAAACCCGAGATCACTTACAGATCATGCAAAAATTTGTCCCGCGGCGACCTCGCAACTGCGCCGACTGCACCACAGCTGTCGTCCGATTATGTAACCTTTCTATGAGTTGCACCCGTAGACTACGAGCTCATATTTTTAGAGGCATTTCAGGAATACTTTTTAAGTGCACTCTTACGTAGGTAATTCACGTAAAAAAATCTTCTGCAGATAATCAGAAACTAGCAGTAACTAAGGGGCAAAAACAAACCCTGATGTAACGCTTTCGAATGTCAAAACACACTTAATTTTGGCCATGAAACACCACTTCATTTTAAAGGCTCATTTCAAAAATACTTGTTAAAGTTTCTGTCACTTTCCTTATACAATTTAAAAATAACGGGGTTTCAAAAGTTTGAGCTGGTCTAAAATGCATAAGAGGCGATTCAGTGTTGGGACATTTGACATACGATAGCGTAAGTTTCATCTTATAATAAATAAATATTTAAAACCCAAAACTAAGCATACCTTATGGTAGCCAGATGACTGAAAAAATACTTATATATTTCTATATACAATCATGATACTTTAGGTATATTTATTTTATCAGTGAAGCAACATAAAACAACGATAAAACTAGTCGCATTAATAACAGAAAGCTAAGTCAAGGATAATTTAAAATCGGCGTGAGAGCATGCGTGATAAACACGAAATTTTGCAACTAACGTAACTAATCTCTTCTCTGTGGTTGCTTCAATCACACATGGTGGTGGTGATAAAATTTACTAAAATTACTCTAACTGTAATAGATGCAAAAAAATAAGATCATATATTTGATCGTATTTTACGATCGATATGATAAATATTAGTTCGGCGAAACAACAGAATCTAGTCCAATATCGGTAGGCCGAAATAAGAGCGGCCCCATCATCAGTGTTACGATCACGAATACTTTTGTATAGCGTTTCGTAAATGTATCGACAAACAATATGTATGGGATTTTGACGACCTCTGTAGTGCAGTGGGCCGAGGGCCGGCTGATACGCAGAAGATTGCGAGTTCGATTCCCGCCACGGGACAAATGTTTGTATGATCTGCACTGCAAGTATGTTTCGAGTCAGGTTGTTTCTATGTATAATGAGTATGTATTCCCAAAAAATAGTATATAAATAGTACATCAGTCATGTGATACTCATAAAACAAGCTCTGCTTACTTTGGGGCCAGATGATGCTGTGTCAAATGTCCGGCATTATTATTATTATTATTTTTAACAGCACCTCTGTTAATGTTGTGTGTTAATTAAATCATTGAAATTCCAAACAAATTGACAGCTGGCCTAATGTCTATTAGCTAACGTTCGATACGCTTGGGAGACGATATGTTAACATGGTAAGCTTCAGGTAAGACTAAATAAATAAATATTGGTGGACAATGCACACAACACCATCTAGCCCCAAATTAACCAAAGTTTGTATTATGGTGACCAGATGACTGATATATTTTTAAATACATCTTGGCCTTTAGTTACCTTTAGAAAATGAAGCTACAAATGTACAGAACACATTAGAAATGACCAACAAAAAGGATATAATAAACAGTGCCTGCGTGTTTGTGTGAACAGTGAACACACAGTTGCAGTTCCATGAAACTCAATTGTGTAAGTAACTAAATAATTAGCTAAGAGCATGTCAGACACGCTTGTAGGGGTTTTTAATTGAGACTATTAAAATCATCAACAAAGAGCTTATCTTCTATTAGGCATCGGGAGGAACAACGCGGTTCCTTCCATGTTGTTCATCTAGGCGCGTTCGATGTAAAATGCACAAGGTGTCATGCACGACACATTTGTTACGTACTAGTATATTTTGCATGGCACCAAGTATATACAATATGATACCGCCATCGATTCGATCATTACAAAAAAAAACCGGCCAAGTGCGAGTCGGACTCGCGCACCGAGGGTTCCGTACAAACCTGTAGGTATATAAGTAAAAGTTCACCCATCACGACAATCGAGTCATAGTTATAGTATTTTTATTGCAAAATGAAATCCATAACATGACAATATTTATTAAAAATATTTTTATTATAAATGATGTAACTAAAAATTTACGGTTTTCGCATTTTTCCTTTATCAGTGCTATAAGACGTTGCTTCGTACCAAATTTCAAGATTCTGAGTTCACGGGAAGTACCCTGTAGGTTTTGATTCCCTTGCGAGTGTCGAAAATTTGCGGAAATTTGCGGCATAAACGGCTGTATCTTTTGATTGCGTTGGCTTAGTTAGAAGTTAGATTTTTTCACAGCTTTAAGGGACAGTAGACTTCAGTATTTGATATAAATTTCGGCTTGATACCTCCACGCGTTCCTGAGAAAAAGTGTATTTATAAACAGACAGACGGACGGACAGACGGATGGACGGACGGACAACAAAGTGATCCTATAAGGGTTCCGTTTTTTCCATTCGAGGTACGGAACCCTAAAAATGCTTTTAAAAGGGAAAGAACTTAAATTAAATACTTGTGAGCAAAGTTTTTTTTTAGTACTCCAATGTCAATTAATTGATGTATGACCCCAATATTATTTAGAATTTAGTGACCGTTTTCAGTATTTAACTTAGTGACAATATTTGTATATTTTGGACCATGTATTTTTTTTTATTTATAATGTTTTTGTTAATGTTTACCTATGTACCTACTTACTAAACATTTGTATGCTGTATGCAGGATTCAGAGATTCCTTTTTCCTCCGTTTTAAGAAACACCTGTCTTATGTAACACCTGAATTCAAAAACAATAACGTTTGAATGTCTTTTGCACTGACTGAAAGAGCACATGGACTGCGAAGAGGAATCATTTTTGTTGCTATCCTTCCTTGTTGTGGCTTTTATTAAAAAGGTGTACCCTTTATTGAGAAACAAAAGTCAAAGCCAAAGCAAATTTGAATGAGTACGAGTACATTTGACGACCTGTTAAACGAACTGAACAGTAATTTGCTATTACAAATTATGCTATTATAGAATATCTCGTTCATCTGACTCATATAACTCTTCGTTTATTACCTATAACTCCGTCATTTATAAACCAATTTGAAAATTATTATCTTTATATGATGGATATAATTTCCGATTAGTCCCAATTTCATTAAGGATTCAGTAGTTTGGTTATAAAATCAAAATACCTAGCTGGAAAATCAAAATACCTAGCTGGAAAATCAAAATACCTAGCTGGAAAATCAAAGTTATTTTGATTTTCCAGCTAGGTATTTATGAAATGAAATGAAATGAAATTAATTTATTTGCTCGAAGTATGGTAAATATATGGTTCTTACATAATAATTGTCTCACACACTTCGTCGTTGACCGACATTAACTATCTATATAACATCTATATAACATAAAAGGTATTTATCTAACTATATCTAACAACTAGGTATTAGCTGGAAAAATATGTCATCCAAGTAAGCGAAATTTCGTAGGTACTTCGCTTTCTGACTTTCCTTCCAGTGGTGTTAACTGGTGTTTCCTTCAGAATTTCGAAAAATGGTAGAGTACTAAAAAGCGTTATAATTTTTTTTTAAACGACTTCGTTTTTTTTTTTATTTGAAATGGTAAAGCAAATGGTATGGTAAAGTTCTCAATTCAGTAGTATTAATGGGCTTAAATTTAATTCAATTAACTCGTTTTTTTTAGATTTTAATGCGTAATTATTACTTTTTTATGTTCTTTATGAACCTGTCAAGTCGTTTAAGATGTATGATTTTCTTCTTATGTTTTTATGGACTTCAGTAAACTCATCTTCTTTACTTGTTGTGTTTTTAATCTGGATATTTATATAATCGTTCAAAATGGTCCTTATATAACTCAATTCACATGTAATTGTATTTATTTATTTATTAATATGTGATGCAAAAACTTTGTACTCCTTTTCACGAAAATTTCGCGGACGGAGGAGTATGAAATTTCGCACAATTAAGTTCAAATTTCGACCGGTGGGCGACCACTAGTATATCTAAATATATTATTATTGTATATATATACATTTTAATAAACTTTAAATAAAAAATATATACGCTGCACATAGCATTAATAAAGTTATTTTAACAATTTGCTTGAAATATCACGTAAATGTTATGGGAATGATTTAGCGCGATTCCGTAATGAGAAGGCGTCTTGAATGACCTTTACCTCAGAATGTGTACTTATGACATTTTTTGTTTGGCATATTTAAGTGTTTTTAGAACCTTTTATAAAACAGCTATTTACCATTTAATATTTGTCGTTAAATCAGTTTCCAACTCGATTATTTCAATGCACTGTTGTCAGGTCAAGTCAAAAGATATTTTATTCAATACAATCACAAGGATCACTTTGAAACGTCTTACATACGAGGTGAATTTAAGTGCCAATTCCTCCTAACACAAGCCCGAAAAGAACTGGCAAGAAACTTGTCCTGATCCTAGCGCTTTTTTGCATGCTTCATCTTATCACCTTAACTACGAAAAGCGAATACAAGAGAGTTAATACATTTCAAATGTGTCGGTTAACTGTCTGAGGCAGTCTGAGCAACATGAGGATGCATGCATTCTTATCAATAATATAGTCATTTATATACATTAAAATACGTTTTCTTCAAAATACGTAAGTAAGCTTTAAATTTCTTAATAGGTAGTTTAGTTGCATTTTCAGGAAGCTTATTATAGAAGGGCACCGTGTTCCCCATAAAGGACTTATTTACTTATTCTAGTCAAAACCTAGGGATGTATAATTTGTTTCTGTTCCTAGTGATTCTATGAATATCACTAATTTGCTGAAATCCATACTGAAATCATCCGGCTGAGACGCAGAACGTTGCCAGTTCGATTCCAGCCGCGGGGCAAATGTTTGTATGATCTGCAAATATTTGTCTCGGGGCTGGGTGTTTCTATGTATAATATGTATGTGTTTACAAAATATATATATATAAGTAGTATATCAGTCACCCATAACACAAGCTCACTTTGGGGCCAGATGATGGTGATTGAAATGTCCGGGATTTAATTATTTATTTATTTTTAAATACATATTATACATAGAAACACCCACACCCAATTCAAATATTTGCAGATTATAAAAACATTTGTCCCGCGGCGGGAAAATAACTCACAACCTTCTTGGTCCACTACGACACAGAGGTCGTCAAATCTACTATTTGAATCATCTAATCAAATATCCCACAGTCTCAAGTATTTTTTGGTAATGTAATGCCCATTATTTGGCCAGTAGTGATATGTACGTAAGGAAGGTATATCATTGGCGTGTGCCTGTGTGGCTTACGCATCATGGCTTTACGACTGTTATAGACATTATAACCATCAGGCTTATTAAACGCTATGCCAGTTTTATAATGTCCGGCATTATTTATTATTATTAATTAACACATGAAACAAAAACTTTGTACCCCTTTTTACGAAAATTGCGCGGACGGAGGAGTATGAAATTTCGCACACTTATAGTTTATATAGAGAAGGAGCGGAGAATCATAATATTTTTTTAAATTATGCATAAAAAATACGATGGAGCGCAGCATCCTCGGAGTAAAGCGAACAGATAAGATTCTTGAGCGCAACACCGAGCTGCGCTCAAGAACACAGATCGCCGATATAGCGACAAAAGCCGCCAAGCTCAAATGGGACTGGGCTGGTCATGTCTGCCGCATGTCGGGAGACCAGTGGGCCAAACTGACCACGGAGTGGTGCCCTGATACGGTACGACGACATCGCGGCAGACCGCGAACCAGGTGGAGAGACGCGCTCGCCCAATTACGCGCCGGCTGGACAGTCTTAGCGCAGGAGAGGGATGAATGGAGAGAATGGGGAGAGGCCTTTGCCCAGCAGTGGGACAGTGTGGGCTGATAATAGAAATAATAATAAAAACTACATTGATTATTAATTAATTATGGTCGAATTTCGACCAGGGGGCGACCATAGTTAATATTATTATATGTCATAGCGGGAGACAATGTAAATCGTTTTACTGGACAGAAGTTTAACTAAAGTAGGTAACATGCATTGATAACAAAAACCATACTTAGGTATAATTATGATGTATTTCCTGTGAATCGTAAAATTTAATTCATCATCGTTAAGAGGAAATTTTTGATTTGAGTCAATACAGACTCATAAGAGGAAACTTACGCCTAATAACATCGTCACTAATAAACAATATAATAATAAATAAATCATTACATAGTATAAAACATAGTCGCCTCCCGCTGTCTGTCTGTCCCGTTGTATACTTAGATCTTTAAAACTATGCAACGGATTTTGATGCGGTTTTTTTTAATAGATAGACAAATAATATTAATATTAATAATAACACCGAACATTTCACACAGCATCATCTGGCCTCAAAGGAGCTTGTGTTATGGGTACCACATGACTGATATACTAGGGTACCACATGACTGATATACTTATAATCTTTTTTTTTGTAAATACATAAATATTATACATAGAAACACCCAGACCCGAGACAAATACTTACAGATCATACAAACATTTGTCCCGCCGCGGGAATCGAACCCGCAACCTTCTGCGTCTCAGTCGGAATATGGCCCACTGCGCCACAGAGGTCGTCTGATGACTGACAAATGACTGATAGATACCTAAATATTTTGAAATACATACTTATGATACTTTATATAATAACTCAGACACAGAACCAACTTCTATGTTCATCCCACAATAGTTATATTCGTTTTTAACTATTATAAATTACATTATTGATATAATAATAATAATAATAATAATAATATCGTATCTCTCCATCGTATGTGTAAGAAACATAAGAAAAAACTTTCATTGCTTTAGGATCAAATTATCAAAGTTGTGGTGTTTACACTAGTTGTTATACATTATTAATTAGGATAGTAGTTAAATTGTTATAAAAGTACAGTAATAGCGCCCCTAGTTAAGTATTGCAGTACCCTAACAGGGTTTATGTTTGAGACTAAAACAGTGTATCATCATCTTACTGTAACAACATAAGTGCAATATATATTTCTATTTAAAATGTTTATCCTTAAGGGAATCGAATCCTCAACCTACAGCGCAGAAAGCAGAGCTACTACCAACTGAGCTGACAGGTCTTTAAAATCATCATTATTTTTAAAGAATGCAATTGTAAATGTCGCGTTCGATTTCACTAGATTAGATTTTATTTTTTCAATTTCCATTATGTATTGTTAAACATTTAATCTAGTAGTCAAACTCTTTTAGAATTTTATCTCTTTTAGACACATATCGAAAGCTTGTACTCACTGTTATTCAATGACAAGGTTTTTCCCTATGGTAACCCTTCAAAATGTATAGTCCACGTCACACCCATCCCAATGACAATTTGTTCTCACATACCTACATGAGTCAGTTTAGTATTATTTCATTATCACGAAACGTCACTATGCCAGACAATTAGCACTAGTTAGGCCTAGCGCGCACTGGAATTATTTCGCGCTCTTTTAAATTAGAACGGAGGGCAGAGAACCACGGTTGGCGAAAATAAATAACCGCGGGGCACTGCGGAAAAAACCGCGGTTTTACCGAAATAACCGTGAGTAGCGGAAAGCGCGGGGCAAGGCGGTAAAAACCGCGGTTGATGGAAAAAAACCACGGGGCACGGCGTAAAAAACTGCAGATGCAGCGGAAGAAACCGCTATTCGCGAGCCGCGCGCAAATTTTCTCGCAAAAATATTCAGAGGAAAATAATCCGCAATGCGCGCTTGACTTTAAGGTAGTGCCGCTGAAATTGAAAGCAAATATTTCAAAGCTTCCAGTTCCAAACCCGTGCTTGTAGAACCCAGTACTATGTGATTCCTATGAATCATAATACGCCCGTCGTGTTATCGGCACTGTCATTCCAGACGGTACCTATAAAATCACATTTTGGTGTTACTAAATGGTAATGCCATATTGATGAGTCCGAGATTTCTCTAAATCCTTATTTTAAATTTGAATATGAGACGACCGACGCCCACCAAGGCATCAATATGAATGGCTCTTCTGATTCGATGTGTAGACATTAGGCATGATTATGACGTCGATAGACTAATAAACAAATGATTAAATCAGTCAAACACGTTTCTGATAATGACCTGCGGGCCTAGCACGGCACGAGGAGAAATAGTCTTTCCCCCGTTTTTATCCACATGTGGTGGACAGGTGGTGGTGTATTTCCACTGACAGGTGGATAAAAAGGTGGAAATACTATTTCTCCTCGTGCCGTGCTAGGCCCGCTGGAGGTCACGATTTTCCTTAATAGTGTGGGTATAAGAAACTTTCAGTATTCAAGTAGTAAATTATCACAAAAATGAAACCTGATATGAGTCAAAACTTGTAATTTGTACAAATTTGTATCACTGCGATAATTAAGCCTTCTTGCGTTTCAGGCGAGCAGCACGCAGAGTCATTGAGATCGTCAAACGCCTCGAAATGACATCAAGGAAAACTCCAGCAGTTGTATTGTCCTACAAACAAGCAGAACGACACATGATGGACACAACCTTGCAGTCCAACATGTGGGGTAATGGCTAATACGTCAGCGTAAATGTGGCCAATCATCGCATGTCCACAGTTCCAACGTAACAACATGTCAAATAGTCCACTACGACCAACTCAGATATAGACCGTACTGAGTTATTAATTCTAGATAACCTGTGAAGTGAGACCAGGCAAGAACTGTTCACGGTCGTTCGCTGATCAAAGATTTATGATGACCTTTAAAGTAAGACGAAATGCGTGGCTGGTGAAATATTGAAAGAGAAAATAAATAGGTCCAATCCCGCTTGATAGGGTATTTATAACATTAGACATACACATAAATACCCTGGGATCTCTAATTAATCATAATATTCAAGGTATTAGGAGGGGTATCAAAGTTAAACTGATGATGATGACTTAAGTTTTACAATTTTACTAGAAAATGGTTTCTACGCAGACAATTAGTGGCCGGACACTCTCGACATTGACGGAGCCGCGGGGAAAAAGCTCGTATGACACAACTAATGAACGCACTCAAACAGGTTGCGATCTGATTTCAAAGTACAGGTCAAGGCAGAGCCAGAGGTCATACTTGTAAAGATTTATAACGAGATAGGTACTCCTTGCGACCAGAAATAAACATTTCGCTAAAATGTAGAACACCTTGAGTGGTGACAGTTTTTGCAGGATTGACTGTTTGAATTCGAGGATTATGTAATATAGTAAGTACACGCTTGTATGTAAAATCCGTGTCCATTTATAAGGTGTCCCTGTCCTTTCAATGCTGTTAAAGAAATGATGGTTTTTGTGTGGATAAAACGGTGATCAGTAATACGAACTACTCATGAGCAATACTCGTATATGGGAAAAATAGAAAATGTCTGTATGAACGAACTGTTTGCTAGAAATAAAATTTCTTACGTAAAAAAGCCAGATTTTCCATAAACAATAAGGACAGTAATAAACCCGGCGCATGAGATAAAGAGACAACTTGACAGTTTATGAGCATATTATGAAAAGATGATTATGATGTCGTGATAGCGTAAATGAGGAAGATTGATAACATATTTATTTTGACCTACATTGAAAAATACTTTGGAAAGAGGATTTTCAGCAAATATATAAATTAATGTAAAATCTTCAATATTCTGAACAACTTAAAGTGCAACAGCGATATAGAAAAAACGTGTATCCCTTTTCTGCATATGAATATTGAAACTCAATGTAATTTAATTTGAACCCAGAAACAACAAAATAAAAACAACACAAATATTTTGGAGTTGAAAAGTGAAACCTCGTAGTGTGCAATAAAACAGGTATATAATGTACTGATAAATATTCTTTTTACGTTCAAAATGTACGGTATTTTGCTGTTTAATATTCTGCGGGTTATACATATGTATATTCTATACCTACTATATAATATCGAATACGTCACGGTGCATATGAACTCTACCGCTAATGTAACTTGTTAATATTATAGAAACAGTTTTATAATTTCAATTATGATATTTATCTAAATAGATTTAGATGTTAAGTATTTTCAAGAACAATAAATTCAAGAAGGTGTAGGGCAGAATGATGGAGTAAAAATAAATATAAAACAGGGAGTGGAATTAGATTGATGATGATGAAGCTAGATAATACAACAGTTAATGGGGTGGGTAAGGTTAAGTAGAATTTCAAGTGTTACACAGCAAGATTATCAACAAACTTTAAAGACAAAAAGAAGATTCGCGAATAATGATTGTAAAATTATGATAATAATGAAAAATTGTTAACAAAGCCATTGTTTTATATTTGACTTCAAGGTTCAAATAATCTGATACGAATATAAAAGAAGCTAAAACTCAGAATCAAAAGATATTTTTGGCAATGGACAACGTTGTGAAAGTTACTGTTTTTGTACTCGCTTAAAAGGCAAAGACCATCTGATCTGACTCACATAACGTCCAAAATAATTTGATGATCCTATCTAAAATCAGGTAGCAAAATAAAATGATAAAATTACGTCCTTTTAAGATAAATGTGTTGCAATACATCCGTTAAAATCCGTTAAACTTACATTACAAATCTTGTTAAAAGTGTCACGTTTATAAATTTAAATTGGTGGACCATTCACAAACGATCTCGCCGTAAAACAAGCATAGCATACTATGTGAACCAAATGATTGATGGGATTATTATATGTTATATACTTATACATACATACTTTGCACACAGGCTCTTAAAAATGGCTATGTTCATCACACAAACTTCCTATAAAAGTGATAAAGACGATATTATTCCCGCGAATGAAGGCGACATGAACTTGCTAATTCAGCTTGTTTAGATAATTATCTGTTCATTCTTTAAAATTAATGGACCATGTCCTTTTGGTCTTCTAGAATGAAACAATGGTGTCATGTCCAAATATCATAATAATAGTAATGATGGCTCCAATAGGAGTCCCAGTTATAGACCAAGTGGTTTCTATGATAGCGTTGTCATTTGACGGACGTAATATAATAAACAACGTTAATTCACGCGTCACATTTCATCTAAGATTGTACGACGAATATAAAACGCCAGCGCCGGCGCCGCTGCCGGAATCTTGAAGATTAACTAAGGATGTATTCGTTAGCGTAGTCGCAGACTGTAACTACTCGAATGTACCAAACTGTTGATATAATAACATAACACGTGTCTTTTATTTTTTTTATTTTATATTGATTTAATTTCAGAATACTTTTCTTAGAATCAGGATTGATCATTAATCTGGTAGGTACTCGTAATCACTAACATTGGATGTATGGCCAATGAACCGTGTAAACAGTACAACTTATCACCAATGTTATCAATTAACGCAATATTACCATTCTATAACAGATCATTAGCAGAAAAATCTATAGCAATAACATTGATAGTTAATAAAACGCATACATTCTCGACCCTATGCCGTTGACATAGGTAAGTTATCTGGCAATGCTGCACGCAGCGCGCCGGTCAATTTACTCCAATTAATGCTGATTGAAAGTTTCATACTAAAGCTACGCATTACTATTGATATTGATATTGTAGCAATTGCTTTGATAATAATACTCTAGATTAGGTACAAGTTCAAACAACAATAGAATAACATTATTTCATTGCCACATTAGAATTATTTCAGAATAAAAACAGAACAAGCTGAATCGTTATCTCAACAAACAAAATCAACTCGATGCGTGACTAATACCGTGTAGCGAATCCTGTGTAGAACTTTCAGGCAATCCAAATCACGAAATCCGGCACAAACAATATGGTCTAATCGGCGCGTACGCTTATTTACTCACAAACCCACGTGGGGGGAGAGGAATGGGCGAGAGTATCGCGCGCGCACACTGCGACGGTCGCGGGGACACTGACAGCAGGCTCTTGATTATGGTCGCTCGCATGGATCTGGCGCCTGCGCGTTTATCAGGTATGCATCAGGTAAAATACCTCTGAAAATATTCGTATTTTGTATATAATATATAGTTTAGTACGATAGACATTGACATGATGCAATCTGTTCGCGTCTCACCTTCTCAGAAAACCAATAGAATTTTAAATTTTATTTTGTTTGCGAACGAATTGTTTTGTTTGAAACCGTATACTTGTTAGGATTCGGCTCATGCATTGCGAATGTGAAATTGCGAAAATGACTTGTTAAGAACACCTTAGCAAAGCGTGAAGAACAATGAACAGGTTAGCATTCAATAACCAACGTGCATACTACTTTCACACGAGAACCAGACGTATCTGAATCCAGGCGGTTTCTACATAAGAGTCATGGTCTTCAACTCTTCAACCAATACCATTGCGTGCGTCATATCACTAGATGATTTACCAGAGCAATCTAGATAGTATTAGTGTGTAATAAATATTTCTCTACATTAGTCCCTTTTGAAGCATCCAAGAAGATTGGTTTTCAAGAATATATGATGGATGATGCATAAAAGCGCTAGGACCAGGACGAGTTTCTTGCCAGTTCTCGGGTTTGGGTTAGGATGAATTGGCACCTAAATTCACCTAGTATGTAAGACGTTTCAAAGTGATCCTTGGGATTGTATTGAATAAAATATCTTTTGACTTTGACTTTGATTGGAGCAATTGACCTGTTTCTCTTTACATGCCATTGTGGTTTTTTTTTTTTAAATTATTGTGTCAAGTCACAAGTTAACTCTGCCTTACTTAGCTTTTCGCCTTTATTTACCTCCGATTTTCTATTTTCAGTTCCATTATCTACCATTTGGTTTATCTCCAACTAAAAGTATTATCCGTCAATTCCAAGGCTTTCAATCCCGAATGCAGCTCTGTCATCGATCACTGAAACGGCCATTATCTCAATTGTTTCACATGGCAACCGGTCGCGTGTCGGATCTAAGATGCCCCAGTCATGACGAGGTGTAGGAAACTGAACTTTACCAACAAGTGTTGAAAGACTAGTTCGCGATATATACATTCTACAAGTAAATATATATTAATGTCATAGCAAAAGGACGTTACAGGTTACAGACACTACAGGTACTATTCTGACTGCCATAGCCAGCATTATATTATATATTACTATAATTCTATATATTATATCCACACGCTTGGAATCTACAGAAATAAGTGTACAGTAAAGCATATACAATTACTCAAAATGTTTGAGGAGTTCTGCGTGTGCCGCTACTACGAGTAAATCTATCCCTATAAAAGAGCTTAACCTGACTGACTGATTCAGCATTGCCGAGCCGAAACCGCTGAAGCTAGAAAGCTGAAATTTTGAAGGTAGCTTCTTTTTATAGCAAAACCACTAAGGCGGGATTTTTTGAAATTCAGCCCCTAAGAGGTGAAAAGGGGTGAAAACGAATGTATGAAACTTTTTAACGCGTAGTGCGATTTACTTGAAACTGGATTTGAATAATTAAAATGCAAAATAAATGGACCACGTGTCGATTTATTTTGCATTTTAATTATTCTGCATTAATTATTTTGCATTGCAAAAACTCTTTCAAAGGGGTAAAATGCGGTGTCAAAGTTTGTATTTTAACGGGTGATGGGTTTGATTGGTTTGAAACTTATCAATAAAATTTGGCAAGGAGATAAAGAGCATCCTGGGGAAGGATTTAAGCTACAGTTCCTTTAAAAAAAATGCGGACGAAGTCGCGAACAACATCTAGTCATCCATATAATATATAGTAGCGTAATGAATGATTCAAAGGGACCAAAGGTAAATGACATATGTTTGAAGTGGCTCTGATCTGGAATACATTCTTAATGATTATTAGTAATGTAATCTGAACAATAACAAAACCGGTATCAAGTTATCGTATTACTCATCTTAGTTGCAATTTAGAGTTCATTGTATTGTAAATGTGTAATGATGATCCAAGTATAGATAGGATTATTTAAATCAAAATAATAATCAAAATCAAAAATACTTTTATTCAATACAATCACAGGGATCTCTTTGAAACGCCTTACATACCTACTAGGTGAATTGAATTTAAGTGCCAATTCCTCCTAACCCAAGTCCGAGAACTGGCAAGAAACTCGTCCTAGTCCTAGCGCTTTTTTGTATGATTCATCTTTTAACTAGCTTAACTACGAAAAACTAATACAAGATTACAGTAGACAGTTAACTGACAGATCATGAAATGTACCGGTACATTTCATTATCTGTCAGTTAACTGACCGAGGGCAGAGCGAAACGGACTACAACGGCTCAATAATAATCCTGTCTATCAGACTTATGAGCATGATAAAACCAAGGATTCATCCATCTAGTACACATAGGTGTATATTACCAAAATAAAAGTACTTAGGTGCCATAAAACGACCTATCTAAAATAGACTAAGATAAAGTGGGTAAAATTCCACTATCAGATGTCGAAACAAATAAGTGGATCTGGCTTTATCAATGACTAAATCGTAAGTCAGTCTATGCTATGACTAATGAAGCACCACGACTTCGTTCACCTAAATTATTTATTGTTTTTGATAAGTAAATCCTAAGTTTACATAAATGTACATTATGAAAAAACAACAAGGGGTTTACTCGCGTATTATTTAGTCGATGGAGGCACCGACATTGTTTCGATTCATCTAGAGAGTCTTCATCGGGGTGAGTTTGATCCGCGGTCCGCTCGTTGCCGATAGAGTTCACGGTTCGCACAGTGCGATTCTCTAGATAATTCGAAACAGCGCCGTGATTTTCGAAATCTATATTACATAAAATGTGATGTATAATATGAATATGGATACAAATAGACGAAAATAGAAAACAAATAGAAGTACATACAAATAGAATACGTTGAAAAATCCATTTGAAATATTATTATACTAGGTGCTGTCCGCGGCTTCGCACGCGTGGACGTACAAAAAAACTATGCCTGTAGTATAAGTATGTATATATCATTCTCCAAAGTCCCATCTATCTCTATACCAAATTTCATCAAAAACGGTTCAGCGGTTTAGGCGTGAAAACGTAACAAATAGACAGACAGACAGAGTTACTTTCACATTTATAATATTAGTATAGATTTTGCGTGAATCTATGCCTTCGCATACGTAGTCTACATAAAAAGTAGTCTAAATGAAATAAAAAGAGGAAATAAAATGAATATATTTATGTGTTTAACCCACCTTTTGAAACATGCTCATCTTTTGGATGTGCAAGTTACAAGCACGAAACTACTTGCATTCGTTCCAAGGTGTCCCCATACAAACTCACAGAAATCTCGAATAAGGAAGACTGCATCTTGCTCTTAATTAGAAAAATAGTAAATAGCCTCTAAAAATTTAATAATACTTATTTTTATGTTTAAAAACATGTACTATCATTATTTACTTAATCCTTACTAATATTATAAATTGTCTACTCTCTACTCTACTGTAAACTGTCTGTCTGTCACGTTTTGGCATAGAGATAGATGGGACCTTGGAGAAGGACATAGGCTACATTTTATGTAGGTACCACGCGTGAGAAACCGCGGGCAGTAACTAGTTTAGTATAATTAATAAGAGTATTATTAAGCTGTGATAAATTTTCACGAATTCTTTTAAAATTAAAAAAAAAGAAACCCACCTTGTACCCACTAGTATTGTAATATACTGGCCTTGGTTCCTAGCATATTCTATGTAAGTAGGTGGGAACCCCCTGTTTTCAATTTTATCGAATTGTTATTGTATCTTTATTATTTACCTTTTTACCTATTAACGAGTACTTACCTTATATGCTTGTTTTTACTGTCTTAGTAACTTTCTTAGTGTGTGTATACTAAATAAACGTATATTCTGTTATATTCTTCTTGGTTTCAACCTGGAAAAGTAACCAATTTGCTGCTGTAGCATAAACATACACATACCTAAGCATAATTGTACCATTTACATAAAAGTACATAATAATTGTAAGCATTATTAGTACCATGTGCCTTTTTTTATTTTATTTTTTTCTTGTATTCTGTGTGTTGTGTGCTAAGAAGCAAATAAATGTCTGTCTATGTCTAAAAGTATATCTTTCCAGGTCACAGACTACATAGGTATATAAATAAATAATAAAATATCCTGGACATTTCACACGGCATCATCTGGCCCCAAATTAAGCAGACCTTGTGTTATGGGTACCACATGACCGATATACTACTTATATACTTCTTTTTTGATAATACATACATATTATTTATAGAAACATCTGACACAAATACTTGCAGAAAATACAAACATTTGTCCCGCGGCGGGAATCGAACCAACAACCTTCTGCGGCTCAGCCAGACCTTAGCCCACAGCGCCACAAAGGTTATCAAATTTCATCAAATCTGTTTAACCGTTACTGTGTATCTGATGATCCAAATATCCATAAAATCCTTCACATTTATAGTATGACAGGAATGGATCTAGTCTAAATGGATCTAGACGCAAAGGCATTTTTATTAGACAGCTGAGTTCATAACCAACCTCCTTTGACACAGTAGTTTAAAAAAAACGCTGAATCCAGTCTATAATCATACAAGCTAACAAACCGAAACGGATGAGATGGCAAATCGAAATTGCATGTGTGTAATTTCTTCCTGGTCAGAAGAGCCTTGGGCCTTGACCATCATGTACATCATAATGATGTTTATCATCATCAACAACATAGTCATCTTTTTAAGATTCTTTACCGCAATGAGAAAATGGAAACTAAATACATTTTGTTGTTCGTCTTTTACAAAAAATAAACCTTACTAACCACAAAAATATATATTCTATTGTTTGGCTCCAGTCGTTCGATTAATATATACAAGTTGTCGCCCACTGGTCGAAATTCTACCATAAATAATTAATAATTAATGTAATTTAATGCATAGTTTAAAAAATGCATTCTGCATTATATAAACTATAAGTGTGCGAAATTTCATACTCCTCCGTCCGTACAATTTTCGTAAAAAGGGTTACAAAATTTTTGCTTCACATATACCTAACATAAAACATAATTTAATAATATTACTAGACTAGCTGACCCGACAGACGAATTCGAATTGGAATAATCTATATATAACTTTCAAACGACTGACTGTTATGTCAAACGACATAAGGTTACATTAGAAAAGGTAATATCGTCGTTAAGTTTTTTAAATTTTTAAATTTTCCACGCAACTTTATTCTTTTTTCTTGAAAATAACAAACGCAACAAAAAAGGAATTAGCTAAATCGGTCTAGCCGTTCACTCGTGATGCCATGGCCAAGATAAATAGGGATTTTAATATATATAGATATATCACTTTCAAAACTTTCGTGACTTGTACTACATTTTGATAAACACGGGCTTTTTTTTTGAGTGCGAATCGTAAACTCGAGCGGCAACTCACGGACCGCGGATCAAACTCACCCTAATGAAGATTCTCTAGATGAATCGAAACAGTGTCGGTGCCTCCATCGACTAAATAATACGTGAGTAAAGCCCGTGTTTATCAAAATATATAGATAAACCAAAAATGTGTGTAAACAGCTATAAAATTTATAAGTCTATTTATAATCAGTAATCACACATTAACCAAAACGGCTAATGTCTTGTTTAAATCCATTAACTTATAAGTCCTTGTCATTCTTACGACAATGAATAAAGTAATCTAAATTATAAAATCTTATAAGAATCTAAGAAAGATGTGATTATAAGATTGACAAAAAATATTTACAACACAGCTAGAAATCTAGGTATTTCAAAAGTTTTGAAGATTTTATTTTTTAAATAAATAATGCCGGACTTTTGACACAACATCACCTGGCTCCAAAGTAAGCAGAGCTTGTGTTATGACTACGACGTGACTGATATACTACTTACATGCTTTTTTTATGATAATACATACGTATTATACATAGAAACACCCCTAGACCCGAGACAAATATTTGCAGATCATAAAAACATCAGTCCCGCGGCGGGATCGAACCCGAAACCTTCCGCATATCAGCCGGCCATTGGCTCCGCACCGCACCGCAGAGGTCGTCAAATCTATCTATATGTAATCCCAACAATGTTTGTAATTTTATGTATGTTTTAAATAGCACAAAAACGACCTAGGTACGTGGTTCTTGAAAAGTAAACATTCCGTCAGACTTTATGGCATAGAACCATTGATTAGAAGTATAACACTGAACAGATGACGTTCAGATACGATTTCTCATGAGTCAGATGAACAAAATGCGCAAAAAAACAAAATTTCAGGCGTCTGCAAAGAACGGTAATGCATCGTGCAGAAGTCGTAAAAACAAACATGGTTTTAAGTATTATATATTATATATATTTTAATTGTTATATAAGAATGCTGGCTGCTGCCCGCGGCTTCGCACGCGTGGTATTTAACCTAACATAAAAATTTGGATGTTCTTCTCCAAGGTCCCATCTATCTCACCAAACCACCTATACCAAAATTCATCAAACTCGGTTCAGCGATTTAGGCGTGAAAACGTAACAAACAAACAGACAGACAGAGTTACTTTCGGAATTATAATATTAGTTAGATAAGTCACTACATAGTATAAAACAAATTCGCTTCCCGCTGTCCCCTATGTATGCTTAGATCTTTAAAACTACGCAACGGATTTTGATGCGGTATTTTTAATAGACTGATTGAAGAGGAAGGTTTATATGTATAATACATACATAATATAGTAGAGAAACACTGATAATTTTAGAGGTTTCTAATCACATTAGACATTCTGTAGTATATTTAGTATAAGCATTTCACCCGTGCGAAGCCAGGGCGGGTCGCTAGTAAGTAATAAGTGCCTCGGGACTGATGCATGAAACATATCTAGGTGCCTTTTTTAAAATCCGATATACATAACACGTAACAACAAATACATGATTTAGAAGAAACAAGTTTAGTAGATTACGAAAAGGGAAAAAAAAATTATCATCGTAGACGCATCTACATTGTATCACACTTGGCTTTAACTCAACGGTTAAACCGATATCGATGAAATCAACAATCGTTATATAGATAGGTTACTGATAATTGTAAAATTATCTGGAGAAAGAATATGACATTATTTATCCCGAAAACTAAATGGGACGTCAAAGTTAAACGAAACTGCGGGGAGCGTTCAACTTGTGGCATTTAATTTATTGATATGTCAGCTAGAATTATACTCTTCAAATCAGTGCCGGTGTAAATATTCTTACCTATCAATCTTAAAAACAAAACAATGTTGTAAAGCGTCGTCTCTCTCACTCATGTGCAATTTTTAAAGGTAGTCGATTATTGTCGATAGTCAGCGACAGCCCGTGGCTTCGCAAGCGTGGTACCTACGTAAAAAGAAAAAGTAAATGTTCTTCCCCAATATACAATTTAATCTATCTCCTTACCAAATTTCATCAAGATTTGTTCAGCCATTTAGCTGCAAAAAGTTAACAAACAATCAGACATGACAGAGACACTTTTCGAATTTATAATATTAGTATGGAGGGAAGTATGAATGGATGGATTATAATATTTTTCAATGAAACCTCTAAAATAAAGATGGTAATGCGCAAGATGAAATTGCAATAACGTTTTATTCTTCGATATTAAACATCCTATTGGCTGGTATTCTCGACAGAGAAGACGAGGGGACAAACAACGAGAAAAACGGACCTTGATGAAAACGTTCGCAGAATCCAGACTTCCAAAACAAACCTATAGGTAGACACATAACACCACAGGCGCATCAAAACAAAAACATCTTCAAACACTTAAAATCACAAACACAAAATATGAATTTTCTCTAAATTAAGACACTTCTCACTGGAGGTTCAAGTTTGAAAGTATGGTCAAAAATGTCCCGCGGTTACCGCCATATTTTCCAGCTCATAATGCGTTTATGGCGTAATTTGTTCATAATTTAACCGGTTTAAGGAGGCGGTCGACAGCTGCACGCGCAGACTCACTCTGATCTAAAATAGACCTAATTGGTTGCGCGTCGCCAGACGCCAGACAGGGATGAAGCTAAAATTACAACGCTGATTCCAGGACTACCTTGACCATCTAAACACTAGTTGCCCTATCATTTTTAATTGAAAACGGTACCTATAGCTTTGCCCACACTATTACACTTTCAGGTTCATCTTGAGTTCCTCTGACAAATGCGTGAAGCGCCGTAGCACATGTAAAAACGCATGAAATAGTGCCAACGCTAAATTAGTTCGACAACACCGTATGCCCCAAACGCACGCATAGATAGCTACAAGAATACAGGACGCTCACAGATGTAGACGATATGTTGCGTATTTGGGGAATCAATATTGGATGTCCTTGACGCTAGACGAATTAAAAGTAGAAGACGCATGATGAACACGGAAGCGCACTGAAGTGGACATGACTTACGAACAATGTAGTTCTCGTGGTGTAGCTGACTGTCGTCCTCAATAAAGATATGGAACCGTCTAGCACATGGACAGTCGCAGTGACAGTCAGCATTTACATCGCGCGATTGGTCCAGGCATAAGCAAGGCATAAGCAAGACGTAACGAATCGTCTTGACGACGACCTCCAGGCAGCGTACCAGACTTACTTTACTACAATAAGCACAACTTTGGAAGTGGTTTCACCAGGGATAATTCTTTACATCCTATTTTAACAAGATCTGAGCTTGACAAAATAGGACTAGAATATTTGTTTCCGTAGTTAACGGGTATTTACCGCGTATTACCTTTTAAAAATTCCCAACGTTTTAGCCGTGTTGCAAAAACCGTAGCTGTGTAGCACTATAAAGATAACCACAATGAATATGAGGAAAATTGCAATGATAGAACAGATAAACTGCAGCAATAAAAACATCAAGCAATCCTGCGGATAAGAGCGACGCAGTTCAGCCAGAACAGCTTGTTGACTAACTGCCTGACCACTAATTCGGTAGGGGTCAGATGGATCTAAGGGAAGATCGGATAAATAAATACGCTGCAGTCAGTCACAGACATAACTCGGTGTTATCACCGAGTAAGAAGTTGGAGAGACAATGGCCAAATAAGCTCATAGAACCAATTACTTTATAAAATAAGCCAACCACAAAATGAATGATACAGTGTAGGTGTTGAACCGCTTATATCTTAAAGCATTGCGTCAGGAAGCCAGTAAATGGGATGATGTTCTATGGAATTCTTTAAGATAATACAATGTAAAAGCTATGCTCACTAAGCTGTGTCAGAACAGTAAAACGAAGCAAATGCATATGTGCATAAACTTGAAAGATTATCTTGCCGTGAACGACCTTCAGGGTATGACGCCGAAGCAAATCGGACGGAGACAGAAATGAAGGTTGAAAATTATTGTAATTCTCTCATTATTCCATCTACCTCTTAATGGTAATGACGGTAATGGAGTTTAACAGCGCTTCTGAGCTTCAGAGGGTTCCATTTACAATATAAGCTATGCCTCAATACATTTTTAGGTAGCCATAAAATGGTTACATCTCCTGTTCTAGAGAACCCAAACGAATGTTTTGCAGTATTATTGTTATTACATATAGACCCTTCCATGATTTGGGCTATTCCTTTGGGTTGCGCCTTGTTACAATAAATAAAAAGAAAATATCAGACGTCTTCGGGACGTCTTTTAACACCACCACCAGAATTGGCCACTGACTCACACAATAATACTAAACTAGACCTAATGACGCACATAAAACGAGGCTTATTTTCAGTAGTACGTTTTAAATAGCATCCAAAAGCTGTCTACAGTCAGAGCTTGATGATGCTGAGTTCAGTTCCGCGTGAGTTTTACGCAATTGGCACTGCGTGGAGCGCGAATATAGACAGTGACGTCGTACGCGTCACCTTGTGATGAACACCGGTGTGGGACTTAACTGTATCATGTATCCTTGAGAAACCCTATAACACTTACTCGTACATTATCATACATCATTTACATAATAGGGCCTTGTAGGACCTAAACATACATATAGATTTTTCATATAGAAAGCATTGTTTCGAAAATAATTGTTTGAAAATGAAGCATACTTTTTCTACAATTATTATAGGTCGGTTTTTATAAGGTAGCGTTTTGTTTTGATAGCCTGCCAATAGAATCCTGTTTCCTTAAAGGCAGAGACTAAAGATTTTCACTCTTTCCATATCTTTTGCTTCAACAGCTCTCTCAGCCTACATTTCTCAAGAGCGTAGGATATCATTCTAGGTATATACGAGTAGATAACTTTAATTCACTTTTAGCTGTTTTGTGTTTTTGAAGTGCTTTGACTGGTATATCGATTCTATTTTAGGAAACTGATTCGATCTCGGTCGACGTTCGATTTTCGTGCACCAGACAGATTCACTCCCGATTAATGTTCAATTCACTGGTAGAAAGATCGAACTGACCAAAGAGCTGACTTCTTTCTGGCTTAGCGTGGCCTGACTATGCATTGTTAGTCAACGACGCAATGTTAGAAAAGAGCCTAACAGTAACAGTAATTTACATTGTAATATTACTGTATACATTTTTCTGAACATTTCTGTAAATAAAGGGTTATCGTCACTTTAAATTCACTAAACGAAAGACAGACATCAAATTTTGAGAGTGGAGGTAGAGTTATGATGATATTTACCGATGTAAATATCATCATAACTCTACCTCCACTGACCAGAAAAAACTCCAAGGATTACGCTTCAAATCTATGCTACATCAATCGTGATGTAGCATAGATTTGAAGCGTAATCCTTGGAGTTTTTTTCTGGTCAGTGGTTATATTTATGAACATGTTTGTGGTAATTTTGAACAGTGCATTAAACCCGTAAGGTTGACGTAACACAAGCGTATGTTCGGAGACTGAAATAACTTCATAATATTAGATATTATTGTGACGCCAAGTTTCAATTATATCATCAGAGGCCAGGCCCCCATTCCTGCTAGACCAATCGCTTCAAAATGGCATTGGCGATTATAAAATGAAAATTTAGCAGCATAAGTGAGTTCAACACAATTATCTAAGGAACAGTGGCCACTCTTTTATATTAAATCTACGCTGCTTTCTTCTTCTTCGTTGATGGCATGCGTCACAATAATGTCAATTTTGCCAGTGTCAAGTGTTTATATTGTTTATGGTATGTCACAAAGTCGTATCTTGTCGTTCGTTATTTGATATTTTATATTGTGTCTTTCATATAAAATAAATACGGATTATTTTGCTCGAATCACACAGAAACACAAAGCTTTTTCCAATTACCCGAGTCAATAAATGTAGCTCTATTTAAATTACTAATAAAATAAGTAATAAAACGGCAAATAACTTAAGAAAAAATAATAATATAAGAGAAGAAATTAATAATAGGAGCGCAATGTTTCTTTGCAAGACGACCAAAAATTATCCTACTCTGTTTTGCTCTGACCTGTCTCCTAATCCGTCATTCAAAACTACTCAAAAATACATTTTAATTTTGTCAAAATTAACCTTAAGTACAACAAATTACGCTAAAGATTATCATTGTCAGTATAGTACAGCCTTGCAGTCTACGTGGCCTGGCATTCCACTACATTCGTACAAGTCAATAGCCAATTCTGGTGAAGGATTTCATAAGCTGCCCGAAGGTCTCTGTCATGGCTAAACTTTTGAAAAGCCAGGATCTACAGCTCTACGTACTCTTCGAAGCACGGAGCGCTCAGATGAAAATGCCTCTGCGATCACCCATGCAAGACCTGACCATGCTTGCATGGCCATGCATTATTGATAAGAATGCATGGCCTTATGTCGCTCTGCCCTCAGACAGTTAACCGACACACTTGAAATATATAAACTCTCTTGTATTAGTATTTCGTAGTTAAGGTAGTTATAAGATGGATCATGTAAAAAAGCGCTAGTACCAAGACGAGTTTCTTGCCAGTTCTTCTCGGGCTTGGGTTAGGATGAATTGGCACCTAAATTCACCTAGTATGTAAGACGTTTCAAAGTGATCCTTGTGATTGTATTAAATAAAGTATCTTTGACTTAACTTTTTGACCTCGTAAAACATCGTTCAATTCCATTGATCTGTTAGGAAATTCCGCTAAGCCTGGAGTTGTCAGTATACCCTATCAATTGTCCCTATTCTCTTGTCTGGACTTATTGTATTGTTATTTATTTGTGAAATAACCAAGCCTGAGAACAGGCAGGACCATCTGCCTCATCCACTTATTCCTCATTAAAAGCCTTCACGCATGGTGTCGGCTTGCAAATAAGTTGCGACCAACATTACGGTCGTAAACCGAAGAAGTCAATTACAAACCCTCTAACTGCTGCACTGCTTTAGGAGGATGAGATGATAATATTAAGTGAGACACGTCTGTAAATAGATAAGTACCTATCTATCTCGTTACTTGATGGTAATTCACAGTTTTGTTGTGTGTATCTATTTTTGAACTTTAAAAAAAGGGGGTTTCATTTGTTATTAATGTTTGTAACCCCTTATTTATTTATATTCTTTCACATATTTTTTTTCAAATCCCTAAAAAAAACTATGTGAAGGAATATATGTATTTCCCGATTAGTCCTATAGAATATATGTACTTCCCGATTAGTCCTATAGAAATTTCATCAAAATTTAATCAGTAGGTGGTTTGGTTTTTAAATCAAAATAGCTGGAAAAATATGTCATCCAAGTAAACGAAATTTCGATATTTTTCATTCCTGTGACATTTCAGTAGTGTATACGAATTTCGAAAAATGAAAGTGTTAGTAACTTTCATTTTTCGAAATTCGTATTCACGTAGATAAAAACATTCTTATTTAAATGATGTCGGTTTTCTTTTTAGTTTTTAAAACATAATTATTTTACTTAGGTACCACCTTGTTGCCTTTTTAGAGTTGTGCAATTCACCCTCTCAACGATCTATCGTTATTGACGGCCGACAAACAACGCTGGCTGCTTTAAGAAGAACACAGCTTAAGGCCACGTAGTACGCATTCTGCTCATTACAACTGGATCGAACTGGAGACGTTGAGTGGAACTTTTCAATTGACTGCGGAATTACACTACCAGTACATAATTGTTGATGGAAGTAACTAATATGATCACGTGACTGTGGTGTGGAACCTTTGGGTCCAGAGTTCGCCATTAATTCATATTCAATACAATCACAAGGAACACTTTAAAACGTCTTACACAATAGGTGAATTTAGGTGCCAATTCCTCCTAACCCAAGCCCGAGAAGAACTGGCAAGAAACGCGTCCTGGTCGTAGCCCTTTGTTGCTTGATCATCTTATACCTTAACTACGAAAAACTAATACAAGAGAGTTTCTACATTTCAAATGTGTCAGTTAACTGTCTGAGGGCAGTCTAACTAACGGGCAAACTAACTAACTCATACGAAAGCGTTGGCACGAGTTCCATTCCGTTGCTATGGTCTCTAGAGAGAACCTCGAGAGATCGTATCATAGCATGTACTCTGTATGTACGTTTCAAAGACCCGCAGAATTCAGACATTGTTTTTTACTTAATAAATAAATAATCTCGGACATTTTACACAGCATCATCTGGCCCCAAAGTAAGCAGCGCTTGTGTTATGGGTACCACATGACTGATATACTACTTATGTATATAGTACCTGGATGACCGAGCTTAACTCGGTATAAAACACGGATAAAACGTATTCTAAAAATGAAACCTAGCTAGATCGATTAATCGCCCCCGAAATATATATATACGTACTAGCTGACCCATGCCCACTTCGTTGGGAATCGCTATTAAAAAAAAGATAGCGGCCAGCTAGCGCCATCTATCAATATTTATCCGTAACTTTGTTAATCTCTGTAATTATTACCAATAATTTGAATAGGTATCTTTTTTGAATAGTTCCCGCGGCTTCGCCCGCCCCTTTCCCCATCCCGTTCCCGTTATTTTTCCGGGATAAAAAGTAGCCCATATCCTAATCCAAGTTACTCATTTTAAGTTTCATCCAAATCCAAATTGAGTTATAAGTGGTGTAATTAACACGACTTTCTATTATATAATATAGAAGATATACAAGAATTACTCGTTTAAAGGTATAAGATATATATTTTGTGTAAATACATACATATTATACATAGAAACACCCAGACTTTCAATAACGTTGCGTTGAATATTTGTCGAGATCAGTCAACGCAACGCAGCCTATTTGATAACTGTGACAGGTGAGATAGCGGTGATATGATCAAACAAGACTCAGCACGATGTTGTCAAGAGAGTGATCTTACTCAGATAGTTTTTTTAAGTATTGCGAGGCGTACAAAACATTTGCTTAAAGTGAATCAGCAGTGAGTTTACAAATGGGATCATATGATGATTGTATATAGTAAATAGTGATTAATAACACGTTCTGACCCTGTGACAAAAACGTGTCAAAATTGCTTTCCACTAGCCATTTTTGTGGGGTCTAAAATAATTAAATAAATGTATGTATAAGTATTCTATCAATCGTCGTGTAGTACAAGCTATTAGTTTTGTGTTGTATGGATTGTTCACCATTGGTGTCAATTCGGTTGGTTCATTTCTAATATTAGGAATTGTCTTAAATTAGGAATTGGTTAAGATATATTTAGATAGTCATAGCATTTGTAAAACCTATTCGGTTGGTACAATCTAACTAAATTAGGAACGCTAAATTAAGTTAGATAACATTAAATTAGGATAAGTTGGTAGCAGCAGAATACCAAAGGTTAATTTGAAAGCCTAATTTTAGCTAAAATTAGTTAGGTTGGTGCCAACAGAATTGAGTCCAATGCCAAACGAAGCAATTTCTGACTATGGAAACCAGAATACTGATAGATTATTTGTGTACTTGCAAATACTTATGATACTTTATAACACCCAGACGGAACAAACATATTTGTTCATCACACAAATATTTGTAACAACGACAAACTTTGTGGCGCAGTGGGCTAGGGTCTGGTTGAAACGCAGAAGGTTGAAGGTTGGATTTCCGCCGCGGGACAAATGTTTGTATGATCTGCAAGTATTTGTCTCTGGTCTGGGTGTTTCTATGTATAATATGTATTTACAAAAAAAAAATGTGTAAGTAGTATATCAGTCATGTGGTACCCATAACACAAGCTCTGCTTACTTTGGGGCCAGATGATTCTGTGTGAAATGTCCAGGATTATTTATTAATTATTTTGATTTCTCCTGTTAGGATGCGAACCTATTACCTACAGAGCAGATGGTAGAGCTGCTCAGTGATCAATAATAAGAAGAATGGATGCACAATGAAAATTACTGATACTTACCCAACTCATGAAACATACAGAGGAAATAATCCAGCTTTTAGAGTTTACCTGAAAAGAAGCAGATTATTAATTTGATAAATTAAACTTACATAAAATTGGCTTACGTTTACAGTACCTACAGGTACTCCAGGTGTTACCTGCTATTTGTAACATCTGGATTCACCTGGTATCCAGTGGCGTAACCATAGCGTGGCAGGGCTGGCAAAATGCCCGACCCGAGAGGGCCCCGCCCCGGCCCTAGAGGCCGCGAGAAATAACCTAACATTTTTAACAAAATATTGTTCATACCTAAGCACATACCTACTTCAAGTAATTACTAGTATAAGTAATTACTTAAAATCTATTAAAGTGAGACACAACTAAAAATTCGTTTAAACTAATTCAAACTAATCATTATGATTCAACGCATTCAACACAAAGAGAAGTCGATCTGTTTTCAAGAAAGAAAAATATTTTTGGCGCCAAGTACTTCTTAGACTCCTGATGTTACTGTGGTACTTTCAACGTGTAATTTAGCCTCTCGTGGCCACTGAGAAAAGGCATATTGCAATGATCCAAGTTCAGGAGGAAACTCTTTGAGTATTGTTGTGTTGAGGACAAGGATATGATGGCTAAAACAATAAAAGGCACTTATGGTGCAGTTCAAAAACTCATAAGAAATACCGAGCCAAATGCGGTATATGTTCACTGTGCTGCTCATAACATAAATATATATACATAACATTTGAATGAAATCAGGCCGTTTAAAGTGGGTCAAAATCGCGTCCTAAGGAGTCGGTTACATACAAACATAAAAAAAAAGTTTTTTTTATACGCTTTATATTAGCTTCACTTGTATGTATGCATGTTTGTATGTAACCGACTCCTTAGGACGCGATTTTGACCCACTCTAAACGGCCTGATTTCATTCAAATTTTGCACACCTGTCAAAGACCGATGGCAAAACAATAATTCGAAAAAAAAATTAAAACAAAAATTTAAAAATATATTAAAATATCCGGTTATCCTAAAACTAAAAAGTAGAAAATAAATAATAGTTAAAAAAACTAAAAAACACGCTTTATATAGAAAACTAAAAAATAGAAAATATTTTTTTTTTAATTATAATCTATATAGAATAGAATAGAAAATATTTATTTAACGTCACATAACAAAAAATATAGAGCGAATATAACATTAAGTAGTCCATGTACCGTGACGAAAAAAAGACCACCCGTATGTCTAAATACATATGTATAATATATGTATGTTTGTTGTATGTCTTTTTTCGGTGATTATCCAGCTTATCACCGAAACGGCTAGACCGATATCGACGTGATTTTCACTGACAGATAACACTTGTTATAAGGAGTAACTTAGCTAATTTAAATATAGAAAATTAATTAGGGTACTGCGTAAAAAAGCTTATGAAAATGTGAACAAAAAATCCGATTTCAATAGGGAGGTATAATGTTATTATATGAAAATAAACTAAACGCACGAACGAAGTCAGATGTGACTCTGATTTTCTTGGACAGACTCAAAAGCTCTAATTATAATAATACCTATATAAATAATATCGGACATTTCACACAGCATCATCTAGCCTCAAAGTAAGCAGAGCTTGTGTTATGTATACAGCATAACTGATATATGTATACTTGTATTTTTTTCATTGGTAGAACACCCAGACCCAAAACAAATACTTGCAGATCATACAAACATTTGTCCCGCGGCGGGAATCGCACCCGCAACATTCTGCATCGTAGGCGGGCCTTGGCCCACTGTTTGAGGTCGTTAAAGTAACTAGAGATTTCGTGTCTACCGAACCTGGGGATTAGTTGAGACCATGTTTATATTCATGCTATCTACAAAAAGAAGCCTACGTATCTACCTACAAGAACGTAGGTACGTCTCTTGAAATTACATTTCCCAGTCGGAAAAATATGTTATGCATACAAACTCTACAGTCATTAGACGCGTTAGGTCTAAAACACCCATGACCCACTTAAAAAACCATCGTTGTATTTAATTAGGATTAATTGTATTGTAATGTACCCGCTATGCTGGTGACCATTTGAAAAAATGTTGTATACCTATCTAAAATTAAGTCATCTATTAGTAGCATTACAGAACCATAGTATTAGTAAGAGAACTCCTGTATTAGTTTTTCGTAGTTAAAGTAGTTATAAGATGGATCATGTAAAAAGCGCTAGGACCAGGACGAGTTTCTTTCCAGTTCTTCTTGGGCTTGGGTTAGGACGAATTGGCACCTAAATTCACCTAGTATGTAAGACGTTTCAAAGTGATCCTTGTGATTGTATTGAATAAAGTATCTTTTGACTTTGACTTTGACATAATACCAGATAGTCTGGTGGCAATGGCCCCTTCCGTTTCTAAAGTCGAGGGTTCGAATTCGGTCCTGCACCAATGGCATTTTCTGTTCGAATGGTGCGGTATACCAGTACTCTCAAACGGTGAAGAAAGACATCGTAAGGAAACCAGCATGTCGTAGAACCTAAAGAGTTCGAAGACATGTGCCAAGCGCACGAAAGGAGCCTCTGAGGCGCACATTAATCCTTTCACCACACTGGTTAGAAATAACTAGTGACACGATAGAAAGAAGAAGCATTAGAAGATCAGAACGGACAGTTTCGTTTCTCGTACAAAAATTAAGTGACGAATGCTACTACATAATGTTTGCATATTAGAATAAACAAACAAAATGTTCTTTATTCAATAAAATCACAAGGACCACTTTGAATCGTCTTCTTACATGCTAGTGAATATAGGTGCCGGTTCCTCCTAACCCCAGTTCAAGAAGGATCCGGCAAGAAACTCGTCTGGTCTTAACACTTTTTTGTATGATCCTTGCCAATTTTGTTACTAATACCGAGTCGAGTTGGAGCAGATTCATCCCAAGCTTTTTTGTCATCTAAATAATCTGTTATTTTATAATATGCTTTAATAGACAGTTTCTGTTTTATTGCGTTCTTAAATTTGCCAAACGACAAATCTAACACGTCGCTTGGGACCTTGATATAGAAGCGTACACTTTGCCCTATAAAATACTTATTAACTTTAGCGAGCCTAACAGTGGGAACAACGAGTTTATCCTTATTTCTAGTATTAATACTATGATTATCCTATTTTGTTAAACAAATGAACATTTTTGTGAACATTATGTACATTCGATTTTCGTATATATACTGACAAGGCACTGTCATGCTATTTAGATAATATTAAGGTACAAAAAGGTACGTATAGAATTTATAGAGTTTCTACTTATATAAATTAAGCATTAGTCAGTGAGCAACTAAGTTATGGAGTTACCAAACACTTAGTTAAAATCTGCAGGATATTAAAATTAAAATGGCCATATTTGCAAAATCAAAAAACGCGCTACTATTTTCCCTATATAAGCTATAAAACCCTCGATAAATGCCTATCTAATTAAACGACTAAGGTCTCTAGAATGGCCCACATGTGCGCACGCGCATGGTTAAGGACGAAACAAGCAGGTCAAGTGTGTGGCGCCGCCCTTACACTAGACCGGTTCGTGTGACGTGCGATTTGTTTGCTAGGATACTTTCATTTTGATGGTGTTTGCAAATCTTAGAAGATAGTAAGTTGAAGTATTTTGACTTATTTTTAGTTTTATCATCCATTATTTTTATTAGCACCGACAAACAGTACGAGTAAATCTTTGTTAGTAGGGTCCTTATTTTAGAACATAACTCAAATCCAGAGCTAAGCACAGATTGTTTGACTACATTCAGAACTATCAGAAAATATATCATCTTCGGTCTGAGTTTACGTCATAGTGCTAAAGTCATTTATGATGGCCGTATTTGCTAAATCAAAAACGCGCCACAATTTTTCCTATTTACACTACAGAACCGTCGATATATAGTTTTTTTGATAGCTGTGCATTCAGAACTGTCAGAAAATATATTACCTATATCCTCTTCGGTCTGAGTTTATGTTTCGTTCTAATACTACGTAAATTATTCCTGCAAAACTACACATAGCCAGCAACGCCATCTAGTAACAGTTTGTTGAACCAAATAGCAAGAATGAAGTCGGACAGTGCAACGAACTTACTTAACAAGATTCCGATAGATGGAACTACTAGTCGCATACCGAGAATGTAAACATTGGAAAAGTGATTATACAAACATGTTTGAAGAAACTGCGCTTACGCAAGTTGAGGTTCGAGTGTAGAGCTATTTTACCACTAGCAATCCCTCATCTAAATAAAGTAAAGTAGAGTCTATAGTGACGGAATAGACCGTGGAAGGCGTCATGGAAGGGTTCAGTTGGTTCAGTTTGGTCCACGTTCGTATATCAAGACATTTTTTTCACTGTTTTATTAGTATTAAATAAGACTTTTTCCATTTTTATAACGAGAACTTCTTAGTCATGTATGGGTTCCTGGTACACTCGACAAATTACCGGGAAAGAGTGAAGTCAAGTGAAAAATTTAAATCAGATCGAAATCAGTTATTTAGGTTATGTTAGAGTATAATAAATAACGTGTTAGGCAAGCGAGCAAAGCGAGCGTGCCGCGGCAGAGAGGTTCTCGTCATAAAAATGGAAAAAATGTCTTGTTTAATAACTGGTTATATAACATTAAAAAAATCCTGATATAGGTATAACTAGTTATGAAATCTTAGCAAGGGTTAAGGTAAAATTCCGAACACCAGATACCCAGGATTCAGAACTCTACTCAATAGATTAAGGAGGTGCGCGTCGTGGCTGCAACACAGTTTTCACAACTTTTGCAGTTTCATGGTTGTAATTTGTAATATGCACACATTGTTCTGAATAAATATGTTTTATTAACCGACTTTATCAAAAAGGAGGAGGCTCTCAATTCGTCGGAATTTTGATCACTCGAAAACGGCTGAACCGATTTGCAAAATTATTTTTTTGTTTGAAAGGGTATACCTACTTCACAGGTGATCCCATATAAATTTTATCAAAATCGGTCTAGCTGAAATATAAACTAAAATCTAAAAATTGTATACATCGATGATGTTTTCATGTACTTTCATACCTCGCTATCTCATTGGAGCGTTGCGTTTATTTGACCTACCCATGTTATACATAGGTATACAAAATACATCTACTTTCCACTAAAAATGTATTATAGGCTCAAATTTAATTTTAAGTTAAGTTTCTTTTAAGTTTTTAAAACGTAATTATACTTTATAACTTATCCAAACAATGGGCACGTTAAACGTCTCTTTAGAATAAACTTGATTGATCTGTTTACAGTAAGCTAGGCCACGATCGTTTGCACGGGTTGACTGTTACCTACTGACGCAAGTGAAACGTTCTGTTGCTGTTGCTACGCTAGTTTTGGTTCAATAAGTGTCGTGAATCAATGCATTCTGGGTCTTATTTCGTTGACACAAATGTCACAAAATGACTTTTATTGTGCAGCCTAACAATAACAATCACGTACCAACATCATGATCTATTTAACCCGGAGTCGCTGTCCAATCGACTCCAATACAAGCCAATTGAGAAACATGTCCCATGGAGAGATGGATTACGGTGCAGTAGGTAGGTTAGGTACCAAACTTACTTTATACTTACATGATGACGTTTTAAAAACTAAAAAGGAAACCGACTTCATGTATGTAAAAATATCATTGATGAATATTTTTTTTTATTTATGTTGATTTTTAAAAAACCGCTCGTCCGATTTCGATATAATTTAAATGGGACCACCTGGGAAGTATATACCCTTTAAAACAAAAAAGAATTTTCCAAATCGGTTCATGCGTATTTGAGTAATAGGTGAACATACATAAAAAAAAAGAATCCGACGAATTGTGAACCTCCTCATTTTTTGAAGTCGGTAAAAATTATCATCGATGTATACAAATTTTTGATTTATGTTGATTTTTTAATAACAGCTCGACCGATTTTTATAAAATTTAAATAGGACCACTTGGAAGTATACCCTTTACAACAAAAAAGAATTTTCCTAATCAATTCAGGCGTCTTTGAGTAATCGGTGTACATACATAAAAACAAAGATTTATGTAGTCAGTTAAAAAGGCTAAAATGGCATTTGGAGCTACATATTTAATATCAATAGACAAGAGTGAAATTACATTGACATACAATTAAGGTAACTTAATAACGATTTATTTAATTATTTACTGCACAAAAAAATACAGTTTATGTCAAAAAAGGGCTTAATGTCTAGGGAATTCCCTACCAGCTAGCCCAAGATGTTATTAAATTGGTCGGCGCGTATCTATAGGTACCTATATAATTACGTTTTAAAAACTAAAAAGAAACCGACTTCATTGAATGTAATTTGAGCCTATAATACATTTTTAGTGGAAAGTAGATGTATTTTGTATATGTGGTGGTCATATAATTAAGAAAGCTGATATAAAGGGAAGATTTTTTCAAACCAAGACGCAAAACTAATTGCATGCAATTTTTTTTATTTCTCTCGGTATCGAAATTTTTTTCCATAATACCACTGTATTCATTGATTCACATGATTAGCTAAATATAAATAGACAAACTTTTTATACTACTTCTAAAAATAGTATTCCTATTTACTGGCTGGTCACGTAATTAAGAACGTTAAATAGTTTATACCTTTATTCAAATTTAAATAGAGAACACTCAGTCGATTTGTTACTGTTTGTATAATTTTGGCGCCATTTAGTGCTGTAAAAGATTAAAAGTGTGATTGCTTCTTATGAAAAAACAATGGGAAAAAATTAAAGTTGTGATAAATCTACAATAGTAGTAATAATAAAACTTCGCCGGAAGAATTGGTCTTATAAAGAGATAGCCGACCATCTGCAATGTTCAAAAACGATGGTTTTCCACGCTGTAAAGCATTTTGCTACGTATCAAACTACTTCTAATGTTCCACGTGTACCTAAACAGAGAAAAACAACTCCTCGAGATGACCGAAACATCGTTCGTATGGCAAAACAAAATCCTTTTAAAGGGTCCAATGAGCTGAGAAAGAATATTTTGGTGAAAACAAGCCTTCAGCAATCTCAGCACACACTATTCGAAGACGTTTGGTAGAAGAAAAATTGCAGGGTAGGATAGCAAGAAAGGTACCCATGTTGAAACTTTGCCACAGACAAGCCCGGCTTGCATTTGCAAGAAAGTATAAAAACTGGACTGTGCGACATTGGAATTTTTTTTTTTTCTGACTAAACGAAAATAAACTGAGTACCTATGTTCTGATGGAAAATGATATGTACGTCCTCCGAATACAGCATTCGACCCTAAGTACACGAAAGTTACATTAAAGCACGTTGGTGGAAATGTGAAAATTTGGGGGGGCTTTTCAGGACATGGTGTTGGACCTGTAAAGTTGTTAGAAGGTATGGATCAGTTCCAATACAAAAATATAATGGAAGAAACAATGTTACCTTATGCTGAAGACGTTCTACCGGTTATTTGGACATTCCAGCATGGCAATGATCCAAAGCACACTGCACGCACCGTTACAGCGCAATCAGTTTCTGTCTTAGACTGGCCATCTAACAGTCCAGATCCAAACCCAATAGATAATCTGTGGTTCGAAGTAAAGATAAAAGTTTCAAATACACAGTGTGGGAACTTAAGAGAGCTGTACGACGTTTTTTTAGAAAAATGGAACTCTATTTCTCTTGCGAAATGTCAAAAATTAAGAGAGTCAATGCCTCGCCGTTGTAAAGCAGTAATTAAAAGCCTAAGTAATTCATTTTAACTATAATTAATTTTAGTTAAAAATGAATTAAATTGATTTTTAAATTTTCTGCGCTACATATTATGTGATTTTTAAATGTAAGTGTCATACAAAACAATTCCCGAGCAGTTTAATAAATCGTTCTTATTAATTTAGTACTATTTTAATGTGTTACTTTAGTAAAATAAATAAAATGTGAAAAAAAAAGTTTGCGATTGATTCTTTATTCCTAAGCCACGTTGCTCGATTAATGTGGCTATTTTATAACATAACTAGTTGCTTCTCAGAAGGTACATCTCTGTGTATGACACGATATAAATAAAAAACTTCTATAACTTCAAATCGTTCTTAATTATATGACCACAACTGAATATAATATGGTAGGCCAAATAAACGCAGCGCTCCAATGAGACAGCGAGGTATCGAAGTACATGAAACTTCATCGATGTAGGTATACAATTTTTAGATTTTCGGTGATTTACCAGCTCGACCGATTTTGATAAAATTTATATGGGATTTTGATAAAGTCGGTTAAAAAAAGCTTAACCTGACGTACTGATTCATCATCGCCCAGCCGAAACTGCTGAAGCTAGAAAGCTGAAATTTGGAAGGTAGCTTCCTTTTACAGCAAAACTTGCCACTAAGGCGGGATTTTTAGAAATTCAATCCCTAAGAGGGTGAAAAAAGGTGAAAACGAATGTACACTCAGCGGCACAATTAACCGCCCACCCTTTTTAAGTGGCAAATTTGATGTTATCGCAGTTGTAAGTTATTGTACTTAAATTAGTCAAGTGTAAAAGATATTTAGGGACAAAAAATAACAAAACTACCCACTTCACTTTGTTTTTTCATACGCATAAGTTGTGAATAGGGTAAATATCGAACTTCATCTCATTGACGTTTTCGTTGCCATACTGCTGACATTGTTTCATTAGCATTGAAAGTAAACAATTGAGTTTGTTTGCTTTCGTAAGTTAAAAGTAGTGTTTGGACGTCATACACACGCCGTTTGATGCTACCTCAGTGGCGAGAGCTGTCGCTCTTATCGACGAAGGGTTTAGTCAGCGTTACGTGGCGCGGAAACTTGGTATCGCACGTACTACCTTACGGGATGCAGTGAAACGGTTTCGGGAGACTGGCTCGTATGAGCGAAGACCAGGACAAGGCCGAAAAAGATGCACTTCCGCTCGCGACGATCGGTTCCTTGTGACCAATGTTCTCAGAAATCGGTTCACCACAGCTGTTGAAGCACGAAACCAACTTCGTGAGGTTCGCAGTGTCCATGTGAGTGAAAGAACAGTGAGAAGAAGGTTAGGAGGTTAGGCCCTTGGAGCTTTTCGACTATCTCGAGTGCCACAATTGCTCGTAGGCCACCGGATAGAATGAAAGGTTTGCACCATGTACTGTTGTGGAAACAGTAGGTTACCAAGGTGGTTCAATCATGATATGGGGCGGTATAACTTACGAAGCCCGCACCGACTTGGTTATCTTCGAAAGAGGTGGAATAAATGCTCAGAGGCTTGTAACAGAAGTGTTAGAACCTCATGTAATGCCATTTGCTCCATTTATTGGCGAACAATTTTTATTAATGCAGGACAACGCTCGCCCCCACGTTGCTAGAGTTGTTACCGAGTACCTGGAAACTGTCGGTATTCAAAAATTACCATGGCCATCCCGGAGTCCAGACTTAAATCCCATTGAACACATATGGGACAATTTAAAAAGACGTGTTCGAAGCCGTATATCAGCTCCAACCACCATAGATGAATTAAAACAATCCGTGATTGAGGAGTGGCACAACATTCCACAACAACAGATTAAAGATGTGATCGACAGCATGCCAAACCGTTTAATGGAAGTTATAAGAGCTAGAGGTTGAAATACGCACTATTAGACTTTATTAATTTATGTGTTTTTTTTTTATTTTTACGCCATTTTGTTATTTTGCTAATTTACTGTAATTTCAGGTCAATGTGTTTTTAAGATTTTTTCATTAAAACAGCAATAATTAAAAACATATCATCTTTTATTTTACTTCAAAATACCTACGCAATAAGACCTCATGCAAAAGTATTGGCAAATTTTTTTTTTTACACTAAAACCATAAAAAATCTAGGTGGGCGGTTAATTATGCCTGTGAGTGTATTAAACTTTTTAACGCGTGTTGCTATTTGCTTGAAATTTGATATGAATAAATTAAATGCAAAATAAATGGATACGTGTTTCAGGATTTTTCAAAATAACTCTCATAAAGAAGTAAAATTGGATGTGAATGTTTGTATGGAAACTTTTTAATGGGTGGTGGGTGTGATTGGTTTGAATATCAATAAAATTTGGCAAGGAGATAAATTGCATCCTGGGAAAGGATTTAAGCTACAATTCCTTTGCGGACGAAGTTGCGAGCAACAGTTAGTTCGCTATAACTCGAGTCACATAAATTAAAGTGTTTTTTGTTTCGAAGCAGTTAACAAAAGCCAATACTCGTTATGTATATTTTATCTCGGTTCTACGAAATTCCAATTCAAATGATTTTTAACCAATACCAACAATCTATGCTTTTTTAAGACATACCTAAATTATTACTCATAGTCTGTGTATTCGCACGCAGTATGTAACCTCTTGGCAACTTCTGCGCTCCTAGTACTTTTCTCTACGGATGAGATGACAAATTGATGCTAAAGACACTGATATTGTAGAGGAACACCATTATGAATCAGAATCACCATCAGAGAATAATACCAGAACCAGATAATGGCAGAAATGGCAAATTGCAAACATAATATATGACAATCATTAAACACATTGATATAATATACCTATTGTTATAAAGTAAAGTACACTCGAAGTTATTCTGTTACAAGTTTACAATTCCAAGAAGCAATTGTCTATGAGTGTGACTGCAAAGAATCCTCAAACGTTACAATAGTTTTGATCAGCGAGACCTCGCCGTCATGACTTAAAGACTGAGCTTTCAGACCGAAAGAGGGCCAGATAGCGTCCTTCTAATTAGACCACTCATCTAAATTGAGGCAATGAACTTCTGAAGAAAACAGGTGACATAGTGTAATTTCCTTCAGTGTAATTTTTAAACATTAATGCCAGCGCTGTCTCCTATAGGAGTGGCATTAAAGCTGAGACTGGACCTGTTTGGCAACGAAAGCGAAAAATGTAATCGTTTAAAATGTGTGATTTGGCCTACCTACTCTAATCATTTACCTATTTGTTTTTCTATGTCTGAAACCCTTTTCGTGTTGTGTCAAATTAACTATTACTCTATTCTATTGCATGTAATAATATATTATTATTTAAGAATATTTGGAAAACTTACAGCCAGGAATATTAAACTAGATATGAAAAATTGGTTGTCTGTAAAGTCGGTTTACAGACGATAGTATAACGTGACAACGTCATAAAAAAACATCTATCTGTTTTGTTATGCGCTCTCGCTACCATCGTAACGGGACAATGAGCGCAACGGAACAATGAGTCATCCTTTTTCGTGCGTGCAGCCGGCGTTCATCGATTTATTAGACGTTGTCACGTCAATAAGTAGATACATGTGGGATACATGTACTCTGATGGCTAATTACAAGTTACCACTGATAGATAGAGAGGAGATTATAAATTAAACAGTTTTGGATAAACTGCCCATTATCTAATAGGATGTGTAGAATTATTATCATTATTAAATGCGTTATCACTGAGACATTAACCTTTAGCATATAGAAACAATTCGTCATTGTATTCACAAATAAGGACAGCATCAAATATCCGCGCCCTAAACAAGGATCTGTGAAATGATTAAATTGTTCTTCTAAGAACTGATAAATCTGTTTTGTTCTAGGTTTACCGCGGCTTTGTTAGTTCTAGAGAGTTCTAGAGACCATTTTGCTTAGTTCTACAGAACATTTTGCAGGATTTACATCTTTAGACTTGAAAGGCCTAGACTACAACAACACCACACACTACTTGCATTGCTATATTAATCTCTATATTTATCTCTGTTGATCCAAACAGATCAAGCAATGCTTTGCGAAGTCTGTTCCTGGGTGACCGAAGCGGCATTTTCATATGAGCGCTCCCTTGCTTCGCTGTCAGTCCTGGGTTTTCATAAGTTGCTATGAAAAGCCAGGACTGGCTATGACGAAGGATTTTGGACAGCCTATTGACTCCATCACCAGATTTGAGCACTAACTTAAATGCATAGGCACCTAATGCAATGTTATACTCACTAATAATAAATGACTATATTATTGATAAGAATGAATGGCCTCACTCGATATCGCTCTGCCCTCAGACAATTAATGAGTTAACCGACACATTTGAAATGTATAAACTCTCTTGTATAGTTTTTCGTAGTACGGGTAGTTATAAGATGGATCATGCAAAAAAGCGCTAGTACCAAGACGAGTTTCTTGCCGGTTCTTCTCGTCTCGGGCTTGGGTAAGGAGGAATTGGCATCTAAATTCACCTAATAAGTAAGACGTTTCAAAGTGATCCTTGTGATTGTATTGAATAAAGTATCTTTTTACTTTGATTTTATCGTTTCGATATATTCGACTTTAGTTACAGAATAGTCTAAGATGCTCAAAACAGAACCGAAAACCGAAAAACGAAAGTTTGTCAAACGGTTCCCTCGAATGTTAATAAATAATAGTTAAAAACTAAAAAACACGCTTTATATAGAAAACCAAACTAAAAATAGGAAATAAATTTTAATAAAAATGTAAGTAAGAAAAAAATGTTTTATTAAAAAAATAAAAAGCGTGGCCTGCATGGTTTCAATAGTTATAAATATTTCATTGACAGATATGAGAAGAAGGATTATCATTTCGATAATATCTTAAAAAGCACCCCAAGCTTTTTTTTAAATATTTTAAAATTTCTTTATTTATTAAAATTTATTTACCATTTTTTAGTTTGGTTTTCTATATAAAGCGTGTTTTTTAGTTTTTTTTTAACTATTATTTATTTTCTACTTTTTAGTTTTAGGATAATCGGATTTTTTTTTTTTCGAATTATTGCATTGTCATCGGTCTTTGACAGGTGTGCAAAATTTGATTGAAATCTGGCCGTTTAAAGTGGGTCAAAATCGCGTCCTAAGGAGTCGGTTACAAACATACAAACATACATACAATTGAAGCTAATATAAAGCGTATAAAAAGAATGTGATATGTTAAACATATTCATAAGATAATAATGTTGATGATAAAGTCCTTGACCCCATTATGTCCAGCGGCAGACTGATTGTGTGGATATGATACTATTTAGCAATTGTTTACCGTAACAATTACGATACAATTGCTAATGTTCACAACATGATTAATTTTGATTCTTTTGAAATCAAAGAATCCAGGAACTTTTAGATATTGGAATGGCCTGTTCTAAGACAGAGTAGTTCTAATCTTTCATAGAACAGGCATTTTAAATACAACAGTTTCTTTCTTTGCTCATACAACAACATTTTCTATATATACCTAATAAAATCTGCTCTGCACGGTCACACCATAGGTAACTGTCGGCACAGAACAGATTCTAAAGTCGCGGTCAATACCAGGATCAACAAAACAGAAGATTCTTCCGGTGAGTTAGACGCACAGGTCCTGGGAGATTAAAGGCCTAAGACTATACGTAGCAGTGAGTAATACCAGGCTACATGATGATTTGGAATTAACTTATCTGTATTACAAAACATTAAACAGATGGACAAATATTTAGTATTATGTCGCTAATCTATTCCTAATTCCTAACGATGCAGACGCATACACCTCCCGCCTGCAATCGAAAAACCATGCAAAAAAAGTAAAAAAGTTAGAGCACACCATCCACACATGCAACCTCAATAACAAATTCGAAGAACTTATCTGTATAACGTTTTAGGCAAGGCGCAAACGTGGACACTTTTGTGTCTTGTGTCAGATACAAGCTACTGATATTTGATTTCTATAGAACCAGTATGAAATCATCCACTCCCTGCGCATACATAAACATTTTGTGTCCAGTTGCTCCCACTTAACACTTACTCATTGACGATCGAAAAGTGTTCGGTGTCGGTTGGAAACTAAAAGTCGTCAGTTGAAGACACAAGCAACATTAACAAAATTTCCTTACAATTGTACTAAGTTTCTTCATCGACGTCCATCGTTAGACTGACAGAAAACAAGCAACGCATTGTACCAGTGGCCAGTAGTAGCAACGGGCGACTGTATCCGATCACCGCCACAAGACACAGCAACTAAGGTTCCCTGTGATGGTGTGCCGTGTCGGCACCAAAAAGTGTCTACGTTTGCGCAGCGCCTTAAGAGATCACATTAAATAAATAAGTCGCCCGCTTTGTAGTATAAGGATTATGTACTTTCACTGAAAGTGACAAGATAAAGTCACATTCATTGTGATCGTGTTTTTCTAAGCCTATGCTGTTAGTCTAAACGACAACAAAATACCAGATATATTTCGTTATCTCGCCTCTCAACTGAGTTGGTAATCGTTGCCTTCAGCGCTCTAGGTTGCTGGTTCGACTACTACAAACATATGTGTGATGAATGAAGATGTTTGTTCTGGGTCTGGGGGGTTATTAAGTTATGATACTAAAACTTAATGATTACGTTTTAGAAACTAAAAAACAAGCGACTTCATGTATTAAAAACTAAAATATCAAAATGTCGTTTCATCCATGGGGATGACATATTTTTTCAGTTTTTTTATTATTTAAAAACCTAATTACTGAACTGATTTATATTGGACCGATCGGGAAGTATATCCTTTCACATGAAATCAGATTTTTTCAAATCGCTTCAAAAATGACGGATTTATGAGGTAACAAACATAAAAAACAGTCGAATTGAGAACCTCCTCCTTTTTTTAAGTCGGTTAAAAATATACAATTATTCCGTCAGTCATATGGTTCCGATAATGTAAGCTATGTGTAGTTTCGGATTAAATGGTGCTGTGTGGATTGTTTTGCAATATGTAATATTGCTGCAATATTGCTGGATGCAATTTAGAGTTACAATTTACATATACATAATCAACCTTGATTATGTAACTATTTAGGATAAGGATAACAATATATCATCGTCTTTTGTGATCAACTTTTGATTCAACCCGTGTTTTGATCGACTTTTTTGGTCAAAAATAGCTTACTGTAACATAACTGTAATAGTTAACGTATATTATATTTCTTTAGCCGATGAAAAGATGGAGGTTCTTAAGTCAACGCACTTATATATATGACCACGCATAACTTTTTACAGAATCGTCAGATTTTGATAATTCTTCATCCAATCAATCATACATCAATCATGATTGATTGTTCACTCACTAATTGTAATGTATGATAGCTAAAGAAAGGTAGGTAGCTATTTTAATAGTAATCAAAGATTAAGCATGTAGTAATTAGTAGATTATAACCACAAAAATATATAAAAAAACTTTTTAACAAAAAATTAAACCGCCGAAATAACTGAAAAGCAAAAAATAATAGACCTTAACCTTAATAACTAAGTTCTTAAAGTATACTTATAAGTATACCTAAATAATTTTGAGTCGTATGATTTTTTTGTTAAAATTTTTTATTTGTGGATAATGACGAGTACTATAAACATTTCGTACATTATTTTATGTATTAGCAATCGTTTTTGCAGCGCATAGTAATGCCTTTTATTGGCAGTTTTTCGATACCTTGGGGATTATTAAAGAAACCAAGAGTACCGGAGGTCTCGTGGCCCCGCCTTTAGATCCTAAGGTCGTGCTAAAAGTACCTACATTGTACACCTAGACGAGAAAGTGCCCAATTCCAAGTAGCAATTGCACTTGCAATTGCTTCCGAGTGATACATAGTGCTTTATACCACACCTACGAGGAAAATAAAAATTAGAATTACTTTTTAATTGAAATTTATATTAATAAAATTAGCAAACCGAAATTAAAATTTCGAAGAAATTCCCGCGCATGCCTTTATTACTTGGGTTCTTTTTTCAAAATATTGTTCGGAAATCGGAAGAGGAATAAATCATTTGTTGGACTTGGAGTAAAAACTTTTTGCCGTTTGAAAAAACACGTTAGAAATGGATTTCAATACACTTTTATCTCCCGGTAAACGCGTTAGAAATTAAAAACCGACATTTCGTAGAGTTCGAAGACATGTGCCAAGTGGACGAAAGGAACCTTTAAGGCACAATTTAGTACTTTTTCTTTCAACTACGTAGAAATGTTATCATTAATCACTACAAAACCAAATAACCAATAAAGGACGTATTTTTTGCTTAGAACCAAAACAGTGCAGTAATGTTATATGAAATCTCATTATTGCACTGTTTTTTGCTTTTTATTTTAGATATAAATTTACCATAGAGGTTTAATATCTCCCATTAAGATTAATATAAAATGTTTGCATTCGATCAAAAAGATACTGGCTGATAATAAAAATCGGCTGAATAAAACCGACTTGGTGAAAATAAACAAATGGCGCGCATTTTGTACCATTGTAAAACTATGATTCTTCATATTTTTAGTTTGAGTAGGTATATTTTATCACAGTAGGTACGAGTAGATTAGTAGTTGAAAGGAAAGTAAATTACGCACCTTGCTAAAGAGAGTAATTAATGCACTCGTGTTAATTCAGTGCCCTCGCATGCGCTCGGACACCAACATAACACTCGTCCATAACTCCGTATATAATTAATTATTTTTAATACATTAATTATTGCAGCTTTCGCAGCAAACCCCATTTTTAACCGACTTTATGAAAAAGGAGGAGGTTCTCAATTCGTCGGAATCTTTTTTTTTTTAGGTATGTTCACTGATTACTCGAAAACGGCTGAACCGATTTGGAAAATTTTTTTTGTTTGAAAGGGTATACTTCACAGGTGGTCCCATATAAATTTTATCAAAATCGGTCGAGCTGAAAAATAAACGAAAATCTAAAAATTGTTATACATCGATGATGTTTTCATGTATTTTCATACCTCGCTGTCTCATTGGAGCGTTGCGTTTATTTGGCCTACCCATATTATAATATACAAAATACATCTACTTTCCACTAAAAATGTATTATAGGCTCAAATTTCATTCAATGAAGTCGGTTTCTTTTTAGTTTTTAAAACGTAATTATTCTAATTGTTTTTATTGACTTGTTCTCAAGTAGGTTGTACTTTTTTTTTGTTTCCTCATAACTCCATCATTTAAAAACCGATTAGAAACAAACTTTTTTTATGTGAAAGGATAAACTTTCCGATTTGTCAAAAACGGTAAAGTACTTTCAAAACATTCGTGAATTGTACTATACATCGTGATAAACATGGGCTTTACTCACGTATTATTTAGTCGATGGAGACACCGACACTGTTTCGATTCATCTAGAGAATCTTCATCTACTATATTAAGCATGTATTATACATATAAACCTTCCTCTTGAATCACTCTATCTATTAATAAAACTGCATTAAAATCAGTTGCGTAGTTTTAAAGTTCTAAGCGTACATAAGGAAAGCGACTTTGTTTTATACTATGTAATGATCACTCTACACAAAAGGAGGTCTATATCCAACAAGATATTATGGGCAGAGGATGATAGTGATCCGTGCTCTGAGTTAGAGAAACACCTGCCAATTTGGACGTGGAGTGTCGGCACAGGCGTGTCGGTTTGGCAGCCGTCCGCGCCGTGTTTACCACGAACTATTTCCGGACAAGGCGAGTCAAGTTCAAGGAACGTGTTGTAAGGAGATGTAACTGACTTACAAATGCGTAATTAGGTGCTTCTTATCATCCATAATCCAGTTTTAACCATTGAGTTTGGCCTCTTTGTTATGCTATCTATTTCAATATAGACACATATCTCGGCAATTTATATAAGAAAGAAAATAATAAAGGTGCTTCTTATCATCCATAATCCAGTTTTAACCATTGAGTTTGGCCTCTTTGTTATGCTATCTATTTCAATATAGACACATATCTCGGCAATTTATATAAGAAAGAAAATAATAATGATGATAATAATGCCGGACATTTGACACAGCATCATCTGGCCCCAAAGTAAGCAGAGCTTGTGTTATTGGTACCACATGACTGATATACTACTTATATAATATTATGTACTTTCTTTTATGTAAATACATACATACATACATACATACATACATACATACATACATACATATTATACATAAAAATACCCAGACCCGAAACAAATACTTGCAGATCATACAAAAACATTTGTCCCGCTGCGGAAATCGAAACATTATTTATTTCTTACTAGCGACCCGCCCCGGCTTCGCACGGGTGCAATGCTGATTTTTTTTATTTATTTATTCAACAAAATCCACAGCTCTCATTATTAATCCACAGCTCTCACTATTACTATTGATACTAAATATACTACAGAATGTCTTTATATACAACGTTATCTAAGAGAATAACATAACCTAAGAGATAGCCATATACCATCGCGGACTTTTTTGTACACCTTTTTAAGTTGTACAATACTGTAGTACATTATTTTGATCTATCTCGTAGGGTTCAGCCAACGTTTGCAATGAAAGCGCAAAAAAATGTGTTTATTTACGACGTCACATTAGAAACCTCTACAATGATCAGTGTTTCTCTACTATATTATCCATGTATTATACATATAAACCTTCCTCTTGAATAACTCTATCTATTAAAACCCGCATCAAAATCCGTTGCGTAGTTTTAAAGATCTAAGCATACAACGGGACAGACAGACAGCGGGAAGCGACTTTGTTTTATACTATGTAATGATGATATAAATTGCCGAGATATGTGCCTATAATTTAAGTAGATATATCTGCTATAAGAAGGCCAGACGACCAGGTTCAATTCAAGATAATTACTTCAAGCCTAGGTCTACTCTGCGAATCGATTTCGATGTATCTAAACAATAAAGTAGTTGAAATGTAGGTACGTCGAATTCAGTTGAATTGACAATTGTTTAATTGTTAAATGTTTATATTATCGTAACGTCTGTTATGGAAGATTACAACATCGATTGTTTTGGCTTATTATTAGCTACGAACTTTCTTCCACCCCATCCGAACCTCGACCTTGCATGTTTCACGAAGAGTTTAATGCTGATGATAATCAAGCAATCTTGACGAGAATGAAACGTAAAATTCAAAACACATTTAGGACTCAGCTTAAAAAATACAGACCAAAGTGTAGTATATAAGCTGTACTGTAGGTACTGCAAGTTTTCCAGAATAAACATTTTTATTCCTTTTTTCGACATTTATTTGAAAACAAGTTCATAAGCATAACCTACTAGCTGCTGCTCGCGGCTTCGCACGCGTGGTACCAACATAAAAAGTAGCCTATGTCCTTCTACAAGATCCCATCTATCCCTATACCAAAATTCATCAAAATCGGTTCAGCGGTTTAGACGTGAAAACGTAACAGACAGACAGACACACAGAGTTACTTTCATTTATAATATTACTAGCTGGTGCCTGCGACTTCGTCTGCGCAGGATTAGTACCATCTTCGTGTAATTCTAACAGTTTTTGCAGCGCACGCCAGAATAGCTTGCAGATGGCAGATTTTTTATATTTTGGACAATTCACTCAATATAAATTATAGCCTATGTGTTATTCTGATGTATAACCTACATTATTGTAAAGTTTTATTAAAATCCATTTAGTAGTTTTTGCGTGAAAGAGTAACAAACATACATACAAATTTTCGCGTTTATAATATTAGTAAGATAGTATATCCAATGATACACACATATTTCAAAACTCTAAACATACATATATCGCTCCCTTAGCGATAAGACCGCCCATTGTACATATATTTTTAGGTGTTCTTAGTTGTCAAATTGTAGTGCTAGTTTTAAGGTATTCATTCATTCATTCATATTTGATAATTAATTACTACTTGTGATATTGATAAAACAACTATCGGGCATAACGTCCGAAGATGGTTTCTACTTTGTTGTTAGATCCGGTTTCGACAGTATTTAGCCGTATGATTTGATAAGACTCTCTACGGCCTTGCGACCAGAGACACTTAGTAGAATTGCGTCTACTTGGTAATAATTATTGGGATTTGGGTGACAAAAGAAACAGGTATTTAACGTTTGATATAACTGAATTTAATTAATCGGTATTATTTGGAGGAGAGGTGTGTGTGCTCTATGACAAAGCTTTAACCGGACTACACAAAAGAAATAGGAACTATGCCTATTTAACCAGATCCTCTTGAGAACAATAAAGTACTGATTCAGTAAATACTTATACCGTATAAGTATTTACAATCAGTCCTTTATTGTATCTTGCTCTTTTATACGTATAAGTTATACGTATAAAAGAGCAAGGCACGCTAACTACATGTTAGAGTGAGATAGATTTATTTTGTTATATTCCAACAATAATTACCACAAATCTAATGACTACAGATATTTAGGTATATATAAGTCTGTATTATGTATTAAACATATAAATGAGTGTCTATTTACTATTAGTTTGTTTACTTTACTTGTAAACAAACTGTATTGTATTTAATATAGTTTTATTATTGTAATATTAGGTATTGATGTACTTCACTTTTTGTTATCCTGTAATATGTACATACTAGCTGTTGTGCGACTTCGTCTGCTTGAATATCACTTATCGCGGTTGGATAAATATTATTACTATGTCCTTCCTTTAGGTTTAAGCTTACTCTATACTATATTTCGTCAAAGTCGATTCAGTAGTTTAGCCGTGAAGTCGTTGCAAATAGATAGACAGGCAGAGTTACTGTGCGCGTGAACCCGAACTAGACGTGCGCGCCGCGCCGGCGCCGCCACGCCGCGCCGCTGTTTTCCCGCGCCGCCGCCGCCTTGTTTACGAGTCGGCGCGCCGACTAACCGCGGGACCGCGCGGGCGGGCGTCTGCCGGAGTGCAGCCCGGCAGACGCCGGGCTGCACCCCGGGGAGAGAGTGGGGTTACGTGTCGCGCTAGCTAGTCATACGTGCGGCCATTTTAGTTAAATTTCGAAGTTCGATCATGACGGCCGTAAAAATCGCATTCACATTGTGCACCAAACTGATAGAAGAAAAAAATGGGGTGAAAAAATTAAATTGATGTTGTACGAAACCAAAGAGCGCTTTGGTCTACAATAAAAATAACTCTATTACGTTACCTACAGACGTTAACAGTGCCATTTCGCTCTCTGGTATCTACAGCCATTTATGCTTAGAGCATGGGTTACACAACTTAGTTACTGTAGATGGGATCGGTAGTGTTCCTGAAGTAGAAACACTTGTAAACAAATGTAAAAAGATCCTTACAATCATTCGTTACCGATTACCGGACTTGGAACGAGAGGCTGAAAAAGAACAATTTAAGCGCGTATCAGAAAACTTGTAAAGTGATGAGAATGAGCCGATTGCTGATGAGGAAGCCAAGTTACAATTAGAATCAGCACAAGTGATCGATGGTGAAATTGGTAGCATTAATCATGTGCCTTCAATCAAAACTTCTACGCCAACCCGCTGGCACAGTGTGCTAACTAAGCTGGAAAGTTTAGCACACTTTTGTAACAGAAATCCAGTCAATAACATGTTAGTCCCAGGTGACCCAGGTTGGTCAGGAAGATGTAAAAATATACCAACAGGAGTGGAGCCTTTTAGAGGATCTCATCAGATTTTTGCATAAATTCCGTGAAGTCGTAGAAATGCTATCCACTCAAAAGACGGCTTCGCTTAATTTAGCAATGGCGTTTCATTTAGAAATCAAAGATATTCTAAATTCTTTGTCTGATGAAAAGACGCTTATACTTAATGCTAACGCTGAAAAATAAAATGCTGGCAACATTAGACAGAAGGTTCCCAATTACTGAAAACATTGTCACCGCGGCTCTGCTCGACCCTCGATTCATCAACCTAAGCCTGATTAACTCCTATCTAGAAAGCAAACATTCAACGCGTACTCCATTTCTCGCAGAGCAACTAAAAATTAAGGTTTCACATCATCGGATGGAGCACCTGCTGCAGTGAGCTCGCCTAGAGAATCATTATTGTCAAACTGTTAAAGAAACATTGCAGTCGCGGGTCTAGCTTTGTTTACGAATCCAATGCAGCAGATCAAGAGTGCTGAAGGTTCTTAGCAGCCACAACAAATTAAACTCTTGAAAATGATAACATTCTCAAGTTCTGGAGGGCCAAAAAATTGGCATTCCCGTTGCTAAGCCTCCTTGCTGGCGATTCCCGCTACTAGTACGCCAAGTGAGCGGGTGTTTTCGGTAGCGGGACTGGTCCTCAATGCCAAGCGTTCTCGCTTAAACCCAACTCGCTTGGATAAAATTATTTTTATTCACGATAATTTTAATTTGTGTAAAGAAAATGCCTAATAATTTATTACTGATCCTTTTTCTATAATAAACTTTAATTTCAGAGTTTACAGTAATGTTTTATTTAGAGCCTAATCTTAAGCGTGATAGAAATCGACGAATACTGGAGTTAAACATCCTTTTGCAGATCAAATCGACTGACACAGAAGGTGAAATGTCACGGACTAAGCCTGACTAAGGATACTTCTATATTATAGACCGCTGAAAGGTCTACCTATTAAAAATTCGAGCATCATCAAAGTGTATTTAAACATTGTATATGCTATCATATGAATGCTGAAATTTTTTTTTTTTCATTTTCATTCTACTGCTACCAGCCAGGTACCTATCGTCTTGCTCCAGTATTTCATTAATTTCTATGCACAGTCTCTATTCCCGTTTTATGGTAAGTACCTAACTACTTATAAGATAAAAAAAAATTAAGCCACGCCAGCGCGGCCACGCCGCGCCTATACGCAGGGTCGGCGCGCCGCCGCCGGCCAATTTGATATCGGCGCGCACGTCTAACCCGAACATACCTATTTTGTTGCGGAGTTATTTTAAAATTTATGATATCTCCTAAGATGTTGATTGAAATCAAGTGATGTCAAAGACAATTTTGTTTACAATTAAATGCTTTTGATTAATAACATACTTATTTGGATAAGGATTAATATAATGTTGACAAAACTCCTTCGCAAATAATGCATTAATTTCGAACAAATTTAATTACCATAAAAAAGGTTATAGTGACCCAATCCCAAATAAAAAAGATAGACATATGCTGTTGCGGACTTTTTTTTAGAACTTTTAAATAGGAACAATTCCATCATACATAATTTTTGCGTAACTTATACCGTTTACGCAGCGCACGCAACGGAAGCTCTCAAAAAGGAATAATTTTGCCCGTTTTTGCAACATTTTCCATTCGATGCTTCGCTCCTATTGGTCGGAGCGTGCTATTATAACGCCTAAAGCCTCCTCGATAAATGAACTATCCAACACAAAAATATTTTTTCAATTCAAACCTGTAGTTCCTGAGATTGGCGCGTTCAAACAAACAAACAAACTTTTCAGCTTTATAATATCAGTATATATTATTATATATATTATATATATTAGACATTATAATATGTACATTAATTTTTATCATAAATTGATGTTATTTTCATCACCCCATATTCAGGTACCTATAACATTGGTCTATCTATCCCAAGCTTGTCTGGCTAAGATCTCTATCTAGCGATAAGACCGCTCATTGTGCTACGGTGTAGCTAAACATTGTTTCTTATGTATTTGTGGTATGCAATAAAGTATTTTCTATCTATAGGTGGGCGAGATATGTATATTGAAAGAGTACCTAACAAAACGTAGAACCGTGTAAGCTTTGTTAGTATATTATGTATACATTTATTGGAATGTTATTATCTGTTTTAGAAATTGACTGGTGAAGTGATCTCCGTTACAAGATTACCTAACAGAACCGGTTGTCGACCCACCCACACATCAACCACACTTTATTATAGTGATAGCATCCTGCTTTTCACAAAATTACCTATCCTAGTGAGTTCATTGGGCGTCTAATAATCATCAATGACTAGTCGACTAATGATATATGTAGCTAATATTACGGGTAATCTAATTAATATTTGAATCCGAAAATAACTGTGTATGTCTGTCTGTTTGTTACATTTTCACGCCTAAACCGCTGAACCGATTTTGATGATTTTTTTAACCGACTTCAAAAAATGAAGGTTACTCAATTCGACCGTATATATTTTATTATGTGTGTTCGCGGATAACTTTGTCGTTTATGAACCGATTTTGATGATTCCTTTTTGACAATCCGCATCTATCTGTTTTGTTATGACGTTGTCACGTTAAACTATCGTTCGTAAACCGATTATACAGACAACCAATTTTTTTTTGTTAGTAACGAGATATTCCAAGGGTGGTACCGTGATAAGGAAACCAGGATCTGATGATGGCATCCCAGAGAAATTTAGGGGAACCTTCAAAAATAGTAGTGACAGTGCGTTTGTTAATTTTTTCCATTAGGTATTATAAAACACTATTATGTAATGAAGGTCTGGAGTCGATCTGATGATGGAGCCGAAAGACAATCGAGGGAACTCCTCAACGATTTACAGCAATTACCTGGTGTTTGGGCTTGATTAATTTGTATTTATGAGAACTTTACACCTAGATGGGTTGTGACTGTCATTAGGGGTCTGATGATGAAGAGAAGGACAGTCAAGGGAACTCCTCAACGTCTAACGGTAGCTACCTTGTGTATATACAAGAAGTCTGTTGTCTTTTTAGTTTTTAAAACGTAATTATTTGTATAGAGATAGATGGGACCTTGGAGAAGAACATAGGCTACTTTTATGTAGGTACCACGCGTGCGAAGCCGCGGGCAGCAGCTATAAACTATATAGATGAATATATAGATACTAGATAGATAGATACTCTCTTGTTTTTCTCTTAGTTTTTCATAGTTATGGTAGTTATAAGATCATGCAAAAAAGCGCTAGGACCAGGACGAGTTTCTTGCCAATTCTTCTCGGGCTTGGGTTAGGAGGAATTGGCACTTAAACTCACCTAGTATGTAAGACGTTTCAAAGTGATCCTTGTGATTGTATTGAATAAAATATCTTTTGACTTTGAATTTTGTGTGTTAGCTGTACCTAACTCATGTTATAAATGAGTGAGTTACATGTAATGAGAAGGGAAGAATGGCATGTAACTAGGAGAGTGCTTGGTATGAATGTTGATGGATTTACGACTAGAGGTAGGCCAAAGAAAAGATGGATGGATTGTGTGAAGGATAACATGAGTAAGAAAAGAGTGAGTGTTGAGATGACGGCTGATAGAGGAGAATGGAAGAAGAACACATGTTGTGCCGACCCCACATTACGTGGGAAAAGGGCAGGAAGATGATGAGTTGTAACTCATGTCTTTTTATTTTTCTTTTAGTATTAGTAGTTCAATTTAGTATTTTATTTTTATACCTTGTGTGTCTGTGTTACGTCAAATAAAGGTTTTATCTATCTGTCTATCTACTGGCACATATATTATTCAATCAGAAAAATACATTGCACGACTGGGTTCGAACTCACGGGCATCAGAAGGGTTTCGTCTACAATGGCCAATCTGAGAATATGATTTCGCTTTTTTATAACGCTTTTTTAATAACAAAATATTTAAAAACAGTGTAATTATCGAGCTGGCGACTTGTATTACAGGTTTTTTTATAAATTAACACGAGCCTCATTTAACCTGCTTAGCATTTTAACTTCCTTCTTCATGAATATCACACATTTAGAAGACAGACAGCCTTCTTACCTACCAAGTTAATAATATTAACAGAAATGTACAGAGTAATATAAAACTTTTAAATTACCTAGTATTAAAATAGATCAGATTGTTTGTGTTTGTTAATCACTACATAGTATAAAACAAAGTCGCTTTCCGCTGTCTATCTGTTCCAATATATGCTTAGATCTTCAAAACTACGCACCGGATTTTGATGCGGTTTTTTATAATAGATGTAGTGATTCAAGAGGAAGGTTTATATGTATAACATAATACATGCATACTATAGGAGAGAAACACTGATTATTTAAGAGGTTTCTAATCACATTAGACATTCTGTAGTATATTTAGTGTATAAGCATTGCACCCGTGCGAAGCCGGGGCGGGTCGCTAGTACTTAAACTTAAACTCAAAAACGATTGACCGATTTTAAAAATTATTTCACTTTTTAAAATCTACATTAACAGTGAGAAATATAGGCTGTAGGCTTATTTTTAAACAAATTGAGAACCCTACGAAAGTTTAAATAACATAGATATCATAAAAACTATTATAAAAATCATTATTTGCGTGCGCTGCGATAACTATATTATTTAAAATAATATATATAGGTACTACATGGTTATATAATCGCATGCTATATTATATTTTGAATTTGAATGTTGACTTTTAATTTATTTTATTTTATTTCTTTTTGACATTCTGCTTGTGTTTTATTGTAGGTATTTGTTATATAATTCTAAATTGTATGTTATATTGATTACTTTTTATAGAATTTGGACGACTTCGAATTTTTCTGTAAATTTCTGTTAAAGGTATAAAATACATGAGAAATATCACCACTGGAGTTGTAACATTTATATCCATAGCAATGAAAGCATAGTCAATAATCAACTTAGATCTTCAGACGAAGTTAATTGAATACCATAAAATCCATAAATCGTTATTCAGTATATACCTTCATAAACACAAAACACAGCCGGCTTTTATCTAAACGTCTGGTATAAATGCACGTCTGTTTCATAATGTCCAAGGTCTTGCATTTTGATAAAACACTAGCCAGATATAAACAGCAAACAGACGTACAGTCCTGTAGGGCGATTATGGAACTCTTGATACTATCAATGTCTACTAGTTTCGATTAGCAATCGGCATCAATGTCTATCAATTTCGATTAGCAATTGGCATTATTTCTATCAATCATTACGATGTATTTAAATGCTTAGTACGCTAAACACGGTTCCTACCACAATCGTACTTTGTAAATTGGTCGGGTTATAGTTTGACACCAACTTCACATTGTACCAAGCGATAGACTCCGATAGAAATCGCAGCGATCCGTAATACCAATTCATCAAAAGTAACTGAAAGCTAATAGTATCAATATTTTGATAGTATCAAAGTTCCATAATCGCCCCACTGATGCTATTCTAAGATTCGCTCTATCAGAAACATCAAATGGTCATAATTTTTACTAAAAACGGGATATTTACCATGATATATGAGTTTTTCTGCTTCCAGATATTTCGCCAAGATCACGCCATGATCATGAAATAAATCGTGATCATGGCGCATGCAACTGTGCCAAAATACCGGGAATCAGACAAACTCATATATCATGGTAAATATCCCGTTTTCAGTGAAAATTATGATCAAAACCATGATAGTTTTAGAAGTTATATCAAATGGTCATACAAAAATGTCCGGAACAAATACCTATTTGAAGATCTTTCTTTAGCCGTTGGTATTAGGTATATAAGACTAGACGCGTCATTCATTACGCCGGATGCAAGGCATACCATTTGGAAATGGGCGCTAGGCCAAAAGTATTGAAAAAATGTGTTGTACCTGTTAGGTATATGCTTTGCTTTGTCTATCTTCAGAATACTAAAGGTACTTTTATGCGTCAAATTAAAGGCAAGATACGATTACCCCCTCCTACCCTGACTGGACGCCACTCGCCACTATTCTACTATAATTTTCGTAAAGAATGGAAAATAAAAAAAGACCTCAAATATTTTGAATAGATAAATTCAGTAGTATTCATGAGAACACCCGTGAATTATACGCGGTCGTTTTATGTAGAAATCATTCTAATCTATTCAACCCTAGAATTTCAAAAAATCCCGCCTTAGTGGGTGGTTTTACTATAAAAGGAAGCTACCTTCCAAATTTCAGCTGTCTAGTTTCAGCGATTACGGTGCGGCGATGATGAATCAGTCAGTCAGGTTAAGCTCTTTTATAGGTATAGATAGTAACATATGGATGTTGAACACACACGGGTTTTCTAATAAACACTGGTAGGATAAATAGATGGCAATTTTTTATTAACTAGATCAACATTAGAAATATAAATGCGGAAAAAACATTGCACGGACTAAAATCGTTAGCGCACGCTAAATATTAAATCACGAATTTCCTAATTTCAGTTCAGAACAGCTGAAGGCCAGTGACCAGACTGAATAAGTTTGTTGGTTATATACCCCTCTATAATGTATCAAGATAATGTAAGAAATAATGTAGTTAAGCTAAACAATAGTAAACTAGTTTATAACTTTTTAGAAACCAACAACAAAAGTGTGCGTCTAGTTTCAATCCATGATTTTATTACCCTATATAATTTAACTCGGTTCTACCCAAAGCCTTTTCTTGTTTCAAGATGTCACCTATCTCTAAAATTTTAGCATTACCTATGAAATTGCCATTTTTAACATCTTCAAAACAAGGAGGTACTCAGTTGTTATTTATTTATAATGCAATTATTTTATGTGAAAGGTTAGCTTTAAAAAAAATCCTCTAAAAATTTTCGATTCCCATTGGTCCCATAGAAATTTCATCAAAATCAGTTCAGTAATTTGGTTTTTAAATCAAATGGCCATATTGCCAAGTAAACGAAATTTCCTACTTTTATATAAATTAAGTCAGTTCTCTGAAGAATGAAGGAGAGCTTCCAACGCTAGGGACTGGGACCCTCTTGTAGCTTGGCCGCCTGTGGGATTGTGCGTTGTCGTGCAGGAGCAGCCCCTGCTGCTACGAACCCTACGAACGATGGACCGAAGATGGCTGGAGATTTCTTCTTCATTGTGTTCAATTCTTCATGGTACACAACCTAATCAACCTAATCAACTTGCCAGTTTGACACAAATTGACTAATATTGCTTTGATGTAGAAAGCCAGCTAACCCGTATATTGAGAATCAGCTTCCACAATAACTTTTAATTCATCATTTTCGACCAGTTTTCGGGTGATTCTTCAGAACAAATCTTTCGTGAAAACCAAAAACGGGTCGTGCGTTTGTTTTAAGTGTTCGCTCCTTAAACGTCGTTGATTTTGCGTGAAATTTGCGGCGCACTGTTACGACGACGGACCTCTTATTCCCGAAATACTCTTATTTTTAACGTGTAAAACAAATAAGGTCAAAATAATACACTATGTAATCAATAAACATATGAGTGAATTTGAACAAAGTTGTTTTTATAACTTCATTCATTTGATATTAGATCTAATAGCCAACCATAGAAAAAATACATTTATAATAGTCAAAACTAAAGAATGTCAATTTCATATGTGATTAATTCATAACAAGTTCATCGCTCCTAGTAAAACTTGAAGAACACCTATTAACCAAAGTGGCGACTATGAATATATTTCAAGGAAGAACGTAGCAATGAACCTACTTATTAAATTTAAAGCATAATTATAAATGACTATATTATTGCTAAGAATGCATGGCCTTATGTCGCTCTGCCCTCAGACAGTTAACTGACACATTTGAAATGTATAAACCCTCTTGTATTAGTTTTTCGTAGTTAAGGTCATAAATGGATCATGCAAAAAAGCGTTAGGACCAGGACGAGTTTCTTGCCAGTTCTTCTCGGGCTTGGGTTAGGAGGAATTGGCACCTAAATTCACCTAGAATGTAAGACGTTTCAAAGTGAACCTTGTGATTGTATTGAATAAAGTATCTTTTGACTTTGGTAAAATGGTTACTATAACCTAGCAATGCCAGAGGTATCACTCGTGCATGGCCGACTCTTGACCTTATATTTTGCTCTGTGGTTAGAAACATTTATTTCACTTGCTTGTTTGCCTTCAATACTAAACGTGCCTAACAACAAAATAGGTAAAACATATTTGCTCGTTATTTGAAGCAATACTTTATAATTAAAATAATTACGTTTTAAAACCTAAAAAGAAAACCGACTTCATTGAATTAAATTTTAGCCCATAAAAACAACTGAATTCAGATCCTCCTACTTTTTTTGAAGCCGATTAAAAAGTTTTCATTTTACGCTTTTTAGTATTTAATAATTTTTCGAAATACGTAAGCGCCACTGGAAAGTCAGCAGGAAAGCAAAATCAACGAACCGCGCGAACCGTGAACTCGAGCGGCAACGAGCGGACCGCGGATCAATCTCATCCTGATGAAGATTCGAAACAGTGTCGGTGCCTCCATCGACTAAATAATACGTGAGTAAAGCCCGTGTTTATCAAAATGTATAGCAAAATATCAAAATTTCGTTTCATGAACCGATTTTTATGAAATTTAAATGGGACCAATCGGGAATCAGATACATACATATTACATATAAATAGAAATACCCAGGACCCGAGACAAAAATTTGCAGATCATTAAAACATTAGTCCCGCGGCGGGAATCGCACCCGCGACCCTTTGCGTATCAGTCGGCCTTTGGTCCACTGCACCACAGAGGTTGTCAATTTAGAATGAAGATTTTTAGCTTACCTAACAAGAACGACAGAAATTATCATTAAAGGTACCAGTATCATTAAGGTATAGCATTAATTATACCTTTCTAATTGTCTTTTTGAGAAGTAAATAATCTAGAAATCGAACAGACCGCGGATCAAACTCACCCTGATGAAGATTCTCTAGATGAATCGAAACAGTGTCGGTGCCTCCATCGACAAAATAATACGTGAGTAAAGCCAGTGTTTATCAATATGTATAAAGCATTTATGTCGGTAGTTCGATCATAAACACATTGGTTGATATTAAATATGAGCATGCAAAAATACATTTTATACCACACCTTCTGAGAAACTTGCCCATTCCTTTTCCAAATATAACTTAGAAAGTACAAAATTTCGGCCCTACTTAAACGCGGGACGGAAAAGTCTATGGAATTTCATTTCTAACTCGTTTAGCGGGAGAGAAAAGTGTATGGAAATCCATTTTTAACGTGGTTTTTTTTTATTTCTACATAGATCAGCCGTTAGCTATGGTTATTTTCATTATAGGTCAAACGACAAAAAGTTTTTACTCCAAGTCCGCCAAATGATTTATTCCTCTTCCGATTTCCGAACAATTTTTTGAAAACACTTAGTAAAGGCATGCGCGGGAATTTCTTCGAAATTTGAATGTAGGTTTGGTAATTTTATTAATTCTACAAAATGTCGTAGAGAGATAGTGAAGATTTTATTACACCGCCAGAAATAAAAATAATTCTCCTTTTTATTTTCCTCGTAGGTGTAGTAAGTATAAAGCACTATGTATCACTCGGGAGAAAGTGCGATTCGAAGGAATCGCTGTGTTTTAAGACTCAAATGACATACTCGTTACGAATTGGGCACTTTCTCGCCTAGGTGTACAATGTACTATTGCTACTTTCTAGGTACCTAGATAGGTATTTCATTTATCATCTATCACATGACCCAAAGAGATGTAAACCAGGGTCTAAGTACCTCGCTATGATTACCTGTGTCGTGGTTATCAAATTAAGCATAGTAGGTATATGTTTAGCATGAGTATCATATGAGAATTTCATCAGTAATCACGTTTTGATGACGATACCATTACTCTTTATATAATTCTTAAAAATATTTATATACTAATTGAATAACTTACTCCGCAGTTTACTTTAGATAAGATAGCAATTAACCGGTGTAGTTTCAGTCAAATGAGTCAAAAACACAGCTTCTGTTGATATTAATATCTGTGGTCATAAGGATACACCCGACGCGTCCGCGTCGGGTGTATCCCACTATTTCTATTATTTGGTATTTCTATTGATAGAAATACTGGGACTGATTCTCCCACTGTTTCCATTACTGGCGGCGGCGGCAAAAATACACTGCATCACATATGACGGCGTGCACATCTCCGAGTAAAAGTTGACAGCTACAAGAAAAAAAAAATCAGCTGTTCGGTCAACCGAACCATGGAAAATAGTAGCTATGTACCTTTGTAGCACAGTGGGCGAAGGCCTGCCTGAGACGCAGAAGGTTGCGGGTTCGATTTCCGCCGCGGGACAAACGTTTGTATGATCTGCAAGTATTTGTCTCGGGTCTGGGTCGTTTCTATGTATAATATGTATGTATTTATTACGTAGTAGCTCTACCTTCTGCACTGTAGGTTGAGGGTTCGATTCCCTCCCAGGATAAACTTTTACGTGAAGAAAATAGGTGTTTGTTCTGTGTCTGGGTGTTATAAAGTATCATAAGTATGTATTTAAAAATATTTAGGTATTCTATCAGTCACCTAGTCACCATGATACAAGCTATGCTTAGTTTGGGGCTAGATGGTGTTGTGTGCATTGTCCAGCAATATTTATTATTTATTATTTGCAAAAAAAAAGTATATTAGTAGTATATCAGTCATGTGATACCCATAACACAAGCTCTGCTTACTTTGGGGCTAGATGATGCTGTGTGAAATACCTATCTGAGATTTTTTATTTATATATTCTTCTGGCACTTCGGCGGCCGCTGCCGCGGCACGCTCGTTTTGCTCGCTCGCCGTTCTGTTTTTTTTTGCCGCAATAGAAATAACGGCATATAATTTGGAAAAAACGCTAGTCCCACTATTTCTATTATGTATTTCCATGTAAATAGTGGGATACACCGACGTGTCTCCATTCACTTGAGATTGGTGAAGAGTAGAAATCAAAGCGTACTTGCGTTTACATTATTTGTGTAAATAATAAATAGATGTATGATTATATCAGTATCAGTAAGTTCATTGGTCAGTTCAAGGGTCATGTCATAACCTCTGTTTGATAACAAAACTATCCTAATGCAATACGACTTTGATATCGATTCTGTGGAGTAAACTAAACTAAAGAACGTACTAAAAATATTACGATCTATTTTTTAGGATGACATCTTTACACTCATAAAATGCTGTATATTTCTGTCTGTAAATTTTATCATGTTGTGTGTCGAATAAACTATTATTCTATTCGTTATGGTTGGCCAGGAACTAGTATTTTAAGCCTGAACGTGGGAGGGGGGTGAAGCCAGTAGTGGGGGTATAACTCCTAAGAATTATTATTTTCAGATTTCCATACAAAAACATTCAAGAAATAAAATTGACAACCCTTATTATTTTGTCAACAATGTTTCAAGTGCGTTACCTACCTACAACGTTTCGCGTGAGTTCAAATTGCTTGCTAAGCTAGGCTAGATAGGTACCTAGGTTGGTGTGTGTAGGTATCTATTGACGTAGGTACTTACGTCACATACTGACTGCGGTATTCACACAAGCCATGGTGTTTCGTTTGTAGCACAAAACTAAGTAGATATTTAGTTAGTAACTAGGTACCTATTTATCCAGCAGCGGCTAATCCAATTACCTATTCGTCTCTTGCAAAACAATGTTTTTAATTTTAAAGTAAGAGAAGCAACAACTTAGGTAGATTACATACCGTTTAATGTCTTGTCTGAGTTGAGTAGGCGGATCCGTAAAATTTTGAAAATGTACAATAACAAACACCACTTTACCCGATTAGTAGGTACCAATTCTAGGTACTACTTAGCTATCCAACACAAATCACTTATGATTAAGTTAAAAAAGCACATGGTTACTCGTAAAAATCACACACAATGGTCACAAGAATGGTTCAATGTGCCAAGCATTGTCCATAGTTCGACGCGGCACCAACACACAAAAATCATATCGTCGGTCGTATTCCTCATTACTGTAGGGTAGGAGGACGTCATTCATGATGATAACTCGAAACGAAACTCTTAACAGGAACTAGGAAGTTGACAGCACGACGTACAACAAATCACTGAGCAAAAATCAATTCAATCAAAGCAAAATAAAATCTTTTGATATTGCCGACAATTTTTTAGGGTTCATTTTTGATGTGAAAATTCAAACCTATCACAATGATGACAATCATGTTGCTAAATACTACTTCGGTCTTAGTGATGTTATTTTGCTTAGTTTATTCTGTAGTTATGTCACTGCTTCTTTCTTGGTCACTGAATCCTTTAACCACTCTAGTACTGTCACCATTAATCACTAGACTCATGTTAAGGCTACATACAGAAAAAAAACCAGTGACAAAACAAATTAATTTAGCACTGAGTGACTCTTAGTCACCTTAGTCACCTTAGTCACTCTTAGTCACCAATAAACCAATGACAGAATTAATAAATAAATTAATGAATAAAATAAATAAAGTCTTAATCGGAACAACTACTAAAAATAAATACCTACGGAAACAATTTCTGACAAAATAATAAATGTCGGCTAATTACAAAGGTATACCTTTGGAATAAGCCGAGATTTATTATTTATTATGTGGATTGAACTCTTCTGATTGGTTGTCGGTTTTGTTTGACACCTTTGATAAAAAGCCGCGAAGTCACAGAGTCGCACAATGAGGTGGACAGATAAAACTATAGGAAAATATGGGATAGACAAGATTTTTCATAGAAATTCAAATTATTAGATACCTAGCCTAGAAATGTTAATAAGAAATATATCTACCTACCTAAGAAAAATGTTTTAGGTTGGGTACCTAATGCTTTGAATTTCTATGAAGATCTACCTACCTATGTAATCTACCTACTTACGAAAAATGTTGGTTAGATACCAGTTGTTTTAATAAAGAGTTGTGAACATGTTATCATCATCTTCACCAAAAAAATCCTGTTTAGTTGCAAATGTTTGTTTGTCAACAAAAATTACATGCAATAAATCCGAAAATTTGATAGAAGTATAAACAAGATTCTTATAAAAATTGCAGCTGATCTCAACAAGAACACAACATTTACTTTCTTCTCAGAGGCATCACATTGTAGGCAACTTTTATGTTTGTGTTGCGTGAACTCAAACGATACTTCATTTTGGGGTCACGCTCAGAGTTCAATAAACAGCTGATTTTAGGGACGTTACCATTTGTAGTAAGTGCAGTTTTGAAGCAAACTTTGCTGCTCATTTCTTCAATGAAAAACATTGAACTTATAAAAGAGGTACGATCTGCAAGTATTTGTTTCGGGTCTGGGTGTTTCTATGTATAATATGTATGTATTTTAAAAAAAAGTATATAAGTAGTATATCAGTCATGTGGTACCCATAACAAAAGCTATGCTTACTTTGGGGCCAGATGATGTTGTGTGTCCGGGATTATTATTATTATTACTATTATTCTACCAGCTTATTAATTGACTAACATTTTCTAGAGCCTAATATATTTTTTGCGGCCCACTTCGCTCGCTGTTGTTTCCTGACGTTTGCATATGAGAAACATGATACCTTACCTATAAGATTATGTTTCTATAATATGCATCCGTCCGTTAGTAGCCTCCGTCAAGTAATTTTTTTATGAGGAAGGAAACGATCCGTTCTGATTTTTAAAGAAAAGTCAGCTGTCGGATACTTAACGGATTATTTTATTTAATAGAAGTCCTTAAAACAATATGCTAGCTCTAGAACAGCTCTAGCTATGGCCAAAGTCAAAGTCACAAGGATCATTTTGAAACATCTTATAGGTATGTATGCTGGGTTAAATTTAGGTGCCAACTCTTCTTAATACAAGTTCTAGAAGAAATGACAAGAAACTCATCTAGTGCTTTTTAGGGTTCCGTAGCTAATTGGCAAAAATCGGAACCCTTATGGATTCGTCATGTCTGTCTGTCTGTGTGTCCGTCTGTATGTCACAGCCACTTTTTTCCGAAACTATAAGAACTATACTGTTGAAACTTGGTAAGTAGATGTATTCTGTGAACCGCATTAAGATTTAAACACAAAAATAGAAAAAAACAATAAATTTTGGGGGTTCCCCATACTTAAACTTGAAAATTTTTTTTCATCAAACCCATGTGTGGCGTATCTATGGATAGGTCTTCAAAAATGATATTGAGGTTTCTAATATCATTTTTTTCTAAACTGAATAGTTTGTGCGAGAGACACTTCCAAAGTGGTAAAATGTGTGTGTGTCCCCTGCCCCCTGTAACTTCTAAAATAAGACAATGATAAAACTAAAAAAAATATAAATTGTACATTACCATGCAAACTTCCACCGAAAATTGGTTTGAACGAGATCTAGTAAGTAGTTTTTTTTTAATACGTCATAAATCGTAAATATCAATAAGTTAATGTAAAAAAATACACTATTATTAAAACATCGATCAAAGTTACAACGAACTACAAGAACTTTTATATTATGTTACTTGCTGCTACGGAACCCTTCATGGGCGAGTCCGACTCGCACTTGGCCGCTTTTTTGTATGATCCTTCTTATAACTAATACAAGGTAACAGTTATTAAACATTGCATATCTGTCAGTCAACTGCCAGAGGGCAGAGCAACATGAGGTCATGCATTCTTATCAACATTTGATTAATTCATATAAATAGAAATACCCTTTCTTCACAAGACTATCACTTTAAGTTAGTAATAGATACTTAGTTAAATTTCATTTTGACGGCCTCTGTGGCGCAGTGGGCTAAGTTGCGGCTGAGACGCAGAAGGTCGCGGATTCGATTCTCGCCGCGGGACAAATGTTTGTATGATCTGCAAGTATTTGTCTCGGGTTTGGGCGTTTCTATGTATAATATGTATGTATTTCCAAAAAAAATATGAAAGTCGTAAGTACATCAGAAATGTTGTAGTGGCACTCATAACACAGCCTTTGCTTACTTTGGGGCAAGATGCTGAGGTGGCTGTGTGATATGTCAAACTTTTTTTTTATGAAGTTTATTTTAGAAGCGCCGATACCTTTAAAATTTACGCTTTCCATTCAAAATGTATACTTAATTTATTTTAGCTTCTAGTACTTATTGGTTCTATGAAGATTATTATGTTTCCGATTGATCACATAGGTCACCCCCAAATAAAAGCAGCCGACTCGACTGATCCAGTTAGTAGAAAGAGTGACCCGATTCCGCTATCTTTGTTTGCTCTGCGAAGCTTAGTGGAGTCAATCACCGAACGTGGTAGCGTGCACTTACGGGGTGAAGGCTAGGACATTAACGATACTTAGACTAAGATTCAGGGTCATAACATAGTGAACTTACGTTATGCTTTCATTTGACAGATTATGTGTGTTGGAACGAAGTTTCTTATCGCGGGTTGGCAAGGGGACCTAGCCGAAATGTAAAATGTAAGAAAGAGAAAATGAAGGAGAGCGATAACTAGTCTCCCACAAATACAATATATATAATATATGAACATAATCGTAGTTATTTATTGCATTAATAATCAAAATTACGGAGAAGGCCACCACTCTCTTTAATTTTGTAGAGATAATGAGAGCCAGGCACGTTGATGATTAATTATGCCAACCCTGCATACGAAAGGGACTTGGTTCCAAACGCGTGTCCCGCGACACGTTCAGTTTTTTTTTGGCATACGTAAGCTACGAGTAAAACTTCGTTTTTGCCCTGTATTGTGATATTCCAAAGTCCAATCTCAAGACTGGCCTTAGAGATGATGGAGCGCAGCATGTAAATGGCTAGTGATCCCTTTCAGATACGATTTATAGTGGCACTCAGATTTTTAGTAACTGTCAAGGCTGCTAAGAGCACATGGGATGCTGAGGACCGGTGGCACCATGTCTGTCCCATGCTCGAGGAGTTGAATGCCAAAATGACTAAAGCTGGGCATACGGATACCGACAACTGCCTGTTGAATTTTGGAAGGATTTGGAGGAAGCATTTGATCAACCTACAGAAAAATAGTTGATGTTGATGACGGTGGGGTGGGACCCTACCGTTCCGTTCTTTTGACGTTCACGCCTTGTTAGATCGAATTGTTTGGATATTAAATTAGCTTGTGATAAGACACGTCTGTATATGTCTGATATGTAGCTGCTGCTATCATTTCTGTCATTGTATGAACGCTAACATAAAGTAATTCTTGTCTAGGCCTCTTGGTCCCATCCCAATCCAACACACGATTAAGTAAAGAATATCAATATGTTCACACTTCAAGATTTCGAGATCAAGATTAAGTTATGGGTAGAGCCGAGAAAAGTATTAATTGGGTTGAAGTCGAAAGATGGGTTGGATGGAACAAAATGCATTAGATTTCTAATCGAATCTACCTATTTCGATCGGTACTTATTGACCGAGTGAGCTCGAAGCGCGAACCAGTGTCTCCGTTTCACGGACCACCTGTGAAGTATACCCTTTCAAACAAAAAAAGCATTTTCCAAATCGGTTCAGGTGTTTTCGAGTAATCAGTGAACATACATAAAAAGAAATGATTCCGACGAATTGAGAACCTCCTCCTTTTTGATGAAGTCGGTTAAAAATAGATAAAATATAGAAAAAATAGATACCTAAATAAATAAAGGATAAAAAAAAAGTTCATTAAAACAAACGCAATAGCCGATACAAGTTCGGTGTCCGTCATGCTTGGGTGTACGTACACTGACGCATTCACAAGCATGTAAACGACTTCCAAATGCAAAGCGAGATTTGTGGACACTTGCGGCTTGTGGACGTTGGTCGAGGCTTGGCAAGCATGGAAATGTAGCATTACAGTCCTGCGGGCCTAGCACGGCACGAGGAGAAATAGTCTTTCCACCTTTTTATCCACCTGTCAGTGGAAATACACCACCACCTGTCCACCACAGGTGGATAAAAACGGGGGAAAGACTATTTCTCCTCGTGCCGTGCTAGGCCCGCTGGTCCACATTTAGACCACCGTAACATGTCACGCAGCCACGGTGCGATGAATTGTCACAAATGTGGACCCACCTTTAAGCTCACAGAGCCTCTAGTTTATTTATTAAGTAACCAATTATCTATTATTAATAAATATGTAGATACTCAGGTATCTATGGTTACGCAAAAAATTACCTACAAGTAGCTAGCTTTTCCTCGTTTACGTGAATCAAGTGGTATCTAGACGAATTTATCTAAAGCTAGGTAGGTAGTTATGTTCTTTGCGTAAGCGCAGCAAAGTGGCGAATGTTGAATTGGTGATCGCAAAAAGGTAAGTAGGTACTTTGTGGTAGGTAAATCGCGAGTACCTAAACCTTAAACCTTTTACAATTTTTAGAGAAGCTGTGTTTTTGATCTGTTTTCGTTTTAGTTAGGTAGGTATATCATCATCTTATCTATTGCACGTACCTACCTATGTGGTGCAAAACGAATGTTTTACTTTCGGAAATAGATGTGTGAAGAAAGAAATAGAGCTTGTGGCTCGTGTGACTAGCGTCAGCCTGCGGGTTCATTTGCATGGCCACCTCACTACCGGCGTGCGAGCGCCACCTTACAATAGTAGCAAAATGCTGCCTACCTATTCCATCGTCCAACCAAATGCAACGAGTCGTCGCCGTCGCCACGAGAACCATCCACCCGCTTTCATAAATGTAGGTAAGGTAGGTAAGTACCTACTATCTAAGTAGTAGGTACTTACCTACCTAATAAAAATACGTACCTACCGTACCTACGTTTAGGACAGCTAGTGGTTTATGTATTTAGCAACCTATAGGTAGATTAGGTACGTTACAGACATTCCGTTGGAGGTCCATACCATACGATGACATGACGACTGACAGGCGTCGTTACTTTTCGCCGAATGGAGGTCAACAAATGAAAGTAAGTCTTCCCTCAAACTGTCCGATGAATAAAATGATGAGAAAATCAAACAACTTTTCAGTATTTATTGAAGACAAAAACCACGCTTAATAAAAATAAATAAATAAGCAAGTCCGGTGGGTGGATAGTGTAGTGTAGGCAAAATAAACTTACAATTATATATAAAGGTACCTACGCTCCGTTCGAAATTTGAATTTTGCCGGGAAAATACGTAATTGGCGACGTTTTTGTTTACTTTTTTTTTTCAATTCTAATTTATTGGCTGTAATTAAAATCTGTCTGTTTTCCGATCCAGTCCTTCTTTAGTTTACAGCATTTTTGACTAAAATAAATCGAGAACATCAAAGCAAATTAACAAAGCAATAACTGGGGTCTTTGCCAAGTCCAGCTTTCAGGGCCGCGTACGTTCAATACTTTGGTGAAATTGTTCCTACCAATGTTCTAAAAATATTCGCCAATTTATTGCTACAACGCAACGATATGTTTGTTCAACCAACTTCTAGGTAGGTGTCTACTTGACTTGAGTGAAATTTTCCGCTCACCTTTCGGTTATCGGCACCGCTTTCGACTTTAGCTCGTAGAACATAAAATCCTGGTGCTGCTGGGCTGCTTCCAAAATCCTCTGGTCACTAAAATCGTTCGATAGGAGAGAGGCCAAATCATAGCCCATATCAATCCCAGACTCATCCATTTTTGCACGGAAACACAACACTTTCACACTGTTATTTTATGTAACCTTCACAGGTCCACTAGATAAAAACAAAACAAGAATAATATATCTTAGAAAATGAGACGGATGTGGATACCCGACCGACAGCATCCATCCTCCCAGCTGTCTACTTGTTGCTATTGAATACAAAATCAATGTTGATTTTGTGTGGAACAGATAGCACTAATGTAGCACATTTTCTATTGAATAGATGTTATGAATTTAACTAGCAGTACCTACAGCTATTATAACTAGGTGACATAAAACTTTGGAAAAACGCATTTTTTACTAAATATGTTTAGGAAAATCTATTTTACTTTTACGTATTTATTTTCTTAAAAGTTTTATTAGTCTAAGCAGCTCCTTTTATCTGCTTTGGCAACACAAAAACCACATGAAATAACATGCGTTCGACAACTAGTGTTCATAAAATAAATATAAAATTAGTGGTTTCTTTGTATACAATAAGTTAACAATGATAACATTTTTTTTACATATTATACATACCTTTTATATTTTTTTGCAAGCTCGTGTTATTTTCATCAGATTTTACATTGAATAGAATGCGTTGTTAAAACAAGATAAGCCAACTGATGCATATTACTTGAATCAAATAATTCTATGAGATCTTGTTTCACAACGCACTTTTGTTAAAGTTGCCTTATAAGAAACTACTAGAGCTATGGTAGGAAACTTGTTAAACATTTTTGACATTTTTGAAACAAGAAATGACATGAGTTGACATTTGTTGTTTGATACCCACAAGTAATGATTATTAATACATAACAGTCCGATTTCTTTATTTTCTTTCTACGGAAGAGATGAGATTCCCATTTTTGTACAGAATATACTTTGATGCTCCATTTTCCACTTTTGAAAAATATAATTGTGGTATATTTGATTGTTATTTATAATTATGTGTGGGTAGTTTGGTTGGCAGTTGGTTGCTGGCCTTTAAACAAGTGCAAGTATCGTGCGGTGTTTTCTTGTAAATAATATAGAACAATAATATACAGATATTTTTATGTTAATTCTATTTTTTTACATATTATTATGTGCTGTTAAATAAACTAATTCAGGATACTTATGTTAATGTTACTTATTACCAAGGTTAGGTCCTGTCTTTTTTTTGAAGTTAAAACTTCTTTTAGCGCAGTACGCATATTTTTAGATGAGGTAAAACCTCTAGATTCGCGACACCGTTACCATTTTTTTGGCGAGACGCAAGGCTGCCGCGCTCGCCCCATTTGATTATAAACCTTAATTCACATGTTTACAGTCTACTTTTGTATGGAGAAGTTTACTGAGTTAGGTTCTTTGCTATACTATCTACATTCTGAACAAAATAATTGCATCATCTGAGTTCGTTCAGTTTTTGATTGGCAGTCACCATAATTACTGATTTTGAAGTGATTTATTACTAAAGTCTAACGCGCGAAAATAAGTTTTCACTTCTGTCGGCACTCCCGGAGTGCAACCCGATTATATATTAATTTTTTTATAGAACTGAACTGTACATATACTATTTACTCTAAAGATTAGATGTCAGATGTTAAACATCATAATTACCTATATGTTTATTATATATTTTTTTTTATATTATATGTTACTAATTCTTTTATTACCATAATTTCATGCTTATTACAAATGCGAATAATACGAAATGACTATACCGTGCGTCCTTCTGACAAAATTTCTCAACACCATCCCATAGATGGCAGCAATACTCCATACCCGACCGGATGGAGTATTGCTTTCCACTTTATATAAAGCTCAAGGCTTTATATAAAGTTGAAGCTGTCCAGGTGTGAAGTATCGCCTCATCTTGTTGAGGATGCCAAGCTTCATGGCAGCAGTTTTGGCCTTGGACTCGATATAGGAGCCAAAAGTGCAAGTGAAACTCCCAACTCCCAAGAGTTTAAGATAGTTACCAGTACATTAAGGAGAAACTTACTTTTTACTAAAGTTTAACCGAGGTTTCTTTAAGTGCTTTCACAAAAGGAGCCTCAAAGGCGCAATAATCCTCTACGTCTTTCTCTCTCGCATTTTAAACCAAACCTCAGATGACCAAAGCTTCTCGCTTACTCGCACGATCAATCGGAACGGTCTTGTTCGAGTTCGTTTGCTTGTCGCTTCTGATGGCACTATTGTCGTGAAGTTTTAGCCTTAAATCACATGATTCGCTAGAGTGGCGCTTGAGTATGTTTATCCTTGTCATTCTAATGTCAAGAAAAATAGATGGCAATTATTCATAAGCTCGTGTGTGTTTAGAACTATAACATATATTAAAACATTCTAAAAGTGTTTAGAAGTGAAGTAAGTAGCTGAATACAACATTAAAAGAAAGAAAAAAAAACTAGGTACTATAGGTATTATCATTTATATAAAGCACAACCTGAATGGGTTTATCAACTTTGTATACCTAATTACTAAAATAATTACGTATTAAAAACTAAAAACAAAACCAACATCATTGAATTAAATTTGAACCCATAAAAATACCACTGAATTGAGAACTGAGGTTCTCAATTTTCGATATTTTGCTTATAAAATAATAAAGCAAAATGTTGAAATTCGTTTACTTGGATGATAATATATATATTTTCCAGCTATTTTGATTTAAATACCAAACTACTGAAATGATTTTCATGAAATTTCCATGGGACCAATCGGAAGGTATATCCTTTAGGTACGTGATTTTTTTTTTCATTTCATAATTAACGGAGCTATGAGGTAGCAAATATATAAAGTATACAACCTAATTGAGAACCTCCTCTTTTATTGGAAGTCGTTAAAAAAATATGAAAGGTTACATTTCGGACTGAAAGGTTACTTTTAGATCAATTTCAGGTAACTTTTGACAAAAGCCGGCTGGCAACACTGTGTTGTACTGTAAGTGTAATGTAAAGATCCAAAAAAAAGCGACGCGCTCTACGAAACGAAGTCAAAAAGCAATAGAAAAGGCGTTTTTTATTGATTCTCGGAATTACCTTCTAATATTGTGTTCAATCGTCAAAGATGTCAAAAGCTCACCCACCAGAATTGAAAAAGTAAGTTACAAGTGTTACAACAGGTTGAGCTAAATTCTTCCAAACTCTGCGCGGCGTAAATGCATAACCTACATTTGTTTTGCAACAATTAATTATAATATTCTGTCTACCTGATGGAACTATTACATGATAATTTGAAAATCATGATTATTGCCTCTGCTCAGACCCTAAAATTATCATGACTTCAGGTTTATGGACAAGAAGCTGTCGATCAAGCTGAATGCCGGGCGATGCGTGACAGGCGTGCTTAGAGGTTTTGATCCCTTCATGAACCTGGTACTGGACGAGTCAGTAGAAGAATGCAAGGACGGAAATCGTAATAACGTTGGCATGGTGGTAAGTTTCCATTGTACTCACAGATCCATATGCATATATGCATAGTTTTGGTTCTATTCTAAAATCCCAAAACAGAATAAGTAAAATATATAGACCAGGACTGCCTTATAAGTAAGCCGTAGTAAACCAATCTTATTAGGTTTAATGTAGGTATCCTGGACCTTAATTGTACAAGTATTTTTTTTTTATGCAATTGTACCTAAATTTATTGACTTAATTGTTGTCCATTGCTTTCTGTTATTTGAAATATTCCATCCTGTATAGTACTAGGTATGTTGGTTTAAAACCATTGTTGAATATTTGTCATTATGAATCCTTAACTACACTGTACAAAAATCCCTCGCCGTGTCTCTCATAACTGTCAGAACGCAATAAACTCTAAAACTACTGAACAGTTTCAAGTGGATGGACTAGATAGAGTGATTCATGAGGAGGGTTTAGATGCACAGTTATATTCAAAGCTGATGATATTCTGGGCTATTATTATGTGCGAAAAATGTTATTAAACTTCATAAACACAACAAACTGGTCTTGAGCTTTCTACATTCACTGACTTTTAGCAATAAAGGTTCTAGAATGCTGACTATGAACAGGACAATCTAGTCTAGTAGAACATGAGCTATATGGTAATTTGTAAAGATATTGTAATGTAAAAAAAAATGAAGGCAAAATAAAATAGGAGGGGATTCAGTTAGTATTGAATAAAAATATTTTAATTGAATGGAATGGAAAAGATTCAAAACTTTTTGTTGTGATGATAAAATTTATTTTATTTTAGTGTAAGTTCATTACATTACGTTAGAAAAGATTTCATACTATTTCATACTAAAATAGCACTTCTTTTCTTTTCTTCCTATAATGGCATCAGTCTTGTTGTCAATGTTGCCAGTGCCAAATGAATGTTTGGTTATAAAGTCTTAGTCAATCGTCATTTGTGTATTCTAAACAGCATCACAGAATGTCTGTGTAGAACTTTCTCGGGTTTCCTCTTCGTACAAATTACACTGCAACATAATACACTTATAATTTAAATGTCCATATTTGTGCTATGAAGTCACAATTTATAGATTAAAATTCCGCTAAGATTTCTGAATAAAACATGCAACAGAACAAGAAAAAATAATTTTTATAAAAAAAAAAATAAAAAAAAATTTGTAGTTGTACTTTATTATTTCTTTTACAACAGCAATCTTAGTTTTTTTCATACTCTTAAACAATGAAAGATAACATTGTGAGGAAACCATGTCATATAGACTATGCTGACTCCTGTTTCATAGACGCGATGGAGGAGTACATTAATAAATTGGAACGTCTTCAAAACTTGTGTATCCGATTCATATTTAGACTGTACTCTGTAACGACGTATTTGCGTCATACATGTAGTTCGGGGATCTAACCTCGAAAATGGTTATTTTACTTCTAGATATGGCGGCGATTCATTTTACGTCAGGCAGCTGCTGTCTTTTTAGCGCAACATTTAGCTGTTCTGTCAGAGCCATAAATTTTGACTTTGACAGACACCTTCGTTCATATTATGGAATTTTTATTTCTTCAAGTTGGCAACGCTAGGTTGATTGATTGGGTCGGATAGAGCTTTCATATCCAATGGCCGAGACTTCACTTTTCCCTGAAAGCCGACTGATGTGGTTTTGTTGATTAGGTCTTGCGAAATCTTTTAAATTCGCAAGAATCTTATATTGTTGAGGCCTTAAAATGGACGAAATATTTCCATAGGCAAAAGGAGGATTCCTTCAAAGTATTATTTCGGTAAGTTTATAATTAGATTGTGATTTTGTTTAACTTCAAATTTGCCTCGCGGTTTTGACATTCGTGAATATTTGTTCTAGGCGGAAAACGTAGTTTTCCTACCATTAAGATGACTGTGATATAGCAGCATTATTTGAAAAGAAAAAAACGGTGAGTTTCTACTACTAGTCTGGGTTTTCCCTTGACCATTCATCGAGTTTTTATTAATCGTGATTTATTTGTTCTAGCTACGCGAGATGTCGGTGGCGTTTTTTTCTTCTTTCTTTACTATTATTATCAAAATTTCGAGTCAATGACGCCTGGTATTATTTCGGCGGGAAGTCAGCAACGTGGTTAGATTCAAACCACATGGCTTCATTTCTCTGATGTAAAGAGACACCGGACCGACCCCAGGAGACCCGTTTTCCAAGACACGCGACGTTCGCGAGACCCTCACGCCACGTGGCGTAGTCCCAGGATGCCTCTTGAAACCGGGATCCGGTACAATTTAAACTATTCTCATTGACTGACAACCCAAGGTATTTAAAATTTAACTTTTATTTTTTCTACTAGACATGCAATGGTAACCAAAATTAAGAAGTGTATCTAGACTAACTACATGTAATAAGCTTTAAACAAACCTCAAAACAACCAAATTATAACATCTGAAACGTATCTGGTCTTTCACTGTTTTCCCCGACCTGTGATTAGAAGTTCTGGTGCGACGGCTGCCTATCCGAGGAGATTTTTAGGTAAGTAAGTAGGGATACCACCTGTCTGGCGCCCGAATATTATTATTTAATTGTTTAGACTTTGTTTGTGACGGGAGGCCCCATTCAAAACTTTCTTACCATTCCAAATTTAACATCTTACAAGGAACTTTTAATTATTATTACAACTTTCAAATCTTTTTATTACAACTTTAAATTATCAATATTACAATTGTCGCTCACGCACAGGGACCTGGAGTGGTTTGTTTGAGGTTTATTAGTTACCATTGCATTCTATTTTTGTTAAACCAGATTAAAGTGAGGCAATTTAATTTATTTGTGTAACCCCTTTGTTCTATTGTTAGATATCAAATAATTTTGATATATTGTTATTTTGTGCCATATTTTTGTGCATTTATATTGTGTTTTAATTGTGTAACAAACATTAACAAGCCAGGTTGCTCAGTTAATTATTATCTATCTTTTTACAGTGGTTATAATTAAGTTATAATTGTAAAACTTTAATTTTAAAAGTATTTATACAATAGTAAGTTTTCATTTGTGAATTACCAATGCATTTAGTGAGGAAAATAACTGTTTAACATAGAATCAAACTTATTTAAACAAATAGTTTGGAAAACATTTAAAAACATTTAAAATATTTAACGGACTTGACCAAAGACATTCTTGACTTTACCTTGTTACTGTGTTCTTCGAGTGTTCACACATTTTCACCATGGACAAACAGGTTCAGTTCTCACTGTTGCCTGAACTGAATGATATTCTACTGCCAGTACTTCTACTCATGAAGAGAATGTTGTTGCCTTTGATTATCTTTATAGGGATTGCCCGATCATTCCAGGTTTGACTTGTTTACATCTACACAGGTTATATGTTATCACAAGGGATTGTGAAGTGTGCATTTTAGAGTAATAGGATACTGTTTCAAAAAAAAACTTATTGGTCTCCATCGAGCACCAGTTTCTAAGAAACCCATCGTGTCTGGATGATGTAAAATGTTAGCCACATGGAGAAAACCTAACATTACAACTGATAACAGGTAACTTTAGGATTGGTTATTCTATCTAAACGCATTCTTTAACATCTATAAGGTTATGTTTGTTTTGTGTGTCAAGAATAGTGTTTCAAGTTTCATTTTTGCAATTTTTGGTTGGTAAATATAGTTTTTGGTATTGTTAATTATTGGATATTGGTTCTATACATTTGCGATCTTGGTTATATTGTGGACAGTAAAGGTTTCCATACTGATCCCACTAAATTGGATATTATTGATAATTTTCCTTGACCTGATACCGTAGACAAATAAGAAGTTCCTTGGGATATGTTCTTATTATTGTAGATTCACATTGTACATTTGCTGACATTGTTCTCACCTTTGATTAAATTAACTGCATTCTATAATTTGGAAACAATCTTTTGTTTCATCATTTGTTTTGGTTTGTCTTAGCTTTGAGAAATCTTTCTTTTTACATTGTGATGCTAGTTCTGTTGGAATTGATAGTGTTCTGAATCAAGAAGACACTAATAGTGGACAACATCCAATTGCGTTCTACTATAGACCACCTAATAAGTGTGAACTTAACTTTAGCACCAAAGAAAGATAATTACATGTAATTTTAGATTCAATAGAACATTTTAGATTTTACACAGAGAGTTAATAGTTATGAATATTCCAGTAACATGCGATGGCATTACTAGGATAGTAAAGCTTACTTATGTTTAATTATCCAATTATCTTAGTACCTTAATTTTGGCTTAGATTTGATATAGATAAAGATCTATGGTAAAATATAACTTTTGTTAGTAATGATAGAATTTATACTTGTACAGTAACTTCTGTTTCTAAACTTTCTCCTTCTGAGAAATAAAAACAATAAATAAATAAATATCTAAATAAATAAAAATATATACAATAAAGAAATTAAAACAACATTATTTTGGAATAAAGGTTTAATGTTCAAGTTAGTTTAGATTAATTCAAATATTGTTAGTTAAATTAGAATTAAAAGTCTGGTGACATTTGTTAGGCTTATAAACATAGTACATTTCCACCTCTTTGTAGTATGGTTAATCCTACATGGTTTTGCCTTCGGTTGACATCATAGGAATTTTGCCTAAAGGTTATTCTGGACATAAGTATATTCTTTCTATGGTTGATGTGTGTAGCTGAGGTGTAAATACATGTTAAATATTGCTGAATATTCCCAATGGTTAATGCTTTCACTTCTGCTATTAATGGATTGTTGGAAAGGAAAATATTTCTAAAAGTTTATTAGTCTTGAAATTGTAGTTTGTTTCATCGATACTCAATTCACTCCATAGTATTTTGTAGACTTCCTGAAAAGTTATAACATTATTAAAGTAATTTATAATAATTTGTATACTGTAGAACAATCCTGTGGGAAGATATAGTAAGACTGTAGTAATTTGCATATCATGTTTTGTTAGAAACAATCAATGTTATTGTTCAATATTTTTGCCTCGCTTATTCTGAAGATTTGTTTCATTGGGTTGTTATTTTGAAATTTGTTCAATTCATTTATTATTTTGGAAATTGTTTTATTGGTTCCACATTTTGGAAATTGTTTCATTGGTTCCACATTTTGGAAATTGTTTAATTGGTTTCACATTTTGGAATTTATACCATTAGTTTTGAATAAGTGTTAATCTTGTAACAGATTACACTTAGTTTTCTTATGTTTGGATGAGATTACATTTTTGATGCTTTTTACATCACTTTAGTAATTCATTGGATTATTGGGATCAACTTTTATTTGGATCAACATTAATTGGAAATTCTTTTACAACATTTATTAGATCACTTAGTGATAATTGTTATTTGAGTTCAGTTTCATTTACTGACATTTTTAGCGCACTGCTATTTATTAGGTGGAAGGGAGAAAAGTCATTTCTTTTGCTGTTGGTGATATTGTTTGGAGAAGAAGCTGTGTTCAATTAAATGCTAAGGCATATTTTTCGGTTGGATTAGAACCTGAGTTTATTAAATGTTAACCTTTTAAAGGATTTAGATAAAACTACTTCTGGACGTTTTCTTGTTAAAGATATTATTAAATATTAATTTTGGTTTACACTTACATTTCTCTTGAGTTTAGTAACTTTGTTTTGAAGTATGCATTTGTGAGGGAAGTATGAGATTTGAAGGATGAAAGGAATTGCGTTTGAAAGGTAGTATGTAAGGAGGATTCATTACGGTTATTGAATTTAGGTTAGATGTTCAAAAGACAGCTTAGGTCGTTTCGGTTTACTACTTCTCACTCTTTATTACTATTGTTCAACATCAAAAGATCTTATGTATATTATTGTCCATTATTTTAAAGGTCTTTGTTTTTGTACCTTTTATTCGTTTGTTTTGTAAGTCTTTTTAGGCTTGTTTTTGTCGGTTTTTTTGTATTGTCCAAGTTTACAATTGTTAGATTAGGTATACATGGATAATTTTAAGTTTACACCGATTTGACATTTTACATTGGCCACCTTCGATTAGACATTTTGTTGCGACATCCTTTCGGATGGTCCACACATCTTTTGCGGTCCTCGGATTTTTCCTCCGGTTCCGTTTGATTGTTTACATTTTGTTGTGACATCCTTTCGGATGTGCACACACCATTTTTGCAGTTCTCGGATTTTCCCTCCGGTTCTGTAGTTTGTTTTGTTCACCCTCACCGACTTGTTGTGAGGAGTGGAACCATTTTGTTAGTGTTGTGCCCGGAAAATTGGTGGGGTAGAGTCGATCACAGCACTTACAGTTTTTGTTTGCCTACACCGTTTTGTCGTGTAGAGCAACACCATTTGTTACAGATATGCATGTGCCCGGGAAGTTGGTAGAGATGCGCCGATCACATCATACTCTATTTTTGTTTATCCACACCGTATTGTTGTGTTGGATAACCTTTTTGTTTGCTGTATTGTGCCCGGAAAGTTGGTAGTGTAGAGCCGATCACAATTACACAGATTTTTGTTGGTTGTTTCATTGTCTAGTTGTACCTAGCTTTGGACATTCACACCACGAACTTTTGTTTGTGTATTATACTTTCACCCCTTCAGGTGATTGTTTTTGGATTGAAACGGCGACACAAGTGGTCTAACCGTAAAATGTATTAGATATCTTTCGAGATAGAGTTTTTTGATATTCTTTGAACTTTGAGTCGGAGGCTAGGATTGCCCATCCGCACTTTATACAAGTTTCAGTGAAATACTTAAGTTTTCTTAACCATTTATTATGTATTTCATTACAAAATTATTAACATTTATTATTTCATTCCACTTTTGATATTCATTGAACTTTGAGTCGGAGGCTAGGATTGCCCATCCGCACTTTATACAAGTTTCAGTGAAATACTTAAGTTTTCTTAAACATTTATTATGTATTTCATTACAAAATTATTAACATTTATTATTTCATTCCACTTTAGCTATTCATTGAACTTTGAGTCGGAGGCTAGGATTGCCCATCCGCACTTTATACAAGTTTCAATGTAATACTTGAGTTTTCTTAAACATTTATTGTTGCATTACAAATTTATTGGCATTTATTATTTCATTACACATTAGATATTCTTTACACTTTTCTGAGTCGACGACCAATGTTGTCTAGTCGCACTTTATAGGTACAGATATCTTAGTATTTTTGTTTAGATGCATTCCTTCAATTTCAATTCATCTTTTGTAGAGCCTTTAGTGCTTTTGTATTGCCAAACATTATAGAGTTGTAGAGTCTATTTTTTGCACCTTTTAGGTAGAGACTTACTCTTTCATTTTATTTTGAATCTTGTATGGTAGAGACTTGCTCTCTCATATTATTTTGGATTATTTTTGTAGAGGTTTGCTCTCTTATTCTATTTAGATTAATTTCGTTTGAAGTTATTGTTTTGGTAATTGGTTTAGGCATAAAAGAAAGTGTCTTTCTTTTATTTTTTTTGGGAAAGTTTGTACTGTAACGACGTATTTGCGTCATACATGTAGTTCGGGGATCTAACCTCGAAAATGGTTATTTTACTTCTAGATATGGCGGCGATTCATTTTACGTCAGGCAGCTGCTGTCTTTTTAGCGCAACATTTAGCTGTTCTGTCAGAGCCATAAATTTTGACTTTGACAGACACCTTCGTTCATATTATGGAATTTTTATTTCTTCAAGTTGGCAACGCTAGGTTGATTGATTGGGTCGGATAGAGCTTTCATATCCAATGGCCGAGACTTCACTTTTCCCTGAAAGCCGACTGATGTGGTTTTGTTGATTAGGTCTTGCGAAATCTTTTAAATTCGCAAGAATCTTATATTGTTGAGGCCTTAAAATGGACGAAATATTTCCATAGGCAAAAGGAGGATTCCTTCAAAGTATTATTTCGGTAAGTTTATAATTAGATTGTGATTTTGTTTAACTTCAAATTTGCCTCGCGGTTTTGACATTCGTGAATATTTGTTCTAGGCGGAAAACGTAGTTTTCCTACCATTAAGATGACTGTGATATAGCAGCATTATTTGAAAAGAAAAAAACGGTGAGTTTCTACTACTAGTCTGGGTTTTCCCTTGACCATTCATCGAGTTTTTATTAATCGTGATTTATTTGTTCTAGCTACGCGAGATGTCGGTGGCGTTTTTTTCTTCTTTCTTTACTATTATTATCAAAATTTCGAGTCAATGACGCCTGGTATTATTTCGGCGGGAAGTCAGCAACGTGGTTAGATTCAAACCACATGGCTTCATTTCTCTGATGTAAAGAGACACCGGACCGACCCCAGGAGACCCGTTTTCCAAGACACGCGACGTTCGCGAGACCCTCACGCCACGTGGCGTAGTCCCAGGATGCCTCTTGAAACCGGGATCCGGTACAATTTAAACTATTCTCATTGACTGACAACCCAAGGTATTTAAAATTTAACTTTTATTTTTTCTACTAGACATGCAATGGTAACCAAAATTAAGAAGTGTATCTAGACTAACTACATGTAATAAGCTTTAAACAAACCTCAAAACAACCAAATTATAACATCTGAAACGTATCTGGTCTTTCACTGTTTTCCCCGACCTGTGATTAGAAGTTCTGGTGCGACGGCTGCCTATCCGAGGAGATTTTTAGGTAAGTAAGTAGGGATACCACCTGTCTGGCGCCCGAATATTATTATTTAATTGTTTAGACTTTGTTTGTGACGGGAGGCCCCATTCAAAACTTTCTTACCATTCCAAATTTAACATCTTACAAGGAACTTTTAATTATTATTACAACTTTCAAATCTTTTTATTACAAGTTAAAATTATTTTATTACAACTCAATGTTCAGAGCCCAATTAAAATGGCTTTCTATTCGTCATCGGCGTGATCTGCATGTTCTATCTCTTCTTTATAATATTCTAAACAACCCCCTCCTTCTTATCTTTGTGAACGTTTCGATTTCCTTGTTCCTCATGGTGAACTCTGTAGAGCAGCAAATTCTCTTATTCTTAAAATTCTTCCTCACTCCTCTAGTCGGTATGGTGGTTCATTCACGGTCCACTCTGTAAAATTGTGGAATTCTCTCCCTCACGAAATCCGCGACAGCGCTTCGCTTAGCATTTTTAAGCGAAAAGTCAAAGAGCATTATTTCTCCTTGTAATTGTTTATATTAATATTTTATTTATGTATTATTTATATATATTATGTTAGTATAGGTATATTTAGTTTATGTAGGTATTATTCAAGTTATTTTAGTTTATTAAATTAAATTTTAAGTTTTATAGTGTACTTCTCTACTTGTTAGTATGTTTTAATATTCATTATTTCTGTTTCTCTTTTCCCTTTTGCACGCATCATACCCACCATTAGTTTATAATATTTTCATTTCCCAAGGTTTGCTATAAGAGAACTCTTTTTAGGGTTAAGCTCGCCTGTGTACATGCCATATGATAATGTACTTGTATATTTCAAAATGTGTTTAATGTGTGTACAATAAAGAATAAAAAGAAAGAAAATGATGTCATAGAATCTCAAAAGTTCAAAGACGTGTGCACGAAAGAAGCTTGCGCACTTTACCTTTCACAACTGTTGTTTGCAATAACCAGTGACACAGAACAATTGTTTTAAACCAATGATTCATTAAAATTATTGGGACTATGATATTAGTTAGGAGAGTCCCCACAGAATAGAGGGGACTCTGTAAACTTAAAAGAAGAGATCACAACCCTACCATTTATGTATATGTAACTAAAATAAAAAAAAACGTGTGCAATTCACACGTGGTAGAAGTGAAACCTATAAAAAACTAAACATATAATATGTACACAAATACAAAACACCACGGTTGTTGTGATGCCTTTTTTCAAGCTTTGTACTACGCATGCGCGCACAAACACGTATAATGCTTCCTATCTCATTTTCTCCCACGTAAAATTTTATGAATTTATCTATCTGTCTCATTTTACTGTCGCTTTTTCATTTCAACAACTTTCAAATCACAACGAATCTTGGGAACACGAGAATACACTGCACAAAGTAGGAAGATTGTAAAAAGTTTTTCTAAATGAAAAATTTTGAATGTATTAATTCACTTTTGAATGTATAATATTTAGTACGGACTAGTTTAACCCGATATGCATTAAGTCCCTACCACAATGACTAAACTCTGGTTTTATTTTTCAGGTAATTCGAGGGAACAGCATCATTATGGTAGAAGCGTTAGATAGGCTTTAGTTATGTCATTGTCCTATAGGTTCATTAGTTACTAAAGGAATTAAAGCAGTGGTATAATACCACCATTTCATTTAGGATAAGTGTAATTACAGCAGTCACAGGGTTATTAATTTCAATGGAACAAGAGCGGTATACTACACACGCCACACCCCTGCCCTAATAACTAAGAAGTATTTAATATAGGTCCATATTCCTATATTAAATACTAAGAATAGATTTCATGATAGTTCTATCTGTGGACTGTCCAATGTTTATGATCATGGTGTTGGGTAAGCTAGTTGGGAAGTGTCCAGTTAAACCACGAGTATCATAAGTACTGTGGTTTAACTGGATGCTTTCAACGTACTTCTTACCTATGTCAGCTACAATGAGTTTATGGCCAACAATCCACTCATATTTCAGTTTCCATAAGTAATTTCAGTCCCATGTAATTTAGGCTTAAGTTTTTTGTAATAAAATCTGCGTAAGATATACATCTATATTTATTTTTGTCTAAGTGTTGCTGTCTACTGATGATGTGGGAAAATATGGATGAGAACAGCACAGTACAGAGACGAATGAAAATAAATTGAGGCTTTTGGCAGGCCCACAGATTAAGATTAGAGATGCCATAAACTAGTAAACAGAACAGGTGGGAGTAGACTGTTTTTGGTGCTAAAAAAATGTTCATGCATACAGTCACACAACAAAATGTGACTGTATGTATGAACAGGGTCTACCAACATCTGCATTTATGAAGACCAGTGAGACTGACGGAAACACTAACTATTAATCAAAAAGTAAGCATGTGCCAAATATAATGTTTGGACGTGCCTCGATACTATCCCATATGAACATCTCAAAAAAAAATTTGTATCTAGAAGGAAGTGTCTACCAAGCATGGGACTTAGTACTGAGATCGTTGGCGCATGGTATAGGCGCGATTAAAAAATTACATTGGGCACGACTCACACGTATGTTAGTTTTTCTTATTTATAAATAGTCAAAAAAATAAATAAAACAAAATAAATGTAATCGCATACATCTCTAGCAGGTACATTATACTACTTACAGCTATTGACGTTTGCAAAACGCCACATGTTTTTGTAAATAAGCTTTTCTACTAAATGACTTATTGCATTCTATGCATGAGTATGGGTTAACCCCTGTATGGGTTCTCTTATGTCTATTCAAGGTGCTGCTGTCTACAAATGATTTACTACATATGTTGCAAGCATATGGCTTTTCCCCACTATGTACTCTCATGTGAATTTTCCAGCTGTTTTTGGCTGCAAAAGTTTTATAGCAGATGACGCAAGAAAACTGTTTCACGCCTGTGTGAGTTGTGAGATGCTTCTTCAGCGAGTTCGACTGAGCGAAACCTCGACTACAAATGTTGCAAATATATGGCTTTTCGCCACTGTGAATTCTCATGTGGTCTGTCAAGTTATTTTTTACAGCAAAACTTTTGTAACAAACAACACAGGCAAACTGGCGTTCTCCTGTATGTGTCGTGAGGTGCTTCTTTAAAGAATTAGATTGAGCGAAACTTTTACCACACGCGTCACACGAATAAGGTTTTTCTCCGGTGTGAACTCTCAAATGGGTCTTTAAGCTGCCGGTTTCGGCGAATGATTTATCACATAAATTACAAGGATACGGTTTCTCGTCTGTGTGGCTTCTGACGTGTCGTTTCAGTTTAGATTTTGCTGCAAATCTCTTATCACACATATCACAAACAAATAGCTTTACTCCTGTATGTACTTTCATGTGTTTCCGCAGAGCACATTTATCAACAAACATCTTGCCACACCGGTCGCATGTAGACATAAACGAGGAGTCAGAGTTTCTATTCTCTGCGTGAATTTTCATGTGTCGTTTCAAATATTCTACAACGGAGAATGATTTATCGCATTTGTCGCATGGAAATGACTTTTCACCCGAGTGTCCTGCCATGTGAGTTTTTAATGTGTTATTAGTCGTAAACTGCTTGTGGCATATTTCACACGAATATGGCTTTTCACCTGTGTGAACTCTTCTATGAGTTTTTAGGTTTCCACTATCAGCAAAAGACTTATCACACAAATCACAGGTATATGGTTTTTCATCTGTGTGGGTTCGGACATGCCTATCCAATTTAGATTTAAAAGTAAATCTTTTACTGCAAACTTCACAAGCAAACGCCTTAACACCTTCATGCATTCTATTATTATGAGATTCCAACTCATTGATTCCAGGAAATGGCTCATCGCAAATATCGCATGTTAAGTCTCCTGTGTGAAGTTTCATGTGGCTTTTCAATCGATAATTCTCATTAAATTTCTTATCACACATATGACAGGCAAATGACTTGTCACGGCCGTGAGTTTTTAAATGCTTTATCATGTCACTGTTTTCTGGAAAGGATTTACTACAAATTCTGCAAACGTAAGGCTTGTCTCCGGAGTGAATTTTCATATGGCGTTTCAAAGCGTATCTATTTGAGTATGACTTTCCACACACAGTGCATTGAAATATAACATTTTCAGCACTACATGAAGGATCTGACATTATTTGTTCCTTCTTTATATTGCTAGGATGTGGGTTGTGTTTCTCATGATGCCCAGTAGTTTCTTCTTTTATTTCTTTTGAGGCAGGCGCTGAAATCAAAATAACATTTATTATAAAATTTATTATTGACATAGACGGACATTTATTTGCTTCTTAGCACACAACACACAAAATATAGGAAAAGGGCAAGGCACATGATAATAACAATAAAAATTTGCTTAGGTATGTGTATGCTACAGCATCAAATTGACCTGGATTCAGCATCTACTGTTTTCGCAGTAGATGCAGTAAATTAGAGCTACAAAAAAATTATAAAAGTACTAAATATGTACATAAGTGTATTATTGTTTAGTATATAGTATATAAGTGTGGTATTAATGTCTGGATAAATTAATAGATATTGCTGAACAATTCACACAGCACAATAGTTTTAAACTAAGCAGCAAACCATAAACTATGGAAACGAGTTGATTGATGGAATACTTATGTACCTAAATCTAAAATACACAATGAATGTATGCTTCTATGGATAAATGCTCTGTTTCTGGGAGTTTATTACTTCCTGAAACTCTGTCTTTGTCCTGATTGGGGATTGTACCTACAACCTACTTCTCTTCTGTATGATAATATGAAGCAAAAGACCATCAGGATCATATTTAGTAGATATCCTCTGCCTATCTTTTGGCAAACTAGAGTCCGCCTAATAAACGCCTCTCAACTTAAACACTGCTTATGCTTCGCCCTGCCACTTATTGAGACCGTTTCCTCTTGCTCCTACTCGGTTCTCTTACTGGTAGGAGCACGAGGACCAATATGTCCTTATGCTCCTACCGTGACCTTGTATTATTCTTCTGGCGCTTCGGCGGCCGCTGTCGCGGCACGCTCGCTTCGCTCGCTCGCCTTGCGCGTTGTTTTCTATACTCTAACATAACCTAACCAAGCGGTTTGTAATAAAAATGCTATGCTTCTATCGTGACCTTGTATAATTCTTCTGGCGCTTCGGCGGCCGCTACCGCGACTCACTCGCTTCGCTCGCTCGCCTTCAGCGTTGTTTTCTATACTCTAATATAACCTAACCAAGTGGTTTGTAATAAAAATGCTCATCAGATTCAAACCGATCTTTTGCAGTAGGAGCATCAGGACATATTGGTCCTCGTGCTCCAACCAGTAGGAGAACCGAGTAGGAGCACGAGGAAGTACCTCTTATTAATACTATCTTACAAAAAGGATGACACTATTTTAAACATTAATTAACTTGGGCGAATTTGACAGATGTTCATAAGAAAGACCATAGATATTATCACCATTATGGTATCACCACCAACTTACTTTCGACATATTCAACAAAATCCGTTTTGATATCTTCATGGATAAACTCATTCTCGAATTCAAATGGATAGCTTTCTGAAGAATGACATTCTTGCTTCACACTCCTTGAACTATACTCTTCATCAGAAGAGAAATTGAATAATGAAACGGGCTGCATTGTTCGTGATATAATATTCAATTGGTTGCCACCGTTGAGCATTTTAACTGAACTTTCTGTTACCTGAAAATAGTTTAATGTATTTAAGTTGAGTTAAAGGGAAACGGTAGACATTTGCAAAAATGGTCAGATGACCTAAAGAGAATAACTGGCACAGTGGTCAAGGCTGGCACGAGAATAGGGAAGATGGAATGAGCAGGGGGAGGCCTTTGTGTCTAATGACACTCTACATGGTTTTTTTTACTTAAAAAGTGTAAATATTGTAAACTATGTACCTATTGTTAGCAATAAAAAAGGCTTTGAAATTGATTTAATTTGTGAGCTCAGACCGAGGTAAATCCCTATTATTATTATAAATGCGAATGTAACTCTTGTCTGTCTGTCTATTGCGTTTTCACAACTGCTGCTGAACCGATTTTGATGAATGTTGGTAAAGAGATAGATGGGATTTTGGAAAAGGACATAGGCTACTTTTTATGTAAGTACCACGCGAAGCTGCTGCGAAGCGTCGGGCAGCAGCTAGTATATATATAAATATATCCTCGCTCTGAGCTTGTGAGTTACAATATTTAAAGATTCAATAGTCAACATTTCCAGTCCTTAATAGAACTGTGTCAAGTACGAGGTCACAATTCATGTAGATATTTGACTGTTACTTCCGTATTTCAAGAGTTAATCAATAACTCTTTATTCAATAACATCACAAGGACCACTTTGAATCGTCTTCTTATATGCTAGTGAATCTAGGTGCCGGTTCCTCTTAACTTTCTTTCTTTTGTTTTTTTTTTTAAATAAATGAACAAAGCACATACATTAAATTTTCGTATGATATATATACGATATATGTATGTGCTCCAAAATGTGGTGGTTCCGGATTAGAATAGGACCCCACCATTTCCTCCCGTGGATGTCGTAAAAGGCGACTAAGGGCACACACACCGGGGGATTGGGCAGCAGCACCCCCCGAGTACTTAACACCAAATCTGCGGTCACCAATCCGCCTGCCAAGCGTGGTGACTATGGCAAAACCCCCCAATAAATGATAGCACTATCAGAAGACGGCCCCCAGTTCCCGGCAGTTCCGCTATTCCTGGCATAGGTGGCGGCCACGGTAACGGCGGAACAGGGGGTGCGAAGAATCTCCGGCAGAGGTCCAGCTACCAATCCCAACGACCCCTGACCCTGGCAACATACAACGCACGCACACTGAGGACCGACGAGAAGTTGATAGAGCTGGAAGAAGTAGTAAATAAGTTGCACTGGGATATTATAGGGTTATCAAAAGTCCGAAGAGAGGGAGAGGACACGATAATCCTAAATTCCGGCAATTTATTCTACTACCGGGAGGGCGATCAACTTTCTCAGCACGGTGTAGGATTTCTCGTCCACAAATCCCTCGTTAACAACATTGTAAAAATCGAAAGCGTATCGAGCAGGGTGGTATACCTTATACTCAGAATAACCAAACGGTATTCACTTAAGGTCATACAGGTGTACGCACCTCACTCGAAACGTCCAGACGATGAAGTGGAGGCTATGTATGATGACATTTCAAATGCCATGCAAGCCTCGAAAACACACTTTACGGTTGTGATGGGGGACTTCAACGCGCGGCTAGGTGTGAGGAATGGCGATGAACTGAGAGTGGGGCAATTTGGATTTGGACAGCGTAACCAACGGGGTCAGCGATTGGCCGACGTCATGGAAAAGGAGGGACTCTTTATGCCCTCCTTTTACAAGATGCGGTCGTCTAAGAAATGGACGTGGCTTTACCCCGGTGGACACAAACGCGATATAGATTTCATCATGACTACAAAAAAGCAAATATTTAATGATGTCTCAGTGATCAACAGGGTCAAAACCGGCAGTGATCACCGAATGTTTAGAGGCTCATTAAATCTTAACGTAAAGCTAGAAAGGTCCCCTCTGATGAAATCTACTCTTCGCCCAAGTCTTGACCAAATCCAAAACCCCGAGAGCCTTCAGTTGGAACTCCAAGATCGCTTCCAATGCCTCGCCGAATGCGGATCCGTGGATGAAATAAATGACGGGCTGGTGGAAATTGTCCATGCCGTTGGGTCAAAGTTCTGTAAAACCCAACGCAAAGGTAGAACCCAAAAACTCTCTGAACACACTCTAAAACTCATGGCAGAACGTAGCGAAATGAAACTGCAGTCTTTAGTGGACAGGTCGAAATACAGCCCGCTCAATAAACAGATCTCTAAGTCCATGCGACGCGATTTACGTCTCTTTAATACATAATATAGTATAAACGAAATAGAGCGCAACCAAGGCTCCAAAGTGTTCGCGAGAGATCTGTCTATTGGGAAAAGCCTGATGACGAAGCTGAAGGACCGATAGTGGCAGTGTCGTTACCTCGAAAACAGAAGTTTTACGAGAGCTCGAGAAGTTCTATGGACAACTGTACACCTCATCGCTAGTCCTAGTCCTACTACAAGCACGACTAGCGATGCAAGAGCCCGGCTAACCCGACGCTACACTGAAGACATTCCGGACGTCAGCCTATACGAGATCCGAACGGCTCTCAAGCAGCTTAAGAACAACAAGGCACCGGGGGAAGACGGGATAACGACAGATCTTCTGAGAGCGGGTGGAACACCGGTACTTAAGGTCCTCCAGAAGATGTTCAACTCCGTCATCCTCGAGGGAACTACGCCAGAGGCGTGGAACAGGAGCGTGGTGGTACTGTTCTTTAAGAAAAGGGATAACACCCTCTTAAAGAATTCCAGGCCTATCTCGCTGTTGAGCCATGTCTATAAGCTGTTTTCGAGAGTAGTTACTAATCGTCTTGCTCGTAGGTTTGACGACTTCCAGCCTCCCGAAGAAGCCGGGTTCCGAAAAGGCTTTAACACCATAGACCACATCCATACGCTCCGGCAGGTTATACAGAAGACCGAAGAGTATAACCGGCCACTTTGTTTAGCGTTTGTGAAAAAGCCTTTGATTCTGTGGAAACCTAGGCAGTGTTGCAGTCACTCCAGCGGTGCCAAATCGACTGTCGGTATATCGAAGTGTTGAAAGGTCTGTACAGTAACGCCACCATGTCTACCCAACTCCAGGACCAGAGCACGACTCCAATCCCATTGCATAAAGGGGTGAGACAGGTAGATGTTATTTCTCCGAAACTCTTTTCTGCATAGGAGGATGTTTTCAAGCTCTTGTACTGGCATAGACATGGTATCAACATCGATGGCGAACGCCTCATGGCAGAATCGCTGGAAGAAACCTAGGCACAATGCTCAGCGACCTCAACATCATCTCCCAACAGGTGGGTCTTAAAATTAACATGAGCAAGACAAAAATCATGTCAATTGCTAATGTTGCACCCGTACATATTGGGAGCGATATAATCGAAGTTGTAGACCATTATGTCTATTTGGGTCAGACGACGGACAACTAGGCAAGTCCAACTTCGACAAAGAGATCAGCCGACGAATCCAACTCGGATGGGCAGTGTTCGGGAAATTAAGGCACAGATACCGCAGAGCCTCAAGACGTAAGTCTACAATCAGTGCGTGTTGCCAGTGATGACATATGGAACTGAGACTTGGTCGCTGACTATTGGCCTCATACACAAGCTCAAAGTCGCGCAACGTGCAATGGAGAGAGCTATGTTGGGTGTTTCACTACGTGATATAATCCGCAACGAGGAAATCCGTAGAAGAACCAAAGTCACCGACGAAGCGCTCAAAATTTGCAAGTTGAAGTGGCAATGGGCAGGCCATATAGCTCGCAGAACTGATAACCGCTGGGGAGTAAAAGTTCTCGAATGGCGACCAAGGACAGGAAAACGAAGCGTAGGACGACCCCCCACCCGATGGACTGACGACATTGTAAAGATCGCAGGAAGTCAGTGGATGGAGAGGGCTCAAAATCGTTCTTCCTGGAAATCTATTGGGGAGGCCTTTGTCCAGCAGTGGACTTCAGAAAGGCTGTGATGATGATATAATATACATACTCACAAGGGACTGTCATAATATTAATTTCTTTAAACTTATTTCTAAGTGATTCTCTGGGGCCCATGTTATAAATTGCACGAACAGCCCTCTTCTGCAACACAAATATGGTGTTAATATTAGCGGCACAACAGAATGCCATAAGACATAAGACATAATACTATAAAAGAAGCTGAAGTAAACGAGTCTAGCGGTATACTACGTCGGTAAAATGACAGATCTTTTTAAGTGTGTTCGCGGATAACTTCGTCGTTTATGAACCAATTTTGATGACAATTTTTTTGTTGGAAAGGAGTTATCCCAAGGGTGGTACCATGATAAGGAAACGAGGATCTGATGATGGCATCCCAGAGAAATCGAGGGGAACTTTCGAAAATCGAAGTGGCAACTAGTGCGTTTGTTTATTTTTTATGAAAGTATTTTAGAGCACTATTATTTAATGAAGGTCTGGAGTCGATCTGATGATGGAGCCGAAAGACAGTCGAGGGAACTCCTCAACGATTTACAGCAATTACCTGGTGTTTGGGCTTGATTCATTTGTATTGATGAGAACTGTACACCTAGATGGGTTGTGACTGTCATTAGTGGTCTGATGATGAAGACGAAGGATAGTCAAGGGAACTTCTCAACATTTTACAGTAGCTACCTTGTGTATAGACATGAAGTCGGTTGTCTTTTTAGTTTTTAAAACGTAATTATTAATTTTTACATTACATTACAATTTTGTATACTTTCTGGTATTGCAACGGTCATACTTTACAGTAACCACTTCATCTACACTTAGGCTGTAAGCCTGTTTGCTGGCTCAGTTGTATAAAAAATTACCGAGAAACTTGTTCCAAGTCTGAAATCTGTTGCTGTGTCAATATATAATCTGGTTAGAAGTAATAGTTGACAATTAAATTCATAGAGTGATTGATGGAACTGACATTGTAGATAAACAAAAAAAAAAAAAACGGGTTGCACTCCGGGAGTGCCGACAGAAATGAAAACTTATTTTGGCGCGTTAGACATTTTTTAGATGGGTTATGAATTGCATTTTATTTATGAATTGAATTTTATTAGTTATTAGAAACTTTAAAATACATTTAATATTCTTTTATGTTTCTGTTCAGAATGTAGATAATATATCAAAGAACCCAACTCAGTAAACTTCTCCATACGAAAGTAGACTGTAAACATGTGAATTAAGGTTTATAATCAAATGGGGCGAGCGCGGCAGCCCTGAGTCTCGGTAAAGGTGTCGCGAGTCCAGAGGTTTTACCTCATCTAAAAATATGCGTACCGCGCTAAAAGAAGTTTTCACTTCAAAAAAAACATCACTAAATAAGCTTTTGAAAGGCTTAATTTAGCCATATTTGACTCTTCATTATTTTTTAATAATATACAATATATTCTATCAGTAATCCGGTGACCATAATAAAAGCTATGCTTAGTTTGGGGCTAGATGGTGTTGTGTGCATTGTCCACCATTATTTATTTGTTTATTATAATTTCTCTCCAGCGCAGCCTCCTTTTCCTCTTTTTACTTTAACATTTCCTTTTATAAATCAACGAATGATAATTTAATTAGTTTCAATCATGGTTATCTTCCGTCACCGGACAAAATAACCATTTTCAGAGGGTTTGCAACACAAATGCAACATGATGTTTGATGTACTTTCATAGATAAAACGTATATTTTAATAACCATAGTTGATAGTTGGTTAACTATTAACCTTTATTCAGACATACCTGCAAGCCTTTGAAGAACAGTTCTGTGAGGATATTTTCAGCTTTCCGAGACACTTGCATGAATTTATGGCATCTCTGCAGCTGAGAGAAACAAACATAGCATACTGTGTCTGGTCTTCCATCTTCAGTTATAAGCTGAAAAGAAAATAACTCATTTTTATTTTTTAGTTCTGCAATAAGTCTTCAGGTTATGAGCAGGTTTGTTGTTGACGGTCTGGTTTGTACGATGAATGCTCCAGTGAAAATTTCACCTAATTCTCTCTAATTTGTTTATCATGTTCCTTCTTGTTCCATGATATGTTGTCTTCACAACCTATTTGGATAGCTGCACCCAACTGGCTGGACAGCTGTCCAGCCAGTTGGTTTGGCACTATCAAACCAACTGACTGCACAGTTGTCCACTTGCGTTAAGGTGTTCCTTGTATTTGATGAAGTACTTACTGCTTTACTTCATCGGTGGCAGTCTTGACTTGAACTTATGAATTAGCCATTAGATATTCAAGATATACTTAGATATTTATTTTAGTTTATATATTTACTACCAATAGTGGTCAAATTTAAAAACAAATGTCAAGGAAGTAATAATTATATATTTATAAAAAAAATGCCTCTTAGCAGTATTTACATAAGTAAATGATTTCATGGAGAACAATTTAATTTACAGAAATGTACAGAATAATACACAATAATATAAACTTGTGATACAGTTGACCTATCTAAGGATTGTTTAAAACAATCTATATCAACTGATTAAATGATCCTGTGGGGCCATTATGGAACTTTGTACTATCATAACATTGATGCTAATAGCTTTCAGTTACTATTGATGAATTGGTATTACAGATCTCTGTGATTTCTATCGGCTTCTATCGCTAGTTACAATGTGAAGTTGGTGTCAAACTATAACTCAACCAATTTACAAAGTACGATTGTGGTAGTAACCGTGTTTAGCGTACTAAGCATTTAAATACATCATATATGATTGATTGAAATAATGCCTATTGCTAATCGAAATTGATAGACATTGATGCCAATTGCTAATCGAAACTGATAGACATGAGTATCAAGAGTTCCATAATCACCCTACTGATCACTGCCAGAGGGCAGCATTCCCATGACACTGGTGGCATTGCCATGTTGAATGGCAATGTTAATGCTGGGCCAGATGGGCAGCTCTTGGGTTACGCTTTCTACAATCTTATTCTTAGGTAAATCTTAAAAACTACTAATGATGCTTGGCATGCATACTTACAAGTTACATTTTACAAATATTGATGAGTTTTATATTCATTGTGGAGAGGATTATTTATTTTAAAAGTAAAATTTTCTTCCTTTTATGTAGTTTCATTGACAACTTTGTATAATGCTAGTACATAAAATCCTAATGATTGAAATGATGATTTACTATTTAGATGAGACTTAACTGCATAACTTATATAAAATTTTATACCACTCACTTTATTATTTGCCAGTAATTCAAATATTTCTTGCAGTTGTGAACATGCAATGAATTTCATTCTGACATTATCCAGCAAACACACCCTGCATACAGGCGAGACAGACATTTTTTGAACTTTGTTCTATGAAAATCAATAGCTGCCTTTTCTGTAGATAGGTACTACCAACATCACAGACCATTTCACGGAAGATTGGGCTCCATCTCGAATTTTTAAAGTTCAATTTTAATCCCAATCACAAATCAAAAATTAATCAAGATCAATAGAGGGAACATGGTATCCTGCACAGCTGTGACTATCTATTCGTCCTCGTCTACATCGAACACCCCAAGCCCCAACCCAAACAAATTCCGCCGATTATGTACCTACCTACTGAATTGATTGGCCACCCAATGTTTTATTTTATTAATTTTTATGCTAACACTTTCACTCTGTATTTCAGCTTAGCGCACGTACGCACATACTAAACAACGCAAGTAATTAAAATATTATATTACGGATGAGCAATACTACTTAGTAGCAAGCATAATAAAATACTACGTAAGGGAAATATTATGATATGAAGTGTATGTATGCACTACGTAGGCATTTATCATCTTCTCGTCTCGGTCGGATCCATTTTGTGGTCGGATCGGATCGAACGAAATCTGCAGCGAGACAACGCTTTTTTTTTTTGCTCATTTGAGCAGACTAAAGTCTAAAGACCATCCTACCTTGTCTTGCGTAAAATAATTTCATCCGTTTCAAGGATAAAAGGGTTCAAGGGTTTTATGTCTTTCGTAAGTTTCATAAACAATATTTATGTATTCATCAAAATACTTTGATACATCTGAACGTTTTTTTTTTTTTACCTTGAATTAGTATTTTTTTTTCTTCTCTTGTGTCGAGTTATTTTTACATACAATGACTTAAGTACAAATTTAATAGGTAAGTAAATGTTTAAAAAAAATGTTCTATGTATAATATGTATGTATTTACAAAAAAAATAAGATATAAGTAGTATATCAGTCACGTGGTACCCATAACACAAGCTCTGCTTACTTTGGGGCCAAATGATGTTGTGTGAAATGTCCGGGATTATTTATTTATTATTTTAAGATTATTTTGCTAATCATTACATTGTATAAAGCAGTCACCTCCCGCTGTCTGTCTGTCCCTATGTATGCTTAGATCTTTAAAACTATGCAAAGGAATTTTGATGCTGTTTTTTTTAATGGATACGAGTAATTGAAGAGGAAGGTTTATATGTATAATACATGCATAATATAGTAGAGAAACACAGATAGTTATAGAGGTTTCTTATGTGGTGTCGTAAATAAACTCATTTTTTTGCGCTTACATTGCAAACGCTGGCTGAACCCAATGAGATAGATTAAAATAATTTAGGTACTACAGTATTGTACACCTTAAAAAGGTCTACACAAAAGTCCGCAATGGTATATGTCTATCTCTTAGTCTATGTTATTCTCTTAGATAACGTTGTATATAAAGACATTCTGTAGTATATTTAGAATCAGCATTGCACCCGTGCGAAGCCGGGGCGGGTCGCTAGTAATATTATAAAATAGTTATGTACATATTTATTATTGTACATAAGTGTTTTTTCCCATTTTTTGTTATTATTTTTTTATAATATTCTTTTACAATTATAATTATATTATGTATGTACATTTTGCACATTTTTGAAGAGAAAACTTCTTTTAGCGCGGTGCACATATTTTTAGGTAAGGTAAAACCTCTGGATTCGGGACACCGTTACCGTTTGGGGCGAGACGCAGGGCTGCCGCGCTAGCCCCATGTTTTTGAAAAATCAAACCTTAATTCACATGTTTACAGTCTACTTTTATAAGGAGAAGTTTACTGAGTTAGGTTCTTTGATATACTATCTACATTATAAACAAAAAATGTTGCATCATCTGCGTTCGTTCAGTATTTGATTGGCAGTCGCCATAATTACTGATTTTAAAGTGATTTATTACTAAACTCTAACGCGCCAAAATAAGTTTTCACTTCTGTCGGCACTCCAGGAGTGCAATCCGATTTTTTTATATATCTATTAAAGTACTAGATAAAAACTTATACAATTCTATGTAGGTTGATTCATTCTTAAGTAGCTCCTGAATACAACGCGGGACCAAATCAGGCTCACCATAAATTTGGAGGAGTCAATCTATCAGTACAAGGCGCTGAATACTGAATGATGGACAATCAGTAAATATATGACTTAATGATTGAAATTCTCGTGACTGACAATGCTCACAATCAGAAGAGTCAACCAGCTTTAAGCGATAGATATGACAGTTCAAACGACAGTGACCAAAGCGCATTCGACAGATTGTAGAATAAAATATTCTATTTAAGAAAATCTTACTCATACAAAACCACGGTATGGAATCAATCTGGACATCTAGAGTAGCATACCAGAAACCTTTATTTTCGACTTGCGTATAGTGATACGAATGTCTTCCCCATGCATGACACATCCGTTGTTTTAGGAGACTTACAACGTCTGTGGTAACAAAACATCTGCATCAACACCGCTTTCAATATTACATGATATGATATTTGCAAACTTAGCTATCGTATTAGCTAGATAATCTGCTTTTTCATTTCCTTCAACACCTTTATGTGAAGGGGGTGCCTTGGAGGGAACACGAAGCTAACATTAATATTTAAATCAAATAACTCCACCCATAGTTGTTTTATTAAGTAAATGATGTAATTAGTGTCAGCATGCAATTTGTTATTTGCCAAGTTTTTTACAACACTCATGCTGTCACTAACAACAACCCATTTATTGTGTCCTAAGTAACGATTTTTAATATGTTTTAAAGCGCTCAAGATTGCAACAGCTTCAGCTGTGAAAACACTAGCTAAAAATTTTACACAGCGTTATCGTTTTTGGATCCATCCGTATAGACAAACTTGTGATCTGTCCATTCAGACAGCATTGTGCACACTTCTTCTTTACTTGACAAAGCATTATCAATAACTACATTAATTTCTGGGAATTTACTATTAAAAGATCCTTCATAGCAAGGTAAAGTATGATTTGATTGATATATATTTAAATTTTGAAGAAATTGTTTAAAACTTTGAAAGCCTTGAAGCATGAAAAAAGATTTAAAAACCCCTTGGGCTCCGGACAGATTAGTCAAAAGACTATTGCCAGAAACATAATGAAGTTTTAATATAAACATTTCTTAAGTAATTCAAACGAATATCAATTGGTGGAAGCATTCAATCTGCATAGCATTGATAGGAGTGCTCCTAAATGCCCCTGTGATTAAACGCAAACATTTATTTTGAAATAAATTAACACTATTTACAATTTTTACATCGGCAGCATAACAAACGAAGCCATATTCAAAATGACTACGAACTAAAGATTTGTACAGTGTTAATAAAATCCTTGGATCTGCTCCCCAATAAGAGCCTGGCAAAGACTTTATTACATTATGAGCTTTTTGAGCTTTGTTAATGATTTGTTTAGAGTAATTATTCCAGGATAAGTTATGGGAGAATAATACTCCCAAGAACTTAACTTCAAGAGACACTGGCAAAGGTGCATTTTTGTAATAAATCACTGGCAAGTTATTAGACTTTTTCCCAAAAACCACTACCTTAGACTTCGACGGATTAACATCAAGATCTAGATAAGAAAAGTACTTTTCAAGTTTTATCAATGCGTCATTGACAATATCAGCTCCATGAGCTAAATCTGCTCCCGACGCATAAACAACCAAGTCATCTGCAAATTGAAGATTTTTAACATGTGAACCCAATATTAAATTTAAACGACGTATATACAAAATGAAAATTAAGGGTGACAGAATGCCACCCTGACATACACCTACAGAAGACTATCTTGGACCATAGAGATGTTTATTGTATTTTACAAAAACTTCTCGATCTGATAAAAAAACATTGGATCCTTATTTTATATTTTTTTTGGAATGCCTATTGTGGATATCTCGGTATTGTTGATATGTGGAGATCTCAAGCCAATCTCCAAACATTAACATACTTGGTCAGGGTATCGAACAGGTGGACGAAGCTAGAAATCTAGGCATATTATTCGATAGCACGCTTCGTTTTGAAAATCATATCTCAAGTCTCGTCAAGAACTGTTTTTTTAAGTTAAAGGTTTTATATAAGATAAGAAGCTATCTAAAGGAAGAAATACGCATTAAGGTCTGTGAGTCAATTGTTCTGTCTAAGCTGAACTACGGAGATCTGGTTTATGGTCCACGTTTGACTTCTAAAGCAGCTCGTCTTGTCCAAAGAATACAAAATGCATGTTGCCGCTTTTGCTATAACATACCAGCGCGAAGACACATCACACCATATTTGAACAATTATTCCACTCTCAATATGGCCGCGCGGAGGAATTTACATCTTGCAACACTGGTCCACTCTATTATGATATTCGAGACACCTGAGTATCTCTACGAAAAAACTAGCTTCCCAGGGAATAAGTATAGTCAGAGACCTACAAGAAACTTGCTGCACTATAGCATTATAGAAAACACAAAACCGTGGCCTTTCGGGGACGTTTTCGCTACCAGGCAACCAAGTGCTGGAACAATATACCTCCACCTCTTAGACTGTTGAAATCCAAGTTCACATTTAAAAAACGTTATAAAGCATTTCTACTGGATGAACAAAGAACTGGGTTGTCTGGTGTCAACAGCTATGGTGCACCTTTCAGTTGCTAGTAGTATGTAGGTATATATATATATATTTTTTATTATTAATATGAATTTGTTTTTAATGGTATTGTAATAATGCTTTTTAATATAAGCAAATGAATGTCGTTAGGCACAATTAGCTTTTCTTACTCCAATAATGTATTATGCGACAGTTTATTATCTACCGTATTAAAGTTGTAAGCATTTATGTATCAATTTATTTTTGAGTACATAGGTAATTACCTATAAACCTATAATTATAATTAGTGCTGTAAGTACCATTCATTATTTTATTCTATCTGTATTTATTTTGATTAACTCTCAAAGATACCATATTATTGTACTTCTATTCCTACTCATTATTATAATATTTACACAACACTCCACAAAAATATCTCACAGGGTCTTTTGGCTGAAGGTTTCGACAGAATACCAGCGCCTAGCTACCTCCAAGTGGCGAGGCATATTATGCTGAGTCGAGACCTTTTTGTTACTGTGGCAAACAGATACATGACATACTCTCTTTATTCTCCACATTTGTTTATCTAAAATATGTTTTTTTTTCTGTTTGTACTGATTGTGTGTGCTTGAGTAACAAATAAATGAGTGTATATGTCTATGTCTATCTGCTCCGGCACGCATAACTTCAAAAGCTGTAGTACTGAAACTAAAGATGCAAAATGCTCGAACTGCGGTAGCAATCACAACACAATATTAAATTAGCAGAGCCATGTTGCTCCATGAAATAACAGACAAAGAATCCCGTTGATAGGTCTGTTGTAAGCAGAAATTCTTCTTTTGTCAATGTCACTGACACTGAAAGTCAGCAGTCATGTGTTAATAAACCTGGTAAAAAACCTTATCTGCCTTGGTGGAATGAAAAATGTTCAGCAGCTGTTTTGAAATCCAAAGAAGCATATTTAAATTTTAAATTCAATCCAACAGAAGGAAGATAGCTATTTGGAGTTCAAAAGACTGCAAGCTCACAAAAAACTTACAATAAAAATAGAACGACAAAAAAGCTGGGTCTCTCTTTGTGAAACTTTCAATCGATGCACTCCATTAACACATTCACTGCCACTGACACGCCTCGCGTGTTCAGGCTAATCTAAGTCTCTACGCCAAGAACACGCCAGGCGTGTTTTGAATGTTTCGGTTATATTTCCAAAACTAGGCCAGATTTTCTGTTAAAATTTTTAGTGCATCATTTTTAAAGGATATGCTATGGCATATTGAAGCGGTTCCCTAAAAAAACTAGTTAGATTTTTTTACGAAAAATAGGTATTTTGTAGTGCCGAGAACACGCTAGGTGTGTTCACTTACTGAAGCTACCCTTAGGTTCCCAAACTTTTTTATTCTATTAAACGCTTCGCTAATTTCAGAGTTATAAGCTTGCGATATGAGATTTTTAACCAGTATTTGATGACAAAACGGAATGGCATATTTTATCGGACCGTTGTTTTTACCGTATACAGTACTGTGTCATGTATGAATCAATAATACATAAATAAATAATGCCGGACATTTCACACGGCACCATCTGGCCCCAAAGTAAGCAGAGCTTGTGTTATGGGTACCACATGACTGATATACTACTTATATGAAGTCGCTTATACAACTCCATACGCCATCAATGAAAAAAAAACGTACCTATCCGATGTATATCTTTATATAATTACACAGTGACATACACACGTACAGTAAAATTATCTCATTATATAAAAATCAATTGCTGTTCGTTTGTCTCGCTAAAAATTTTGTCATCATTAATATCTTCCGTTTCCGGTACAAATTTAACTTTTCCAGAAAAAAAGTTTAAGAAATCAATTTATTTCATTTGAATATTTTGAATTTAATTCATACTTATGTAAGTAGGTAAGGCCAATCAACTAACATTACGATAATACGAGATAAATAACGTAAACAAACTTTCTGCAGTTCAAAGCTTTTTATCAGTTTAATAATTTAGATGAATTCACTCATATAAGTCTGAAAATATGTTTAAATATGATTGTCACTCAATATATTATTAAAACAAATGTACTTGCACTGTTAACAATGCCAATGTTACAGTTCACAATAAAACTTTATTCATTTATGCATGGGAATTTTAGTAAAAAAGTTTGAGAACCTTAAATTACGTTATAATAAATTTACTTACTAAAATCTATTTTTCTAAGCAATGCCGCGAGCACGCCTAGCGTGTCCGCGGTTTTATACGGCGGCATCTCGATAAACTTCAAGAAAATCGTGGTGGCAGTGAATCCGTTGTATGGAAGTTCATGCGTAAATTTAATAAATCTTACCTATTCATTATGAAGACGACTCATGGATTTATGATTTTTTATCAAAATATACTCCTGATTTTGTAAAATACAATAAACATCTCTATGATCCAAGATATTCTTCTGTGGGTGTATGTCAGTTTTCATTTTGTATATACGTCGTTTAAATTTAATATTGGGTTCACATGTTAAAAATCTTCAATTTGCAGATGACTTGGTTGTTTATGCGTCGGGAGCAGATTTAACTCATGGAGCTGATATTGTCAATGACGCATTGATAAAACTTGAAAAGTACTTTTCTTATCTAGATCTTGATGTTAATCCGTCGAAGTCTAAGGTAGTGGTTTTTGGGAAAAAGTCTAATAACTTGCCAGCGATTTATTACAAAAATGCACCTTTGCCAGTGTCTCTTGAAGTTAAGTTCTTGGGAGTATTATTCTCCCATAACTTATCCTGGAATAATTACTCTAAACAAATCATTAACAAAGCTCAAAAAGCTCATAATGTAATAAAGTCTTTGTCAGGCTCTTATTGGGGAGCAGATCCAAGGATTTTATTAACATTGTACAAATCTTTAGTTTGTGGTGGAATGCAGCCTGATCCTATCTAGGATGGGTAGGTACTCAGCATCAACAAAATACGAGAAAAACGTTCCACTCGCTTTATTGTCTACATAAAAGTTCACAGAAGGACGGCACAGCTAGTCTATTCACAGCAGAAAGTTTATAATAGTTCGTATGAAGAGTGAAATAGGAAATAAGGCGAAAGTATAGATTTTTACACAGCGATAGGTTTGCGTAACGTAATTTACGAGAGAAAGCGACGTGCGGTCGGCGCAGGCGCGTGGAATGCACTGGCGGGCGGCGGCGAGCGAGCGACGGCCGACGCTGCCTGGTCACGCCATGCGCTCGCGTTTGCTATTTAGCAAGACGCTTAACATATCCGACATTTATGTCGGACGCGGCGCGGCGTATCGTATACGTCATTACAGTGAGTACAATACTTTTACAATATTATTTAATCCTAGCTAGTAAGTTATGTTTTAAGAAGGTCATTTAGGTAGGTAGGCAAATTATTATATAATATTAATAGGAATTCGTTTAGGTAAGTATATTGTATTTACTAACATTATTATTATTTATTTATCTATTAGAGATAGGTATACTAGGTAGGTATTTATGTGAAATGTTTAGTTTTTAAATTGTTTCTAAATATTTGTTTTATGTTACAGGGAAAGGAGTCTACAACGGAGTCGTAGATAGTAAGTTGGCGTAGTAGGTACGCCACAAGTTCGTAGTCATTTTGGATATGGCTTCGTTTGTTATGCTGCCGATGTAAAAATTGTAAATAGTATTAATATATTTCAAAATAAATGTTTGCGTTTAATCACAGGGGCATTTAGGAGCACTCCTATCAATGCTATGCAGATTGAATGCAGGCTTCCACCAATTAATATTCGTTTGAATTACCTAAAAGAAATGTTTATATTAAAACTTCATTGTGTTTCTGGCAATAGTCTTTTGACTAATCTGTCCGGAGCCCAAGGGGTTTTTAAATCTTTTTTCATGCTTCAAGGCTTTCAGAGTTTTAAACAATTTCTTCAAAATTTAAATATATATCAATCAAATCATACTTTACCTTGCTATGAAGGATCTTTTAATAGTAAATTCCCAGAAATTCATGTTGTTATTGATAATGCTTTGTCAAGTAAAGAAGAAGTGTGCACAATGCTGTCTGAATGGACAGATCACAAGTTTGTCTATACGGATGGATCCAAAAACGATAACGCTGTGTAAAATTTTTAGCTAGTGTTTTCACAGCTGAAGCTGTTGCAATCTTGAGCGCTTGACAACATAATAACATATTAAAAATCGTAACTGTAATATTATTTATGGTGGCGGGTAGTTTTATGACTGTTATTAGATAGTACCAACAGATAAAATAAAGCAGTGTTCAACCAGCTAGCTGTGTTTCACTACATGGTGGCAGCGGTGTTCTGGATTTTAAAATAAATTAACGAGTTTTCGAAAAGTTGGTCATTACATTATAATAATAGGCGTGGTGTATGCGTGAAAAATTATGGAACACGCAAGACCTCCACCGGATTTGCAAATAGAAGGCAGTCCGGCAGCGCGCGCGGGCTCGTGGCAAAAATGGTGGAAACAGTTTCAAGTTTTTTTAAAGGCATCCGGTGTTAATAAAGGACCTAAGGATGTGCAGGCGAGCTTGCTGGTGAACCTCATTGGAGCAGAAGGCTACGAGATATTTTCAACATTTACTTATACGAAGGAGCAATCAGCCGATGATCTCGAGTTCTTAAAAAGCATATTTGACGAACATTTCGGAACTAAATGTAACATATCTATGTTCCGATTCAAGTTTTTCACTCGTAACCAGAATGCCGGGGAATCAATAAGTCAATTTGTTACTTCGCTGAAGGTGCTAAGCCAAAATTGCAAGTTCGAACATCTCGTGGACGGTCTGATACGGGATCGACTGGTATGTGGAGTGACTAACCATGTCGTTCGAGATCGGTTATTGCGAACGGACGAATTGACTTTGACAAAAGCGGTGCAGATTTGTGAAGCAGAGGAACTGTCTAAAACAGAAGGGCGGCACATAGAGGAGGCAAACAAATCGAGTAGCCAAGTTGATGCATTGTCTGGCCAGAGCGCGCGGGGCGCGTGGCGGCCGCAACAGCGCGGCAGCGGGGCGCGGGCTGTGTAGCCGGGTGGGCGCGGCCGGCACCGGCAGCAGCGGCAGCGTCAGTGCCAGCCGGCCGGATGCCCGCCAGGTGGAAAGCGTCCAGTGTATGCGTTGTGGAAGTGTACGATGCGAGGGCCGCGGTTGGTGTCCGGCTAATGAGGCTACGTGTTTTGTGTGTAAAAATCGTGGTCATTTTGCGAGAATGTGTCTTAAAAAAAGCGTAGGTAAAAAAGTGCACGAGATAAATATGTGTCAGTTTTCGGAGGAGTCTGAAGACGATGAAGTGCTATATGTGAACGTGTTAAAAACAGAGACTGGATATTTGGACACTCAGTGGATAGAAACTTTATGCATAAATGGTAAGCGAGCTCAGTTTAAGTTAGATTGTGGCGCAGATTTAAACATTATAACCAAATTAGATTTTTATCGTCTGGGTATGAAGGATAAAGATTTAAAACCATTTAAATCTAAGGTATTTTCACATACGAAACATAAACTCCCAATTATTGGGAAAGGATTTTTGTCTGTGTCGAAGGAAAAAATAGGTTATAATCTTAAGTTCGCGGTCGTAGATATGAATGTACAGAATATTTTAGGCAGGGAAGACTGTGTAAAATTAGGATTCATAAAGAGAGTCGAAGCAATTAGCTACGAATTGCATGAATATTCGGAATTATTCAAGGGGGTCGGTGCGTTACCGGGATTACACAGAATAGTTATAAATAAGTCCGTTCAGCCTATAATATGTTCGGCACGAAAGGTGCCGTTAGGATTGCGAGATAAATTGCGCTTAGAGTTAAACAGAATGGTAGAATTAGGTATCGTGCGTAAGGTGATCTTCCCAACTGAATGGGTCAATCCTATAGTTATAGCTGCTAAGAAAAATGGAGATATCCGAGTATGTTTAGATGCGCGAGTATTGAATCAGGCTGTAAAGAGGGTGCATTTCTCGTTACCTACCGTGAGTGAGATAGCTTCTAAGCTACGATAGGCGCGAGTATTTAGCGTGCTGGACGCACGTTGTGGTTTCTGGATGATGAAGTTAGATGAAGCCAGCGCTGATCTATGTACTTTTAGCACGCTATTTGGTAGATATCAATTCTTACGTTTGCCGTATGGAATTAATTGCACTCCGGATTAATTCCATGCGAAGTTAAGACAGCTTCTAGATAATTTGGAGGGCACGCATTCATTTATTGATGATATTGTCTGCTGGGGTACTTCTAAGAAAGAGCACGATACGCGACTACATTTACTTTTGAGGCGAGCCAAAGAAATAGGTATTAGGTTTAATAAGGAGAAATGTAAATTTAGAGTTAATGTAATAACGTACCTGGGGCATGTGTTTGACGAGAATGGTATGAGGCCAGATAATGAAAAGGTAAAAGCTATAGTCGACATGCCAGATCCAGAAGATAAAAAAATCACTGGAGCGGTTTTTAGGTATGGTAAATTACTTGTCAAAATTCATACCAAGTTATTCTGAATCAGTGGCTGTCTTGAGGCGACTTTTAAAAATGAGTTCGGAATGGGTTTGGGACAGAGAACATGCCGACGCGGTTAAATCACTTAAAAATAAACTTTCTTCCGCTCCAGTTCTAACATTATATTCCCATGATCATCCTATAATACTTTCGGTAGATGCAAGTGCAAGTGCACTAGGAGCAGTGCTTTTGCAGGAGGGGCGGCCGGTTGAGTTCGCCTCGCTAACTCTTACAGACACACAATGTAGATACGCTCAGATAGAAAAGGAGTTGTTGGCCATTGTATTTTCATGTGAGCGGTTTCACCAGTACATATTTGGTAGAACCGATGTCACGATTCAGTCAGATCATAAGCCGTTAGAATAAATTTTAGAAAATCTCTGTCGTCTGTTCCGGCCCGGTTGCAAAGGATGATGTTGCGTATCCAAAGTTATGATATAAAAGTTGTTTACACGCCCGGTAAGTACATGTATATCGCAGACACCTTATCGCGGGCAGCCCTACCTGATTTGATGCACGAGCGATTGAACGCCGAGGTAGAAGCCCAGGCTTGTTTTATGATACAACAGTTACCGTTCAGCGACGAAAAGTTAGATTTAGTTAGGGAGCATACGGATAACGACAAGGAATTGCAATCGTTGGTGGGGTTAATAATAAATGGCTGGCCCAGGTGTAAATATGCAGTTGAAGAAGATATTCGTGGGTATTGGTCATATCGCGAGTGCTTGCAGTATATTGATGGGATAATATTCAAGGAAAATTCGGTAATAATACCTAAGTCGTTAAGAAACGAAATGTTAATTCGAATTCACGAGGGTCACTTAGGAATAGATAAATGTAAGCGGCGCGCACGAGGCGTATTGTTCTGGCCGGGTATATCACGTGATGTGGAGCGGGTGGTGCAGAGTTGCAGCACTTGTGCGCTACATGCGTCTGCGCCACCCAGAGAACTCATGTTGCCACATCACATTCCAGACATTCCATGGGCCAAGATAGGATCTGATATATTCGAATATAGAAAAATGTATTATTTGATTCTAGTGGACTATTTTTCAAATTTTGTTGAAGTCAATGAATTAAATACTATAACTAGCAAATCTGTTATTAAAGCTATGAAGGAACAATACGGTAGGCATGGTATACCTAGCGAATTAATTACAGACAACGGACCAGCTTATGTGTCAAAAGAATTTAAAGCTTTTACTAGTAATTGGAATATAAGACACATTACGTCATCGCCGCTATACGCTCAGTCGAACGGAAAAAGAGAACGTGCAGTTAGGACAGTTAAAACGCTGCTCAAAAAATGTGTAGATTCCGGACATGACTACTACGTTAGTTTGTTAAATTTTAGATCTACGCCTAGGGATAATTTAGACTCGCCCGCGGAGATATTAATGGGTAGAAGGCTAAATACGCGTTTGCCTATTTGTAGGCGGTTACTAGAACAAAAAGTAGATAGGAAAAAGAATCATGAGGCTATTTTAGTAAACCAAAATAAACAAAAAATAATGTACGATCGGTCATCTAGAAATCTCCCTGTATTGCACGAAAATGATACAGTATTAGTAGCGGATGGTAGTCGGCGGAAGAGTATGAAGGTAGTGCAGAAAGCTCCCGAGCCAAGGTCATACATACTGCAAGATGCGGTAGGTCGTAGGTACCGCCGTAATCGCAGGCATATTGTTACAAGGTTAGGCATAAACCAGACAGCTGGTGCGAGCACCGATAGCAACATACCTATAGCTAAGGTAGGTATTCAGGGATCAACCAGCACGGGGAACTTAGCTTATTATAGCTCTGACGGGTTGCCGATGTCATCAAGCATTGGGGAGGGAGCATCAAAAAATACGGAGCTATCTAAACATACTTCGGATCGTGTTCTATTTGAAATTACGGGTCCTGTGACTAGAAGTAAGGCTAAAGTGTATAAAAAACTAAACGAAGAAATGAGATAATTAGATGTCGATTAATAACTGAGTAGGTTCACTATAATTGATTTAGTTACCTACTATTTATTTGCATTGTATAACTAATTACTCATGGTTTAAACGTGGTAAGAATAAACTTATTATATAATAGGTAGGTTATATAAACATATTATATGTAGATATAGCTACTTGTACCTATGTAACATATGGGGGTATGTTTATATTGTATAGATTGGTGTAAAAATAGATTGACCTATTTATCGGTGTGATTGTTGTTTAACGGTATGTAGGTATAGTTTTGAATAAAGATACCTTTACGATTGGCATACTACTTACTTTTATATACCTCTTTATTTTTATAGCAACAGATTATATAGAGACATTTTATTGTTATCTTCTTAAACTTCAAATTTACATTATAAGGGGAAAGATGTAGTGTTATTTATGGTGGCGGGTAGTTTTATGACTGTTATTAGATAGTACCAACAGATAAAATAAAGCAGTGTTCAACCAGCTAGCTGTGTTTCACTACAGTAACTTGGGACACAATAAATGGGTTGTTGTTAGTGACAGCATGAGTGTTGTAAAAAACCTGGCAACCTGTCAAAATTGCATGCTGACACTAATTACATCATTTACTTAATAAAACAGCTATGGGTGGAGTTATTTGATTTAAATATTAATGTTAGCTTCGTGTGGGGTGCCTTCACATAAAGGTGTTAAAGGAAATGAAAAAGCAGATTATCTAGCTAATACGATAGCTAAGTTTGCAAATATCATATCATCTAATATTGAAAGCGGTGTTGATGCAGATGTTTTGTTACCACAGACGTTGTAAGTCTCCTAAAACAACGGATGTGTCATGCATGGGGGAGACATTCGTATCACTATACGCAAGTCGAAAATAAAGGTTCCTGGTATGCTACTCTAGATGTCCAGATTGATTACATACCGTGGTTTTGTAAGAGTAAGATTTTCTTAAATAGAATATTTTATTCTACAATCTGTCGAATGCGCTTTGGTCACTGTCGTTTGAACTATCATCTCTATCGCTTAAAGCTGGTTGACTCTTCTGATTGTGAGCATTGTCAGTCACGAGAAGTTCAATCATTAAGTCATATATTTTTTGATTGTCCATCATTCAGTATTCAGCGCCTTGTACTGATAAATTGACTCCTCCAAATTTATGGTAAGCCTGATTTGGTCCCGCGTTATATTGAGGAGCTACTAAACGCGTTCGCGGACAGTACCGTCGACAGGCGTTCAAGAAAAAAAAGCAATACGACAGAACGCCTGTGGGCGTCCGAAATGTGATGGTTGTTAAAGGACAGAACGTTGGAAGGCGTCCGATTACTGTACTTCATTATGAAGAATGGACTTTACTGTCACCCAAGAAATAATTGTGAGCCGCGTACTGTCACGCTGATGGCTTCAAAATTTCAAATGAAATAACGACGTTCACTCACACTTTGACATTTTTCGATGTACTCACACATAGACAGTACGCCTGCCGCCGTCCATTTCTAAATTCTAATACGTTCAGTCGTCCACTGCGCCCGCGGGGGGCACACGCGTGTTTCGCAAGCAGATTTCGCGCGTAAATTTTTTATCAACGGTAAGAAACTCTAAAATAATACTTGTAATAGTTATTATGCTTTCGGTAATATGTTTTAGTGAGCTGGGAATGTGTAAATGTAAGTGTTCGATGTATTAGTAATAATTCATACATTGTTTTTAGATGGCGTCAAAAGATTCATATGAGGCTAGGGAAAAACGTATCCAGGATTTGTTCAACGAAGCGTCTACGCCTGAATCAAGTCAGGATCCGTATGCTGATGATGACGGGGATTTTGGTTCTGACCAAAATTATGAACCTTCAGGCAACGAATATTCAAGCTCAGAGGAGGATGAAATTAGAGCATCACAAACAAGAAGAGCACAGCAAAGAAACACGTTACCTTCCGGTGAGTCAGATTATTTATCTTCTGAGAACGATGCAACAACTTCTGAATTTGAGGAGAGCCGCGAAAATGACAGACACATCCTACTTACTCAACCACTCGCTGTACATGAACTAGGGGAATCATCGAGCCCAGTTTCTAATGTCCCCATTGCGCAAGCATATGGCTTTGAAGATTTGATGGTGACATCCCAATTACTCATTTCACGCGAGTCGAACACAGATGAATACCCAGGTAATCCCCAGGAAATCTCTAGCCAGCCAACTTCAAACCATGAGAGGGCTACAAGTCCAAATGAACCCCAAGAGGCCGCTAGTCAGCCTAGGCTAGAAATACCAGTAATAGATGAATTGTGGTCTGAAACAGTAGCAGAAATACCTGATTTCAATTTTGACAGTACAACTAGTGGGATTACGGTAAATATTGATGCCATCGAAAGTGTCCTAGAGTTTTTCTATCTAATGTTTCCTCGAGAGTTCGTTGAATATATGGTAACCTGCACAAACGCATATGGAAATGCACTATGCCACAGCAACAGACCCCATACCAGATATAGTAGAAAGGCTGTTTATCGTGACACAAGTTGCGATGAAATGGTGAAGTTTTTGGGACTTTGTCTCCTAAAAGGTCAAATCAAATGTCCAAAACAAAGAAGTCTCTTCACATATACAGAAGCGCTTTACTTCCATCCAGTATTTGGGTATACAATGTCAGGCCGGCGATACGAACAACTTCTGCGATGTGTGTGTGCCTCAGATTTAGAAGCCAAAGGAGAAAATAAAATAATAAAATTTATTGATACTGTGACACTAAATTTTAGAAAGGTCTATTATCCTGACGAGCAGTTATCACTTGATGAATCACTCCTTCTATTCCGAGGTCGCCTACACTTTAGGCAATACATCAAATCAAAGAAGGCTCGATATGGGATAAAGTTTTATGAACTTACCACCTATGACGGCTACGTGTTGAACATAAAAATGTACTCGGGAAAAGAAAACATCGAAGAGGAATCTGGATCTAAGACACAAAAATTGGTACTGTGGTTGATGCGTCCATACTTACTACGCGGTCACCATATCTTTATGGACAATTACTATAACTCCGTGTCATTATCACAGAAATTACTGGATTTGAGAACCCATTCAACCGGAACTTTACGTTCAAATCGTAAAGACAATCCCAAAGACCTAGTTGCGAAAAAACTTAAAAAAGGCGAGCATGTATGGGTACGGAAAAATAACGTATATGTGTCAAAGTGGAAAGATAAACGCCCAGTTCTAATGGTCACTACCAAACAACACCCATCGATAGTTGAAGTAAGAAACCGATTTCGAATTTCAAAATTGAAACCAATTGAAGTTGCTACATACAACGAATTCATGTCCGGCATTGACCGCTCTGATCAAATGTGCGCTTACTATTCCAGCCCACGTAAAACAATACGATGGTATAAGAAGGTGCTCTTCCATGTCCTCGATATATCAGTCTGGAATGCTTTTTTCTTGTACAAGAAATACAAGAAAGACAACGCCAAATCTTACGGTCTCATAAACTTTAGAGATGAGCTTATTAAAAAGATGACCGGGCTTGAAAACATGAATGGAAAGGATTTGATTACTGGAAGCAATATCCATAATAGCAGACGACACCCACCAACGGTCGTCCAAGAAGTAAACCCTCGAGAGGTTACTGGTGATCATTGGCCAGAACAAATGAAAGCTCGACCAGGATCTTCAAAAACCTTTGCATTTTTGAAGTGCAAAATGTGCACCAAAAACAAGATTCGCAAAGAAACCAGCTATCGCTGTGAGGGATGCCCGGATAAACCCCCTCTGTGTCCATCTTGTTTCAAGGCATATCATGAAAATCTAAAGAAGTAGATAGGTGATAATGTTAGGTACTTATAAAATGTGTACCTACTTACCTAGTTGACATGACAGTTACATTGTTGATTTTAAAAGTTCCTAAGATAATTAGAAAGTTTATAAAACAGATTATTGCTTTATTATTATGGTAAGTTCATTTGTTGGGTTGTTCCTAATAGTTCCTAAAATGTAAGTGAGACTGATTATAGTACTGATTTTTTATAATAACTTAGAAGAATTTTATGTTAATTTGTATCTTTTGTTTAGTCATAACAAGAACTAAAAATAACCGGTTATTACTGGAAATGTGATATTTAATTGAATAAATGGTTAATAAATAACATATATATTTGTTTTTATTTTAATTGGCATAATACCTACATTATACGCCATCAGGCGCCATTGTGTCACGTAGCAAAGAAGCAGAACTATCGCCAGGCGACAGAACGTCTCTCGACGTATACGCCCAAAGGCGTTGTGTCACGTAGCAAATTAGCAGAATAAACGCCAGGTGACAGAACGTCTCTCGACGTATACGTCCAAAGGCGTTGTGCCACGTAGCGTAGCAAATCTAGGTCTAAATCTAGGAGCTAGGTGGCAGAACGCCTGTGGGCAATGTATGAAAATGTTTGGTGTCAGAGCGCCATCAAGAACTCCCAAGGTACCGCCCGCGAACGTGTTAAGAATTAATCAACCTATATAGAGTTGTATAAGTAGCGCCAATGATTAGCGCAATGACTATAGCGCCAATGATTTCAAAACCAACGACAAATCTAATGCGTTCGGACGCCATGTCAACGAACCAATAGTCGTTGGTAGACCATCATTTAACAAAACTGTCGTCAATCACTTTCAAAACATCTCTACCTCGAGGAGAGTCAGAACTGCAACCCACATCATACCTCCTGGTATGATGTGCATTGAAGTCTCCTGCAAATATGAATGGACCAGGAATAGACTTGATTAGTGCGTCAAATTTGCTTTTACTAAAGGCTGGACTACAGTTTGTTGGGCTATAAAAACTGACTATGCTCATAACTTTCTTATTAATTGTTACTTTAATAGAAATATTTTGTAGAGAGTCATCAAAAAAAGTGTTGACTTTAGAATATGCGATACTATTATGAATTAGAACAGCTACACCATTATGATTGTTTCCAAAATCATTACGTTCAATGTTATAATGTTTTATTTTGAATGTTTGGAATAGTTTAAACCATGTTTCAGAAATAATTGCAATATGAATGTTATTTGAATAAAGGAAGTTTGTAAATATATGTTTGTGTCGTTCTTCAGCTTCGTCAACATTCTTTGCCCAATAGACAGATCCCTCGCGAACACTTTGGAGCCTTGGTTGCGCTCTAAGGCGTTCTTTATACTTTAAGTATTAAAGAGACGCCAATCACGTCGCATAGACTTAGAGATCTGTTTATTGAGCGTGCTGTATTTCGACATGTCCACTAAAGACTGCAGATTCATTTCGCTACGTTCTGCTATGAGTTTTAGAGTGTGCTCAGAGAGTTTTTTGGTTCTACCTTTGCGCTGGGTCTTACAGAACTTGACTCAACGGCATGGACAATTTCCACCAGCCCGTCATTTATTTCATCCACGGATCATTGGAAGCGATCTTAGAGTTCCAACTGAAAGCTCTCGGGGTTTTGGATTTGGGTAGGACTTGGGCGAAGAGTAGATTTCATCAAACGGGACCTTTCTAGCTTTACGTTAAGATTTAAGATTTCATGATGAAATCTATCTCGCGTTTGTGTCCACCGGGGTGAAGCCACGTCCATTTCCTGGACGACCGCTTCTTGAAAAAGGAGTTCATCATAAAGAGTCCCTCCTTTTCCATGAAGTCAGCCAATCGCTGACCCCGTTGGTTCCGCTGTCCAAACCCAAATTGCCCCACTCTCAGTTCATCGCCATTCCTCACACCTAACCGCGCGTTGAAGTCCCCCATCACAACCGTAAAGTGTGTTTTCGAGGCTTGCATGGCAATTGAAATGTCATCATACATAGCCTCCGCTTCATCGCCTGGACGTTTCGAGTGAGTTCGTTTCAGCTCTTCTACCCGAAGATCTATGTCTCTGCCACCTCCGCTCCTTTGGAGCGTAATTCTCTCATTATTAAAAACCCTCTGATAGGCAGCCGTGATGACTCTAGCATCAGACGGGTGTTGTTGGTTCGGGTACATATCGCGATAAATGCGCAAGGCTCGTGACGCATTTCCGCTAGCTTCACCATAGCACATTAACATTTGTCCATACTCCCTCGCACTAAACATTATAAATACCTAAACACTGTCACTGTTCTATCTAATAAAACAAACGAAAGTACCTACTTAATTACTCTATAAATAACTTTATACTAACACAAATTATAAAAATTGCACACACTAAAAAAGTAACTAAGTAGGTACTTAGTTCCAGTGTTTTCTTTTTTTTATGGAATTTATGGGACCAAATCAGGCTCACCATAAATTTGGAGGAGTCAATTTATCAGTACAAGGCGCTGAATACTGAATGATGGACAATCAAAAAATATATGACTTAATGATTGAACTTCTCGTGCCTGACAATGCTCACAATCAGAAGAGTCAACCAGCTTTAAGCGATAGAGATGATAGTTCAAACGACAGTGACCAAAGCGCATTCGACAGATTGTAGAATAAAATATTCTATTTAAGAAAATCTTACTCTTACAAAACCACGGTATGTAATCAATCTGGACATCTAGAGTAGCATACCAGGAACCTTTATTTTCGACTTGCGTATAGTGATACGAATGTCTCCCCCATGCATGACACATCCGTTGTTTTAGGAAACTTACAACGTCTGTGTATGGTAACAAAACATCTGCATCAACACCGCTTTCAATATTACATGATATGATATTTGCAAACTTAGCTATCGTATTAGCTAGATAATCTGCTTTTTCATTTCCTTTAACACCTTTATGTGAAGGCACCCCACACGAAGCTAACAAGCCAATTCCATCTGGAAGTTGACTCTAAGAGAATACAGAAAGAAGAAAAATAATTTACGTTCTGTCATAGATGTAACACCACCAAGTTCTCCGGTACCGGGTTTAGTCAATCTACACAAATTACCACCAGCATCTCCGGCATAATTACGTCTCAAGAACGTGGACGAAAGAAAGTCAGAAGAGATAAAAGTAAAGTGTATAGAGAGAACAAGATATTACAAGAAGAAAACAAGAAGTTGAAGAAAAGCTGTGAGAAGTACAAGAAAAGACTGATTAGAAACAAAATAAAAGAAAAAGAATCTGAATGTCAGAAAGTGAAGCAAAAGTAGACTAGAGTAGGATATTGACAAATTCGATTAAAGTGCGGTATGAAAAGATTAAGATTCACAAAGAAAAAAGATTGATGAAGAAACTCCTTAAAAATAACGATACAGACAAATCTAAAAAGAAAACTCAAATAATACATGAAACAATAGGATTAAAACGAGTGTATGCCAAAAAACAAGTAACATTGCAGCTACCTATGCTTCTTCAGAAAATACAAGAGTTTTTCCTCCGTGATGATGTCTCCAGAGCTACAGCTGGGAAAAAAGAAACTGTAACTCGAAACCGAGAGGAAGTACAGAAGAGGTATTTGTTGGACACAATGCAAAAACTATATATGGATTTTAAAGAAGAAAATTTCGGCAAGTCATGCTCATATTACTATTTTACAAAGAACCGCCCATTTTTTGTCAAAAGTGTATCAGTAGATGCTCGAGAATCGTGCTTGTGTAAAACTCACGCTAACATCACATCACAAGGCTCAAGCAATGATAAAACGAGATATTCTAAAAACCAACGATTTAAGTGCAATTATCAACCAAATTAAAAACCACAGTTTGCAACGACCGGTCAAAAGATTGTATGTACAATAATGCCGCGAGAATAATGACGTCGGCAATGAATATGCTTAAATGCAATAACTGTATTCTCGTGGTGAATGAGCTATTACCGTTTGTGCAAAATAAACATGAAGTGATGGATTCTGAGAGTCTTGTACGGATTTGTGCTACAGCTTTCTCAGCAGAGGACATCGAAAAAGCTAAATCGTTACTGTTTCAGTCAGTTTCTACAGAAATTCGACAGGTTAAACGCAAAAAGAAGGAGGGAAAATTCAATAAAGATTTATTTGATATTATTGAATTATTTAAATCATGGGATCCTGAGAAGATTCCTATCTTTGTAGCGAGAAATTTAAACTCGCTACCAGCTGTCCATTGGGATCATCTAGATGCTAGTAAAATATTAAAGGACTTACTTATAGTACAAAGTGACATAAAAACAATAAAGGAAACCTACGTGACTACTGATCAACTGCTACGAGCAAGGGAGGAAATCACGAAAGTAAACACTCCCAGTAGCGGCAGCCACACCGGCGCCGGCGGCGTAACGGTTAGTAACACCCGCAAATCTGAATTATTAAAAAATAATAACTCGCGCATGAATGTAAACACCAAAAGAGGAGCTTGTTTAACTAGTTTCGACTATGATAGCGGCCCAATAGGCCTTATGAACGTGACTCATGCTGTGGAGACAACCTGTGATGAAGTAGTTAATCAAACGAATAAGGCCTGTCACAACCGCACATCATGCTCACACCCACGAGCAATCACTACTGATGTTTCTGTCTTGTCGGCATCTTGTAATAATATATTGGAGACCGAGAATAATACTTTGACATCAGTGTCACCGGATTATGCGATGAACACTGCGCCGTGCGGCGAGCGTCCAATTCGCCGTGGCAGTGCAACGAAACCGGTTTTGCCAGGTAACGATAGGAGCGAGCATAGACATATTGCACCTACATCTGTGGATAGCGATGCAACTACAACTGCATCGGTCCCTGGCAATAGCTGTTTAGCTACGCTATCTAACAACTCGTTTGCGGCGCTAGTACGTGCGCCTGGAGAGTGGAAGGATCCTCCAAAAAGCAGAGAGTGGATTGAAGTACAGCGAAATAGATACAAGAATAGATTTATAGGAAAGAAAGGTATAGCATCAACTGCTCCAGAGTGTAAATTCAAAGCTGCAGAAATAAATGTTCCTTTATTTATAAATAATGTTGACAAGAACGCGTTACCGGAGGATATTGTAGAATACATAAAAGAGAGGACAAAAGTATGTGTGACTTTAGAAATAACTAGAATGAAGCAACAAAAGGATTATAATGCATTTAAGATATTTGTACCTAGGAACAAAATGAACTTATTCATGAACGACGAAATGTGGCCAGAGGGCATATCTTTTCGGCCTTTTATAGACTTTGGAAATAGAAAACGCTTTAATAACATATATTATGGATCTCAAACAGACAGTAACATCGCCAAGTAGCAGTTTTATAAGCTTTAATTGTAAATCATTGACGCGCTCCGTGGACCACGTGAAGTCTCTGTGTAGGAGAGCTGATATTATAGCCCTACAGGAGACATGGCTATTCTCACACGACCTACAGTTCCTCAGTACAATTGACAATGACTTCGGATCGACGGGTAAGTCAGCAATGGACACAACGACTGGTGTACTACGGGGCAGACCGCACGGCGGTGTGGCGCTGTTGTGGCGAAAAAGTGCTTTTAGTGCGGTATCTGTAATCCTGTGTAATAGTGTGCGTCTCTGTGCTGTTAAGGCAGACGTATGTGATCAGTCTATCTTAATTTTCTCTATATACATGCCAGTAGGAGAGTCTGAGAACTTAATAGAATTTACTGACTGCTTAAGCGAAATTAGTGCCATAATTGAGAGCACGGAGATAACGTCCGTCTTTATGTTAGGAGACTTTAACGCTGACCCGAAAAAATTTTTTGGTAAAGAGTTACTTGGGTTCTGCTCTGATCAAAAATGGATTTGTGCAGACTATGAGAGACTAGGAGGAGCGTCAGGCACTTTCACGTTTGTGAGCGATGTCCACGGTACGACAAGCTGGCTCGATCATGTTGTAGTAACGGAGTCTGCATGGCCATCTGTCATAGATGTGAGGGTGCACTACGACTGTACCTGGTCAGATCATTTGCCTATAGAATTAATTTGTAATGTATCAGCCTTAAGGTCCCAACGTGTGCACAAAAATAATGTAGAAAGTAGAATTTTGTGGGCGGACCGAGATGGTGATAAAATTAAATTATATGAAAAATTGTGTAATGATAACTTAAGGTTAGTTGATTTCCCCTGCGAGCTTTCTGATTGTTGTGATAGCTTGTGCCGTAACTTAGAACATAGAAAAATAATTGATCAGATGTACAAAACAATTGTAGATGTAATGTGTGAGGCTGCGGTGGCAAGTTCAGGGTGTAATGTTAACATTGCTAAGAAGAGGAGTGTGGTAGTGGGTTGGAATAAACATGTTCGCTTTGCGCATGAGGAGGCACGAATGAACTTTAAAATCTGGTTGCTTCATGGGAGACCTCCTAAGGGACCGATCTATGAGGGTATGTCAGAGTCTAGGCGTGTTTTCAAATCAAAACTAAAATGGTGCCAGACCAATGCCGAGCAAATAAGAATGGATATTCTAGCGTCACACCACACCAATAAAAATTTTAAGAACTTTTGGAAGCATACAAAGAAGCTCAATCCCAGACCAAGTACGCCTCTCTATGTTGATGGCATGTCTGAGCCGTACGAGATTGCCAATATGTTTAAATCTCATTTCCAAGTAGAACCCCTATGCATAACCTGTCCGTCATCACCGCTGCTGCTCAATACTAGTACTAATCAGTCCTCATTCTCACCTACCAGGTTCACTGCTAAAGAGGTATTCACTGTCATCAAGCACATGACTAGGGGCAAGTACCCGGGACATGATGGTCTTAGTATTGAGCACTTGCAGCACGCAGGTGTTCACTTACCGAGGGTCTTGGCCATGTTTTATACATTTTGTATAAGACACTCATATTTGCCAGACGATAGTATGAAGACGGTTGTTGTGCCAATAATCAAAAATAAAACGGGTGACACATCGGACAAAGGCAATTATAGGCCCATCTCGCTAGCTACCATTGTGTCGAAAAAGCTGGACAGTTTGCTCGATCGCGCTTTATGCAGACATCTGAAGTTGAATGATGCCCAGTTTGGCTTCAGGTCAGGGCTCTCTACAGATCCTGCGATCCTATGTCTCAAGCACACTGTTCGGTATTATACAGACAGGAAAACCCCGGTGTACGCCTGTTTTCTAGACCTGTCCAAAGCTTTCGACTTGGTGTCCTATGATATGCTCTGGCATAAAATGAGGACTGAAACCAGCCTTCCTGAAGAATTTATTGGTGTTTTTGATTATTGGTACAATAACCAAGTGAATATTGTAAGGTGGGCGGGAGTAGCTTCCGACACGTACAGGCTTAAGTGTGGAGTCAGACAAGGAGGGTTGACTTCTCCACGACTTTTTAACCTGTACGTAAATGGGCTTATAGAGGAACTCTGCAGCACCGGTGTTGGCTGTTCCATAGATGGTCAATTCATAAACAACATAAGTTACGCTGATGATATGGTGTTGCTGGCTCCCTCTATAAGCGCTGTCAGAAAGTTGCTTAAAGTATGCGAGGAATACGTCGGGGCGCACGGGCTCAGGTATAATGTGAAGAAGAGCGAACTCCTGGTATTCCAATCCCGGTATCATAAGGTTACTAGTGTACCCCCTGTCTTTCTAGATAGCGTAGCACTAACAAGAGTGGCGCGTTTCAAGTACCTGGGTCACTGGGTCACCGAAGACCTCAAAGACAACGAGGATATTGAGAGGGAACGCCGAGCGTTGGCTGTCAGAAGCAACATGCTGGCACGTAGATTTGCGCGGTGTACGGGAGCAGTGAAGATGGTGCTGTTTAAAGCTTTTTGCCAGTCTTTCTATACGTGCATTCTATGGGTCAACTATACGCAAAGGACGGTCAACGCTTTGCGCATACAGTATAACAACGCGTTTAGGATGTTGCTTGGGCTGCCTAGATACTGCAGCGCATCGGGCATGTTTGCTGACGCTCAAACCGATGGCTTTCATGCCATAATTAGAAAAAGAGCCGCTTCGATGCTAAGTCGTGTCCGTGGCAGCACTAACAGCATCCTGCGCGTTGTAGCGGCCAGAGTGGATTGTCCCCTTATGTGGCAGCTGATACAGCTGCATATTAAGTAGTCATTATTAGTGTTGTTTTTATATTATTATTGTTATGACGTTTGATTTTGTTTATTTGTAATTTTTTTTTTGTAATTTAATGACATTATATTAGGTATGTACTAATCTTATTTTTAATTATAACGTATTCCTACTAACAAATTATATGGACATTGTCTGAAATAAACTAATTGAATTGAATTGAATTGAATAATTGTGAGACATGCAAAAACAGAAAGATAGAATATGCCGAAGAAAAAGTACTTGGAAGAAAAATATGAAAAAGATGGGAAAATGTTCAAATCAGTAAAGAATATAAAAGAAGAACAATGTGATGACAACATCAAAATTCAATTCCACAATTTTCGAGAGTGCCTAAACGATCTGCAACCTAATGAGTGCGCAATTATAGTCGACTTTACTGAAAACTACAATTGCAATTATTATGAAGAAGTCCAGTCCCACCATTTTGGAGGCTCTCGAAACCAAGTGTCCTTGCACACTGTCATGGTTTACACATACGATCCTGAAAATAAACATTATGCGAACTCATTTTGTACAATTTCTGCGTCAAATTGCCACCAACCTGCCGCCATCTGGACACATTTACACCCGATCTTACAATGGATAAGAAATGAACATGAAGCTGTGGATACGGTTCTGTTCTTTTCTGATGGACCATCGACACAATACCGTCAGAAGCAACACTTTTATTTGCTTTGTACAAAATACTTTGTGTACGGTTACGTACCTACATAAGTTTTCTACCTAATCAGCGCAATAAAATATTACGATGAGTTCAACGACAGTGACCGCGCGAGACAGTCGCAATGAGCGCGAATCGTTTACTTTTACACAATATTGTAATTAGTGAATAAAACTTTTAACTTTTGGTGATAATATACTTTTTCAGCAATGTGCACTACAACTAATTAACTTTAATGTACAGTCTCAACTGGGATCGTACAGATGGTCTTTCGAGTTTAGGCAATTTGGTGCGTTTTGTGACTTAAGGTAACGAAAGCGAATCGGCGGCCCGGCCTCCCACAAGCGGGTCTCACCGGGCTGATTGAGAAGGCGCATATTTCGTTGCGGAGAGTCGCAGGTGTGCTGAATGCCAAAAAGACATTCGAGTGTTAACGAATATTCCATCGTAAACTACGTGGATCATCGGATTACGCTTGGAGTAGAAGATTTAAGTAACCTACGTATTATAGGTACTTATTAACCAATCTTCGTGTCCTGAACCAACTACGGAAAAATAATACACTGCTTCACTACTGAACGTTAACTAACTTGAACTTTAACTACAAGAAAAAATGGAGGAACTTACAAAACAAGTAAGTTGCTTTGAGAACATAAAAACATTATGTTCTAACTACACAAAAGACGGGAGTTCCAGTAAAACTATCGACTACTTAAACAAACGTCTGGAACTCTTGGAAGAATACTGGGTTGCATTTCACGAGAGAAATGAAATAATCGTTTCCAAAATTGAGGATAAGAGCCAACATAACTACTTTACTAGCAACGTTTATGGGAAAACCAAAGAACTTTACGAAGGAACTAAGGAAAACATTATGGAGCTACTGATCTCACATCGACAACAAGAGAAAGATGAGACACTGGATTCTAGCATTGACGTCGACCTATCTGGGATGCTGGAACCTACAGTCAAAGAACAAGATGTCAAGCCTGGCGAATATGCAAAAAGAATGATGGGCCGTCAAGAGTGTAACTTTAAGGCTTTAGAAAGAGCAATATTAAAAGTTAACACTGAATTAATGAACGAAAAATGGGAACTTGAAGATCATCTTTCAATAATAAATAATAATAATAATAATAAATAAATCCCGGACATTTCACACAGCATCATCTGGTCCCAAAGTAAGCAGAGCTTGTGTTATGGGTACCACATGACTGATATACTACTTATATACTTTTTTTTTGTAAATACATACATATTATACATACATCCAGAATCCAGAAACACCCAGACCCGAAACAAATACTTGCAGATCATACAAACATTTGTCTCGCGGCGGGAATCGAACCCGCAACCTTCAATCCTGAAACATAAATGGGACGTTATTGACAAACAACACTGGCAGCTAGAAGATGCTCTACAAGGGTTGGATTTGAGTGAATACTGCACTAAATATGAAAATATTGAAGTAAAGTACGACGAATTAAGAAAGCAACTTAATAACAAGATCTGGTCTAACATACACTATGAAAAATCGACTCCTAAAATCGAGATACCAGAATTTCACGGTGACTACATTCGCTGGATTTCGTTTAAAGACCTCTTTATAGAAACTATACATAAGAATCCTACCATCTTCAAAACGCAAAAAATGCAACACCTCAAAACTAAACTTAAAGGGGAAGCTGAGCGCTTAGTACAACATCTCACTGTTAGTGCTGAAAACTACGATTCGTGCTGGGAAATACTAACAAAGCGCTACGACAATCGTCGCCTCCAATTTACGACGTTAATGAACGTGATGCAGCAACTTCCGGTCATCCAGACTCCAAACACCTACAACATCAAGAAAATGCATGATGTCGTTACCGAAAGCCTAAACGGGCTTACTAACATGAGCGTGGACGTAACGAGCTGGGGCCCACTGATCGTGCATTATATGTCACAAAAACTGGATGCCGTAACTTTTAACGAATACTCAAAAGAGATCAAGAATAACAGAGACCTGCCTGATCTTACAGAGTTTCTAAATTTTTTACAAAAACAATTTATGGCATTTGAAACTATAAAAAATCGGCAAAAAGAGGCAAACAATTCTCAGAAACAAAGTGGAAACTTGAACTCAATCAAACCGACAAACAAGTACAACTGGAAACCAACCTACAATGAAAAACCGCACAATACTGGGAATTCGACCTTATATAAAGACAATAAGAACTATTCGAGAACTTTTTACACTACGTATGGCAAATGTCCTTTGTGCGAGGGGAATCATGTTCTAATGCAATGTACGAAATTCGTCGAAATGAACATTCCAATGCGCAATAGCACCGTCGCAAAACTGAAAGTCTGCAAAAACTGTTTACACAGTCATGAAATTACGGATTGTAGCTCGTCAAAAACATGCAAGGAATGTAATATGAAGCATCATACCTTGTTGCACATGAAAAAAAAGTCGAACGAACTAACTAAACCTGAGAAAACTAGCCAAGATAAACCTTCAACTTCAGGTCAACAAACTAAACAGGCTTCTTATCACTCAGCAACTGCAAACACGGAAGTGTTACTGACTACTGTCAAAATAAGAGTCCAGGGAACTGATGGCACTTAGAAAACCTTTCGTGGACTACTTGATCAAGGCTCGCAAGTCAACCTGATAACGGAGAATGCTGCTCAGATTCTACGTTTACCAAGGCAAAAACTTAATGCAACTATATCTGGAGTGGGGTCCGTGTCTGGAGACTGTAAGGGGCGGGTACAACTTACCTGCAAATCGATACACAGTGACTTTACTTTCAAAACTCAAGCTTTGGTACTAAAACGGTTAACTAATAATTTACCAAACTGCACCTTTGAAAAAGCTAACTGGCCACATCTGCAGAACTTAAAACTTGGCGACCCTGACTACAATATGACTGACTCCATTGACTTACTTCTATCGGCAGATGTCTATGCAGATATAATAATGGACGGCGTTTTAAGAGGAGATCAGCACTCCCAGTCGCACAACAAACACAACTAGGCTGGATACTATGTGGAAAACTGCAGACATTTAACTGCCACGCCACCATCATCGACCTCACCGATATAGCTAAGTACTGGGAGAGCGAAGACATAACTGAAACTGAGGATATCAACCACGATGACCAATGCGAAATTCACTTCCAAAAAACAACTACAAGAGCTACAGATGGGAAATACATCGTCAGTATGCCAATGGTGAATAACTTTAAAGTCGAGCTCGGCGAATCCAGGTCAAGCGCGGTCTCACAGTTTTTACAACTCGAAAAAAGACTAACTAAAAACGAAAAACTATTTACAATGTACAAAGAATTCATGAAGGAATACTTAGAACTCGAACACATGAAACTTACGTCAAGAAATCCAACTGATAAAGGTCAGCAATGCTACTTACCTTACCATGGAGTACTGCGAGAAAACTCGGCTACTACGAAACTACGAGTAGTGTTCAACGCATCTAACAAAACTAAAAGCGGCAAAAGTTTAAATGCACTGATGGAAAAAGGGCCTAATCTACAAAAAGATATACAAGCTCTGGTCTTGAAGTGGAAAACCTACAAATACGCTTATACAGCCGACATTGAGATGATGTATCGATGTTTATGGCTAACTAAAAACCAACAGTCACTGCAAAAAATCGTTTGGCGATCTTCACCTAATGAGGCACTTCAAGAATACACTCTGCGTACATTGACATATGGTACAAAATGTGCACCGTGGCTAGCTATGCGAACACTCAAGCAACTGGCATTAGATGACGGACACAAGTACCCAGCGGCTGCCAAAATACTGCAAACTCAGTTTTATTTGGATGATTTAGTCAGCGGCCATAACTCACTGGAAAAAGCCAAGGAAATACAAAGTTCTTTGATCAAACTAATTAAACATGGAGGCATGAACCTGCGGAAATGGTCGGCCAACTGTCCGGAACTACTTGAACAACTTAAAGATCAAATATCCACTAAACACATTTTCGACTTCGAAGACGAAAACACAAAAACACTCGGTCTCGCATGGAATCCTGCATCGGACACATTCATGTTTAACTGGAACTTAACAGAAAATACTACAAAACCTCTCACAAAAAGAACTCTGCTATCGGAGATATCACAACTCTATGATCCAATGGGATGGCTTTCGCCAGTAACTGTGATGGCTAAGTTAATTTTTCAACAAGTATGGGAACTAAAATTAGAATGGGACGAGCAATTGACTAATAGAATTCAAGACGACTGGCTTAAACTAAAGGCTGAAATACCTGAGCTGAAATCTGTCAAAATAAAAAGATGGATCGGAGGTATTGAGAAAAATATTGAACTACTGGGATTCAGTGACGCAAGCGAAAAAGCCTACGCATGCGTCATATACGAGAGAGTCGCGAGAGGTCGCCGTGCGATCAACATCAAGTCTGTGTTGTAAAAATTCTTAAAATTCATAAACTACGTCAATCATTACAATATCATTACAAAAGTGTTAACTCAACCATTATCTACTAGTGATAACGTTTTCCAATCGAACAACTCTCACGAAGCTCAACTTTTCTCAAGGAATAATCAAGTAATCAAATGATAAACATTATGTCAACTTTGTGAACAACTTGGTGAACACCCACAAACAATTGGACTTTGGACCTCGTCAAACGCACGCAAGTCAATAAGTTAACCGTCGCTGTGTAAACGCGCTGCACTTGAATAGCTGCAAACTGTACCAGTTATTTCGCACTGTTCAACAAAATCACGCTGGTGTAGCGGTTTATAGGAATAACGTGCTACGAGTCATCTCAGTGAAGACTGGTTCAAGTCTCTACGTAGTATTCTTTTTGCATTTTTTTATTTTTTTATATTTGGCACCAATATCTACAATAGTTGATATGGCTAATTGCGATAAATGTGCTGGCTGTCAGGATAAATTGAAGGACATTCCTGTTCTGCAATGCTCACGGTGCTCGGCTAAGTATCATTACTCATGTTTAAATATTAACATAAAGGATTTTAATGGCCTATCTAGCGATTACAAATCTGAGTGGGTCTGCGTGCTGTGCCGTAGCAAGGAACGAAAAGGAGGTGACAATTCTAATACCCCTGTCCGTCCCGCGCCTTCCCCGCAGCATAATAACGTGACACAACGCACGAAGCCACGTGGGGCTGCAGCCTACGCCACTACCGACGCCGACCCTGCATTCGTCGCTGACGCTACGCCTGCTTCCGTCGCTTATTACTCTGGCATCACCCCTAGTAGCATCAGGGACATTATTCGTGAAGAACTTCAAAATGCTTTTAAGCTTCAATTCATTCCACAACTCACTGAAATTCGGAATGTTGTTACGTCTCTTGAAGCCTCAATGACCCACTACAGTGACGAATTGCAGAAAATCCAAGCGATACAAGTGGATCAGTCTGTAGCCTTAGACAGCATGAAGGAAGAAAATAAAGCCCTACGTGAGACTTGTCAGACTCTATCGTCTCGACTGGCGCAGTTAGACCAGCAGGCACGGTCTTCTAATGTTGAAATTCAATGCGTTCCTGAACATAAACAAGAAAACCTTGTCAATACCATTCAGCAGCTGGGTAAAACAATTAAATGCCCTATCAGCGAGGCTAACATCCACTACTGCGCAAGGTTGGCTAAAATGAACAGTGCTAGCCCCCGCCCTCGCTCTATTCTTGTAAAGTTTAGCAGTCCCCGGTTGCGCGACGAGTTTCTCGCAGCCACTAGCAAATTTAACAAGTACAACCAAGACGACAAACTAAATACAAGCCACCTGGGAATTGGAGCTGACAAGAAGAGGGCCATCTACGTCGTTGAGCACCTCACTGCAGAGAACAAAACTCTCCATGCCGCGGCCCGCAGCAAAGCGAGGGAGTTAAAGTACAAATTTGTTTGGGTGCGCGATGGGCGAATCTTCATGCGCAAAAATGAAGTGTCTAACTTTGTTCATGTCAAAAATATAGGAATGTTAAGTATTTTTGAATAAATGACGCTATATTAGCCATAACACTACTAAAGGGCGTGTCTACTAATCTAAATTGTTATTATCAGAATGTCAGAGGTCTAAGGACAAAAACTGTAAATCTTTTTAAAAACATTGTGTGTTGCGATTATGATGTAATAGCTTTTTCAGAGACATGGTTAAATGGCAGTATCCTGGATAACGAAATTTTTGATGACCGGTATGTTTTGTACAGGCGTGATCGTGAGCGTCGTGGTTTTCATTGTGATAGGGAGGGAGGTGGTGTGTTGATTGCAATTTCTAAGCGATACAAGTCCCAACGTCTATTTGAACTGGAATCAGACTGCGAGGACCTTTGGGTTAAATTGGAGGTTCGTGACGCGAGTACTACACCCGCATTTGTATATATCTGCTGTGTTTACTTACCCCCGCCTATTAAGCTCTTAATTTTGGAAAGATTTCTTGAAAATTCTAATCGCAGTCTAGATAATCACAATGGTGACACAATCATCTTAGGGGACTTCAATTTAAGTGGTATGACCTGGATCAAAACGCAATCGCTTGAACTCACAGCGCACAGGTCAGGAAGTCAACTGCATAACATGTTACTTGACTTCATGTCTCTTTGTCAATATAATTCGAGCTTGAATGTTAAGAATAAGACCCTTGACCTAATACTTAGTTCTCTGTCTTTGGCACGGTTTCAAGTCTGCACAAACCCACTTAGTGTAATCGACCCATTACATCCTCCTTTGATATTTTATGTCCCTATTGAATGTGCTGATAACCTAACACCGAAATGCAACTCTAAATATCACTTCTACAAGGCGGACTTTGACAAAATCATAATTGATCTACACAATGTCCATTGGGAGGATGAATTAACAGCTTGCAGGACTGCAGATGATATGGTTGAAGTTTTTTACCATCATCTCAGGTCAACAATAGCTTTGCATGTACCCAAATCAAAACCCAAAACAAATTGTAAATGTCCGGTGTGGTTTTCTACTGCATTAGGTAGATCGCTTAAAGAAAAACATAAATATAGAATAAAATACCGTACATATGGGAACCCGCGTGACGCAATTACTTTCGAACTTCTAAGAAACCGCTGTGCCAAACTTCATGAGCTTAATTATACTGGTTACTTGGAGCATTTGGAATCTTCTTTGATGTCCAACCCTAAATTAATTTGGACTTTTATTAAGCATAAAAAGGGGGGTAGCACTACTTTTCCTTCCCATATGTCTTCTAATGAACGTATTGCAAATAGTGGCACCGAAATCTGTGACCTGTTTGCGGAACAATTTTCTTCAGTGTACACCACGGGCTATCAACCTGTACATAGTGGGCATCGCGAGTCTTGCGCATACACAACTAACTTTTTGTCAGACATATCAGTAACCAAGGATCATGTTTTTAGGGTGTTAAAAAGACTTGACTCTCGGAAGGGAGCAGGTTCTGATGGTATACCATCTATTTTTGTTGTTAAATGTGCTAGCGCATTGGCTTTGCCTCTATGCATTATTTTCAATAAATCCTTGAGTTCTGGTGTTTTTCCTGCTATTTGGAAGAAGTCACTTATACTGCCACTGTTCAAGAGCGGTGATTCTAGCAAGGTCAAAAACTATCGACCTATTTCCCTGATACCTATTTTTGCTAAAGTTTTCGAAATGCTTATATGTCCAATTTTAACGTGGCACCTCAAGCAAACTATGTCTCTTGAACAGCATGGATTCATAAAGGCTAGGTCTACAGCAACTAACTTGATGTCCTTTGTCGATGACCTTGTGGTAGATGTTGATCATGGATACTCATTGGACGCAATTTACACTGATTTCAGCAAAGCCTTCGATAAAGTTAACCATGATATGCTGATCATGAAGCTTTCGTCGTTTGGTGTAGCCGGAATTTTTCTCAACTGGTGTAGATCTTATTTGGCTGATAGAAAATCGGAAGTTGTAGCGGGAGGTTATTCTTCTAAACCTTTCGACACCCTCTCAGGTGTCCCCCAAGGGTCACATCTTGGCCCACTGTTTTTTAACGTTTTCATAAATGATATTGGTAGTTGTTTCAAAAATTCGAAGTTTTATATGTTCGCTGATGATTTAAAAATCTTTCGAAGGGTTAATTCTGCCGAAGATGTTCTACTTCTTCAGAAGGATCTCAACAGTTTGGTCTCTTGGTGTGATTTGAACGGCATGAGCCTGAATACACAAAAATGTCATGTGATTCGTTTCACTAGAAAAAAAGTTGTTGCTTCTAGGTCATACTACATAAATAATGACCTGCTGTCCGAGGTCGAAAATATTCGCGATCTTGGTGTCACCCTCGATAACAAATTGCGATTTAATGTACATATTGATAATATCGTAAAAAAAAGCTTGAGGACCTTGGGATTTGTATTGCGTAATTGTAGGGATTTCCGAAAATCTATGACCAAAATAACTATTTATAACGCTCTAGTGCGTAGCTCTTTAGAATACCGCAGTGTTGTGTGGAACCCACATTACGACATTTACAATAAACGTTTGGAAAGTGTGCAAAAAAGGTTTTTATGGCACTTGTCTTACAGTTGTAATTTAGCTAAAAAATTACCAAGCTATGAGGAACGACTAAGACATTTCAATATGGATTCTCTAGTTTGTCGTCGGAAATTGCTTGACAACATGTTTTTATACAAGCTGGTTAACAATTATACTGATTGTTCTTACCTCCTATCAAAATTAATTATGTCTGTTCCGAGAGGATTACCCAGGGCGATGAGTTACAGACTTTTTGTCCAAAAATCAGCAGGTTCCAACTTGGGTCTTTATTCTCCTTTAAATAGAATAACTAAAGCATATAACGCTATACACAATAAGAAAACTATTATTTCTGTGAGGGACAAGTCTATGAGGACGGGTAATGCGGATAAGCATCAGGAAATTGATATTTTTTCTAACAGCCTGTATAGCTTTAGGAAAATATTGGAGTGTTTTCTTAAATCTTGATGTTCATAAATGTTTCTTTTTATTTGTTGTGTAATTTAAATTATATATTTTTAATATTAATTTTATCTTAGGTATTTTTATTCAGCGTAAAATTATCTACTTTTCAAGCTTTTGTATGCATGTAAACTATTATTTTTTTGAATTTTTAGGCATTGATGTTTTATATTTGCATTGCGGTTTGTATCTGTAATTAAGGTAGCACTTAACTCTTTTTTGGAACTGGTATGTTTTTTTTTCGTGTATGTTTTGGTGTATACTTTGTTGGTACAACTAAATAAATAAATAAATAAATAAAATAAATAAATAAATATACTCGCGTGTAATAGATGAATATAATCAGCCAGTACTGAACTTACTTGCCGCCAAAACAAGGGTTGCCCCAATCGCACAAAAACTGACATTGCCTCGTCTTGAGCTCTGTGGAGCTTTACTATTAGCTCAACTGATGCAAAAAGCTAAAAATTCACTAAACGAAAATAACATTACTATATGGGCCTGGAGTGACTCAAAAGTAGTTCTGGCATGGCTGCAGGGAGAACATAAAAAATGGGAAACCTACGTGGAAAACCGAGTGAAGAAAATTAAACAAATTATACCAGCCACACAGTGGGCTTATGTCGAATCAAAAAACAACCCTGCTGACTGGGCAACTAGAGGGGTGAGCCCCAAAAAACTACTAGATTTAGACTTATGGTGGAACGGCCCCGATATGCTGAAAACATTCGAAATTCAACAAGAAAATGAAACTATAAACTGCTTATTTTCAACGGACATAGAAATAAAACAAAAAGACACAGCCCTAGCTAAAACTAAAACAAACGACAATATAATCACTGAATTAATAAACAAATGTAGTTCATTAACACGTGTAAACCGCGTCGTTGCAAGAATGATGCGCTTTATAATAAAGACTCGCCCAACGACAACGATGAAACTTGATGCCGCTTCTACTTAACAACAACTGAATTACTAGCGTCAATGGAATTGATAGTGCAATTTATTCAAAGAAGCGAGTTTGAAATAGAATATAAATTACTATCTAAAAAACAGGCGCTAAATAGCAAAAATGCAATCTTCAAACTTAACCCATATCTTGAACGAGGAGTCATACGTGTCGGGGGCCGTCTTAACAAGACAAACTTACCACCAGGCATGAAAAATCCTATGATCTTGTCACGAAACGGAAGGTTGACTGAATTAGTTAATTGCAGAGGCCCACGCAGCCACTCTGCACGGCGGTGCGCGGCTAACGCTTGCATACATACCTGGCGTATGTATGCGTTACTGGATAGTAGGAGGCACCCGAACAGCAAAAACTCATTTACGTCGGTGCGTGCGTCGCAGCCGGTACAAACCTACAGATAACAACCAGATCATGGCCGACCTGCCATCACATCGAGCTACCCCCTCACGCCCTTTCACACACACAGGAGTGGATTTTACTGGGCATGTCGAGGTCAAACTGAATAAGGGGAGAAGGGTAAAAACTTCAAAAGGCTACATAGCCATTTTCGTGTGCATGGCTACAAAAGCGGTACATATCGAACTGGTATCAGATCTAAGCACAGAAATGTTCATTGCGGCGTTTCAAAGAATGTGTGCCAGAAAAGGAACGCCTAAACACATGTACTCGGACTGCGGCACCAACTTCATCGGCGCATCGAAGTTTCTGAGAAACGAGTATGTACTGTGGAAAAGTGAACTAGCTCCCCAATTCTTCGATGACATCGGAAAAATGGAAGTAGAGTGGCATTTTAATGCTCCCGCCTGGCCAAGTGCGGGAGGACTCTGGGAGGCCGCCGTTCGATCGATGAAACATCACCTACATCGCATCTTGGGAGATCAAAAACTAACTTACGAGGAGTTTACGACGTTGCTTTGTAAAATAGAAGCGTGTATGAACTCGAGGCCGCTTTGTCCCCTCACAGAGGACCCAGAAGACTACAACTATTTACAACTCCTGGGCACTTTCTGACTGGAAGCCCTACAATGACACTACCTCTTTCAAACTGTGAAGAAGAGCGACAATTGAATTTACGCCAAAGATGGCAGCTAACTGAACACATGCTGAACCGATTCTGGAAATTATGGTCTAGCGACTATTTAACTCAACTACAAGCCAGAAGTAAATGGAACAAACAAACTAAAAACCTAGAGAGAGGGGACATCGTCCTTGTCAAGGATAACAACTTACCTCCAGGAAAGTGGGCCATGGGGAAGGTGATCGAAGTACATCCAGGGGAAGACGGTCATGTAAGAGTTTCTACTATCAAAACCCAGTCTGGCATAATGAAGAGACCCATCATCAAACTGTGTAAACTTTTGACTAGCGAAATGGACATTAACCAAAACAACGACGATAAACAAAAAGAAATATCAACGAAAAACTGCAAACGTACCAAAAAAAAAGACTACTTGACTATGTTTGTTGCTTTTTTAACTATGTGTACCTTTATAACGGGATTACATTGCGCTTCTACGGGGGAAGAAAATATGATGCCGAATGTTCAGATTAACAGCCTTGGAAATGAACGCCCGATCTACTACGATACGATTGGAAAAGTACAGCTCACATTTTTCACATTTTTCAGATTCATTCACAATGAATGGATTTTACTAACGTACCTGACTAACTACTGGCAAGCTACACTAGATATCGAAATCTACTGGGGAAGATCTGAAAATTCTGTGTCACAAACTGGACTCAAGATTCTGCGAAAATATAATAATGCAGTTTGATCATGAAATAGAACTATTGAAACACTATAACAACATATTACTAGCGCCGCACAAGCATTAATCGGAACGTAAAAGGCGCTCTCTGATCGATGAAGTAGGTTACGTCGCAAATAGCTTGTTTGGAGTGTTGGATCAGCGTTTTGCACAGAAATACCAAGAGGACATTCAAGCAATACAGAATAACGAAAAATACCTGCTTGAACTTGTAAAGAACCAAACTACAATCGTGGAAATCGAAAATGAGATTATGAAAAAACATGAGACGAACATTCGAAAACAATTTATGATAATGAATAAGTTTATGAATGATACAGACTTGAAATTATCTTTAATTAACTACAATCAAAAATCGGCACTGTCATGGCAACTAACTACTTCAGCTCTGTGTCGCTAACCGCGCATTTACTACTTTCTTATTTGAGGAATGTTCAAGAGATGCTTTTCAACGCCTTATTGGATGTCTACAAAGGTCATATCGATGTACATCTTCTAACTCCAGTTAACTTAATCAAACAAATGAGTGAGATCTCTGGAAAACTGCCAAAAACATTAACCTTCCCAGTAGAAAATATTCAAGAAGAGATAAAGGATGTTTATAAACTACTCTATGTAAAGGCTCGAGTGACGGGCAACTACTTTATGTTTGAGATACACATACCATTAACTAGTGACGAAGAATTCACACTTTATCGTGTCATCCCTTTGCCACTGATAACAAGACATAAACAAGTAATGATCACAAGATATGTATATGTATCATCTAAATACATTGCGGTTAACTTTAGAAAGAATACCTACTTCGGCTTAAATGAAGATGAAATGAAAGGATGCATTCAACGAAGGACAGATAACTTCGTATGCAGTCTGAACTTACCTATAAGAAACATCGCAAGCAATGGAGCACCCTGTGAAGCTAAATTATTAGGTCATCAAACGACTTCGCCGTGTACTATGAAGATAACAGAGTGTAATACCGCTTGGATCGAGTTACATTCAACGAATACCTGGCTGGCAGTGTGTTGTGACTCGTGCGTATTACGAACTGTCTGCGCTGGTGATGTTTCCACTCACCAGATTAACATATCGGGATTCATAACTTTGAAGCAAGGATGTGTGATGCAGAACGAGGACTAAAGCATCTATGCTCACAATCTATACCGTAGTGATGCGAGAGTAAACTTATTTCTGGAGAGACCACCGAAACTCGAGAAGTCTATTAACGACATATTTAAACAACGCACACCCCAACTTGAAATACTATCTCAAGACGAAAACCTAGAAAATTTAAATAAAAAGCTGGAGCTGCAAAAAATGAACGAGCGTCATCTTCCAGAGACGATATCTATTCACGATATTCATCAATATACGATCTGCTACATTCTGTTGACCGTCGCTGCTATCGCAACGTTGGTATGGGTTGTGAAAAAGAAAGGCGTGTGTAAAAGCAAAGCTATTTATGCCACGGCGGTAGAACTACCAAAACAAGAGACGCTTGAGCTGCAGCCCCGCGGTTACTCAACGATACTGAAGACGCACAAACTACGAAGGTCATCCTCACTAGTGGAACGGCCACGCAGGGATGAGTCACGAGCGACGGCGGCACAGAAGCAGTGCGAACGACCCCAGCCACAGCCTCGGACGGAACACGTCGAAGACATCAAATTTAATTTTGATTAATTTTACTTTTTATTTTAATTATTACACTTTTAGGTTTTTTAAGCCAATTTATTTTAAAAAGTACTTACTTACATACATAGGTACTTGGAACTATGTTAATAATTTTGTCTTTGTTCAGACGATTCGCCCTCACGCTTTTTCTCCTGTTTGGGGTTAGGAATATGTACGGTTACGTACCTACATAAGTTTTCTACCTAATCAGCGCAATAAAATATTACGATGAGTGCAACGACAGTGACCGCGCGAGACAGTCGCGATGAGCGCGAATCGTTTACTTTTACATAATCGTTTACATAACATAATTAATAAAACTTTTAACTTTTGGTGATGATATACTTTTTCATCAATGTGCACTACAACTAATTAACTTTAATGTACAGTCTCAACTGGGATCGTACACTTTGAGTATGGATTTGCTGCAACCACTTGGTCCTTCTTTGAAGCGGGCCACGGAAAAGGTCCCGCGTATGGAATCGGGGGATTCTTGAAGCGCACTGCAGACAGGATTGTTGCCACGGGTACGGATATTCCTAATGCACAAGAATTTGTAAATGTAATGAAAAACACTAGTAAAATCAAGCTGTTCCTAATAGAAGACAAAGCTATTGAAAAAACACAAGACGAACTGCCAAAAACGATCCCGCGACTTTGGAACTTTACAAGTCCATCAAGTATTTACTGAAAAACGAAATTCGCTAAAGTATAGACAGCTTACCTGTTTTTGTAAATCATCGAAAAGAGGTTTTTGCAATTGCCTCAGTCCCAAAACAAATCAAGTGAACATTCAGTCTTCGACAAAGACCGTTGAATCAATAAGACCGGTTAGCTTGGAGAACCCGAAAGATATTAATTTCGAACCTTCTGGATATTATTCTCCAGATACATCCGATGATGATGTTCCGCTTGCTGTACTGAAAGAAATTAACAATATACCGCCTCGTCCCAGTATTTACAGAACTATTTATGGATCTTCTGATAGTGATGGTGAAGAGCCTAAACAAGAACATGACAAAGAAAACCAAAACCATGGATCGAATCCTGCAGATGTTTGAGGGACCACTGGCTTCAACGAGCAATCATGAAGCACCACTACAAGTGTCAGCTGGCGATTTTCTGCATGTTTATGTGTATGGCATGAACAAGAAAAAGAAAATGTATTCTTATGTGTGCAAAGCTTTGACTCCTATTGAAGAAGACGGTGAAGTTAAAGTTATCTTACTACGGGTTGTTGATAAAGATGCAAAGAAGTTCAGACTTGATAAAAACGATATGAGCTATGTTAATTATGAAGATATTATAAAAATCTTGCCAACACCAGACTTTATGGGAAAAAGACAATACAAATTTGGAACTTCGATTGATATTTTTGAAAAATAATATTTTATTAATTGAAATTACTGTTGATTTATGTTTGAAATTTTAGCTTTATTTAATATTAGTTGATACAATTGTATGCCGTCCATTGAAAACACTAATATTTTTATAATGTCTTAGGCGTTACCCAATTTTGTCTCTGGAGTTGCTATTTGTTCCCAAAACAAAAATTACATATTCGATCATAACTTTCTTACTTCTTTATTGAATATCTTTAAATTACTATTTTTAGATTTTATATAATTGACAATCTTCTATACATAACTAGTTGTTTTTGTATATCATTTAAATTTTGTTTAATTAAGAAATAGCCAATCTCTTTTGCACAAAGGTAACGCAACATACAAAATATCAGCTATTTTTGTACTAAAGATTAATAATAATGACAAGACTGATTATTCCAAAATATTTGATTATGCAAGCTTAAATAAAAATAAAAATTACGATTTTTGTGTTTCTTTCACCATACATCTTATGCTGATAAGAGGTAACTCAGGTGACAGTTTTTGAGGGTAGGTGATGTTATTTTGTACGAAAACTATATTAAATACTCATTAACTTCGCTGCTCTTCCAGATACATAAAGTAGATGATATCTTTGATGCCCTGATTAAATCAGATCTAAAGAAAACTAATGTTTTATTATTTCAAAAAAATATTTCTGATCTGCCGAATTGTGGGTATAATAGTTGATTGGCCCGTATACAATTTTTAGATTTTCGTTGATTTTTCAGCTCGACCGATTTTGAAAAAATTTATATGGGACCATCCTTTCAAACAAAAAAAGATTTTTTCAAATCGGTTCAGCCGTTTTCGAGTAATCGGTGAACATACATAAAAAAAAAGATTCCGACGAATTGAGAACCTCGTCCTTTTTGATGAAGTCGGTTAAAAAGCATAAGTAATACAATAAGAGGTTTGAAAATGAAAATATTAAACACTTTGGCCACTTTGGCTGAAGTTAGAGAATCCGTGGGGATCTCCACAGTACATCTTCACTTCAAAATACATCAACTTTCAACTAAAAATCAAAGTCAAAGTCAAAAGATGATTTATTCAATACAATCACAAGGATCACTTTGAAACGTCTTACATACTAGGTGAATTTAGGTGCCAATTCATCCTAACCCAAGCTCGAGAAGAATTGGCAAGAAACTCGTCTTGGTCCTAGCGCTTTTTTATATGATCCATCTTATAACTACCTTAACTACGAAATACAAATACAAGAGAGTTTATACATTTCAAGAGTGTCGGTTAACTGTCTGACGGCAGAGCGACATGAGGCCATGCATTCTTATCAATAATATAGTCATCTATATTATAATAAGCTTTCTTCAAAAGACTACCTTTAATGTATGCTTTAAATTTCTTAATAGGTAGTTTAGTAGCATTTTCAGGAAGCTTATTATAGAAGCGTACCGTGTTCCCCATAAATGACTTATTAACTTTTTCTAGTCGAAACCTAGGGATGTATAATTTATGTTTATTCCTAGTGTTGATTTTATGAAGGTCACTATTTTGCTGAATCCCATCTCTATTTTTATGTGTTATATAACAAATTTTCATATATATATTGTGAAGCTATTGTGAGAATATTAATTTCTTTGAATATTTCTCTCAAAGATTCTCGTGGTTTCATTTTATAAATGGCACGTATTGCCCTTTTTTGAATTACAAATATTTTACCAATATCTGCTGCTTTCCCCCAGAGAATGATGCCGTATGACATAACACTATGGAAGTAACTGAAATAAACTAGTCTAGCTGTAGCTTCATCAGTAAGCCACCGTATCGCACGAACTGCATATGCAGCGGAACTAAGCCTACCAGCAAGCGTTTCAATTTGTGGTCCCCACTGTAGTTTTGCATCAATATTAAGACCTAGGAAGATCGTGGAATTTACAAGATTCATTGCCTCTCCATTTATTTCAATGTTGGACGGGCTATGAATAACATTTGGCAAAGTGAATTTGATACATTTAGTTTTTTTGGAATTAAGCAAAAGATTATTTACAGTAAACCAGTTAAGAACTAACGATAAGGATTCATTTACGTTATCGCATATACTGGTTTTACCTCTATCAACTTTAAAAATTAAAGACGTATCGTCTGCAAATAAAACTATATCACAAATATTTTTTACAAAAAAAGGTAAATCATTAACGTATACTAGGAATAAAAAAGGGCCTAGTATCGATCCCTGAGGTAGCCCTATAATTATAATTGATCCCAAAGACCTCTCACCACCCACGTCTACTTTCTGGACTCTATTGGATAGATAAGACTGTATGAGGTTAATCGCCCGGTTTTTTATGCCATAATATTTTAACTTTGTGATTAGGGTTGCATGACTCACACAGTCAAAGGCCTTAGATAGATCGCAGAATACCCCAACTGCATCCTGTGACTTCTCCCAGGCCTCAAGGTATAGCGGCCTCCCAGGCGCTATACCTGCATCAGCTGTTGATCGACCTTTAGTAAATCCGTATTGATTACTATGTAGCAGGCCGTTAACGTTAAAGTGGTATTATAACTGATTAAGAATTATTTTTTCAAAGATTTTACTTAAAGCAGGTAATATCGATATCGGTCTATAATTAGCGAGATCACTTTCACTTCCAGACTTAAACATAGGAATGAGTTTACTGTGTTTCATGAGATCGGGAAAAACTCCCTCGTCGATACATCTATTAAAAATATAAGCTAAACATGGTGCAATATCTAAGATAATGACACCCAGCACCTTTGTAGACGTTCTCCAAAGATCTTCTGTATTTTTTATATTAATTAACTTGAATGCTTTTACAATACTAGCCTCGTTAATGTAGCTAAAACTAAACTCATTCTTACATTTTGCAACACTAGATTCTAATAGAACGGAAGCTCTGGAGGCTGAAGAGTTTAACGATTTGGTCACTATTTTTGGTATATCTGAGAAAAAACTATCAAATGCATTCGCAACATCCTGTTCCTTTGTCAAAATTGTACCATTTATATTTAATTTGAACTGTATATTGCGAGCCCTTGATTTACCTGTTTCATTATTAATTAATTTCCAAGTTGCTTTTATTTTATTTGTTGAATTTTCTATTATTTTTCTCAAAAACAGTGACTTAGCCGCATGACAAACTTTTTGAAGACTTTTGAGTAATTCCTAACATATAAGATAAAAACTGGATCATCTAACATTGTCTCTCTGGTAGCATATAATTCATACAATGTATTCCTACTTCTATAGATACCCGGTGTAGCCCAGTCGACAAATCTAGCACAATTTTTTGTTTTGCATGTTTTTACTGTAAATATATCAGCATGTTCTAATTTAATGTTAATTATTTAATTAGACAATGTGGTGAAAAGATCATTTGGATCATCGATGCATGGTACAAGGGAAACTTTGTGTTCAATTCTACTTTGAAATGTTTTGATGCGGCTCTCTGTAATAGGTCGGTGAGTAAAGTTCTGAGCTTCAACTATACGATCACAAGAAAAGGTGGCGCAGTGACCGTAATGGTCAGAACTAAAATGTTTTAGTACACACTTATGAACTGGTGTGCAACTGCAATAAATGTTATCTAGACAAGTGGCTGTTGTTAGTGTCACTCTTGTAGGTTCATCAAAAAGAGGACTTAAATTGAAACACTTAAATAAGTTTAAAAGTCTTTCAGATAATGGATCAATCGGAATATTTATATTAAAATCACCACAAACTATTATGATCTTATCACAAGCTATTTTTTGCAATACTTCTTCCATAGTGCATTCATATAACCCAAAATCAGCATTGGGAGGACGGTAAACGCTCACGACGACATGCCGCTCCAGCTCGACACACGACACCTCAATAATTCATTCAATAGAAAGATTTCTAATATCCTTACGCTCCTTGCATTTTAAGTTATTTTTTACAATAATTAACGAGCCACCACGTATTGCGCTCTTGCGTTTATAGCTGCTGACAATATTGTAATTTTCGTAGAAAGGAAGTACCTCAGATTGTACCATCCAATGTTCAGTGATACACATAATATCTACACTGTATTATAGGTATGTATTAATGTATTATAGGCTCAAATTTCATTCAACTAAGTCGGTTTATTTTTAGTTTTTAAAACGTAATTATTATAATTATTGTTATTGGAATCCCATAGTAGATGATACATTTCAATTGCTTGAATACATTTTATAATTATATCATTCGTCTAATCCATTTTATATTATAGGTATTTTATAAACTACCTATTAGACATGGGCGCCGCGCCGGCGCGACGCTGCCGCCGCCGCCGCCATTTGTGTGCGGCGTGTGATTATTACTTTATATTGTCACACGCCCCGAAACGCTCCCGCGGTTGGCTTGCGAATGGCAGTCTAAGACTAGGGCCCAAATCAAAACCGTGTAACCAGAACTCTGGTCATCTAAACCTTCTCTATCTTGGGTTTAAATAGGGTCCTCGACATATTTCTCTATACCCTGGCTTCAACTCGCAAGGGCTGGGTCTGTGGGTCTTTTTGCGTTCTGCAACGGTACGCGGCCGTTTTGGTATTAGTGTTGATTCCACGTTTGCGCTGTTAGAGGCGCCCAGGAGTTCCCTCGGTGTGGGCTGCCATGGAATTAGATGGTCTGTGGGGACAGAGGGGCTAAGACATTCAGGTGGCGTGGTGGCAGTTGTCGGCGATGTTTATGATTCGACACCCCCAACATCACCACGTACTCTTCCACGCTCTTCAACATCACGTCGCGAGCGATCTCATCGTCTTAGACGTAGCGACCGGCTCCTGTGTACATCCGCAGGGCACTCTGCACGGTTTGCAGCATTTGTCAGTTGGTCGCAGAGAGTCGGGACTGGATGTATCCTTGTAGATTTTTAGTTTAGTTCTAAGTGGGAGATGCGAGGAGAGGACAGGTCGGAGCTAGTCATGGGCAACGCGTGGTTCGCCTGTGGGCCCATCCTCAACGACCTGTTGATTTCGATTCCTAGATGACCGAACTGACTTCTTCCACTCTACATCCTGGCCCTGAAGATGTAGAGGTTGCGGTGGCTTACGATGGCTTATCAAGAAGAGCGCTGCTGTCTTCCCCACGTTGACGGCCATGCAACACTTGTCTAGCCAGAGTGGGAGGCGCTGCATGCGCCTATTGGCGATGATTGGGCTGCGCGAGGAGACGAAGCAGGCGCTATCGTCTGCGAGCGCCAACGTCACATCCCTTTCCCCGGAGATAAGGTGCCCCTCCAGGGTCAGGATATCGTCGGTGAAGAGCGCGTAGAGCGCGGGCGATAGGCAGCTTCCTTGTGGGATGGTGGTGATGGTGCGCACCGGAGTTGGCAGTTTCCACAGTTTTCATGGAGAGCTCTTATGCCAAGTGATATAGCACCCACTTCAGCAGGAGCATTGTGAAGTACGTGCTTCTGAATCCTAAGAGCGTGGAGGTTGTTTTCGTATTCCGAGGCTTGGACGATGGTGTTCGCTCGACTCCCCACGCCAAGCCTTTACGGCATCCGATGTCAGGGCCTCCGCGGTCAGGGCGTTCAGGTCAGCTTTGCGACAAGGGCAGCGTGAGCGCGCTTATTCCCGGCGCAGTTCTCTATTCTGCTTCTTGCTCTCGTTTGATGTGCCCTGGCAGATTGTACTTATGCGGGCGTGTCGTTCCGTATTCGTTTCCGTTCGTTCGTGAGAGTTCCGTCCGGTTCCGCCTTTTCTTTGGCTTCCAGGATTTTCGTGGTCAGTGCTTTGGCTTCCAGCTCAACTCGGGGGTAGACTGACGGCCTACGTCAACTGATTCCAGGGATCTTAAGAAACCAATCCGTTTTCACGCCTGTGGCCCGTGGTGAAGTCAATCTGAGCGTGATTCCAGCGTTAATCTAGAGTCGTTCAGAACATTGAGTTGGACAACGCAGCGGATGTTGTTGGTGATGGCAATGTCGATCACATTCGCGGAATAGAGCAAGTTGGTGGGAATATCGGGTACGTTAGGTAGTGCAAATATTGCGAAAATGTTGTGTGTGAGAGAGACCCGAGAGAGACCAGAAAATGCAAGACGATCCAATAGATTGACGATAGGTAGCTTCTGCCGACCCAGAGGAACCAAAATAATGTAGATTTGCTATTCTATTAAAATAGTAAGAAAAATGAATTTCCACACCCTTCTGTCCTTGTCTGCTTTACAGTGTGCTTGCCACAAGCATGAGTGAGAGGGTTTTTTAGGTTTTAGGTACCTAGGTTATTAATTTCAGCGAAAAGATCTTGCTTGAGCCCAATTACGATTAACAAAATTATATTCCTCCGATCGACAATTATAAAACTTGCAAATCTTTATAAATGAAACATTAGTTTAAACGAATCTATGTAAAGAATTTATGCATAATTCCATAATTAAATAATACTAAAAACAAAAACAAGCCACGCCGCCGGCGCCGCGCCGCCGCCGAGGCAAAATGTGCGGCGCGCCGCCGCCGACATTTTACAACGCGGCGCGCACGTCTACTACCTATAACTACTGACGTTTACAAAACTTAACATGTTTTTGTAAGTAAGCTTTTCTGCTAAAAGACTTATTGCATTCTATGCATGTATATGGGTTTTCTCCTGTGTGAGTTCTCTTATGTCTACTCAAAGAGGTGCTTTCATAAAACGATTTACTGCATACATTACATGTATATGGCTTTTCGCCACTGTGTATCCTCATGTGGATTTTTAAACTATTCTTTGCAGTAAAGGTATTACAGCAAATGACACATGAAAACTGTCGTTCCCCTGTATGTGTTGTAAGGTGCTTCTTCAACGAGTTAGGTTGAGCGAAACCTTTGCCGCACGCGTCACACGAATATGGCTTTTCCCCAGTGTGAACTCTCTTATGGGTCTTCAAGTTTCCACTTTCAGAGAATGCTTTATCGCACATATCGCAAGCGTATGGTCTCTCTTCTGTATGGATTCGTATATGCCTTTTTAAGTTGCCTTTTTCTGCAAACTTTATGTCGCAAACATCACACACAAATGGCTTTTCTCCCGTGTGAATTTTCATATGTTTCTTTAAAACACTTTTATCAAAGAAGGTTTTGCCGCAACGGTCACACGCGCACGCGTAGATGGTGTTAGATCTAACTCTTCCCCCTGTACCGTGAACTTTCATATGACTCTTCAAGTAATCTAACACAGTAAATGTTCTGTCACATCTATTGCAAGCGAATATTTTATTGTCGTGAATTCTCATGTGGCTTTTTAATGTGTTATTGGTGGTAAACTTTTTATTACAGACTTTGCAGGCATATGGCTTTACTGCGGTGTGATTCCTTATGTGTATGATCAAGGTGCGTTTGTCAGTGAAAGCCTTTTTACATTCATCACACGCAAATGGCTTTTCCCCAGTGTGAACTTTGATGTGACGTTGCAATCTATTATTCCCATAAAACTTCTTGTCGCAAAACTCACAAGCAAACGGCTTTAAACCAGCATGGGGTCCTTTAGTTTGCTTATTAACTTTTGCGATGCTGGAAGTTATTTCTAGTTTTTCTTTAACACTGTTTGATTCGTAGACATGGTTAATTTTGTCTTCTATTGCAGTGCATTCCTTTTTTATTTCTTTTGTCACTGATGCTGAAAATCAATTTTATTTATTAGGAATTGTTTACATTAATAAGGTAGGTAGGTATTAAGAAAAAGGTAAATAAATATTTACCTTTAATACTTGAGATACATGAGATATTTGAAGTTGAACTCTGAATTGTATCACCTTCATTTACTATTGCACCAAAATCTTCTTCCATATCTAACTTGACATCTTCACAAAAAGAATCATCATCAATGGAATTGATTGGAAAGTTGTCTGCTTCTTCAAGCTCATGTTTAACACCTCCAGGTGGACTGTACTCTACTTCAGCATCTTTATCATATGGGTAGTTGTATAATGTGATGGGGTGAATAACAAGGGAAATGAGTGGTGCACCTCTCATCGCTATTGCATCTTGTGTCAACTGAAATACGACACTTAAATAAATAGGTGCTAATATCTTTATATATATAAATCTTCTGTGCGTGTTTTTAATTAAAGTCATAAACGGCTGAACCGATTTGATGTTTTTTTTGTGTGTGTGTTCAAGTGGGTTTGAGAATGGTTTAGATTTACATTTAGAATTTTTTTCATTTTAAACGCGTGGACGAAGTCGCGGACGGGACAGCTAGTTTATTTATATAATTTGACTGGCCTGTCAGCTCAGTTGGTAGTAGCTCTGCCTTCTGCGCTGTAGGTTGAGGCTAGTCACCAAGCTATGCTTAGTTAGGGGCTAGATGGTGTTATGTGCATTTTTTTTTATCTTATTTTCTATATACTTATTAAAAAAAATATGGTGTAGGTACAAACATTAAAATATAATGATTATGCACCGTTCCTTTCATGTCGTTGCGTGTCGTTAGAGTACATATTTCTATCTATAAAATTAGGACAGTATTTTAAATTTTATATTAATAAAAATTAAAACTGTATTGATTTAAAGTTATTTTTGTCTTCTTATGGCATATTTTTGTGTAAGTAAAGTTGATAACCAAGCCACACTTGAACTTGGTAATATACCCGAAAAAGATGTTGATGTGCAGCAACTGAGGTTGGAGAAAGACAAGCTAATTAAACTTGTTTTTTATTTTTAGTATTTGTAACGAAACATGCATATCGATGCTTATCTAAACAGTTACACTAGCGTATAAATTAAGGGACTGGGTTTAATTTTACCTGATATTCTTATAGTTATTGTATATTTTATATTTTAAGTATAAGTTAAAATGACCGATAAAAAAAAATTTCAACATATATAACAACTCTACAGATGTATATACGTGGCGTACTCGTGCATATTATGACGTTAGCAACATTTACAACTTTTTGAGTCGCTAAATCTCAGAAATGGTGGCTCATAGGAAAAAGTATTGATACATTTTTTTGATAATTTTATGATCTACAAATTTTGTCTGGGGTACTTTTATGATAAAACTTACCGTTTTGCTGAAAATCTCGAAAAACTATTTTTTTTGACCTTTGACCTCGATAATTTTTTTTCCATACACGGGAATGATGGGGAACTTAAATTTTTTATTTATAATTATGTTGTAAACAATTTTACTGATTTTCAGCTTGTTGTGATTTTATGCACCTTCACTCTCATTTTTTAGTCTAGATTGATCGGATTATTTACACAATTTCATTCTTATTTTTGCATCTTTCAGCACAGTCAAAAACCGTTTATTAAGCACAATAACGCTGGTATTTTTACATTTTGGTTCAATGCAATATTAACCTGAGGGCATTATCACCACCAAAACAAAATACGACAGAAAATAACAAACGCAAAGTAGCACTAACGGTTTACTGGCGACCCATCACTTCTGTCGATAGGCGACGAATGACGTCACAGCGTGTCGCGGTATTTCTCGCGCGCGAAGATTAGTTCACTAAAATCTCTGCATATTGGTAATTTTTAAAACGATTAAAAAAACAAAAACATAGTAGGTAACTCTTGTTTTTTTTATAGCTAAAAATCTGCATGCTTATCAAAAAATGTGACTGATCCTCAAACAAACCAGGTTCTAGTTTGAAGGTAACCATGAAAATAACACAATATGAGACACATTGTTAAACAAAGATAAATAAATAAAATATGCTCACACTAGGTGAGCTCACACGAGCATGACTAGGTATTCCTAATCCTCACGCTTCGTATACATCTCGAAAACTCTAGTATTTCGATTTTTGAGGATGTAAAAATAAGGTATAAAAATTTACTAAGCTAAGGAAATTATGTCAATGAGTCGAAACAATTAAAATACCTTTAAACCATCAGAGAACAATTGTGTAAGGATAATTTCAGCTTCCCGAGACACTTGCATGATTTTATGACACTTTTGTAGCTGAGAGTAACAAACATAGCATACTGTTTCTGGTCTCCCATCTCTAGTTATAAGCTGAAATAAAAATAACAAATTATTAACAAGGCCTCACAAAATGCCAAAGTACTGAGTTTGAACAGTTGACACATCACATTATGTAAATAATAAATTTTGGTGGACAATGCACTCAACACCATCTAGCTCCAAACTAAGCATAGCTTGTATTATGGTGACTAGACGACTGATACATTACTAACATATTTTTGTAATTATGTACTTATAATACTTTATAACACCCAGACACAGAATAAACATCTGTGTTCATCACACAAATGTTTATTCTGGGAGGGAATCAAACCCTCAACCCACAACGAAGAAGGAAGAGCTATTACCCACTGAGCTGGCAGGTTAGTCAAATTATATTTAATTAAAGTTTTATTATTATTTAAGATAAGTTTATTTAACCAATAACATGTGTACATGGGTACATTTTTTCTCAGATTAAAATCTTACACTATAACGATATAACTAGGTATAGGTACCCGGTATGTAAACCGTTACCTTCCGTGCTAGTTATAAAACTGTGTTACGGCAAGGTAACGCCTCACACCCCTTTCAGACTAATCTGAGCAGTTACTAAGATATTACAGGTATATTTTAAGTACCTGTAATATCTATATAAGATATTATAACTTAACATCTTATAGCTAATCATATGTAGGCAGGTAGGAGGTTCATAATTAAGCTTAATACAAAATTTATAACATTTAAGACGAGTGTAAGTTGCATTAAAAATAACAATAGAAAACACTAAGACACCACTCTACCACGACTACCAGTTGAGGGGTACTCAGCTAAAGAGAGTCAACTCGGTAAGGGATTTAGGGGTTCGTCTGGACGATAAGCTACAATTCCGGGTGCAGGTGGTCAACATCTGCAAGAAGGCCTTTAAAACTTTAGGATTTGTACTCCGTCAGGCAAACAGCTTCAAAAACCTGCAAGCAGTAAAAGCACTCTATAATGCTTTGGTAAGAAGCCATTTGGAGTTCAATGCAGCAATATGGGCTCCGCACGAAACCAAATACAGCCAAATGGTAGAGCGTATACAAAATAAGTTCACTAGATTTCTATACCTGAAGGTGTACGGTATATACCCCTTCTACCCTTTGATGTATCCAACCTTGTTTATTATAGGCATGGTTGGATACAACAAGCTAGAAGTAAGGAGAGATGCAGCGCTTGCTCTACATTTGTTTAAGGTTTTGAGAGGGGTGATCGCTCATCCAGGTATTTTGGAAGAAATGCGGCTGAATGTGCCCGCAGACTTTGTGCACAAACGAAGGCGTCCCGCCCTATTGGCAGTACCAAAAGGGCGAACCAACCTGCTGGACAAGGCACCTATGACGCGCAGCATCCGCACGCTCAATCAGATTGCCGATAGAATAGATATTTTTTACTGTTCACGGAGCGAATTCCAAAAGGCTTTGTTTTTTATTTTATGTTATGACAAGTAGTTTTTTAAAATTAGTTAGTATTGATTATTGACATTGTGATGTGACTTTTAAATGTAATTTTATTGTATATTCAAATGGCTATGACTTTTAATCCGATTTTATTTAGCAAATTTAATTAATGTTGACAAATTTAGAAGTATGGTAGTCCATTATCAAATTACTTTGACATTATAATATATGTTTTTATGTAGTACGTAAGTAAATTATCTTGTTTTTGGGTATCTCTTAAATGATGAATGTAAATGATTGTATAATTTTTAATATTAATACTTATTAAGACTAGGCTAGACTAGAATATAAGGTACTCTATCGCATTGGGGCTGCCTGTAAGGATAGAGGTACATGTTTATAAATAAATAAATAAATAAATAAATAGTTTAAAAGATACAAAAAATCAAAGGAAATAACAATAGAAAACATAAAAAAAAAGAAGACAATAAACAACGTAATCTTTACAACAATAACAATTTAGGACTTATCTACTACTACTTATGCAGGTATTATTAATAATAATAAGACTACAACACGCACAACTTAGATACTAATACCTACTTAATATTAATTTACTTAATCAGTGAGATGGTATACTTATTGTCTATTTAACAGATATTAGTAGTCTTTCAGTATTATCATAGTCAAATTGATATAGGAACTCCTCTATTTCTTTGCCACACTCGTATCGAGAATTATTTTCAGTTATATTATTTTTGAAATAGATATGATACAATTTTAAAAAGCTGGGCCGCTATTGTCTAATTAATAACTATATTACTCCACCATTTAAATGGTAATGGTTGTAATGTAATAGTAATAATAATAAAACGGTACCTAGTATTATTATGGTTTTACTTTCATAGCAGAAAGGTCAAAAACATAAACAAATATTCTCACAGCTATTATCTCCAGGCTTGGTGGACACTTAATGTCTCTGGTTACTTTGGTCTTATTGAGGATGGCCAAGGGGGTTGAGGATGTTCAAGTCCGAGGCACGAAACTTACCGTTGTATTTCCAAGCAGTTCAAACATTGCTTGAAGCTGCGGATCTAGAGAAAGCATTCTACTATTGTGGATTAGACACACTCTGCACACACACACAGCAGGCATTTCTCTTCTTCAGCAAATCAGCGTAGCGCAAGATATTTCACTACTGGGATTTCATGATTTTCATGTTCTGTCACTCAAAGTTTTTAATACCAAACTCGACTTGCAGTGCAGTATCCATCCAAGTCCGTGCTTATAGTGTACATGGTACAGCAGTATGCATTAGCATTAGCATCCTAGTAGTTTGTGCAACAATATAATTAATAAAATAAATTATTCTCTATCAGCAAGCCTACTTTTCTTTTTCAACAATACAAACTAGGAATGTAAAAAAATAATCGATTATGAAAAAAATCTATTTTTTTTTGAGTAAATATCTATTTTTATTCGTGATTTTAATATTACAAATATTTTTTACAATCAAAAATCAGTCGTAACCAATTTTTCATCTGCCAACGCTCGACATTAAGTCTGGTCTGCTATAGCCCGGAGTGTGAAACTGTAAACTACCAAAGAATACCATCTCCATAATATTACACTAACGCCTTCTATGCATCTACGATGATATCCCTTCTGTACTTTTGAAAGACGGAGCATCGTTGGCAAGAACTATAAGCTACATTAGACGATCCATTAAAGAAAACCAAGAACCAGAGCATTGTCCACCGTCAATAACTTCGGCCGCTGATGATGTCGAATGATGACATTTGGGAAACCCACAACAAGCTGTTCGTGGAGACTATGAGAACCAGTCAAAGTCACACTTAGACATCCGAATTAAGCTTGTACATAGCGCCTCTAATAGGGTTAAAAGAAAACGGGGTTAAACTTTAGTAGTGCGTCGCACGAAAATGAAGGGAAAAAAATAGGGGGGGGGGGACCCTCCCTACCCCCTAGTACCACCCCCATACTAGGTATTGTCCCGTTTTCGAGATATTTGAATAAATGTAACCTAACCTCAAAAAAAAATATTGATACAAATCTAGTTTAAATTACCAAGGAGGGGGAGGGAGAGATCCACCTCACCCCTGGTAAAGCTCCCAAGATAAAGGTAGATGCACAAATAAGAAAAAAAAACATTTGTAACCTATCGTAACGTTTCGTCGTAAATTTGTAACGTTTCGTTCGCAACAATTTTGCACAACATGATATATCACAGACAACAAATACGACAAAGTTCAGATATACAGTGACCTTGTATTATTTTCTGGCGCTGCGGCGGCCGCTGCCGCGGCACGCTTCGCTCGCCTTGCGCGTTTTTTTCTATACTCCAACATAACCTACCTAGTGATAGGTGATAAGTAACCAAGTGAAGTGAAGATAAGCCAAAGTCGTCGAAAGAAGCCATAACAAAATCACTGGCAGGGTTTTTACGTTTCGTTCACATCAATTTGGCACACAACATGTTAAACCATAGACAAGAAATACGACAAAGTTGATTATTATCTGTCAATCTTTACGTAGTTTTATCTGATTTATTTGATTTATTTGATTTCGAGAAAATAATAAAACATTTTTAACCTAAAAATGTTTTATGATTTTCTCGGAATAACCTAATGTTATTAGTGGTAAATATGTAATCAGAAAGCAAAACCCTACCAGATGTGAGTCTTTTCACCCTCCAATTCGTGCGACGCACTACTAAAGTCAAGCCGAAAACGGTTTAGAATCCTGGAGAAGCTATGAGGCAGCTTAACCCCCCAACTGACACAGTTGGCATATAGGCACCTTTAGGTATCGGCTTCTTCAGCTCCAGCAGAGAGATTGTTCTCAAAAGCTGACGCCAGACATATTATCAAAGACCAGGAGCCGGATATTATCTAAACGCGTACCTAAGCTGTTATTCCTGAACTCATTGCCTACGGATTTCAAGTTTTTTTTTAATTTTGTTCATTATTGTTGAAAAAAAACATTTTAACTTGAACCTAATATAATGTTGATTATTTAAAAGCAAATTATTTCTGTTGTAAATTTTTAATTAATGCAACTACGATATATATAATATTTATGGCGTTTATTTTGAAATTAATTGACAAATTAGGGAAAAATCTATTAATATAAAAAATCGATTATTTTTTTACGAAAAATATATTATTTATTAGTCGATTTTTCGTGTTAAAAAAACAATCGATTTTTTATGTAGAATGTCCATCCCTAAACAAACAAATACCTACTTCTTCTTCTTCTTTGTTTATGGCATGTGACATAATAATGCCAATTTTGCCAGTGTCAAGTGTTTATGTTTGTTTATGGTCTATTTGTTTAATAAAGTCTTAGTCGATGGTCAATTGTCAATTTTAGATGTCACGCGGAATGGCGTCTTAAATTTTCTTGGGATTCCTCGTCGTTCACATCACATTGCATCACAACACACATTTAATTCAATTCTCCATACCCGTCCTGTAGTCACAATTTATTCATTAAAATTCCGCCATTATTACTGAATAAAACATGCAATAAAACGAATAAAACAATATTAAATTAGCAGAGCCGTGCTACTTCATGAAATAACAAACGAAGAATCCAATACCTACTTCTCTTCTACTTCTTCTTTTCTTCCTATAATAGCATCTGTCTTGTTGACAACTTTGCCAGTGTCAGGTGATTGCTTATAAAGTCTTAGTCGATGATGATCGTCCTTGTCTTTTCTTAACGTCATCGAGGACGAGGAATCGCCGTATAGAACTTGCACGGGATTACTTGTCGTTCAAAACACATTGCACAAGGAATTCTTCGTCTGTCATTTCATGGAGCAACATGGCTCTGCTAATTTTATATTTTTTACCCTTTTTATTGCATGATTTATTCAGTAATCTTGGCGGAATTTTAGTGAATAAATTGTGGCTGCGGGGCGGGTATGGATAATTGGATTGCATGTGTATTGTGGTGCAGTGTGATTTGAACGACGAGGAGTCCTAAGAAAATACTAGACGCCATTCCGCGTGTCGTCTAGGATTGACAACTGACCATCGACTAAGTCATTAAACAAACAAACTGAATATAAACTATAAACACTTGACATTGGCAGAATTGACATTAGTATGTCACAGGCCATTAACGAAGAAAAGAAAGAAGAAAAGACACATTGCACAACATAATACACTTAAAATAAAATAAAAATACGGGTTGCACTCCGGGAGTGCCGTCAGAAGTGATAACTTATTTTGGCGCGTTAGAGTTTAGTAATAAATCACTTTAAAATCAGTAATTATGGCGACTGCCAATCAAATACGTAAGTATTGAACTGTGAACGACCACAGATGATGCAATATTTTTGTTCAGAATGTAGATAATATATCAAAGAACCTAACTCAGTAAACTTCTTCATACAAAAGTAGACTGTAAACATGTGAATTACGGTTTATAATCTAATGGGGCGAGCGCGGCAGCCGGCTGCGTCTATATCAAAGAACTCTGAGTAATCTTCTCCATACAAAGTAGTTTGTTCACATCACCACCACCATCACCACATTCAATATGGTAATGAACCTTCCCAACAGGTTTTATATAAAAGCACCTACCTACCACCTAATTCCCACACACACCCCTAAAACTCCACTCTTGTCGATTAATAGTAATATTTTTTTCATCATTACTAACAATCAGTTGAGGTGGTGTAATTAAAACACCTTTTAAACAATCTTCAGCAGCAGCAGCAGCAGCCACAGTCCTCCTCCTCAACAACGGTCTCATAATTGAATATTCATAAAAAAAGTTTTTTAGGTATTCAAAGTTTTCTTCAAATATTTAATACCATTCCACATCGGTGATTTCAATTTTATCATTGATATTAATAAACACTCTCAAGTGTTGTTTGTTTTTTTTCATTTCAAGTTGTAGGTATACATCAATTGTATAGTTGTTAGACTCTTGTTTTAGAGAATACCGTTTCTTACCTAATACACACTTTGTACACTCAATCGATGGTGTGTAGTTTTTAATAAAATATTCCATAATGATGATGATGATGATGAAGGGTGTGTGTGTGTGTGTGTGTGTGTTATGTTCTCAAGAGCTTGAGGCTTACTGTGAGTATTTCATTGCTCCGACGTCTCCACGCGGCGGGCCGTGGCGCACCTGCTATCCACACGGTTTGAATAAAATACGTGGGTGGTGATTACTGAGTAATTTTTCAAACATTTCCCCCAAGCATTGTGTACTCAAAGAGTGAGTCATTAATAATCAAACAGTATGCGGTGGTGTTTGCAGGTACATTCTTCTTAAACTCTAGCTCAACTTTAATATCAATAGCACTCCTCCTCCTTGTGTCGTGTTCCTCATTGCTGAGGGTCGTGACCTCCACGAATCATTTTTTGGACGATCGCTTTCCACTTGCTTCGGTCTTCAGCAGTGTGTAGGCTTTCGTGGACGTTCTTGTTGGTGGTGTCCCGGATCTGGTCTGTCCACCGCATCGGACTCCTTCCCCTTGGTCGCCTTCCCTGTATCTTTCCTGTCACCAGGAGCTTTTCAAGGCTGTCGTTCTTCCTTCTGGCCATGTGCCCGAAGAAGTCGAAGATCCTTCGGAGGCAGATGGTTGATAGCCTTACGGTGATTCCCACTTCGCGCAGAATAGACAGCACCACATTTCGAACGCGTCGATGCGTGTACGATCAGCCTTTTTGAGGGTCCACGTTTCAGCGCCATAGACCAAATTAAATACTAAAATTAAATACTAGGGTCCTCACCAGGCTTATCTTGGTCTTCAGAGAGATTGCTCTATCCGCCCAGATCCTACTAAGACGGGTCATCGCGCTCTTTGCCATCCCGATCCGCCTCCGCACGTCCGGTTCGCATGAGCCATCGTTACATATGGTAGAGCCCAGGTATATGAAGTTGTCCACATATTGAAGGTTGAGTGTCCCACTAAGCTCCAGCTGCTTCGTGCGATCTACCACCATGATTTTGGTCTTGGCTTTGTTTATCAAAAGCCCAAGTTCGCCGCTCACACGTTCCATACGCTCCAGTAGCGCTCCCATCTCCAATTCGTCGGTCGCGACCAGTGTAGTGTCATCAGCGTAGCGCAAGTTAGTGATTCTGACGCCTCCAATAGAGACACCGCCTCCCCAATCTTCGAGAGCACGTCGCATGATGTATTCCCCGTATGCGTTGAAAAGAATAGGAGACAGAATGCATCCTTGTCTCACTCCTATGCCAAATTTAAAAGGTTTCGAGAGGGTTTGATCCACTCTTACGACTCCATGGTTGTTTATATATAAAGACCGGAGGAGCAAGATTAAGTGCTGGGGTACGCCAAGCTCGTTAAGCACGGTCCACAAACTGTTCCAATTAACACAGTCGAAAGCCTTGCTGTAATCGACAAAGCACAGAACCAAGGGGTTATTATATTCGTAAGACTTCTCAATAAGTTGTCTGATGTTTAAAATTTGTTCTCTAGTGCCCTTTCACGAAACCAGCTTGTTCCGGTGAAATTTGCCAATCCAAATAATGGCGGATCCTGTTATTTAGGATGTGCAGGAGGACTTTGCTTCCGTGAGATATTAGGGCTAGAGTTCGGTAATTGTCGCATACTGGTAGACTCCTTTTTATGCAGTGGCAGTACAATCGACTCGGTCCAGTCCGTCGGCCATTCACCGTGTGTCCATACGTAGTTGCAGATCTTATGCAAAGTGTGGATCCCCTTTTCGCCCAGGGCTTTTAGAACTTCCGCCGTTATTTGGTCAGGGCCAGGAGCCTTTCTGTTCTTCAAAAGATTGATGAATGCTACTACCTCAGAGAGTAGAATTTCCGGTTGGATATCAAGGCTATCCCAATTGATAGTGTCATCTGGGGAGGTGGTGGTATCCTGATAAAGAACTTCACAGTATTCGCGCCATCTCTCTACAACAGACTCCAACTCGTGTATGAGTTTGCCATCCTTGTCCTCAATGACCCACGATTTAGGTTTGAATTCACCACAGATGATGCGAACCTTTTTAAAAAGGTCATGCGTGTGGTATTTGATGCAGTGCTCCTCGATATCTCTACATATGTTCGCTATGAAACTATTTTTGTCACGGCGACAATGCTTCTTGATTGCACTGCTTAGTATAGAGTAGTCTTTCCGCACTTCATCGTTTTGCAGACCCTTAACCTTGATCGCCTTCCTCTGTTCGATAAGTTCCCAGGTAGAATCGGTTATCCACATTCTTTTCTTCCGTTCTACTCCGGCTTTTCTCTCCTTGGAAATAATGTCGAGAGTGTTGCATATTGTGGATTTAAGCTGGTTCCACGCAGTACTAGCATTGTCTCCAGTAGGGGGATCAACTGATAGCTTTGTTTCAACCGTGTCACGAAGATGAGCTTGCTCAATATGGTTTAAGGTTCTTGGTCTGATAGCTAGATTTTTCCTCGGAGCCTTTAAGCGAAGATTAAACTTAGAGACCAGCAGGTTGTGGTCCGACCCACACTCCGCACCTGGATAAGTCTTTGTGTTGTGTATGGAGGATCGCCAGCGCTTATTTATGATGATGTAGTCTATCTGGTTACGGTAACGCGCTCCTGGAGATGTCCATGTGTATAAGCGTCTGCGATGGTGCTGAAAGAAGGTGTTCATGATGCTTAGATTCCTTTCTATGCAGAATTCAAGGAGTCTTTGGCCTCGGTCATTTCTAGCGCCCAAACCATATTTGCCGACAGTAGTCCCAATATGATTGTCCGAGGAGGTGGATCCGACTTTGGCGTTCCAATCACCAAGGATAATAGTGGTGTTGCGGCTAGGTATTTCATCAAGGACCTCGCTCAGTTTCGCGTAAAAGCTGTCAATAGTCTCATCGGTGGCATTTCCGGTTGGGGCATACACTTGCACTATATGTAGGGTGGTTGGTCGGGTGTCCAGTTTTAGAGTGATGATCCTGTCCGAGACCGGATTGTATCCAAGGATATGTTTATTTAAGTGAGATGGTACCAGTACTGCCACACCCCTCGTGCTTTTATCTTCACATCCAGAGAAGTAGAGAGTGTTGCCCTGAGCTGTTGTGAAATGTCCCTGACCACACATGTGAGTTTCGCTTAGCCCTAAAATTGAGATGCGATGTCTCTCAAACTCCTTCTCTACAATAGTAAGCTTTCCAGCTTGCAAGAGACCACGTACATTCCACGTGCCAATGCGATGTTCATCTTGTATGGAAAATTTTCTAACGGCGCCAGTAGCATTTCTTCCTGTCAAGGGCCGGCGCGGTACCCCGTCAGGTGCTTCGGTAACATATTTCACACCAGTCAGCCCGGGTACTGACTGGCACCGATGGTTAGTCGGGTCGTCCAACGTATCAGCTTCCAAAAGTGTACGATTCATAGAGGTTTTCATGGGAGGTATCTCGTGGTGGGTTCCCAAGTCCTTCCACGGCAGTCTTTCCGAGGTGATTTAGTCCCTCGAGGCTACTGAGGCCTAAAGTTGGTCGAGTTACTTTACCGCCGCCCGATGTTCGGCGTTGTCTTTTTACGGCTGGGTAGACGACTTCCATCCAACCCTCCTCTTTTTTCATCCGGGCTTGGGACCGGCAATGGCAGAGTTAATATCAATAGCAATATGAATAGCACTGTTGTTGTTATAAGTGTCACACTGTCTTGATGTATCAACAACACACAACGGAAACTTTGTCTTAAAGTGTGCAGGATTAACTTGAGGAGAGGAATAGGGTCGATCGTAGAAGGCTCGTTGAAAATTAACAAATGCATCGTATAATAGGGGGAATGAACCCTTCTCAAAGTCTGCTGAAAACGAATCGTATGGATAATATTGAGAGTTGAGATAAACTCTACAGTTGACAAGATTACAATGATCGAAAACTCCCATATCTTTCATTTCTTCATTCTTTCGAGAAGTTTGGAGAGCAACTATCACAAAACGAGGTTTTTCCAATTGAGTTGATGTCTTGATGGTCCACACATGTTTTGTTGCTAAGGGTAACAGCGGATATTCATAAAGATCCAACGTGCGAAAAGCGATAGGAATAGGTATGTTGCTCTCCACTAATGCCATCAATCGTAGTTTTTCCCTATCTGAAACCTTTACCACAGGTACACACAACACGTGTTATATCAATTTCCATGTGTTTAGCAACTTCTTTGACTATTGCAGCGTTTGTATTCGTACTAGTTCGATTCAACACCAATTCATGTTTCGCATTCATTATAACTTTTTTGTAGTCTTCTGCAAATCCCAACAGGTGTGCTAAAGGTATGGTGAAACTAAAATCACCATCATCGATAGCTTTAACCGTACCAAGATTCCATCCAGCGTTCTCTAACGCATAATCACTTTCTTTGGTGTAGGAACAGATACCCTTCATGGAGGTGGTGATACCACAGTTTTTACTACGATCAATCTCAACTCCATTCAATTCTTAACGAATGTCTTGAAACAGGAATGCAGGAGCATTATTGATAAAGGTGCAATCTTTATTAACTTTACCCTCCACCAAGATGTGGCTAACACTTGGAAGCACCATTAAATCTTGTCGGTTTATGCAAATGCGTATCTCATCATTGTTCTTGAATGAGTCATTATACGGATTGTAGGGGTGAAATTCTAGATGTCGGCGCCGAGTGCCGACTTTCGTACTTTGCCTACTTTTGCAATATTCAATGTAAGTATTAGCGGAGTGCCGACTTTAAAAAAATCCTATACAACTAATCGCTTATCGACGACTTATTATAAAATTGCGTACTTTATGAGTACTTTGCCTTCTATTATAAACTTCGTTACTTCTGAAAGCACTATACCGACAGTGGTACAATTAAGTTCAAAAATGTTGGGGGTTCAAGTGGCGCGCACCCGTTACTTCAGTTTTATACTTCCATGGGCACGCTTGTGTTGTTTCTATTTAGAATGCATTGAGATTATATTTATTTCATAGATCAGACTATAACCTCTTTGTTATTTGATGCAATGTCAAAGATAAGGAATTGACTTACGTCAGTTAATTTTATTGCTCTCTTGTATGTATCCATTCATATACGGAGGTGATCTTGAAAATGAGTCAAGTTGTGTGTTTTCTCACGAATAGATTGGTAAATATGTAAAATATTTCTTATTTTTAAGGTATTAATGTAACCACCCGACATACCTATTAACTTATATACAAAACTAATTGACTAAGCTGAAAGGAACCCGTAAGCGTGAAGGTGTAGGTATATATGATATTAATTAACTGTTTATGTTCTTAGGGTGGACGGACGCTTTGGCGTATGGGCTACAGTCACACATTTGAGAAAAAGAACAAATATTCGTCGCTTTGGCGATGTTCTAATAGAAAATGTCCTGGCTCTGTGACGTGGGTGGAAGAAGATGGAACTGTTGCCAGAGATTCTGATCACAGCTGTATGCCCGATGTTGATGCTTTTAAAGTGGCGAAAATCATGGAAGAATTTAAAATGGCTGTATGTGATGACTACGGTCCGATTCAACAAATTTTCGAAAAGTATGTTAAGGAATTCCGTAAAAATACAGAGTATGACGGAATAATTCCAACTTTTGATTCAGTCAAAGATACTTTGTATAGAGCAAGAAAAAAGCATTTAGAAGTACATGCTACAGTTTTCAAAACTTTAGAGACAGTTGTGTTGCCACGAAGATTATCAGATAACTTTTTACTAATAGAAGACGGTTCTACTTACAAAATTGTTGTTTTCTGTAGCACTGAAGCCAAAGACACTATAAATAGAGTGTCTGATTACTATGCTGACGGGACATTTAAAGTGGCCCCAAAACCGTTCATGCAAATCTACTCACTTCATGGGGAAGTCGGTGGTAATCCGATTATCGTTCCCTTGGTATTCGCTCTGTTACCCAATAAACAAGAAACAACATATGAGAGACTATTTACGCTACTTCGTCAGCACTTGCCACAAATGAACCCCTTACATTTCCACAGTGATTTTGAAATGGCAGCAATGAATGCCTTTCAGAAAGTATTTCCTTGTGTAACAGTACACGGATGTTTTTTTCACTACGCTCAGGCTTTACGTAAAAACGCAAAAAAAGCAAATTTATATAATACTAAAGAACAGAAGGAAACTATAGCATTATATACAGCTTTAGCACATCTGCCACCGGCACACATTCCCGAGGGCTTCCTTTCGATTAATTTTGAAATTTCTTGTGACAACACCTCTGCCTGGAATGATTTCGTTGGCTACTACGTAAAACAGTGGATGAGATATGATACAGTGGCAATCATGAGCTGTTACGGAAGACCTCATCGAACCACAAACGTCGTAGAAGGATGGCATTCCAGATTAAATAAGATCGTCGGATCTAAGAAACCACATCTTTTCCCTATCATAAAAGTTCTAAAAGATGAAAGTGTTCATTGCGATTACAACGTTAGAATGAATAACATGCATTTACCAATTTCCAAAAAACAAATAAACAAGTTTAAATTAAGAGACGACCGTATAAAGAAGATCACTGATGATTATTTAACAAAAAGGATCGATGTAAAGACTTGTTTAATGAGACTCAGCAAAGTGCGATTTGTAAAATAACGTTTAACTGCATAATAACCAACTTTAATATTACAATATTATATTTTTTATTGCCTTAATTTTTACGTTTAATCTTCTTGACTGTACATAAATTTGACATACTGCGAAAATATACACGACTTAATTTAATAGTCTACAAAACGCTACTGATTGCATAAACATAACAAAAATCGGCACTACGCGAAAGTCGTCGATAAGCGATTAGTTGTATAGGATTTTTTTAAAGTCGGCACTCCGCTAATACTTACATTGAATATTGCAAAAGTAGGCAAAGTACGAAAGTCGGCACTCGGCGCCGACATCGTAGCAGCTGCCACATAAGGGGACAATCCACTCGGGCCGCTACAACGCGCAGGATGCTGTTAGTGCTGCCACGGACACGACTTAGCATCGAAGCGGCTCTTTTTCTAATTATGGCATGAAAGCCATCGGTTTGAGCGTCAGCAAACATGCCCGATGCGCTGCAGTATCCGGGCAGCCCAAGCAACATCCTAAACGCGTTGTTATACTGTACGCGCAAAGCGTTGACCGTCCTTTGCGTATAGTTGACCCATAGAGTGCACGTATAGAAAGACTGGCAAAAAGCTTTAAACAGCACAATCTTCACTGCTCCCGTACACCGCGCAAATCTACGTGCCAGCATGTTGCTTCTGACAGCCAACGCTCGGCGTTCCCTCTCAATATCCTCGTTGTTTTTGAGGTCTTCGGTGACCCAGTGACCCAGGTACTTGAAACGCGCCACTCTTGGTAGTGCTACGCTATCTAGAAAGACAGGGGGTACACTAGTAACCTTATGATACCGGGATTGGAATACCAGGAGTTCACTCTTCTTCACATTATACCTGAGCCCGTGAGCCCCGACGTATTCCTCGCATACTTTAAGCAACTTTCTGACAGCGCTTATAGAGGGAGCCAGCAACACCATATCATCAGCGTAACTTATGTTGTTTATGAATTGACCATCTATGGAACAGCCAACACCGGTGCGGCAGAGTTCCTCTATAAGCCCATTTACGTACAGGTTAAAAAGTCGTGGAGAAGTCAACCCTCTTTGTCTGACTCCACACTTAAACCTGTACGGGTCGGAAGCTACTCCCGCCCACCTTACAATATTCACTTGGTTATTGTACCAATAATCAAAAACACCAATAAATTCTTCAGGAAGGCTGGTTTCAGTCCTCATTTTATGCCAGAGCATATCATAGGACACCAAGTCGAAAGCTTTGGACAGGTCTAGAAAACAGGCGTACACCGGGGTTTTCCTGTCTGTATAATACCGAACAGTGTGCTTGAGACATAGGATCGCAGCATCTGTAGAGAGCCCTGACCTGAAGCCAAACTGGGCATCATTCAACTTCAGATGTCTGCATAAAGCGCGATCGAGCAAACTGTCCAGCTTTTTCGACACAATGGTAGCTAGCGAGATGGGCCTATAATTGCCGATGTGTCACCCGTTTTATTTTTGATTATTGGCACAACAACCGTCTTCATACTATCGTCTGGCAAGTATGAGTGTCTTATACAAAATGTATAAAACATGGCCAAGACCCTCGGTAAGTGAACACCTGCGTGCTGCAAGTGCTCAATACTAAGACCATCATGTCCGTCTTGCCCCTAGTCATGTGCTTGATGACAGTGAATACCTCTTTTGCAGTGAGCCTGGTAGGTGAGAATGAGGACTGATTAGTACTAGTATTGAGCAGCAGCGGTGATGACGGACAGGTTATGCATAGGGGTTCTACTTGGAAATGAGATTTAAACATATTGGCAATCTCGTACGGCTCAGACATGCCATCAACATAGAGAGGCGTACTTGGTCTGGGATTGAGCTTCTTTGTGTGCTTCCAAAAGTTTTTAAATTTTTTATTGGTGTGGTGTGATGCTAGAATATCCATTCTTATTTGCTCGGCATTGGTCTGGCACCATTTTAGTTTTGATTTGAAAACACGCCTAGACTCTGACATACCCTCATAGATCGGTCCCTTAGGAGGTCTCCCATGAAGCAACCAGATTTAAAGTTCATTCGTGCCTCCTCATGCGCAAAGCGCACATGTTTATTCCAACCCACTACCACACTCCTCTTCTTAGCAATGTTAACATTACACCCTGAACTTGCCACCGCAGCCTCACACATTACATCTACAATTGTTTTGTACGTCTGATCGATTATTTTTCTATGTTCTAAGTTACGGCATAAGCTATTACAACAATCAGAAAGCTCTCAGGGGAAATCAACTAACCTTAAGTTATCATTACACAATTTTTCATATAATTTAATTTTATCACCATCTCGGTCCGCCCACAAAATTCTACTTTCTACATTATTTTTGTGCACACGTTGGGACCTTAAAGCTGATACATTACAAATTAATTCTATAGGCAAATGATCTGACCAGGTACAGTCGTAGTGCACCCTCACATCTATGACAGATGGCCACGCAGACTCCGTTACTACAACATGATCGAGCCAGCTTGTCGTAACGTGGGCATCGCTCACAAACGTGAAAGTGCCTGACGCTCCTCCTAGTCTCTCATAGTCTGCACAAATCCATTTTTGATCCGAGCAGAACCCAAGTAACTCTTTACCAAACATTTTTTTCGGATCAGCGTTAAAGTCTCCTAACATAAAGACGGACGTTATCTCCGTGTTCTCAATTATGGCACTAATTTCGCTTAAGCAGTCAGTAAATTCTATTAAGTTCTCAGACTCTCCTACTGGCATGTATATAGAGAAAATTAAGATAGACTGATCACATACGTCTGCCTTAACAGCACAGAGACGCACACTATTACACAGGATTACAGATACCGCACTAAAAGCACTTTTTCGCCACAACAGCGCCACACCGCCGTGCGGTCTGCCCCGTAGTACACCAGTCGTTGTGTCCATTGCTGACTTACCCGTCGATCCGAAGTCATTGTCAATTGTACTGAGGAACTGTAGGTCGTGTGAGAATAGCCATGTCTCCTGTAGGGCTATAATATCAGCTCTCCTATAAAGAGACTTCACGTGGTCCACGGAGCGCGTCAATGATTTACAATTAAAGCTTATAAAACTGCTACTTGGCGATGTTACTGTCTGTTTGAGATCCATAATATATGTTATTAAAGCGTTTTCTATTTCCAAAGTCTATAAAAGGCCGAAAAGATATGCCCTCTGGCCACATTTCGTCGTCCATGAATAAGTTCATTTTGTTCATAGGTACAAATATCTTAAATGCATTATAATTCTTTTGTTGCTTCATTCTAATTATTTCTAAAGTCACACATACTTTTGTCCTCTCTTTTATGTATTCTACAATATCCTCCGGTAACGCGTTCTTGTCAACATTATTTATAAATAAAGGAACATTTATTTCTGCAGCTTTGAATTTACACTCTGGAGCAGTTGATGCTATACCTTTCTTTCCTATAAATCTATTCTTGTATCTATTTCGCTGTATCCACTCTCTGCTATTTGGAGGATCCTTCCACTCTCCAGGCGCACATACTAGCGCCGCAAACGAGTTGTTAGATAGCGTAGCTAAACAGCTATTGCCAGGGACCGATGCAGTTGTAGTTGCATAGCTATCCACAGATGTAGGTGCAATATGTCTATGCTCGCTCCTATCGTTACCTGGCAAAACCGGTTTCGTTGCACTGCCACGGCGAATTGGACGCTCGCCGCACGGCGCAGTGTTCATCGCATAATCGGGTGACACTGATGTCAAAGTATTATTCTCGGTCTCCAATATATTATTACAAGATGCCGACAAGACAGAAACATCAGTAGTGATTGCTCGTGGGTGTGAGCATGATGTGCGGTTGTGACAGGCCTTATTCGTTTGATTAACTACTTCATCACAGGTTGTCTCCACAGCATGAGTAACGTTCATAAGGCCTATTGGGCCGCTATCATAGTCGAAACTAGTTAAACAAGCTCCTCTTTTGGTGTTTACATTCATGCGCGAGTTATTATTTTTTAATAACCGTTACTAACCGTTACGCCGCCGGCGCCGGTGTGGCTGCCGCTACTGGGAGTGTTTACTTTCGTGATTTCCTCCCTTGCTCGTAGCAGCTGATCAGTAGTCACGTAGGTTTCCTTTATTGTTTTTAAGTCACTTTGTACTATAAGTAAGTCCTTTAATATTTTACTAGCATCTAGATGATCCCAATGGACAGCTGGTAGCGAGTTTAAATTTCTCGCTACAAAGATAGGAATCTTCTCAGGATCCCATGATTTAAATAATTCAATAATATCAAATAAATCTTTATTGCATTTCCCCTCCTTCTTTTTGCGTTTAACCTGTCGAATTTCTGTAGAAACTGACTGAAACAGTAACGATTTAGCTTTTTCGATGTCCTCTGCTGAGAAAGCTGTAGCACAAATCCATACAAGACTCTCAGAATCCATCACTTCATGTTTATTTTGCACAAACGTTAATAGCTCATTCACCACGAGATTACAGTTATTGCATTTAAGATAATGCAAATCTAATATTACTTTTCAAACAAGATGATTTAAATTTGAGACATGCCTATGATGATCATGTAAACACAGACATGAAGTGGGAACAGTTTCAAGATATATGTCGCAAATGTTGGAGTGACCGATACTCTTTCTTAGTCATTGATAAGGAGAGGAATATAAATAAAGGTCGTTATCGTAAATGTTTCAATAATTTCATTGAAATTTAGACTGTGTTTACATAGGTAGTGTATAAAATTCAATAGCATCATCTGAAAACCACCATTTCATCATGAGTTCTGCTGTTGAACAGATTTTAGGTGGAAATAAACAGTTGAAGCGTAAACTTATCGAATCAATTGATTCTGTAAAGAAGAAAGTGAAAGCTTTGCAAGCAGTTAAAAGTGATCACTCAACTGTACTAAAGAAGACATTTGAACCTATCACAAAACCGCTAAATGAATTGGTATCTAAAAAAAAACATGATGATATTGATTATAGTAAAATAAAACACATTCAAAAAAAGGATTTATATGATGACGAAGATGATGATGATGCTGATAATAAACATGATGTTACCGCAACATACCACCACCAACCGAATGAAAAATACATTTCATATTTGAATGAACAGGTAAAGGTACCGTTTGGAGCATACCTTCAAGATGGTAAAATATTTGTTGGTGACAGCCCCATTCAAATCATTAACAATGACATTCAAGTAAAAGATGCAAAACATAATCTCACACCAGGAGTGGAGGAGCTCATCTTTAAAAAAATACCCAATAAACAGGTAATTGAACAAAATGATATGGAAATTCTCATGAAAACAAATGCATATCGACGAGGATTCATACCTCCAGGTCAAGTTCAAGGTGATAAAAGCGAGAAATATAATGATTACATAAAAAAATACTTGATTCAAAAAATAATAATCAAGAGTGGTGGTGGTGGTGGTGAAACTATCATCAACAAGAAATACTTTCCAAATACTGACTATATTTATTGGGATGATCCAAATGAACTTGTGGATCGCTTACGTCTACTCATCGCATCTCAGAGTGTAGGTAACAATTCTCACTCTAATGAAATTAATGCAATCATTGAAGAAATGGTAGAGAGTGGGATTATAATAAAGTGATCACCAACATGGGATGCTCATCAGCAACAGGTTGTTCATCAGACTGTTCATCAACCATCAGATTATCTCTTGATTACATTGAATATATATATAGTTTACTTGCATTCACACACACTCAACATGCCTGTCAACAAGTTTGGACATTACATCAACGAAGGGATGGTTCCTTGTGAAATAAATAAAACATCAAAGAAAAATAAACATGCTATTGAATGTGATAATAAGCGGCTATCATTAGTTGCTAAGGGTATTCGTAAAAATGATGTTATAATCAAAGCACAATTGGATGAAATTCAAAATCCATTGTTATCAAAGATAAAAACAAATTCTAACGAAATAAGTAAAATCAATCAACTACTACTACTTCAAATAAACACCACCCCCACCACTCGAATTAAACAACATCACAAGAAGACATTAACTAGTGGTGTTGATAAAGTTATTCCCACAATACTACCACCACCACCACCACCATCACACACCTTTAAGAATGAGTAAAGCTCAGGTGGTAAAAGAGATACACACATATGCTTGAAAAAATGTCCCTCATAGACGTTTTATACAAAAGGGGCTAGATGATACTTGGCAAATTGATCTCATTGATATGCAAAAATACTCAAAAGATAATGAAGGTTTCAAATTTTAATTTGTATTGATACCTTTTCCAAGTATGCGTGGGTGCAGCCGATGAAAACAAAAAATGGAAGTGATACAACCCTCGCGATGAGCAAAATTCTATATGAAAGTGCTAATAGGAAGCCTAAAAACATTCAATCTGATGATGGAACGGAATTTTACAACAGCAAGTTTCAAGCTCTCATGAAACAGCACAACATAAACCACTACTCCACCTATAGTGTTATGAAAGCTTGCATGGCAGAACGATTAATAAGAACCACAAAACATTGGTTGTGGCAGCATTTTAGCCTGAATGGTTCATACAATTGGAGTCGAGGAGGATTAAAGGATATTATAAAGCGTTACAATACAAAGATACATTCCACCATAGGAGTAGCACAGCACCTATAACTGTAAATAAATTGAATTCTAAAGACATACTCAACAAGGTCTATAATCACATTAAAATGAAACCACCTGCTAAATATAGGAAAGGTGATTATGTTAGAATCAGTAAATACAAATCTGTATTCTCTAAAGCTACACAGGTAACTGGAGTATGGAAATATTTCAAATTGTTAAAGTAGGTACAAAACACTAACCCCATCACATATAAGCTACAAGATGTGAAAAATGATCCTATTTTAGGTGCTTTCTATGAACAAAAGTTGCAAAAGGTAAAAGATCCTCATGGCTACCTAGTTGAGAAGGTGCTAAAACGTAAAGGTAACAAAATCTATGTAAAGTGGTTGGGGATGAATGAAAAAAGTTGGTTAAATAAAACAGATGTTATCAAATTATTCCACAACCTACCACAATATAAATTATAAGTCTGTTGTAACATTGACATTGTGTTATTTTTATGAATGAATAAGCTTGTTTTATTAATAACATCCTTCCCACGACACAGCGCGGCGGGCCGTGGAGTCATCCCGTGCTTACGCATTAACATTTTTTTCTTACAACTAGATTGATTAACATATAGATTTCGCTTACAAAATTAAAAAAAGATTACAAATTTGTCCTAGAGAGAGAGTTGTCAGACAAATTAGTAATCTGTTTTACAAGTGATATTTTAAAGGAGTCGCACAGTGCTTTTTTTACTAAGGATTAACATGCTTTTTCTTATAACTAGTGATTAAAAATTTGTTCTGCAACTAGATTGATTAACATAGATTACGCTTACAAAATTGAAAAGGTTATAAATTTGTCTTACACTTAAGGTGGTTGATTTTGATTTTGATTTTGATTTGATTTGACCACCTATTAAAATAAGTAACCTCAGCTCGAGGACAATGAGGTTCTTTATTATTCTTTAGAGGTCTATGGTGATTACAACTTATGAGATAATCTCTACCATATAGTTCAACTAATTTATCAAATTTACAACCAAATCAAAAGTGTCTAAGAGTCTACAAAATTTTTAATTTTACATTTTCTTATTACAACCTCACTTTGTGGTAAAATTTCTTCATTGCGCAAATGATGATCATTGTATGCTAATCCATGTACATTATTTACACAAAAACTCACAGTTTTCCAATCTGCTTCAGTTAACATATGTCTTGGAGGAATTGCAAAAAATAGACTGTATGATTCATTTATTTGAGTATCATAAATACCAATCTCACGACATATAAAACCTGTTTGTTTGAGTGTGAACCCATCCATATCAACAATAAAACGAATCTTGGTCTGTAACAAAAAAAATATATATATATATCTCTCTCTTAGTACCTATTGTTGTTGTCTTTTTACGTTAGGGTGTGAGAGGATTATTCTCACATGCTATTTAATGCAAACAAGTAAGAATTGGAACTACATCCAATATAATCACCTAAAACACAAAGCAATATTGATATAAATTTGTTTAGAAAATCCTCAGACGGTATGATGTGTCTAAACACAAATTCATCTACCCTAGCAAGTTCCCCCATCCACTCATTATACTCTACGTTGGTGTCACCGAGATGAGAAGCAAAGTGTTCCTGTACATCATCCAGAAAATTTATCATGTTGTAGTAGTTGTCATCACAAGTAAATAAGTCTTTGTGGTGTAGCAATGTTCTCGCTTGTATAAAGAAGTTGTTTGTAGACATTGGTATTGTCCAACAGGATAGCAGTTGATGTGTCTTTAAACTATTCAACCATTTGTTGAACACCGTACTGTTTAACAGTACTAAACACAGGCAAACAGAGTTCATATCGAGCAAATCCACAAAAATGCAAACTAAAATCAACCTGGCACATAAGGCACATTTTACAATACAGAATTTGTGAGCCAGAACCCGTAATTCTATACTACTTAATGTTGCTTTAAAGCATCATTGCCAAAGGCCCGTCATTTTATGTTTGTTGTAAAAAAGCGACATTGCCAATTACCTAGGATTTTTTTAAAAGATTTTTGCGCCAAAATTTTGCACATTCCGTTGGTTTACAGTTGCTTCAACGCGCTAGATGTAACCGAATATTAGCTCTAGTTCCGGTTGCAAATGTGCGGGCTGACAACAGCGATGTCTCCGACAATGAAGAGGATCAGGTTATTTATTCGCTAAACTACATGGACGAAGTTGAAGATAAATGTTCCAGCTCTCCAGCACCTTCAATTGCACCATCCTTGGAGCGGATGAACTGACATGCCAGGACCAGTGGAGAAAATAAAGAAGCCAGTAGTTTTCCGACCCATTGAAGACCTAAGGTACCTATGATGGCATAGGTCACCTGCCTAGCATTGTGGATAAAGGTCGCTGCTGTATGTGTAAGGCGAGTTATACCACAATGACATTTTGGAAGTACTTTTGGGATTGTAGGGTTTGCACAAAAGATCACTTTAACACAATCACAAAAGGTTTATTTCTCCACCATCACAAAAGGTTTATTTCTCTGACGGACAAGAAGATAGGTAGATGCTACACTTCTAATTTATCTCTAGGCACAGAGAGCGTTGACATAGACTTCCTTACAACTTGGGCTGTGAGTGAGAGGTTTGTTACATGTTTGTTGACACCTGAAGTTATTGAGGTGCTTTTCTTTTTAAACCGAGCATGGAGTCCTATCTTCCCCGGTCCTAGCTATCCTAGTTCCCTTGTTATCCGAGAAATAACCGACTGTCCAGTGTTAGCAACCTGAAGCGAGCTGACTATCGTAGTGCTATCGTACCAGGGGCGTAGAATTATCGTATATGTCACTGTCATGGACCGAAATTATCGTACTTATCAGAATAATGTCTATTAGAAATAAATAAATCATATTATACATGATATTGATATGTATTCAAGTACCCTGTAGTTTATCTCTTTTAAACCACCTATTTCAACTTAACGGAACACTTTGAAAACCACTTTCCATTTAAAGTTCAGTTCCAAACCCTTTCTATTTAAAGTTCAGTAAACGCGCGAAATTCGAATTCGCTCGGACAAAATTTCACTGTTTCCAATCCCATGCAAGTTCTGTATGAAACACGCCAACATTTCGTATTTATAAAGTAGAAATGAATATGGATTATGGAAGAGTAATGAGAAATGAAATGAACGAATTTTTTTTATATATCAATATATATATACATTATTCATATAAACAGGTAATATATATATAATTATTATTATATTTTAATATAATATTTAAAACACATATTATATTAGGTAATGTAATTAACATATTCATAAATATTAATTTTTCGTTAAAATACTATTAAATTCCTCTACATCCGTGTTACCATACAAATCTTGAACCGTTCTGGCAGTGCTTTCTGTTGAGTTTGTTTTTAAGAGTAACGCTTTGTGAATGCGACTGTATTCGCTTTGTGAATAAAAACATGCTACTGCGCTTTAGTTTAGGCTATCAGCGTATTAGTAAAATAAAATAAATCCTCAAATTTTGCATCATGATGGAAATTATCGTACTATCTGCGTACGATAATACTGTGCTATCGTACATCGTACGTAGGTACAAAATTATCGTATTTGTACGATAATTATCGTACGGTTCCGAACACTGCGACTGTCCAACTGAACAGGTCGTACGTAACTTGTTTTCTGTCAAAATCTTACCAAAACCGGCCCCCATTGGTTCGCTATCGGCGGCCTCAAGCGCGTGTTTCGTTCGGTAACGATCTGGGCGTGAGTTTCGTTCAGAAACCGACCGCCACAACATGCATAAAAAACAACACCCGGCTATGCGTAACCAGAAACCGAAATTGTATTTCGAATTTCATGTTAATAAATAAAAATTTTGCATAAATAAAGATTTTCATTTCCTTACCCCAATTTATAAATGTTGTAAAAAAGATACACTCTCAAAACACGATTTTTTCCCCAGTATTTGGCATTGTTGTAAAGAAGTAACATACGTAGCTTTTTTCCTTATCTAGAAAATTACTATTTCTAGATTTTTTTTTTGGTTTATATGCTTCTATATACATTAAATAAATGGTTTATTATGTTTTTTCGAAAAGAAAATATAATTGTATTTCTTGGGGTTAATGAAAAATTGTAGGTACAACAATGAGATTTCATATAAAATTTCTGCACTGTTTTGGTTCTAAGCCAATAAAATACGTCTGTTATAGTAGATTGTTGCACCGAGCGCAAAGTGAGTTATTAATGCACGAGTGTTATGTTGGTGCCCGAGTGCAAGCGAGGGCACTGGATTAACACGAGTGCATTAAGTAGGTACTCTCTTTAACAAGGTGCGTAATTTACTTTTCTTTCAACTATCAATCTACCTACTGTGATAAAATATACCTACTCAAACTAAAAATATAAAGAATCAAAGTTTTACAATGGTACAAAATGCGCGCCATTTGTTTTTTTTTCACCAAGTCGGTTTTATTCAGCCGATTTTTATTATCAGCCAGTATCTTTTTGATCTAATGCAAACATTTTATATTAAACTTAATGGGAGATATTAAATCTCTGTGGTGAATTTATAAGTAATTAAAAAGTAAAAAACAGTGCAATAATGAGATTTCATATAACATTACTGCACTGTTTTGGTTCTAAGCAAAAAATACGTTCTTTGTGTTCGGTTTTGTAGTGATTAATGATAACATTACTACGTAGTTGAAAGAAAAAATCTTTGTGATCGGTTTAGTACTAATGATTAATAATAACATTACTAGCAGTGGCGTAGCGTGCCTTGGCGGGGCCCCGTATAAAAATTTGTTTGGGGGCCCTTATGAAGGGTAAAGATTTCTCACAAAAGAAAAAAAAATTTTTGAATAAAATTAAAATAAATATTGATTCATCATAATTATCTATCTGCCACTTTTTCCAAAATTTTACAAACAATTCAAATTAAATATACACTCATGCCTTTTTTTTCAGCAAACTAATTTATTAAATCATTTATAGCTGATGATGACTTTAGTTTTTCTAAAGTTTCTGCGTCTATGGACAATAGTGACAGGTCTGACAGGCGTTCATGTCCCATCGAAGTTCTTAGGCAATTTTTGAAGTGAAAACTTCTTCTAGCACGGTACGCATATTTTTAGATGAGGTAAAACCTCTGGATTCGCGACACCGTTACCGTCTGGGGCGAGACGCAGCCGGCAGCGCTCGCCCCATTTGATTATAAACCTTAATTCACATGTTTACAGTCTACTTTTGTATGGAGAAGTTTACTGAGTTAGGTTCTTTGATATAGACGCAGCCGACTGCCGCGCTCGCCCCATTTGATTATAAACGTTAATTCACATGTTTACAGTCTACTTTTGTATGGAGAAGTTTACTGAGTTAGGTTCTTTGATATATTATCTACATTCTGAACAAAAAATATTGCATCATCTGTGTTCGTTCAGTATTTGATTGGCAGTCGCCATAATTACTGATTTTGAAGAGATTTATTACTAAACTCAAACGCGCCAAAATACGTTTTCACTTCTGTCGGCACTCCCGGAGTGCAACCCGATTTTCTTTTTCTTCAAATGCACACAAAAGTGCCATACAAACTCCAAACTTTAGAAATTTTGATAAATAAGGAGCCATGGCCTCTTTGTAAATTGTTATAGTGCATTACAAACATTCTGCACACGTCAACTCAGCACGAGCGTTTTAAACACACTGAAGTTTGGGGTTTGTTTAAAACCGTGCAGACAGAAAACGTTCTACCAAGGTCACCTTGGTAGAAACTGCGGTTTCAAACCGTGTAGCGCATGCTTAACTTAGCAAAATATAAACAATGCTTTACGTCCCGCGTGCTGCGATACCTCAGTCCACTCCCGGCAAGCAAACGATTTGTACATGTATCTACGGAGTACCGAATAGACATTGAGTGATTAACAACTACGTATTTCATTTATAAAAATAATATTTCCAAAGTTAGATAACCTTCTGAGTAGGTAATACCTACAAAGTACCTAGTAAATATATAGTGATATCTCATATATAAAAAGACATTTACATTGGTTATACTTAGGTGTTACATTAGATTTTACACTACATACAAAAGTTTGATGAGCGCAACTAGTGAGCAACAGCAAGAGAAGTGTATTTCAACCGTTAGTAAACTAAATGTAGCTCATAACAGCAAAAAAGCTTGGTCAACTTTTCAATAGCTCACTGGAGATTTTAATGAGCCAAAAACTCCCAGTCAACTTTCACCTACCCAAATCGCCCATCAGCTAATTCTTAACGGGAAACCCACACGTCGTCTTCCTAGACTACAAAAGGCTGCCCCAGTAGCGGTCTCTTCAGATATCAGTAAACCTTTCACCATTAACGAAGTCATCAAAGAAATCAAAGGACTAGTGAATGGTAAAGCGGTCGGATACGATGAGATCGCTGTTGAGTAGCTTAAGCATCTGGGTCCGGGTGCGCTTTCTTGGTTGTTTACCATGTTCAATAAATGCTTGGAACTCACCAATATACCTAAACAGTGGAGGAAAGCAAAAGTGATTGCAATCATCAAGCCAGGACGCAAAAAGCTATCCCCATATCTCATTCATTGAACCCAAACTTATACCAGAGCAAGCTGGTTTCCGCCCTGGCAAGTCATGTACAAGTCAAGTCTTAAAACTCACACAGTTCATAGAAGACGGCTTTGAACACAAAAAAGTAACTGGCGTAGTGTTTGTGGACCTGTCTTCAGCCTATGACACTATTAACATTAGCGCTTCTATCAAAGATAGGGAAAATGGTGGAAAATGGTTTTGTTGATATTCTAGCTGAACTTCTAAAAAAAAACAGGCGTTTTCCAGTTCACCTGGGAACAGCAAAGAGTAGATGGCGAGTTCAGAAAAATGGTCTCCCACAGGGAAGTGTTCTGTCTCCAATCCTTTTTAATATCTACACCAACGACCAACCTTGCATCCCTGGCACAGCACTTTTCTTGTATGCTGATGATCTTGCCCTCGCAGCCCAAACATCACGTTTCGAAGAGGCCGAGGTGGTATTGACAGATGGGCTTGTGAAACTTGCTAATTACTACAGTGAAAACTGCCTTAGACCAAATCCATCAAAGACCATATCATGCGCTTTCCACCTGCACAATCACCAAGCAAGACGACCATTGAGCATCTCTTGGGAGGGTGTTCTGATCAAGCACTCGGATACACCGAAATACCTGGGTAAAAGAGCACTGCCATAGAACAAGAATGAAAGTGAATACAAGAAATAATCTCCTACGTCGTCTTACCTCAACACACTGGGGAGCCTCTCCGCATGTATTGCGCCCTACTGGCCTAACACTTAGTTACTCGGCTGGCGAATTTGCTTGCCCAGTTTGGAACCGTAGTGCGCATGCTAAAGCAGTGGACATTGCTCTAAATGATACCTGCAGGATTACCACGGGCTGCCTGAAACCAACGCCACTTAACGCACTCTACCCTTTAATGGGTAAGCCCCTCTTTGTGTGAGAAGGGATGTCGCTTGTTCACTCGAGAAAACTAAACCGGAATCGGACTCGCGACATCCCTTGTACGGCTACAATAAGGTGCACGGACGACTCAAAAGCCGAAAGAGTTTCCTCCGTTGTTCGTCTGCTTTACAAGGCAGCCCTCCAGATTGGACTTCTGGCAAAAAAGGTTGCCCCTCCTCTTGAACTTTTAAGCCCTGATGAGCGACTACCACCAGGAAATGATCAACCTTACGCAATCTGGAAATCCCTTAGCAGACTGCGAGCACAAGTTGGTAGATGCAGATAATGATTTGTGTAAGTGTGGAATGCTAGACAAGTCACGTGTACAATGCGACTGTGGTGCGTTCATCAGTTTATTAGGGTCACATCCCTAATTGAATAGTGAAAGCTGAGGTTATACCGGTGATATGATATGTCCCCTTTTGTTAAATTTTTGGTTCGGCTGTCGTTTTTGCACTCCAAAACAGCACAATGCTTTTTGTAATTTTCCATCACATGCTTCTATTTTTAATTTCTATTTACCTACTGTACCTATAGCTTTAAATCATACCATTGTTTGACTGCCTCATCACTGATCACTATTCCTTGCTAGTAGTCATTGAGCTTTTGCCTTGAGAATGGAATGTCGCAGTCAAACATGAAAACCGGACTAATTCTAATACGTCTGGATGGGGATTCCAGGGTTCTTCTTCCGGCCTACAAATAAGACGCTCGCCGAGCCTACCATCGCCGATACGGGACAGGGCAGCACCGGATCTACGCCGGACACCTAATTTTCCCCAAGACCCGCAGGCCCTAACTCTTGCTAAGGTTAGTGGCTTACTTTTACTTTGTTCTACAACGTATGCGGAACGAATAGATACCCGACTCTGAGACTTGTTATCTTACCTACCTACTTACCTAGTGTACCTAATTTATAATAATAACTATTGACCTTTTAGTTGTGTTTTAGTTACTAGCCTAGCTGTACTCTCGCAACTTAAGTAGGCTTGGTGAAGAGATAAAATTCAAAATTTCAATATTTATTTATTCAATAAAATCACAAGGACCACTTTGAATCGTATAATACCTAAAAGTGTTACAATACGTTTACCCTGACAAGCTTCAAACACGACTGATGTGAGCGGAGCTTGTAGTGCGCGGTATTTCGCATAGGTACTAGGTGTTACGCGGGCTTCGCCCACTTACTAGTTCTATCGTTCTTTTTGTTCTTTGATGTAGCAGGCCGTTAACGTTAAAGGGATATAATAACTGACTCAAAATGTTTATTTCAAAAATTTTGCTTAACGCAGGTAATATCGATATCGGTCTATAACTAGAGAGATCACTTTCAACTTCCAGACTTAAACATAGGAATGAGTTTACTGTGTTTCATAAGATCGGAAAAAAACTCCCTCGTCGATATAAGCTAAACATGGTGCAATATATAAGATAACTAGCGACCCGCCCCAGCTTTGCACGGTTGCAATGCTGATACTAATTATACTACAGAATGGTTATCCCTAAGAGATAGACATATACCATCGCGGACTTTTATGCAGACCTTTTGATGGTGTACAATACTGTAGTACATTATTTTGATCTATCTCGTAGGGTTCAGACAGCGTTTGCAATGTAAGCGCAAAAATATGAGTTTATTTACGACACCATATTGGAAACCTCCAAAATTATCAGTGTTTATTTACTATATTAAGCATGTATTATGCATATAAACCTTACTCTTGAATCACTCTACCTATTAAAAAACCGCATCAAAATCCGTTGCATAGTTTAAAAGATCTAAGCATACATCGGGACAGACAGACAGCGGGAGGCGACTTTGTTTTATACAGTGCAATAATTTCAACTGTCTATTTCGGGCCTTTGATTTACCTGTTTAATTATTTATTAATTTCCAAGTAGCTTTTATTTTATTTGTAGAATTTTCTATTCTTTTTCTCAAAAACAGTGATTTAGCCGCATGACAAACTTTTTTGAATACTTTTGAATAGTTCTTAACATGCAAAATAAAAACTGGATCATCTAACATTGTCTCTCTGGAAGCATATAATTCTTACAATGTATTCCTACTTCTATAGATACCTGGTGTAGCCCAGTCCGCAAATCTAGTACAATTTTTTGCTTCGCATGTTTTTGCTCTAAATATGTCAGCGTGTTCTTAATTATTAAGTTAGACAATGTGGTGAAAAGATCATCTGGATCATCGATGCATGGTACAAGGAATCCTTAGTGTTCAATTCTACTTTGACATATTTTGATGCGGCTCTCTGTGATAGGTCAGTAAGTAAACTTCTGAGCTTCAACTATACGATCACAAGAAAAGGTAGCGCAGTGACCGTAATGGTCAGAACTAAAATGTTTTAGTACACACCTTTGATGAAAACAAATAAGCGGTTATTTGTTTTCATCAAGGGTACACACTTATGAACTGGTGTGCAACTGTGTCACTCTTCTCGGTTCATCAAAAAGAGGACTTAATTGAAACATTTAAATAAGTTTAAAAGTCTTTTAGAGAATGGATCAATCGTAATATTTATATTAAAATCACCACAAACTATTATGATTTTATCACAAGCTATTTTATGCAATACTTTTACCTTAGTGCATTCATATAACGCTAAATCAGCATTGGGGGGACGGTAAACGCTCATGCCGCTCCAGCTCGACCCACGACACCTCAATAGTTCTTTCAATAGAAAGATTTCTAGTATCCTTACGCTCCTTGCATTTTAAGTTATTTTTTACGTTTATAGCTGCTGACAATATTGTAATTATCGTAGAAAGGAAGTATCTCAGATTGTACCATCCAATGTTCAGTGATACACATAATATCTACACTGAAATGATTTAAGTAAAAATAATTCACATTCTAATGCTAATACTTTGCTGGGCAGGCCTTGCATATTTTGGTGAACTACTTGTAAACTGCCTGTTTTTCCCATTGTCAACTTGGTTAGTTTAAATGCTGATCTAAATTTGGCCCTACTAAATTTTTTCCCTCAATACTATTACTAAATATGGGGTCGTCATTACACTGTGTTATAGTTCTAATAACAGAATCAGAAATATTAAATGCTAACAATTTAGCAATAATTAACTTACTACGCCTACTAAGGTATACATTCCCTTTTGTCAAATAAAAGTTACTTACTAATAAAATTATTAGTGTCTAAATATAAAATGTCACTATGACGAAATGTCAAATTGTAAAGTATTAAATTCAAATTTAATATTTTGTGATTGTCTTTAGCACTCAACGATAATGAGTAAGGGAAAGCACATAAAATTAGTTTGCCTAGCCCAAGATCTAGCTTTTCTAACAGGGTCTCAAGCAGTTTAATTAACACTTGACACCACTACTTTCACCTAATTGAACAATCAAGGTAGTGTCTTTGTCTAAGAAAGCACAGATGCTAGAAAGTATCACGGTTGTACTAGATTAAACACTTATGTCAACCAATATGTTCTAAGTAGTCTCAAATTCGTCTATTGAATAAAAGCAGCTTTAAATGATTCTAATTTAATTAATTCACTTTTTAATCTTTAAAATAATTATGTTAAGTCCATACTAAGCTAGATGGTGTTGAATTGGTTTGGGATCTGACCACTAGTAATTCTGATTCTTACTGACTTCGGAAGGCTTTACTGCGCGGTCATTATGCGCTTCTCCAATTTATTTTAGTCTAACCTCACTATTGTTGTTTTTACGTTAGAGCAAAAAACAGTCACTTGACATTGATAAACTTGTTATCAAGTCGAATCGAATGTCTTTATAGGAAGAGAAGGAACGTTGGCTTCGGATTTGAGGTTGTAAGCGTGTCGACGAGGATTTTTTGAGTTTTTAGAATCTCCTGGCGGATATCTTGGCTCAAATTCAAGTTGGTTGGTTTCAGTGTGGTGGCTGGTGGTTTGGGAGTTGTTAGTTAGCTGTAGTTTTATGTACCTACTAACATAGTTGTATTATAATAAACAGTTTGTCCGAACTTCTTGTCGGGGGCGACATGATGGAGGTCGTTCCCGAACGCCTCCCGCCTGATCGCCCTCCGGACCCAGATCCACCTGACCCGATTTTAAGCTCTGCGTTGCCCGAAGAAAATCGTACGGGCTCCAAACGCTAAATGGACTCGGATGAGGTAGATAACCCAACCCATTACAAAAACTGTTACGTCTCCAGATATGGCCGCAGCCTCAATCCAAACAATTTGGCACCACGTTATTATGGTAATTGGAGTTAAAGAATATTCAACTGTCGACAATGGCCCTTTTATTGTTCATGTCATGCGAGAACAACCTGACCCAGCAGCTGGGACAACAATTCGATCGATCAAATTTGGACAATTTATAAGTAATCACCTTGTTAAAAACATCAGTCCTGACGGTATCAAACAGGTAGGTAGGAACCGTATATCGGTTGAATTCCGTTCTGCCAATGATGCCAACATGTTTTTGGACAGTACTGAACTACTCCCACAATATAAATATGTAGCAACTATTCCTACATTTAACATTACTCGAAAGGGTCTTGTTCATAATGTCCCAGTTGACATGTCTATGGAAGAATTTGCAACAAGCTTGGAAATCCCGAACAATAGCGTATTTGTAGCCAAAGCCCGTAGACTGAACCGTAAGACATACGAGGATGGCAAAGCATCTTGGATTCCCACCCAATCGGTTGTACTTACCTGTAGAGGTCAAGTATTACCCGAAAGGGTATTCTCATATCATACCTCCCTCCCTATAGAATTATATCAACTTCCAACAATCCAATGCTTGAACTGCTGCCGTTTCGGTCACGTAAAAGCCCAATGCCGCTCCAAAGCTAGGTGCTTTAAATGTACAAAGGAACACACTGGTGAAAGCTGTGACTTAGAGGAGTCTAAGGCATTTTGTCTGCACTGCTCTGGTCCCCATTTTGCATCAAGTAGATCCTGCCCAGAGCAGGGCAGACAAAAGTCGATAAAAACATTCATGTCTCAAAATGGAATTTCTTACGAAGAAGCTGCTACTCATTTCCCGAAAACTGGAAGAGCTTATTCTGAAGTTGACAATGTGGAGAACATTGAACCCCATGAACGCACCCCACAAGATCCTGCACCACCCACCAACTCATTCAGTAACTGCTATTTGTAAAGACTGTCTAGGCTTCTCCCCGCCCCAGAGCCCCTTTAAGTGAATCTTATGATAAAGTAGCACATCAAGAAATGACATCCACCCCCTCCTCTTCTCTTCCTAACGGACATGCTTTTATGTCAAAACCCCTGGCTTCAGAGCCTGTCAATCATCAGAGCTTCCTTGTTGAAGCTCTCTTGAATATATTTATAGAGTTGTGTTCAACAACCAACTCTCCCTTACCGCCCAACGTTGCCCAAAAACTGTACCAGATCTTCTCATTAACTAGTCATAATGGACCCAGTCTCCATCGTGCAGTGGAACGTGAAAAGCCTCCGCGCGCGCAAACCTGAACTTCTTTACTTAATATCTATATACTGCCCGTCAGTCATTGCCGTCTCGGAGTCATGGCTGAAGCCTGGAACCCAGTTTCGGATTTCAGATTTCTTCTGCCTCCGCGACGACAGGTCTGACGGGCATGCAGGTAGTGCTCTGTTTGTCAGGCGTAACCTGCCCTATTCACAAATCCCCCTCCCATCTCACTCCTTAGATATAAACATAGTAGCTGTTAGAGTATTTGACATCTCATTTCTTTCTATTTATGTTCCACATCCTAATTCTATTCTCGTTCCTGATATCCTTCTGGTTATCTCTTCTGTTCCTCCTCCTCTTATTTTGCTGGGCGATTTTAATGCTCATCCATACTTCATGGGGCTCTGGTCATTGTGATATGTTTTCACGCATGCTTTTAGAAGTGTTTGATGAAGCTAATCTTTGCATCATCAATGATGGTTCTATCACTCGTAGAGTCTTACCTTCACAAGACCCTAAGAGTGCTGTAGATTTAACTGTTTGCTCCTCTTCCCTTTCCTCTCTTCTTTCCTGGAAAACTTTACCCGTTACTTATGGTAGTGATCATTTCCCTATAGTTATAACCATCCCAACACGCGTTACCCCTTACTTCAGCTTTAACCCTTGTCTAAAATATCGGCTTTCAGGAGCTGATTGGCCATCATATACTTCACAATTAGATAATTCTGCAGATAATTTACCTCCCTTAGAAATAGACGGCACAGATAAACTCATTTTAGCCTATTCAAAATTAATAGAATTAATTACAACAAGTGCCAATAAAAATATCCCCCTCAAAAAACAAGCTCGTTCCAAAATAAAAATTTCCACTCCATTAAACTCCACTCCACTCCACTCCACTATTCAGATTGTACATCAGCTGTTAAGCGTAGGAAAACTGCAGAACTCACTTATTATAATTCCATGACTAACGAAAACTTCACTGAATACACTGAATATACTTCGCTTAGCAGCAAAGGATAAAAAAGTTCTTTCGCTCAAAACATTTTTTTTTGCGAAAGTTTATCTCCTAGATCTCCATTGTCGCTGGTTTGGAAACAAATTCGGCGTCATAGAGGATCATCTAATGTACCAAATATTATTTCAAATGATTCTGTGGAAGACACAAGAAGCAATTTAAATACGGCCCTTAGACTTTTGGACGAATGGCTGCAAACACACGGATTGTCATTATCTGCACCTAAAAGTAGCTGTGTGGTGTTTACTAGGAAACGATCCCTTCCTCCTGTCAACCTGTGTGTTGGCGAACAGCCGATACAGCAGGAAAACTATGCAACATTTTTGGGTGTTAAATTAGACTCGAGAATCAAGGGTCTCCCACATTTCAATTACACTTCCCAGAAATGTGAAAAAAAACATTACCTACTTCTATTTTACTACTTCTACTTCTACTTTATACTTCTACTACTTCTATTTTATATTACTTATACTTCGTTCGTTATCTGGTGTTTGGTGGGGCTCTCATTTCTATTGTCAAAAATTGCTATACAATGCCATAGTTCGAAGTCACATGGACTATGGCTCTTTCTCCTAGATCCCTGTAATAAATCAGCTTTGGATAAAATCAACATGGTACAATCAAAATGCCTAAGAATTATAATTGGTGCTATAAAGTCTTCCCCTATAAACGCAATGCAGGTGGAATGCGTAGACCCACCACTTTCCTTATGGAGACAATATCTATCAGATCGCTGTTTCTTTAAACTTATACAAAATTCTCATCATCCTCTCTTGCCAAAATTAAATGTTTTGTATAACTTAGTAAAACCATTTGTCGACCATGACCACGATAAAATTCCATGATTGATTCGTAGTTTTATTAAATATACACATCTTGCGCACCCTGTTATTCAAAATCGCTTAAACCCTTTGTTTTCAACCTCATGCCTAGCCTTAAATATAAACCTAACATCGTTCTTGATTTCGGAATAGTCAAGGGATCCCCGTGTGCCCGCGACATTTTCAGAAAGGAAATGGATAACAAGTACCGTAATTGGCTTTCTATATATACGGATGCATCGAAATTAGATAACACAAGTCCTGTTGGTGCTGCTGTTTGGATTCCAACTACTAAAATTGTATTGAACTTTAAATGCCCATAGCTTCTGTTTTTACAGGAGAATCTATAGCTCTATTAGAAAGTATTATTTTTGTAGAATCCCATAATCTAAAGAACTCAATTGTGTTTTGATAAACACGGGCTTTAACACGTATTATTTTGTCGATGGAGTTATGTCAATGGATGTGGTAGTTGACAATGGAGAGCTAATGGTGAGTTTTGATGTCACTTCTTTATTCACTAATGTACGGATAGCGGACAGCATCCTTATTTTTGAAGATTTGTTAAAGATCACAGACTTACCTATCGAGTACATGACAGTGATAAAGTATATCTTGACGAGTGGTTATTTCTCCAGGCGAGGGGATTATTTTCTGCAGCTGGAGGGAGTAGCGATGGGTTCACCCATAGCACCTGTTGTAGCTAACATATATATAGAGTGGTTCGAAGCTACCGCGCTACAAGATGCACCCTGTAAGCCAACACATCGGTGGTGGTATGTAGATGATGTATTTGCAATTGTACAGGAGGATCAAATAGATAGGTTATTGACACACCTGAATACACAGCACCCTAAAATTGCATTTACAGTAGAGCACGAGCAAAATGGTGAGTTACCTTTTCTGGACGTGTTGGTTAAACGTGAACATACAGGTCGCCTATCCCACTCGGTATACCGTAAACCAACACACACAGATAGGTACCTAAGAGCCGACTCTCACCATCATCCGGCCAACCTTTCATCAGTAGGACTAGGACACTAATTAATAAGGCTTTGAGACTATGCCACCCTCAATATCTAGATGCAGAGTTATCACACGTCAGGATTGCACTGGAGAAGAATGGATACGGATGGAATCAAAGTTTTCGCATTGCCAATTTATCTTCAAGAAAACGTCAGATCTCAGTAGAGAGAGCTGCAGCTTACCTACCGTTTGTGAAAGGGGTGACGGATAAAATTGGACACTTGTTGCGAAGGAAATATGGCATCAGGACAATATTCCGACCACTTACTCAACTTAGACAATTGATACGCTCTCCTAAAGACAAAGACCCTTTGAGTGTACATGGCGTTTACAAGATTCCTTGTGATTGCGGAAGCTCCTACGTAGGTGAAACTAAGAGGAACATTTCTACCAGGCTGACTGAACATATTCGTGCCGTGAAGAATGCTGACATTGAAAAGTCAGCAATTGCAGAGCACTCGCTAACCTCTGGCTCTACACATTACATTCGATTTGATAAGCCTCAGGTACTATCAAGAGAAAGATTATTTGTACCTCGAAAGATCCGTGAAGCAATCGAAATCGGCCGTGTTCCAAACTTCAACCGAGACAAAGGTTGGTTTCTTTCTCCAGCCTGGAAACCTTGTCTGGACGGAACGTATTATAGTAACGATGTGGAGCCGGTTAGTGATAGTGTCAGTGCTGTATGTTTGACGGTTCCCAATGTTGTGGGCACGAGTGGCGAAGTCGAAGAGCCAGTACTAGCACCAAATTTGTTACTGCCGTGACAACGTTTCCACCTCTACCCGGACGCACGACTCGCGCCGCAAGATACCTCACCCGCAGTGCGAACCGTGAACTCGAGCGGCAACGAGCGGACCGCGGATCAAACTTACCCTGATGAAGATTCTCTAGATGAATAGAAACAATGTCGGTGCCTCCATCGACAAAATAATACGTGAGTAAAGCCCGTGTTTATCAAAATGTATAGTACAACTCACGAAAGTTTTGAAACTCAATTGTGTTTTCAGACTCCAAAAGTTCCCTTCAATCTATACTCTCCAACCCTTTTCGTTCCAAATCTAGATTTCCTATCATTCTTAAAATTCGAGAAGCTTTATTTAGATGTCATGAACTAGGTATTAATATTGTTTTAGCTTGGATCCCCGGACATTCCGGCATTCCTGGAAATGAAACAGTGGACTCAGTAGCGCAAGAATGGCTATACAGATGGGTTCTCATGAATACCTCAAAATCTTTTCGCATGACCTTTGCTTAGTGCCGAGTTCCCATTTAACAACCTCCTGGTCCCGTATGTGGTCAAAGTCTAAGAGACTGAAAGGCAAACATTTCGGCCAAATTCAACCTGAGATACCCCCTAAACCATGGTTCTTTAGTTATCGTAAAGCTGACAAAACTACTACTTCTACCATTTGTCGTTTAAGATTAGGACATGTTTGTACTCCCTTGTTTTCCCTTGTCCCTGTTTTTGAGTCTCCCTTCGATATAATGACTTACTTTCAATTTACTCAGATTCAAACCTTACATAATTAAATCCTGTCGACACCGACATTGGCAAAATTGTGAAAAGTAACCACAGACGCCATAACCAAAAGAAGAAGAAGAAGAAGAAGACGTAGGAAGAGAAGAAGAATACGATTTTTGATTGAATAATTTGTGCACAGCACATACCTACTGCACCACATAGTACTGTTGTACCTACCTTTATTTAGATGTATTATTATTATTTATAGGTATTTATTCGTCAGTGTCTCAGTTTATGTCCGACGTTCGATTAGATTTTCAGTTGGTTTAGTCTTGCTGGCTGACTACAATGAGTATAATTTATTATTTTGTATTGATGTTTGGCCTGTTCTGGCCTGGCATATCGCTTGCTCGCCGTTTGTTATTCCGTTCCTTTATTTTGTTAGAGGCAGATTAGTGTACTTACGGATGGACACCGCAGGTCGAGTTTGTTTTTTAAAAACCTTGTACGACAGAACGTGAAATATCTTGCGCTATGTTGATTTAATAGCTAAAGAAAAAGAACAAGAGAAATGCCTGCTGTGCGTGTGTGCAGAGTCTGTCTAATCCATAATAGCAGAATGCTTTCTCTAGATTCGCAGCTACAAGCATTGTTTGAACTGCTTGCAAATAATAAGGTAAGATTTAAACTTCTGACGTCCTCAATAAAACCTAAGTAATCAAAGAAATGAGGTTTACCAAGCCTGGAGATAACAGCGACATGTTTGTTTTTGACTTTTCATCAAAAAAAGAGCATAAAGTTTAACCATCTCCAGTCTAAATATTACTATAGATAGGTATTGTTTTATTATTACTAAATCATTATTTTTTATTTATTGTTTCAGCTTATAACCGAAGATGGGAGACCAGAAACAGTATGCTTTGTTTGTTACTCTCAGCTGCAGAAGTGTCATAAAATCATGCAAGTGTCCCGGGAAGCTGAAAAGAACCTTACACAACTGTTGTGTAATGGTTTGAAGGTATTCAATTTATTTAATTAAAAAAACAATATTGATTGTGTTTGAATATTTGACACATTATTAGCCTATAATTACACATACTTAATTTAAAACAATCTAACTAATCTGAAAGTAACTCTGTCTGTCTGTTTGTTGGGTTTTCACACTTAAATGGCTGATCTGATTTTGATTTAGTATAGAGATAGGACCTTGGAGAAGTACATAGGCTACTTTTTTGTAGGTACCACTCGTGTGAAGCCACAGGCAGCAGCTAGTAGATAATAAAACAAAAGTTTTAATTATATATGACAAAAAATAAGTTTTAATTATATATGACTAGCTGACCCGGCAAACTTCGTACCGCCTCAGAATGAATAAATAAAAAGCTGAATGATGGCATTGTTTGAATTCTGAACGACTTATAAATTTAATTGATTTCTAAATGACAGGACGAACATAAAATGTTTGACAGCTAGGAATAGTTTCTAAGGGAAAGCGAAATTATTGTTCTTATTATATTCCAAGCATTTTTTTCATATATACTTTTAACCTTTTGAACCTTCCCTGGACTTCCACAAATAATTCAAGACCAAAATTTGCCAAATCAATCCAGCCGTTCTCGAGCTTAGCGAGACTAACGAACAGCAGTTGATTTTTATTATATAGATAATTAAATACTTGTCAATCAATATGCTCTATTTATTCTAAAATTTGTATACAGAATAAAAGCCCCCTCCCAGCTCTCAATTATTCTAGTTGTCATAATCTACATTGTTACGAGTTTTTTACATCCTCAAAAATCAAAAATAACTAGAGATCTGAATCGGCAAATCAAATCAAAATATCAAAATCAAAGTCAAAGTTAAAATCAAATCGGCTAAATCTGCACTTATGCAAACAACATATTTATTCTTAGAAGCGAAAGCTAATGCATGCAAAACAATATCCTTGACTTAATTAAGGACATAACCAAGTACCAAGTGTGTTAATGGCAGAGGGGTGAGGGGTATAAATACCTAGGTTATGTCATTATAGTTCATTCTCTCTGTCTCATTCGTGCCCGGAAGTAGCACATGCTGAGATGGAACCTTTTCAGCCACACTTAAATGTTGTTTGGTTCGCGGGAAGGGCTTTTTTTTATTATTATTATTATTATTTTTTATTCATAACTTTCATAGTTTTTTTATTTCTGTTTGTTTTAATGTGTTTGTATCAATTTTCTCTTGTAGCTTAGTTTTAGTCTGTTTTCCGCTCTTGTGTTCTTGTATGTTTTTCGTGTGTGCTGAATAAATGTTTTTCTTTTTTTTCTTATAGTCCAGGATCCATGGTCCATTTTTGCAATTGATTGATATCAAGCAAATTTTCCGTGAGTAGCTTCATTTTGATGAGACGCACAACAATTTCCTTTACGAATTTTCCTTTCGATTGTGGTAGCTAACAGAGGTAGCAAGGATAAAATATGTCGATTTGATGATTCTGAAATATTTATTACTATTACTAACTGAATTTTTTTTTGTTAAATCTCTAGATAATTATCTAAATTATTCGAAAAAATATTTGTCCTACAAAATCTATGGTTTGATCAAAGAGTCCCCTCCTTCCAACATGTATCGATAACAAGTTCATCATAAATCATTACTAACCAGCAGATTTTACTTTTTTCACTTAGTTAATATTTATATAATTTAACAGTCATATTGTCCTACAAATTGCGTGGTACGTTATCCCGCTCAGAAATTGTTAATACCACAAGACCATTTTTCTCATTACTAGCTGTAGGACAAAAATATTACATAATAGGTTAGTGTGTTCTCTGCCCAAACTTAGCCTGCAAAAATTTAAATATCTTTATTTGTTAGTAAACTAGGTACAAAAATTTGTGTATTTATAATATAAAAAAAAAAGTCATTAGATTTATCTAATAAATCCTCATAATCTTTGCTACTAACATTGCTGTGATCTTCATCTATTTCACTTTCCTCACTTGTGATATCTGACTCTGTAATAACATTAAAAATAAAGTAAATTATATATTAATTAATAATAAATCAATAAAATATGACAATAGTATTAATAGGGTACCTTGTATGTCATAAGATAATTCTTCAAAATATGGACTTTTGATGGTCCCCATCAAACCAATAATATTCATATTTGCCATCAATTATTGTCCATCCAAAATTTTCTGGCAATTTTTCGGGGCACCGCAGTTCTTTTAATTTGTTGCAAAAATTCTTGTTTTGCTGGTGGGGAAGGATCATATCCTAGGATTTTTTGTTTTAAAATTTCTTCATTTGAATTTTTTGATATATAACCCTTGTCAAACAACTTATACCGTCCTTTGTTGATATCATTTTTTGTTTTTAATGAATACACTATGCATGTTGTTAATGCTAATGTTAATGTTAAGCCTTTTCAATTCGTAGGAGTTTAATAAATGCCTCTTGAAAATTTTCATTTTTCTTTAAAATACTGAGGTCTAAGGGCTCTTTATTCCTTTACGAAAGAAAGCAGGATTGTAATCATTCCCTGTAAAAATATGGCATATGGCGAGTGAACAAGATAATTGATCTCCAAGCTTGGCATAAATTTCATTATGTTTAAGTACATTTATATTTACTTGTACCTAAATTAATTATTATTTGATCTTTTAAATGTTTTAAATTTGCTTAAGATTTTTAGTTTTATTGAATTTTAAATATATATTCAATTGGAGCACAGCAATAACGTGCCACGCAATTTGTCAATAGGACAATATGACTTTTAAATTTCACATACAATTCCTAAGAATTAATATTTTCAGATTTCCATACAAAAACATTCAAGAAATAAAATTGACAACCCTTTTTATTTTGTCAACAATGTTTCTAAGTGCGTACCTACCTACATACCTAGTTTCGCGTGAGTTCAAATTGTCTGCTAAGCTAGGCTAGATACCTAGGTTGGTGTATGTAACTATCTTTTGACGTAGGTACCTACATTACATACTGACTACGGTATTCACACAAGCCATGTTGTTTCGTTTGTAGCACAAAACTAAGTAGATATTTATTTAGTACCTACCTACTAATCCAGCGGCTAATTTAATTACCTATTCGTCTCTTGAAAAAACAATGTTTTTAATTTTATGGTAAAAGAAGCAACTACTTATGTAGATTACATACCGTTTAATGTCTTGTTCTAGGCGGATCCATAAAATTTTGAAAATTTACAATAACAAACACCACATTACACGATTAGTAGGTACCTATTCTAGGAACTACCTCCTAGGTATCCAACACAAAGCACTTATGATTGAGTTAAAAAAACACACGGTCACTCACAATGGTCACAAGAATGGTTCAATGTGCCAATCTATGGTTCATGGTTTGGCGCGGCACCAACACTCAAAATCATATCGTGTCGCGTCGGTCGTATTCCTCATTACTGTAGGGTAGGACAGGACGTCATGATGATCATTTGAAACGGAATGACGAAACTCTTTACAGGAACTAGGAAGTTTACCGCACGACGTACAACAAATCACTGAGCAAAAATCAATTCAAAGCAAAATAAAATCCTTTGAAATTTCCGTAAATTTTTTAGGGTTTATTTTTTATGTGAAAATTCAAACCTATCACAATGATGACAAAATTAATGTTGGTAAATACTACTTTGGTTCTTGGTGAAGTTAGTTGGTGTTTAGTTTATTCTGTAGTCTTGTCACTGCTTATTTCTTGGTCACTGAATCCTTTAACCACTCTGGTACTGTCACCATCAATCACTAGACTCTTTTTAAGGCTACTTACAGAAAAAAAACCAGTGACAAAAGAAATTCATGCAGCACAGAGTGACCAAAATAAAGCAATTCTTACCGGAACAACGACAAAAAATACCTATTATAAAAATACCTACGGAACCTATTTCTGAAAAAATAATAAATGTCGGCTTATTACAAAGGTAGGCTAATTTTGGAATTAGCCGAGATTTATTATTTATTATGAGGATTGAACTCTTCAGATTGGTTGTCGGTTTTGTTTGATACCTTCTTTGAGACGGATAAAAAGCCGCGAAGTCACAGAGTCTCACAATGAAATGGACAGATAAACTATGAATTGAATTTCTATGAAGATCTACCTACCTATGTAATCTACCTACTTACGGAAAATTTTGGTTAGATACCCAATGCTTTAAATTTTTTATGCAGATCCGAATCAAGTTGTTTTAATAACGAGGTGTGAACATATTATCATCATCATCATCATCATCATCATAAACAATTCTTGTTTATTTGCAAATTTTTCAGATTTATTGTTGTTGACACATTTGACAGAAGAACATACAAGATTCTTTTAAAAATACCAGATAACTCAACTAAAAAACAAAAATTGTGTTTCCTCTCAGAGGCATCACAATGTAGGCAACTTTAATGTTTGTGTTGTTGCGTGAAATCATACTTCATTTTGAGGTCACGCTCAAAGTTTAATAAACAGCTGATTTTAAGAATGTTACCATTTGTAGTAAGTGCAGTTTTGAAGCAAACTTTGCTGCTTTTTTCTTCAATGAAAAACATTGAACTTATAAAAGTGGTAAAACATATGTTGTTCTCGAAAGTATCGAGAATCGGCCCACCTCGGCATAACATACTAGTTCCAGACCACCCTGTATAAATACTATAAATAAATGCTGCTGCCCGCGACTTCGCACGCGTGGTACCTACCTACAAAAAAAAATAGCAAAGTCAAAAGTCAAAGTCAAAAGATACCTTATTCAATACAATCACAAGGATCGCTTTGAAACATCTTACATACTAGGTGAAGAAGAACTGGCAAGAAACTCGTCTTGGTCCTAGCGCTTTTTTACATGATCCATCTTATAACTAACTACCTTAACTACGAAATACTAATACAAGAGAGTTTATACATTTCAAATGTATAAAATACATAAATGTATAACAGTCGTCGAACTTTTTGACCGTGTATTTAGACTATGTAAGTTACAAAACCAAACGTCAGGCATATTCACCGCACACAGATAATATAACTCTCACGTGGCTGAGGAATTACTCCGGTCCATGTCCTATTTACTGAGTGAAGCAAAATGTTTAAATTAATGGCTCTTAACATTATATATATTCGTCTCTTCGCTCCTCACATACACACAACAAATGTATCGAGGAACAATTTTGTTCTAAAAATTATTAAAATGCGTAGCAGCCTACGCACTTCTACGTCATGACTTCTACGAATTTCGTAGAGCCACGTAGGCGAACTTAGTCAGTACTTCGGTATAAATGTATTTTATTTATTTTGTATTATAATTGATTTCTGAATGAATAATAAATATACCTATCTTATGCAATAAATATACCTATCTTATCTTATAAATACATTTATATTACGATTTAATTTAATATATTTATTCTCTTCAAACATTCACATAAATTTTCTTATTTATAATATTACTAGCTGGAAAACCTGCGACTTTGTCCGCGCATCTGTATCATATTCAAATTATAAATAAACATAAACTACGAAATGACCACGTATTTCTCAATCCATCATTAGATCATGATCATTCATGTTATTACAAAAAAATCAAGAACCCACCTCAGTATATCTCTATTAATCTATATAATAAAAATCAATTGCTGTTCGTTAGTCTCGCTAAAACTCGAGAACGGCTGGTCTGATTTGGCTAATTTTGGTTTTGATTTATTTGTGGAAGTCCAGGGAAGGTTTAAAAGGTGAGTAAATATGAAAAAATGCTTGCTTTTTTATTTATTGATTCTGAGGCGGTACGAAGTTTGCCGGGTCAGCTAGTATCTACTAAAAAGAACATTTAGCCACTGCTCTACTCGCTAATGAAAGGCTCTAAAGCCTTGTAAAAAGCTGATGAAGTTCTCAATAAGTGCTGGAGTGCGAATCTCCCCCGGCTTCATTTTTGACACATGTCTTTTTAACTGTCTGAGGGCAGAGCGACATGAGGCCATGTATTCTTATCAATAATATAGTCATTTATATAGTATAATAAGCTTTCTTCAAAAGACTACCTTTTAGTATGCTTTAAATTTCTTATTAGGTAGTTTAGTAGCATTTTCAGGAAGATTTTATTATACAAGTGCACCGTGTTCCCCATAAAGGACTTATATACTTTTTCTAGTCGAAACCTAGGGATGTATAATTTGTGTCTATTCCTAATGTTGATTCTATGAAGGTCACTATTTTGCTGAAACCCATCTCTATTTTTATGTGTATAACAAATTTTCATATATATATATTGTGAAGCTATTGTGAGAATATTAATTTCTTTGAATATTTCTCTCAAAGATTCTCGTGTTTCATTTATAAATGGCACGTATTGCCCTCTTTGAATTACAAATATTTTACCAATATCAGCTGCTTTCTTTATTCTTTATTCTTTATTCTTTATTGTACACAAAAAAACATAATCTAAACTTAATCAATAATGGCATGTACACAGGCGAGCTTAACCCTAAAAAGAGTTCTCTGCCAGCAAACCTTGGGAATTGGAGATATTAAAAACGAATGGGTGTGTATGAAGTGTACAAAAGGAGGAAAAGAGAAAGATTAAATTCGTAAAACTAATTCAACTAACTAATCGAGAAATACAGATAAATACTATATAAACTAAATATAATTACCTAAAGATTATTGCTAAATATATTACCTATATTATATATAATTATTAGATATAATAAACCTAATCTACCTAAATATAATAAACCTACATAAAATAATATACAAATAAATATACCTAAATACTTACAAGGAGAGATAGTGCTCTTTGACTTTTCGCTTGAAAATGCCAAGCGAGGGACTAGCGCGGATAACGTGAGGGAGAGAATTCCACAACTTCACAGAGTGGACCGTGAATGAACCACCATAGCGACTAGAAGAGTGGGCAGGTATTTTAAGAAGAAGAGATTTTGCAGTTCTGCAGGACTCACCACGGGGAACAAGGAAATCGAAACGCTCATAAAGATAAGAAGGAGAGAGAGGGTTGTTGAGAATGTTAAAAAGAAGAGATACCACATGCAAATCTCGGCGCCGACGAATGGGTAGCCATTTTAACTGGGCTCTGAGCAATGAAACATGGTCAAACTTCCGCAGTCCAAATATAAATCGGATGCACAAGTTCTGAAGACGTTCCAGTTTATTAAGGTACTCCTCCGTGGCATCAATGAAACAGCAGTCGGCATAATCAATAAGAGGAAGTAACAAAGTTTGTGCTAGAATGACTTTGGTCTCATGAGGTAAAAATTTCTGGAATCGCTTGAGGGACTGGAATGAAAAATGGACTCTTTTACTGATTTCATTGATATGGTTTACCCAAGACAACTGAGAATCAAAAATGATACCCAGGTTCTTAGCGTTAGCTGTGAAACAAATGGGAGAGTTAGCGTACATTAGAGGAGGCAGGGAAGTTTTATGTATGAAACTCAGCATATAAGAGCTTCCAAAAATTAACGCCTGAGACTTGGATGGATTAACCAGAAGGCCAAAAGCCTTCGCCCATGAGTAGATACTATTCAGGTCAGCGTTTATTTGGTTGATACCAACAGAGAACTCATTAACTTTAAAATGGTTATAAATTTGCAAGTCATCAGCATAAAGATGATGATTAGAAGAAATGACTTGAGTGATGCCATTAATGAAAACTGAGAAGAGGAGAGGTGAAAGAACACCACCTTGGGGCACGCCCCCAGTGATATCACACCAGTCAGAAAAAGACTCTTCAGAGCGCACACACTGTGAACGGCCTGAAAGATATGAATCAAACCAAGAGATTGCCTCGGGGGAAACATTAAGAGAGGAAAGGATGGAGAGAAGAATGTCATAGTCAACCGAATTAAATGCACTGCTAAAATCAAGAAGCACTAAGACAGTAAGAAGCTGGTTATCCATTGCTTTCCCCCAGAGAATGATGCCGTATGACATAACATTATGGAAGTAACTGAAATAAACTAGTCTAGCTGTAGCTTCATCAGTAAGCCACAGTATCGCACGAATTGCATATGCATCGGAACTAAGCCTACCAGCAAGTGTTTCAATTTGTGGTCTCCACTGTAGTTTTGCATCAATATTAAGACCTTGGAATCTACAAGATTCATTGCCTCTCCATTCATTTCAATGTGAATTTGATACATATAGTTTTTTTTTTAATTAAGCAAAAGGTTATTTACAGTGAACCAGTTAGAACTAACGATAAGGATTCGTTTACGTTATCGCAAATACTGGTTTTACCTCTATCAACATTAAAAATTAAAGACGTATCGTCTGCAAATAAAACTATATCACAAATATTTTTTACAAAAAAGTTGTGCGTCTCATCGAAACGAAGCTATTCACGAAGATTCAGCTTGATAGTAATTATTTTTACATCAAGGATCTGTACTACTACTTTTGAGCGTAGGACCGGGATAACGTACCACGCAATTTGTAGAACAATATGACTGTTAAATTATATAAATATTACCTATGTAAAAAAATCAGCTGGTTAGTAATCAAAGTGCAGTCAGAGATCCATTTTTGATAGCAACTAGCTCCGTGCGTGCTCCCAAACATATGCCACCCCACACCATAACGGAACCTCCACCATATGGCACTGTTTCTGTAAAGCTCGCTTGATTATAGCGTTCCCCTCGATACCTCCACATCCTCTCCCTCCCATCTAAGGAATTAATGCAAAAACGGCTTTCATCTGTGAATAAAACTCGTCCCCACTATTCTGTCCAATCACGGTGCCGACGAGCCAACGCTAGTCTGGCTACTCGATGACTCACCTCAAGTTTCGGCGCTTTGGCTGGCACGTATGACTTCAGTCCAACTTCCTTCAGACGTCGTCTCACTGTCCGTTTACTAACGCGCACATTACGGACTTCTTCCAAGACATTTCGGGTCTGAACAGCAGTTTGACGACGGTTTCTGATGGTTTGCACCTTTATAAAGCGGTCATCTACGGTGTTGGTTGCTCGATTTCTGCCTTGTCCCCGCCTCCGCACGTAAGACCCTGTCTGCCTGTATCGTTGCACATTGCGATAGATGACAAATACCGACACACCTAATGCAAGACTCACTGAACGGTAGGTGTGACCTTCCTCGATCACTGTTACAGCTCTAGCAACTTCAGTTGCAGGTAAATCACTCATTTTATATTCAATACAGTGTATTCTCAAAATTTAACAGTAGAATGATATGAAGTGACTTTAAACCATTTAAACAATATTCCTATTGAGAGCACTTAAAACTTTAAAATCGTCAACAAACACTTAAGAGGGTATAATTATTGATAAAACATTGTAGAACGGCATTTTTTATCATTATGTTATTTCATAAGAGGGTAGCAATAAAAAAAACTAAAACCACTTGCAGAATCACGCAAAAAAGTTAAAACAAACCATTTTTTGTTCATGTTCCCCTAATTGTGCCGGCGTGTGTATTAGCATACATATTATTAGCATTATTTTTTAATTGGCATTATTTGTATTTTAGTTAACACAAGAAGCAGTAGCAATGAGAGGTGCTCCGCTCATTTCCCTGGTTGTTCGCCCCATTACATTCTACAACTGTCCATACGATAAAGATGCTGAAGTACAGTACAGTCTAACTGGAGGTGTTAAACATGAGCATGAAGAAGCAGATAACTATCAAATCGAGTTTGATGATGATTGTTTTTGTGAAGATGTCAAGTTAGATATGGCTGAAGATTTTGGTGCAATAGTAAACAAAGGTGATACAATTCTTAGTTCAACTCCAAATATATCACCTTTACTTTCATTAATACCTATCAATATATATATTTTTTCCTTAACCTATAGTGTCCCACTGCAGGGCAAATGTCTCCCCCTTTATCTTCCACTCTTTGCGCTCCAAGGCCACAGTTTGCCAGTTTGGCTCAAATGCATATAGGTCGTCTCGCCATCTTTTCCTGGGTCTGCCGCGTCGTCTTCGACTATCGGGCACCTATTTTATTAATGTAAGTTAGATTAGGTACCTAACAAATTTATTTCATTTCAGCATCAGTGACAAAAGAAATCAAAGAGGAATTCACTGAAATAGAAGATGAAATCAACCATGTCTATGTACAATCAAGCAGTGTTAAAGAAGAACTTGAAATAAGTTCCAGCATTGCAAAAGTTAAAAAGCAATCTAATCTACCCCGAAGGATGAGGGTAAAGAAAAGATTTAATAAAATAATTCAGAATGGAGAAGGTAATTTAAAGGATCTCGTGGCAAGCAAACGTAAACAAAACAGACAGAGCCGAAAAAATCCATTTGCATGCAAGTATTGCAACAAAATACTGTCAGATAAATATGACTTACGACAGCACATGAAATCTCATACAGGGGAAAAGCCATATAACTGCACTATATGTGAAAAATCGTATTCCGATAAGTCAGTTTTAAAGCGACACATAAAAATTCATTCAGGGAATAGACCTTGTGTATGCAGCGAATGTGGAAAATCATTTCCAGAAAAGAGTGATGTCAAAAAACACATGAGAATTCACACTGGTCAAAAACCATTTGCTTGTCTTATGTGCGACAAGAAGTTCTATGAAAACTATCAATTACAAAATCATATGAATGGCCACCGAGGAGAAAAGTTTATTTGTGAAATATGCAATAAGACGTTTTCTGAAAATGTTCAGCTGAAACGGCACTTTAGTAGAATGCATGCTGGTCTAAAGCCGTTTGCTTGTGAGTTTTGCGACAAGAAGTTTTATGAGAATAATAGATTGCAACGTCACATCAAAGTTCACACTGGGGAAAAGCCATTTGCGTGTGATGAATGTAAAAAGGCTTTCTCTGACAAACGCACATTGATAATACACATGAGGAATCACACCGGAATAAAGCCATATGCCTGCAAAGTCTGTAATAAAAAGTTTACCACCAATAACACATTAAAGAACCACATGAGAATTCATGACAAAAACATATTCGCATGCGATAGATGTGACAGAACATTTACTGTGTTAGATTACTTGAAGAGTCATATGAAAGTTCACGGTACGGGGGGTAGAGCTAGACCTAACACCATCTACGCGTGCGCGTGTGACCGTTGCGGCAAAACTTTTTTTGATAAAGGTGTTCTAAAGAAACATATGAAAATTCACACGGGAGAAAAGCCATTTGTGTGTGATGTTTGCGACAAGACGTTTGCAGAAAAATGCAACTTAAAAAGGCATATTAGAACCCATACAGAAGAGAGACCATACCCTTGCGATATGTGCGATAAATCATTCGCTGAAAGTGGAAACTTAAAGACCCATAAGAGAGTTCACACTGGGGAAAAGCCATATTCGTGTGACGCGTGTGGTAAAGGTTTCGCTCAATCTAACTCGTTGAAGAAGCACCTTACAACTCATACAGGGGAACGGCAGTTTTCATGTGTCATCTGCTATAAAACCTTTACTGCAAAGAATAGCTTAAAAATCCACATGAGGATACACAGTGGCGAAAAGCCATATACATGTAATGTATGCAGTAAATCGTTTTATGAAAGCAGCTCCTTGAGTAGACATAAGAGAACTCACACAGGAGAAAACCCATATACATGCACAGAATGCAATAAGTCATTTAGTAGAAAAGCTTATTTACAACAACATGTGGCGTTTTGTAAACGTCAGTAGTTGTAGGTAGGTTCTATAATTTTAAACATCAGATGAAGATTAATAGAAACTTATTTGAAATTCCATTGGTAGTTTTTTTTTGAAGATTCGCTATTGATTTTATTATCTATGCAACAAGCATCTATGTCAAGTTGTTGAAGTGGTAGGAAGTTCTAGTCGGGATGAATTAAGCGCGCTTATGGTCAAGAGAATGTAATATGCCCAATAGGGCGTAGAATAGAAAAACAAAACAAAAGTAAAAAACCTTATCTACCTAATTAAATTAAGATAATTTAGTTAGCTCACGAGTCCACTACTTATAATTTTTTTTCTTTTTAAATACATACATATTATACATAGCAACACCCTGACCCGAGACAAATACTTAAATATCATACAAACATTTGTCTTGCGACGGGAATCGAACCCGCAATCTTCTATGTCTCAGCCGGACCTTGGCCTACTGCGCCACAGAGATTGTCGTCTTGATAAGGTCTTGTTGATGCTGTAGGTAAATTTGCCTTCTCTTGTATTATGGTGCTTAACCATGCCTGCGTCGACGGACCTGGTGGGTTGTACTCAATTCATCTCTCCTCTAGTGTCAGTGGAAACAACGATATGTTCTGTCTCACTGTTTTTTTAATAACCCTTAGGTAGATAATTGATTCAGGCGTGACTTTGCGGAAATCCATTACAAAACATTAAATAGATGGACAAATATTTAGTACTATTCCTCCAATCTATTCTCAAAGAGTTAAGACACGGTGCAGACGCATGCACCTCCCTCCCGCCCGCAATTGAAAAGCCATGCAAAGCGTTAGTAAAAGGCAAGCACATACAATCCACACATGCAACCTCCCAAAGAAATTCGACACGTATTTCACCTCTCCACGAGGCATCCTCAGGAACACTTGACTCACTCTGCACCCCGACGAAAAAACACTGCTCTGCAGACTTATTGCTTCGACCAACGTCAGGCTCAGACTGTGGTCTCTCAAACTGTCTTTTCGCGAAAGCGCAAGCGTAAGTTAAATAAAGATGCCATGCCTTATTAATTAGGTACCTATCTTAAAATCTGCCTATAGCTTGTCTAACCCATCCAAAACGTATTTCTATGTACCTATTCTTCAGTTTTACGACTAGTCGAATCATAGAAACTTACCTACTGTCGAGTTGCTCGATTGAGTCGAACACTTCTCCTGTTCTATATGTTTTTTCATATTCCTTGATTATAATATCAAAATAATTAAAAAAAAAAACAGACTTTAAACAGGAAACTAAAATATAAAAAATCCCTTGACTGTCCTTCGTCTTCATCATCAGACCCCTAATGACAGTCACAATCCCATCTAGGTGTAAAGTTCTCATCAATAAAAATTAATCAAGCCCAACCAGGTAATTGCTGTATATCGTTGAGGAGTTCCCTCGACTGTCTTTCGGCTTCAACATCAGATCGACTCCAGACCTTAACTAAATAGTAGTGCTTTAAAATAATTAATGAAAAAAAAATTAACAAACGCACTAGTCGCCACTACGATTTTCGAAGGTTCCTCTCGATTTCTCTGGGATCCCATCATCAGATCCTGGTTGCCGTATCATGGTACCACCCTTGGGTATCATGGTATCTTCTCTCCAACAAAAAAAGAATCGTCAAAATCCGTTCGTAAACGACGAAGTTATCCGCGAACACACATAAAAAAAAACATACGGTCGAATTGAGAAATCTCCTTTTTTTAAGTCGGTTAAATAGAACTAAGAAAAACATTCAACACTAATCTTTATTACATAGTATAAAATGAAGTCGCTTCCTCTGTCTGTTAGCTTAGATCTTTAAAACTACTCAACGGATTTTAAAGCAGTTTTCAACAATAGATAGAGTGATTCAAGAGGAAGGTTTATAATAGGTTGGGGAAAAAGTTTCTTCGCATTTTTTAAGAAAATTCAAAACATTTTTTAATATAGTTTATTTACATTCAACTAAAGTATGTAGGTACCAATTTGTTCGATAACTTTTTGCTATCTTGTAGGTAGGAACATGATCCCATTGCTATCGAAATTTTGGGACTTCTGATCAAAATACCGCGACAAGCGGGTTTTGCAGTCCTATCGTGATGTTAACCTGACACTGCCTAAAGAATTCTGAAGAGACCGAAACAGGTGGAAATCTGAAGGTGCAAGGTCAGGGCTATACGGCGGATTGCATTAACACCTCCCAGCCCAGCAAACTATCTTAATTTTTGCTGAGTGGCTAAAGATGTGCGAGGTCTAGCTTTATCATGATGAAAAACCACATCCCTTCTGTTGATCAATTCCGGCCGCTTTCTCTCAATTTCTTGCTTTAATCTCATCAGTTGTTCGCAGTAAAGTTCAGAATCGATGGTCCTGCCTGGTTGTAACAGCTCATAATGAATAATGCCCTTACAATCCCACCACACACACAGCATCACCTTGTTGCGAGTTAACCCGGGTTTCGCCACAGTCTGTGAAGCCTGACCGGTCTTTGACCACGACCTTTTTCGCACGTTCTTGTCGTACGTGATCCACTTTTCATCACCAGTTATCAGCTTCTTCAAAAATGGTTCAGTTTCATTACGTCGTAATAAAGAATCACAAATGAGTACACGGTTCATTAGGTTTCTTTCAGTGAGCTCATGAGGTACCCAAATCGAGCTTTTTTGAGTACCCAGTTTTTTTTACTTTTTGAGACTTGCTCCACTTTTTAAAAATGCCATCCATTTTATCCGTAATAGGGCAACCAGAGCGACGTGCATCTTTGACATCAACATTTCCGGATTGAAAACGCTTAAACCAAATTTGTGCTACTCTCACAGACACTGCACTAGGTCCATAAACATCGCAAACTTTTTTCGAGGCTTGCGTTGCATTTTTACCTTTTTTGTAGTGAAATTTTAAAATGTATCGAATTTCTTCAATAGATTCACTCATCTTGACAGTACGAAAATCACAGGCTATATTATTGATAAGAATGCATGGCCTCATGTCGCTCTGCCGTCAGACAGTTAACCGACACACTTGAAATGTATAAACTCTCTTGTATTAGTATTTCGTAGTTAAGGTAGTTATAAGATGGATCATATAAAAAAGCGCTAGGACCAAGACGAGTTTCTTGCCAATTCTTCTCGGGCTTGGGTTAGGATGAATAGGCACCTAAATTCACCTAGTATGTAAGACGTTTCATAGTGATCCTTGTGATTGTATTGAATAAAGTATCTTTTGACTTGACTTGTATAATAAAAAAAAATCCTAAAAATTCTATGATTTGTAATGTGATGTCGTAAAGTAACAAACATATTTTTGTGCGCTTAAATCGCAAACACTGGCTAAACATTACGAGATAGATTAAATTATTGTACTTCGGAATTGTATACCTATCTTAAAAACGTCGATAAAAAATCCGCGATGGAATATATTTTTTTCCTAAGAATAACCCACAGTAACCATTTATATCATATTACAAAAAAATGTGTAATTTACCAAGATATTTTATACAATACAGTATTATTCCTTTCATTCAATTTCATTAAAATGGATATCTTAGAAAATATCAGAGATTTAAATAGCGGAGGCACAGGGGCTGGCGGGCCCTACGTTTGGTCCCGGTTGGCAGCGACGCGACGTTCGGCGGGCGCGATCTGCACTATCCCAACTAATATTATAAATGCGAAAGTAACTCTCTGGTCCCTTTTATATTGCCGAAGTGTAAAAGAGACAGAAGTATATAGCATGAAGCTCAATAGAGCTAGTCGATGGACGACATCATGTAAACTTCAGTCGAAAACGTATACTGCCGATACAGATGAGTCTATCTGTTTGTAACGTTTTCATACATAAACCGCTGAACCGATTTTGATGAATTTTGGTAGGTATAGAGATAGATGGCACCTTGGAGAAGGACGTAGGCTACTTTTTATGTAGGTACCACGCGCACGAAGCCGCAGGCAGCAGCTAGTAATTATATATAATTGCTACTGCACTGGCCAATATAATAATAAATAAATGAACAAATAATGCCGGAAATTTCACACAGTATCATCTACCCCCAAAGTAAGCATAGTTTGTTATGAGTACCACATGACTGATATACTACTTATATAAATACATTTTTTTTATATACATATTATACATAGAATAGACCCGAGGCCGAGAAAAATACTTGCAGATCGTACAAACCCGTCTCACGGCGGGAGTCGAACCCACAACCTTCTGCATCTCAGCCGGACCTTGGCCCATTGCGCCACAGAGGTCGTCAATCTATACTAATCTATATCTACACTATAATATTATAAAGAGGAGATTTGTATTTTTGTATGTAACGAATAAACTTAAAAACTACTGGACCGATTTTAAAAAATATTTTACCGTTGGAAAGCTACACTATCTCCGGGTGACATAGGCTACTTTTTATCCCGGGAAAAATCTTCAACGCGGGCGAAGCTGCGCGCGAACAGCTAGTTTATTATAAGTGTCTCGAAAGTGTCTGTTTGTTACGTGGTAAGAAGATGTATTGCATTCGGGGGAAGAGCATAGGCTACTTTTTGTCTGAAAAAAAAACCACCTTGAAGGGGTAAAATAGGGGATAAAAGCTTGTATGGTCAACTCATATTTCCTAAGTTAGGGATCTGAAAATTCATATATAGGCTTTTGGTAAGAAATAAAGAAATGTGTTTCAACGTTTCTGCAAAATAATTCCCGAAAGGGGTAAAATACTTATGGGATTCAACATATGAGATGTTTTTTTAGATTGCGCATCTAAAACTGAAAGCATTCTTTCCAAAAATAATAAAGGTTCTAAGAAAAAGCGTACGAGATTTCGCGGGTAAAAGCTAGTAGCATATATATACATATATGAATATGCTATATACATCGATAGCATGGGTGAATAGGTACGTTGTCCGATTAATAGAAAAAGATAAGACTACAAAACGGAAACTTCATTGGTAATAATATGACCTAATAGTAAAAACAGGTCTTTCCTCATGGCCATACTATTTCGCCTAACTGATTTGGCTACGAGGACTAACATGGCCCTCCTCATGGCCGAAATCGTGTCATAATAGGCAAAGTACACTCGCCACCGCAGAGAGGATACCTACTAATTACTTATGAATATTAAGAACATAAGAAAGGGGCGGACGCGGCAAGCAGCGCGGTCTACTTGCCGCGGGAAGCGCGCGGGCAACTTACGCCATAGCTCGTTCCACAAACTATAGGATGCTAACGCATACAAGTGACCGCAGTGAGAGCACGGGGCTTCAAACGACAACCCGCGCGGGAGCGAGGATCTCAAACTGGTTCGAGCTATCCTCGCGCGTTCTTGTGATGGCGTCTTCATAAATTAATGTAAAAGAATTATTAAGTCCTATTGCACGACCTACACTGTGGATGTCGAAACAACGTCAATACAAAAACAAAAGTTTATTTAAGATTGTGGAATAAAATAAATCAAAGTACTTTGTTGGTTGCTCTCGCAATTTTTCATTTCATTTAAAAATTATTATTTAATGTAAGAATTTTCCAGTAAAAATAAGTCTTCTTCATCCATATTTATATTTTGACAAACACTGGACACGACAACACTCGGAACGAAGCCGCTCTCCATTGCGGACAGGCACAAACGCGCGCGTTGCCGCAACCGCGCCACTGCCTGCCCCGCGCTGCCAGTCTGGCCAAGCACTAGCACTAGGATAATTTTGGAGAATAATTTAACTAACTATGCCCCAGGATTACCCTTGCTAAGTTGTATGCTCTATATTCCCTGAAATATATAGAAAACGAACCTCCTTTCTAATGAACATTAGGTTAACATAGAAAAACATTTATTTCAAACTTTTACACACCTTTTAAAAGGCTGATTGGCCTACTTGTCGATAACCACAACATATTTTCTGTGCTGATTACACCATAGCAATATTTAATTTCAAGCTTAGGTACTTAAATACATTCAAACCTACACTAAGAGACACAATTATATAATAATAGGTAATTACATAAATAATATCAATGTACCTACTTTGGGTCTATCTTACAATCAGCCAACATTAACTAATGTTGTTTAAATCATTCGAACGACAAGGACCGAACATACTTTCAGATATACTGTATATACCTGGCTTGTTAGGATATATATAGGTACATAGTTACAAGAGTCGGAATCCTTTGCGACCTTGTCTGTCTTTGCGACTAATATTTTATATAACGTTTTATTAACGCCCCTAGTTTTAAGTAGTCTGTAAGTTTTGATTATCTGTGTAAATAACCTAGTTGTCTATGGCAACATTAGATTTACGATTCATAGTATTAACATTATCTATGTAACTCCCGTTTCCGCAAGAGACCTTCATTCTTGTCTTGTTCTACTGGCTCTCTTGGGACTCGGCTGGGAGACGGAAGCACGTACACAGTATGTCGCTATATTGTATTTTTGACACCATTTTATATTTTGTGATAATACACGTCTAAATTTACAAAGTGTTTTGGTATTCATCCCTAAGCGAACAACCGTCCAAATATTCATAAATCTTAATACTTATTTAGGTAACTCTTTTTGGTATCATATATTTGTTAAACATACGAGTAAAATTGTTTACTGCACTACTAATATATTCATGAAATGGTGGCCAACTCAGGTGATGGTAATAGGCCGCCAACCTTTGAAAGGCCGGACCAACTGCTTAACGTGGCTTCCAAAGCACAGAAGCACTCAGATCAAAATGCGACTATTGATGATGCCACTGACGTAAATCTATCCAATGGCCTTACAGAAGACTTCGTTGAATTAGCTATGGCACGAGCGCTTCCGTGCAACTGCAGTCGTGTTTTTGTATACTGGCTTTTTTACTAAATGACTTATAACACAAACCACAACTATATGGCTTTTCTCCGGTGTGGGTTCTTTTATGTTTATTTAGGGTGCTAACTTTATAAAAAGGTTTACCGCATATGTCACATGTATATGGCTTTTCGCCGCTGTGAATCATCATGTGGTACTTCCAGCTACCTTTTGAAGTGAAAAACTTCTGACAGACGACGCAGGGAAACTTTTTCTCTCCTGTATGTGTATTGAGATGCGCTTTTAGCGAACTGGACTGAGCGAATTCTTTACCGCACGCGTCGCACACATATGGCTTTTCTCCGGTGTGAACTCTTTTATGGGTCCTTAAGTTTGCACTGTCACTGAATGACTTATCACACATATTGCAAGCGTATGGTCGCTCCTCTGTATGGGTTCTGGTGTGCCTTGTTAAGTAAAATCTTTCAGCAAATGTTTTATCGCAAACGGTGCACGCATATGGCTTTTCTCCCGTGTGCGTTTTCATATGTTTATTCAGAGCACTTTTATCATAAAAGGTTTTACCGCAACGGTCGCACGAACACTGTTGTTTGACGGTAGGCTTAGTCCTTGGTACCTTCGTTGTGGCGTGAGCCTTCAAATGTCTTCTGAAGTAATCGTACACTGCAAATGTTTTGTCGCATTTATCGCAACTGAATTTTATACTTTTGTCATGGCGCCGTTTGTGGTTTGTCAAAGCGTTATTTGAGGTAAACTTTTTAACGCAGCTGTCGCAGGCATATGGTTTCTCACCAGTGTGAGTTCTGATGTGAACGATCAAAGTGCGTTTGTCGGGGAACGTTTTATTACATTCATCACATATAAATGGCTTTATACCGGTGTGTACCATAATGTGACGTTGCAATTTACTGTTCACATAAAATTTCATATCACAGAATTCGCAAGCATATTGCTTTTCCGTGTGCATTCTACTGATGTGTCTATACAGCAGACATTTTTGACTAAACACCTTTTTGCAAATATCGCAAATAAACGTCTCCCCTGTATGAACACTCATGTGACTTTTCAATAAATAGTTCTGAGAGAACTTTTTATCACACAAACTACATGTATAACGCCTTTTTCCTACATGAGTTTTCAAATGCTGGCGTAAGTCATTAGGATCTGACAGTATTCTCTGGCAAAACTTACATGCTAATGGATTTCTGGGTTGCATTTTACATCTTTGGCGATTTACTTTTGTTTTTATCACACCTTTTGTTTTAACTTTGGTTTTTGGTTTGATTCTTCTAAGTCTTGAAGATTTTCTGGTTATTGCTTTTTCTTTAACATCTGATTTGACGTTGGTATTGTCAATTGTTTCGTTTGTATCAATATTTTCCTCTTTTACTTTATTTGTAGCGGGTCCTGAAATAAGACTCTTTTTATTGGAAAGCAAATATTAAAGTTCTACCGACATAAATATTCCCATAGTTAGATAATTGATTATTAACTAATTATAAAATCAATGAAACTTATTACATAAATACCTGCTGGAGCCCAACTTAAATTCACTTTCTTATCTTCACTAAGATTTTCAACTGCAAAATTGATTTGACACTCCGTTTCTGTTTCATCCCGTTCCTGTTTAACATCAACTGTTACACTGTACTCAAATCTATCGTCTTCACCAAATGGAAAGTCGTAATACAATATGGGAGACATAGCTAAAGTTACAAGTGGAGCGTCCTGATCCATTAATGCTTCCTGAGTTAGCTGAAACATAAACATTAAATCATTCTTATTTTTATGCAGTACTACTTTTATATGAGTGACTGGCCTACAGAGACAGAGTAAATAGATCGTCTGACAAGTATAACATGACCTCCGAAACATGGCAGCATTCTTCTTATGAATTCGTCATTGCGCAACAATCCACTGACCTCTCACAAAATTGGTTTACTTCTTTACCCTGTTTATGAACGACTAAAGCATGTGTTCTTGTAGTTTCTACCAAGGCGACCTTGGTAGAAACCGCGGTTTCAAACCGTGTAGATGGTGGTTGCAAACCAAATTTCGCATGACCTTTAAACGCCCTTGGTAGAAAGGCTTGCCCAGCAACCACTGGCAGAAGCGGTGGTTTCAAACCGTCTAGCCGCTTGTTTAAAACCACGCGTACCACAGTCGCGCCGCTGCACGCATTGAGCGCGGACGTATTGCGCGCACGCACGGTATTACGGAGAAAGAACGTGAGGTTATCACTGAATTCATCGAGTTATTTAGAGACCTACCCTGTCTCTGGGACTTAATATCTAAGGAGTACAAAGACTCCACCCAAAAAAATGTTTTTTTTTTCTTCAAATGCACACAAAAGTGCCATACAAACTCCAAACTTTAGAAATTTTGATAAATAAGGAGCCTCTTTGTAAATTGTTATAGTGCATTACAAGCATTCTGCACACGTCAATTCAGCACCGAGCGTTTTAAACACACTGAAGTTTGGGGTTTGTTTAAAACCGTGTAGACAGAAAACGTTCTACCAAGGTCACCTTGGTAGAAACTGCGGTTTCAAACCGTGTAGCGCATGCTTAAGCTAACTAGGCCACAAGCACGCCTGAATCAATTATCTATCTTCAAAAACATTGACAGTTTTGAAGATAGATAATTGATTAAGGCGTGACCTTGCGGAAATCCATTACCAAATATCAAATAAATAGACAAATATCCTAATAGACATCGCATTAAGAGACATCTCAGTCCAACGTTTGTCGAAGCAACCAGTCTGACAAGTCTGTCAGAGCAGACTGGTCAAAAGTGGTCAAAAGTGGAGTGGTGGTTTTTCATCGAAGTGCAGAGCGAGTCATATGCAGTGTTCCAGAAGATGCCTCATGGAGAGGCGAAACACGGGTCGATTGTGTGCGCTTACCTTTTACTAACGCTTTGAATGGCTTTTCAATTGAAGGCGGGAGGGAGGTGCATGCGTCTGCATCATGTCTAACTCACTGGGAATAGATTGCCGGAATAGTACAAAATATTTGTCCATCTATTTAGTCTTTTGAAGATAATTTAAGCCAGATTCGTTATACGTAGTGTGAATTAAACATACCTTGAAACCGTTAGAGAACAGTTGTGTCAGGGTATTTTCAGCTCTTCGGGACCTTTGCATTAAAGTATGGCATCTCTGCAGCTGAGAGTAACAAACAATGCATACTGTGTCTGGTCTCCCATCTCTTGTTATAAGCTGAAACACACAAAAGTACAATGTGTTGTGCAATTAATATGAAAAAAACATTCCCTTTCAATCTCTTGAACCTATTATAAATTACTACCGGGATGACCAAACTTTGCTCGGTATAAAACACGGATAAAACGACGTGGATGAAACGAAAATAAAACCTAGCTAGATCGATTTATCGCCCCGAAAACCCCCTGCATACTAAATTTCATGAAAATCGTTGAAGCCGTTTCCGAGATTCAGATTATATATATACATATTATATACAAGAATTGCTCATTTATAGGTATAAGATAGAAAAAGTATATACTATTTTCATAGGTTTTTATTTCCTAATCAGTCATCAGATTTATTAGGTATTTTAAATACCGCCATTATTCGAGGCCTTTTAAACAATATTCCAAAATTTGACGGGGAACTACACCGACAAATTTTGGAATATTCTTTAATATTAATTAGCGTTCTGTCTTTCGTGCCGTACCGACTTAACTCTGATAGTTCGCGTTTACTTATAAATAGTGTTCAAATTTTTTTATTTTAGACTAGCTTGTGCCCGCGACTTCATCTGCGCAGAATTAGAACTTCGTGTAACTTCGTTTAGCAGTGCACGCCAGAATAGCAAAATAGTGACCTTCATAAAATCAACACTAGGAATCAACATAAATTATACATCCCTAGATTTCGACTAGAAAAAGTTAATAAGTCATTTATGGGGAACACGGTGCGCTTCTATAATAAGCTTCCTGAAAATGCAACTAAACTACCTATTAAGAAATTTAAAGCAAACATTAAAGGTAGTCATTTGAAGAAAGCTATAGATAATATAGATGACTATATTATTGATAAGAATGCATGGCCTCATGTCGCTCTGCCGTCAGACAGTTAACCGACACACTTGAAATGTATAAACTCTCTTGTATTAGTATTTCGTAGTTAAGGTAGTTATAAGATGGATCATATAAAAAAGCCCTAGGACCAAGACGAGTTTCTTGCCAATTCTTCTCGAGCTTGGGTTAGAATGAATTGGCACCTAAATTCACCTAGTATGTAAGACGTTTCAAAGTGAACCTTGTGATTGTATTGAATAAATCATCTTTTGACTTTGACTTTGAATAGCTCGCAGATGGCAGAACTTTTTCCTACTTACTTGACACTTATCATTATATTTTGGACAATTCACACCATATCTTTATAGCATAAGTGTTATTCTGATATATAAGCTATATTATTGTAAAGTTTCATTAAAATCCATTCAGTAGTTTTTGGGTGAAAGACTAACATACATACAAACATTCGCGTTTATAATATTAGTAAGGAAAGGATAATTGATAAGGCTTTTAGCATTTTATATACCTAAATAAATTTAAAGAAGTTTTAAATTACATAGTGATGAATGAATGTGATAGTATTAAGTATACAATATAGTATTTATAACAAACAATGAAGGCGGCAGCAATTTTGTCCGGAGCCTTATTCGAGCCCTTACAGTAGGTCATGCCTACTTATACACATTAAGCTTATTATAAGTAGGTATGTTATATTGACACCTACAATGTCAAAAAACAAGCTCAGATAAATTAGATAAGTACTAATTTACAAGGGTAATTTTTAAGGGTAGGTATATTATACCAAACATTGAAATACATCCTTACAAATTATTATTTTAAATTTGAAAGTGTCCCTGCCTGTCTGTTTGTTGCTATGTTTTCATGGCTAAGATCATAATCTTTGAGGATGACATAATGCTACTTTTTATGTTGGTACCACAAGTGTGAAGCCTGGTGTAGTCACTAGTAATATATATATATATATAATCTGAGATAGAATAGAATATAACTTTATTGTACACCTTATGAAATAAAAATACAATATTACAATTTAAACAAGATAAGAATACTTAAGTGGGCGACCATATCGCTTGAGAGCGATCTCTTCCTGGCAACCTTTGGATGGAAAGGAATGCATGAAATAGAATGATATTATTATCATATTATTATTAGATTTTGACTTTCATCAGCTTGGTTTGAATGAACCGGTAAAATAACCAAGAAACACAGGCCTAAGCCAAGTGCAACTCTGTGTTTTGGTTTGATGGTGGTTCTGTAGTTTCTGCTGACATGATGATTTGCAAAAATTTCCTACAGGTGTTCAACATTAATGCTTTTTCAACAAAACAAATGTATGTTTGGGTAAATATAAATAACTTACACTACAATAGTTATTTGGGTGTCACCCCTGTTGAAGACACCCAAATAACTTTATTTATAAAGGATTATTTAATAAATAAATAAATAATGGCGACATTTCACACAATTTCTGACCCCAAAGTAAGCAGAGCTTGTGTTATGGGAAAAGCCTGACTGATATACCTATTACTTACAATATATATTTTTTGTAAATACATCCACATTAGTACTTACAGTACCTCATCCAAACATATTATTTTATGTATGTACATACATACTGTAGGTAGGAACCTGAACATATTAAATTATTATCATACTTGTTAGATCAATATAAGTAAATTTGGCTGGCCTGTCAGCTCAGTTGGTAGTAGCTCTGCCTTTTGCGCTGTAGGTTGAGGTTCGATTACCTCCCAGGATAAGCATTTGTGTGATGAACTTGGGTGTTTGTTCTGTGTCTGGGTGTTATAAGGTAAATAAAGTATCCTATGTATGTATTTAAAAATATATTATTATACTTCAGTCATCTGGTCACCATAATACAAGCTATGCTTAGTTTGGGGCTTAGATGGTGTTGTGTGTATTTTCCACCAATATTTATTTATTTTTAATTTAATTATTATTGATGAGGAAGTTTTGAAATATAACTATTTAGATAAAGCATAGCATCCTAAAACTCACTTTGTTATTTGCTAGCATTTCAAACATGTCTTGCAGTTGCAGATTTCTAAGTGAATGCATTTTATGATTGTATGATAAACACACCCTGCACACAGGTAGTGCTGACATTTTAGTTCTCTTTTCTCCTGCGCAAGCTGTAGGGGACTTCAGCACAGACTACAAGGATGCTGATTTCTAACGCATGATTTTTTATTTTAGTTTCCACACTACAAACTCTCCAGTCCAGATAGCAGAACATAAACATGCACAAAATGTAGGTAAAAATTTTTTTTTTTCGCCACCCACTTATATTTTTATGGCGTTTGTGACTTTATTTGTCACATTTCTGCCAGTGTCCATGTCATTGTCATACAAATTTCGTAAGCAAATCATGTAGATTGATTCTTCGTCGGTCATTTCATGGAGCAACATGGCTCTGCAAATTTAATATTTTTTACCCGTTTTATTGCATGTTTTATTCAGTAATCTTGGCGGAATCTTAATGGATAAATTGTGGCTGCGGGGCGGGTATGGATAATTGGATTGCATGTGTATTGTGGTGCAGTGTGATTTGAACGACGAGGAGTCCCAAGAAAATTCTAGACGCCATTCCGCGTGTCGTCTAGAATTGACAACTGACCATCGACTAAGACTTATATCAAACAAACTGACTATAAACTATAAACACTTGACATTGGCAGAATTGACATTAGTATGTCACAGGCCATTAACGAAGAAAAGAAGAAGAAGAAGATCCTTCGTTCGTCATTTTAGGAAGTAGGTAACATAGCACTTCTAAATCAATTATTTTTTTCTCGTGTTAGTTATATCATGCATGTTTTATTCAGTAATCTTAGCGGAATTTTGATGAATAAATTGTACCTCTTCAGCCTTAAATTTATCTATACAGGTAGGTATCATTCAAATCTGCCATTACATTGTTATTAAGACAAGTTAAACATCTAAACAAATACATTTACCTATAATATAAGTAGGAAGAATATGGTGATAACATTGTTTGAACTACATTCGAATAAAATTTTGAATTCGATAAGTTAGGTACGTACAAAGGACCATGGTTCGATCCCATGGCCATGCGTTCAATCGTGGTATGGTTCACAAATTTGCGAGTTTTACAAATATTTTATAAAATACGTAATTTTGTAACTATTATTTGACTAGAGATATCCTGTTCACTCCTTGGACTGAACTAAACAGGATCACTTTTGTAAAATATTGCGTCTAAACATTGCCGAAAATAACGTATGGAAGTACAGGTATAAAATAGTTGTTTATACCGGAAATTATCACACACTTTCAAACTTTTTCGGTTTATCGCAAGTTTATTTATCGAAACTGGCGTTTTGTAAGGGCGTTATTTTTTTATAAAACATATTTAATTATTAAAAGTATGCACTATTGTTATCTATGCACTATTGCCATCTCATAGGTAGTTGATTGATCCCTTTACTAAAAAAACCACATGGCGAGAATCAATAAACTCTCTGAAGGCGGTTTGGACTGCCACATCGGATTTTTTTTTTTCTTGTAGGATGTTATTCAAATTACGGAAAAAATGGTAATCTGTTGGAGCAACGTCCGGGGAGTACGGTGGATGTCGCAGACATTCCAATTGCTGCTTATCTAGTTTAGCAGCCGTCTGTTGTGCAGTGTGTGGTCTAGCGTTGTCCTGAAGCAGCAGTGGCCTAAAGCAATTGATCAGCCTCGGTTGTTTAGCGGCTAGTTCTTCCATCATGGTTTGCAGTTGCTGACAATAGATATCTGCCGATTTTAGAAAGCTGTAGTGAACGACACCGGCACTAGTCCACCAAACACACACAAATAACTTTTTCTGAGTTAGTTTTCGCTTGGCGCACGATTTGGCTGGTTCTCCAGGGTTCAGCTATTGCGACGAACACTTCCGATTATCGTACAGGATCCACTTTTCACATCACAGGTAATGACCCGATTTAAAATCCTTTCACTATCGTGCCGGTCGAGCAATGTAACGCAGCAGTCGACGCGTGTTAGCTGGTTTGCTTCACTCAATTCATGAGGTACCCACGTTTTTCATGAGGTACCCATGTTTATCACTTACAGCGAAGCCTGCAGCTAACTATGAAGTGGTTTGCGATGGATCCGCTTCCAATAGCCTTTAATTCTTCTTTATCCACTTAGATCTCCGGCCGTCCACGGGGCTTGTTCTGAAGGTAGATATTTCCAGAACGAAATCGCCGGAACCAAAAACGTACCATGTTTTCTTTTGCGACACCAGCGCCATACACATCGGAAATCCTTTAAATACACAACTTTCTTTGTTCAATAAAATCACAAGGCCTACTTTGAATCGTCTTCATACATGCTAGTGAATCTAGGTGCCGGTTCCTCTTCACCCCAGTTCAAGAAGAATCCGGCAAGAAACTCTTAACACTTTTTTGTATGATCCATGCCAATTTTGTTACGGATGCTGAGTCGAGTTGGAGCAGATTCTTCCCAAGCTTTTTTGTCATCTAAATAATTAGATATTTTATATAACAAACACTAATTATACATCCCTAGGATTTGTCTTGAAAAAGTAAATAAGTCATTAATGGGGAACACGGTGCGCTTCTATAATAAGCTTCCTGAAAATGCTACTAAACTACCTATTAAGAAATTTTAAGTATACATAAAAGGTAGTACCTACTTTGAAGAAAGTTAATTATAATATAAATGACTATATAATGCATGGCCTCATGTCGCTCTGCCCTCGGACAGTTAACCGGCACACTTGAAATGTATAAACTTTCTTGTATTAGTATTTCGTAGTTATTGTAGTTAACTACGAAATACTAACACAAGAGAGTAGATGGATCATGTAAAAAAGCGCTAGGTAGGACAAAGACGAGTTTCTTGCCAGTTCGAGCGTGGGCTTGGATGATTTGGCACCTATATTCACCTAGTATTAACGTACCTGATAAACTTATCTTTTGAAGAGGGTTCCTTTCCCATGCTTTTGAAAAAATCTATTGTTAGACCCCTATACAAGAAAGGTGATAAGTCAAAATTAGACAATTATAGACCCATAACATTAATACCTGTAATATCTAAGGTCTTCGAGGTAGCCATGCAAAGACGCATACGCATTAATTAATTAATCCGTGGACCTGCCCTTAGTTGGTTAAAAATGTACTTGGACAATCGACTACAATGTGTCGAAATAACCAATCTGAATAACGATAATGAATTAGAATCTGTTCGCTCTACCTACAAACCCAACAAAGTTGGAGTGCCTCAGGGAAGTGTCTTGGGACCTCTTCTTTTTCTTCTATATATTAACGATTTTCCTGACATCACTTCTAAGCCCTGTATATTATTTGCTGATGACATTTCTTTAATATTTACATCTAATCGCAACACTGACATAAATAATTACATAATTGACATAAATAATACTAATGAATGCATAATTAAATGGCTTGACATTAATAACTTGAATGTAAACTTGACAAAGACAAATTATATACAGTTTGGAACCTATGCACGTATAAACCAGCCTCTGAAAAACATTTCATATGGAAATATCAACATTTCAGAAGTCGATAGGACAACGTTTCTAGGAATAGTCTTAGATAAACATTTAAATTTTAAAATGCAGGTCGACAAAGTATGCTCCAAAGTAAACAGATTTGTTTATGCTCTGCGGAGATTGAGAAATACGTCGTCCTTAGCCACAGTACTTCAAGCATATCATCGTTATGTAGCATCGGTACTCACATACGGTTTAATTCTTTGGGGAAACTCAACAGACTTAAAAAGAGCATTTATCGCACAAAAAAAATGTGTAAGGGCCATTGGCGGGATACCGCCCTGGGAATCATGCAAACCACTCATTAAACAATTAAATATTCTCACACTACCTTGTATGTATATCCTGGAGTCTGCTTTGTTTGTTAGAAAGCACAATCAACTGTTTGTTAAAGCTAGTGAGGTATATCATAGAAGCACAAGAAAAGCACATTGTAAAAAAATAGTATGTAAGACTTTTCAAAGTGATACTAGTATTGAAAAGTATCTTGGTTGTCTTCGTTTGTCATTTCATGAAGTAGCATGGCTCTGCTAATTTAATATTGTTTTATTCGTTTTATTGCATGTTTTATGCAGTAATAATGGCGGAATTTTAATGAATAAATTGTGACTACAGGACGGGTATGGAGAATTGAATTAAATGTGTGTTGTGATGCAATGTGATATGAACGACGAGGAATCCCAAGAAAATTTTAGACGCCATTTCGCGTGACGTCTAAAATTGACAATTGACCATCGACTAAGACTTTATTAAACAAATTGACCATAAACAAACATAAACACTTGACACTGGCAAAATTGGCATTATTATGTCACATGCCATAAACAAAGAAGAAGAAGAAGAAAAGTCTCTTTTGACTTGACTTGACTTCTACCTGTTTATTTACGTTTTTAAATTTGCCAATCGACAAATCTAGCAAGTCGCTTGGGACCTTGTTATAGAAGCGTACACATTCCCCTAAAAAAAAAAAAAATTCCGTCGAATTGAGACCTCCTCCTCCTTTTTGATAAAGTCGGTTAATAAAATAATCATTGACTTTAGCGAGCCTAACAGTGGGAACAGCGAGTTTATTTATATTTCTAGTGTTAACTAAGAGTAACAAGATTACCGCAATTTTTGAAGTGAAAACTTGTTTAGCGCGGTACGCATATTTTTAGATGTGGTAAAACGTCTGGATTCGCGACACCGTTACCGTCTGGGGCGAGACGCAGCCGGCTGCCGCACTCGCCTCATTGATTATAAACCTTAAATCACATGTTTACAGTCTACTTTTGTATGGAGAAGTTTACTGAGTTAGGTTTTTTGATAGGTATATTATCTACATGCTGAACATTAATATTGCATCATCTGTTTTCGTTCAGTATTTGATTGGCAGTCGCCATAATTACTGATTTTGAAGTGATTTATTACTAAACTCTAACGCGCCAAAATAAGTTTTCACTTTTGTCGGCACTCCCAGAGTGCAACCCTTTTTTTTTTAAATAAATTAATATTAATGTGCACATACATTAAATTTTCGTATATATACTGACAAGGCACTGTCAAGATATTAATTTCTTAAAATTTATTTTTAATTGATTCTCTGGGGCCCATGTTATAAGTTGCACGAACAGCCCTCTTCTGCAACACAAATATGATGCTAATATCAGCAGCACTCCCCCACAATAGAATGCCATAAGACATAACATAATGCTATGAAAGTAACTGAAGTAAACGATGTGCGGGTCCCATTGCAGCTTATTATCTAAAGTAATGCTTTAGAATACTGTGGTGTCGACGAGATCTATCTTTTCTAATTTTTAGATTGGAAATTTTAAATTTTATATTTATAAAATTTATATTTTCACCTAAAGGCATAGAAATATCAAGAAATAATATTAAAAAACTAGAAATATTACAAAACCACTATCCTTGCCAAGCTAGGAAACTCAAAACTCAAAATATGTAAGAAAACATTTAAAAAAGTTCTGGCAACCGCAAGAAAATTTAATAATGAAACAAGAATTCAGAAATCTACAAATAAAATAAAAATGACATGGAAAATTATAAATGAACAGCAGAATAAAACATTTGAACCCCATAACATTAATATATATAAAATTCACGATAAAAATGGACATTATATAAACAGACTGTAAACATATAACTAATATACATTTTGATAAACACGGGCTTTACTCACGTATTAATATGTCGATGGAGGCACCGACATTGTTTCGATTCATCTAGAGAATCTTCATCAGAGTGAGTTTGATCCTCGGTCCGCTCGTTGCCGCTGCCGTTCACGGTTCGCACTGTCGGTGCCTCCATCGACAAAATAATACGTGAGTAAAGCCTGTGTTTATCAAAATGTATAGTACAACTCACGAAAGTTTTGAAAGTGAAATATAAATAATAGATTTAATTATTTCTTTTTTTTTTTAATTGCAAGTAAACTAACAAACAATTTTAATATCCGAGTAGAGGACTGTGATAGATATTTAGGAAAATCGACAATAAGTAAAGTTTGGTTCTCTAAAATGAAAAATTCAGAATTCAGAACAATAATATGAAATACTAAAAGTAAACCATCAAAATACATTTATGACATGAATACAAAAACCATTAAGGAATTAATTTTATGTAATAATAATCTGTTTGACATTACTCTAAAAATGTTCAATATTTGTATTTCTCAGGGTATTTTCCCTGATAGTTTAAAAATAGGAAAAATTGTACCATTACACAAAAAGGGAGATATAGCTGATATTGGGAATTATAGACCGGTATGCATATTACCTGTTTTATCTAAATTCTTGGAAAGTGTCATTAAAACAAGAATACATATTTCGAATCGAATAATTTATTTACATGATGTCAATTTGGTTTCCGAAAAAAGAGATCAACAGAAATAGCTATCTGAAAGACAATTTATTTTATACTTGAGTGTATGGATGAGTCGCAGAAGGTCTCTGGTATTTTCTGCGACTTGTCAAAAGCATTCGACTGTTTGCATCACGACATTTTAATCCATAAGCTTAGTTTTTAGGGTTTTGAAGGTACCGAACTCAGTATTTTAAAATCATATCTTAGTGACAGAATTCATGTGGTTAACGTTAATAATATCAGGTCAGATGCGGAACATAGTAACATAGGCGTGCCGCATGGTTCCATACTGGGGCCATTACTATTTTTGATCTATGTCAATGATTTTGAAAACTGCTTACCAGACTGGACATTGATCACTTTATTCGCAGATGATACTCTCGTAGGAATAAAAAACAGATATATAAAAGTAATGGAAGAACAGAAAAATATAGTTTTAAAAAAGTTAACAGATTGGTTTGAAATAAATGGGATCATATTAAATGCTGACAAAAGCTCTGTTTTAAGCTACACATATAAAAGGAAAACAATAAACGATATAGGTAGTGCAAACTATGTCTTTTTTAAGTTGAAACCCATAATAAATAGGAAAACTCTTATTTCGGTCTATTATGCTCATTGCCATTCTATTATCAACTACGCTATAACAGTATGGAGAAATGCTGGCCAAATTGAAAAGGTACTTATTTGCTAGAAGAGATCAATTCGAATTACATACGGATTACGTAGGTTAACTTCAGTGAGAGCATATTTTAAAAGAAATCAAAAATATTGACGGTTATATCTCAGTTCATAGATAGTTATCTTAGAAGTACATTTATAAAAGGATGATTTACAAATGAAAATGCATGTTCACATTCACAATTACAACACTCGTAATAAAGAAAAGTTACATGTACCAAGAACCAGACTTGTCAAGACTTATAAACAAGGTTTCTGCATGAAGCTCGACATGTACAATAAGCTACCCTTAGAAATCTCAAGGCTCCCGCTAAATGAGTTCAATCAAAAATTAAAGTCATTCTTTGAATGCCACCCATTCTACCATACAAATGGGTACATGAGTTGTTCGTTCTCCGATTTGCAAACGTGAGTAGCAATAAAACTAGTTAAGAATAAAAGTGAAATAATAATAATTCAATTGTACAATTTGACATGCCAATGTTATGTTAATTTAACGAAATGGTTAAATAAATAAACTAAACTATGTTTAACGCTACTCTGTAAACTAAAAACTTACAGGTTTTTTTAGAGAGTAGCTTTATTTGATGTGAGTTGATTTGTTGAGGGAATTATTGAATACCTATCAAACATAATTATAAGCCCAATACTCTGTACGGGATTCAGTCGTCCCTCTTTTTTTACGAAATACCTGGTTTTCGGGGGAATATTCACTTAGCTATCTGGCAGCACTGTTATCTGATATTTATTATAAATATTAGTACCACAATAATACTTACTACTTACTATACATATCGATCGCTTAGTTTTAAATATTTAGTCGATGGCGTGGGTGTGTGTTCTGTGTTGTGCTGTGCTGTTCGTGTACCGTTTGTTTGTTGTTGGATTTTCTATTGTCCACAATTTTATCTTTCTCTTGTGTGGGGTTTGTGTGGGTTTTTCAAAGTATGTAAAACTCCCAAGACATTGTAAAAATAATGCTACAGTACAGTCATATATCAAGAATACTTCAAGTTTTTGCATCGCATGAAGAAGCAACTGTCTGAGAGTGCTGATTTGCATGTAAGTAAATTTATTTTGTTGTTTACAAAGTAAGTCATTCTTGCTTAATTTTGGTAATTGCTGATACCGCCTGTTACGGCATCAAGAAATTGTAATAATAAATAAGCAAGCTATCGAAGTTTGTGAGGTCATCTACAGCTAGGCAATTCAGGTCAAAGTGGCCTAGCTTATGCTAACGAATCAAGGTAAGTAGCTACTTAGTTTTTGCCCATGAGTTATTGTCTTTGTTGCATTTATTTCATGCAGTTTAATGTATTGTATGTTTTTTAAAATAAACATACTATTAGAGATATGTTTGTAACCCTAAACAGAAAAACAGCATCGCTTAAGCCCTAGTTCATAGTTTATTATTTTGATCTTCTAGCAATTAATCACATTGTAGACGGGCCTGTCTGTTCAGTTGGTAATACTCTGTAGGTTGGGGGTTCAATGAGGAATATCCCAGAACAAACCTAAATGTGTTGAACATTGGTTTTAGTTCTGTGTGCAGTGTTCAATAGTATCAACATAAGTATTCCATCAGTTATCTGGTCACCATAATACAAGCTATGCTTAGTTTGAGACCAGATTGTGTTGTGAGCATTGTTCACTAATATTTATTCCCCAAACACTTACATCAAAGTACAGCTCCATAAGCGTATAAGCCCTATATGTTTCATACTTTGGTTGTTCAGAAAAAATACTCCACTTTTAACATGAATTGAGCTAATGTAATTTTATGTAATTTTTATGTAATTTTTAGTTCATTTTCAAATTACTCATTTGATATATGAATGTTATATTAGTTAATCTTGTGGTATCTCTAGTTTTGAATCTGTGTGACCTCTGGCAAAGGCATCCTCTAACTATTCCATATATCTCTGTACCCTTTTCATCCATATTTTATTTATTTATTGATGATAGATAAGCAGCTACAGCTGATATGTCTATATCACACAGTGTTGATATGGTCTTTTATTATTGGTTCATCTTTTTGTGCACTGATTTCTTAGTTTGTAGCCAGTTGTCGTGCTTGTTTTTAAACGCATTGACAGAGGTAGCAGTCACAACGTCATCTGGTAGTGCATTTCAAATTGTGGACCACTCTGTTTTTAAAGAAGTGATAATAGGCAAGTTAGTGAGCAGGGTCACCAATGAGTAACTGGTGCCCACATGACAGTCTCTGATCATCTTTTCTTCTGAAGATGTCATGATTATTTGGCAGGTTGTAACGATAGTTCTTAATTTGACTGGCCTGTCAGCTCAGTTGGTAGTAGCTCTGCCTTCTGCGTTGTAGGTTGAGGGTTAGATTCCCTTCCAGGATAAACATTTGTGTGAAGAAAATAGGTGTTTGTTTTGGGTGTTATAAAGTATCATAAGTATGTATTTAAAAATATATACTTAAGTATTCTATCAGTCATCTAGTCACCATAATACAAGCTATGCTTAGTTTGGGACTAGATGGTAATGTGTGCATTGTCCAGCAATATTTATTATTATTATTATTATTATTATTATAATCTTATAAGTCTCAATAACGAATGCGTCTATCCTCAAGAGTAGTAAGTAGTTTTCTCAGCTATTTGAACTTCCTCATTGATGTTGAACCAGTGGTAAATGGATTAATGTGCATCCGAGGCCCTTTTACATGCCTACGAACTATTATTTAATGTTCTACAACTTGCTAGTTGGTATAGTGCACATTAATATTTCTTTTAGAAAATACCATTGGTGCAGAACTTGATTAGAACCTACACCTTAGGATCGGAGGGTGGGTCATTACTAGACCTCCAGTGGTCTCTAAAATAATTACATAAGAAGATCAAAATATGAAGGAAAAGTTAGACAAAATATGTGTGTATAAAGTAATTCTTATACCTAGTGAGCTGTGGTATTTTAATTGCTTCAAAAATACATACATTATTTTAACCGAACAGGATGAGAACCGCAACAAGCTTCTATTGTATTTAATGTTATACATAACTCAATAGTGATAGGAAATGAATCATGCATTTGTAAGGAAGTTATTTTGTTATTTTGCATAATACATAACAACCTCTGTGGTGCAGTTGTCCAAGGTTCGGCTGAGGCGCAGAAGATTGCGGGTCGATTCCCAAACACAAATGTTTGTATAATCTGTATGTATTTGTCTCAGATGTTTCTATGTGTAATTACAAAAATAATCTTAATGAATCTTAGTAATGGTACAGTCATTAGGTACACATAACACAAGCTTTCTTAGGGGCTAGATGATGCTGTGTGAAATTTCTGGCATTGTTTATTTATAATAATAAATAGCTGGCTAGTGTCAACAATGTGTGAGTGCCTCTGAACTCAGTTGGTAGTAGCTCTGCCTTCTGCGCTGTGAGTTTTTGAGTCCTACCCAGGACAAACATTTGCGTGATGAATGTTAATGTTGGTTCTGTGTCTGGGTGGAAGTATCATATGTATTTAAAAATATATAAGTATTCTATCAGTAAAAATAAAAATATATAAGTTCTGGGCACCATAGTACAAGCTATGCTTAGTATGGGGCTAGATAGTGTTCGGCGAATTATCCAAAAATATTTATTCATTACTAGCTGTTTCCCGCGATTTGCCCGCGTGGTAGATAAAACGTAGCATCTTGCTACGTTTTATCATTTGTTCAAATAATTGAACAAATGAATGATTCGGACAATTTACAAAGCATAATCGTGGTTATCGCGGTTTACCATGATTCCGAGAGAATTTTTTGAAAACCTTTCTTAGCGAGCACCTACGGCTCTAGAGGAAGCTGCATACCAAACTTCATTCCAATCCGTTCAGTGGTTTCTGAGATTTCGTGATGAATGAGTGAGTGGTATTAGACAAATATATAGTTTACTTGCTGTTTGCTCGCGACTTCGTTCGCATTTATTTTGGAAGGAATTGTAGCTTAAATCCTTCCCCAGGATGCTTTTTATCTCCTTCTCAAATTTTATTAATAAATTTCAAACCAATCACACCTACCACCCATTAAAAAGTTTCCATACAAACATTCACACCACATATTACTCCTTTATGAGGGTTATTTAGAAAAATCCTGAAACACGTGTCCATTTATTTTGCATTTTAAGTACCCAAACCAAGTCTCTAAGAAATCACACCACCTGTTAAAAAGTTCCCATACAAACTTTGACACCCCATTTTACTCCTTTGTTAGGCTTATTTTGAAAGTTCCTGAAACACGTTTCCATTTATTTGGCATTTTATTTATTCATATCAAGTTTCAAGCAAATCGCACTATCGTTTTCACCCCTTTTCACCCTTTTAGGGGTTGAATTTCAAAAAAACCCACCCACTAGGGTTTGCTGTAAAAGGAAGCTACCTTCTAAATTTCAGCATTCTAGCTTCAGCGGTTTAGGCTCGGCGATGATGAATCAGTCAGTCAGTCAGGTTAAGCTCTTTTATAGGTATAGATTTGAACCTCTGGTATTGCAAATGTCTGGTACTAAATGAATACCATAGTTATGATGGAAGAAAACATTGTACCTATAACTGGTTCTTTTCCTCAATTCGCATTCGTCATCTCCTTGATAAGTGAATATTAATGTGCTTAGAAATAGTAAAGGTAAATTGAACAATTGACCTCTTGCTGCTCATATCATTAAAAATCATGAAAAAATCTTCGTATGCATCTTGTTTATAATTCGATCCGCGCAGCCGTTACACGCGTGCTAAAAGCGGGTTCTAAATTTCTTATATCTATTTTTAATTAACTATAATAATAATAATAATAAATAATCTCGGGACATTTCACACAGCATCATCTGGCCCCAAAGTAAGTTTGTAAATGTTTTTTTTGTAAATACACACATATTATACATAGAAAGACCCAGACCCAAAACAAATACTTGCAGATCATACAAACATTTGTGCCACAAAGGTAACTCTGTCTCTCTGTCTGTTTGTTACGTTTTCACGCCTAAACCGCTGAACCGATTTCGATGAAATTTGGTATAGAGATAGATGGGACCTTAGAGAAGGACATAGGGTACTATTTATGTTTGTAGGTACGTGCGAAGCCGCGGGCAGCAGCTAGTAATTAATAAATATTGGTGAAAAGTGCATACAACACACATCATCTAGTTTCAAATTAATCATAGCTTGAACTATGGATTCCAAATTACTGATAGAATACTTATATATTTTTAAATACATACTTTATAACACCCAGACTCAGAACAAACATAATGTTCATCACATAAATGTTTGTCCTGAGATCAACTATCAACTGAGTTGACAGACCAGTTAGATATTTGTAAAGGCGAGTCGGTGTGTTAACCTGCCGTATACCAGGCTCTTAGCTAGAGATTCAGAGAGAATCTAAGCTTGAAATAGCGCTTAAGACGAAAGGGTACCGGCTCTTTCTCCATACAAACGTAGTCGACTGTTTCCTCCCTGGATAATGACACTAGAGCAAATGTACCATAAAACCTTTAACTACCATGACCATGCCCCTATGTCTTGATTTTTTATATTCTAATTATCATAGGAAGTAGGAGTGTTCAAAAACTAGAAATATTGCGTAATTTTTTAAACATTTTTAGACACTCATCCAAAAAAAAAAGCATATTTACAAAAAAATAGAACATAGGGGCATAGCTGAAGGTGTTGTTTAATTATATATAAAAAAAAACAATTGGGTATGGTTTGGGGGAGAAAATAGTCGACTACGAAATGCTGTTTTGGTCAATAATTATTTAACGGTCTGAGCTGCAGTTGTCCCTTTCTTGAGCGGGGCGCGGCGGCGGCATGCAGCGAGACAGAAACATTTTATTCAAATATCTATTTTTCTAAAGTCTCTCAGGTACCCTTTCCTCTTAAGCTTCTCAAAATTGACCCCACTATACAGGCTTTTTAGTCCTAGTGGGAACGGAGTCACTTAGCGGTATTAGCTTTATATTTATAAGAAAATTATAATGTAGTAACACAAGATCTTTAGTGTACTTACCATCTCTCAATCAAAAAAAAATATTATAATATTCTTTTTATCGTGTTACTGTTGAACTAGTGTGGTGAAAAGTTTAAAGTGCACCTCAACGGCTCCTTACGTGCACTTGGAACGTGACTGCGAACGTATAATAATATTGAAAAGATATATGATATTTTATATATAAAATTAACGAGCAATAGGAGCATTTGGTGAGAGTATCCTCTTTATATTTTTTTTTTTACAGCGACAAAGTCAGCGGCCATGTCTGAAACATTGGACCCTCTCTCGCCGAGTGTGAACTCGCCACAGTTACCTGGACTCATGCATAAATTAGGGCTTCGGTTCGGGCGGAGCACCCCTGTCAACCGACCGACAAGTGACGGTAGGTAATCTCTACTAATATTATAAATACCCATATAACTCTGTCTGTCTGTCTTTCTGTATGTTTGTTACGTTTTCACGCCTAAATCGCTGAACCGATTTTGATGAATTTTGGTATAGATATACATGGGACATAGGAGACGGAGACGGGCATAGGCTACTTTTTATGTAGGTACCACGCGTGCGAAGCCGCGGGCAGCAGCTAGTAGGAGTGCTAGTATAAATCCGTAGTTATATCACGCCTACAATGTTTATTGTTTTTATGAATGTATCAATGTTATAAAAAAGATAGCGTTTTGGGTTCCGTAACAACATGCTGAAATCGTCCGAGATTCGTGAGCCGAACACATTGAGTTTTAGATTTTTTTGTTTATGTCCATATTATGCTTTGTTTGTTGTTTTAATTTATTTTAATTATTTATTTAATTATTGTTATTAATTATACTTAGTAAGACATATTTTTTTTATTTTGAATAAAATTACCGAATTACTAAGCAAACAATAAAAAAAATATCTCTTAAATAGGGGTTGAGTTTAAGCTATCTCGGAATTTAGAAATATAAATAAATAATGGTGGACAAATTGGGGGTGGACAATTTGGGGCTAGATGGTGGTGGCACACAACACCATCTAGCCCCAAATGCATAGCTTGTACTATGGGAAACAGATGACTGATATAATACTTATATATTTTTAAATACATACATAAAATACTATAACAACCAGACACAGAACAAACACCTATGTTCATCACATAAATGTGTATCCTGGGAGAGAATCGAACCTCAACCTACAGCGCAGAAGGCAGAGCTACTAATCCTTATATTTTCATAAGTGGCAAATAGGTACCTAATACTAGTCGGTCACCTACCAAGTTTTGTGGCGTACGTACCTACTAGTTTTTTTTTTAGTTTTAATAATGTATGTATCATTTACCACCTTAACCTTTAAATCTTTTTTGTGTGTCGTGTCAAATAAATATTTTTCATTTCATTTCATTTACTACTAACTGTATACTTAAATATCTAAATAAAAATCCTATTCAAAACCATAAAACTACTAAAAACGTTCATTAGCTGTAAATTTCTTCGTCTTACATTGATATTATTAAATCAATTTTATACCAGAATAAACAAAATAAATTAAATTTTTTTTTTTAGGTAATTGATTCAAGCGTGACGTGACCTTGTGGAAATCTATTACAAAACATTAAACGGATGGACAAATATATACCTATCTATACCTACTAACACTTTGCATGGCTTTTCAATTGCGGGTGGAAGAGAGGTGTATGCGTCTGCATCGTGTCTAACTCATTGGGAATAGATTGAGGATTAAATAGTTCTAAATATTTGTCCATATATTTAATGTTTTCTAATACCTTTTTCACTACATAGTATAAAACAAAGTCGCTTCCCGCTGTCTGTCTGTCCCTATGTATGCTTAGATCTTTAAAACTACGCAACGGATTTTGATGCTGTTTTTTTAATAGATAGAGTGATTCAAGAGGAAGGTTTATATGTCGAATACATGCATAGTATAGAGAGAAACACTGATAATTTAGAGGTTTCTAATGTGATGTAAATAAACAATTTTTATTGCGCTTATATTGCAAACGCTGAACCATGCTGTAGTATATTTAGGGTGCAATGCTGATACATTGCCGCATATATCCCGTGCGAAGTCGCTAGTTAAATTATAAATTATAAAACTTTAAATATACGTATGTAATCATAATTGCACAAAATGTGTCATAAATTACATAATGCGATATGTCGGCCGCAAGGCATTTTGTCATATACGGAATCCCCAGGCTCGAGTCACGTTCGCTCTTATTAATATTTTGTTAAGTAAGGTCAGATGTATCTCGCACTTTCAGTGCATATTTACTTGTGTAAGTGCTTACACATGTTACAAAATGGATATGTTTTTAAGTAGCAGCAACGACTTTTTAAAACGTAAGTCAATATTTTTGTAGTATATAACTTGCTATGTTTTATTAGTAACCCACACTCCCCTTAAAGTCTTAAACTCGTATATGTGCAGGTCGAGACTGGTAACGTATAATTTTGTCTCGGGCCTGTATCAAAATATCAGAATCGTATCGTATCATATTGTTCTTACGTATATTATATATTAATACGTGAAGCAAAAACTTTGTTCCCCTTTTTACGAAAATTGCACGGATGGAGGAGCATAAAGTTTCGCACACTTATAGTTTACTATCTGTTGCCCGCAACTTAGTCCGCATTTTTTTAAAGGAATAGTAGCTTCAATCTTTTCCCAGGATGCCTTCATCAATCACCCACCACCCATTATTTTTTTTCCATACAAACATTCACACCCGATTTTACTCTTTTATGAGGGTTATTTTGAAAAATCTTGAAACACGTATCCATTTATTTTGCATTTTAAGTATTCAAACCAAGTATCTAAGAAACCACACCACCCGTTGAAAAGTTCCTATACAAACTTTTATACCCTATTTTACCTTACAAAGAAGAGTTATTTTGAAAAATCTTGAAACAGGTGTCATTGTTTTTGAATTTTAATTATTTATATCAAGTTTCAAGCAAATCGCATTACGCGTTAAAAATATTCATACATTCGTTTACACCTCTTTTCACCCTCTTAGTGGTTGAATTTCAACAAATTCCGCCTTAGTGGGTGGGTGGTTTTGCCATAAAAGGAAGCTACCTTCTAAATTTCAGCTTTCTAGTTTTAGCGGTTTCGGCTCAGCGATGATGAATCAGTCAGTCAGGTTAAGCTCTTTTATAGGTAGGTATAGATATAGAGAAGGCGTGCAGAATGCTAATGTTTTTTATTAATTATCCATATAAATAGTATAAGTAGTAACGTTGACAAGCGGTATGTGAATATCTTACGGGAATTATACAAGAATGCCACTCTGCAAGTCCGTATGCATAGTCTTTCAGACTACATACCGATTCAACAAGGCGTGCGGCAAGGAGACACCATCTCACCCAAATTATTTACCAGCGTGCTCGAAGATATTATGAAAACACTCGACTGGGATGAAATGGGCATTAACATCGATGGCCGTAACATATCGCACCTGCGCTTTGCCGATGATTTAGTCCTCCTAACTGAAAACTTCGACAACTTACAAAGAATGCTAGAAGACCTACAGCAAGCCTCACTGAGGGTGGGCCGGGACATGTCCAAAACCAAGGTTATGACCAACCTTCCGGATACTAAACCTAACACAATCGTAGGTAACTGCCAGATAGAGGCAGTGGACGACTACATATACCTTGGACATTGTTTATCTTTCGGCCCACAGTCCCAATTAAAAGAGATCTCAAGACGAATCCACCAAGGATGGGCTGCCTTTAGTAAGTCGGAGGACGTCTTAAAATCGAAAATCCCTCAGAGCCAAGAAAACCAAGATGTTCAACCAATGTGTCCTGCCTATACTAAATTATGGATCCGAGACATGGGCGCTCACAAAGGAATACATGCATAAAATCAGAGTAGCACAACGGGCAATGGAGCGCGCCATGCTCGGAATATCACTTTTGGATCACATACCCAATGTCGAAATCAGACGTCGGACAAAAGTCGTGGACGTAGGTATGCAGATCGCCAGGTTAAAGTGGAAATGAGCAGGACACTTGGCAAGAATGGATAAAGGGAGATGGACAAAGGCGGTAACGCAATGGTGGCCAAGGGATGCTCAATGACCAAGAGGCAGACCACCCGCCCGATGGTCGAACGATATAGTCAGCGTTGTAGGGAACCATTGGATGAAACTTGCTAGGGATCGGAAAGAGTGGCATAATAAAGAGGAGGCCTATACCCAGCAGTGGGTGCAATCGGGCTGAAATGATGATGATGATGATCCATATAAATACATTAATTATTAATTATGGTCGAATTTCGACCAGTGCAACCACTAGTTAAAATAAATATGTAAGTTGAGAGTGCGTCTGTGTTAGTTTATTATTTCTTCACAATAAACGGCGTAACGGATTTGTATGAAACTTGATAATAGAATAGAATAGAAAACATTTATTCAGTCCACCACTCAAAATACGGAAGAAAAAAGTTAGTTGTCTGTAAAGTCGGTTTACGGACGATAGTTTAACGTGACAACAAGCCGAACGCTTAAGCCGATCGTGCCTTTCGCTCGCTCGTGCAGCGCTCTCGCTCGTTACAATGAGCGTAACGGGACAATAAGTATAACGGGACAATTAGATAGATAGATAGATTAACACTTTATTGTACACAAAAAGAACACAGGAGAAATAATAGAAATAAAATTGTACAATGGGCGGCCTTATCGCTAAACGCGATCTCTTCCAGACAACCTTTCATCCTTTTTCGACCTTTCATTTTTTTTCGTTGTCACGTCAAAAATAAAAAATAGGAAGTCAACAATACAACAATTACAAAACTAAAACATTTTCCTAGTATCTAGGTACATGTGGTGGTGAAATGGTACTCAGCTCAGCATGATGCTGCCGCATGTTACCATGTGACAGCGCTGGTCTTCCGCTGAGGCCAGTGTTGATATCACGGATATCTTGACTCGAATCAGGACTTAAAATCAATATTTTATATCAATCTAACCTAAAATATACAACAAACAACACTAGATACATTAACTAAACAAGATACAACATTTTATTCTTAAATTTATTTATTTATTTATTTACAAACCTAAAATTAGAATGAAATATAATATTTTATTGATTTTGATACAAAAAATATATTTATGTGAACTTAGATTAACATATAGACTACTTTTGAAGTAGGTATATAAGTTAGATAATTACTTAATCAAGGCGAAACACGTTTCAAGTTTATTTTGGGTCCTTACTCACAAGAATAGATAAGCGAGATAGTACTAGATATGTCTACCTATTCAATAAATATATAAATACAGTATATCATATTATATCAGTCATGTAGTAGGTACCCATAATACAAACTCAAATACAATACAAATACGGATGCCGAGTCGAGTTGGAGCAAAAGAGTTTGACACAGGGCCAGATAGGTGGAGTTAAGAGTAACAGGGTTGGCTGCAGACCTAAGTCTCATTATTGAATGTAAATATTCTGAATTTTTAATTTACTGTATTCCAGGGTATGTGGAGTTTGGGGAGTTCCAAGCTGATCGGACAGGTGTAAAGAAGGTTGGAACCTTCGCTGGGGTCTTCTGTCCTGTGGTCCTGTCCATGTTCAGCGCTCTTATATTTATACGAATGGGTAAGTTACTTTATGTGAAGATACATTTAATCTTTTCACTAATTATTTATAGCCACTTATAACTAAATGAAAAACCTACCTTAATACAGAAATGTACAGAATAATATACAATAATAGAGAATACTTGTGACGACCTCTGTGGCGCAGTGAGCCAAGGCCCGGCTGAGACGCAGAAGGTTGCGGGTTCGTCTCGGGTCCGGGTGTTTTTATGTATAATATTTATTTACAAAACAAATGTGTATACTTACTTAAGTAATATATCAGTCATGTGGCACCAATAACACAAGCTCTACTTACTTTGGGTCAGATGATGCTGTGTTAAATGTCCGGTATTATTTATTTATGTAAGACTGTTGAGCTGCTGATGGTATTTGGTATAGAGATGAAATGAGAAGTACAAAGCTTTCTGTGTGGTTGTATATAGGTTATATGATTATATAATCTGCTAGTATTTGTTTCGCCATAGAGACGCCACAGTGGTCGTCATAAAAATGCGTATTTGCTGTGTTCGCTATGAACCCGAACACACCAATAATTAATTTATAATGATAGTACAGTTAATAATATTGGTAGATAACAGAGTTCACTATGACTACAGAAGACGTAATAGTAATACTTAGTATGACCTCGTACTGTTATCGTTCACGAATTCCCAATGCCCTAAATACGCCCCCTTTCAACAATGACCAACCATTCCAATTCCAAAACATTTTGAGAATCACGGGCTTTTATGCATGTATTATTTTGTCGATGGAGGCACCGACACTGTTTCAATCCATCTAGAGTATCTTGTGAAGCAAGTAAGGAAAGTGATGTTTGAATTTTTGAAGTTAAACTTCTTTAGGCGCGTTGTGCTCTTTTTGGGTGAACAAAAATCATGGCACTCGCGTCATCGTCACCAAACGCTTTCCATGAGCTACAATTTAAAAATATTAGATTATTATTTTGGAATTATTTTCGGTTTATAAAGAAGTGAAGAACTTTAGAACTCTAACTTTAGAACTTAATCCTTGATCATAAAGATCAAGGATTAAAGTTTAAATTGGTCATTAACACTTCTTTACAAACCAAAAATAATTCTAAAATAATTATTTTAATAGCTCGACGATACAATTCACAAGTTACTTAGTTTTCACTTGTATCGGCAGTTCCCAAAGACTGCAACGCATTTTTTATTTTTTTTATTATACTTTGACACGAATTTACCAATTACATTAATTAATGTCAATATAAGCAATTATCCTTACTAATATCATCAATACGAAAGTAACTCTGTCTGTCACGTTTTCACGCCTAAACCGCTGAACCGATTTTTATGAATTTTGGCATAGAGATGGGACCTTGGAGAAGACATCATAGGCTACTTTTTATGTAGGTCCACGCGTGCGAAGCCGCGTTATAATCTATTTTGAAATATATTATAAATATTTATTCACTATGTCAAACAAATAATCAAAATAATGCGGTCAATAATAAAAATAATAAACCTAGCAATCAATGTCGATCCAAACCTCAAATAAAAAATGTATGAAACGAAACACATCATGCTCACAAAAACTCAAACAATCCGATAAAAATGTCACCCATCCATCCGCAAATAAATCGCATTCAGGACTACGATTCAGGAGCGCGTTTAACGCGGCGAGGATTCGCGGAATAGGTGACTAAGATCTAGATCTTCGTCACCTATTACCCACAGCACACGCCGGCTTATTCCCAGAGGTCCAAGATTAATAGTATAGTTGGTAGAATGGTGACGAACAACTGTGAAATGAGCCGTCCAAGAGGAAGACCTCTCTCTTGAATTAATTTTCTACCGGCTTTTAATGAGAAAATTATTATACGTTCGTCCTCATTAGGGTCCAAACAACACTAAGTATCTGAATTCTGCAGGAGTTTCCACGCCTGCTTGATGCCTTGAAACATGTTTTCGTAAAGTTGAGACTCATTTTTTCTACATACCTAGTTTCGCGTGAGTTCAAATTGTCTGCTAAGCTAGGCTAGATACCTAGGTTGGTGTATGTAAGTATCTTTTGACGTAGGTTACATTACATACTGACTGCGGTATTCACACAAGCCATGGTGTTTCGTTTGTAGCACAAAACTAAGTAGATATTTATTTAGTAACTACCCACTAATCCAGCGGCTAATCTAATTATTCGTCTTTTGAAAAACAATGTTTTTAATTTTATGGTAAAAGAAGCAACTACTTATGTAGATTACATACCGTTTAATGTCTTGCTCTAGGCGGATCCATAAAATTTTGAAAATTGACAATAACAAACACCACATTACACGATTAGTAGGTACCTATTCTAGGTACTACCTCCTAGGTATCCAACACAAAGCACTTATGATTGAGTTAAAAAAACACACGGTCACTCACAATGGTCACAAGAATAGTTCAATGTGCCAATCTATGGTTCATGGTTTGGCGCGGTACCAACACTCAAAATCATATCGTGTCGCGTCGATCGTATTCCTCATTACTGTAGGGTAGGACAGAACGTCATGATGATCACTCGAAACGGAATGACGAAACTCTTTACAGGAACTAGGAAGTTGACCGCACGACGTACAACAAATCACTGAGCAAAAATCAATTCAAAGCAAAATAAAATCATTTTTTTAAAAAAAAAAAAAATTGTGGTAATTTTTTATGTGAAAATTCAAAGCTATCACAATGACGACAATCAATGGTAAATACTACTTTGGTTCTTGGTGAAGTTAGTTGGTGTTTCTGGTTTTGTCACCATCAATCACTAGACTCTTTTTAAGGCTACTTACAGAAAAAAACCAGTGACAAAAGAAATTAATGCAGCACAGAGTGACCAAGATAAAACCAATGATAGGATTAATAAATAAATTAATGAATAAAATAAATAAATTCTAAACCGGAACAACGACATAAAATACCTATTATAAAAATACCTACGGAACCTATTTCTGAAAAAATAATAAATGTCGGCTTATTACAAAGGTAGACTATTTTTGGAATTAGCCGAGATTTATTATTTATTATGTGGATTGAACTCTTCTGATTGGTTGTCGGTTTTGTTTGACACCTTCTTTGAGACGGATAAAAAGCCGCGAAGTCACAGAATGAGAATGAGTCGCACAATGAGATGGACAGATGGATTCTTCGTCTGTCATTTCATGGAGCAACATGACTCTGCTAATTTAATATTTTTTACCCGTTTTATTGCATGTTTTATTCAGTAATCTTGGCGGAATTTTAATGAATAAATTGTGGCTTCGGGGCGGGTATGTATAATTGGATTGCATGTGTATTGTGGTACAGTGTGTTTTGAACGACGAGGAGTCCCAAGAAAATTCTAGACGCCATTCCGCGTGTCGTCTAGAATTGACAACTGACCATCGTCTTAGACTTATAATAAAGAAACTGAATATAAACTATAAACACTTGACATTGGCAGAATTGACATTAGTATGTCACAGGCCATTAACGAAGAAAATTAGAAGAGATGGACAGATAAAACTATGAATTGAATTTCTATGAAGATCTACCTACCTATGTAAGCTACCTACTTACGGAAAATTTGGTTGCCAATGCTTTAATTTTTTTATGAAGATCCGAATCAAGTTGTTTTAATGACGAGTTGCGAACATGTGATCATCATCATCATCATCATAAACAATTCCTGTTTATTTCAATTTTTTTTTTAGATTTTTTGTTGTTCAAAATCAAAATCAAAATTCTTTTGAAAATACCAGCCGAACTCTAAAAAACAAAAATTGTCTGGCATCACAATGTAGACAACTTTAATGTTTGTGTTGTTGTGTGAAACCATACTTCATTTTGAGGTCACGCTCAGAGTTCAATAAACAGCTGATTTTAAGGATGTTACCATTTGTAGTAAGTGCAGTTTTGAAGCAAACTTTGCTGCTCATTTCTTCAATGAAAAACATTGAACTTATAAAAGTGGTAAAACATTTATGTTGTCTCGAAAGTATCGAGAATCGGCCCACCTCGGCATAACATACTAGTTCCAGACCATCCTGTATCAGTCATGTTGTACCCAAAACACAAGCTCTGCTTACTTTGGGGCCGGATAATGCTGTGTGAAATGTCCGGCATTATTTATTTTATTTTATTTGTTTAACAAATAACTATTAATTTGTTTAAATATAATGAATGAAAGAAAGGAATGTTTATTTATTGTCTCAAAGCCTATACAGTATAAAGTATAAACACCTACATCATATCAGAGCAAAATTGTTGATATTTTTATACGACAACGTGTCAACATCATTGAAATCTTTGTCGAATTTATCGGATTGACAGTTATTGGTTCTTAAATTAAAATTATCGTATCGTCTGTTGTGAATTGCGCAATAAAGATTGCGATATCGATTGTGATGTTGATGAAGTAATGTCGGTCGTTCTGTCGTTCCAACCATAGTTTGATCGGCTTGGGATTAAGTAAACGTAGCAGTACCGACAGCAATAGCAACGCTACAGCAATTTCTGCAAAATCAGTCTCAGTTTGTAAAAAAAACTATTGTTACGGAAGCGACCCGCTGTCTATTACTCGGCTGTCGCCCACTCACACGCGAAATAGTACATTGGTGGCAATTCGGTTGGTTCATTTCTAAAATTAGGAATTGTCTAAAATATATTTTAGTTAGTCATAGCATTTGTAAAACCTATTCGGTTGGTACCATCTAACTAAATTAGGAACGCTTAATTAAATTAGATAAAATAAAATTAGGATATGTTGGTAACAGCAGAATACCAAAGTTTCATTTGACAGTTCTAAACCTAATTTTAGCTAAAATTAGTAAGGTTGGTGCCAACAGAATTGAGGCCATTGTACACCTAGGCGAGAAAGTGCCCAACTCCTATCGTGTCATTTGAACCTTAAAACACAAGAGAGGTAGAAATCGCACTTTCTCCCGAGTGATACATAGTGCTTTATACTATACACCTACCTATATAAGTTATACACCTACGAGGAAAATAAAATGGAGAATCATTTATTAATTGAAATTTATATAAAATTACCAAACCCAAATTTAAATTTCGGTGAAATTCCTGCGCATGCATTACTTGGGTTCTTTTTTCAAAATATTGTTCGGAAATCGGAAGAGGAATAAATCATTTGGTGGACTCGGAGTAAAAACTTTTTGTCGTTTGACCTATAATGAAAATAACCATAGCTACCGGCTGATTTATGAAGAAATAAAAAAAAATAACACGTTAGAAATGATACACTTTTCGATAGGAAAAAAAAGGCGGGAACCTCGAAAGTGGAAAGGCGCGAACTCTCGAAATCTTTTTGTAATTTAATTGTAATTCTGTAAATATATAATCTTTTTCGTTGTAAATAAAATACAAAGCTAGTACTGGTACCGGTAAGCCATGGGGAAAAAGAGGAAGAGGTGTGAGCAGCCTCCACCTCCGGATGAAGACCGGTCGGAAGGGTCGACCTCAGACTCCGACTCGGTCGAATCTCCACAAGGGGTCAAAAAAAACAGTAAGGAAAAGGACAGGTATGAGATTTATAAAGTTCAAGGATACATACGAAAATACCCGGATAATTCCAACAAGTCGGACGGATTCATCGTATTCCTGACGCACACTGATGACGGTGTTGCTTTTAATGACCGTGACCGCTTAAAACTTTCCAAAGCATTGCGTGAACATTGCGTCTCTGGAGTTTTACATCTGAGATCAATAAATAGGTACAAGATAGGAATAACATTTGACCTATCTAACAACGCCAATGTTTTTATACAAAATAAAAAACTACTGGAACAGCTATCGCTAAAAGCCACCATCCCAGCAGGCGACACGGAGGTAACAGGTGTTCTGACATCTGTTCCTACTGAGATGTCAAATCAGCAAATTTTTTCGCTTATTGGCAGCTCCAAAAATATAATACAGGTCAGAAGATTTATGCGTAGGGTGCGAGGTGAGGGTAGTGTCTCGTTCCAGCCAACCCAAGCGGTTGCTGTTACATTCGCGTCGACTCAGCTCCCCGAATATGTATACTTGGACTCTTGGCGACATGAAGTGAAATCATACATACCCCCTGTAAAACAGTGCTTAAAGTGCATGCGGTACGGCCACATTGCTAAGTTTTGTCGCAACACAGAGGTCTGCAGCATCTGCTCCGGCACGCATAACTTCAAAAGCTGTAGTATTGAAACTAAAGATGCAAAATGCTCAAACTGCGGTGGCAATCACATCGCAATATCTGCTGCTTGCCCTATTAAAAAGCAGAAGGTAGAAGAAAATAAAATAAAATCTCGATCTGCCACATACTCAGAACTTTTCGACTCTAAGTCTTTCCCAGCATTGTCAGCTAGGACACTTGATGTACAGGTTAATAATCTCATGAAGTCTGAAGTTTTTATTAATATTTTAATAGAAACAATCACTAAAATTATAACAAACAAAGATGTCCCCATAAATTCAGGGTCTATTAGAGATACCCTAAAAAAAACTCTAAGTAACAAGTTACCTCCAACATCATAATGGATTTTTTAAATATTATTCAATGGAATGCACAAAGTCTAAACAGTAACAAACATATATTTACAAACTTCCTTTATTCAAATAACATTCATATTGCAATTATTTCTGAAACATGGTTTAAACCATACCAAACATTCAAAATAAAACATTATAACATTGAACGTAATGATTGTGGAAACAATCATAATGGTGTAGCTATTCTAATTCACAATAGTATCGCATATTCTAAAGTCAACACGTTTTTTGATGACTCACTACAAAATATTTGTATTAAAGTAACAATTAATAAGAAAGTTATGAGCATAGTCAGTTTTTATAGCCCAACAAACTGTAGTCCAGCCTTTAGTAAAAGCAAATTTGACGCACTAATCAAGTCTATTCCTGGTCCATTCATATTTGCAGGAGACTTCAATGCACATCATACCTCCTGGGGTTGCAGTTCTGACACTCCTCGTGGTAGAGATGTTTTGGAAGTGATTGACGACAATAACTTAGTTTTGTTAAATGATGGTCTGCCAACGACGATTGGTTCGTTGTCCTGGCGTCCGAACGCATTAGATTTGTCGTTGGTTTCGCCATCATTGGCGCTACATTGTGACTGGTCTGTTTATGATAGCCCAGTCGGCACAAGCTATCATCTTCCTGTAATAGTTAAAGTTTTATTGAATAACAATATCACTGGTTCGGATCCTAGTTGTCATAATTTGAGACATTTACCAATCTATCCAAATTACAAACTTACAGATTGGAAAATGTTTAGTAGTTGCATGGATAAAATGTTGGTTGATTTTATAGTGGATACTGAATGTCCGCAAGATTCCTATTTAGATTTTTGTAAAGTATTGCGTACGGCCGTTGATAGGTCTATTGTAAGCAGAAATTCTTCTGTTGTCGATGTCACTGACACTGACAGTCAACAGTCATGTGTTAATAAACCTGGTAAAAAACCTTATCTGCCTTGGTGGAATGAAAAATGTTCAGCAGCTGTTTTGAAATCCAAAGAAGCATATTTAAATTTTAAATTCAATCCAACAGAAGAAAGCTATTTGGAGTTCAAGAGACTGCGAGCTCATAAGAAACTTACAATAAAAATAGAACGACAAAAAAGCTGGGTCTCTCTTTGTGAAACTTTCAATCGATGCACTCCATTAACCGTTGTATGGAAGTTCATGCGTAAATTTAATAAATCTTACTATAAACCTATTCAATATGAAGACGACTCATGGATTTGTGATTTTTTATCCAAATATACTCCTGATTTTGTACTACCTAAATCGAAAACACTTAAATCAAATAATTTAAATTCTAATAATAGCTTTCTTGTAGACTCTTTTTCATATAGTGAATTAACTTCTGCCATTTTCTCTAGGAGGGATACTGCTTTTGGTCTTGATGGAGTTCCATTTATAATCTTTAAGAAAATGAATAGAAACTGTTTGACAATTTTTCTCCAAATTTTAAATTTACTTTGGCAAAATAATATAGTACCTCACAATTGGAAAACTGACTGTTTAGTACCAATTTTGAAACCCAATAAACCCAAATTATGCCCTGAATCTTATCGTCCTATTGCGCTCACTTCATGTGTCGGTAAAATTTTTGAGCAATTGCTAAAGCAACGTTTGGAATTTTATGTAGAACATCACAAACTTTTACCTTCCAATCAGTTCGGTTTTCGTAGAAATCGTTCTGCTCGGGAGAGTATTTGTCAATTACAACTTGATATATGTCATTCCTTGGCTGCAAACAATCATCTTGTCGCTGTTTTCTTTGACATTTCAGGCGCTTTTAATAGCGTCAATATTGAAATTCTTTGTCAAGAACTGCTATTACTAGGCATTCCTGAAAAAATTATAAATTGGATCCAATGTTTTTTCTCAGATCGAGAAGTTTTTGTAAAATACAATAAACTCTATGGTCCAAGATATTCTTCTGTAGGTGTATCTCAGGGTGGCATTCTGTCACCCTTAATTTTCATTTTGTATATATTTCGTTTAAATTTAATATTAGGTTCACATGTTAAAAATCTTCAATTTGCAGATGATTTGGTTGTTTATGCGTCGGGAGCAGATTTAGCTCCTGTAGCTGAAATTGTCAATGACGCATTGACAAAACTTGAAAAATACTTTTCTTATTTAGATCTTGATGTTAATTCGTCGAAGTCTAAGGTAGTGGTTTTTGGGAAAAAATCTAATAACTTGCCAGCGATTTATTATAAAAATGCACCTTTGCCAGTGTCTCTTGAAGTTAAGTTCTTGGGAGTATTATTCTCCCATAATTTATCCTGGAATAATTACTCTAAACAAATCATTTGCAAAGCTCAAAAAGCTCACAATGTAATAAAGTCTTTGTCAGGCTCTTATTGGGGAGCAGATCCAAAGATTTTATTAACATTGTACAAATCTTTAGTTCGTAGTCATTTTGAATATGGCTTCGTTTGTTATGCTGCCGATGTAAAAATTGTAAATAGAATGAATACATTTCAAAATAAATGTTTGCGTTTAATCACAGGGGCATTTAGGAGTACTCCTATCAATGCTATGCAGATTGAATGCAGGCTTCCACCAATTAATATTCGTTTGAATTACCTAAAAGAAAGGTTTATATTAAAACTTCATTGTGTTTCTGGCAATAGTCTTTTGACTAATCTGTCCGGAGCCCAAGGGGTTTTTAAATCTTTTTTTATGCTTCAGGGCTTTCAGAGTTTTAAACAATTTCTTCAAAATTTAAATATATATCAGGCAAATCATACCTTACCTTGCTATGAAGGATCTTTTAATAGTAAATTCCCAGAAATTAATGTAGTAATTGATAATGCTTTGTCAAGTAAAGAAGAAGTGTGCACAATGCTGTCTGAATGGACAGATCACAAGTTTGTCTATACGGATGGAGCCAAAAACGATAACGCTGTGTCTTTTGCCATATTTGAATCGTCTTTGAATATTGGTGTTGGTCATAAAATGGATAAATTCGCTAGTATTTTCACAGCTGAAGCTGTTGCAATCTTGAGCGCTTTAAAACATATTAAAAGTCGTAACTTGGGACACAATAAATGGGTTGTTGTTAGTGACAGCATGAGTGTTCTAAAAAACCTGGCAAATAACAAATTGCATGCTGACACTAATTACATCATTTACTTAATAAAACAGCTATGGGTGGAGTTGTTTGATTTAAATATTAATGTTAGCTTCGTGTGGGTGCCTTCACATAAAGGTGTTGAAGGAAATGAAAAAGCAGATTATCTAGCTAATACGATAGTTAAGTTTTCAAATACCATATCATCTAATATTGAAAGCGGTGGTGATGCAGATGTCTTGTTACCATACACAGACGTTGTAAGTCTCCTAAAACAACGGATGTGTCATGCATGGGGAAGACATTCGTATCACTATACGCAAGTCGAAAATAAAGGTTCCTGGTATGCAACTCTCGATGTCCAGATTGATTCTATACCGTGGTTTTGTAAGAGTAAGATTTTCTTAAATAGAAAATTTTATTCTACAATCTGTCGAATGCGCTTTGGTCACTGTCGTTTGAACTATCATCTCTATCGCTTAAAGCTGGTTGACTCTTCTGATTGTGAGCATTGTCAGTCACGAGAAGTTCAATCATTAAATCATATATTTTTTGATTGTCCATCATTCAGTATTCAGCGCCTTGTACTGATAGATGGACTCCTCCAAATTTATGGTGAGCCTGATTTGGTCCCGCGTTGTATTCTGGAGCTACTTAAGAATGAGTCAACCTATATAGAGTTGTATAAGTTTTTATTTAGTATTTTAATAGATATATAAAAATGTGCAAAATGTACATAGATAATATAATTATAAATGTAAAAGAATATTATAGTAATTAACTATTAAAAAAAAATAACAAAAAATGGGAAACCAAAAAAAAAAAAATTTTTTTTATTTACAATAATAAATATGTAAGTACATAACTATTTTATAATATTATTAGCAAAATAAAATACTTGTTCAAGTTAAAAAAAAAAAAAAAATCGTTCAGACGTATCAAAGTATTTTGATGAATACATAAACATTGTTTATGAAACTTACGAAAGACATAAAATTTACCCTTGAAACGGATGAAATTATTTAACGCAAGACAAGGCAGTATGGTCTCTAGACTTTAGCCTGCTCATATGAGCGAAGAAAGAAAAAAAAAAAAAAAAATGATACACTTTTCTCTCCCGCTAAACGCGTTAGAAATGAAATTCCATAGACTTTTCCGTCCCACATTTTAGTAGGTCTGAAATGATGTACTTTCTAAGTTATATTTGGAAAAGGAATAGGCAAGTTTCTCAGTAGGTGTGGTATAAAAAATACGTTTAAAGTATATATGTGTGATATATGGATCAGGATATACATAATACGATAATCCAGTGATACGAGTGCTCGCTGTATTTCAACTGCCCGCCTAGTTGTACCCGCCACCATATTCTACCCTACCTACCTACATTATTATTCTACATACACTACAAGATGCGTACAAATAGCGAATTCAATCAGCAAGCAGTGTATGTTGTATGTAGCTGTATGTACATATCTCGTGAAGCTAGGCGTGAATTTAGCAAAAGCAGTGATTGCGCAATTCTCGCCTTCACGAGATACATGAACGATTTTTTTTAAAGTAGAGTTTGCACGATTATAATGCCGATGTATCGTTAGGTATGCCGAGTAGACTGAGTAGTTCTCATCTCACGAACTTCGTAGGTCGTCCTACAGTTGGGCAAATACTGTAATTGTTGTTGCAAATAAAAACATATTCTATTCTATTCTAAATACGGGTATCTTTTCTTTATATCTTTATTCATATTCTTTTTTTCCACATTAGTCATATTTTATTATTGAAACTAGACGTTTTCTAATTATTTTTAAGATTTAACTGTTTTATTTTTCAATTAAAGATCTTATAATTAATTAAATAAATAAATAAATATTGATGGACAGCTATCCCCAAACTAAGCATATCTTGTATTATGGTGACTAGATGTCTGATAGAATACTTATATATTTTTAAATACATATTTTTGATACTTTATAACACCCATACAGAACAAACACCTATGTTCATTACACAAATGAAAGGGAATCGAATCCTCTACCTACAGCGCAGAAGGCAGAGCTACTACCAACTGTGCTGACAGGCCAGTCAAATTACATACAAAGCATTATTACTGTAACTTATATCTTTGAACTTGTTTTGGTATTAGTTTAAACAATGGTATCCGTTTGCAATAGAAAATAATTACGTTTTAAAAACTAAAAAGACAACCGACTTCATGTATATACACAAGGTAGCTACTGTAAAACATTGAGGAGTTCTCTTGACTGTCCTTCGTTTTCATCATCAGACCCCTAATGTCAGCCACAACCCATCTAGGTGTAAAGTTCTCATCAATACAAATTAATCAAGCCCAAACACCAGGTAATTGCTGTGAATCGTTGAGGAGTTCCCTCGACTGTCTTTCGGCTCCATCATCAGATCGACTCCAGACCTTCATTAAATAGTAGTGCTTTAAAATACTTTAATTAAAAATAAACAATAGCACTAGTCGCCACTAAGATTTTCGAAAGCTCCCCTCGATTTCTCGGGGATGCCATCATCAGATCCTGGATTCCTTATCATGATACCACGGGTAACTCCTATCCAACAAAATAATAATCATCAAAATCGGTTCATAAACGACGAGGTTATCCGTGAACACACATAAAATATATATATATACGAATCGAATTGAGTATCCTCCTTTTTTTGAAGTCGGTTAATAAATATGAGTTAAAACAACTACCGGTGGTATTAAAACGGAATAAATCCTCAAATCTGTTGACATCTTTATTTATTTACCTACATTAGAATGAGAAAGACAGAACATACTTAACATCGCGCTAATTTTGTGATTGTTGACATTACAATGACAAGGACAGTATACTTAACAGTATACTAGGTACAGGTAACAGTATATAAGGTATACTTTAACGTCACGTTAACTAAAATGCGATTTTAGGATACAGGGTACAGTAATACAAATTATGTAATTAACATTACTTATATTATGTTGATGGATGATTCATCATTTTCATTACGTACTCACATTCGTGTGTATGTTGTGACATTAACAAGGTAATAATTTCTTTGTAATTAATAATTGTTTGTGTAATTAATTGTTATGTTTGAACACGATTGTTATTGACCTACTGTTTTAACAGATATTATTGGATACTAGCTGGTGCCCGCGACTTCGTCTGCGCAAGATTGTTCGAGTAGCTTATTTTCTTCTCCAAGATCCTATCTATCTTTATACCAAAATTCATCAAAATCGGTCGTGAAGGTGTAACAGACAGACGGCAGTTACTTTGAGAGACCCTTGGACAAAGTTTATCTACCTTAAGTACCAGAAGCGATAAGAGTATTTATTTTGATTTATGGATCAATTTGTTACTACCAAATGTGCATTAGAATTTTTTTTTTTTTTTAATTGTTAATTCTTATTGTATTTATGGTTCACTATTTTGGCGATAATGGCTTACACATAAATATAATATATGCTGCGTGTAATTCTAACGGTTTTTGCAGCACAATTAGAATAGCTCGAGGTTGCAGATTTTTTTCCTACATACTTGACATTTATCGTTATATTTTGGACAATTCACACAATATCTTTATAAATTATAGCCTATGTGTTATTCTGATGAATAGGCTATATTATTGTGAAGTTTCTTTAAAATCCATTCAGTAGTTTTGGCAAGAAAGAGTAACAAACATACATACAAACTTTCGCGTTTATAATATTAGTAAGGATACGGTTAATGTACTTAGGTTATTTTTTTTTATTTTGATAATAATATTGAAAACACAGCATTATCTAGCCTTAAACTAAGTAAACTAGGCATATCTATTAGAACCAGCCCTACTCTTGAATTAAACGGTACATCAGGACAATTATCGTGTAAAACTCTACTCTTAGTTACATCGCTTCGACATCGTTCATCGATGGAACGACCAACATTACTTCTCACAATCCTAATACTCGAAAACAGGCGATACACACTAACGGATTTTTGATCGATGTATGATCTGCAAGTATTTGTCTCGAGTCTGGGTGTTTCTATGTATTATATGTATGTATTTACAAAAAATAAATAAGTATATATATGTAACTAGCTGTCCCGTTCGCGATTTCTTCCGCGCGTTTTAAAAAGAAAAAAAAATCGAATTGTACCGACTGCAGCGCCATCTGCCAGACTGATTTGTGAATCTAAACATTCCAGGGCGCCACTCAAACGCATACAAAAAAAAAAATTCAAATCGGTCCAGCCGTTTAGGAGAAGTTCAGTGACATACTCACGTACAGTAGAATTATATATATAAAGATATATCAGTCATCATGTGGTACCCATAACACAAGCTCGGCTTACTTTGGAGCCAGGGGATTTACCGGGCATTCCAATACTAATCTGAATCTCACTAAATACCAATACGGTTTAAATTCCAATATGCGCATAGGCCAGTCAAAATAGCATTTAACTTAGCACTAAATTTCCGATCCAAATTTTTTTTTTATTAGGTTTAGGATCACTTACTGAGCATAAAATCACAAAATGCTGACAGATCCAGGTGACGCTTCAAGCGCCATCTTGAAAAAACGTTTTTGGCCGATATCTCGGAGACTATGCACTTTGGGGCAAAAGTTATAGTTATAAAAGTTATCACCTGGATCTGTCAGCATTTTGTAATTTTATGCTTAGTGAGTGATCCTAAACCATATAAAAAAATTAAAAAATCGGGTTGCACTCCGGGAGTGCCCATAGAAGTGAAAACTTATTTTGGCGCGTTAGAGTTTAGTAATAAATCACTTCAAAGTAATTATGGCGACTGCCAATCAAATACTGAACAAACACAGATGATGCAATATTTTTTGTTCAGAATGTAGATAATATATCAAAGAACCTAACTCAGTAAACTTCTTCATACAAAAGTAGACTGTAAACATGTGAATTAAGGTTTATAATCAAATGGGGCGAGCGCGGCAGCCGGCTGCGTCCATATCCAAGAACCTAACTCAGTAAACTGCTCCATACAAAAGTAGACTGTAAACATGTGAATTAAGGTTTATAATCAAATGGGGCGAGCGCGGCAGCCGGCTGCGTCTCGCCCCAGACGGTAACGGTGTCGCGAATCCAGAGATTTTACCTCATCTAAAAATATGCGTACCGCGCTAAAAGAAGTTTTCACTTCAAATAATTTGGATTGGAAATTTAGTGCAAAGTTGACCAAAAAATACGTCTATTTTGACTGTACTATAACTGGCACTATAAAGCAAAGTAGATTTCGAAATTTTACTACTTACGAAACGTCAAAGGCACAACAGTAAGTAGGATGTCTCACGCTACTCGCCAGAGACACATTGTTTTGTGCTTATATTAATACTTTGTGGTGCGTATATATTGTCTATGGAACTGTCAGATTATTCGTAGATTTTCAAACACATTTGGATATACTAGTGGTCGCCCACTGGTCAAAATTTGACCATAATCAATTAATAATAAATGTATTTTTATGCCTATATAAAAAAAAATCTTAGCATTCTGCACTTCTTCTCTATATAAACTAGAAGTGTGCGAAATTTCATACTCCATCCGCGCAATTTTCGTAAAAAGGGGTGCAAAGTTTTTGCTTCACGTATTAATATATAAATTTGTAAAACAATTAGGAATTATAAAAAAATAATTAAGGTAAGTAAGCTGCCAACTTTAATATTCTGAGAAGTGCGTTCAGTGTTTAAGTAATTAAGCCTAGACTTATTATGTTGGGTTAATTTACAGCGAAGCACGAGTGCATCTGCGCCTTGATATCAACAATTATGATTTCAGTCCCAAGACCGAATTGTGGAGCCCCGAATCGCAGAGATAGGTTTCGAAAATAATATAAAGGCTAAAGATTTGATTAATAATTTCCGTTTGATTTAATTCTTAACCGACGAAAAGAAGGAGGTTCTCAAGTCAACGCGTATATATATATATATATATATATATATATATATATATATATTTATGTATAACTTTTTACAGAGTAAGTAGTCAGTCCGATTTTGATAATTCTTTTTGTAGTAATTTTGTAGTAATTTTGAGTCGGCGCCATTAACTTCGTGAACGCCGCCGCGCATCACGCTTTAAGTAATTAATTAATTTGCTTGTATGGCGATTCAAAATTACTTAGATATACTTACATTAGTTTAAGAACTTAGTTATTAAGGTTAAATGAAATAGGATTATTATTTTTTGCTTTTCAGTTTTTTCCGTTTAATTTTTGTTAAAAAGTTTTATAAGTGGTAAAATCTTATATTTCTTACAATTATTCATATTTTATCTAGATTTAACACCATGGTCACTGTTGAGGAGGCCTCTAATACGTCAAAGGATGTCTCTATTGACATCACCATTGAAGAACTCTTGAGAAATGATGCCCCCATTGAAGAGATCGCGTATATAAGACGGCGTGCTCAGGCTGGGAGGAGTATTGAAGACCGGGACAGAGATACTCTTGCTGCGATTGAAAGACCTCTCTGTCTTCCGATCGCAGCAAGAGTTTCTCGGTCTCGGTCTCGGTCTCGGTCTGCAGACATAAACTACCGCTGCAAGAGCTCTTATTCAAACCGTCTGCGTGAGGAGATTTAAAACTAATTGCAGATGCAATCCAATGTTCGGTCGAATGTTTGGCAAAATACTAGTACATTTTCTCTGTGTTGGTAATAAACATTTATTTATAGTATACACTTTTTTATATATGTATCCGCATATGTATAAGGAAAATAAATGTTATTATGTTTAAACTTAATTTTATTACCATCTTATAACATAGATGTGTTAATATTGGACACTAGTTGGGACAAAGTCCCCGTGGAGCCCATAATTACCAAACCAGGCAAGCACGAGCTTCAAGTACTCAATTCAGCGGAATCCCCTCGGGGAAAAATTCATCTATGCATAACAAATACAATAAAACACGAATAGAATGTCAAAATTAAATAAAAAGATATAAAATTGTAATTGTTTTTACAAATAAAGTCTACATTAAAATTGAAAAATAAATATAGCATGCGATTAAATGTAACATTGTCAACGAAAACGTCACCATCTGTTTTGTTATGCATGTGCTCGACGTTATGAGAAATCATTGATAAAAAATTGAACACTTTTAACCTATTAAGATGCGTCACAAGCCGAACGCTTCGGCCGATCGTGCTTCGGCTCAGGCGGAACGTTACAATTTTTCGAGCGTTCATCGATTTATTAGACGTTATCTCGTCTGAAATTTATTTCGAATCATATATTTTTAGATTTTAAATTACCATGTATTTAAATCCAAAATCTCGGCATAGCTATAAATGTTTGCTCGATAAGCCCTTGTTTTAGCCTATTTTAAAAAATAGCTATGCAGCGGCCTGTGACATTGTCTGGGAGCTTATTTTACAGTCGGACCGATGACATGCGTCAGATTCAATGACATGCGTCAGATTCAATGACTTCGTGTGAGTCTGCTGTAGATTCTTCGTTTGTAATTTCATGAAGTAAAATAGCTCTGCTAATTTAATATTTTTACTCGTTTTATTGCATGTTCTATTCAGTAATCTTAGCGGAATTTTAATGAATTAATTGTGACTACATAGGACATGTGTGGACAATTGAACTGTATGTGTATTATGGTGCAATGTGATTTGAACGACGAGGAATCCCAAGAAAATTTTAGACGTCCATTCCGCGTGACGTCTAGAATTGACAATTGACCATCGACTAAGATTTTATCAAACAAATTGACTATAAACAAAATAAACTCTTGACACTGGCAAAATTGTCATTATTATGTCATATGCCATAAACAAAGAGGAAGAAGAAGAGTCAGCTGTAGTAGTGTTGTTTAAAATGTATATATTATATTTTGCAGGTTATCTTGTCGGGAATGCTGGTCTACTGGTAACATTAGCTCAATTTGGACTCGCGTATTTGATAGTGTATTTCACTGTGACGTCAATATGTGCTATTTGCACTAACGGAGCTGTGGAAGGAGGAGGAGTTTACTGTATCCTTTTTTAATAAAACTTTGATATAATATGTTGTTTAGATCTCCGTGGCGCAGCCAAGGCCTGGCTGAGACGCAGAAGGTTGCAGGTTCGGGTCTGGGTGTTTCTATGTATAATATGTATTTACAAAAAATAGTATATAGGTATTAAGAGGCCAGCGGAGGACGAATCGCGAGCGAGCTTCACCGGCTTCTTAAGTAGTATATCAGTCATGTGGTACCCATATCACAAGTTCAGGTTACGCTGTGTGAAATGTCCAGCATTATATATTTGTTTATCTATCTATTTTTGTAAGACATATAGTGACATATAGTGAAAGGGCGAATCTTAATGATGAAGAGGTGATACCAAATCTACAGGTCTGATCGATTCAAAATATCATGTTACATCAATATTGCAAGAACATGGTAACTTTGACCTGATGCTGCAGCATCAACAGGAATCTGCATGATACCCAACTGCTTACCTAACGGGCTCATTGGATTCTTCTCAATGAATGAATGAATGAATGAATGAATGAATGAATGAATGAATGAATGAATGAACATGCTTTATTTATACACCTCAAAACTAAATATAACAATTTTATGACTAAATTTTCTTACGAAAAATTATGTACAATGGACGGTCTTATCGCTAAGGCGCTGGCCAGAGTGCGAGCCTTGCGCGGTTGTGACGAGAGGCGCGATGTTTCAAACATATGAAAGCGCCGATAGCGTCCACAGTATAGTGACTTAGGCGGACGCCTAACGCGACGGGTCTGAGCGAGACAGCGCGCGTAATATTCGAACGTTCCTAACCTCGCGTTCTGGCCGCACTACGGGCCTAGCCAACAAGCGATCTAATGAGCGGGTGGCGTGGGTATCAAACCAGTTGGGTCTTGTCGCTCGATCTTAAGCGCGTTTTGAAATATTTTTGGTGATATTTTTGCAAGGACATGAAGAACATTCGAGTGTACTCAAAGAATTTTATGGGATAAGTAAAATTTCAATACAATACCATATATTTCTCTATTTTTATTTTTTTCGTGCACAACATATATACATAGCGTGCAATACCTCCCATCTCAGGATCGAACTGTCTTAAAAATACCGAATCCTCGTCGGTTTTGGTATTTTTAATATCTCTACTATGTTATGGTCCTCGGTTTGCAACACCTGCAATACGCCTAAACGCTACAACAGCCCGCACGTCACTGTGGGCTGTGGCCACCGCACGCGCCTGCCGTTGCGCTCGCCTTAGGCCCCCATCACCGCGCATTCACTGTGGACGCACACTAAGGAAGCGATTTCTTCAATAGTCAATAGTCAAAAAGTCAATTCAATAGTCTAGATGTATTTGTTTCATGTCAGGATTTTTTGTTTATACTGTTAGCTAGTAGCCACTGACTTGTGGTCACTGACTCACACTCCAAGTCCTGATAATATTCCTCAATGCAATTTCAGTCATGATTAGCAGAACATTAGGTCCAGAATTCGGTGGCGCGATTGGCACTTTATTCTTCTTCGCCAATGTCGTGTCCAGCGCGCTATGTATATCAGCTTGCACTGAGGCGCTTGTAGAGAACTTTGGAACTAAAGGTTAGTGGGATAAGGTTTGTTTTTATACGCCGAAGCAAACATAATGGTGTTATACGTTTTACATGTGTATCTGTCTATTGCATCGCAGCTCCCATTTTGAACTGATTTTGATAAGATAATTAATAATTAAAAGTTATGGTATTTCCGTTTAGTATTTCCTAATTTACATACATATGTAGTTTTTGTGTTTTGAAGAATGCTCGTTATGTCCTCTTAATAAAACAAAAAAATAAAAGTTTAATTACAACCAATACACTTTTAAAATATTTTTAGGTTAGCCTCTAACCTCGATAAATTGTAAAAAAAAACATTTATAAATTTATGTTTAAACAATGTTAAACTTTTGTTTCGAGACATAGTTTAATTAATCGGAAAACATCTCTCCTACAATATTTTAGTATAAATAGGCCGATTAACCAATAACCCTGTATATATTGTAAAGCTATTGTGCGAATATTAACTTCTTTAAATATATTTAACTCTACTATTTTCAAATGTGCTATCGTGATATTTTTTGAGGTTATACTGATGCCGGTGCGCAAGCGCGGAACGAGAAAAGGGCGGGGTGGGGACGCGTGAACGGAGGGTGCCGGTGTCGGATTATTGGACGAACCGGATTATTTCTTTTTTACAAAAAAAATAATGTATATAAGTGGTATATCAGTCATGTGGTACCCATAACACAAGCTCTACTTACTTTGGGGCCAGATGATGCTGTGTGAAATGTCCGGAGTTATTTATTTATTACTGAAGTGCTGGATTAGTAAGACTACTGTATCTGTCTACCTATCCATGGGAGGGGATCGAACCCTCAATCTTCAGCGCAGAAGCCGGAGCTACCTGAGCTGAGAGGCCAGTCGACATAATTACCTTCATATCAATCAACACTAAAAAAAAAAAAATAAAAAAAAATAGTGACCTTCATAGAATCAACACTAGGAATAGACATAAATTATACATCCCTAGGTTTCGACTAGAAAAAGTAAATAAGTCATTTATGGGGAACACGGTGCGCTTCTATAATAAGCTTCCTGAAAATGCTACTAAACTAACTATTAAGAAATTTAAAGCATACTTAAAAGGTAGTCTTTTGAAGAAAGCTTATTATAATATAGATGACTATAATATTGACAAGAATGCATGGCCTCATGTCATGTATTGAATAAAATATCTTTTGACTTTGACTTTACAGAATTTGATAATGTGTCTTCGCAGGTTACCTCGTAGGTTCGTCTCCCGGGATCCCGGATAGCTGGTGGTACAGGTTCCTGTACCGCTCGTGCCTGAACGGCGTCGGGCTGTGCGTGTCGCTGGCCGGCGCGGCGCTCTTCGCGAGAACCAGCCTCGCCATCTGGCTCTCCATGCTCGTCTGCCTCGCCAGCGCTATCCTCAGCTTCTTTATTACATCACCGGCACTGGTGAGCTTACTCATCTATATATCTGTGTGTCTATTTATCTGAGGCGCTGTAAGTCAAGGTCCGGCTGAGACGCAAAAGGTTGCGGATTCGATTCTTGCCGCGGGAGAAACGTTTGTATGATCTGCAAGTATTTGTCTCAGGTCTGAGTTTTTATGTGTAACTACTGCTGCCCGCGGCTTCGCGCTCGTGGTACCTACATAAAAAGTAGCCTACACCCTTCTGCAAAGTCCCATATAACTATACAAAAATTCATCAAAATCGGTTCAGCGGTTTAACGTAACAAACAGACAGTTATAATATTTATTAGATATGTATGTATTTGAAAAAAAAAATGTAAGTTGTATAATCTGTCATGTGGTACCCATGCTAACTTTAGGGCTAGATGTGTGAAATGTCCGGTATTATTATTGACGACCTGTGTGGCGCAGTGGACTAAGGTCCGGCTGAGACGCAGAAGGTTGCGGGTTCAACCCCGCCGCGGGACAAGTGTTTGTATGATCGGAGAACTAACAACGAAATGAGATGTTTGTTTTTCGATTCATAAACGTGAGTGGTAAAAAAGCTAGGTTGGAAAAAAATATATATAAATTAAATGAGATTTTTGTAATGTATTTATTCAAAATCACGTCTGAATCTATATTATCTATACACATGATACCTTATAACTGCATCAGCTTTGTTTATAGTTTGGACTATTGGGTTTTACAGTTCTTCTTTTCTTCTTAATAAAGTCTTAGTCGATGGTCAATTGTCAATTCTAAACGTCATCGTGGAATGGCCGTCTAGAACTTTCTCGGGACTCCTCGTCCTTCAAATCACATTGCACCATAATACACATATAATTCAACTGTCGATACTTGTCCTATGTAGTCACAATTTATTCATTAAAATTTTGCTAAGATTACTGAATAAACCATGCAATAACACAAGAAAAGAATATTAATTTAGAAGTACTATGCTACTTCATACTACTGCTACTTGCCGTGGTGGTTCCGGCATAGAATAGGACCCCTCCATCTCCTCCCGTGGATGTCGTAAAAGGCGACTAAGGGAATACACACGGAGGGATTGGGCAGCAGCACCCCCCGAGAACAAAATACTGAATCTGCGGTCACCAATCCGTCTGCCAAGCGTGGTGCCTATGGCAAAACCCCCCATATGATGAACACAACTAGAAGACGGCCCCCAGTTCCCGGCAGTTCCGTTATTCCTGGCATAGGTGGCGGCCACGGTAATGGCGGAACAGGGGGTGCGAAGAATCTCCGGCAGAGGTCCAGCTACCAATCCCAACGACCCCTGGCCCTGGCAACATACAACGCACGCACACTGAGGACCGACGAGAAGTTGATAGAGCTGGAAGAAGTAGTAAATAAGTTGCACTGGGATACTGGGATATTATGGGGTTATCAGAAGTCCGAAGAGAGGGAGAGGACACGATAATCCTAAATTCCGGCAACTTATTCTACTACCGGGAGGGCGATCAACTTTCTCAGCACGGTGTCGGATTTCTCGTCCACAAATCCCTCGTTAACAACATAGAAAAGATCGAAAGCGTGTCCAGCAGGGTGGTATACCTTATACTCAGAATAACCAAACGGTATTCGCTTAAGGTCATACAGGTGTACGCACCTCACTCGAAACGTCCAGACGATGAAGTGGAGACTATGTATGATGACATTTCAAATGCCATGCATGCCTCGAAAACACACTTTACGGTTGTGATGGGGGACTTCAACGCGCGGCTAGGTGTGCGGAATGGCGATGAACTGAGAGTGGGGCCATTTGGATTTGGACAGCGGAACCAACGGGGTCAGCGATTGGCCGACTTCAGGGAAAAGGAGGGACTCTTTATGATGAACTCCTTTTTCAAAAAGCGGTCGTCCAGGAAATGGACGTGGCTTCACCCCGGTGGACACAAACGCGAGATAGATTTCATCATGACTACAAAAAAGCAAATATTTAATGATGTCTCAGTGATCAACAGGGTCAAAACCGGCAGTGATCACCGAATGGTTAGAGGCTCATTAAATCTTAACGTAAAGCTAGAAAGGTCCCGTCTGATGAAATCTACTCTTCGCCCAAGTCCTGCCCAAATCCAAAACCCCGAGAGCTTTCAGTTGGAACTCCAAAATCGCTTCCAATGCCTCGCCGAATGCGAATCTGTGGACGAAATAAATGACGGTCTGGTGGAAATTGTCCATGCCGTCGGGTCAAAGTTCTGTAAAACCCAGCGCAAAGGTAGAACCCAAAAACTCTCTGAGCACACTCTTAAACTCATAGCAGAACGTAGCGAAATGAAACTGCAATCTTCAGTGGACATGTCGAAATACAGCTCGCTCAATAAACAGATCTCTAAGTCTATGCGACGCGATTTGCGTCTCTTTAATACGTGTAGTATTAAGAACGCAATAGAGCGCAACCAAGGTTCCAAAGTTTTCGCGAGAGATCTGTCTATTGGGCATAGTCTGTTGACGAAGCTAAAGACCGATAGTGGCAGTGTCGTTTCCTCGAAGCCAGAAATTTTACGAGAGCTCGAGAAGTTCTATGGACAACTATACACCTCATCGCAAAGTCCTACTACAAGCACGAATAGCGATGCAAGAGCCCGCCTACACTACACTGAAGACATTCTGGACGTCAGCCTATATGAGATTCGAACGGCTCTCAAGCAGCTTAAGAACAACAAGGCACCGGGGGAAGACGGAATAACGACAGAGCTTCTGAGAGCGGGTGGAACACCGGTACTTAAGGTCCTCCAGAAGCTGTTCAACTCCGTCATCCTCGAGGGTACTACGCCAGAGGCGTGGAACAGGAGCGTGGTGGTACTGTTCTTTAAGAAAGGGGATAACACCCTCTTAAAGAATTACAGGCCCATCTCGCTGTTGAGCCATGTCTATAAGCTGTTTTCGAGAGTAGTTACTAATCGTCTCGTTCGTAGGTTTAACGACTTACAGCCTCCCGAACAAGCCGGGTTCCGAAAAGGCTTTAACACCATAGAACACATCCATAGGCTCCGGCAGGTTATACAGAAGACCGAAGAGTATAACCAGCCACTTTGTTTAGCGTTTGTGGACTATGAGAAAGCCTTTGATTCGGTCGAAACCTGGGCAGTGTTGCGGTCACTCCAGCGGTGCCAAATCGACTATCGGTATATCGAAGTGTTGAAATGTCTGTACAGTAACGCCACCATGTCCATCCGACTCCAGGACCAGAGCACGAATCCAATCCCATTGCATAAAGGGGTGAGACAGGGAGAAGTTATTTCTCCAAAACTGTTCACCTCTACATTGGAGGATATTTTCAAGCTCTTGTACTGGCATAGACATGGTATCAACATCAATGGCGACGCATCACTCACCTTCGATTTGCCGACGATATAGTCCTCATGGCAGAATCTCTGGAAGACCTTGGCCCAATGCTCAGTGACCTTAATATCGTGTCCCAACAGGTGGGTCTTAAAATGAACATGAGCAAGACAAAAATCATGTCAAATGCTCATGTTGCACCCGTACCGGTACATATTGGGAACGATATAATCGAAGTTGTAGACCATTATGTCTATTTGGGTCAAACGATTCAACTAGGCAAGTCCAACTTCGACAACTTCGAAGAGGTCAGCCGACGAATCCAACTCGGATGGGCAGCGTTCGGGAAATTACGGCACATCTTCTCGTCACAGATACCGCAGAGCCTCAAGACGAAGTCTGTAATCAGTGCGTGTTGCCAGTGATGACATATGGAACTGAGACTTGGTTGCTAACTATTGGCCTCATACACAAGCTCAGAGTCGCGCAGCGTGCTATGGAGAGAGCTATGTTGGGTGTTTCACTACGTGATAAAATCCGCAACGAGGAAATCCGTAGAAGAACCAAAGTCACCGACATAGCACTCAAAATTTGCAAGTTGAAGTGGCAATGGGCAGGCCATATAGCTCGCAGAACTGATAACCGTTGGGGAATAAAAGTTCTCGAATGGCAACCAAGGACAGGAAAACGAAGCGTAGGACGACCCCCCACCCGATGGACTGACGTCATTGTAAAGATCGCAGGAAGTCGGTGGATGGAGAGGGCTCAAAATCGTTCTTCCTGGAAATCTATTGGGGAGGCCTATGTTCAGCAGTGGACTTTTTAAAGGCTGTTATGATGATGATGATGATGATGCTACTTCATGAAATGACAAACGAAGAATCTATTTTAGTTACTTTGACATATTTCTTCCGCAGATTGACAAGCCTGACTCCAACGATATTGACAACAAGACCGCACAGTATAACTACACGGGACTCAGTAGTGCTACTTTTTACGAGAACCTGTATCCGGACTATGCCAGGGATTATACTGCAGGTACATACTACTACTATTATAAATGTGAAAATAACTCTGTCTGTCTGTTTGTTACGTTTTCACGCCTAAACCGCTGAATCGATTTTAATGAATTTGGAGGCTACTTTTTATGTAGGTACCACGCGTGCAAAGCCGCGGGCAGCAGCTAGTAGATTATAAGTTTAAAACATTACAAGTTTTTTTATAAATACCATCCGCTGTGCTCCATAACGATCAGCTGAGGATCATTAAAAATGACTCAGCGCCCGCATCTGACTGTAAAATCGAGTTGGTATTTTTCGCTGAACTGAATAAAACTTCGAGTGAGGATTTCTACGTGGAGTCCCCCTGACTAATAGGAGCTAGCAACAGAGAAGGAAAACTTGAAACAAACCCGGCTCGGTGCCAGCCGTTATGCTGCAACCGAACCGACACCGCATGTACTGACTCGTCTTTCCTGCGGGTTCTGTCGGCAAGTCGAAAGGTTAGTGTGGGTACCTGGGAAGGCCTGCGCTATCAAACAGAATCCCAGGCAGAATAACGTCAGTGGTGAGGAAACTTTACCTATCTCAGCTTGCTGGAGTGGATCCATGAACGAAAGTTTTCAATTACAAATAACTGCTCTGTTACTTTACTGACGCCACCTAAATCAACTTCAACAGATGAACGAAGGCCAAAGATGATGACATATACAAGGTCATTACACATGATGACAAGGTCGACACAATTATCTTCGTCTTCTCTTCTTTCTAATTATCTTAGTCTCAATTGGATTACCTAACAAATTTAACACAAAAACAAGTGAAAATATTGCTAACGGCAATATTTTTAACTGTATAGCAGAGTCAGCGCCCTCAACTCTAGCAAAGAAAATACAAGGGCAAATTTTGTTAAGCCAAGTGTATTAATATTATAAAAAGAAAAGATTAAAAATCATCTTAAAAATTACCTCAATGTTTTTATATTGCAAATCAAATGTTTTCCTACAAAAGTTCCGTAAGTTTCTAACAGATGGCAGTGTAAGTTAATTTCAACATCTTTTGCTATCTAGGTTGGGTAAGCGTATTTAGATTTAACTACTGAGGCGTGGCCGTTACAGCTAGTTCTAATATAATATCTTCATTTTCCAGGTGGTCAGATGGTAGACTTTGCCTCAGTATTTGGCGTGCTGTTCACAGGAGTCACAGGGGTCATGGCTGGAGCTAACATGAGTGGTAAGACACCTTGATTATCGATTGGAGTCAATTCCCTTTCGCTAACCGATCGTTTCTTATACTTATTTCGATCCAGTGTGATGAAAGATGATGACAAAATAAGAAACCTACCTAAGAAATGTGACAACTGGGGGTATTAATAGCTCTATATGCTCTATGTCCAAATCTGGGCATCAATCAGTTTCAAAGTCGTGCTAATTCGGATTCACAAACGTCGCCAAAGGGCTAAGCTTTTTTTTTAATTTAAATCCTGGACATCACACATCATCATCTGGCCCCAAAGTAAGCAGAGCTTGTGTTATGGGTACCATATGACTGATATACTACTTTTAAATACATTCTTATTAGACATGCAGATCATACAAACATTTGTCTCGCGGCGGGGGGAATCGAACCCGCAACCTGCATCTTAGCCGGCCCTTGGCCCACTGCGCCATAGAGGTCGACATCTTCTCATTTGGAAGCTAATGAACAATTGAACGCTGTTTTTTCGGACTGGAATAATATATTAAGTGGTCTGACAAGCGCAGAAAGCACTCGACTTAAAAATATTTAGGTTTTATGGCAACAAACGCAAGGGCACTACTTAGGTACGGACCTCGACGGACGTCTTCGACCTCGCAGGCGTGGTCGGTGTATCTGTGGAGTATTTACTCTGTCCGAACTGGATGACTGGTTTGCCGATCAGGTCTACTGAGGTCAAAATCTAAATCAAAAGATATTTTATTCAATCACAAGGATTACTTTGAAACGTCGTACATACTAGGTAAATTTAGATGCCAATTCCTCCTAACCCAAGCCCGATAAGAATTGGCAAGAAACTCGTGTTGGTCCTGGCGCTCTGTATGGCCCATCGTATAACTACCTTAACTACGAAAAACTAATACAAGAGAGTTTATACTTTTCAAATGTGTCAGTTAACTGTCTGAGGGCAGAGCAACATGAGGCCATGCATTTGAAGAAAAAACAAAGCAAATGAACGTTGTGAGCCTGCGCGCGTTTTTCTATAGCCCTCCAAGTTGTTATTCAAGTGACTCTCCTTATTGTACAATATGTTAAGTTTAAATATTTTTCAGGTGAATTAAAAACCCCATCTAGAAGTATACCATTCGGCACACTAGCGGCTCTAGTGTTCACGGCCGTCTCGTACATAGCTCTGAGCGGACTTACCGCTGCCACTTGCTCCAGGGAACTGCTGCAAAACAACTACGTCTACCTACTACCTATAAACGTGTGGCCGCCGTTTATTGCTGTTGGTATGTTTTTGAAATTATACAAATAATGATTAGTGGACTATTTTTGTAGTTAATATTCTAAGTCATCTGGTCTGCATAGTACAAGATTTGCATAGTTTTGGGGCTAGATGGTATGAATAAATATTACTGGATGTACGTTCTTCCTTGAAACTTGAGCCTGAAGCCTCCTGACTGTAGAGCGGAGCACACCACGGAATGCAAGAGACATTCTGTAAATTTTTCATACAATTTATACATTGAATTCAAATGTTATCTCAAATAATAGGTATATTATTAAATAACATGGTATGTGTCAGGTACTCGTATTATAAAAATAAATAATCCCGGTTATTTCACACAGCATCATCCGGTCCCATAGTAAGCAGACCTTGTGTTATGGGTACATGACTGATATTCTACTTATACATATATTTTTTTGTTACACACATATTATACATTGTGCGTCTCAGAAACTCTTTTCGTGCACTTGGCTTATGTTTTCGAACATTTTATGTTCTACAGCAAGCTGGTTTCCTCGCAATTTTTACTTTTAGCGTTTGAAAGTATTAGTAGAGCGCAAAAAAGTTTTTTGATTAGGAAATTCCATCGGTGCTACTTTTGAATATATACTTATGATACTTTATAACACCCCAGTCAAATCAAAAATACCATTGGTGAACAATGCACACAACACCATCTAGCCCCAAACTAAGCATAGCTTGTATTATGGTGACCAGATAACTAATAGAATACTTATATATTAAATACATGCATACGATATTTTATAACACCGAGACACAGAACAAACATGTTCGTTACAAATATGCGTGTCCTGGGAGTTAATCGAACCAACCTACACTGCAGAAGGCAGAGCTACTACCAACTCAGCTGATAGGTCAGTCACAATATCTATGTTCATCACACAAATGTTTGTCCTGGGAGGGAATCGAACCCACTGAGCTGTAAGGCCTTGGGTTAGAGGTAGGTTTTTCACTTAAATTCATTTAACATGCAAAACGAAAACTACTAGATACTGTGCAAAACTTTGGGTTAAATATAATGTTTGGACATGCCTGTCTACCCTTAGATACCTTCAAAGATAAAAATGAATGTAACTCCGTTTATTTTGATTAGTCGTGTCCATAATTGTTTTTTGCATTATATTGGTCTGGCTGAGACGCAGAAGGTTGCGGGTTCGATTCCTACCGCGGGATAAATGTTTGCATGATCTAAGATACTATATTTGGGTTGTAGTGTTTGTATATTGTAAAATTGTAATATGTCGTAGCAAAAAATAAAACATTGATTAAGTATCTGCAAATATTTTCTGCATTATAATTATTATTTTTTTGTTTTTTTTTAATACTATTAGAAAACAACTCATTAAATCATGGTAAACATCCCGTTTTTATTGATAATTTTGTGAATAACTATGATAGTTTTAAAACTAATAGTTATGGTCATTTAAGGTTGATTTTTCATTGCAGGTATGTTGATGGCAACATTTTCGGCGGGTCTGTCCAACTTGATAGGTGCTTCGAGAGTGCTGGAGGCTTTGGCCAAAGATAATATATATGGTAAGTGGATTTAATGGATTTAATGGTTATATAAAGTTAATAAATCTTTTATAGGGCAGAGTTTACGCTTGTATAACAAGGTCCCAAGCGTTTTAGATTTGTCGATTGGCAAATTTAAAAACGTAATAAAAAAGAAACTCCTAAAACGCGTTATAAAGTAACAGATCAGAACAGAATAGAACAGATTATTTAAATGACAAAAAAGCTTGGTATGAACCTGTTCTAACTCGACTCGGCATCCGTTACAAAACTACCAAGGCTCATACAAGAAAGTGTTAAGATCAGACAAGTTTAAGTCTAGTTAAGACTAGACGAGTTTCTTGTCGGATTTGTCTTGAGCTGGGGTTATGAGGAACCGGCACCTAGATTCACTAGCATTTAAGAAGACGGTTCAAAGTGGTCCTTGCGATTTTATTGAATAAAAAATGTATTGAATTTGTGACTTTGACCAGTGATCAGACCAGCTCGAGGTGGATTCCTACTCATATCATACCTATCCACACTATAGGGTAGTAAAATAAATAAAAAACAACAGACAGACTGACAGAGACAAGGTCTCTGCGTTGGTACATTTACGAAGGTCTATCCATCGGTGGATGATGACACACATTAATACACACACACACACACACACACAAAGACACACAAAGACACACACACAAACAAACACACACAAACACACACACAAACAAACACACACAAACACACACACAAACACACACACAAACACACACACAAACACACACACAAACACACACACAAACACACACACAAACACACACACAAACACACACACACAAACACACACACAAACACACACACACACACACACACACACACACACACACACACACAAACACACACATACACAAACATACTCGCATGCACACATATTACGCACATACTCACTTTTACACATCTCTCATACATTCTCATTGTGAAAATGTATAATTATTAGTATTTTCTATTACTATAAAATACATTTATTTAGAGCAAAACTCATAACAACAAGAAATATTAAAACTATTAAATATTAATAGGTGATAAACATAAAATGTAAATTCGTTATTGGCTTTAGGCTAAACGTATTACAATAAGTTATATATATTTTAAGAGCTGTGGATTTTGTTTAATAAATAAGATAAATAAATATCCAAATAATATTCTGTTTTCAGGATTTCTCCTTCGTCCTATGGTGTCTAATTCAGGGAACCCCGTCCTAGCGGTGGTGACGTCATGGTTTCTGGTTCAGATTGGGGTAGCTGCAGATTCATTAAACGCCATTGCGCAGGTAACTATACCATGGCCAGGGTTGCGATTATGTATTTCTGATACCATCAAAACATTAATAGTATCAGACATACATCTGACGACCACTGTGGCGCAGTGAGCGAAGGCTCGCCTGAGACACGGAAGGTTGCGTTCGAATCCTGTCGCGCGACAAATGTTTATATAATCTGCAAATACTGGTTTCGGGTCTGGGTGTTTTTTATGTGCATGTTTTTACCAAATGAAAGTATATAGTAGTAAATCAGTCATTTGGTACCCATAACACAAGCTCTGCTTACTTTGAGACCAGATGATGCTGTGTGATGCTGGCTTGTCGGCTCAGTTGGTAGTAGCTCTACCTTCTACGCTGTAGGTTGGGGGATTCGATTCTCACCCAGGACAAACATTTTATGTGATGAACATAAGTGTTTGTTGTGTTTGTGAGTTCTAAAGTATCATATGTATGTATTTAAAAATATATAAGTATTCCATCTGTCATCTGATCACCATAATGCAAGGTATGCAAGTTTGGGGCTAGATGGTGTTGTGTGCATTGTCCAAGTGTAGATAACGACTACGATTATCCCATTAGGTCCCACGTCTTGACAAAGGCGTACCCTTGATGTCTCCAGTCATCTTGGTTTTGAGCTAATTGGACCCAAGCTCTGTCCTAACTAATTATATATAAATGTCCCTGGAACCTTTTGCGTCTGTTGGAGCCAACAAGTGCAAGAGGAAACCAAACCAGTTTCACGTTTGTTCCCCTTCCGCGAACGCGCCTAGAGGTTCTCACTTAACTGCTGGATTAACCAGCGCACGTCCGATCCTTTGTATTTTTTATACCTACCTAGTATACCTACTTACATTATAATACCAAGCTGTTATTAAACTTGCACCTGGGATTTCATTGGAAGGAAACACCTAAATCCTTACTGAGCCGGGCCTTGGCCCACAGCGCCACAGACATCGTCAAGAGATCGGAAACCAAACTGTTGTATGTACAATACTGTTATATGGAATGCGATAGATTAAAGATTCTCGTTTGTTTTCAGGTGAATTCGGTGCTATTTCTCACGAGTTACTTCGCTATCAACCTCGCCTGTCTAGGGTTGGAGCTAGCGTCTGCTCCTAACTTCAGGTAATTTTTCAATACAAACTAGATCTATAATAAATATGGGATCTTGTTATATTGTATTTAGATATTTCTAATTAGTGTGGTAATAATTACGTTTTAAAAACTATAAAGAAAACTGACTTCATTTATACTAAAATCAGCCGTCAGCCGTTAAATGCCCAGTGTTGTGTGATAGGCAAAGAACGAGCTTCTTTCGTGCACTTGTTTTCGAACTTTTATGGTTTCATGATGTAAGGGTATTCCTTACACCTTAGATGATATTGATATTGATATTGATATTGATAGGTATGATAGGTAATAAATGAGAACCACCCGAGTCCGTAGCTGAAAGTGAACTGCGAACATGTCATGTCATGAACATGTCGGTTATGTCTGTTTCCTCACGATGTTATCCTTAGTTAGCTTATTTATAACTAGTTGCTGCCGGCGGCTTCGCACGCGTTGTACCTACATAAAAAGTAGCCTATGTCTTTCTCCAAGGTCTCATCTATCATTATACCAAAATTCATCAGAATCGGTTCAGCGGTTTAGGCGTGAACACGTGACAGACAAACAGAGTTACTTTCAAATTTATAATATTATATTAGTAAGATTGACGCAGTGGGCCAAGATGCGGTTGAAACGCAGAAGGTTGCGGGTTATATTCCCGCCACGGAACAAGTATTTGCACCGAGCGAGCATCCCCGCGAGGCAGCCTCTGGACTGTAGATTTAAGTCGAACAGAGACCGCACGTGCATGAACGTTTTAAGTTAGCTATTTGAATATTCATTTCCCGGTTTATGTTCCTCTATGCCACTTTTCTTAGTCCTCTATTAGTACTAGTGGCTCTGTGAGCTGTAGACCTCGCCAACATTTTTCGAAATGACTGAAATATATCTTTTTTAAGTTTTTAACGTCCTTATCTCCGCCGTTTTGAAAAATTTCCCAAAACTGAATCGACAATAAAATTTATATAGTTATAGAACCTGCTCACAAAATTTCACGAGAATCGTTTGCGAAATGCGATCTGTAGAGGATCCGGACAGACGTCGGCCGGACAGACATACGACATTTTTGCCTAAGCTGAAACGGAGACACTCACTCGGTCAATTAGGACATTGCGCGTTCCAAAGTCTACATTCGGCATATAATTGTATAAACCTAAGACATTGTTCTTTATTGATGATGCAAACGATTCCGTCGTCGGTCAAAAACGGTCGACGCTCGGCTCAGGGCGCGGCCTCGCGAGACCGCTCTCACAGTCAGTGCACTGCTCACACTGGATCTTTGTTTCTCGGAAGGTAGTTGCAAGCAGTTGCGCAGAATCCATTTTTAGGTCTTATTGGAGGCAAGCGATGGGTGTCGAGGGCTACATGTGGATTTTCTACAATCAATAACAATCTAAAAACTACCGATGTGACCGATTTTTGTTTTTATGTATTTAAAGCATTTAAACTATACAAATATTTCAGAAGTTTTGTACCTTTAAACCTGAGAAGGTTTGTCTAGGCATTCACATTCGTCGTAAATATTAAATAACAATAGTAATTATTGTAGCAGACATACGAGTTCAATGTTATATAGGCACACAGTAATAAACGGCAGTCGCAGGGACACAATTACCATCACTTATTTTAACATACACAATTCAAACGTTATTGTAGTATCTAACTACACAGTCAGTAGCACTCTCGTATGCTCGTCGTTATATAAATGAGTGCGACAGCAGCGTAGCGAGTTTGCATCTGTGTGCGAGTAGCCTGTTACTGCTGATCTAGTAGAAAACAAGTCAAACCAGTGAGATACAGGTTGATTCAATATCTCAAAGTTTCAAATTTATGTTTTATATTTATATTATTCAAAGTTGATAAAAAGTAGTTAACAAAATCTGAATTTACTAAATTATATTTGAGTAGTAAACTACTCAAATATACATTTTGATAAACACGGGCTTTGATAAACATTGTTTCGATTCATCTAGAGAATCTTCATCAGGGTGAGTTTGATCCGCGGTGCGCTCGTTGCCACTCGAGTTCACGGTTCGAGCGGACCGCGGATCAAACTCACCCTGATGAAGATTCTCTAGATGAGTCGAAACAATGTCGGTGCCTCCATCGACAAATTAATACGTGAGTAAAGCCCGTGTTTATCAAAATGTTCAACTCACGAAAGTTTTGAAAGTGAAATATTCAAATATAATTTAGTAAATTCAGATTATATAAAAAGAAGGTAGGTTGTACCTAACCCAGGCTCTATACAAGGTGTGAAACTATCCTTTGTGATCTGGACCGAGCTTCAAACATTTATTTATTTGCACAACATGCGCAACCGTTACGTGCATTGCACCTAACTTCGATAAATATCCAGTGTAATGTAGTTATTGCACGCGCGTGTGGTGTTTGTCGCAGGCGGTCGTTCAAGCAGTTCTCGATATTTATCTGCACAACAGAACATGCGCAATCGTTTGTTACACCCACCTTCAGAGGGAGAAAGATCCAGGGTATTTAGGCAATCGAACGCTTGATTAACGTTTGTCGCAGGCCGTCGTTCAAGCAGTTCTCGTGGGTGTCGTCCCTGCTGGGGCTGGCGGGGTCGGCGGGCGTGATGTTCTCCCTGCGGCCGCTGCACGCGAGCGGCGCGGCGCTGGCCTGCAGCTCGCTGGTGCTGGCGCTGCACGTGCTGTCGCCGGCCGCCGCCGCCTGGCCGGGGGGCAGTCTCAGTCAGGCGCTCATCTTCCATCAGGTAACCTATTCTTCCAACGAATCGGGTAAATTATTATTTTACCAGGTAACGAATCAGGTGATTAATTCTTCCACCAGGTAACGAATCAGGTAAATAATTCTTCCACTAGGTAACGAATCAGGTGATTAATTCTTCCACCAGGTAACGAATCAGGTAACCAATCCTTCCACTAGGTAACGAAATTTGTCACTAGGTAAGGAATTAGTTCAAAGTTCATAGTTGTTTATTCAATTGACAAATTACATTGTATGCGGAAATATCAATTATAAAATATAAAATGAATATTGATAAATTATGGTAATCATGCAATATATTATAATAACCTAACCTAACAATAAGTAATCAGAACATTTTAATGTGATCAATCAAGACAATCAATAATTATAAAACGGTTCATAGTTCATCCAGCGAATATAGACCTTTCTCCAGAAGAAAAGACTTCAACTCAACCTTTTTTCGTTGGTGAATAATAGATTTCAGTTCTAGTGGCAGTCTGTTAAAAATTTCAATTCTTTCACCAGATGACCAATTCTTTCACCAGGTAACGATTTCTTCCACTAGGTAACGATTTCTTCAACTAGGTAACGGATTCTTCTAGGAGGTGATGAATTTTTTCATTTGGTAACGAATTCTTCTACTAGGTAACGTATTCTTCCACTAGGTAACGTATTCTTCCACAAGGTAACGTATTCTTCCACAAGGTAACAAATTATTCCAATAGGTAACGCATTTTTCACCAAGTAACGAATTCTTCCACTTGGTAACGTATTCTTTCTTCCACTTGGTAATTAATTCTTCCACTAGTATCGAATTCTTCTACTAGGTATCGAATTCTTCTACTAGGTAACGAGTTTTTTCACTAGGTAACATATTCTTCTACTAGGTAATTAATTCTTTCACTAGGTATCGACGAATTCTTCTACTAGGTAACGAATTTTTTCACTAGGTAACATATTCTTCCACTAGGTAAAGAATTCTTCCTCTAGGTAACATATTCTTCCAATAGGTAAATAATTCTTCCTCTAGGTAACGAATTCTTCCAGGTTACGTCAATATAACCGACAGTCGACACTAAAAATATGGCTTTACCGCTCAGTTGGTCGTACCTCTGCCTTTTTGCGCTGTTGGTTGAGGGATGCCCTCCCAGGATAAACATTTGTGTGATGAACATAGGTGTTGGTTCTGTGCCTGGGTGTTATGAAGTATCATACGTATTTAAAAATATATAAGTATTCTATCTGTTATCTAGTCACCGGTAATACAAGCTATGCTTAGTTTGGGGCTAGATGGTGTTGTGTGCATTGTCGAACAATGATTATTTATTTTTAAACGACTTCAAAAAAATAGGTTTTTCAATTCGACCCCATATTATATATTATTTTTATGTGTGTTTGCAGATAACTTCGTCGTTTATGAAACGATTTTGATGATTATGTTTTTGTTGGAAAGGAGATATCCCAAAGCCACCCTTGGGTCACTCCTTACCATAATAAGGAAACCAGGTTTTGATGATGGCATCCCAGAGAAATCGAGGGGAACCTTCGGAAATCGTAGTGGCGACTAGTGCGTTTGTTATATTTTTTCATTAAGTAATTAAATGAAGGTCTGGATTCGATTCGATGATGGAGCCGAAAGCCAGTCGAGGGAACTCCTAATCGATTTACAGCAATTACCTGGTGTTAGGGCTTGATTAATTTCTATTGATGAGAACTTTACACCTAGATGGGCTTTATTAGCATTAGGGGTCTGATGATGAAGACGAAGGACAGTCAACGGATCTCCTCAACGTTTTACAGTAGCTACCTTGTGTATATACATGCCGGTTGTCTTTTTAGTTTTTAAAACGAAATTATATTTATTTCACACAGCATCGTCTAGCTCCAAAGTAAGCAAAGCTTGTGTTATGGGAACCGCATGACTGATATATTACTTTCACTTTCAAATCTTTCATTAGTTCTACTATATGTTTTGATAAACACAGATTTCAATCACGTATTATTTTGTCGATGGAGGCACCGACACTGTTAAGATTCGCGGCAACTCACGGACAGCAGATCAAACTCACCCTGATGTTGATTCTCTAAATATGAATCGAAACAGTGTCGCCGTCGACCCATTTTGCGCATTCGGTCACTGCATAGAAGTCGACTGGAAAGAAAGAAATGTATTTATTTTGTATCTATAAACATTCCTTAACCTAAACCTAAACTTACAGTCCGTATAGTTGTAAGTTTCAAAGAAACATAAGATTCACTCAAACTTACGCATTTTTAATATTATATTTCTCATTATTGTGTCACTACGAAACCAACACATGTTCATCACACGAATGTTTGTTCTGAGAAGATAAAAATAGTAGTGGCAGTAGTAAGAAAAGAAGCCGATTATCTTCGTAGACAAACAAACAAAAATTAAATTTGTTTTGAACAACTAGGGACATGATAAAAGAAGAATCTTAACCTAATATCTTTATAAAAATCTCGTGTCTGGACGTTTGTCTAGGATAAACTCCGGAACCAAATAGTTTTTATCTCGAGTATTGACGTCAATATTTTTTAATTGCAATTTTAATGTTTTCCTACAATAAGTTCCGTAACTTTCTAAAAGATGGCAGTGTATGTTAACTTCAACATCTTTTGCTATCTAGGTTGAGTAAGCGTATATTGTTTCGACGTTTTATTAGAACTACTGAGCCACTGCTCAGCTAGTATTGTTATATAAAACGGTATCATGCCTAGAATACCTAGGAGCCTTCGAGGCACCTTAATCCTTTTGCTTCACTGGTTCGAAATAACTAGTGACACAATAATATAACTAATAACTAGTGACACGATAATAATAATCTTAACCTATAATATTAACGGTATTACGGTAACCTACAATATTTGTGACTGGTTACACAATCCTACCATATAAAACAAGGAAACACTGAAAAAATTGAGGTAGGTGGTTTGGTGGTTACAAGGATATATTATCTGGAAAATAATCTAAATGTTATATGTATTTCCGAGTGATTATAAGTAATGCATATGCTGATATAAGAGGAAAGCCGCGTATAAACATTGAAATCATATATCATGCCTACGTGTCGTTTCTAGATAATACTACTATAAATAATGGATCTTGCTACGACGGAAATAGGTGCAATTCTGCTCGCACATACGCTTAGTGCCTAATATATCAAATTCATATGTATTTCATATGTATTTTCGTCGGTATGTACACGTTAAAAATTCGAGTAACTATTGAATACGAGTTCCATTGCGGTAGAAGTGCGGCGCAAACGGCACACAACATCAACGACGTATACGGAGAGAATACTACAAACAAACGCACGGTCCGTTATTGTCCGTATTTGTCTTTACATACTAACACGTGATACAGGAAATAACTAAGATCTTTTTGAGTAGGTCTATTAATATTTTTAATTTTCCTCTACTTGGATCCTCAAAAAGGCTGATAGTACACGCATCGACGCGTTCGAAGTGTGGTACTGGTGGAAAATGCTGAGAGTACCCTGGCGCACCGCACAAATGTGTCTATTCTGTGTGAAATAGGAATCACCGTAAGGCAGCGAAGGCAGGGACGGAAGGCGACTAAGGGGAAGGAGTCCGATGCGGTAGACAGACCAGATCCGGGACACCACCAACACGAACGTCCACGAAAGCCTACACACTGCCGAAGATCGAAGCAAGAGGAAAGAGATCGTCCAAAGAATGATTCGCGGAGGTCACAACCCGCAGCAATGAGGAACACGACACAAGGAGAATGAAACCCATTATATTCACATGTTGTGAAAGTGGTGAAATTTAAGGCTCAGGCGTAATGAACGAAACGAAATTTAACGAAATTTGACGAAAATATGTGATGATCACTGGTGGTCTGGTGCTGGTATAGTACATCAAAGCTTCTTACCATACGGTTCGAGCATTACTACGAATGTGTACTGTGAAGGACTGAACACAATGATGATAAGCTCGCAAATCTCCAGCCATCTTTGGTCTATCAATCGTCTGCGCTGCCTAAATAACCACTGCGATCTCGATAATCTGGGTAAATATTTCGATTAATATGAATAAAAGATTAAATGTCAAAATTGACAAAAGTATAATCAATAATTAAGCTCGTCATCTTTCTATAATATTAATTGGAATTGGATTTCCCGTTGCGGAAAATAGCGAATGGAAATGCCTGCCACTTCGCTATGATATAAAATAGTTTAAACAAACGTGGATTCATTTAGTATAGCTTGGGGAATCAGGCCTGGCTAAAGGAAAAATAACTCTGAAACAAAACCCAGCTGATATTAGTCACTGTTTTCAAAAGGATACAGAACAGGACAAATAAACAGTGAGAACAGACCGACAAGGTAGTATTTTCGTTTTTTTTGCCACTCTATCTCTAATTGACTAGAAAATAAAATGAATTAATTTAGTGCCCAGTAGTTTATAAATTGTCGGCCTTACTTATATTATAATTGTTTTTATTTTATTTGTATTATAATATATCTTTTGACTTTGACTTTTGACTATAGGAAGTGTAATTTTCTTTACTTGTTCCTATCCAGGCGTTCTCGAGGTGTCTCTCTACTTTGAGATCTTGTCTTGTTAGATGCTAATTGGCCTATTAATGGACGTATATTTAGCTATATTAAATAAACTAAATATTTCCAGATGAATAAATGGGTATCCGTGACGCTCTGCGTTCTCTTCTGCTACAGCATCACCGCCCCCGCTCTCTGTTCTGATGTTAATTCAGACGAAAATGCTCTGCTATTTCTGCTTGATTTTATGCTGGCAGAATTTGAACAGAAATTTAATAACGACATGGGAAATGGAGCTCTGAATCCTCCTCTACCCTGTAAACGGCAATATAATAATATTTGCCCTGAAGACAAAATAGATCCAAAAATTAAAGAATTAATGGAATCACTTGATTTTGAATAATAATTTTTGTATCTTAATGATATTAATTAATTGATATGATGTGTTTAATGGTAACGAGTATCAGACGGCTTAATCCAAGTTTTTTTTAAATTATAAGATTTCCTAACTTGATAATGATATAACATTTGAATCTAAGCCTAAATGTTTCTCCAAATTCGTATATTTGATTAACTATCAAATATATGAGTTCATTTATTTATTTACGAGAAATAATTAGAATAATATCTTTACTTCATTTATATCCTTACTAAAATTATAAACGAAAGTATGTTTGTTACTCTTTCACGCAATAACAAACTGAATGGATTTTAATGAAACTAAAATAATATAGCTTATACATCAGAAAACCCATAGGCTATTATTTATAAAGATATTGTGTGAATTGTCCAAAATTGACGATAAGTGTCAAGTAAGTAGGAAACAGTTCTGCCATCTGCGAGCTATTTTGGCGTGCGCTGCAAAAACCGATTGAATTACACGTATATAATGTATAATGGAAAGACGACGGAAATGCTTGCAGATCATCAAACATTTGCCCCGCGGCGGGAATAGAACTCGCAACATTTTGCGTTACAGGCAGGCCACAGCGCCTCAGAGGTTATGATCGGAAGGCTACCACTAGACTTCTCTAATTTTATTCCATACCAATATTATGTATACAAAAGTGTATCTGTCTGTTTATTTGTTACCTACTACTAACTACTTTGTATGTAACACCCGTGCGAAGCCGCAGGCATTTACTAGTATAATAATATATACAAAATACATGTGAAACAGTAGTGCTATTTAAGAACCATTTAAAACGATATGTGGATAGCTCAACTGATCCGGATCATTGGCTGAGGGCAGCGTCCCGAAGACGCTGCGGCATTGGCACTTTGAATGGCAATTCTAATACGCTAGGCCAAATAAGAGCCAGCTTTTCGGTCACTCGATTTCTATAAGCCCTGAAATAATATATTTTTTGGTAACCAAAGTAAATATACTTACGTTATATACTCGTATGAATTTAAATAAAATAAGGAAGATGTGATCGAAAGGAGCGTTTAAACGTTACTGTTCGCTGACGACCGATGTTGCTGTCATACAATCTTGGTATTAGCTGTTTGTGAATATGTTATATGCTCTCAGCACGTTTGTAACACAAAATATATTTTTCTCTGTTTTCTTGTGTTTCTTATATTATTCAGGTACTTCGACCTACCCAATATGGTTAAAAGTTCTTCATATTAGTCATAAATTTATGTGAAATTAGGTGATATTGTAATATTGTAATATATATATAAAATAATATGTAAATAAAATGTAGCAAGTATTGTATTGTATCTGTAACAATGAAAGTTTGAAGAAGAGTTCTCCAAATAGGAGCAAAAGACGTTCATTAGCCCTGAGCAAAACACATCAACTCAATCTAAAAAAGGGTACCTACGGACGCATAAGTCCGTAGAAAACTACATAGTGCCGTTTCGGTACGGCAAATAAAAAAAATGGTTTAACAAATTTAACTAAAATAACCATACCCTGTAATGGAGGAACTAGATGACTGATAGAATACTCATACTTATATATTTAAACTGTACTCGTGAGACACAGAAAAAAAAACAAAAATGTTTAGTTACGAAAAACAAGGATTTTATTAACTAATACATAACTAAATTTTTAGTCGAGACACAGATATATTTTGCATATTAGTTAAATTAGGTACCGATGGTCTCCACACTAGGCTATGCCTGTATCGCGGGGGCCATAAGTCAACGATTACAATTTATGTATGGTGGGGAATTGTGAATTTAAAAAAGGTTCAAACAGATGCGGAAAAGTTCAACTAGTGACAGATAATAAATCCGTTCGTAATCAATGTTTGTTTGTAGAAACATAATTTTATTAGAGCTGTCAATATGAAACTAAATAAATACTCAAATAAATAAATATTGCTGAGCAATGCATACAATAGCGATAAGACCGCCCATTGTACTACCATGTAGCTAAACACTGTTTCTTATAATAGTCTAATGTATTTTTGTGGTGTGCAATAAAGTATTTTCTTTCTTCTATATATCTGTCCTACCTACATAACGCATCGATGACAAATATCAAGTATCTCAAGTAGAGTATGTATTGTGTTGGTTATTTTATAAAATAAGTAATAATAGGGTTTATAATAGGAAGAAAGCGTATTATAATATAAATGACTATATTATTGACTAGTGGCTCTGTAAGCTGTAGACCTCGCGAACAAATTTCGAAATTAGGTACTGAAATATATAACTTTTTTTTAAGTTTTCAACCCCCATATCTTCGCCATATTGAAAAAATTGCAAAAACATCTCGAATCGATAAAAAAAAACGATATAGATCTAGAATCTGTTCACAAAATTTCACGAGAATCGGTTGAGAAATGCGATCTGTTGAGGAGAACATCCGGAAAGACGCCGACCTGACGCCGTTCGCTGTTCGGACAGACATTGTTGTCTAAGCTGAAACGGAGACACTCGCTCACACTTCGCGCTCGCTCGGTCAATAAGAATGCATGGCTTCATGTTGCTCTGCCCTCAGACAGTTAACCGATACATTTGAAATGTATAAACTATCTTGTATTCGTTTTTCGTAGTTAAGTTTCTAATATCTATCACTTAAAAAAGCGAGTTTCTTGCCAGTTCTTCTCGGGCTTGGGTTAGGACGAATTGGCACATAAATTCACTTATTATGTGTGACGTTTCAAATTGATAGTGATTTTATTGAATAAAATATCTTTTGACTTGTCTTTGTGATATTCAGGTTTAAGAAGCTAGTTTGCAGTTGTTTGTAAACATATATTATTTGTTATGCAGGTCCGCAAATACCTTCTTCTCCTGGACCCGAGACGCGAACACGTCAAGTTCTGGCGACCACAGATGCTGCTGCTTGTCTCTACGCCGAGACAGGCCGCGCCTCTCATCGACTTTGTCAACGATCAGAAGAAGGTATGTTAGTGTCCCCTAAGGCTTCCCGATTTCAGTCAAAATCAGATCTAGAACTTAAGTTAACGCCAGAATACTGAAACGTAAGTCGATGGATACTTTAAAGACATTTCTGTCATTTCCCTAATACAATTTTAAACAATTGAGTTAATCTTAAATGTCTAAGTGGTTATTTTTGGTCGTCTTGTGATGTAAACATTGGGCTCTTAAATTATTTATTTTTCTCGATATATTTCCGGCTTTATAATCAATTTTAGTGTTTTTATATAAATGGAGCTAAAGTTATTGATTCGGGTGTGAATAATTGGAATAAAAAAGTAAATATAATCCGTATAATTATTTTATATGAAAGACACAATTTTATATAACAAATGACGAACGTCAAGATGCGACTTTGTGACCATCATACCATAAACAATATAAACACTTGACATTGGCAAAATTGTCATTTTTATGACACATGCCATTAACGAAGAAGAAATGCCTAAGTGGCGTTTGATTTGGTCTCGATTCTTCGTTTGTCATTTCATGAAGTAACATAGCTCTGCTAATTTAATATTTTTTACTCATTTAATTGCATGTTTTATTCAGTAATCTTAGCGGAATTTTAATGAATTAATTGTGACTACAGGACGAGACAATTGAATTAAATGTGTATTGTGGTGCAATGTGATTTGAACGACGAGGAATTCCAAGAAAATTTTGAGACGGCTATTCCGCTTGACTTCTAGAATTGACAATTGACCATCAACTAAGACTTTAACAAACAGATTGACTGTAAACAAACATAAACACTTGACACTGGCAAAATTGACATTATTATGTCACATGCCATTAACAAAGAAGAAGAGTTGGTCTCAAGTGGCTTTTCTGTATTTGGTCTGATTTAGAGACAAAAATTGAGCGAGAACTTACGTTTCCTTTTCCAGAGTTTTCTATGTTTGTCTTAAATTCAGTGCACTTGTCATTCGAATGCTTGAACTTAGTACGCCTGGTTTTAGTCTCTCAAAAGCAGCTAAGCCTATTTTTGACAGTTCTAAATGAAATGCTGTAAACGAAACTATCGATCGGAGTTTGTTTTTGATCCTTTCATCAATTCATCAAAATATACATCTTCTATCTTATTTATCCCGTACAATATTAAAACTTTTTTTTTTTGACGACCTCTGTGGCGCAGTGGGCTAAGATCCGGCTGAGACACAGAAGGTTGCGGGTTCGATTCCCGCCGCGGGACAAATGTTTGTATGATCTGCAAGTATTTGTCTCGGGTCTGGGTGTATCTATGTATAATATGTATTTATTTAGAAAAAAATATATATAAGTACGTAGTATATCAGTCATGTGGTACCCATTACACAAACTGTGCTTACTTTGGGGCCAGATGATGCTGTGTGAAAATGTCCGGCATTATTTATTTATTTAAACTACGCATTATTAGAGACAAAATAGTAAAAATGTAATAGCAAAAAGTGATTTGACTCGTGAAGGATTTGAACCTCCGCCCTCCGATGGTCAAGTGTTAATTTATATCGGTGCTCTAACCTACTGAGCTAACGAGTCTTGTTGCCAGATGACGAAAATACGGCCGCTTTCAGCTTTGTGACGTCATACTGTTACAGGAACGGATTTTCGTATAGATTTTGTCAAATTACTTTTGTTAACTTTGACTGGATTTATACAACTAGCGTATCCCCGCAGCTTCACACTTGTAATAACTATGTAAAAAGTAACCTGTCTCTGTCCCCATTCTTCTTCTTCATCGTGTTAATAGTTATTTCTAACCAGTGTGGTGAAAGGATTAAAGTGCGTCTCAAAGTCTCCTTTCCTACACTTGGCACATATCTATACATAGAAAACGCCCAGAACCGAGACAAATACTTACAAATGATACAAACATTTGTCCTGTGGCGGGAATTGAACCCGCATTTTTTTGCGTCTCAGCCGGACCTTAAAGCTGCGCCACAGAGGTTACTTACATATTACATAGAAAACGACCAGAGACAAATACTTGCAGATCATAAAGGGTCTTTTATTAAGCGTCTCCTATCTTTAAATTTAAATAAAACAAAGTGTGTGTGATATATTATCGAAATTATTTATTTATTTGAAAGATGTAGTGATGCCATTATGTGTCATTACGGCTTCTCTGGGTGGAGCGCATGCGAGATATCCAATTTTCCATGACTTTTGCGCATAAATCAGGCTGAATTTGACTTATGGCATAGGTTATGTTGGCTTTGAGGGCCGCTGTGATTTGTGGTTTATTCACATAGACCTGCGACTTAAGAAAACCCCACAAGAAAAAGTCTAACGGGGTTAAGTAACAAGATCTTGGTTGCCAGTTCACATCAGCTCCACGTGAGATGACCATGCCCTCAAATCTCTCATGCAGAATATTCAATGTGGCATGAGCTGTGTGGCACGTAGCGCCGTCTTGTTGAAACCACATGTCATTGGTGTTCAGATGATCCAGTTCATGCCAAAAAAAGTTGGTAATCATCGACCTATAGCGCTCGCCGTTGACAGTGATGGCCTGGCCAATGTTGTTCTCAAAGAAATATGTCCCGATGACGCCGCCAGCCCAAAACCCACACCAAACTGTAACTTTTTCGGGATGCATTGGACGCTCACGGATCTCATGTGGATTGGTATCGTCCCAAATTCGACAATTTTGTTTGTTTACGTACCCATTCATCCAGAAATGGGCCTAATCGCTGAAGATAATTTTTCTGTGAAAATTACGGTCAGTTGCTAACTGCTCCAGTGCCCATTCAGCGAACACACGTCGTTGTCTATGGTCGTTTACCTTCAATTCCTGGGTGAGTTAAATTTTATACGGGTGCAGGCCCAAGTCACGACGCAAAATTCGCCAAGTTGTGGTCTGTGAAAGGCCGAGTTCTTGTGAGCGACGCGAAATCGACTGCCTCGGATTCTCCTGCACACTCTCACGGACAGCGGCGATGTTTTCGGCAGACCTTGCGTTTCGTTGTCGTACGGGTGTTGGTCGATCATTTACCGAACCAGTGGACTCAAATTTATCCACCACACGACGAATAGTCCTCTCGGTAGGACGATTATGGCGACCGTAAAATGGGCGAAGCGCTGCGTTGCCCGAACAGAACACTCATTTTGATAAAACAGTTTTATCATTTGCACGTGTTGTTGAATGCTATAGCTATCCATGATGATTTGGCAAAACAGAATGAATAAATGACAACCAATTTGACAGATGTAGCTTCAACAAGATAGCCGCTACCAACTGTCAAAGTTCGGACGTGACTATTGGAAGACCCTATACAAACGCGCGCACAAATGTTTGTATGAGCAAGTATTTGTCTCGGGTCTGGGTGTTTCTATGTATAATGTAGGTACCTATGTATTTACAAAAAAAAAGTATATAAGTAGTATATCAGTCATGTGGTACCCATAACACAAGCTTTGCTTACTTTGGGGCCAGATGATGGTGTGTGAAATGTCCGGGGTTATTTATTTATTTATTTGTCCTCCCGTCGCATGACCCGCAATCTTTTGCGTCTCTCGCAGGCCTTCGTTCCCTGCGCAAAAATTTTACCATGACTTGTAGCTAGCTAGGTACATTTGGCACAAGGCCAAATCTTTGGTACAGTAGTTATTAATTAGTAGTCAGTACATTAGTTATCAAGACTGCACTTACGGCGCATATAATCAGTTGTATTATGGCTATTCAAATGATTAATCTAATATAAAAAACGGTTGGAGAGTTGCCGAATATGCAATTTAAGAAAAAACTGTATTATATGGCTCAGCGAGAAATATTTTTTGATTTTGATGGAATGGTTTGACAATAACAAATTTATAATCTATACCTATAAAAGAGCTTAACCTGACTGACTGACTGACTGATTCATAATTGCCGAGCCGAAACCGCTAAAGCTAGAAAACTGAAATTTGGAAGGTAGCTTCCTTTTATAGCAAAACCACCCACTAAGGCAATTCAATCCCGAAGAGGGTTAAAAGGGGTTACATCGAATGTATGAAACTTTTTAACGCGTGGTGCGATTTGCTGGAAACTTAATTTGAATAATTAAAATGCAAAATAAATGGACTAGTGTTTCAGGATTTTTCAAATTAACCTTAACAAAGGAATAAAATGGGGTGTCAATGTTTGTATATGAACTTTTTAACGGGAGGTGTGATTTCTTAGAAACTTGGTTTGAATAGGTACTCAAAATCAAATAAAAATAAAAAAAAAAAAAATGAACACGTGTTTTAGGTTTTTACAAAACTACCCTCATAAATAGGTGTGATTGCTTTGAAACCTCTCAATAAAATTTGACAAGGAGATAAATTGCATCCGGGGGAAGGATTTAAGCTACAATAATGCGAACGAAGCCGTGGGTAACAGCTAGTAATTGATATTCTGGATATACCTACTTTGCTAATTATTTTGTTTTTGACATTATTTAGGTCCACCATAAATTCAATTTATAACAATGATAACAATTCAAGCAACAATTATTTATCTGTGGTTATCTGCAAGTAAGTATATACGTAGTATATCAGTCATGTTGTACCCATAACAAAAACTCTGCTTACTTTGGGGGTGACGCTGTGTGAAATGTTCGGATTTATTTATATTTATTTGGTACATAACCGAAAATTACTAAGACACTAGAAACAAGCAGATAAGTAAGAAAATTAAAATGACGTAAGAAGGGAAATAAAATAATTACGTTTTAAAAACTAAAAAGAAAACCGACTTCTTGTTTATAAAAAATATCATTGTTGTATACAATGTTTAGAATTTTGTAAATTTTTTTAAAACCGCTCGACCGATTGCGATAACATTTAAATGGGACCACCTGGGAAGTATACCCTTTGAAACAAAAAAATATTTTTTCAAATCGGTTCAAGCGTCTTTGAGTAATCGGTGAACATACATAAAAAAAAGTTTCCGATGAATTGAGAACCTAATCCTGTGAAGTTGGTTAAAAAAACTACAATTACAATAAAAATTTAAACAAAACGTTACCACTTACGTATAATGTTGTCGGTTCCTACCTTCATTAATATTAAGACGACGCAAACCATTTCTTACACATTTATTAATTATTTATTAAATAGTACGAACATGTCAATAACACTAATAAAAAAAAGAACAATAATATGATAATACAAAATAATAATTACGTTTTAAAAATTAAAAAGAAACCGACTTCATTGAATGAAATTTGAGCCTATAATACATTTTAGTGGAAAGTAGATGTATTTTGTATATATATAATATGGGTAGGCCAAATAAACGCACCGCTCCAATGAGACAGCGAGGTATCGAAGTGCATGAAAACATCATCGATGTATACAATTTTTAGATTTTCGTTGATTTTCAGCTCGACCGATTTTGATAAAATGTATATGGGACCACCTGTGAAGGGGAACCACCCTTTCAAACAAAAAAGAGGGCAATTCATTCAAGAGGGCATTCAGCGCAGAAAGAGTACGTGCAACGGATTCATTCTCTTAAATGAATGTGTTTATTTCAGGGTGGCCTGTTCGTGCTTGGCCATGTAAGGCTGGGGCAGTTGGACGGTAGCGGCGACCCCCTGGCAGCCGAGCATAAATACTGGCTCAAACTAATTGATCATCTCAAGGTACTTAATAAGATAATATAAAACTCAAATCGCGGATGTCGGACAGCAAGTAGGGAAATTGAAGTAGGACTGGGCATGCCACGTCTGCTCGACTCGATTCGGCTCGGCTCGGCATCCGTAACAAATTTGGCAAGGATTATACAAAAAAGTGTCAAGACCAAAAGAGTTGCATGCCGGATTCTTCTTGAACTGGGGTTCAGGAGGAACCGGTACCTAGATTCACTAGCATGTAAGAAGTGGTCTTAGTGATTTTATTGACTGAACATGTTTTGACTTGACTTTGACTATGTTTTATAAATGACCCTTTCTTTTCCTTAAACATCAAACACGTATGATGAATATTCTGTGTCTTGTCTGGGTATTATAAAGCACTAACTGCTGCCCGCGGCTTCGCGCTCGTGTTACCTACATAAAAAGTAGCCTATGTCCTTCTCCAAGGTCCTATCTATCTCTATACTAAACTTCATCAAAATCGGTTTAGCGGCTTAGGCGTGAAAACGTAACAAACAAACTGAGTTACTTTCGCATTTTTAATATTAGAAGGGATTATGGGTACGAGTATATAATTAAAAATATATAAGTAATTGTCTGGTTCTCATAGAACATTTATAATCATGGAGACAGTGCGCTGTTCTGATGATGGAGAGCCAAAGTGCTGTTCAACGGAACTTCTCAACAAATACGCCGTTTAGATTGGTGTTACATTTAATGTGACAGCGAGCTGATCTGACAATGGAGTCAGGAGCTGTTCGGGGCTAACTCTAACTACTAGTTAGTTAGTATTAGTTAGTACTAACTAGTCTAAACTTATCGCTCGGTACGGACTTGGCGATTGAGGGCTAGGCGAAAAACGAAATGTAGAATGCCTTTTCGATAAGCAACGATTTTAACCTAGCTTTAAAACATGTAAGACTGGGCGCGCCGACGACAAGCTCAGGCAGGCGATTGTACACTGTTGGCCCGAGGACGTGAGTAAGCTTTTCAGACTCGGTGAGCCGGTGTGTTACTGTCGCGAGTTTACGTGCATGACCATCCTCGCATGTTCCAAGTTTTTCTTTGTTTTCCCTACAAACAGTGCTACATGCAGTATTATTATTAATGGTAGCGTTAGTATTCCCAGTCAGATGAAGTACGGCTTTGCGGACGTGTCTCGCGGCACTTTTGCAATCGCTCTCAGAGCACGTTTTTGCGTGCGAAAGACTTGATCTCGATCGGCTGAGCGCCCCTACAACTCTGCTCCGTACTGTAGGAGTGAATGGACAGTCATGAAATAGCAAGTGCGTACGAAACGCGATAACCTATAAAGGGGAAAACATGCACTTCCCAGCCTTTCACATATCTTGTCGGTATGGGAGCCCCACGTCAGACCTCTGTCAATTTGGAACCCTAAGAATTTGATTGGACTTGGTCAATATGCGTGTTTTAGACCGATACAGACACGTCTCTCACATGGTGGCATGATATGGAAAAATGTATATAATGGGTCTTTTTTAAATTTAGAACGAGTCCGTTCCAGCTAAACCGCATTGCCACCTGGTGCAATGCGAGCTCATCTAATGAAGGTGTAACCCGAGCGAAGTTATGATGCGTTATGAATAAACTGTGTTTTTTCCAGGTGAAAGCGTTCGTAGAGTTATGTCTCGCGGAGTCAGTGCGTAGTGGTGCAGCGCACTTGACTAGACTGTCCGGTTTGGGCGCTATGAAGCCTGACACAGTGCTTTTGGGCTTCAGAGATACTGCAGAACCTCGGGACTGGTTCAGAGAGTAAGTATCATCATCTTTGCCTTTATCAGTTGTAGTACTCAGTGGTCACTTCATTCTTACACATATCCGGCCTTTTATACGTCTCTCAACACTGCATAAACACTGTTTAGATTCGCCCTGTCACTGTCTTACAAAATGGGATGGCACTATTCTAAACAGTGATTAATCTAAATTTTCCTTTAAAGAACGAATTAATAGTAGATTGTTGCACCGAGCGCAAAGTGGAATTAATGGAATTATTAATGGACATGTGTCATGTTGGTGCCCGAGCGCATGAGAAGGCTACTTTTTTTTTACTAAATTAACACGAGTTCATTAATTACTCTCCTTAGCAAGGTGCGTAATTTACTTTTCTTTCAACTACATATTTACCTACTGTAATAAAATATACCTACTCAAACTAAAAATATGAAGAATCATAGTTTTACAATGGTACAAAATGCGCGCCATTTGTTTTTTTCATTTCACCAAGTCGATTTTATTTAGCTGATTTCATTTTCAGCCAGTATCTTTTTGATCTAGTGCAAACATTTGATATTAAACTTAATGGGAGATATTAAACCTCTTTCGTAAATTTATATCTAAATAAAACGTAAAAAACAGTGCAATAATGTAAAATAGTGCAACAATGAGATTTCATATAACATTTCTGCACTGTTTTGGTTCTAAGCAAAAAATAAGTCCTGTGTGATCGGTTTTGTAGTGGTTAATAATAATATTACTACGTAGTTGAGAGATAATGAATTTTAATTGAACAAAAAAAAAGTTAGTATTTATTTATTTTATGTAGGTCATTTATTTAATCTATTTATATATTTGTTACTTATATATTTGTACTATTTTTGCCACTTATATTAAATGGAACTTATTTTAATCTCTCAGCTATTAATATATTCTCACTAGGTCTTGTGACAGCTATGGTCTCGGCAGAATAACAGCGTCTACTACGAAAACAGTAGGCATCATGCTGAGTCGAGGCCAATTTGCTGCTGTAGCATACACATAACTACGCATAATTGTACCAATTTTTACATAATAGTACATAATTGTAAGCATTATTAGTAGTGCATTATTCCCATGTGCCTTTTTTTTTTTTTACTTTTTTTTATTGTATTCTGTGATGTGTGCTAAGCAAATAAATGTCTGTCTATGTCTAATTTTTGACAAAAGTTGAGAGACGTTTCTAAGTAAAAAGGATCACCTATCATCATCATCAGACAACCTCTGTGGTGCAGTGGGCCATGGTCCGGCTGAGACGCAAAAGGTTACGGCTGCGATCCCTGCAGCGGGACAAATGTTTGTATGATCTGAAAGAAAGAAAGAAAGAAAGAAAAAATAATAATTTAGCACACACACTAAACAGAAGAGAACACATGCGCGGAAAACAGACAAACAATTGGCCACAAAGAAAATTTATAAAAACACATACACAAAAACAAACAAGAAACAATGCGTAAAAATTTGCCCTTACCGAGAACCAATCAACATTTAAGTGTGACCAAAAAGGTTTTATCTGCAAGTATTTGTCTCGGGTCTGGGTGTTTCTATCTATAAAATGTATGTATTTACAAAAAATTAAATTATAAGTAGTATTATCAGTCATGTGGTACCCATAACACAAGCTCTGCTTATTTTGGGGCTAGGTGACGCTGTGTGAAATGTCCGGCATTATTTATTTATTTTTTACAAACGTCGAAGGATGATCTTGCCACCGCCCCATGTTGAACAACCAAAACTAAGCATGAGAATTTGTCTTGTCGTAATCTATGCTTGTATTACAACAGAATCGTAAAAAATCGGTTTGATAAATTCTAGCCTCAAAAAAAGCGCATCTTTGGGCGTATATAAATAACACACGGAGTACGCAAACTCCAAATTGATACCAATACAAGAATAGTTTATTTATTCAAGAGCTCAAATAAGTTAATGTTTAAAACATTCAGTAGTTTTTTCAACCCTTAAACCAAATGTCTGTATGTACATGGTTTTTGAAGTGAAAACTTCTTTAGCATTGTTGTGATTTAAAAGTTGATGAAACGAAAAAGCGACAGTAAAAAGAGACAGACATTTAAATTCATAACATTTAACGTTGGAGAAAATGAAATAGGAAGCATTACACAGTGTTTCTTATAAAAGCCAAAATTTTAAAGGTTTTCACTTCTGCCACGTGTGAATTGCACACATGTTTTTTTTTATAAATCAGTCTAATCTTATCATATGATTAGAAATCATAATCATACTAGACATAGACATATTATATATTTACTGAATAAGTACACATACATCATTACATAGTATAAAGTCGCTTCCCGTTGTCTGTCTGTCCCTATGTATGCTTAGATCTTCAAAACTACGCAACGGATTTTGATGCGGTTTTTTTAATAGATAGAGTGATTCAAGAGGAAGGTTTATATGTATAATACATATATAATACATAATATAGTAGAGAAACACTGATAATTTTAGAGGTTAGCGTATATGGGTTCAATGTATTAGAACTACTGAGCTACAGCAACGCGTGGCCGGGTCAGCTAGTGAATAAATAAAATGCAAAATAAATAGACACATGTTGCAGGATTTTAAAAATGGGCAATGGCAAAAATGGGTAAAATGGGCTGTCAAAGTTTGTATGGGAACTTTTTAACGGCTGGTGTGATTTCTTAGAAACTTGGTTTCGATACTTAAAATGCAAAATAAATGAACACGTGTTTCAGGATTTTTCAAAATAACTCTCATTAAGGAGTAAAATGGGGTGTGAATGTTTGTATGGAATTTTTTTAATGGGTGGTGAGTGTGATTGGTTTGAAACTTATCAATAAAATTTTGAACATCTTGGGGAATGATTTAAGCTACAAATCCGTTTAAAAAATGCGTACGAAGTCGCGAGCAACAGCTAGGCAATAATAAAAAGGTAGACTAAACAATATTAGGTAAAAAGGAAGTAGGTAACACATTAAAAAGTAAAAGGAGAAAAGACATTTCAAAGGCTTAAAATTATTCTGCGTACTTTCCTACCTAACAGTGCTGTGTGCTGCAGCAGCAAAAAATCTCGACTCAGCGTTATGCTTCCCTGTCAGATGACAGGTCAGCGCTGTTATTCTGCCGGGACCTTCGATCCAGTCACTCAACCTTATGAAACTATCTATACCATCTCCTTACTGCTTATCACTATCCTTTGTACAGGTATATCCTTTTCTCACGTTATGCTACGTGAGATAGCATGCATTTTAGTGTAATTTTAATTTTTGCTTTAATTTTAATATAATATTAATTTTTAATTCAAATTTAACCATTTATAATTCCTATTTTTATACATTATAGAAAAAAAAATCTTTAAATGTTGTATTTATTGAATTTATATAAGTATCTAATCTAATCTAATGTATTAGTAATAAACAATTTAAGCCTTAACCGGCGGAGGGCACACCATATCACAGGACCCCGATCCTAGTTTGGGTACCAATGTTCGTCCAATCAGTAACAAAAAACTTAAAAAATTATGATTATAGAAATATATTAATTAGGTTATGTTATGATTGTACATTGATTACTAACGTTTGTAATCCTTAATAAATATCATTTAATTTAATATCTTTCTTTTGTTCGACTAATGTCCAAAATACAAAACGTCCAACACGAGTATTTTCGAGTATTGTCTAAATTGGACTTTTTTATAAAACGTAATTTTTATGAAATGACATCTTTATGATTGGACATTTTTATGAATGCACACTATATGAATGGACATTTTTAGACTATTTGTCATTTTTAATAATTGGACATTAGTCGTGCAAAGCATTTCATTTAGCTGCGCTCACTAACGAGCTTGTTCCCCTGACTAGTGTATCTTTAACATTATATATTGTTCTTCCAGTTCAATGTCTCCTTACAAAACCAACGAGTTCGACTTAGACACAAGTGAGAGTATATTCCCGTTACGCCGGCCGTCGCAGCCGGGGCTGTCGGCCAGCGAATACACGCGGATCATATCCGACGTCCTCTGCGTCAATAAGAATGTCTGCGTGTGTCGACATTTTCATAATCTGGACATGGCTGCTGTGGAACGGTGAGTTTTAGATGGTACGAAGAGCGACGACCTCTGTCGGTCTTCGACCTCATAGGTCTCAGGTATGTATAATATTATGTATTTATTTTAAAAAAAGATGTATGTATATGTACATATATATAAGTATGTATAACTCGTTTTAAAGTGATTATTGTGATATTAATAAAAAATATTTTTAAAATGAATTGAATTGAATTCGAATTGTGATGGTGCCCACCAAGATGGACTCTTGCTGAAGAGTTACCACCAAAACTAATACAAGAGCCGAGAGCTGGCTCCTATCTGGCTCAGACTATTTGCCATTCCACGTGCTAATGTCGCCAGTGTCTTGCGAACGCTGCAGTCTGTCAGTGATCTTGATCAGTTGAGCTATCTATAGATCGTTTTAAACGGTCCTTGGATAGCTCAACTGTTTCACATGTATTTTATATTATTGTATATTATTCTGTACATTTCTGTAATTATTTCTATAAATTAAGTATCTTTAGGCAAAGTTACAGTAAGTTATACATTGCAAATCTGTCAGTTGTCTGTTTGAGGGCAGAGCAACATGATGCCATGTATTTGTAATCATTTATATTAAAAAACGGTTTCTTCGCAAGTGTTTTTTTGCCGGACACTTCACACTGCATCAGCTGACCCTAAAGTAAGCAGAGCATGTGGTATGGGTACCACATGACTGATATACTACTTTTATACTATTTTTATGTAAATACATACATATTATATGTACGAGCTAACGCACACATGTACAAAGAACTTTTAGTAATAGATATTTAAATTAGCGTAGCTTGCATTGCCTTACGCTGCAATTATTATCGATGATCGGTGGAAACAAACCAGTTGTACTACTACACTCAACGGGTTCGGTCATTTAACTATCTTCGGAGTCACCACCCTTCAGCTACCCTTCACCCTTCACCCTTAGCAGTTTGACCGCAGCTTTATTGTGATGTTCAAAACCTTACATTATACATAGAAACAAATATACAGCGGAATTAGTTGCTGGTTCCGGCCTACCATCAAGTGTTTCAGTTTGTAGTCCCCACTGTAGTTTTGCTATTCATTGCCTCCATTAGTTTCAAGTTTCAAGTTAGCAAAGTGAATTTAATACATATAGTTTTTTAGCATCAAGTATTTGATTTGTTTACAGTAAACCAGCTAAGAACTAACGATTGGGGATTAATTTTCGTTATCGCAAAAAATTGTTTTAGCTCTATTAACTTAGGCAAATCACCAGCAAATAAGACTATGTCACAAATCTTTTACAACAAAGATCGTTAAGGTTAAATAAGAATAAAAAGGGCCTAGTATCCCTGTGGTACCCCTATATCAATAATTGATCCTGAAAACCTCCCACCACCCAAGTCAACTTTTTGGATAGATAATACTGTATTAGGTCAATCGCGTGGTTTTAGATGCCATACAATTTAATTGAGATTGAGATTAAAGGTTGCATGACTTACACATTCAAAGGCTTTAGATAGATCACAAAATACTCGGATTGCATCCTGTGAGTCAAAGTCAAAGTCAAAGTCAAAAGATGATTTATTCAATACAATCACAAGGATCACTTTGAAACGTCTTACATACTAGGTGAATTTAGGTGCCAATTCATCCTAACCCAAGCTCGAGAAGAATTGGCAAGAAACTCGTCTTGGTCCTAGCGCTTTTTTATAATGATCCATCTTATAACTACCTTAACTACGAAATACAAATACAAGAGAGTTTATACATTTCAAGTGTGTCGGTTAACTGTCTGACGGCAGAGCGACATGAGGCCATGCATTCTTATCAATAATATAGTCATCTATATTATAATAAGCTTTCTTCAAAAGACTACCTTTAATGTATGCTTTAAATTTCTTAATAGGTAGTTTAGTAGCATTTTCAGGAAGCTTATTATAGAAGCGCACCGTGTTCCCCATAAATGACTTATTAACTTTTTCTAGTCGAAACCTAGGGATGTATAATTTATGTTTATTCCTAGTGTTCATTTTATGAAGGTCACTATTTTGCTGAATCCCATCTCTATTTTTATGTGTATATAACAAATTTTCATATATATATTGTGAAGCTATTGTGAGAATATTAATTTCTTTGAATACTTCTCTCAAAGATTCTCGTGGTTTCATTTTATAAATGGCACGTATTGCCCTTTTTTGAATTACAAATATTTTACCAATATCAGCTGCTTTCCCCCAGAGAATGATGCCGTATGACATAACACTATGGAAGTAACTGAAATAAACTAGTCTAGCTGTAGCTTCATCAGTAAGCCACCGTATCGCACGAACTGCATATGCAGCGGAACTAAGCCTACCAGCAAGCGTTTCAATTTGTGGTCCCCACTGTAGTTTTGAATCAATATTAAGACCTAGGAAGATCGTGGAATTTACAAGATTCATTGCCTCTCCATTTATTTCAATGTTGGACGGGCTATGAATAACATTTGGCAAAGTGAATTTGATACATTTAGTTTTTTTGGAATTAAGCAAAAGATTATTTACAGTGAACCAGTTAAGAACTAACGATAAGGATTCATTTACGTTATCGCATATACTGGTTTTACCTCTATCAACTTTAAAAATTAAAGACGTATCGTCTGCAAATAAAACTATATCACAAATATTTTTTACAAAAAAAGGTAAATCATTAACGTATACTAGGAATAAAAAAGGGCCTAGTATCGATCCCTGAGGTACCCCTATATCAATAATTGATCCCAAAGACCTCTCACCACCCACGTCTACTTTCTGGACTCTATTGGATAGATAAGACTGTATGAGGTCAATCGCCCGGTTTTTAATGCCATAATATTTTAACTTTGTGATTAGGGTTGCATGACTCACACAGTCAAAGGCCTTAGATAGATCGCAGAATACCCCAACTGCATCCTGTGACTTCTCCCAGGCCTCAAATATATGCTTTAAGAGCGCTATACCTGCATCAGCTGTTGATCGACCTTTAGTAAATCCGTATTGATTACTATGTAGCAGGCCGTTAACGTTAAAGTGGTATAATAACTGATTAAGAATTATTTTTTCAAAGATTTTACTTAAAGCAGGTAATATCGATATCGGTCTATAATTAGCGAGATCACTTTCACTTCCAGACTTAAACATAGGAATGAGTTTACTGTGTTTCATGAGATCGGGAAAAACTCCCTCGTCGATACATCTATTAAAAATATAAGCTAAACATGGTGCAATATCTAAGATAATGACACCCAGCACCTTTGTAGACATTCCCCAAAGATCTTCTGTATTTTTTATATTAATTAACTTGAATGCTTTTACAATACTAGCCTCGTTAATGTAGCTAAAACTAAACTCATTCTTACATTTTGCAACACTAGATTCTAATAGAACGGAAGCTCTGGAGGCTGAAGAGTTTAACGATTTGGTCACTATTTTTGGTATATCTGAGAAAAAACTATCAAATGCATTCGCAACATCCTGTTCCTTTGTCAAAATTGTACCATTTATATTTAATTTGAACTGTATATTGCGAGCCCTTGATTTACCTGTTTCATTATTAATTAATTTCCAAGTTGCTTTTATTTTATTTGTTGAATTTTCTATTATTTTTCTCAAAAACAGTGACTTAGCCGCATGACAAACTTTTTTGAATACTTTTGAGTAATTCCTAACATATAAGATAAAAACTGGATCATCTAACATTGTCTCTCTGGTAGCATATAATTCATACAATGTATTCCTACTTCTATAAATACCCGGTGTAGCCCAGTCGACAAATCTAGCACAATTTTTTGTTTTGCATGTTTTTACTGTAAATATATCAGCATGTTCTTTAATTATTAAATTAGACAATGTGGTGAAAAGATCATTTGGATCATCGATGCATGGTACAAGGGAAACTTTGTGTTCAATTCTACTTTGAAATATTTTGATGCGGCTCTCTGTAATAGGTCGGTGAGTAAAGTTCTGAGCTTCAACTATACGATCACAAGAAAAGGCGTTAAATATAATGTTTAAAGAGTGCTATACCATCTGTTGATTAATCATTAGTAAATTCGTATTAATTACTATGTTGTAGGCCGTTCACGTTGAAATGAGATAATAACTGTAAGATTTGTCAAAGATACTAAGATGTACTTAATAATGTCGATATCGGTCTTTGTTTAGCAGCAGACTTTGTCTTTCACCTCTAGACTTGGAAATATGAATGAGTTTACTGTGAATCATAAGGTCAGGAAAAACTCCCTCTTCCATCTATTTTTTTTTTTAATTAGTGTATAATTCTTAAAAAATTATACTCAAATATTATTACAATCTAGCCAAGTAGGCCAATGAGTAATTTAACTATGACTTATTTTTATAACGTAAACTATGCCTAAGAGTGTGTCCAATAGCACTTTTCTTATGTCTCTAGTTAAGGGGAGACACTTTGTTAATGTGTTCTTTATGAATATATTGTATTGTCATTTTCACTTTCTTAATAATGTCGATATCGGTCTTTGTTTAGCAGCAGACTTTGTCTTTCACCTCTAGACTTGGAAATATGAATGAGTTTACTGTGAATCATAAGGTCAGGAAAAACTCCCTCTTCCATCTATTTTTTTTTTTTAATTAGTGTATAATTCTTAAAAAATTATACTCTAACATTATTACAATCTAGCCAAGTAGGCCAATGAGTAATTTAACTATGACTTATTTTTATAACGTAAACTATGCCTAAGAATGTGTCCAATAGCACTTTTCTTATGTCTCTAGTTAAGGGGAGACACTTTGTTAATGTGTTCTTTATGAATATATTGTATTGTCATTTTCACTTTCTTTCACTGTTACACTGCACTAACTCAAACGGCTTGGTTCGTTTGAGTCTTCTCACTATGTCCGTGTTGTCGAGGAGCTGGATTGCCTCGACGATCACGTGATGATGAAGTCTTTCCTCATGAGCTTCTGCGTACTTTGTAATAACTGTGTCGACGAAGTCTATGCCAAGGTCCCGATGGAGGTCTTCGTTTCTTACGTACCAGGGTGCATTCACGATGTTCCTTAGTACTTTGAAACCGTTGTATTATTTAGATGTTACTTTTTTTGGTGCAGCCCCACAGCTGAATACCATAAGTCCATACTGGCTTCAAGACTTGTTTGTAGATTGTTATTTTGTTATGTACCGACAAGGCTGCTTGTTTTCCAAGCAACCAGTACATCTGTTTATAGCGGAGCTCTAATTCATCTTTTTTCTTCTTGACGTGAGCCTTCCAGCGTAGCTTTGCGTCAAGCGTCATTCCTAGATACTTGGCCGTATTTTCACATGGTATGCGCTTATTGTTGATATATACTGGGCGGTACTGCTGCTTTTTGTTCGTAAAGTTTATATGAATGGATTTTGATTCATTAAGCTTTATTCTCCATTTTTTGGTCCAGTCATGGATTTGGTTAACAGCCACTTGAACCTTTTCTGCTGCTTCTGCAAAAGTGCCTCCAACAGCCATTATGGCTGTGTCGTCAGCAAAGGTCGCGATTGTGTTATCATCTAAATGGGGTATGTCACTGGTGTATAAAAGGTACAGGACTGGTCCTAATACACTTCCCTGTGGTACCCCTGCTTTAATTTCTTTGATATCAGAAAAGGCATCTTCTTGTCTAATTCTGAAAGCTCTATCCGTTATGTAGGATTCTAAGATGTCTGTAAAGGGTTGAGGTAGCATTTTTTTTAGTTTCAGTAAAAGGCCTCTGTGCCAAACTTTATCAAAAGCCTGCGCAACATCTAAGAATATGGTAGAGCAGACTTTGTTATCTTCTAATGTTTTCTCGATTATTGTTGAGATTTTGTGCACCTGGTCAATAGTTGAATGTTTTTCTCTAAATGTTTTTTTCTTGGCTTCTATTATAGGTTTAAGTCTTTTTAATAATATTTTTTCAAATAGTTTTGACATGATTGGTAGCAGGGAAATAGGTCTGTATGACGTTACGTCATGAGGTGGTTTGCCTGGTTTTGCTATCATTATTACCTCGGCTACTTTCCATAGGTCTGGCCATATATCAGTCTTAAAGCAGCGTTGATAAGATTTGTTAGCTTAACCAAGGCTTTTCTTGGTCAGTTATGTAATATTTCGCCGGAAATAAGGTCAAATCCTGGTGATTTCTTAGGATTTATGTTTTTGAGGATTTCTTTTAAAACTTCTCTGGGTGTGACAGATGGTATTCTAAATTCTTCGTCTGAAATATTATCATGACCGGTCGCGGGTTCTATGTTTATGTGACCTTCATTTGGTTTGAAAGTGTTTTCTAAATGCTCTGCAAACATTTTAGCTTTTTGTTCATTACTGACCACCCATTTCCCATTATTCTATTTTAGTGGAGGAATCTGAGTCATGGGCTGTTTCATGCTTTTAGTAGCCTTCAATAGAGAGTAGTTAGTATTGCGACTGTTGGTGAGGTTTTGAAGGTATGAGTTAGTTTGGCTATCGTTAAATGATTGTATTTGTCTTTTCAACCGTTTTGTAAGGTTGTTAAGCGTTTTTTTATCATCCGGTGACCTAGTTAAATGCCATTGTTTCCTTTGTTTTCTTTTTTTAGCTATGAGCAGTGTAATCTCTTCAGGGTAATTATTTCTGGAGATCCTTTTTTTGATTTGGGGTGTGTTTGTCCAAGCGGTCTGTTGTATAAGTTTTATAAATGTTTCTACTTCTATATTCAGCTGCTCTGGAGTTTTTAATGGCACCCTGAGGTTTATATTTATATCTAAGTCTATTTTAAAACTTTCCCAGTCTGTGTATTTATTTACAAGGGTCAAAGTTTCCTTAAGTGCTACTGTCTCTTTTATTTCTAGATATATTGCAGAATGGTCAGAGTTCATATCGTAACTCTGTTCTGTTTTTAGATAGTTAGGTGATATGTTTTTATATATAAAAAAGTCTATTAGATCGGGTACTTTTAGTGGATCTGTTGGCCAATAAGTTGGTGATCTGGTAGATGCAACATCGGATTTTACTTCTTTTAGAGCTGTTAAGAGTTGTTTTCCTTTTGTGTTCGTTAGTCTCGAACCCCAATACTTGTTTTTGGCATTAAAGTCACCACCTAGAATAAACTTTTCTCCTAGTGGGTGTAAGAGACTTAGGTAGGTGTCTTTTCGAATTGTATATCGCGGTGGACAGTATATGGCAGCTACCGTAAGCGGATATAGCTTGGTGTTGATACAAATGGCCACTGATTGGATATCTGGCTCTTCATATTTAAATTTTTCGTGATGTTTGATGTTGTCCTTTACAATAACAGCACTGCCACCCCTTCCTTTATTAGCTGGGTGTAGTGCATGGTAGACTTTATATCCTTTAAATTTGATGTATGATTGTGTTGTAAAATGTGTTTCAGATACGAGGCACACATCTACATTTTCTATATCTAAGACTACTTGCAACTCATTTTGATGTTTTTGTAGCCCATTACAGTTCCATGCCATTATTTTAATTTTTCCAATCATTTTTTGGCCTTAGGTATAGCAGTTTTAGTGCTATGTTCTATTTTTTTCAATCGCTCATCAAACAACGACATAAGTTTTAGGATTTCGTCTAACTTATTGTCATTTAAGTGGTTTGATTGTTTGTTGCGTTGAATTACTGTTAAATCTTTGGCAGCCGCTTGAGCATAGGACACTTTACTGTTAATAGCGCTTATAGGCCTCGCACTAGTTATATGCTGGTTAGTTAAAGGCAATTTCTCACTTACCAATGTTTCAGCTACCTGGTGTTGCCGCCCGACCAATGGATTCTTGACAGCTTTGTTTCTAATTTTCTGCATTTCCTTGGCTATCAGACAGCCTCTATAGTTGGCTGGGTGAGCTTCTCCACGGTGAACACATTTTGGTTTTTCTTCTGCTGGTTTTTTACAGTCTTTGGTTAGGTGCTTACCTGTACATTTAACACATCTAGGCTCTTTGGCGCAGTATTTGTGTGTATGCCCGTATACCTGACATCTCTTACACTGTGGAATAAGTTTTGTCGATCGAAGGGGTTGGATTTCAACTATACACCCAAGAATATATTTAATTTCGTATACCTTATATCTTCTTGATTGCTGAAGGTCAGCATAAACATGTTGAGTGGTTCCTTGGTCTTCCAGCTCAATTTGTTTACTGCGTCTTCAACCTTGTAACCTTTAATTATAAGGTCATCAATGATCCTCTCGGGTTTGCACGTAGAGGGTAATCTTTTGACCATTACTCTAATTGGTCTCTCTTGTTTGTTTTCGTATGAGTGCCAGAGGCAGTTGTTATCAGATAGAGTTTTTGTTATACATCTATAATATTCTTCATTACAAGCATTTATTTTTACGCAGTCACCGCTCATTATTTTGACTGTGAAGGTGCCAGCAGGTTGGTTTCTTGACAAGAAGTCGTAAAAGTTTTGGTAATTGTTCACCCCATCCACTATAATAGGAGGTGGGGGGGAACTTTCTTAGGTTTATCAGTAGAATTTTTAGCATTTTCTTGGGGTGAGAGTGTAGGTGAGGTGTTCAATTTTCTTTTCTTTCTTGACTTTGTTCTTATCCACTCAGTTTCCTTAGCTAGCTCTCCTTCGTCAGTGCCGTACTCTACTGGAGCGGCGCCGGAGGAAGTTTCCTTGTTAGTAGCGCATGGTTTGTTGGATGTGCTCTCCATTACACATTTCAGTTGTTGCTGCAAAATATCAATTTGACTCTTTAAGTCATCTACAAGGCTTTGCAGTTTTTCGCGCTCTTGCCTTTCTTCGTTAAAACGATTATATAACAGAAATTCATTTTCTGTTTGCAGTTTTATTCTGCCTTCTTTAGTCGGTGAATCCATTGTTCAGGCAAGTAACAGCGTCGCCTTAACAAAATGTTTCGTCGTACGCAAACATGCCTTACGCAATGAAAAACTGGGTCATCATCGCTGTCCGGCCGTGTCGCGACGGCTTTGTTGTGATGCGTTAGCACTTTGCACTGTAGGTACGCGCGATCGCGGGTGACACTACTGTTCTCAGCGAAAATCGAACAATCACTTTGTCAAAATTCTATTATTTAAATATAATTTTATCACTTTATAGCGGGCCTTCGATTTCCCTGTTTATTATTTATAAATTTTCAAGTAGTTCTTATTATATTTGTTAAATATATAATTGTTCTCAAAGACAATGATTTAGTTGCGATTATCACGCATTTATGATTTGTCATTGCAAAAGTTGGCTTCGGACGTGGATGGATCTAACCCACAGCGAACCCTTATAATTCAAGCTCTCTCTGTAGTGAGTCTCAATATTTTATTGCATGATTTGTTGATATTTCTTAGTTGATATTATATTTATATTTTTCATTTCGTGTTAGTAAATTGTGCTCGTGCTATTTATTTATTATATTAAATCCAAGTTACGCTTGTAAACTTCTTTTTTGGATTTAACCGAATAAGTCAGTGTCGTGAGTGTAAAGTGCGATTGTGCCTTGATCTGGTTTTAGAATTCGTAGGTGATTTATGTATGTCAAGAACACAATGGGTCCTATAAAACTTCCTTGTGGAAGTTTCCATCCTTCCCAAAAAACGTATTTTTTGGATCAGCACTGAGTATATCACCAATCCTTACACTTTGGGTACTTTATTCTAGGTAACTTCTCTGATACCTAGAGTTTTAATTTTGTGCAATAAGATAGGAATAAAAACGCTATCGAATGATTTAGCAAGATCCAGGAATTCGTGGAACTTTCTGAAGCATCTGACAGCGTTAGTAACCTTTATTAAGCTCTTTCGCAAGATAGTTAATGAAATGAGCAGCAGCAGTTGATAATTTGGGTCTAATCCAAACTATATCTTAAAAATATTTTCCGACCTTCAAAACTCGCCGGTTAATCAAAACCTATTGAGTTCTATCCTTTGTTTTTGAATAATCAAACTTAGCAAGAAGCAAGGTAAGACCTTGCACTTGTAAAGGAAAAAACTGTAAAAAATAGCTACAAATATTTGTATATTGATACATAGAAAATAAACCTGTTCCAGCAAATCCCCAACCCTAAAATACATTGACGTATGGTTAGTGGAGTTGGTAGCGCCATGCTGCGAGGAGGCGTTCACGGTGGCCGGTCTGTTCACTCTGCAGCTGGCGGCCGTGGTCCGGTCGGCGCGCGGCTGGCAGCACCTGCGCCTGCGCCTGCACGCCGTCTGCACGCCCGGCCACCCCGTGCACATACACGGTATGTACACTGCAGCTGGCAGCACCTGCGCCTGCGCCTGCACGCCGTCTGCACGCCCGGCCACCCCGTGCACATACACGGTATGTACACTGCAGCTGGCAGCACCTGCGCCTGCGCCTGCACGCCGTCTGCACGCCCGGCCACCCCGTGCACATACACGGTATGTACACTGCAGCTGGCAGCACCTGCGCCTGCGCCTGCACGCCGTCTGCACGCCCGGCCACCCCGTGCACATACACGGTATGTACACTGCAGCTGGCAGCACCTGCGCCTGCGCCTGCACGCCGTCTGCACGCCCGGCCACCCCGTGCACATACACGGTATGTACACTGCAGCTGGCAGCACCTGCGCCTGCGCCTGCACGCCGTCTGCACGCCCGGCCACCCCGTGCACATACACGGTATGTACACTGCAGCTGGCAGCACCTGCGCCTGCGCCTGCACGCCGTCTGCACGCCCGGCCACCCCGTGCACATACACGGTATGTACACTGCAGCTGGCAGCACCTGCGCCTGCGCCTGCACGCCGTCTGCACGCCCGGCCACCCCGTGCACATACACGGTATGTACACTGCAGCTGGCAGCACCTGCGCCTGCGCCTGCACGCCGTCTGCACGCCCGGCCACCCCGTGCACATACACGGTATGTACACTGCAGCTGGCAGCACCTGCGCCTGCGCCTGCACGCCGTCTGCACGCCCGGCCACCCCGTGCACATACACGGTATGTACACATGCATGCACACACTGTCAACCACATTACACATACCACATACATGTACACACTGTTAACCGCATCATACATACAACATGCATGTACACACTGCCGACCACATCACACATACAACATACATGTACACACTGCCGACAGCTTTACACATATCAAATGCATGTAGACACTGCCAACTACATGCATGTATACACTGTCAACCACATGCATGTATACAATGTCAATGCATATGCATATATACATTGCTAACCACATTACACATATCACATGCATGTAGACACGGTCAACCACATGCATGTACACACTGCAAACCAAATGCATGTACACACTGTTAACCGCATGTTCGTACACGTCTGCCATCCACATCACACATAACTCCACGGATAACTTTGGGGTAACTCCACGGATATTAATAGAGCTTTTATCATCCAAAAGAAATGTATCAGAACTGTATGTGGCGTTGAACCATTAGAATCGTGCAAACTGCTCTTTAAAAAACTAATACTACTGACATTGACAGGCCTTTACATACATCACGCTGGATGTTTCGTTAGAGAAAACGAAAGGTTTTTAGACATATATATATATATATATATATATATATAAAGTAAACTCCAAATTCAGTTCTAGGGATCCTACTAAACTCATTCCGCAAGACTGCACTGGAGCATTAAAACAGTTATATTGTAAAGTAAAGTAAAGTAAAAACTGTATACATGGCTCAGCGAGAAATGTTTTTACTAAACCTGCTTACTTATGTAATATTGATGTTGACATTTCTATTTTATTTTATGTCTAATTGTAATTAATAATCTATTTTATCTCATGGTTGCCATGTTGAGGTTTGCATATCGGTCACGACGAAGTGTGTCCATACTTCGAGCAAATAAATTAATTTAATTTCATACAACATGCATGTACACACCGCCAACCACATGCATGTATACAATGTCAACCACATGCACGTATACACTGTCAACCACATGCATGTAGACACTGCCAACCACATGCATGTAAACAATGTCGACCACATGCATGTATACACTGTCAACCACATGCATGTATACACTGTCAACCACATGCATGTACACATTGCCAACCACATTACACATATCCCATACATGTACACACTGCAAACCACATGCACGTATACAAAGTCAACCACATGCATGTACACACTGCAAACCACATGCATGTAGACACTGCCAACCACTTGCATGTACACACTGCCAACCACATAACAAATATCACATGCATGTATACACTGCAAACCACATGCTTGTATACAATGTCAACCACATGCATGTACACACTGCGAACCACATAACACATATCACATGCATGTATACACTGTCAACCACATGCATGTACACACTGCCAACCACATTACACATCACATGCATGTAGACACTGTGAACCACATGCATGTACACATTGCCAACTACATTACACATATCTGAAAGAAAGAAAGAAAGAAGAAAGAAAAACATTTATTCAGCACACATGAAAAACATACAAGAACACAAGAGCGGAAAACAGACTTAAACTAAGCTACAAGAGAAAATTGATACAAACACATTAAAACAAACAGAAATAAAACAAACTATGAAAGTTATGAATAAAATAAAAAAAAATAAAAAATTTGCCCTTCCCGCGAACTAAACAACATTAAAGCAAACAGAAATAAAACAAACTATGAAAGTTATGAATAAAATAAAAAAAAAAAAAAATTTGCCCTTCCCGCGAACTAAACAACATTAAAGTGTGGCTGAAAAGGTTCCATCTCAGCATGTGCTACTTCCGGGCACGGAAATAGCGCTGGTTTTCAGATTGAACCATATCCCATGCATGTACACGCTGCAAACCACATGCATGTAGACACTGCCAACCACATAACACATATCATATGCATGTATACACTGTCAACCACATGCATGTACACACTGCCAACCACATTACACATATCACATGCATGTAGACACTGTCAACCACATGCATGTACACACTGCCAACCACATTACACATATCACATGCATGTAGACATTGCCAACCACATGCATGTACACACTGCTAACCACATAACACAATATATAACATGCATGTATACACTGTCAATCATATGCATGTATACACTGTCAACCAAATGCATGTACACACTGCCAACCACATTACACATATCACATGCATGTAGACACTACCAACCACATGCACGTACACACTGCCAACCACATTACACATATCACATGCACGTACTCACTGCCAACCACATGCATGTACACACTGCAAACCACATGCATGTATACAATGTCAACCACATGCATGTACCCACTGCCATCCACATTACACATATCACATGCATGTAGACACTGCCAACCACATGCATGTACACACTGCAAACCATATGCATGTATACACTGTCAACCACATGCATGTACACACTGCCAACCACATTACACATATCACATGCATGTAGACACTGTCAACCACATGCATGTAGACACTGCCAACCACATTACACATACGAGGGGAGGTTAATAAGTTTGCGGAATGGAAGGGTTAAGAAGGGATGGGGTTGTTTTTTTTACCAGATAATGTGCAGGTACTCAATACAGGAATAAATTCCAAAATTTAGGCAAATCGGGTCATTAACATATTAGTTATCACTACATTAGCAGCACAATCGAAAAAAAATCGTTAAACATGGATAAAATTGAGTTTCGAGCCGTTATAAAGTTCCTTACAGAAAAACACAAATTAAATTATTTTAGAAGAAATGTCATCTGTTTATAGGGACTCTTGCCCTGGAAAAATAATGATTTATAATTGGAATAGCTTATTCAAGCAAGACAGTGAATTAATTGAAGATGACAACCGCCCGGGCCGGCCGATCGAGGCCACCACCTCAGACATCATCGAAAAAGTCGAAGAACTTGTTCTTGGAGATACCTAATTAAATAAGAAACAACTTCCAGAAATGGTTGGAGTATCGTCTACAACCATTTTGAACATCCTCCATGACCATCTTGACATGTCTAAGGTCAGCGCAAGATGGGTGCCGAGAATGCTCTCAGCGGTTCAGAAAAAGCAGCGCATCGAGTGTTCACGCGAGTTTTTGGATCTCTGTAGCGACAACAAGGAGGCCATTTTGAATCAGATTGTTACTGGAGATAAAACTTGTGTTCAGCACTATGAGTCTGAACCAATACAAAAAACTATAAGTGACAGAAAACAGGCGCAGCACCCCCTAAGAAATTCAAGGTGTCACGATCGGCCGGAAAGATCATGGCCACTGTTTCTTGGAATTCGGAGGTGATTTTGTAAGCCACTCTACTGGAAAAATTAAAAGATGCCACCAAGGAAAAATATGAGGAAAATGGACTCGACATGTGCCCCTTTTGCACGACAATGCACCCGTACACAAGAGCCATGTTGCAATGGCTGCCTTACGAAAATGTGGCTACGAAACATTAAATCACACTCCGTATAGTCCAGATCTAGCCACTTTTGATTAATATTTGTTTCTAAAATTGAAAAGAGAATTTCGTGGAAAAATAAATCTAAAGATTAAGAAGTTAAGTCAGCAATTTCGGCTTATTTTGAAGGCCTTGACAAAACATTTTTTTAAGAAGGTATTATTAAGCTTTTTGAAATACCTGAAAAGCGTATTAGGCATAAGGGAGAATATATTAAAAAGGAAAAATAATCATTTGTTTCATTGTGACCCTCTTCCCTGCCATTCCGCGAAATTTTTGACCTCCCCTCGTATCACATGCATGTAGACACTGCCAACCACATGCATGTACAAACTGCAAACCACATGCATGTACACACTGCATACCACATGCACGTACACACTGCCAACCACATTACACATATCACATGCATGTACACACTGCAAACCATGCATGTGCATGTACACACTGCAAACCACATGCACGTACACACTGCAAACCATGCATGTGCATGTACACACTGCAAACCACATGCACGTACACACTGCAACCCACATTACACATATCACATGCATGTTCACACTGCCAACCACATTACACATATCACATGCATGTACACATTGCCAACCACATTACACATATCACATGCATGTACACACTGTCAAGCACATTACACATATCACATGCATGTACACACTGCCAACCACATGGATGTACACACTGCAAACCACATGCACGTACACACTGCCAATCACATTACACATATCACATGCATGTACACACTGCAAACCACATGCATGTATACACTGTCAACCACATGCATGTATACAATGTCAACTACATGCATGTACACATTGCCAACCACCTGCATGTATACCCTGCCAATCGCATGCATGTACACGTCTACTAACCACATGCATATCCCTAACACATAATAAAATTCTAGATTATCCCTGAGTGCTATTATAGGCTATGTTTTATTGTGATATTGTTTTATTTATGGGCGATGTATAGTCTTATAAACTGCGTTGACTATATTTTGGTGTATTATTATCCAGAAGCAGGACGTACAGTGTCTGTAAGCGACTCGGCTATCGAAACTGCGGCGTCAGGCCGTCCACTCAAGGAACGATTGGATGAACTCATCAAATTACTTAGGATTAATGCTACAACTCATATTGTAAGTTTTTTATTGTTTTGTAGTTAACGGGTTGATTGATTCCCGACGTTTCAGTATGATGCAATAACCTGGTTGCGGGTGGAATGGATGCATAGGAAGTTGCCTAGATGACAAAAGCTTGGGATGGATCTGCGCCAACTCGACTCTGCATCCATAACTAATCTAGCAAGGATCATACAAAATTATTAAGACCAGACAAGTTTGTTGCCGGATTCTTCTTGAACTAGGGTTACCGGCAACCGGCACCTAAATTCACTAGCATGTAAGAAGACGATTTAAAGTGGTCCTTGTTATTTTATTGAATAAGGATTATTTTGATTTGATTTGTATTGATGTGTTATACATCTCACCTTAGATATAAAGTTCTACTTTGTAGAATGTGAAAAAGAGGTCTAACCTCTTTTTACACTTACATGGCACGTTCAAACATTATATTTATTTGCAGGTGACAGAATGGCCTCAGTTCGAAGAGAACAGGAGATGGTCGACAGAAGAAGACGGAAGCATATACCAGAGAGTACCGCTTAGCTATTTACAAACGTAAGTACTGTTCGGATTTACAACACACTAACTCTAAATTTTGACTTACAAGCAAATATGTACAATTGCCTGAACGACCATCTGCCGACTCAGCACCGTGTCACTCATCACTATCTTACCATTTTATATTATAAAAATTAAACACAAAGTAAATTAATAAAACACATATTTTGTACTATTCCGCCAATCTAGACTGGCCTGTCAGCTCAGTGGTAGTAGCTCTGCATTCTGCGCTGTAGGTTGAGGGTGCTATTCTCTTACAGGATAAACATTTGTGTGATAAACATACGTGGTTGTTCTGTGTCTGTGTTATAATGTATCTTATGTATGTATTTATAAGGTGTTGTGTGCATTGTCCACCTAGATATTAAAAATAAATAAATAAATATTCCCGGACATTTCACACAGCATCATCTGGTCCCAAAGTAAGCAGAGCTTGTGTTATGGGTACCACATGACTGATACACTACTTATATACTTTTTTTTGTAAATACATACATATTATACATAGAAACACACATACCAGAGACAAATACTTGCAGATCATTTGTCCCGCGGCGGGAATCGAACCCGTAACCTTCTGCGTCTCAGCCGGATCTTAGCAAACTGCGCCACAGAGGTCGTCAGAAAAAAATATTCCTCAAAAAGATATTCGACACGTGTTCGCCTCTCCACGAGGCATCCTCAGGGACAGTTAACTCGCTCGCGAATAAACAACAAGACTCTGCCGACTTGTTGCTTCGCCGAGCGCAGGATTGAGATAAATGTCAATCCACACGTGTCGAATTTCTTTTTGTGGAATAGATTGGCGGAGTAAACGAGGAGAAATAAATGTTGTTTTATGAAATTTTTGTGACAATCTCTGTGGTGCAGTGGGCTAAGGTCTGGCTGAGACGCAGAAGGTTGCGGGTTCGATTCCCGCCGCGGGACAAATGTTTGTATGATCTGTAAGAATTTGTCTCGAGTTTGGGTGTTTCTATGTATAATATGTATATTTTTACAAAAAAAAAGTATATAAGTACCTAGTATATCAGTCATGTGGTACCCATAACACAAGCTCTGCTTACTTTGGGGCCAAAACGATATTGTGTGAAATGTCCGGGATTTAAAAAAAATAAAAAAAGAACACACAAACGTTTAGTAGGTAGGTACTAACAAAATCATTATTTGAAGTTATTAAATAGTGAATAATATTGTCACATAATTAAATGAAATATAGTTAATTGAGTGCGACCCTTATCAGTTCCAATATGGTTCTCATGCCGCCGATAAGATTGCCGGCCACGCAAGTCTTAATGAAGTCATTCCTTGGAACACAAGCCCATCGCGTTATCAAAATTAATTCACGGCATTTGGTAGGAACATGACCCAAGAGCTGGCTCCTATCTAACCCAGCGTATTTGCATTAGGAGTGGAATAGCATATAGGTTTATGTAGGTACCGGAGTGCAACGGACATTTGAATTTAACACAGCATCATCTAGCCCCAAAGTAAGCAGAGCTTGTGTTATGGATACCACATGACTGATATACTACTTATACATATTACTAGCGACCCGTCCTGGCTTCGCACGGGTGCAATGCTGATACTAAATATACTAAAGAATGTCTTTATATACAACGTTATCTAACAGACATAGACTAAGAGATAGACATATACATATTTGTGTAGACCTTTTTAAATTGTATAATACTGTAGTACATTATTTTGATCTATCTCATAGGGTTCAGCCAGCGTTTGTAATGTAAGGGTAAATTATTATTTACGACATCACATTAGAAACCTCTAAAATTATCAGTGTTTCACTACTTTATTGTACATATATAATAGACTACGTAGTATATATAATATACTACGTGTATTATACATATAAACCTTCCTCTTGAATTACTCTATCTAATAAAAAAACCGCATCAAAATCCGTTGCGTAGTTTTAAAGATCTAAGCTACATAGGGACAGACAGACAGCGGAAGGCGACTTTGTTTTATACTATGTAGTGATACATAGAGAAACACCCAGACCCGAGACAAATACTTGCAGATCATACAAACATTTGTACCGCGGCCCGCAACCTTCTGCGTTTCAGGCATGTCTTCGCTCACTGCGCCACAGAGGTCGTCAAATAATAGTTTTATTATTGTGTTTCAGAGTGAACAACATAATTAAACAGCGCTGTAATGATGGGACTGCTGTTACCTTCATCCAGCTGCCTGAACCACCAGCGCCATTACCAGCTGGAGACAATACTCTCGCTGAACACTATCTTAAGGTATGTTCCTCATGTTCCAAAAAAGTTTATAACGAAAAAGGTTATTATAGTTCTTAAACCACAGTACCGTTGACCTTATTTGTCATCGGTACCTACTGCCGTTGCAAGCATTGATTTACCTACCTACCATAGATATTTCATATCTGAACAATTTCTTATCAAACGAAAACACTTCAAATATTACAGTAATTTTATTGAAAATAAAACAAAAATAAAACGTCTCGGGACGCCCGACAGAAGGGATAACTTAAACTAATCTAGCGCTGTGGGAGTGAGGGAGGAGGAGCCTGCCTACGGCTGCTGTAAGCGTGAGAGAAGGGGAAGCCAGACAGACTGGCGCCGTAACACGTTACCCTCCCATAAGAAGTTATCACTTCAAAATCTAACTATTTTATTGAAAATAGACCTGAGTTCAACTTACAGTTCTATTCGGTTCCCAAGTCGCAAGGCAATTGAGTCTTTTCGACTCGCAAGCAATCTCCTGTCGCTATCTTCTTGTTTTGATAGCACTTCCGTTCAAGTTAAAAAAGATGGTGCCGGAACATTTTAAAATTAAAATTAATAATGTGTTAATAAATTCTTAAAATAATTTATTAATTATTGAAGCTTATTTACAGAATTTGAAAAACAAAAACCTTAATAAAATTAATCGACTTTATAATTATTTCTGATAATTTAAGAAGTACTAAAATTATTAAGGAAATAATTAATTTTAATGATTCTAAATTATTAAAGAATTCAAGAAGCAATTAAAGCCAAAATCGCTAATAATAATAAATTAACGTCCTTCAAAGCGTCATCATCGCTTTTGTAGTCGATAAATATAATATAATATATTATAATATACTAATAAAACGAAAAGATTGTATTAGTATGTTATATATATATGTATATCTATATATAGACAGACATTTGTTTATTTACTGCATAAGTACACAAACACATCAATAATAAAAAAGAAGACTAAACAATATTAGGTAAAAAGGAAGTAACACATTAATAAATAAATAAATAAAAATAAAAAAAATAAAAAAGCCTGTTTATTCCTTAACTTATAATTAGGTAAGTACGTAGTTACATTACATTTAAGTTGTATTCAGTTCAGTTACATTCAATTTTAACATTAATTCGTATTAGTTAGTAGGTAGGTAGATACTTAATTATGTTGGCGACTATTTATGGTATTACATTATGTTTGTATCATTACCTTTTTCTATTACTCTTATATATTGTATTATTGGATGTTTTTTTATGATTATATATTCATTATATAATTATATTATCATTTATATTATAACGATTTCATTCTCGAGTAGATATATTACGTTACCATTACGGACCATTACGGACCATTGGGCAAGCGGTCTGCCTGTTCTTCTTTTTCGACATTATAGGTGCATATGTATAGGTTTTGTTTTTGTTGGGTTGGTTTTTTGTTAGCTGGAGGGATTTGGTCTAGTAACACATATTACATAGCGATAAGATAGCTAACGGATGGCGATGACACATTTGCTGTTAGCGATAAGGCCGCCCGTTGTGCAATACAACGGGCGGCCTTATCGCTAACAGCAATGTTTTTAATGTAAAATACTTGTTTTTATATTTTTCTGGTATAGTAATAAAGAGTTATAGAACTAATCTATCTAATAAAAAAATATCATCGATGTATACAATTTTTAGATTTTTGTTTATTTTTTAAAACTGCTCAACCAATTTCGATAAAATTGAAATGGGACCACTTGGAAGTTTACCTTTTGAAACAAAAAAATAATTCCGAATCAGGCATATTTGAGTAGTCGGTGAATACATATATAAAAAAAAAGATTCTGACGAATTGAGAGTCGCCTTTATTGAAGTATATATTTAAAAAAGGCTTAAAAGTAATAGCAAAAAGTGCTAAAATAGCAAAAAGACTGACTCGTGAAGGATTTGAACCTCCGCCCTCCGATGGTCAAGTGTTAATTTATATCGGTGCTCTAACCTACTGAGCTAACGAGTCTTGTAGCCAGATGACGAAAATACGGCCGCTTTCAGCTTTGTGACGTCATACTACTATAGGAAAGCGGATTTTTGTATAGCTCTTGCCAAAAAATACTGTTGGACAATTTGACACAGCACCATCTAGCCCCAAATTATGTTATTGTACTATTTGGCTATATTCAACCGGCAATTTAGCTCATTTGATAGTAGCTCTGCTCGGTGCTGTAGGTTGTGGATACCATTCTCTTCCAGGACAAACATTTGTGTGATGAATATAGGTGTTTGTTCCGTCTGTGAGTTACAATGTATCTTGTAATCTATTAGTTACCTGGTTTCCTTAGTACAAGCTATGTATAGTGTGGGGCTAGATTTTATTAGTATATTATACTATTATATAATATATTTAAAATATACTATTTATTAGTATATTAAAAGAACTTCTTTTTAGTCGGACTCTTTATTACAGAAGGTCGGAAGGCTTCTATAACAAGGTCCCAAGCGACGTGTTAGATTTGTCGATTGATTTAAAAACGTTAAACAGTAACTGTCTATTAAAGCATATTATAAAATATCTGATTATTTAGATGACAAAAGAGCTTGGGATGAATCTGCTCTAACTCGACTCGTTAAGACCAGACAAGTTTCTTGCCGGATTCTTCTTGAACTGGGGTTAGGAGGAACCGGCACCTAGATTCACTAGCATGTAAGAAGACGATTCAAAGTGGTCCTTGTGATTTTATTGAATAAAGATAATATTGAATTTTGAATTTCGTGTCTGGTGTGAAAAATGGATGCGGCATGCTTTTCCATTTCTTCCTGTCATTAGCGGCCTTTATAGCTTTAGGTGTTGGCAGGCTGGTAAGTGTTAACTGCGTCTGTCCAACGGGTAGGGGAACGATCGCGAGTTCTTTTTGCCGTCAACCTCGTCTTTACATTAATAAAATTAACAATACTTAATATATGTAGAAGGTACATGTCTGCAGAGGGTTAATTATAAGTTCACACTAACAGAAGTAAAGAAAATGCGTGAGGGTCGTGGAACACTCGGTTGGAACAAAGTTTCTATCGTAGTGTAATTATTATTGATAAACGTATTATATTATCAACAAATACATTAACAAATACAAATGAATGAATCACTAGCGTCTGAGAGCAATTAAATGGAAATTTCATAATTAATATAGGTATGTTTTCGAGTTGTGACAAAATAGAATAAACATTTACAATAAACATTCAATTGTACATCATTAAATTCATCTAATTAATTCGTTCTTTCGTTCATCTAATGAATTAATTCGTGTCACCCGAATTAACCGTCGGATAACCGTACACTAAATAAAGGGCCGTGCCGGAAATTCGTCACAGAAAAATCTTACACTTTTTTTCGTCTAACCTCCATCCGCCAAGGCCGTACCGTGCGATAAAGAACTTCGTTACAATTATTTAATTCAAAATCACTATTTTTGTTAAACAAATGAATATATAAATATACATTAGATTGTCATATTATATGCTGACAAGGCACTGTCATGATATATATTTCTTAAAATTTGTTCTAAGTGATTCTCTGGGGCCCATTTTATAAATTGCACGAACAAACCTCCTCTGCAACACAAATATGGTGTTAATATCAGCAGCACTCCCCCACAACAGAATGCCATAAGACATAATGCTATGAAAGTAGCTGAAGTAAACGAGTCTAGCGGTATCTAGTGGCATAGTGGAGTGGCATTACGTAGGTTGCTACCTCAGTTTCTACTCATATGATTGATCGCATGTGTTCATCGACATCTTTATAAATGTATATACATGGCTTGATACATAATAACACCCGGAAATGGAACTAACATCTACAAGCCGCGAGTGAACAGGTTCAACGCAAGTTGCTCTGCCCTTAGAGAGTTAACTGACACATTTTAAATGTATAAACTCTCTTGTATTCGTTTTTCGTAGTTAAGCTAATTATAAGATGGATCATGCAAAAAAGCGCTAGGACCAGGACGAGTTTCTTGCCAATTCTTCTCGGGCTTGGGTTAGGAGAAATTGATACCTATATTCACCTAGTATGTACGTTGCAAAGTGATGGGATTGTATTGAATAAAGTATGTTTTGACTTTGACAAGCGCGTTTCATTCTATACTAGACAATCGTTATAATAATAATAAATAATAAATAATAAAAGCCTTTATTCGCTTCTAAATCTAATTTTTTAAATCTAGTTTAGTAAAGAAAATAAAAATAAACAAAAACATTCTTCAGCAACCGTTTTGTTGGTCAGGTTGTCTCTTCGACATAGGCCTCCCCTAATTTTTTCCACTCCTCTCTGTCACGTGCTAATCTTCTCCATCCTTTCGGTAAATCATCTTCCCATCTCTTGATTTGACGTCCCTTTTGTCTTTTCCCATTTCTAGGATACCATTCCATTACATCTTTTGTCCACTTTTCCTTGTGCGTTCTCATTATGTGACCTGTCCATTTCCATTTGAGTTTTTTTATTACCAATGAAACATCGTTTACTTTTGTACTTTTTCTTATTTTTGAAGTCGTCCACCTGTCAATCGTTATAATAACCCATTATTATTATTGTTACAGGTATTAGACGAATACACAAAGGACTTGTCCCCTACTATCCTAGTAAGGGGACTCAAATCGGTGACATCTACGGCTATATAAAATAACTGACAGATCCCTGTTATTCCTATTATGTACAGTGCGATCAGCAATTCAATGGTTGTAATTCTGTTGATGCCTTTTCTAAAACTAACTTAAATCAATTTTTGTTAAGTACCAAATTCTTCTTATCCGGTCCCCTCTATCATTCGTCATACTAGCAGTCACTTCTTTTTGAAGTGATAACATCTTATGGGAGGGTAAACCGCTTCGTTACGTAACGCGTTACGTAAGCGCGCCTGCCTAGGCAGGCTCCTCCTCTCTCGCTCTAACCCACAGTGCTAGTTAGGTTAGTTTAGGTTTTCATTTCCATCGGGCGTCCCGAGGCGCACACCTTTTTTATTATACCCACAAGACCAAAGCCCTTTAATTAATGATGACGTAATGAGACCTCAATAGAGCTTAGAAGGAATATTGGGCAAGCAAATTAATTGAAGCAAAAACATGATAAAAGCAAATAGTGTAAAACTTTCTCTAAAAAACTTTAACCTTCTTTCTTTCTTTTTCCTTTCTTTTTTTACAACAGGACAAGCACACGTACCGCTCAATGCCATCCATACCTTGTCAGTTTACCAACCTTACGAACAAGCGTTTTCACATGCTTCCACATGTATAATGCGTACAGGCAAGGATTTGAATGCTTTGCTGTCGTCTGTCCTGAAAACTACAATCTAGGTTCAAGTCTCGAGTAAATAGGTGTCTTCTAGACCTGCGTGCCTCATCGTCGGCCACCAGGACGGCAATAACTTTAGTTTAGAAATGCTACAGCAGAATCACTACCGATGTTTGATTAAAGAATTTTAACCTGGGTTTTTGACAATTAATCAAGGTTAAACCTTCAATCAATGGTTAAACCTTAAGAAAATATCAAATGTATTTTAGTATCTTACCAGATTATTATTTACGTACCACGCGAATAAAGCCGCGGGGAGAAACTATCTATCTATGTATATAAAAGGCGATGTATGTATGTATGTTCCCTATAGGCTCCGAAACAGCTGGACCGATTTCGATGCATTTTTTACGAAATCTTCAGATTGGCCTAGCGGGTGATCTTGTGAAGTTTGATATGGATATAGAATGTATCGTAGGAACGGACATAGGCTGCTTTTTATGTATGTACTATGTGTGTGTACATAGTACATACATAAAAAGCCTCGGGTAAAAGTGAGTATTGTATAAAAAAATACAAAATATTTAAGTACATTATTTAATTAGATTTTAATCTAATTAAATAATGTATTCAATGGAATACCTTGACTACTCGTCAAAAACCCTCCATTATTTTGTATTGGCGTTTACTCGTATACTCTTACACGGACCAATGTTCACAAAACAATGATTTAGTTATAATTTTAGGTTTATTTAGAATAATGCTGTGTTTAGACGTCCAGTCGTCCAGTTACCGTCAATTTAATAGTTAAATGTATAAACGTAAAATATTGTAGTAAGTTTATTTACTTTTATAATAGACTGGTTAAGGCCTATAAATACATAATGTATCAATTGAAACAAAAAACATGTAATTATTTAAGATACAGTTGGGAATCGAACTTGCGACCTTCTAGATAAGAGTCGTGAAGAACCAAAATTGAGAGCTTCTAGATTTAGACTGCAATGAAGGCTGACTAAAAGCTGCGGTTAAATATAACCAACTTTGAAAAATTGAAAAAAATAGAACACAGTGCCACCTAGCGTGTACTATAGGAAGCAGATGATTAAAAAATTGACATTACAGACAGCGCCATCTAGCTTGTATAATAGGTACCAGATGATTGATAGAATAATTTCAATAGTTTTTGATAATAATCGAAAACTGCCTCTTCTAAATTAAAATCTAATCTAATCAAAATATAAAGCACTCTTGTATTGACTAGAGCAACGTTCTGCGCGGTCTACTTGGATGGGTGACAGCAGTTTCAGAGCGTCTGAAAGCCTTCTAGTGAGCTCATTTAGAATCTAACTTATATTAAAAATGCAAAAGTAACTCTGTCTGTCTGTTTGTTACATTTTCCCGCCTAAACAGCTGAACCGATTTTTATGAATTTCGGTATAGAGATATATGGGACTTTGGAGATGGACATAGGTACCACGCGTGCGAAGCCGTAGGCAGCAGCCAGTAACTTATGAAATGAATAACTTTTTAACCTTACCCATGACTATGTTGAGAAAAAAGTGATTATTTTTATTCTATTTTTTATAACTTTTGTATAAATATGAAAAGATTCTGCTGAATTTCTGCTATGACTTTTATTCTTATGACAAATTATTTTATTTAGCACTTTAATGTTTAGATAATTGTATTATTTTGTGTCAACTGCACTTTTATGAATATTAGATTTAAATGTGACCCGAAAAACCATATATGATTTATTGTTTAATCTAAATGAATACATATATTTCATGTTTCCCTAGCGGGAATCAAACCAGCGCCGCTTATGCGCTGTAAGTTAAGGGTTCGATTCTCTCTCTAGATAAACATTTATAAATATTAAGCCTTCAAGTGGCCATATTGAGGTCAGTGCCATCCTCAATATTCCATCCGTTGGTTAGTTTTACAAAATAGTTGGATATATAATAAAATTACAAAGATAATTATTACGAATAGTAAGGGCTTACTAAATTTTGAGTAACATCCTGAATCGTAAATCATTAAAAGATTTAAAATAAATAAATAATCCCGGACATTTGACACAACATCATCTGGCCCCAAAGTAAGCAGAGCTTGTGTTATGGGAACCACATGACTGATATACTACTTATATAGTAGTAGTAGTGCCTGGCCCGTCAGATCAGTTGGTAGTAGCTCTGCTTTCTGTGCTGTAGGTTGAGGGTTCGATTCCCTCCTAGGATAAACATTTGTGTGATGAACATTTTTTTTGTTCAGTGTCTGGGTATTATAAAGTATCTTATGTATTTAAAAATATAAGTATTTTATCAGTCATCTGGTCACACTAATACAAGCTATGCTTAATTTGGGGCTAGATGGTGTTGTGTGCATTGTTAATATTTATTTATTTAAATGTCAGTGTAGTTAGAAATTGATTTTTTTGTGTCACATTTAAATTGAGGATAGTATTATTATTTTTTAGATGTTTGACAATCTTTCCTTAGACACATTTGTTATTTGTCTCAAGTTTTACTCAAATAACGACATGTTTTTTACAGAAATGTACAGAGTAATATACAATAAATAAATACATGTAAAACAGTTGAACTATCTAAGAACCGATTAAAACGATCTGTAGATAGCTCAACTGTGGCAAATCACTGGCAGAGGGCAGCGTCCCCAAGACACTGTCGGCATTGCCACGTTAAATGGCAAATACGCTGGGCCAGATAAGAGCCAGCTCTTTGATCAGGCGATGTAGAATTGATGGATTTATTACTTTGTAATATTTTTATGTCTCGACAAAAATATGATTTATTTTGTAATTGCTTAGGTACTTTTAATATATTATGTAAGCTATTTTAAATCAAGATATTGTGATATTTATGGAAGAATAAAATTATTATGATTTTTATAATGTTTTTTTTGTTTTGCTAAAAAAATGACAAACTACTGAACCGATTTTTATGAATTTTCTATTTATCCAATTGGAACCTACCTATCTATGTCTTGTCACATAAATCAATTCAAATCGGTTCATAAATGATAGAGTTAGCTTAGGTGAGGCAACAAAAAAAAACTATTGAGAACTTCCTTTTTTTGAAGTGAAGTTTTCACTTTTAGTGCGGTATGCATATTTTTAAATGAGGTAAAACCTCTGGACTCGCGACACCGTTACCGAGACGCAGGGCTGCCGTGTTCGCCCCATTTGATTATAAACCTTAATTCACATGTTTACAGTCTACTTTTGTATGGAGAAGTTTACTGAGTTAGGTTCTTTGATATATTATAGGCTGTTATGCCGGGGTCACTTGACGCTAAGTCCAGTCAAGGTTCAGATGCTACCCTGACACGAGTAACAGCCAGTGAGGTGAAAAAAGTTTTACAATCTATGAGCACTGGTAAATCCCCGGGACATGACGGGCTTAGCGTTGAGCACCTGCGGTATGCTGGCGCACATAATATGTCTGGAGTGCTGGAGATGTTCTATTCCCTGTGCATTAGCCACGCGTATGTGCCCTCTGACTGCATGAAAACCATTGTTGTGCCCATAGTCAAGAACAGAACGGGAGACATTTCGGACATAAATAACTATAGGCCAATATCCTTAGCAACTATAATAGCTAAAGTACTGGATCGGCTTCTGGATAGGCACCTAGACCTGCACTTACGGATGCACGATGGACAGTTCGGTTTTCGGAAAGGACTGTCCACTGATACTGCTATTCTTAGCTTTAAGAATACTGTTAGGTACTATGTGGATAGACGGACGCCGGTCTATGCTTGTTTTCTAGATCTTTCGCGAGCTTTCGACACAGTATGTTACGATATACTGTGGGGAAAGCTACGCGAGACCAGTTTGCCTAGGGAAATCTGTTCTGTCTTTGAATATTGGTACAGTAATCAAACTAATCAGGTGAAATGGGCGGGGGCGCTGTCTGATGCATATGGACTGGAATGTGGAGTGAGACAGGGGGGGGGGGGGGTATCATCCCCCCACCTCTTTAACTTGTATGTAAACAACCTGATAGATGGTCTTAGCAGGCAGCCAATCGGATGCTCTATCGATGGGATAAGTGTCAATAATATTAGTTATACCGACGATATGGTGCTGCACCATCTATCAGTGCACTTGAGAAACTATTGGTGACCTGTGAAAACTATGCGAGGAGTCTCCAATATAATGTAAAAAAAAGTGAGTTCATGGTATTCTCACCAAAAGGAGTACCTATACATGAACGAGGTACCACCCGTTATGTTGAATGGATCTGTGCTGAAGAGGGTAACCCAATTCAAATATCTAGGTCACATTGTTAGTGACACTCTTAGTGATGAACTAGATATAGAGAGGGAGCGAAGGGCGTTGGCCGTAAGAGCCAATATGCTGGTTCGTAGGTTCTATTGATGTTCTGAAGAGGCAAAAATCTCACTCTTAAAAGCTTACTGTCAGACTTTCTACACGAGTAGCCTATGGACCACTTATACACAAAAAGCGATCAACACCCTTCGCGTCCAGTAGAATAATGCGTTCAGGATGGTTCTGGGGCTCCCGCGGTTCTGCAGCGCGTCCGGCATGTTCGCGGTGGCTCGCACGGACGGTTTCCATGCATCCATGCGGAAGAAAGTTGCCTCTTTGCTATGCAGGCTGCATGGGAGTCACAACAGCATCTTGAACGCATTATCCAATAAATGGGATAGCCCGTTCCTCAAGCACTGTACCTAATCGAGTAATGATTAAATAATTTTATCATTACTTGGTTGCAGTGCTTATAATTTATTTTTATTTTTTGTAAAGAATAAATATTATCATTATTTTCTTGTACTAACTTTCTTGTAGAGTAAGACAAATAGCTACTAACATTCTATGGACCTGAAATTTAATTTTTTATGTTGTCTGAAATAAACGAATTTTATTTATTATTTATTTATATATTATCTACATTCTGAACAAAAACATATAAGAATATTAAATGTATTTTAATGTTTCTAATAACTAATAAAATACAATTCATAACCCAATAACCCAATAACCCTAGTACCTACCCATCTAAAAAATGTCTTACGCGCCAAAATAAGTTTTCACTTCTGTCGGCACTCCCTGAGTGCAACCCGTATTTTTTTTAAATTGTATATTATTTATTTATTCTATATTGTTAATAAAATTAAGAAAACCTTTGCGTGGCCACTAACTGGATGAGTGACCGCAGTGGCATTGCTATCTGAATGCTTTTTTGCTGCAGAAGGCATGCTTAGTTTTCAGTCCTGGTTTCTCAAAAGTTACACATGATAAAGGTCATTGAACGACCTAAACTCCATTAATAAATAAATAAATAATGCTGGATATTTCACACAGTACAGCCTCAAAGTAAGCTGAGCTTTTGTTGTTTGAACCGAATCACTGATAATAAATAATAAATAATCCCGGACATTTCACACAGCATCATCTGGCCCCAAAGTAAGCAGAGCTTGTGCTATGGGTACCATTTGACTGATATACTACTTATATACTTTTTTTTTGTAAATACATACATATTATTATATAGAAACACCCCGACCCGAGACGAATACTTGCAGATCGTACAAACATTTGTCCCGCGGCGGGAATCGAACCCGCAACCTTCTGCGTCTCAGCCCGGTCTTAGCCAACTGCGCCACAGAGGTCGTCAGGTTGATATACTACTTGTATACCTTATTTTTATAAATACATAGATACACCCAGACGAGAGACATTTGCAGATCATATAAACATTGTTAGCGGCGAGAATAGAACCCGCAACCTTCTGCGTCTCAGGGGGGCTTCGCACACTTTGTCGCAAAGGTCGTCAATGTTGACAATGCTCGAATCATAATCTTATTTAAGCTACTTAGATGAAGTTTCATCATTTATTAATATTAAACTGAACAATCTTAAGTTTAATATTAATAAATGCTTGATTTAACATTTAGCAGTGCTAAATACCTCTTTACTACAACTACAAAGTAAGCCAGATGTTGTTGAAGCGCGTTGGCTCTATGAGGGATCTGGGATTTAGTATGGACACTGAATTGAGATTTGGAGAGCAGGCTGGGTAAGTTACGTAGGAATGCAAAAAAGCTTTTAGGAGTCTGGGCTTCATACTTCGTTGTGCACGTGGCTTTACAAACTTGAGAGCGCTGACAAGCATGTACGATGCATTAGTCAGGAGTCAGCTGGAGTGCAATGTTGGTGTTTGGGCTCTTCATGAAGTTAAGTACAGTGGTATGATGGAGCGCATACAGAAAAAGTTCGTCCGGTACCTGTACTGGAAAAGATACGGGGTATATCCTTCCTATCCATTGATGTATCCAACCTTGTTCGTTCTGGGCATGGCTGGATACAACAAGCTGGAAACACGACGGGATATGGCGTTGATTTTGTATGTTGTGAGAGTGCTTCGTGGAGATACCATTAACCCGGGCATATTGGAGGAAGATGGATTGTGCTCGCCCGATTGTGCTTGCAACGACGCGACGCCGGCAGCCGCGCCTACTCGTGGTGCCTCGCGGTAAGACAAATTTGATAGACAAAGCGCCTCTGACGCGCGCCATGCCGTGTGCATGGCGCGCATGGCTCAACATAGTTACGGAAAATGTAGATGTGTTTAATGTTTCTCTGAACGAAATCACAATGTGTGTATTGTGTCATTGTAATAAGTAAATTATATGCATTACTAGGTGCTGCTGGCGGCTTCGCACACGCGTGTGTTTTATAAATAAAAGGTAGCCTATGCCCTTCTCCAAGGTCACATCTATCTCTATACCAAAAATTATCAAAATCAGTTTAGCGGTTTAAGCGTGAAAACGTAACATACAGAAAGACAGACATACAGACAGAGTTACTTACATATTTATAATATTATAGTATAAATTAATATTGACATAAATGAAATCATGACATTTAAATATTGACAGTTGTTTTTCAACTACATTAGTAATTTATAATAATTATTATAGAGGAATTATTATTGTTTGTATTGTGTTATGATAATAAGATAATTATAGAAATTATTAATATTTTCATAACAGAAATCTGGACATTTGAATATTGACAATTGTTTTTCAACGTAATTAATTATTATAAGAACTATTTAAAATAAATAATTAAACTTAAAGACATGTTTAGACATAATATTGTGTGAATCCTGTTAAAATAGATAAATAAAAGTGGCATAAATAAATAAATAATTATTATTGTTTAGGTAAACGTGTTATCTTAATTACGTTAATATTTTAGTTATTTTTGGGGATTTATTTATCATGGCTGCGCGACGAAGATGGCCGCAGCGACTATTTTCAGATAACGACATTCACCTTCGAGGCGTGCTCGCTGGGATGAAAAGGGTAAATCTTATTTATATAATCTATATCATCTATATAATCTATATAATCAGGAATTAAATGTCCTCATGTCCTCATTTAACGTTATGAAGAATGTAGCCAAGAATCACAAAATTGACAATATAACGCCCGCGAGCCCACACGGGTGAGACTTGGGAGCGGCTCGTCCGTATTGTCCATAAAACTTCGCTGGGATCGTACTCCAGGAATGAGCACCACGTGATGAAGTTCAGAGCACACTGTTAGCCGAGGTTGAGAACATCGTAAATAGTATACTACTGACATATGTTTCTTTGGAACCTAGAAGCTCTAAAACCCCAACTCCAAAACACCTTTGCTCGGGATGGGCTCGCATCAGTAAACACATTTTTATGATTCTGACATTCTGACCTTCATTCTGACAATGACAAATTTCTCAGAGACTAGCGGGTTTGTTTTAGAACAGATGGATCCAGAAGTGCTACCAGAACTGTACCAGAACAAGGGTACTTACCCGGTCAGATACACGCGTTGCACGCTTCCGAATGGCTGAGGAGTGCTGCTTGCTACTAGCAGCACAGGGTGGGATATGATGGCGACGGAAATAACCTGCTTATTTACCTACATTAAAAAAAAGATATAAGCTGTTGACAAAACTTATGTGATTGAAATTGCGAGCCTTACCCCACAGATATTACTGAATTTACTGATACTATATTGATTAAATAGTTCCTCGTCCGATATCATGAATTTGATGGTATTTCTCGTGATATACTTCGCTATCAACCTTGCCTTTCTCGGGTTGGAGATCACGTTTTAGCTGCATCTGGCACGTTCTGTGTCATGAGAATTATGGAATATCTTAGACGCCATGTCTTTTAACAAGTTGAATAAAGTGAGAAACAGCATTTTTAGAACCCATTATTTAAATTTTAAGCGCCTTTTCCCATCTTCAGAGCAAGCGTCGGAGATGCTTTGGTTCACTGAAGTAATAGGATTAGTAGTACGTACATTTTACGGACTCTTACTGAAGATATGACGGAAGGGTCATACATATCTTTAGTAAAACCAGTGGAGGAAGTTACAAGCGTCGAGACTTCAATCACATTCACATGTAATAAGATGCCAAAACCCGACTCGAACTGTTTATGTCAGGATGTGGGTTTCATGGTACGGAAAGCAAAATAGCCAAAGCATAACACAGAGATTGCCTGGAAGAGATCGCTTTTAGCGATAAGGCCGCCCATTGTACAACTGTATTGCTAATAATTATTTTTTGTGTGTTCTCTTGTGTACATAAAGTGTTTATCTATCTATCTATCTAAAACGCAACATACCTTGAAAACCAGGCTTTGATTCGTCTGAGGAGAAACCAATATTTAATGGCACTACCGACTGGTAAAGGCAATCCCGCGGTAGATGTAGATACGGTGACCTTGGAACAAATAATTGTAGACCTACTGACACACGCGTCTTGTACAACCCTACAAGGCACAAGGCAAACTGGCCTCTTCGTCCAATTCTTAGCCCGATAGACTCATCAACTTATAACGTACCTACTCGTAACTTAAGTACTCGTCTTCGACGACCTCTGCAGCGCAGTGGGCTAAGGTCCGGCTGAGACGCAGAAGGTTGCGGGTTCGATTCCCGCCGCGGGACTGTTTGTATTTGTCTCAGGTCTGGGTGTTTCTATGTATAATATGAATGTATTTGCCAAATTGACATAATGACATAAATATTATGAAGGACAAGCGGAGGAAAGGATCCGTCTGCCCTGTTCAAGCATTTAAGACAAGCTCAGCCCAGAAATTCACCTGGTTTCTTGCCCCCTTAATTTCCAACAAGTTAAATAGTACCCACTCTATCTAGCCCCTAACAAAACATAAATGAAAGTCGGAAACAATAAAATGGCTGAAAGCCCTAGACTACCAACAAACTGAGAAAGTTCTGACTCCTATAACATGACCAACTTCAGAATATAACCTATCAATCAGCCTACATCCTATTCTTCCCGCCTCTTAACCTCCTGTTCCTACCCCTTCCCGCCGACTGTATCCATTAGACTTAAGATTTACCTTAATAATTTTTTTTTTACTTTTTTAGTATAGCGTAATTTCACTTACTGTTTATAATTTTAGTATTTTAATCTTAGTACCTACCTATTTCACTAAGAGAATCTCCTGTCATCCTACAAGCAGTCCAAACCAAGTTAGATCCGTGGAGCGAGAGCACTGGTGACCTGTCATACAGGTCTTCGATCCTTTCTCAGGCACCAGTCTCTCACAAAACAGGTAAACAGAAGTTTTAGGACCATTGCTTTAATTCAAATAAGCCTGTTATTGTTTACAACCTTTGTGAGAGAAATAAAATAAATAAAAATAATTATTATTTACCAAAAAAAAAAAACTTAGTTAAGTAGTATGTATAATCAGTCACGTGGTACCCATAACACAAGCTCTGCTTACTTTGGGACCAGATGATGTTGTATGAAATGTCCGGCATTATTATTATTATTATTATGTCTGACTTGCTACTGCATTTTACAAGAATAAGGTAGTTGACAAACAAGAGTTTATTCTGAATTTTGATGTCACTTTTTAGAGCTCCGAGGTTCACGGTATAGTTTCGCCATGTCCGTCTTTCCGTCTGTCTCTTTGTCTGTCTGCTTCTATTCGGAACTCTAGCTTGCTGAAAATTTGTCTTATCGTTATAAAAATTTGAACAGTAATACGTATTAATGGCCCCTAAAAAGTTATGAAATATAAACATTACAAATATGTTTTTAGGGGTCTCCCTTACATAAATTAAGGATGATATTTATTTTATTCCACTGCCCCATCGTGCCCCATCCTATTAAAGATGTGAGGTTTTTAAACAGTTTTTCGTTACATATATTCGTAAAATAAATATTTTGTATTGATGTTCTAATTTTAGGTTTAGTGTCTTTCAAATCGCTTACATGTCCTTTATTCTACTCAGTTTACCGTAAACCAACACACTTAGGTAAGAGCCAACTCTCATCATCATCCGTTTCAGGTTTTATATGCACCTAGAAACCTAGAACACTGATCAATAAGGCTTCGAGAGTGCTACCCTTACTAGGCGCAGATATATATTCTAGTGCTCATCTTACGTGAGATAATGGTGAGATACCTCATAGCAAACTTATTCTCAATAAAGCGTCAAGTTTTAGAAGAAATAGCTACAGATTACATACTGAAGTGAACATTAAGACAATATTCTGGATCCTTACTCACTCATTTAATACGCTCTCCTATGAAGAGTTCCGAGTGTACCTGGGGATTACAATATTCCGTGTGTTTGTTGTAGCTCTTATTAAATTAAATTAATGAAGTAACATAGCACTTCTAAAGTAGGTTTTTTTTCTCGTGCTAATGCATGTTTCTTTCCGGTACTTAACCGTGGTACGGTTGTGTAGTCCAGCCAGCCGGACTATGGAAAGATTGTTTTTTCAGTGTTACAGTTGATCGATTAAAAAAAAAAAAATTTCAGCTGTCCGGTCAACCGAATTATGGAAAATAGTAACTATATTCTTATCTTCTGGAGCTCCGATTCGGATACGTCGCGGAGGATGTCATCATATTTTATTGCGTCCGAGCGCCAACAAATGGAGCTATGTAGCGCGCGCAACACTATCCCCTTTCTTCGTTAGACTCGTAATATTGCGCTAGTCGATCCACATGGACAATCTTAGGCTTGCCTTTATAATCCGGTACGTGTCGTACAAAAATGCGTTAAAAGCAGAGCAGGAGTGTTTCTTGTCGGGTTCTTCTTGAACTTGGGTCAGAAAGAACCGGCATCATGTAAGAAGCATGTAAGAAGACGATTCGAAATGGTTCTTATGATTTTATTGAACAAAGAAAAATTTAGTTGAGTGCTAAGCATATTAAGGAGACATCCTGATCAAATGATTTGGCGCGTATTCTCGGCGCTTAAATTGCGATATTAGAATTTTTTATTAGAAAACATTCAAATAAGGAATTCGCTTTGAAGGAATGTTTTAATTATCTTGTTTTCCGCTTATTCTAAGTTGCAAGTTAAAACGACGTCATCTTTAGAAAAAGATGATGATTATTAAATATAGCAATAGCACAAGTATGGACAATTTAATTATAAGTATATTATGTTGCAATTTGCAATGTGAACGACGATGAATTTCGAGAAAGTTCGAGACGGTCATTTCGCGATGACGTTTAGAATTTGACAATTGACTATCGACTAGGACTTTATTAACAAACAAATTGACTACAAACAAATATAAACACGTGATACTGGCAAAATTAACATAATTATGTCACATGCCATTAATAAAGAAGTTGAAGAAGAACGTTTTCGTCACTTGCCTTAACAACTTTGAAGTTTTTTTTTTTTAAATAAGTGTTCAATTCTTAAAAATTATACCTACTCTAATATTATTACAATCTAGCCAAGTAGGCCAATGAGTAATTTGACTATGACTTATTTTTATAACGTAAACTATGCCTAAGAATGTGTCCAATAGCACTTTTCTTATTGTCTCTAGTTAAGGGGAGACACTTTGTTAAGTGTTCTTTATGAATATATTGTATTGTCATTTTCACTTTCTATCACTGTTACACTACACTAACTTAAACTGCTTGGTTCGTTTGAGTCTTCTCACTATGAAGGATGACGAAACCTTAAACGTTGGTCTCAAATGCAGTATTTGGTTATTAATTTAAATTAAATTAATAACCAAATACTTATTATTTTAATTTTTTCATAAAAAAACTAATTAATTTAAATTAAACTTAAATAAGTTGTTTATGGTGCGTTTGCTAAACAGAACGAAGCCAAAGAATTCAGCAAGTATTTGAGAGCCAACAAAGCGGGCAGTAGGTCGAGAGGCCCTCGCCATGGACCAATTAAACGGCTCTCGGGCCCGCGGGCTTACTAGCTATTTTTAGAGCCTTAATGCGAGCGTCTACTAAAGCGGGAAAGAGAAATGAACAATTTTATTATACCTTACTAGATTCCCGTGGCTTTACACGTGTTTTACCTACATATAAAGTAAACTTAGCCTTAGAAGCTAAGTTAGAAGGTCCATTATGTCTTAGACATAATGGACCTTCTTACGTAATTTCATAAAGCTCTCTTTAGCCGTTTGCCCGTAAAAAGGTAACAAACGGACAAGAGATGAGACATTTTCGTATATAAAATATTAGCATGGAAGCTCAGAATATACAATGGCATTAGTTCTGTTGTTTTGCCGGGTCAACTGAAATTAGATAACTTTTATATTTTTATTTAAATGCGAGAAACGAAGTCGCGACAGCTAGTAGGTATATAATTATATAAAGTCAGATAAAATTATTACCTATGTGTGGTATAAACCCTATATGTGTTTTAAAAAACCTATGTGTGGTTTTTTCTCAAACCGAGCGAGCGATTGAATTGAATGACCTTGGATGAAAATACCTGACGATGATCCCGATGCCCCAGCCAGAGCCGGGTCTCAGTACCGATTACCTCGGCCTGGGTGCCTAGACCTGAGGATAAAGTACCCACTTACTAGTAGATAAATATTTGGATATTTGTAGGTGAGGTTTTGGATATTTTAGTCGAAAATCCTACCAGCGTCAGTACAGGATTATTACGTGCGTTTGACCTGTGCTTGCATAGTGATGCGCCCAGCATCGGATCCGCTTAAGAACAATGTATGCACATTGTGTACCTACATGCAGGATGTTGTGGTTGGATGATGAGGAGGTGGTGTTAAAAATACTAGTAATATCTTTTTGTTTGTTTTACATTACCCCTGATATTTTTCACTAATATGTTGTTTGAAACGAATCACTATTTATCAGCAAAAAGTCATTCCTTCAATGATTCTTTAACAAAAATTTTATATTTTCTTTTACTTTTACTATCCGCCGTACTCTATAACGATCAAAAATGAACCGCACCTGACTGTAAAATCGGGTTGCTAGTTTTCGCTGAATTATATAACTGAACTGATCCCAGATGAGTGCTGCTTGGAGAATGATGATGAAGACGACTGCGATAGTCTTCAAATTTTGAGGATTAGTCCCCCTGCTGATTAACAGAAGAGCTAGCAATAGAGAAGGAAAACTTGAAACAAGCCCGACTCGGTGCCAGCCGTTATGCACCTGCAACGGAACCGACACAGCATGTACTAATTCATTTTTCCTGCGGGTCCTGTCGGCATGATCGAAAGCTTACATTACGGCTTACCTAAGTGCACGAAAGGAGCCTTTAATCTTTTCACCACACTGGTTAGAAATAACTAGTGACACCATAAGAAGAAGAAGCAAAGAGTAATGTACCACCTCCACCTCACACCTCCCACCTCCCAGCTCTCAACTTCCAGCTTCAAGCTCCAAGCTCCCATCTCCCATCTCCCATCTCCCATCTCCCATCTCCCATCTCCCATCTCATCTTGAAATTTTCAGCTTTTCTGTACAATGATTATAATAACAATAATAATATATAATAACAATAATAATAATGCCGGTGAGTGGGAGAAAAATTCTAAAGTACCCCTTTTCCCCCCAACTGCCCTCCCCCACGAATCGACATCAGATTCTTCCCCTCGCAAAAAAACACACCTAGTCGAGGTGTGTTTTTTTGAGGATTTGTATACATGGTGCTTCAAAAAATATATTTTTTTTTAAACTGCACTCTCCCCCCATTTTTCTCCCCCCTCAGCCCCCCCTTAAGGTATACCCAGAATGCGTCATGTTGGAATTAAATTTTAGTGGGATCGTATAGATACAGAGGATGCTCCGAAGAGTTGAAAGAAGTTGTGTGACTCCCCCTCCTTGCCCCCCTTTTTGCACCCCTCCCCACATATCTCGGAAACTACAAGTCGGAGAGAGTTGGTCCTCCAACTATTGTTGTTGACCTTTTCAATATCCGAATCCATAAAAAAAAAAGATGGCTGCCATACAAAAAAAATATTGTCACACCTATATCTTCTTTGTAAATACGCTTCGGAGACCATGCAAAAATTCTACATTCGTATACAAGATGCCCCAAAAAAACATTTCTACCCCGCTTTAACTGCCCCCATTTTTAGGCAGACCAACATGGCATCATATTGGGTAGTACATTTTGGTGAGATCGTATAGAGGATGCTTCGTAGAGTTGAAAAAAAAATGTGTTACCCACCCCCCGTCATTGCCCCCTTCTCGGCCCCCTCTCATTATCTCGGAAACTACAACTTGGAGAGGGATGGTGCTCGAACAAATGTTGCTCAAGACCCTCTTCATTATCCGATTCAGAAATAAAAAACTTTAAACGCTCATAACTTTTAAACGGTGCTAGATAGACATAGATAGGATGTAAGGAATTTTAGGGGTTTGTAAGGATTGTAGGGGTTTCTAGGATTTTTTAGGGGTTATAGGAGTTTTTAGGGTTTGTAGGGGTTGTGGAGGTTTTAGGGGTTGTAGTGATTTGTAAGGGGTTGTAGGGGTTCGTAGGATTTTTTAGGGGTTGTAGGGGTTTTTAGGGGTTGTAGGGGTTGTAGGGGTTTTAGGAGTTGTAGTGATTTGTAGGGGCTGTAGGGGTTTGTGGGATTTTTTAGGGTTTTTAGGGGTTGTAAGAGTTTTTAGGGATTGTAGAGGTTTTTAGGGATTTGTAGGGGTTTGTAGGGGTTGTAGGGGTTTGTAGGATTTTTTAGGGGTTATAGGGGTTTTTAGAGGTTGTAGGGGTTTTTAGGGGTTGTAGGGATTTGTAGGGGTTTTTAGGGGTTGTAGGGGTTTTAAGGGGTTGTAGGGATTTGTAGGGGTTATTAGGGGTTTTTAAGGGTTGTAGGGGTCGTAGGTATTTGTACGGGTTGTGGGGATTACAGGGGTTGTAGGGGTTGTAGGGACATTACCTTACGTAACTTAACCAGCACAAAACTTAACATTGCAGAAAAGTGCATTAAAATCCGTTGAGTAGTTCAAAAGATTTAAGCAAACAGACAGCGGAAGCGACTTCATTTTATACTATGTAAAGATAAAAATATACAGGTACTCGTACACTGATTAATTTACTGCAAATGTAACTTTGTTATCCTTTATACTCTATACTCGAGATTACAAAGTAATTTATGCAGTTGGCGTATCTAGAAAACTGGACTGAAATTGCAAAATATTTTAGTTTTTCCTTGATTTATACACTTAACACTAATTGTATTCTAAATGTGTAGCTTCTATGTCTGCTAGAAGTGCTTTAGAGTTTTGATGATCGGTCAGTCAGTGAGTGAGTGAGTGACAAAATTATAAAACTTTGACTAGTTATAATTCTTAAACTGCTTTTTCAAATTTATTAAAATTTTAAATACACTGTGTTCATACAATGCCTGCTTGGTTACTGAAAATTCAGGCCTCTAGGTTTATCCAAAACAAAGTTATAGGGGGTCGAAAATGACCTAAACTGTTCCGAGAAAAGGGTGGTACGGCCGTGCCGCTTTTTTGCTCGACTTGGCGGGGGCACTGCCGTGCCCCCAGATAATATGGGTATAATATAGGTAGGACAACTAAACGCACTGCTCTGCACTGCACGCAACGAAAATATCAGCAGTATACAATTTTTACAAGAACAAGTGACTCCACTAGCAGAATCTGCAGCTCTTCTGATAGGTATGGCCTCATCCTGTACAACACCTTTAGTTTGTAGAAACAAGCTCTTGACTGTATTTGGTATATGTTCTTCAAAACGTAAATCGCAGTCCATTTGCAAGCCTAAATTGCGTGCTTTGTAAACTCGCTCTATGAGTTGACCCATAAGCATAAAGTTTGTACCAGAGCTTTAGTTTATACCGGGGCAAACTTTGCCCCGGTATAAATCTTCATGCTTATCATATCATAACAGCCTTTATAAAGTCCACTGCTGAACATAGGCCTCCCCAATAGATTTCCAGGAAGAACGATTTTGAGCCCTCTCCATCCACCGACTTCCTGCGATCTTTACAATGTCGTCAGTCCATCGGGTGGGGGTCGTCCTACGCTTCGTTTTCCTGTCCTTGGTCGCCAAATCGAAGGTGAGTGATGTGTTCGCCATTGATGTTGATACCATGTCTATGCCAGTACAAGAGCTTGAAAATATCCTCCAATGCAGAGGTGAACAGTTTCGGAGAAATAACATCTCCCTGTCTCACCCCTTTATGCAATGGGATTTGATTCGTGCTCTGGTCCTGGAGTCGGATAGACATGGTGGCGTTACTGTACACACACATTACTGACATTTCAACACTTCGATATACCGATAGTCGATTTGGCACCGCTGAAGTGACCGCAACACTGCCCAGATTTCGACAGAATCAAAGGCTTTCTCATAGTCCACAAACACTAAACAAAGTGGCTGGTTATACTCTTCGGTCTTCTGTATAACCTGCCGGAGCGTATGGATATGGTCTATGGTTTTAAAGCCTTTTCGGAACCCGGCTTGTTCGGAAGGCTGGAAGTCGTCAAACCTACGAGCGAAACGATTAGTAACTACTCTCGAAAACAGCTTATAGACATGGCTCAACAGCGAGATGGGCCTGTAATTCTTTAAGAGGGTGTTATCCCCTTTCTTAAAGAACAGTACCACCACGCTCCTGTTCCACGCCTCTGGCGTAGTTCCCTCGAGGATGACGGAGTTGAACAGCTTCTGGAGGACCTTAAGTACCGGTGTTCCACCCGCTCTCAGAAGCTCTGTCGTTATTCCGTCTTCCCCCGGTGTCTTGTTGTTCTTAAGCTGCTTGAGAGCCGTTCAAATCTCATATAGGCTGACGTCCGGAATGTCTTCAGTGTAGTGTCGGGTTAGCCGGGCTCTTGCATCGCTATTCGTGCTTATAGTAGGACTTTGCGATGAGGTGTATAGTTGTCCATAGAATTTCTCGAGCTCTCGTAAAATTTCTGGCTTCGAGGAAACGACACTGCCACTATCGGTCTTTAGCTTCGTCAACAGACTATGCCCAATAGACAGATCTCTCGCGAACACTTTGGAACCTTGGTTGCGCTCTATTGCGTTCTTAATACTACACGTATTAAAGAGACGCAAATCGCGTCGCATAGACTTAGAGATCTGTTTATTGAGCGAGCTGTATTTCGACATGTCCACTGAAGATTGCAGTTTCATTTCGCTACGTTCTGCCATGAGTTTAAGAGTGTGCTTAGAGTGTTTTTGGGTTCTACCTTTGCGCTGGGTTTTACAGAACTTTGACCCAACGGCATGGACAATTTCCACCAGACCGTCATTTATTTCGTCCACGGATCCGCATTCGGCGAGGCATTGGAAGCGATTTTGGAGTTCCAATTGAAAGCTCTCGGGGTTTTGGATTTGGGCAGGACTTGGGCGAAGAGTAGATTTCATCAGACGGGACCTTTCTAGCTTTACGTTAAGATTTAATGAGCCTCTAACCATTCGGTGATCACTGCCGGTTTTGACCCTGTTGATCACTGAGACATCATTAAATATTTGCTTTTTTGTAGTAATGATGAAATCTATCTCGCGTTTGTGTCCACCGGGGTGAAGCCACGTCCATTTCCTGGACGACCGCTTCTTGAAAAAGGAGTTCATCATAAAGAGTCCCTCCGTTTCCATGAACTCGGCCAATCGCTGACACCGTTGGTTCCGCTGTCCAAATCCAAATTGCCCCACTCTCAGTTCATCGCCATTCCTCACACCTAGCCGCGCGTTGAAGTCCCCCATCACAACCGTAAAGTGTGTTTTCGAGGCTTGCATGGCATTTGAAATGTCATCATACATAGCCTCCACTTCATCGTCTGGACGTTTCGAGTGAGGTGCGTACACCTGTATGACCTTAAGCGAATACCGTTTGGTTATTCTGAGTATAAGGTATACCACCCTGCTGGACACGCTTTCGATCTTTACTATGTTGTTAACGAGGGATTTGTGGACGAGAAATCCGACACCGTGCTGAGAAAGTTGATCGCCCTCCCGGTAGTAGAATAAGTTGCCGGAATTTAGGATTATCGTGTCCTCTCCCTCTCTTCGGACTTCTGATAACCCCATAATATCCCAGTGCAACTTATTTACTACTTCTTCCAGCTCTATCAACTTCTCGTCGGTCCTCAGTGTGCGTGCGTTGTATGTTGCCAGGGCCAGGGGTCGTTGGGATTCCGCAGTTACCGTGGCCGCCACCTATGCCAGGAATAGCGGAACTGCCGGGAACTGGGGGCCGTCTTCTAGTTGTGTTCATCATATGGGGGGTTTTGCCATAGTCACCACGCTTGGCAGACGGATTGGTGACCGCAGACTCAGTATTTTGTGCTCGGGGGGTGGTGCTGCCCGATCCCCCGGTGTGTGTTCCGTCGCCTTTTATGAAATCCACGGGAGGAGATGGAGGGGTCCTATTCTATGCCGGAACCACCACGGTTCAACTTCAACAAAACTTTATGCTCATGGGTATATTATAGGCAGTATTAACTGGCCAATTGGTATCTGCTACCAAAGATCAAATACTTTGTTTTAATGGGGTTAAGTAGCAGACAAATACTTTCTGCACATAGTGCAATACTCATAAGATCAGAATTTAATTTTTGAATTGCAATGTCAATTTCAAAAGGCTTACAAGAAATGTAAACCTGTATATCGTCAGCATAAATATTAAATTTGCAGTTATGAATTTGTGACTCAATATCGGCGAAACACAAAATAAAGAGAATTGACCCCTGGGGTACTCCCCTCTTTTTACAGCCATTGTTCGGGAAAAGTGAGAAGTCCCATCATTACATGTTAGTTTGACGTTCTGATGGCGATTGGAGAGATAACTGCTGAACCATTTTTGAGCGCTTAGATCGGGACCGTAGAATGAAAACTTAGAGATAAGAAGGTATATAGAAGGTTTATAGAATCAAATGCTCTAGAAAAATCTAAAAGCACTAACAGTATGCACATTCCTCTTTCCTGCACGACATGAATGTTATCAGTCACATCCAACAAAGCAGTAACCATGCTACGTCCCCTACTGTACATACAGACTACAGACTGTACATCTGGTAGAATATGGTTCCTTTCTAGAAAATCGGTTAACTGTAAGCAAACTATCTTTTCTAAAACTTTTGACAAACAAGGTACTTATCGAACGAAGATCTTTTAGCTCTACAGGATTAATGATTTTTGGTAGAGGGCGGACCACTGCTAACTGCCAACTATCAGGAAATGTAGATGTACATAATTATGTATTTAACTATACTTTGAATAACGAGTGTGGAATTGTCAGAATAAGCATATTAAGTCACAACCCATGGAGTTTGATTTTAAACATCTTACTACTTTAAAGATTTGATCTAGGCTTACTGGTTTCAGAAAAAATACTGCATTACTATAGCTATGGAACTCAAAGTAAGTAAGCTGTGAAATTGTTATATTTTTTAAATTACCAGGAATATTCATAATTGATCGTTAATAGCATCTGGATCTTGAAAGTGTGACGGAAGTTCCAAATCTATTTTAGGTAACAAAGTGTTTTTAATATTCTTTCATAGTTGTTTAGAATAGTTTTTTAATTGTTTTTTTTTTGTTTAAAACGGAACGGAGCAGCTCAAATAATGCAATACACGTGCCAGCTATAGAAGAAAAGAAAAAACCTAAAAAAGTGTGGGTTAAGAAATGGCTTTTAAAGAAAAATCTGTATTCGCATGTATTCGCATTTTAAAGGAATTAAGTTTCCATCCAAAAACTTGTAGCAGCCGGCGTCAGACTGGGATAAAAATCAAATCGATTGCAAAGAGCCACACACTGTCGATTCGTCGATTCGATCGGTCTGAAATGACGGATCGTAAAGACCAATCATACCACATAATATAACCGTAAGGGCCCCCTTAAAACTGCGAAATATCTAAGGAAAATTTGTTTAATAAAAAAAATTAATGTCAATTTTATATTATAACTGTCATAAATTCGTTACTCTAAATTGAAGTTTAGCATATGCAAACTAAAGTCGTTTCAGGTAACTTAAGCTAGCATAGCTAAACTTCAGAATCATGGCCAATATCTATTATTCTGAGTCTGGAAATATGAATATGGATAAGTAGAATTTCATTTTTATCCCGTAATATAAAGAATGATAGAATAGATATGGATAGAAAGCATCTTTACGACACATAGAATCGCAAAACCCGTCACGTAACCATAATTTGTAATGCTTTACGAGTTAATGCGAAACGCTGCGACCTATTTCTGGAGAGCGTTACTTGACAGTTAGAACAAGTCATGTTCATTGCAATAACTATGATCATGCCAGTCCACGCACTGCATCTTCGATGCAGTGCGTGGACTTAGGCATGCGCGCACTGCGAATAAAACCTCGGCAAATTTGTTCACACTTCTCTGTGGAACATGGAATCAGACTATCACTAGAAAGCAGGTTTTTCGCAACATTTTTTGTGGTTTAAATTACTACGAATAAGCGGAAAAAACAGAGGTTGGCATATATAATGAGTGGCTGAAAATATCACGGAGCATGGCAAAAAAAAACCGTGGCACGCGTCGGAAGAACCGTGATACCCTATCACGGTTTCAGAACCAAGCTACCAAGAATTCGTCAGCACAAATCACTTTCTCACGATAATATTCGCCGTAGATTAATCCGCAGTGGGTGCTGGGCTTTTATGTGATGGACACGTCTTTCAAATTCAAATTTATGTGATGGACACGTCTTTCTAATTGCAATACATTAAATTGTTATCATCGATGCGTTCCGTCCGTACCTTCATGGTAAAGGTCAAATCCATTGTCTGATCAACTGACAAATTCCTAATAAGCTGTTGTCTGTGATCACCAATGCAAAGCCTTAATGGCCATACGTGAGCTGCTTGTCGTTGAAGAGTTCCACAGGGTATCTTCAAAGCTCATGTCTGATCAACTGACAAGTATGCATAAAGTAATTGCCTGATATCACCAAACACATGCCTTATTGCGATACATGATTGTATGTCGTTGAAGAGTTCTGTAGGGTACCTTCAATTAACCTTCTATTGTCAAGCCAGATGATCACTGAAAGATATTAATATTAATAGGTATTCCTTTACTATATTTACCAAAGTAATTACTAATTTGCGATAAATTTATTCCTATGCGTTGAGGAGTTTCCGATTTTTTATCATGTTTTCCATCATAAAAAATGCAGCTGAATTGCGAACTGTATTTTTTTGGAAGCCTGTTAAATATATATTGATGCACGACTGGGTACGAATCTACTATCTAAGGACAGTAAGGCAGAAATCTACTCGTACATTCTTTGTTTCATGTTGGTTTCCTCAAACTTTATACTGAGAAATGTCAACATTTTTAATCAATTTCTTTACTTTATTCGTTTGCAAAATAAACTAAGTAGGTATTATAGAACTTCGTAGATAGTGGTAGGCGCACTCCTACACCCTACCCAATGTATACCGATGACATCACCCAGTGAAACTCGTGGCGCCTACAGGTGTGGCCAGCTCTCTCTCAAAAATATTGCCAGAAAACTTAAGCACATACTTTTCTGTTAAATTGTGAAATGCAAGTATTTTTTAAAATATTCCCCAACACCCATAAACACACACTCACGCACACTATACACACTTCTCATATATAATATTTCAGACCTACTTTATTTTTTATAATATTTTATTAATAATATTCCATATAATATAATATGAGTTGTATCCTCTGTATTATTTTTAGGTATAAATAAGTTAGTGTTTTTTTGGTAGATAGAAAACCCAGTGATGTCTATTAAATCACAGGTTACCTGAAATGGGAGAGGGCACTGACTTCTGTAACACAGGTCTTTTGTACTTAGCTCAGGAATCAGAGACTTCATTGGATGTCTGTAAAACTTGAAATTTATGTACATATTTTTTTTTTATTATAAGTATATGTTTTTCAGAGATAATTAAAAAACTAACTCCACATTTTCAAATATTTAGTTATTACAATTTGCTTATTAAAATTTGCTAAGGACCAGCTTGCTAGAACCAACCCACCTAGTACAGATAGAGTATTGTGTTCTTTTGACAACTTTAATAAATAAAACATCGCGTACTCTAGAGCTGGCTCAGCGTTTTAACATTGCCATTCAACGTGGCAATGCCTCCAGTGTCTTTGGGGCACTCCCCACAGCAGTAATCTGAATCAGTTAACTTCTCTATAGATCGTTTTAAACGGTTCTCAGATAGCTCAACTGCTTCCCATGTATGTTAAGTATATTTTTGTATAATATTCTTTACATATCTGTATTTAATTTCTGTAGATTTCACCGTTAAAATTACTACTTATGTCATTAAGCCACCAGATATTGCGGATAATATAAGAAAAACATTTATGATATATGAGATGTTATTAGAAATATAAATAGAAATAATTTATTTGCAAGAAATATGGTAGGTAACAGATATTGAGTCATACAGTACCTAAGTGCACATATTTCACCAAAGAACATTGGCATGCAAATTTTTATGTTTTTTTAAAACATTAAATTAAACTAAAATATATATAATTACATTAAATTATTGTATTCTATTTTAGCATTAATCAATACATTTATTAGTTTCCAAAAAATTCGTTAATAGTATAATAAGATTTGTCATAAAGCCACAATTTTTTTTTACAAAAAGCCTTATTGGCAAGTCCTTTATTTCGGCAGGAATGGAATTTTATTAAATACTTGTCCACACATTGCAAAAGAACTTTTTTTATATAAGGCAGTTCTAGGCACTCTTGAAAGAACAATTCTCTCAGGATTATGAGACAGAGATAAAAACACATCAAATAAAAATGTCGGCGCTGGTTTTCAGACTGCGCCGAATAATGTGAATTCGGTGCAGTCTGAAAACCAGCGCTATATCACAATATGGGAAGTAGCATAGAGCTGAGACTGAGCCTTTTTGGAAAACACAGACTGGGTTGGTGCAGGGTAGATACACTTCTAATCATTACCAATTACCAATTTCGGAAGAATTGATGCACGAATCGTTTATTTGGCGCATACATAAAAAATATCTTAACTAAAACAACTTAAAATTAGGTATACAAACCAGTTAATAATAGGATCTTTGATTTTCGGCTGTAACCTAGGTTTTGAAGAGTAATGCAACAGCGACAACAGAACCATTAACATTAGGTAAATAGGTAAATACAGATAAAAAATAAGTACTTAATAATTATAAATTGGTACTTTTGGCTGCCTAAAGTGATCCGCGTCACTCATTTGCCTAGTTATACCATCTGCCCACAGGTTTGTATCCCATAAAAAGTGTAAACGCGGCAGCTTCAAACATTTTACCGGATGGTGTTAGAATGCTTTCCTCTGTTCCATTACCATTGGTCTGCGGAGTCGTCAGAAGACTCTGGCATGGTCAAAACGGATGGTCCTTCTTATAACTTTGAAGAAGGAAGTTCTTCGAAGTTATAAGAAGGACCATCCGTTTTCGGTGCCCACTGCCGGGTGAGGAGAAGCAAAACTGAAGACAACCTGGAAACTTTTTGTTTTGTGACTACCGCTACCTACCTGAGCAGAGGGCTATCTGAGCTGGCTTGGATGTTCCTATCGTGTAGATATTTACCCATTTTAACTGTATACATCCGAACTTATCTTCGTGTCTTATTCTAGATTGTCCTTCAAATCGATCTGGTTGCTATGAAAGTTTGATAGAAATGTAATTTCTGGACATAAATGCTGGGGTAACTAATAATATCGCCTACTTTTGGCCCTACGCCCGTCACTATTGTTATTATAAACATTGATACAAAATAATCCTTCGATGAGATTTAATATATTTGATAGGAACTCCTTTTACCCTTATCCTGTATACCTTAGTCCTGTATCCTTTTCAGAAGGTATCATTATTATATTATATAATACGTAGAACAAATAGCCTCAACTCGCTTATTCCGCAGGCTTAGTAAACACACTAGCTAAAACCAAAAAAAAGTGGCGTTATCCTTCGAAGCTGGCCACACCACTGCCCGCCCGGCGTAATTGATTTCCACCCCCCGAGGAATGCGCCCCGTATGTAATGGGGGCTACAAACTCATTTAGTACGCCTCCGTAGTGTCAGAACGAAAGTAAAATGGAGGTTTTGAATTCATTATTTTTCGTTAGGAAGGCTTTCCTGTACGTGTAACTTTTTTGTAGTGTAAGTTTGGTATCTTAACTTGTTTTGGTACTTTCCTAGCATCTCTTGTTGAAAATTGTTTTTTTTTATGGTTTCTTACGAGTTAGTATATTTAAGCGAAGAAATGAGGATCACATAACAGCTGATCGCATCGAATGAAACTTTTTAAATAAAGAAGTAGTCAGTGACCTGTAATAGTATATAGGCTTGTTTTTAAATAGATACATAGGTACGTGCGTACCGCGTGCAAAAGCAAGTATGTAAAAAAATCGAAGAAAAACTTTAAATTGCATGACCACACCTATGCGCAATTATGACACGACTCAGTGGTTGGTTTTAATTTATAATTATTTCTCCACTCTATTCAATCGATGGTAAACTTTTAATTGGCATTCCTCAGTCCTGGCTCCCCTATAGTCTTCCGTGCGTGCTCCCATGTGCACCACATCTGTAGACACAAACCAGATATCAACTGGTTTATGACGGAAGTAAGGTACAGAACTGTTGACTGACGGATGCTGATAGATTCACTTTCACGTGATCTTTGAAGAGTTCAGTGACACTAAGCCCGAAATCTGTCTAACATAGATCAGGAATAACGTGGTATGTTCATGTTCTAGCCAGGCATTCTATGTGAGGTGAAACTACGGCTCCTAGACGTGGTAATTAAGATGCTAGACGATTGCCGGGTAATTGAAATTGCTTAATTATGAGTCATGACGTCATCAAGCATTTACAGCAGATGCAATATCAAGGCAAACTAGTTGCTCCAAACTGATATAACTTTAGAGTATACGGGCAATTTTTCGAGTTTTAGTTGCAGAGAAAATAAAACTCGAAAAATTGCCCGTATACTCTAAAGTTATAGCGCTATAATAATAAAACAAACATGACGACCTCTGTGGAGCAATGAGCTAAGGTCTGACTGAGACCCGATTCAAAAAATGTTTGTATAATCTGCAAGTATTTGTTTCTAGCCTGGATGTTTCTATGTATAATATGTTTGTATATACAAAAAAAAAGTATATAAGTATATCAGTCATGCGGTACCCCATAACACAAGCTCTGCTAACTTTGGGGCCAGATGATACTGTGTGAAATGTGCGGGATTATTTTATTATGACAGTTCACCCTGTTGTCTAGAGACTAGCTAGATGAATTCGCTAGCGTAGGAAACATTAAAATTGACATTATGCAGCTGCTCGACGTTGATGTATTCTATGCAGTGCACCAAACGTGTAGGAAATCACGGGCGTTTGGTGCGTTTGCGTCACTCGATTATGGCACTATTAGTTTAGTCTCTTCGTGAGTTTAGCGATTCCTGTATAAAATTGGGCTGCCTCTCTCTAGTTACATGGAGCTAACGATCCCTGTGACCCTGCCTATAAGCAAACAAAGCTGATTGCGATTCACGAACACGATCCGTTTTAGGGAGCATCAATCATGAACTTGATATGGCAGGCCAATTTGAAACAGCGCATTTTATAGGAACATGAAACGCGTGTGGATTATATGACGTGTGCCTTTCCTATTGATAAGGCCGACTAGGCTATTATGTCACTTTTTTACAGAAATAATGACAGAATTGTACAGAATAATATAAAATAAATGAGGAAATCCAGCGCTGGTTGGGCTCTCAAGGTCTCTCAAGATCCCAAGCGACGTGTTAGATTTGTCTATTAGCAAATTTAAGAAGGTAATAAAACAGAAACTGTCTATTAAATGCATATTATATACATATTTGCATATTTTATGCATATTATAAAATATCTGATTATCAAGATGACAAAAAAGCTTGGGATGAATCTGCTACTGAACTGCTGATGAACGCGTCTCGACATCCGTTACAAAATCGGCAAGGATCATACAAAAAAGTGTTAAGACCAGACGATGTTCTTGCCGGATTCATTCATCTTATCATAATATTAATACTTATTAAGACTAGGCTAGACTAGAATACAAGGTACTCTATCGCATTGGGGGTGCCTGTAAGGATAGAGGTACATGTTTATAAATAAATAAATAAATCTTGAACTGAGGTTAGGAGGAACTGGCACCTAGATTCACTAGCATGAAAGAAGATGATTCAAAGTGGTCCTTGTGATTTTATTAAATAAATAATGTTTTGTTTGTTTGTTCTCACGTGTACATCTAGCACAATGCTGAGTAGAGGCCTAGATTCTGCTGCGCAAAAATATTATATATTTTCATGTAGAACTAATTGAATCCTTGGTTATTATGTTTGTAGTAGTTTTAAAGACAAATAGAAGTGTTTTATTTATTTCTTTCTTTTCTTTCATTGATTTACTACTCCAAAGAGTTACTTTCGCATTTATAATATTAGTTAGATAGTATGGATTTGCGGTCCTTTCACGACGTACTGGCTAAACGGATTTCGATGGAACTTAGTTTAGCTATAATCTTTGACCTGGAATAACATACAGTTAACTGACCTCAAAAAAGGAGAAGGTTTACAATTCGGTACTAATTTTTTTATGTTTATTTCCTCATAACTCCGTCATTTATTTGACAAAATATTTTTGATGTGAAAGGATATACTTTCCAATTAGCCCCATATAAATTTTATCAAATCGGTCCGTTTGTTTAGTTTTTAAATCAAAATAGCTGGAAAAAATATGTCATCCAAGTAAACGATCTTTCGTATTTTGCTGTTCTGTGACTTTCCAGTAGTGTTTACGAATTTCGAAAGATGATGAGTACTTAAAAGCGGAAAAAAATCTTTTTTAAGCAACATTAAAAAAGGAGTAGATTCAATGAAATTATGTTTTTATATCAATGAAGTCGGTTCTCTTAATAATATAAGTATCACTCTTGTTAAGACGCGGGAAGAAGCAAACAATATCACATAACATAACATATAATTCAGGAGTCAGTGACTTCATAGGAAGGCTGTAAAAACTGATTTATGGCAATAAGCATTTATTATATTTATATATATTATATTATTTATTATTATAATGCTAATGTTATGCAATATTAGCTAATGTTGTGTTAAAATGCCAAAATAATGAGGCAGTCTGTATAATATAGATTAGGTAAAGTTCTGTTATGTGGTATATATAGGAGTATAAAGAAAGAAAGAAAGAAATAAAAACATTTATTAAACACCACACAAAACAAACAATGCAAAAGAGCAGACAACAGCGGAAAAAGGACTCAAAAGGACAAAGAATATGCCACAAAGAGAAAGATAAACAAATAACAGCGCACATTTATATGAAAATAGAAAAGTCCTACAACTAGGCCCAAAATTAGCCCTTCCCGCGAACCAATCAACGTTGTGGTGTGCCCAAAATGGTTCAATCTCAGCATATATGCTACTTCCAAGCATGGTAAGAAAGTAGCGCAGGTTTTCAGATTGAACCATTTCATAAGGTGACCTCATTTACCGAAAACAACACACAAACAAAAAGACAATAAATCTATATATGCAAACCAAAGTCGTGTTAGTTACACAGTTATATTTTCATGATTTTTAATTTGTTGGATTTGTCTGTCCCGAATACCCGAATAACTAGGTACTTAAACATAAGAAAAAATTTTATATTAAGGAAAAAATACATCTATCTCCTGTCTTATACCTTTAAGCGAGCAATTCTTGTATATATTTATACATATAATCTGAATCTCGGAAACGGCTCCAACGATTGTCATGAAATTTATTTGGTATACAGGGGGTTTTAGGGGATGATAAATCGATCTAGCTAGGTTTCGTTTTTAGAAAACGTCGATTCATTCATGTTTTAAACCGAGCAAAGCTCGGTCATCCAGGTACTATATATTAAGAGTGGCGAGTTCAGTTTGACACTACCTACCTTTGACGTTCGGTTTGTCATAACCTTTATGACAGTTGTCATTGTAAGCGCATGAAAAATTGTGTCTTAAAGTAGCAAAGTCAAGCAAAGTGTTTTAATGTGACCTGTCAGCTCAGTTGGTAGTAGCTCTGCCATCTGTGCTGTAGGTTGAGGGTTCGATTCCTTCCCAGAACAAACGTTTGTGTGATGAACGTAACGTTTGTTCTGTTAAAACGTATCATAAATATGTATTTAAAAATATCATCGTCTTCCTGCCCTTTTCCCACATTATGTGGGGTCGGCACAATATGTGTTTTTCTTCCATTCTCCTCTATCCGCCGTCATGTCAACACTCACTCCTTTCTTACTCATGACATCCTTCACCCAATCCATCCATCTTTTCTTTGGCCTACCTCTACTCGTAAATCCATCAACATTCATACCAAGCACTCTCCTAGTTACATGCCATTCTTCCCTTCTCATTACATGCCCATTTAAAAATATATAAGTATTCTATCAGTCATCTGGCCACCATAATACAAGCTATGCTTAGTTTGGGGCTAGATGGTGTTGTGTGCATTGTCCACCAATATTTATTATTATTATATTCATTATAAAAACACGGACGAAGTCGCGAAAGGGACAGCTAGTATACAGCTAGTATATCTTAGTAGTAATAAAAGGTATGCACCAGCATATAAACACAACACCACACCATAATATTATGTTGGTAGCTATGATGCATGATATGTCGGCTTCACAAAGCTAATTGCAACCACAAGGTCGAAGGGATTACAGTGAAGGCCCCATTGTCTGTACTAACCGTGGAGAACTCATGGTATGCAAATGCATCGCCGGCGATGTCATTATCCCGCGGAATGAATGAACTTGAGGCCGGGTTCCAGCAAGGCGGTGAGAAAATGCAATGCTCCTCACAGTAGCTACAGTGGAATCAAATATGTAAGGCGTCTACTTGACCTTCTTGGTCTCAATTTGATGATAAGACATTATTCAGAAGTCACCCATCATTGCGGGCAACTATCTAGGTAGTGTGTGGTCAGTAGAAACTACAAATTTACCCGTATCATGAGCGTCTTGGTATATATTTTTTATACTACAATGGTGGCAAACAAGCTTACGGCCTGCCTGAAGGTAAGCGGTCACCTCGGCCTATGGACGCTGCAACACCAGCAGCATCACATGCGCCTTGCCGACCGCCGAGAAACCTATTAACTGTCCTCTTGAATAACTCCATACTGAATAAGACGATGTTATCTAAAACTTAGACCGCATTTATGCAAGGATAAGGGTAATTATTCCTTGAATCAATTGAAAATCAATTGAAGCTAGCGTGATGCTAATAGTCCAGGATCCATGGTCCATTTTTGCTTTTGATTACTATAAAGCTAATTTTTCATGAGTAGCTTCATTTTGATGAGACGCCCAACAATTTCCTGGTCGAAACTCTCGATTGTGGTAGCTAACAGAGGTAGCAAGGATAAAATATGTCGATTTGATGATTCTCAAATATTTGTACTAACTGTTTTTTTTGTTAAATCTCAAGATAATTATCTAAATTATTCGAAAAAATATTTGTCCTACAAAAACTACCGTTTGATTAAAGAGTCTCCTCCTTCCAACATGTATCGATAACGAGGTCATCATAAATGATTACTAACCAGCAAATTTTTTTTTACTTAGTTAATATATATTTTGTATTTCGTAGTTAAGGTAGTTATAAGATGGATCATATAAAAAAGCGCTAGGACCAAGACGAGTTTCTTGCCAATTCTTCTCGAGCTTGGGTTAGGATGAATTGGCACCTAAATTCACCTAGTATGTAAGACGTTTCAAAGTGATCCTTGTGATTGTATTGAATAAATCATCTTTTGACTTTTGACTTATTTATAATTTAACAGTCATATTGTCCTACAAATTGCGTAGTACGTTATCCCGGCCCTACGCTCAAAAGTAGTAGTACAGATGCGGTATTACAGATGCGAATTCGAAGTTTAGATAATTATCTTGAGATTTAACAAAAAAAAATAAGTTAGACTATAAGACTAAGTAAGAGGCAAGACTTTATTAACAAATAAACACTTGACACTGGCAAAATTGTCGACACGACGTTATAGGAAGATAATTACGTTTTAAAAACTAAAAAGACTTCACCTCCTCCTATTTTGAAGTCTGTTAAAAGAGAATCATCAAAATCGGTTGGCGTGATATTGAATTATTCAACCATTTGTCGCGCACATCTGAGGGATCTGAGGTAACAATAAAAAAAAAACAGGAGGAGGCTATAAAACCTCCTCCTTTTTTGAAGTCACCACCACATGAGCCACATGAGCTCAACAATACAAGTGTTAGCTCATGTTTTATGTTAAAATATATGAAATCTCATTAATGTGACGGATGTTTTGGTTTGTCACCGGAACAAACTAATCACCAACTTTCAAAAATGTGTTTCTCGCTAACTGTGATCCTACTCCATACAGAAAGCTCAATAACTGACCCAATTCCAGACATAGAACCGCAACTTAGTTTAGAGGTATAATGTAAACTAGGTCTAGCCGGCGGCGCCACTCGCGTGTTGGACCACTTATGCCAGCGGCCGCTTTAGGGCGCGTTTAGATAAATTACCTTTGTAAGAACTTGTATTCATTAAGATTGAGTAGTAAATTGTTTAAACACCCAGGGCCCTGTTTGAAGAACGACTCAACTATGTGCAATTTAGTTTTTAGTAACGGCCATCGGGATGTTTTACAATACTTAGTTTGTTTAATAATAAATAAATAATGCAGAACATTTCACATAACATCATCTAGTCCCAAAGTTAGAAGAGCTTGTGTTATAGGATATGCTACTTATATACCTTTGGTTTTTATAAATACATACATTACATATCATACATAGAAACACCCAGACCCGAGATAAATACTAGCAGATGATACAAACATTTATCCCGCGGCGGGAATCGAACCTTATGTGCCAGGCCTTGGCCCACTGTGCCACAGAGGTCGTAATACATGATTGAGTAACAATATTTTTGCAAGGTGTTTAACATTTAGGACACCTGTAGAGTTAAAAAACACATGGATAAATTGTTTTAATGGTATCTCCCCCCTACATGGATATTGGGGTAAAATTATCTTATACATTAATACTCCACACAGAACATATTCATATAATTGAATACGTTTCTTGAACGAGGTCAATATCAAGGTTGTCTGACAGAGATGGCTATCTAGCGATAAGACCGCCCATTGTACTACCGTGTAGCTAAACATTGTTTCTTATAACAGTCTAATGTATTTGTGGTATGCAATAAAGTTTTTTCTATTCTATTAGCAGCACCTAAAGTGGGTAAACTGCTGATTGGGGAAATCTAAAATAAATAAATCAATCAATAATGCCGGACATTTCACACAGCATCATCTAGCCCCAAAGTATGCAGAGTTTGTGTGGCAAGCACATGACTGATGTACTACTTATACACTTTTTTTGTAGATACATTATTATACATAGAAACACTCAAAACAAATGTTATAAAAATAGTTCGCATATGAAATTACAAGGAAAATTGTAACGGCTTGTAAAGGTTGGCTGGATTTTGAGTAACCTGATTAGTAACCTTAAAAATACTTGTAGATTAATAACGACGGTGTTAAATTGGTTTAAATCAAATCAAAACATTCTTTATTCAATAAAATCATAAGGACCACATTGAATCGTCTTCTTACATGCTAGTGAATCTAGGTGCCGGTTCCTCCTAACCCCAGTTCAAGAAGAATCCGGCAAGAAACTTGTTTGGTCTTAACACCTTTTCGTATCATCCTTTCCAATTTTGTTTCGGATGCCGAGTCGAGTTGGAGCAGATTTATCCCAAGCTTGTTTGGAATCTAAATGATTTTATATTAATAAACTGTATATTAAAATACATTTTGATTTTACTAGCGACCCGCCCCGGCTTCGCACGGGTGCAATGTTTATACTAAATATACTACGGAATGGTTCAGCATGCGTTTGCAATATAAGCGCAAAAAAAAATATATTTTAAGACTTAATCACATTAGAAACATCTAAAACTATCAGTGTTGCTCTGCTATATTATGCATATATTATACATATAAACCTTTCGCTTGAGTCGCTCTATCTATTAAAGAAAACCGCATCAAAATCCGTTGCTTAGTTTTAAAGATCAAAGCATACATAGGGACAGACAGACAGCGGGAAGCGACTTTGTTTTATACTATGTAGTGATTATGTTTTTAAATTAGCTAATCGACAAATCGACTTCGAAATCCTTAAATGTCCATGGTGACACGCGCTTGACTTATTTGTTTCAATTAAATCCAAGTTACTCGTATCTCAGTTAAAAAAACCTCAGCGGCTAGATTTATAGGTGTACTAACAGATGGTAGGTACGAAGTAGGTGCTTAGTACTTACTGTGGCAGTGGGCAGAATAATGGACCTCCAACAGGTGCTTAGTAGACGCATTGTTCATTGTAGCGTCAGCAAAACTGACAACAAAAATAGATCTATACTATATTTATACTATAATATTATAAAGAGGAAAGATATGATTGCTTGTATTGAATAGGCTCCGAAACTACTGGACCGATTTGAAAAAATATTTTACCGTTGGAAAGCTACACTATCCCCGGGTGACATAGGCTACTTTTAATCCCGGGAAAATTGGTTTGTCCAGAGAAAAATCTTCAACGCAGGCGAAGCAGCGCGCGGACAGCTAGTATAATATATATAATGACATTTTAAAAACTAAAAAAAACCGAATAAAATTTTCAAATTTCCAAATGTCATTCGGTTGTTTTTGGTTTATATTTTTATGTAATATACTTAAATAAAAAAAAATATTAAATCGTTTATTGCCTTAATAGATAGGTACAAAATTGGTAAATATTCTAAATAACTTTAAAATGCTAGGCTTACTAAGGTCAATGGGTGCAAATTCAGCATCAGCTGTTATTAGGTAGGTAATAGATAGGTATACCTACCTACACAGCGCTGTTTTTCATTTTGCCCCACTCGAATAGTTCTTCACCGAGAGTTAAGAGCAAGCGGGGTTACAGATTTAAAAAGGTACATTAAATTAAATTAAATTTATATACTATACTATATATTCATACTTATACTCATATACTTTACGATTGGTCCCAAAGAAATTTCACACATGCTTAATGTTTTCTGATTGTAACATACATGCTGTCATATGAATAGTAACTGAGATAGAACCTGAGATAGAAACCAACTATCTAATGCCTTTAGCTAATCGAAACTAATAAACATTTGATCAAGAGTTACATAATCATCATACATCATACATCATCATCATACGGTGATCTCTAACACATCACCGATTTGGTCTAAGTAAGTTGAGACCTTTTCCTTCTTTCCCCATTTACAAAATTATAAATAAATAGCATTATAATTAAACACATGCACTAATATTTGGTACTATTCTGCCAATCTATTCCTATTGAGTTAGACACGATGCAGACGTATCTACCTCCCTACCGCAATTGCAAAGCTTTAAAAAAAAAAAAAACATATATCTGGCAAAGATAACTAATAAAGCAAGGATAAATATAGATGCTTTTGAATATTTTTTACTTAAAGCTAGATATTTTACTTTTAAATAAATACTGCGTGACTGAAGCGCTGGCTCCTATCTGGCATATTTGCAATGATATTCAATGTGACAATGCCGCCAGTGTCTTAGAGACGCTGCACTCTCGTATCTTCAAAGGTCCATTAGCTCAACTCTTTCACATGTATTTTATATTATTATAATGTATATTTTTGAGAAATTTATTAACAGTTTTTAAGAGATTGTATTAGAGTTGGGTTTCTTAACTTTTTTCGTATTTAACTGTTAAACTTACGAATAGTGACAGAGTTAATGTGGGTTTTCTTACATTATTCATGAGAAAAATTAGTACTTAGAAGATGAAGGAATTATGAAAACCATAACTCATAGTTAGTAATCACATTTCATCGTTGTGGCCAAGCCTCGTACGTAGAGTGATCCCAGCAGTCTACGGTTTTAAAAAATTTTAGTTTTTTTTGAAAGATTTACTAACATATTTTTTTAAGATTTCAATTTTTTGTTACTAACTCATGTAGTGATTTTTTATAGTTGTTCCAAAAAAGTATTTTTTATTGATATTATTTTTTAAAGCGTGGCAGTGATCTGGACATTTCTGTAATAATTTTTGTATTATTTTTTTCAGTTTTATTATTATACTAAGGTCTAAATACTAAATTTATAAATATTTAGTCCTTAACTCTACCTCAATAACAAAATTATATTCAAGTGAGAAAGCAAGAGAGGTAACTTATAATGTTACGGTTAAGTAGATACTTACCGTCGTTTCTGCTGACGGTACCACAACCCAGTCATTTACATATTCACACAGCTAGATAGATCAGTGATAAGTGACCGATAGGTACATAAAGCTACGTACATACCGACGGATCCCATTCCTGCTAAATATACTTCTTTTTAACCGAGATTAAAAAAGGAGGTTTCTCAATTCGACCGTATAAATATTAAGTTTTTGTGTGTTCGGTGTTCGCGGATAACTTGGTCGTTTATGAAACAATTTTGATAATTATTTTTTTGTTGGAAAGGAGATATCTCAAGGTTGGTACCTACCATGATAAGGAAACCAGGATCTGATGATGGTATCCCAAAGAAATCGAGGGGAACCTTCAAAAATCATAGTAGCGACTAGTGCGTTTGTTATGGGTACCACATGACTAATATACTACTTATAAACTTTTCTATTTATAAAATAGATAGATTCTATTTATAAATAGTCCTTCTCCAAAGTCCCATGTATCTCTATACCAAAATTCATCAAAATCGGCTCAGAGGTTTAAGCGTGAAAACGTAACAAAAAGACAGATAGAGTTACTTTCACTTTTATAATATTAGTTAGATACATATTATACATAGAAAAACACGCAGATCCGAGACAAATAATTGCAGATCATACAAACATTTATCAGGGGGCGGGAACCCAACCCGGACGGAACATTCTGCGTCTCAGGTGGGCCTTCGTCCATTGCTCCACAGAGGTCGTCAGAATTGGTCAGTATTGGTTGTCAATAACTGACTTGAGCTCATCGGCTAAATTTCACACTATGAAATTTCTCATAGCACAGCATCTTCAAAAAATCATTATCCGAATGAGAGCATCCCTTTCGGGGGCTGCAAATAAATCGCGCCAAGTATAATGCCACCATCCCCCTGGCACAGGGAAATAATATAAGCTGGTTCATTTCTTCTTCTGCTAATTAAGCGGGGATGTTTCAGTGTTAGTATGAAATGGATGGGTGACGACTATTGGCATTTACACCACGTCGGCTGATGATGATAGCAAAAGCTGATGATGAAGTCAAAGACAAAACTTTATTTATTCAATAAAATCACAAGGACCACTATGAATCGTCTTCGTACATGCTAGACAATATAGGTGCCGGTTCTTCCTAACCCCAATTTAATAAGAATCCCGCAAGAAAGTCTTAGGTCATAGGAAAGAAGATTTTAACACTTTTTTGTATGATCCTTGTCAATTTTGTTACGGATGCCGAGTCGAGTTGGAGCAGATTCATCCCAAGCTTTTTTGTCATCTTAATAATCTGTTATTTTATAATATGCTTTAAGAGACAGTTTCTGTTTTACGTTCTTAAATTTGCCAAATCTATCACGTCACTTGGGACCTTGTTATAGAAGCGTACACATTGCCCTATATAAGATTTATTAATTTTAGCGAGCTTAATTGTAGGTACAGCGAGTTGATCTTTATTTGTTTGTTGAGGACTGTAACGCGGGGGGCGTTACAGTCCTCCTATTACTACTTCTCGATGCACCTAACCTTTTTTTTCGCCTTCTCTACTAATTAATAGTACCTACCTAAATTAACCCCAAATAACGAAATGATATTATAAATATAATTTAAATCCCTAACATACTTTGATTTACTATTAATTTGGCCAACGATTCGTCTAGTGTTTGTGATTAAAATCCTACGTTGTGTTTCGAATATAGTAACTCTGATTCTTTAAGAGAATTATGTTGAGATATGTATTTAAAATATTATAAACTTTATTATTAGAAGTAATCATCCTCTATAATGAAGAATATCTTTGATTTGCCTACGCTGTGGCTCGATATTAAGGTTAATAATTATATTAATTATTGTCCTTTAGTGATATTATAAAACTGCGTAAAGTAAATAAGTATTATATCCAATCTGGAATTACTGTGAAACCTTATAATAACGGCTTAAGTTATTTCAATATTTTAATTCGATATTAGTTCTTGTCATGAATTGTTACTTTGTATAATATCAAGCTCCGCACGCGTGATATCTACTCAAACAGCAGCCTAAATCATTCCCCAAAGTCGATCTATCTTTTTATCAAAATCAATCAAAATCAGTTCAGCCACGAAACGTATCAGACAGACAAACATAGTCACTTTCTCGTTAATATAATATAGATAATAGTTTCGGTAGTTTCAATAGATAAGCAAGGTAAACATTCTTGTTCTATATGAATACTTCCTAATAGCAGCTTATGTTATTCTACTCCTACATTGATATATTTTGATTGCGGCTTAGATTATTAGCCCCTCCTCGCTAGCGATAGTAGGTTTCTTTTCATGTGACCTGGACAGCCTTCCTCCGCAACGGACAATTTCATGTCCCAAGAGAACTCTAATTTTAATTATGACATCAAACAAAACAGTTACTTCAGTAATTAGTATGTCTGTTATAGTTCAGCAAAGGGGTATCAGAGGGCTTAATCTTTTATCAAATCGTCCATGTAGTAGGTTGGTCCAACACATTCCAGGGCATTTACTTTACTTATGTCTGCAAGCAACTCACATACCATCCATCCACTGGTTAACCTTCTAGTATCGCACCTTAGAATGCAACTGGATACATAGAAGAGCCCTGCCTAACTCCTATCCTACTTGGCGAAGTTCCCTAATCCTACAACACAAGAATCTTACCCTACTCGACCCTAATACAGATTATTATCTAATACAATATGTTGTGATTTTATTTGTTAGGCCCGTAGAGTAAAGAAGATTTATAATGTGTGATAGATATACCAATTATATGAATAGTTTAACTTTATTTTAATGAATAATATCAAATTTGGATAGCTTAATTCTGAGCCTTGAGAGATATTTCTCTATACTATTATTAGGTAAAAGTCTGAATTAGATAAAATTATATCAACAGTAATATTCATACTGACTCTTCGTCGATAGCAGCTTTAGTCTTTCAATAGATTCAAGCAAGCTAGAAGGTCTTGCGCCTCAAGAATGTGATAGATCTTATCTAATATAATTATTAATAAATCAATAGTAGGACTCATCCATAAGATCTACATTAAATATGTACCACAATGTACAAATAATGAACATTTGAATTTAATGTGTAGGAAATCATTATTCCATTTCATAAGAATTTATAATTGCTTTCAACTAGACATATATTATCTAGTCCAATGTTTCAGCTAAATCTTTAGTAAATAATTGGTATTACTATCTCATTGGATAATTGAGTTTATAAGTTTAATAACTTTTAGTCAATAATAATTCGAGTGCAAACTATGCTTTATTTAAGTTGAAACCCATAATAAATAGTAAAACTCTTATTTCGGTATATTATGCTTATTGCCATTCTATTATTAATTGAATATAATTAATTATATTATAATAATTAATTAGATTATAATAATATAATTGAAAAGGTACTTATTTGCCAGAAAAGATCAATTAGAATTATATACGTATTACATAGGTTAACTTCAGTGAGAGCGTATTTTAAGAAATCAAAAATATTGACGGTTATATCTTTGTTCATATATAGTTCTCTTATAGAAGTACATTTACAAAAGGATGATTTACAAATGAAAATGCATGTTCACAATTACAATACTCGTAATAAAGAAAAGTTACATGTACCAAGAACCAGACTTGTCAAGACTTATAAACAAGGTTTCTGCATGAAGCTCGACATGTACAATAAGCTACCCTTAGTAATCTCAAGGCTCCCGCTAAATGAGTTCAAACAAAAATTAAAGTCATTCTTTGAATGCCACCCATTCTACCATACAAATGAGTACATGAGTTGTTCGTTCTCCGATTTGCAAACGTGAGTAGCAATAAAACTAGTTTAGAATAAAAGTGAAATAATAATAATTCAATGTATTGTACAATTTGACATGCCAATGTTATGTTAATGTAACGAAATGGTTAAATAAATAAACTAAACTAAACTAAACTAATTTTCCCCACTGGTTCGCGCACCGATTTAGTTACAGGTAAACTACGTAATCCAACGAAAACCATAAATAGATCTATACTACTGTATAGGTATGGATAATAGTAATTCGACAATCTAGGCAAACTGGCCGAATTGTGTTGTGTACCTGATGTCCTACCTAACCTAATCTGGTGTATGAATCAGCAATACTGGAAGCAAGCTTCGTATATTTAATTGTGCATGTCACTCATCTGTAAATTAAAGGCAATATAATGTGCAAGTATATAAATAGATAAAGATAGACTATGCCGATTACTTCTGTTAAGTCCGGTTCTGCCTTCCTTACACAGAATGCAACCAATCATAGGGAACCATTAAGCCGATCCTCAGGAGAGGTCAAATCTGGCTCCAGGCTCGTTCCGAGAGGTCCTGGGGGAACTCCTAACAGGGTGGGAAAGCCAGACTTGGGTATAACACCGCTAGGTTTCCATCTGACCCACAGACCATGCCGTGTAAAAGCCTCATACAATTACTTTGGTGAATCTTGTCTTCTTTCCGACTTACCGACCGGATAACTATTACGTAACTCACATAATAAAATTATCACAGAAACAACGCACGACAAGACACCATGTAATTGTAGGAAACCAGGAGAGAAAATTCTACCGAAAACGTTCAGCTCGACCAGCCTCACGCGTCCCTCCCATGGCCGGCAATCATTGAACTTTAAATCCTGGCCGATTTATAGTCTATAGAGAACGATAGTACTAACATAGTTAACAGTTCCTCTCCCCCTTCTTTCATACTTCTTTCCTGCCCGATCAAGGCGTGTTTGTTTCCTATTTTGCTATCGACATCAAATCATTCCAAACAAACCAACCAACCAAACTAACATAACAAGCAACAGCTGTTGTAGTTTCAAAGCTAAATGACGTTGATTTTTAAATTCTGGTAGTAATTTATATTTATCCTCTCAATTCCTGAACCTGTTATGTACAAGTGCTGTGTTGTGAGCTGTGCTAGTAAACGAAAGGACGTCAGTTTTTTTATGCTTCCGAAAAGAGAGATTGGACTCTTGGACTGGACTTCGATTGGAATAAAAGACTTCTAGACCTGAAGTTTTCAAGATCTTCGCAAGCAGCATGATTGTGTGTCGAAAGCATTTTTAGAAGAGATTTCTCGGTTCTACTCGAGAGCACATGCCTATCCAACGTAATCTGCTGTTACCGAAATGTCTGTCTATTGGTGTTCTTCTGCTATAATCACCAGTAAGTACTTATTGTACCTACTTATCTTACCAAAATCATTAAATAATAATTATAATAATAATAATGATAATGTAAGCAGAGCTTGTGTTATAGGAACCAAGTGACTGTTAAACTACATAATCGACTGGCCTGTCAGCTCAGTTGGTAGTAGCCTTCAGTGCTCTAAGTTGAGGGTTTGATTCCCTCCCAAGATAAACAATTGTGTGAAAAGCATAAGTGTTTGTTCTGTATCTGGGTGTTATAAAGTATCATAAATGTATGTATTTAAAAATATACTCTTATAAGTATTCTATCAGTCATCTTGTCACCATAAATAGATGATGTTGTGTGCATTGTCCAGCAATATTTTTTATTTATACCTTTATTTGTAAATACATGCATATTATACATAGAAACACCAATAGAAACAACATAGAATGTTAAACATCAACATTATTGCATTTGGTTATGTGTGCTTAAATTTCTTTTTTTCCAGATAGTACTGTGATCGTCATGTGATTACACACCATGAAACTACAACATTTGGCTCACACCTACTCCAAAGCAGATTACACCTAATTCAAATGTCAACATCAACATACCAGCTGTTCTCGGCTTGTACAGTCTGATAAGTGATGATGGTAAGAAGCCTGATGACTCTTGTCCCTTAAGAGATGGGTGGGCCATTGATATGAGATGCTACTTATGTCAGACACCCTTGCCGCATCCCATTACAGTTTGGCATTTCTCTTAGAGCTGGTGAGGACAGCTGCATGTGGGGAGGTGCTGAGAACCTGATAAGATGCAAATATGCCTTTCTTTCTTGAATTCAAGGCCGCTTCCGTGAAATAATCAAATTTTCTGGACCAGTTTGGCTATCTATAGATTGTTTACGCAATTTAGATAGCTCAACTGTTTGACTTGTATTTTGTATTATTGTGTATTATTCTGTATATTTCTGTAAATAAATGTCTAATTGTATAATCAATGTGTTTATTATGATTATCAGGGTCTTTCCTTTGTAGATCAATAAAATATTTTAAAATAGTAAGCAATTGTATGCAAGCAAGCAAAAAAAAATATACTCAGTAGAATGAATACCTTGCTGATGCTAAAAGGTTCATTCAAAATAAAAAAGTTATCTGTCATATGGGATAAGGTGAACAGGTATTGGACAGGATTTCGTCTATGGGAGTGCCCCGTCTGATGCGTTAGCATCCTATAGTTTGTGGTCCCTCCTATCCTGAATGACCAAATCCACCGTCTTCTTTTTCATCATTTTTTTCTTTCTTTCCATTTTCAAACACATTCTTTCAATTTACGACCCATGTCGTATACCTCCGTGGTATAGCTAAATAACCTCTGTACTAAATCCTTAATATATTAAAATTTCAATTTATTCCCAACTTTATGTAGTTATTTCATGATTTATATAATATATCGTGAACATAAATAGATTTTAATTTATCTATTCTAGTTTTAATATTGTTTTTATATAGCTATTCAATTGTTTAACCTTTCGAACTCAACCTCCTTAGAGATCTTACCGTCCCAAATCATTCTATCAATAATATATTAATATAAGGATAGATTATTCTATCTTATAGAATCAAATTCTATTTAATCTTACTAATTCAAATCTAGTATTATTTATTATGATACTCTATGAGTCGTAAGATATTTCTAAACCATAGTTTATAATCTTAGTATTAATTACTTTTTGCTAGCTTTCACTCACGGACCTTGACAATTGCATACATCTGCCATAATCCGTTTATGGTATAGTCTGTCATGACAGATGCTTTGTTTATTTACATTGTAATGAATTACGCACTATTTTATTCAATAATTAAAGATCTGAGATAGAATTGCTGGTAAATCTGTTCTGATAAGAATGACCCATGTATGCCTACGTGATATTAATAAGGTTTGTACCCAAGCATACTGTAATAATTGTGAACCATAACGGAATGACCTTCTGTTCCGTTACAGGACCCCTCTTTGGGTAAAGGCCTCCTCCAGAGCTTGCCATGTTTTTCTGTTTTGTGCTGTGTCTCTCCAATTTTTACCCGCAACCACGGTTATTTCAGTCGCCCATCTTTCCAGGGGTCTGCCTCTAGCACGGGTGCCGCTGGAACCTTGCCATTCTGTTGTGATTTTAGTCCATCTCTGGTCCTCGGTTCGCACTTAATGTCCAGCCCACAACCACTTTTGTTTTTGTCCAACACGCACAAAAACAAAAGTGGAAGTGGGCTGATCTTTATTTCTTGTATTAAAATTATGATTATCGCGTTTTTTAACATATTGAAATTTTTTTGAACATACATTAGATTTTCATATACCTACTATATACTGACAAAACACAAATTTCATCTATTTACAAAAATAATTACAGAATAATATACAATAATATAAAATACATTCGAAACAGATCTAAGCTATCTAAGGACCGTTTGAAATGATATATAGATAGCTCAACTGATCCAGATCACTGCCAGAAGGCAGCGTTCCCAAGACAATGGCGGCGTTGCCACGTTGAATGGCAATGCTAATACGCTGGGTCAGATAGAAGCCGGCACTTTACAAAGGCACTAATTGATCATGATAAGTATGGGTATTATATTTATCGTGGTATGGACGTCTTGCGAAGGGAAGAAAATCATGATACAGAAGAATGATGTATTTGAATGTACATGGATGTAGAAGTGGAGAGGAAACTTCACTCACCTCAGCTTGCTGAAGTGGATCCATGAACGAAAGTTTTTAATTACAATTAACTGCTCTGTAACTTTACTGTAGCCACCTAAATCATCTTCAACAGATGAATGAAGCCCGCGGGATGATGATGTAGATGTAGAGGTAGGCTTAAAATAAGATGGATGATCTGTGTTAAATTTGGCACAAGAAAAAAAGAGTGAATACGAAGATGAATAGAGTAGAGTGGACGAAAATAACCAATTGGTAACTTGACACTACGTGGGATGAGGGCAGGAAGATGGTAGCTGATCACGGTAATGGAAACTAAAAGACAGACAGGATATGGAAGGCACAAGACGGACCGAAAATGCCTGGCGATTGGTTGATGAGAGCACTATTTAAAGGAAAAAGAACCAATTGTGACACTACGTAGAATGAGGTCAAGCAGATGGTAGCTGATCACGATAGTGGAAACTGAATGACAGACAGGATATGGAAGGCACAAGATGGACCGAAAACGCCTGGCGATTGGTTGATGAGGGCACTATTTAAAGGAAAAAAGAACCAATTGTGACACTACGTGGGATGAGGGTAAGGAGATGGTAGCTGATCACGATAATGGAAACTGGAAAAAAGACAGGACATGGAAGGCACAAGACGGACCGAAAACGCCTGGCGATTGATTAATGAGAGCACTATGAACCGTGAACGCTCGCGGCAACGAAACTCAGTTCAAACTCACCCTGATGCAGATTCTCTAGATGAAACGAAACAGTGTCGGTGCCTCTATCGACAAAGTAATATGTGTGTAAAACTCGTGATTATCAATATGTATATTTAAAGGTGGTCTGCCACTTTGTCAAACGTAAACTTATTGACGTCTGTATGTATACCTACTCCCAACTCTCATCTATGGTCCTTAAACTCGGACCCTTACTGGTGTTCAGAATTCAGAGGGCCTACTCTTAAAATCGATAAAAGGTATATCGGGTCAATAATCGTGCAAAATCCTACTTTTATCTACCACGTTTCCACTAGTTTTAAGCGATGGAATGGACAGACATTATAGTCCAGGATCCATGGTTCATTTTTGCTTTTGATTACTATCAAGCTAATTTTCCGTGAGTAGCATCATTTTGATGAGACGCCCAACAATTACCTGTACGAAACTCTCTATTGCGGTAGCTAACAGAGGTAGCAAGGATAAAATATGTCGATTTGATGATTCTCAAATATTTATTAGTAACTGATTTTTTTTTGTTAAATCTCAAGATAAGTGTTAGCTACCATAATCGAGAGTTTCGTACAGGAGATTATTGGGCGTCTCATCAAAATAAAGCTATTCATGAAAAATTAGCTTCATAGTAATCAAAAGCAAAAATGGACCATGGATCCTGGACTATTACTTTTCAAAATAGATGTCATAATCATCCACAACAAACGATTCGATCATTTGATTTGACAACGAAACTACTGCCAATTAGACTGAATGTGACGTTATTTTCAACAAATTTATCGCATCGATATATCGATATCGGTTCGCAGAGTAGACGCCTAGATCTAAAGGTTTATCAAAGGGCGATGGAGGTAGGCAAATTTTGATTTTTAATTTTCTTACAAGTAGATAGTCTGTAGAGTTAACATGGACACTCAAAACCACTACAGACTTGTTCTTCTTATCATATTAGTAAGTACGTTTTTCAAACCAGTGTGGAGAAAAGATTAAATTGTGCAGAGCTTGTTTCGGGCATTTGGTACTGTCTTAGAACTCTTAAGGTTCTACGACATGCCGTTTTCCTCACGATGTTTTCCTTTGCCTTGAGAATGGAAGCAGGCTGATGGGATGGTTCTATTCTGGGCAAGCCTGCTTTATGTTCAAAGCACACCAGTGACATAAAAAATAAACATAATACCGGAAATTTCATACAGCATCAATCTAGCCCCAAAGTAAGCAGGGCTTGTGTTTTGGGTACCATAAATTATACAGGTCCTGTATATATATTTATTTAAATACATAGAAAAACACCTAGACCGAGATAAATACTTGCAGATCATTCAAACATTTGTTCCGCGGCAGGAATCGAGCCCGAAACCTGCGTCTCAGGTAGTCTTCGCCTACTGCGGCACCGAGGTCGTCATGCTTACATGCTTATGACTATAGTCCCTCGGTAGACACCGTCTTAGATCTCTAATTACTTAGTTCTTTAGTGATATCTAAGGAACCCTCCTTAGATATCACCAAAGCACCAATTTCTGTGGTGCAGTTAGCGATGGCCTGCCTGAGAAGTAGATGGTTGGAAGTTCAATTCCCTCCGCGGGATAAATGTTTGTATGCACTTCAAGTATTTGTCTCTGGTCTGTGTGTTTTTATACGTAATATGAAAACACCCAGAACAGACCATAATATAGTATTTAAAGAAAAAGTATATAAGTAATATATCAGTCATAACACAAGCTCTGCTTACTTTGCGACAAGAAGTTGCTGTGTGAAACGTTCAGTAATATTAATATTATTATGTTCACAAAGTTTGACGAGGCACCTTACGTACCTACCCTGTTTTATTGCTAAGCCGTGCCCAAAGGCAGAAATTGTAACTTCTGTCCATTCCGTCAAACTACGCGGAAATATGGCGGAATTATTCATGTTTTTATTGTATTTGCGTCGTAATTGGACGGTATGTTTGTCTGTTTATTTTGGGATGCAAACATAAAGGTGTTCCCCCTTGTTCACTAACAAGACACCTTGGTAATACACCTAATTGTGCACCAAAATAATTTAATACAAAAATGCTGACTCAATACTCGTCCTCGGCAATTTCCGTCAGCTATTGTGATCCGATGACTGTTTCTGGTGCGGCTTCTTAGTGAATAAGGGACCAGGTATGATACAAACAAAAATAATTGGAGATCCTGACACGAGGAGGTAATGTGACAGATAGGGGACGGTGTTTTAGCCCCTGTCCCACCTGCCTCTATAGACATTATCGAATAAGCTATAGAATAGATAGGATAAGGATGGGAAATATGAATGAAACTGGTCTGGGTGTTTCTATATATATAAACTAGCTGGAACCTCCACGACTTTGCCCGCGCATTTGTACGTGAAACTATCGAGTTTATATTCATACCAAGTTTCAAGCAAATCGCACCATGCGTTAAAAAGTTTCATAAATTCGTTTTCACCCCTTTTCACCCTCTGTATGAAGGTTATTTTGAATAATCCTGAAACACGTTTCCATTTATTTAGCATTTTAAGTATCCAAGTTTCTAAGAAAACATACTACCCGTTAAAAAGTTCCCATTCAAACTTTGACACTTTATTACCCCTTTGTTATTGATTGTAATTTAGTGTTATTTATTGTAAGGGTTATTTTAAAAAATCTTGAAACACGTGTCTATTTATTTTCAAGCAAATCGCACCACGCATTAAAAAGTTTCATACATTAGTTTTCACCCTTTTTCACCCTCATAGGGGTTGAATTTCAAAAAAATATTTTGCTATAACAGGAAACTACTTTCCAAATTTCAGCTTTCTAGCTTTAGCGGTTTCGGCTCGGCGATGATGAATCAGTCAGTCAGTCGGTCAGTCAGGTTAAGCTCTTTTATAGGTATAGAATAGAAGATAGATAAATAATAAATATTTCACAGAACATCATCTGGCCCCAAACTAAGCAGAGCCTGTGTTATAGGTACCACATGACTGATATACTACTTATATACTCTTTTTTCTGTAAATACATACATATTATACATAAAAATATTTGACAGATATTTGCAGATCATACAAACATGTGTATATGTATACGTATTTACAAAAAAAACCGGCCAAGTGCGAGTCGGACTCGTGCTCCGTGGGTTCCATACAAACCTATAAGTATATAAGTAAAATTTCACCCATCACGACAATCGAGTCATAGTTGGATGATGTAACAAAAAATTTACAGTTTTCGCAATTTTTTTCTGTATCTGTACTATAAGACGTTGCTTCGTACCAAATTTCAAGATTTCTGAGTTCACGGGAAGTACCCTGTAGGTTTTGATTCCCTTGCGAGTTGCGAGTTTGAATATATGCGACTTAAATTGCTGTTTCTCTTGATTGCGTTGACATAGAAGTTTGGTTTTGTTACAGCTTAAAGGTATTATAGACCTGAGTATTTTATATGAATTTCAAATTAATACCTCTACGTGTTCATGAGAAAAAGGGTAGTAAGTTTAAAATTATTAAAAATATTTTTATTATATGATGTAACTAAAAATGTACGGTTATCGTAATTTATCCTTTATCTGTGCTATAAGACGTTGCTTCGTACCAAATTTCAAGATTCTGAGTTCACGGGAAGTACCCTGTAGGTTTTGATTCCCTTGCGAAGTGCGAGTTTGAATATATGCGACTTAAATAGCTGTTTCTCTTGATTACATTGACATAGAAGTTTGATTTTGTTACAGCTTAAAGGTATTATAGACTTGAGTATTTTATATGAATTTCAATTTAATACCTCTACGCGTTCATGAGAAAAAGGGTAGTAAGTTTAAATTTATTAAAAATATTTTTATTATATGATGTAACTAAAAATGTAGGGTTATCGCAATGTATCCTTTATCTGTGCTATAAGACGTTGCTTCGTACCAAATTTCAAGATTCTGAGTTCACGGGAAGTACCCTGTGGGTTTTGATTCCCTTGCGAGTGTCGAAAATTTGCGGCATAAACGGCTGTGTCTTTTGATTGCGTTGGCTTAGAAGTTTGATTTTTTCACAGCTTTAAGGGACAGTAAACTTGAGTATTTGATAAATTTGATTTGATAAATTTCAGCTTGATACCTCCACGCGTTCCTGAGAAAAAGTGTCTTGACAGACAGACGGACAGACGGACGGACAACAAAGTGATCCTATAAGGGTTCCGTTTTCTTCCTTTCGAGGTACGGAACCCTAAAAAAAAGTATATCAGTCATGTGGTACCCATACAAGCTCTGCTTACTTAGGTGCCAGATAATGCTGTGAGAAATGACAGGTAATATTTATTTATTTATTAATAAAAATAGGAAGAAAGTAAGGTATAACAGACGGCTTTATCGCTCAGTGGTTTCACGAATAAATTAATGTATGAAAACTCTTTAAGTAAACCATAAAACCAAATACTACATATGATAATATGACATGACAACTTAGATGTACATATGAAAAATTATACACAACGGGCGGTCTTATCGCTAAGGAAGTGATGAATATGAATCATCGATCTGTTGTTTTTGTTAAATTATGTATATTATTCCTTGTATTTTTATAGATGTATTTATACCGTTTATGTAAATATATATAAGTATGTATAGTATTGTGTAAGTTTATTACGTTTATTTGCTACTAACATTTTTATATGTAACTAAAATTTTCATAATTAAGTGCACCCCGACCAATCTTCCAAATAAGTTAAGCTTCTCTCCATCCAAAGGTTGTCTGGAAGAAATAGCTTCCTTAGCGATAAGACCGCCCATTGTTCATAATTTTTCATATGTACATATATATTTAGTTGTCAAATTGTTATATTTAGTTTTAAGGTGTACAAAAAAGAATTTTCATTTATTCATTCATTCATTCTTTTTCGGATTTCTTTTCATACTAATCGTTTTACTTATATCATGAGCTTAATGATGTACATATGCAGAATACAACTTTAGTACATTTTAGAATAGTTTTTTCTCAGAAATGAAAAAAGCTATTCTAAAGAAATCTTAGGAAAAAAGTGTTCGGACAATTTTTATTGATAATTGTAAGATCTACAATTTTTATCCGGACAAATTTTATTAATAAATTAACCGTTTCACTATAAAACCCATTTTTGCGAACTTTGACCTTGCATATATTGTTTTGCACACATGGGATCGATGGAGACTTATTACAATTTAATTATAATGGTATCCCCTAACGTTCTAGTAAATTTTCAGGGTGAATGCCTATTTTGACCGGACTATAGAGCATTTTTTTATGGAAAACCAAAGCTACAAAGGCCATATTTCAATAAACACATCACCCAGTTAATAACATTCTCCAACTGACTTTTTGTAGTCATTGTTCCAACAATCAAGCCGATGAAAGAGTATAAACAAAAGCTGATCAAACCCAGGTGGTAAAGCTACTAAAGCAAGCTGCGCCCCGTCTCGACAATTTGCATTCAGCTGCTTTAAATAATAATTGTCCGTTTTTACGGAGTTTGGAGTTGGCACGCCGGCGCCGTGGGCTGGTGGCCATTAGATTATAAGATGGCTTTGATTCCTTTATCTGAGTTAGGAAGAGTTTGTGCTTCCATAGAACTTCTAGTTTATATAATAACTAGCTGTCCCGTTCGCGACTTTTCCGCGTGTTTTAAATATATATCACATTATAACACTTGACTTGACCTTGCTTCTATATGACACAATCACACCCACAATCCTTTAAAAAGTTTCCATACACACATTCACACCCAATTTGACTCCTTTGTAAGGGTTATTTTAATAAATCCTGAAACACGTGTCCATTTATTTTGCATTTTAAGTATCCAACCCAAGTTTCTAAGAAATCACACCACCCGTTAAAAAGTTCCCATACAAACTTTGATAACCCATTTTACCCCTTTGTTAGGGTTATTTTGGAAAATCCTGAAATACGTGTCCATTTATTTTGCATTTTATTTATTTAAATTAGATTTCAAGCAAATCGTACCACGCGTTAAAAATATTCATACAGTTTTCACCTCTTATCACCCTCTTAGGGGTTGAATTTTAAAAAATCCCGCCTTAGTGGGTGGTTTTGCTATAAAAGAAAGCTTCCAAAGCTTCTAAATTTTAGCTTTTTAGCTTCAGCGGTTTCGGCTCGGCGATGATAAATCAATCGGTCAGTCAGGTTAAGCTCTTTTATAGGTATTGAATTATTTACAGAAATAATTACAGAAATGTACATAATAATATACATATATAAATATAAAAAAATATATAAAAGATAAAATATAAGAATATATAAAATACATGTGAAATAGTTGAGCTATCTAAGGACCGTTCAAAACGATCTATAAATAGCTCAACTGATCCAGATCACTGCCAGAGGGCAGCGTTCCCAAGATACTGGCGGCATTGCCACGTTGAATGGCAATGCTAATACGCTGAGCCAGATAGGAGCCAGCTCTTGGGCCACGCTGTGTATCTACCAGACGCCGTGAAATAATATAATAATAATAATAAAAATGCCGGACATTTTACACAACATCATCTGGCCACAAAGTAAGCAGAGCTTGTGTTATGCGTACCACATGACTGATTTACACTAATATTATAAATGTGAAAGTAACTTTGTCTGTTTGTCTGTTACGTTTTTGTTTTATATGGTCTAAATGTTGGTGGCATAATAATGTAAATGTGGGTAGGTATGAGCGGGCAGAATAAAAGCAGTTCTTTCTTTTACAATGCCATTTAACTTTTCCATATTTTCTAGTTCCTATTTTAACCTTGGCATGATTGTTATTGGAACCTTTCTCGACGCATTCACAATAGAAGACACAGACTTATCCACCTGTATCTTATATATCTTAGGTAAACCACCTAGTCCCTGAAATATTGATTCATCAAGTTTAATTTCAAATATTTCACTTATATTTTGATTACGTACAATACGTTTAAGCTCCCGGCTCTTGCCTAAACCTTTGAACCGATTTCGATGAATTTTGGTATAGAGATAGATGGGACCTTAGAGATATAGGATATAAGCTACTTTTTATGTAGATACCATGCGTGCGAAGCCGCGGGCAGCAGCTAGTAGATAGATAAGATAAGATATATTAAGATATATACTTCCTGAAGATGCGTAGTGGAGAGGCGAAACATTTGTCAAATTTATTTTGTGTCTAAATCATTAAAATTAATATTATTTTATGACGACCTCTATGACGCAAAGGCCAAGGCCCGAGTGAGACGTAAATGGTTGCGGGTTCGATTTCCGCTGCGGGATAAATGTTTGTATGATTTGCAAGTATTTGTCTCGGGTCTGGGTGTTTCTATGTATGATATATATGTATTGAAAAAATTTATTAATAAGTAGTATATGAGTCACCGTCATTCCTCGATTCCATTTAGACTATTCTAACTGGCATCGAGGAATGACGGTTCACACAACATCATCAACAAATAACGATCCACTGCGACTTTTAGACGATTAAATTAAAAAAAAATATATTTGACATTGGCGAAATTACCATCGAGACAGATGCCATTATAGGGAGAGAAGAAGAAGGAGAAGAAAACAAATGTCAAATATACTCGATTGCGATAACGACCGATAAATTCCACACTGGATTGGTTAATTTGTGGTTGGGTTGAATCCTGGGATGAAATAGAATATATTATATCTTTATTGTACACCTTAGGTATGAAATAAAACACATTATTCAATTTAATTAAAGTAGGTATTTAAGTGTTACAATGGGCGGCCATATCGCTTAAGAGCGATCTCTGGCAACCTTTGGATGGAAAGGATCGTATTAAGTTGAGTGGACGGCGCGTTACTAGTGGTCGCGTATTGGCCTATTGGACCATAATTAAATTTAATACACTTTCTTTATTCATAATTAAAAAATATATATTCGCGTTCTGCACTCTATATAAACTATCCGTGTGCGAAATTTCATACTCCTCCGTCCGCGTAATTTTCGTAAAAAGGGGGTACAAAGTTTTTGCTTTACGTATTAATATATAGATATAACTAAATCAGACAAACACACAGTTACACAATATAAACTAATAAAACGCCTATTTTTCGTCGGGGGTTAAAACGTTTAGTTGTTTTAGAAATTAGGCATCTGAGCACTGAAAATTCCACTCGATCAATCCAAGAAGCGTCGTGCTCGCTCTTGACCGTTTGTATTTTTACCTCGAGTAGGCCATGTGGCATGAACACAGAACCAATACCAGTTGGTATGGACACGGGGCTACATCAAAGAACAAAAGAATTAGCTTCGTAAAGGTAAAAATAAAACGTTTAGGTCCAGGGTGATCTATATTCGTGGTTCTCTTCATCATCGTCATCTTGACTTCACTGCCATTAGAGAACGAAAGTGAAAGTATATATTTGTACTTTATTTGTTTTGAAGTGATAGCTTCTTATGGGAGGGTAAACCGCTTCGTTACGCAACGCGTTACGGCGCCAGTATGTCTGGCTTTCCTTTCTTTCACGCATAAGGCAGCGGTAGGCAGGCTCCTCCTCTCTCACTCTAACCCACAGCTCTAGTTAGATTAGTTAAGTTATCACTGCTGTCGGGGGTCGATACGCACACGTATTATTTTTAGGGGACGACCTCTGTTGCGCAGCTGAGACGCAGTAGGTTGTGGTTTCGATTCCCGCCGTAGGACAAAATATGTTTGTATGATCTGCAAGTATCTCTCTCGGGTCTGGGTGTTTCTATGTATAATATGTATGTATTTAAAAAAAGTATATAAGTAGTATATCAGTCATGTAGTACTCATAACACAAGCTCTGCTTACCACTAGAATTATTTTTATCTGAGGTATCCACTTGTATTATGTTTATCTTATTATATGCAATCCAACCTTTTTCTCAAAAGTTTTCTACTGAAAAGAATAGAAATATTAAGAACCTCCTTTTTATGACTTCTGTTAAAAAAGATTTTATTTAACACTTTTTAGTAACTTATAATATTTTTTTAATTCATAAAAACCATTGGAAATTCACAGGAAAGCAAAATACGAAATTTTGTTTATTTGAATGTATTTTAATTAGAACAATTTTTTTCATTTTGATTTAAAAACGAAACTACTGAACCGATTTTGATGAAATTTGAGACAATGAGACTAATCGGAATGTACATACGTATATGTTTTCACATGAAAAATATTTTTTTTAATCGTTTTTCATAAATGACGGAGTCATTAGGTAATGAAAAATAACTGAACTGAAAACCTCCTCGTTTTTCTAAAGTCGGTTAATAAATCTTGTAAACATACCTATTTCTAAAAAATCTAATCAGATTATTTAACAAAAAACAACTTAAGTCATCCAATTTTTAAAACACAGGTTCAATAGCTATCTGAACACCCTGTAGCCAGCTGCGCCCCGCCCGTCCCAAAACGGGCATCGAACCCGCACATCTGTTTCATACCCAAGCCGCATTCAGGCAGAAAGCAGGCTTCGATGAAGAACGCCTTTGATTATTTTTAACTGCTAACTGGTTCGTAGCTCACTGTAGAAAGTTGTTTAAATAAATAAATAAATATTGCTGTACAATGCACACAACACCATCTAGTCCTTAACTAAGCATAGCTTGTATTATGGTGACTAGATGGCTGATAGAATACTTATATATTTTTAAATACATACTTACTTTATAACACCCAGACACAGAACAAACATTTATGTTCTTCACACAAATGTTTGTCCTGTGAGGGAATCAAACCCTCAACCTCAAACAGTGCAGAAGGTAACTGAGTTCACAGGCTAGTTTGTTATGTTATCTTTCTTTGTCTTTTTTGTTTTGTATGTTTAATTATAATCAATATCATATTTTTTATAAAATTAGTAGATTATGTTAAGTAACTTTTTGCATACCACCGAATTTTAGTGTTTTGTCTATCCTGCACATCCAAAGGTTGCCTGGAAGAGAACGATTTTAGCGATAAGACCGTTCATTGTACAATTTTATTGCTAATTTGTCTTTTGTATGTTCTCTCTTTATACAATAAAGCGTTCATCTATCTATCTATCTATCAATGTTTCTGTCCTAAGTCTTCTATCTTTTAGTCTACTATAATCTTAGTGTGGGTCCACATTTGTGACATTTCAACGCGCCGTGGCTCCGTAGCTGTTACGCGTAACAAAAACATAAGTGTGGACGGTTATTGTTACGCGGACATGTGACACGACCTAGTGTCACGCGGCGATCCACTCAGGACACCACATATATGGGCACGAACATTTCGCCGTAACATAACATTTGTGGCTTGACACGCACACATGAACGCGTAACATTTGTAGCGAGTGTGGACGGTGTTTTTGTACTGTCACGCTTCGATGTCACGGTCGTGTCACGAGCCGATCCCTCGGAATGCGGTTTTTTCAAAGGATTTTCTGTCCTTGTCCGGGTAAATGCAACCGTCCACACTTGTCTTTGCTACGCGTAGCAGACACGCGGCAATTATTTTTTGTCACTGCACTGGTCACGGATCGGCTCGGCGCCCGAGTCGGTGCGCTGCGGTGTGCCTTCCCGCCACCCGCACCCCGCTGACGTCGGATGGTTAGTGCTGTGCATCACTTCACTTGCATTAGTGTGTTGTTGCGTGTATTCGTTACAAGTGTATACGTGGTTATTAGTATCGATTATAGTATCGATTATAGTTTCGATTATAATATCGATTATTGTATCGATTAAAATATCGATTGTTGTATTGATTATAATATCAATTAGATAGTATCGATTATAGTATAATTTACATAGTATCGATTATAATATCGATTATAGTATCGATTATAGTATCGATTATGGTATAGATTATATAGTATCGATTATAGTATCGATTAAAGTATCGATTATAATATACATTATTGTATCGATTATAATATCGATTATATGGTATCGATTACAGTATTATAGTGCTCGGGACTTACTTTCAGTTTTTTGAACTTAGTTTCAGCGTTTAGCTACTCACCTATCAGTCTCAATGCTCTACACTCGACCTACCTTTCAGTTACAAAGAAATTAATATTATGACAGTGCCTTGTCAGTATATATACGAAAATTTAATGCATGTGCACAAAAATGTTAATTTATTCAAAAAAAATTGCGATAATCATAGTATTAACACTAGAAATAAAGATAAACTCGCTGTTCCCACTGTTAGGCTCGCTAAAGTTAATAAGTCTTTTATAGGGCAATGTGTACGCTTCTATAACAAGGTCCCAAGCGACGTGTTAGATTTGTCAATTGGCAAATTTAAAAACGTAATTAAACATAAACTGTCTATTAAAGCATATTATAAAATATCTGATTATTTAGAAGACAAAAAAGCTTGGGATGAATCTGCTCCAACTCGACTCGGCATCCGTAACAAAGTTGTCAAGGATCATACAAAGAAGTGTTAAGACCAGACAAGTTTCTTCCCGGATTCTTCTTGAACTGGGGTTAGGAGGAACCGGCACCTAGATTCACTAGCATGTAAGAAGACGATTCAAAGAGGTCCTTGTGATTTTAATGAATAAAGTTATTTTGAATTTGAATTTGAATTTGGAATTTGTTATACTGTTAGATCTTTTCCGCCTGAGATACCGGTTTTGACCAGATTAGTAGTTCCACGTTTACGACAAATAATAATCACACGCCGCCCGCACACAGGCGCGGCGGTGCGCCGGGTACACTCGGCGGCGTCGTCGCGCCGGCGCGGCGCACACGTCTACTACTTACTAATATTCTTTTTTTTTTTGTAAATACCTACATACATATTATACATAGCTTGTATTATGATGACTAGATGACTGATAGAATACTTACTTATATAGTTTTAAATACATACTTATGATACTTCATATTACCCAGACACAGAACAAACACCTATGTTCTTTAATTCCCAAATAATTCTCAAATAGTAAGTACGTATACGTAATACCATACCTACCTACAAGTACCCAACATACTTTAATAATGATTGCTGGGTTTTCATTTACCTATGTACCTACCTACCTGCTCTTGAAATGCAATTGTTAAAAAATATACATACCTTTCTACCTACATTACGCTACAGATGGTTTAGGTCGGTATGTAAAAAAAACATAAACAAGTGTTGAGTTGGAAGGTTAGGTAGGTACCTACGAGAAGAGTACCTACTTTAATCATACTTAGGTGAGCCTAGCTGTTAAGTTTGCTTATAACCCACGCATACGAGCACAACACTGACAGACACGGCAAAACGACACGATCTCTCAAAATATTACAGCCCTGGTCCACATTTAGCGTAGCAAGTACCGTAACATGTTACGGAGCCACGGTACGATGAATTGTCACAAATGTGGACCCACCTTTAGGTAACCATATAAAAAAAATGTTTCCTAAGCTTATGTTTTATTTTGTACTGTAATTTATACATCTTTCAAAATGGTGATGCATTATTAAAATAAAGATTTACAGGATAAAATACTGATAAAATATAGGTAAACAAATAATTTTCAAGGATCATACAAAAAAGTGTTAAGACCAGACAAGTTTCTTGCCGGATTCTTCTTGAACTAGGGTTATGAGGAACCGGCACCTAGATTCACTAGCATGTAAGAAGACGATTCAAAGTGGTCCTTGTGATTTTATTGAATTTGAATTTAATTAATTATGCCATTGATTTCTCACAGCATTATCTGGCCTCAAAATAAGCAGAGCTTGTGTAATGGGTACCACATGACTGATATACCTACTACTTATATTTTTTTTTTGTAAATACATACAAAGAAACTTCCAGACAGAGACAAATATTTTCATATCATACAAACATTTGTACCGCGGAATCGAACCCACAATCTTCTGCGTCTCAGCCGGGACAAACCATTACCTTATTTCATGATTTTTAAATTCAAAGTCTTGAAATGTAGAGACATTATAATAGTTCAATCAATTTATGGCGCATCTACTTTAGTATTTGCCTTCTCTGTCCAAATACTTGCACAAGGGTAGAACTTATCGCGGCCAAAGTTAATGCGAATCAAATCGCCACCTATTACTCTAAAACCATATAACAATTAAAGTATCGACACGAAAAGAAAAAGTTAAATCATAACGAAAGATAAAAACTCTAGTGCCTTTTGGGGTACACAGAAAAACGATAAATATATCGGGACAATAATCATGCAAAACCTACTCTAAGTTATATCGTTTTAATCGATAGAACGACCGACTATCCGACGACAAATTTACTTTAAACAATAGAATAGAAGGTACAAAAATAGAGATTTTTTAAACATTAGTATCAATACTTAGTATTAGTAGTACCCATCTTGGACAAACAATAGTACTTAAGGACTAAGACATGAGACATAAATAATAATAAATACATAAATAATAAATAAATCCAACTAATATTATAAACGCGAAAGTTTGTTAGAATGGATGGATGGATGGATGGATGGATGTTTGTTACTCTTTCACGTAAAAACTACTTAATGAATTTTAATGAAACTTTACAATAGTATAGCTTATACATCAGAATAACACATAGGCTACAATTTATAAAGATATTGTGTGAATTGTCCAAAATATAACGATAAGTGTCAAGTAAGTAGGAAAAGTCTGCCATCTTCGAGCTATTCTGGCGTGCGCTGCAAAAACCGTTAGAATTACACGAAGTACTAATCCTGCGCAGACGACGTCGCGGGCACCAGCTAGTAATAAATAAATAATTTCGGACATTTCACAATATCATCTGGCCCCAAAGTAAGCAGAGCTTGTGTTATGGGTACCTACCACATGACTGATATACTATTTATATACTTTTTTTTTGTAAATACATACATATTATACATAGACCCAGACCCGAGACAAATACTTACAGATCGTACAAACATCGCAACCTTCTGCGTCTCAGCCGGGTCTTAGCCCACTGGCCACAGAGGCCGTCAAATGGGTATAAATGAGTATGATACAGACAATATATATTGTAATTCTACTCGAACACCAGCTGGCGATAAAATAATATAAATTTGGCAATAGAACAACTGGAATTCGACTGAATTCGACGAACATTTCAACAATGCCACCGACATTATCGCTTATCGAAATCAGTTTGTTGAATAAAAACCTCAACTGACATTTCTGACGTTGAAGAGAAAAGAAAGGACTGAATTGAAGCCTTATAATATTAATCAAACGAGATGAGAGTAGTCCAACTAGTACAACACACTGAACAAGGTATCTACTCTGAAAACCGATTTTCATAGCGCCATTTTAATATTCGTCAAATTCAGTCGAGTCAAACCGACTTCAAAAAAGGGAGATTAATCAATTGGATTCGTATATATTTTTTTATGTGTGTTCGCGGATAACTTCGTCGTTTATGAACTGATTTTGATTATTCTTTTTTTGTTGAAAAGGAGTTATCCCAAGGGTGGTACCATGATAAGGAAACCAGGATTTGATGATGGCATCCCAGAGAAATAGAGGGAAACTTTCGAAAATCGTAGTGGCGACTAGTGCGTTTGTTTATTTTTTATTGAAGTTTTTTAAAGCACTAATATTTAATGAAGGTCTGGAGTCGATCTGATGATGGAGCCGAAAGACAGTCGAGGGAACTTCTAAACGATTTACAGCTATTACCTGATGTTTGGGCTTCAATTATTTGTATTGATGAGAAATGTACATCTAGATGGGTTGTGACTGTCATTAGGGGTCTGATGATGAAGACGAAGGACAGTCAAGGGAACTCCTCAACGTTTTACAGTAGCTACCTTGTGTATATACATGAAGTCAGTTGTCTTTTTATTTTTTAAAACGTAATTATAGTAGTTATATTCTCATGCTAAAACTATCGTATCGCGTGTTGTGGAACAACGTGCCATCAATTGTCAAAGTAATGTCGGTCGTTCCATCGGTCAAAACGAGTCGAAGCGATGTAATGTAAGAGTAAATTTTCAGACGATTATTGTTCCGATATATCGTTTTGCAGAGTAAAGGAGCAGGCAGCCTGCTTCCTGCGTGACCGTGAACCTGCGCGTGCGCACCGTCTCCCTCACTCAGCGCGCGTGTGTTTAATAATTATAATGATGGAATGTATTGAGCAGATGCATGATGAACTTATTAGTTTTGTTAATGGAAGATAGGAAGGGAGATATACGCCATTTTTATCGGATATAAAAAAGGAGGAACATTGTTCTAGATCTTAGAATTAGATAAATCTTTTAATCTATATCCATTCTTACTTCCATGCTAATATTAGTTATTCAAAAGAGCACTGATGGTCTATTGGTTGTCCCATCTTTCAATCCTAAGGTCGTTGGTTAAAATCCTGTCGTGTACCAATATCAGTTTAAAAAGTTTTTGTGCAATTTATAACATCGTGAGAAAACTGGGATGTCGTAGAACATAAAAGTACGATGACATTAAAGGAGCCTTTGAGAGGGTACTTCCTTTCAACACACTGGTATCAAATAACCAAAAAGATAAGAAACATTATTCAAAAGTGTCTGTCTGTTTTTTTCTAACCTGTTCACGGCTAAGTGGTTCATCTGATGAATTTTGGCAACTTTTATATAGTAGGTACCACGTAAGCAAAGCCGTGGGCAGCAGATAGTAAGCTATAAAAACAAATCCAGTTCCTGACCTGCATTAGTAGTATGCCGATTAATAAACATTCTTCCGAGAACGAGAAATGGAACAACTTCTACAAAAAGATTAATTAGTATACGCGAATGTTATTTTTGTCTTTTTGAAAGTTTATGGTAACGGTAGTGGTCAGTTCATGGCGTAATTCGTAATTCATTTAGCTTCCTCAAATTCGGCCACTTACGGCAGACATCATGTACTGTGCAAATCGACTTCGCACTCAGATTGGCCGCTGTAGATTTTACAAGCGCGAATGGGGATTTAGGGACCCCAGCTTTGCGACTGTGGTGCTCCAACACAATCTATGGCGCATCTACACGTGTGCCCTCTTTGTCTAAATAATTGCACAAGGGTGGACCTTATCGTGGCCACAGTGAGTGCGATTGAGATCGCCACCTACTACTACAAAACCTATAACGACTGAAACATCGACATGGAAAGACTGAAGCAGCAGAAGACTGTGCTCGAAGAGAAACAGCCTAGGGGAGAATCGAGTCTACAAACTAGAAGAAGGCAGATCTGCCAACTGAGCTGAGAAGGCAGTCAAGATTAGAAAATTATCAATCAAGAAATATATATATTTATTTGTGACGGTATGATTAAAATATAATTGATGGATTGTGTAAAGGATGACATGAGTAAGAAAGGAGTGAGTGTTAAGATGACTGCTGATAGAGGAGAATAGAAGAACACATGTTGTGCCGACTCCACATAATGTGGGAAAAGGACAGGAAGAAGAAGAAGATATGATAAAAATATAAATAAAAAATTACAAACAATACATAAATAAGGCCGTCACAAAAGGCTCCAACTCAGCATAAGCTTGGTAGCTACCAAGCGCTGGTCTTCCGTTGGAACCTGATCGGATGAATCACGGATGTCAGTTTTTACTGCTAGGCATAACGACATCAAATTACCTATTTTAATTTATGTTTCGATGTTAAAATAGGTACTAAATTTTATTTATTTAAAAAAACGTATAAACAAAAGATAAAACATAAAAAAGAGGTGTTAAATTTTATTCGCCTAGCTGTAAAACTTGAAAAACGTCAACTTAAAAAAACGTATAAACAAAAGATAAAACATAAAAAGTATTTATCACTACATAGTATAAAACAAAGTCACTTCCCGTTGTCTGTCTGTCCCTATGTATGCTTAGATGCTTAGAAATACGCAACGGATCTTGATGCAATTTTTCAATAGATAGAGTGATTCAAGAGGAAGGTTTATATATATAAGGCATGCATAATATTTTAGAGAAACACTGATAATTTTAGATGTTTTTAATGTGGTGTCGTAAATAATAACACGCGCTTACATTGCAAACGCTGATTAAAACCTACGAGATAGATCAAAATAATGTACTATAGTATTGTACACCTTAAGAAGGTCTACAGAAAAGTCTGCAATGGTATACGTCTATCTCTTGGGGATAACTCATAATAGTATCAAAATAGCACCCTTGCGAAGCCGGGGCGGGTCGCTAGTTACTTATAAGCTTTGACACTAAAGACGCCCTCTAACTATTATTAAAAACAAAATGATAAGTACTGTTTAGCTGCTGACATGCATGACCAACCAAATCAATAACTTCGTATTGCGTCCTGCACTACAAAGACTATAACAAAGTAGCTTCCCGCTGTCTGTCTGTCCCTGTGTATGCTTAGATCATTAAAACTACCACTCTCCTTTAAAGTCAATGTCAAAGTCAAAAAATATTTTATTCAATACAATAACACGGATCACTTTGAAACGTCTTACATACCAGGTGAATTTAAGTGCTCATTCCTCCTAACCCAAGACCGATTGCATAATCGATAAATGATAAACCCATCTCTATTTACGAGTAGATGAGTGTACCTATAACAATTTTTCATCGTGAAGCTAATGTGAGAATATTAATTTCTTTGAATATATTTTATCTCAAAGATTCGCAGTTTCATTTTATATTTTTTTTCAATATCATCTGCCTTCCCGTAGATAATGATGCCATATGACATAACACTATGGAAGTAGCTGAATTATAATAGTCTAGCTGTAGCTTCATCAGTAAGCCACCGTATCGTACAAACTGCATATGCAGCGGTACTATAGTACTAAGTCGTACTTTGATAGTACTAAGTCGGTATGGCGTACCACTAGTACGACTATGACCTACAAAATAGTGCGGATGTATAGAGATAAATAAAATCGGTTCATCGCTTGTTCAAAACTTAATAGAACAAATTGCAAATCTCATGCTAATACAAACGGGAACAAAGGAGAATTTCTGTTTTATTCATGATTTGGAAATTGTACCTAAAATGTTATGTAAAGCATAGCTACCGTACCTACATATTATGTAAATATTGATATGTATAATATGTAAATTTAGGGTTGCCAGCTGTTAGGTATGTATATCGTTATTTTTCAGTTTGTATAAAAAGCTGACTTGTTTTCCAAATAGGTCAGTGATCTTTTATTACCAATTGAATACTTAGAGGTCTTCTCTGTTACTCTTTGGGGAAATGTGATCTTATGTAGTTATAAACCGATTACTTAGAGATACGAATCTAAAATGGCGGCTTGTACTTGCATTGACAGTTTTTTATTTTCAATGAAGTCGGTTTCATAAACATAATTATTTATTATTACAATAATCAGCATCAACCACAGGCTGACTTCACTCACTACATGGTAAAGGGCCCTCTAAGTTTGTATCTTCCATCTCATGTCTCATTGTCTCACCCTCGCATCACAGGCACATGACTTGTTAGAGCGTGAACTTTTACTTGCAAATAAATTATTATAATTATTTTTAAAGAACGTATATAAAGTTAAAGTCAATTGATACTTGATTCAATACAATCACAAGGATCTCTTTGAAACGTCTTACATACTAGGTGAATTTAGGTGTCAATTCCCCTAACCTAAGCCCGAGAAGAACCGGCAAGAAACTCGTCCCCGTCCTAGCGCTTTTTTGCATGATCTTATAACAACCTTAACTACGAAACGACTTATCGAACTCGTATTATAATTTATATTATAATACGATTTCTTCAAAGTACTACCCTTTATATAAGCTTTAAACTTCGAAATAGGTAGGTACATAGTTTAGTTGCATTTTCTGGAAGCTTGTTATAGAAGCGCAACGTGTTCCCCATAAAAGACATTTACATTTTCTAATAGAAACCTAGGGACTTATAGTTTGTTTCGTTTCCTAGTTTTGATTCTATGAAGATCACTATTTTGCTGAAACCCATCATTATTTTGTGTGTATAAAAAATTTCTTATTATTGTGATATATTCATTCAGACAGACAGACAGACATAGTGAAACTACAAGGGTTCCTTGTAGACTTCGGCACTCTAAAATGGGTCTATCGTGAATTTGATCGATCTCGTCGTCCACCAATCAATTTTTCGAAATAATAAGTGCCTGATGTTTTTAATAGTAATGGAAAACATCACGAAAAAACCCACATATCTGTGTGTTTTGAGTTTTTATCCTGTAACGCCCTGACCCGTACCACCAAATGCTTTGATGACCTATGTAGATCAAGCTTGCTCCATAAACATTCATTAACATTTTATGCTTTATAAAACACAAACTTAACACCCTAAATTTGACCTTTAGCGACCTCTATTACACTTAAATTATACTATTCTGCACCTCTATGCTAAGTTGAACTTAGGGTGGGCACTCAACCGTGGATTCGCAATCTTTCGATCGCTACAAAATGTCTCAGGCTAGCATTTAGCTGGCATTTGTGTTTCCAACCTTATTTTTGACATTTCGGCTGCCATTTTGAAAGGGCAAGGTGATAGATTTTTACGACGGAATTCATTATGTTAGAAAGGACGGCAGAAAACCAGCTTTACGTGTGAACTCAATGAGATGGCTTATTCTATGACTACTAAAGGGGTCTTACTACATCTACTACTACTCTCGTTTGGGTCAATGGCCAACTCTAAAAGGCCGCTCGAAAGCCTCCGACGCGGCCTAACATGTACACGTGCTCTCTTAAGCACGAAAGCGATTGTCACAGCGGTCACCCATCGAGATACTTATTTATAACTTCGTTATTCTGTAAAAATCACTGTGGCTACTCTACAAGTGTGTCTATAAGAAGTCAGAAAAGTTACTTTACACTTTACTGAAAAAAAAAACATTAATAATCGTGAACTATGCACACAAGACAATCTAGTCTAAAACATAGCTTGTATTATAGTAACAAGATGACTGATATGAAACTTATATATTTTTATATACATACCAACGATACTTTATAACACCCAGACATAACAAACACCTGTGTTCATCACACAAATGTTTGTCCTCGGATTTGTGCCCTGAATCAAAGCTCTACTTACCATAAAGTAGGTAGATATGTACTTACCTACTTCATGGTCTAGAAATAGCCGTACCCATGAAACTTTTCTGAACTCTTGGCAGTTCTGCGTCCCTAGTACCTACATGTTCCTATACAAAATAGTACATTAGAAAAAACGGGTTGCACTCCGGGAGTGCCGGCAGAAGTGAAAACTTATTTTGGCGCGTTGGACATTTTTTAGTTGGGTTATTGCTACTAGGGTTATTGGGTTATGAATTGCATTTTATTTATTAATTGTATTTTATTAGTTATTAGAAACTTTAAATACATTTAATATTCTTTTATGTTTTTGATCAGAATGTAGATAATATATCAAAGAACCTAACTCAGTAAACTTCCATACAAAAGTAGACTGTAAACATGTGAATTAAGGTTTATAATCGGTGTCGCGAGTCCAGAGGTTTTACCTCATCTAAAAATATGCATACCGCGCTAAAAGAAGTTTTCACTTCAATAAATAAATAAGTAAATAATACCGGACATTTCACAAAGCATCATCTGGCCCCAAAGTAGGCAGAGCTTGTTTCATGGGTACCACATGACTGACCACACATTTTTGTTTAAATACATACATATTATACATAGAAAAACCCAGACTAGAGACAAATACTTGCAGATCATACAAACATTTGTCCCGGGAATCAAATCCTCAACCTTTTGCGTCTCAGCCGGACCTTGGCCCACTGCGTCATATTAAACAATAATCAGATATAATTAATAAATATTGGTGGACAATGCACACGACACCATCTAGCCCCATACTAAGTATAGCTAGGCCTAGCTTATGAAGACCAGATCAACAACACACTTATGAAACTCTATAACAAGTAGACACAGAACAAAAACCTTTGTTCATCACACAAATGTTTGTCCTGAGAAGGAACAGACATATGTACAGACATAAAATGCCTTCTAAAGCATAGAAGTTAAAAATACACAGACTAAGTCAGAGGCGCTCGCTTGTCTCCGCCAGGCTACCAGTTACCACACAATGAAAACGAATTACTGGCCCGGTGGGGGGCGGGCATTTTGTAGCAAATTGGTTAAAATAATTACTCAGTTGGATATCAAATTACCCACAGTACAACACAATTGCTGTGCCGTATGTCATAATTAGTTTAGGTTACAGTTTTCGGCCTTTACAATGGCGTTTTCAGACAACAATGTTAGCCATCGCAGGTTTTGTGGGTAGAACTTACGCGTAATGGATTTTGAATTAAATACTATGTATAAAAGAGATTTTAATACAAATCGGGCCAATTTTTACATAATTGCAATAAAATTATCTATGTACCTAACTTATATAAATTAACATAAAATGGAGTTTGGGACAATCTCGAGACATTCAAATTGGGGTCAAAATATAATTAACTTGAATTGTAACGAGGCTAGGTAGCATGAACAATGTAGACAAATATTTCTCCTTTGCAAGAATGGACAGTAATTACGTTTAAAAACTAAAAAGAAAACCGACTTCATTGAATGAAATTTGAGCCCATAAAAATACGAATTGAGATCCTAAATTTTTTAGGTGGTTAAAACCTTTTTTTTTACTCTTATTAGTACTATATCATTTTTCTAAATTCGTAAACACCATTGGAAAGTCTCAGGAAAGCAAAATTTTAAATTTCGTTTACTTGGATGACATTTTTTTTCATATTTTTTATTATAGGATTTGAAAACCAAACTACAGAACCGATTTTGATTAAATTTCCAATTGGAAATTATATCATTTCATATGAAATTTTTTTTTTCAACTCGGTTCTTAAATGAACAGAAAGAGAAAGAAAAAAAAAACAACCAAATTGAAATCTTGAAGACCTGCTTTTTTTGAAATCGGTTAATTATTAAAATTTGGCAATAAAACAAGAAGGGAAAAAAGGGGATCAGTAATTAACTAATGTTCTCAATGTGTCACAGCAGCAGCAAAACAACATGCAACTGCTTTTTGAGTTAATTCAAGTAATTAAGCTCGTGAGTATGGAAAACATTGTTCAGTTATTACATTGAAAGCACGATGACCATTTATAAGAGCCTGAAAATGTGTATACTTAATCACAATCTGTTAATGCCGATTGTTGATTGACGGTGCATTGTCAAGCGATATAATATGATGACTGATCATTGACTGGCCAACATTTTTATCGCTATATTCGATTAGCGATCAATTATTTCTAACCATCTTTCTTTCTTTCCATTCTAACCGCGTAGATTTAAAAAAAACAGGAAGTTTTCAATTCGGTAGTATTGTTTTTTTTTATGTTTGATACCTCTTAACTCAGTCTTTATGAACTGATGAGAAAAATATTTTTTTAAGTGAAAAGATATACTTTCCGATTGGTTTCGAAATTTCATCAAAAGCGGTTCAGTAGTTAGGTTTTTTAATCAAAATAGCTGAAAAAAATATGTCATCCAAGTAAACGAAATTTCGTATTTTTATATAAATGAAGTCGGATTTCTTTATAGTTTTTAAAACGTAATTATTATTTTTCTCGAGTTATTTTGATTTATATTCTAATAAAGCTAAAGTCAATAACTCGGGTGTGAATAATTAATCCGTATTTGAAAGTCACCATTTTATATGAACAAATGACGAGTGACAACATACGACTGTAACGTCTTATTTCTTCTTTCTTTTCATAATGCATAAAGGCACTTGCTTGTTGACAATTTTGTCAGTGTCAAGTGATTGTTTGGTTACAAAGTCTTAGACGGTCGTCATTTGTCTATGATAAACTTCGTCGCGGAATGGCCGTCTAAAACTTTCTTGGGATTCCTCGTCGTTCAAATTACATTGCAACATATTGCACTTATAATTCAATTAACCATACTTGTGCAATGAAATCACAATTGATTTATTAAAATTCCGCTAAGATTACTAAATAAAACATGCAACAACACGAGAAAAAATATTTAATTAAAAGTGCTACTTCATGATATGACAACTGAAGAATCCAATGCATTACTATAAACAATTTAAACACTTGACATTGGTAAAATTTACATCGTTTTGACATGCGTTTGATAATGTCAATTGTCAAACGCCATCCATTACATGTCATTATCAAATAAGAGAATGGGCGTTTGAGATAATTTGCTGAATCTGGCCGTAATTTGCGTATTTGATCATTGTGAGATGAACTCTAGGTACAAAGAAGCTCTACGTAAAACAACATGATATTCGGAGACGCAATTACGAGAGACTAGACATGAAAACGAACGCATTGATATAGCACACTTATGGGCTAGCTTTTAATGAATTTGAATGCGGGAAACCATTCGATTCATCCAGTTTTTTAAATCTCGAGACGAGTTGTTTTTCTTCTTCCTAAATATAATGGCATCTGTCTTGGTGACAATTTTGTCATTGTCGAGTGATTTTATTATAATAACGTCTCAAAGTCGCAGACGATCGTCATTTGTCTACTCAAAACGCCATCACAGAATTACCACCAAGATATTTTCTTGGTTTATTAGATAATTTAATTAAAACCGTATTTGTTACAATTTATTGATTAAAGTTATGCTTAGAACACCTATTACAATATATATTTTTGACATCTTTCTTTCCAAATTTAAGCTCGCGATTAGGACCCAACTGCAAGGTACGCATACTTTTTAAATCGCTTAGTGCAAAATGTCTCTTATTTATATGTAAACTGTTTATAAGTTTTGACTAATTTCTTCATTTCATTAAGTTTTTTATAAAATTAATATATATTATTAATAATAATAGTATATTTAATTATTATTTAAATGTAGTTTAATTTATTTCTGTCTGTTTTCCCAAATAAATAAATAAAACATTAAATAACACTAGACAAAAAAACAATTTATAACAGCTATTATGTTACTACATTAAATGTCAAACGCAAGAACAATCAATCGTCTTAACTGTAGTGTCGTACTTTAATCAGCCTGACTTCACCTACGCTGTATGAACCACTCCTTCCGTGTTGATCTCATCCTGTTTCAGCATTTGTGCTCTCATTATGAGCAGTTAATCGTTATTGTCGCTAGATTATTTAAATCAATTAACATTATATCAAAGAATACCAGTTCAAATGCAGTCAAATAAAAAGATCATTAAAAAATAACGACCGAACGCGTCCTTCGATTGCGCGCCCTTTTCTGACATTTAGTCGCGGCCATCTTGGAACGTCACCAAGATGGCGGCTTTATGGATCGTAAAACTCGCCAAAATTAACAAAAGGTTTTGGCAGCTGACGGGTTTCATAGCTACAACAAAACTGACCGACTAACACGTCTGTATGTAAAATCTTGATACAGCTTGATGCGTCAGTGGTAAACTCTGTTTTAATTAAATGCCCTTTGATAAAAATATCCTCATTATTATTTTATTTTATTATTTTAGAAAAACTTACAGCTTGGTAATTTACAAAATAAATAAGTAAAACTAAATAACATGTACCTATTAAGAGGTACATGTTTGCTCAAAGGAAATTACAAGTGGCCACCTATAGAATTTAAAACAATTAATATTAAAAAAACAATTAAGTTGACAACTGTTGTAAAAAGTTAAGGTATAGGTAAAAGTTAAGGTGTAACAATTAAATCAAATTAAATAATTCTTTATTCAATAAAATCACAAGGACCACTTTGAATCGTCTTCTTACATGCTAGTGAATCTAGGTGCCGGTTCCTCCTAACCCCAGTTCAAGAAGAATCCGGCAACTAACTCGTCTGGTCTTACCACTTTTTTGTGCCGAGTCGAGTCGAGTTGGAGCAGATTCATCCCAAGCTTTTTTGTCATCTAAATAATCTGATATTTTATAATATGCTTAAAAATGGGTGACACGAAAGATATTAAACATTATTTAAAAAAAAAACAATACTGAAGCAGTTTAAGTATTGAGGTATTGAACACATCAATATCCACATCTGACTCCAATACAATCAATTAACAATAATAATAAAAATAAATATTGCCTGACAATGCACACAACACCATCTAGTCCTAAACTAAGCATAGCTTGCATTATGGTGAAAATAAATTAGTTTTACAATCGTTGTACTCTACTACGATATGTATATATATATATATATATATATATATATATGTACTTGTCTGGAGATTTACTCTGAATTGCTATTGGCTATCACTATATCACTTAACATATTTTCTCTTCTCTTTCTTAAGAAACAAAAAGAAAAAAGACCGCAGCGAATCTTTACAAACACATATAAGGGTAACGTCGTACTATTGCAATTATCAAGCTTATTTCTTTTTTGCAAGTCAGTCAGACCAACATAAAAATACTGCAAGTAAAGCCGGAGGTAACAAGTACTCGTTCAACAAAATTATGATGGAAAGCGTGCGTACACGCAGATGTTATTGAAAACTGAGAGGTATAAATAGATTATTGGCGCGGTTATTCTGAAAATTTCCCGCCTTGCGAAACCAAGACTGCGGTTGGTTGGGTTTTGGAGTAATATTTATATACTGCTTAGGTATAAATAATATCAAAACATTATTTATTTAATAAAACCACAAGGTCCAGTTTAAATCCTCCTCACATGCTAGTGAATCCGGCAAGATACTGTTAATGTAGGTATTCCTCTTATATTGACATGACATGACATGTTATCTGACAACCTCTGTGGTGCAGTGGGCTAAGGTCTGGCTGAGACGCAGAAGGTTGCGGGTTCGATTCCCGCCGCGGGAAAAATGTTTGTATGATCTGCAAGTATTTGTCTCGGGTCTGGGTTTTTCTATGTATAATATGTATGTATTTACAAAAAAAGTATATAAGTAGTATATCAGTCATGTGGTACCCATAACACAAGCTCTGCTTACTTTGGGGCCGAATGATTTTGTATTAAATGTCCGGGATTATTTATTTATTTATTATTATTTATATTAGTTTTTCGTAGTTAAGGTAGTTTTAAGGATGGATCATGCAAAAAAACGCTAGGTCCAGGACGAGTTTCTTGCCAGTTCTTCTCGGGCTTGGGTTAAGTTTCAGTTTCTTCCATCTGTCACAATCTATCTCCGTTTTAGACCAGTCTTTCCTTCTTTCTTTATTTCGTTGGTCCATCTAATAAGCGGCCTGCCAACTCTTCTTTTTAACCGACTTTATCGAAAAGGAGGAGGTTCTCAATTCGTCGGAATCTATATATTTTTTGTTTATGTATGTTCTCCGATTACTCGAAAACGGCTGAACCGATTTGAAAAAATATTTTTTTGTTTGAAAGGGTATACTTCACAGGTGGTCCCATATAAATTTTATCAAAATCGGTCGAGGTGAAAAATCAACGAAAATCTAAAAATTGTATACATCGATGATGTTTTCATGTACTTCGATACCTCGCTGTCTCATTGGAGCAGTGCGTTTATTTTGCCTATCCATATTATATATATACAAAATACATCTACTTTCAACTAAAAATTTATTATAGGCTCAAATTTCATTCAATGAAGTCGGTTTCTTTTTAGTTTTTAAAACGTAATTATTCCTTTTAAACTTTTCCATGTTGTGACCGTAGTAGCCCATCTTTCCTTGTGCATTCTGGCTACGTGTCCCGCCCAATGCCACTTCATTTCACTTGACAACATTTGTAGCGTAGTGGTCTGAGGTCCAGCTAAGACACAGAAGGTTGCGGGTTCGATTCCCGCCGCGGTATAAATCATTGTATGATCTGCAAGTATTTGTCTCGGGTCTGGGTGTTTCTTAGTATAATATGTATGTAATTACAAAAAAAAGTATATATTAGTAGCCAACCAGTCATGTGGTACCCATAACACAAGCTCTGCTTACTTTGGGCCTGATGATGCAGTGTGAAATGTCTGGGATTATTTATTTATTTTTAGCGCGTGCTCTAAGACGTCAAAGAATTTGATTTTTGCTCTTATATATTTGTGACAAATTTTATGCATGGTACCTACATACAAACTAGCCTATATGCTTTTCCAGCTTACAAAATATATACTAAGTTTCATCTAAATATGGTCAGCCGGCTGGAATAAACCTTAATCAAACATAACAAAAGTGTACACAATCATTCGTATAATATAAGTAGGACAGGTATATTCGAGGGTATAATTACTGACTTCAAAAAAGGAGGAGGTACTCATCGGAATCTTTTTTTTATGTATGTTTTCACCGATTTTTTTCAAAGGATATACTTCCCAGTCCCTAAGGGCATCGGTAGAGCATTTTTTAAAAATCAAAAAAAATCATATAAAAAAAATTATACTTACAATGATATTTTTATACCCAATGAAGTCGGTTTTCTCTTTAGTTTCTAAAACGTAATTATTTTTTGAACGTAAATGCCAGTAAACGCCACTGGAATGTCTGGAATTTTCATTTAAAAACCGAACTACTAACCGGTTTTAAAAAAAAACCAAACACAAAAAACCGGGGAGTCCGTTCACATCAAAAAATATTTCTTTCAAATCGGCTCATATACAACGGAGATATGAGGAAACAAATAAAAAAGATACAACCGAATTAAGAACCTCCTTCTTTTTTAAAAGTCGTTTAAAAATTGACACTGCTTGAAACAACATAGCTTCCAGTTGTCGCCTACCGCTTCTCTGCTTGTAGAGCTTCTATAAACTATTATATAACTATATTTTGTATTTTTATGTATAAGATAAGGTAGACGAGTATGTAACTGTTTTATTTACCGCCGTCTTTTTGTTTTTTGTCTATCATGTCCATCCAAAGGTTGCCTGGAAGAGATCACGCCGATTAGCGATAATGCCGTCCATTGTACAACTGTATTGCTATATATATAGATATATATATATATATATATATATATATATACTTGTACTTGTCTGGAGATTTACTCTGAATTGCTATTGGCTATCACTATATCACTTAACATACTTTATCTTCTCTTTCTTAAGAAACAAAAGAGAAAAAAGACCGCAGCGAATCTTTACAAACACATATAAGGGTAACGTCGTACCATTGCAATTATTAGGCTTATTTGTTTTTTGCAAGTCAGTCAGACCAACATAAAAATACTGCAAGTAAAGCCGGAGGTAACAAGTACTCGCTCAACAAAATTTTGATGGAAAGCGTGCGTACACGCAGATGTTATTGAAAACTGAGAGGTATAAATAGATTATTGGCGCGGTTATTCTAAAAATTTCCCGCCTTGCGAAACCAAGACTGTGGTTGGTTGGGTTTTGGAGTAATATTTATACTGCTTAGGTATAAATAATATCAAAACATTATTTTTTTAATAAAACCACAAGGACCAGTTTAAATCCTCCTCACATGCTAGTGAATCCGGCAAGAAACTGTTAATGTAGGTATTTCTCTTATATTGACATGACATGACATGTTATATGACAACCTCTGTGGTGCAGTGGGCTAAGGTCTGGCTGAGACGCAGAATGTTGCGGGTTCGATTCCCGCCGCGGGAAAAATGTTTGTATGATCTGCAAGTATTTGTCTCGGGTCTGGGTTTTTCTATGTATAATATGTATGTATTTACAAAAAAAGTATATAAGTAGTATATCAGTCATGTGGTACCCATAACACAAGCTCTGCTTACTTTGGGGCCGAATGATTTTGTATTAAATGTCCGGGATTATTTATTTATTTATTATTATTAATATTAGTTTTTCGTGGTTAAGGTAGTTTTAAGGATGGATCATGCAAAAAAGCGCTAGGTCCAGGACGAGTTTCTTGCCAGTTCTTCTCGGGCTTGGGTTAAGTTTCAGTTTTTCCATCTGTCACAATCTATGTCCGTTTCAGACCAGTCTTTGCTTCCTTCTTTATTTCGTTGGTCCATCTAATAAGCGACCTGCCAACTCTTCTTTATAACCGACTTTATCGAAAAAGAGGAGGTTCTCAATTTGTCGGAATCTTTTTTTTTTTTTTTTATGTATGTTCTCCGATTACTCGGAAACGGCTGAACCGATTTGAAAAATTATTTTTTGTTTGAAAGGGTATACTTCACAGGTGGTCCCATATAAATTTTATCAAAATCGGTCGAGTTGAAATATCAACGAAAATCTAAAAATTGTATACATCGATGATGTTTTCATGTACTTCGATACCTCGCTGTCTCATTGGAGCAGTGCGTTTATTTTGCCTACCCATATTATATATATAAAAAATATATTTACTTTCAACTAAAAATGTATTATAGGCTCAAATTTCATTCAATGAAGTCGGTTTCTTTTTAGTTTTTAAAACTTAATTATTACTTTTAAACTTTTCCATGTTGTGACCGTAGTAGCCCATCTTTCCTTGTGCATTCTGGCTACGTGTCCCGCCCAATGCCACTTCATTTCACTTGACAACATTTGTAGCGTAGTGGTCTGAGGTCCAGCTAAGACACAGAAGGTTGCGGGTTCGATTCCCGCCGCGGTACAAATCATTGTGTGATCTGCAAGTATTTGTCTCGGGTCTGGGTGTTTCTTAGTATAATATGTATGTATTTACAAAAAAAAGTATATATTAGTAGCCAACCAGTCATGTGGTACCCATAACACAAGCTCTGCTTACTTTGGGCCTGATGATGCAGTGTGAAATGTCTGGGATTATTTATTTATTTTTAGCGCGTGCTCTAGGACGTCAAATAATTTGATTTTTGCTCTTATATATTTGTGACAAATTTTATGCATGGTACCTACATACAAACTAGCCTATATGCTTTTCCAGCTTACAAAATATATACTAAGTTTCATCTAAATATGGTCAGCCGGCTGGAATAAACCTTAATCAAACATAACAAAAGTGTACACAATCATTCGTATAATATAAGTAGGACAGGTATATTCGAGGGTATAATTACTGACTTCAAAAAAGGAGGAGGTACTACTCATCGGAATCTTTTTTTTTATGTATGTTTTCACCGATTTTTTTCAAAGGATATACTTCCCAGTCCCTAAGGAAGGGCATCGGTGGAGCATTTTTTAAAAATCAACAAAAATAAAAAAAAAGTATACTTACATCTATGATATTTTTTATACCCAATGAAGTCGGTTTTCTCTTTAGTTTTTAAAACGTAATTATTTTTTGAACGTAAACGCCAGTAAACGCATCTGGAATGTCTGGAATTTTCATTTAAAAACCGAACTACCGGTTTTGGTTTTTTTTTTAAAACTAACCGGTTTAAAAAAAAAAACCAAACACAAAAAACCGGGGAGTCCTTTCACATCAAAAAATATTTCTTTCAAATCGGCTCATATATAACGGAGATATGAGGAAACAAATAAAAAAGATACAACCGAATTAAGAACCTCCTCCTTTTTTAAAAGTCGTTTAAAAATTGACACTGCTTGAAACATTTTAGCTTCCAGTTGTCGCCTACCGCTTCTCTGCTTGTAGAGCTTCTATAAACTATTATATAAATATGTTTTGTATTTTTATGTATAAGATAAGGTATAAGAGTATGTAACTGTTTTATTTACCGCCGTCTTTTTGTTTTTTGTCTATCATGTCCATCCAAAGGTTGCCTGGAAGAGATCGCTTTTAGCGATAATGCCGTCCATTGTACAACTGTATTGCTAATCATTTTTTTGTGTGTTTTCTTGTGTACAATAAAGTGTTTATCTATCTATATGTTTATAAACTCGTACAAAATTAACCACTCTCTTTTATGGTACAACGCCGTAAACTCCATAGCACGACTTCCGTATACCATATCCATAGACTACGGACCTGATCCATAAACTAACGGCGAAACTAGGCTAAATGCTATAATCTAAAAAACACCATGAAACAATGGCGGGGCCAGTGACCCGTGACCTGACCAGGTCATCAACCCGTATGTCCGAGCCATTCGCTGCCACTGTAGACTAATAACAAGAGATGTGAAACTCCTTTGACATCAGGTAGCTACCAACCTCTACCTGAGGTAGAGGGTTTTATTCATATATTTCAGCCTCATATAGTTATATTATGTACCTAATTATATTATGTATATACATTTGAATAAAAACTTTTATTAAGTATTGTTATTGTATCGCCAAAAAAATGTAACTTGGGTAACTAAATAATAATTATTAGATGTCAGTAAAGAAGGACACCACTCTGCATTATTTCATAAAGGGGTAGATATACGCCACTGCAAAGCTGATCGTCCTTATCTGATTTGGACATTGATTAGATACCTACATACATTCCTTATTTCTAACATAGCAATATGACGACCTCTGTGGTGCAGTGGGCTAAGGTCCGGCTGAGACGCAGAAGGTTGTGCGTTTGATTCCCGCCGTAGGACAAATGTTTGTATGATCTGCCAGTATTTGTCTCGGGTCTGGGTGTTTCTATGTATAATTATATGTACGTATTTACAAAAAAAAGTATATACTTAATATATCAGTCATGTGGTACCCATAACACAAGCTCTGCTTACTTTAGGACCAGATGATGGTGTGTGAAATGTCCGGCGTTATTATTATTATTATTATCATTACATATATCCAGATGGAACAAACTCCTATGTTCATCATTCAAACGTCCTTTCTTCTCTTCTAGGGAAAATCCTAGAAGAGAATTACTGACAATTATGAATATAATGATGTTAGGGAATTTGGCCTCTATTCTGTTGGCACCAACTTAACTAATTTTAGATAAAATTAGTTAAGTTGTTTTAGATTAGTTTAGGTGTTAGGTTTAGACTGTCAAATGAAACTTTGGTATTCTGCTGTTACCAACTTATCCTAATTTAATTTTATCTAATTTAATTAAGTGTTCCTTATTAAGTTAAATGGTACCAACCGAATAGGTTTTACAAATGCTATGACTAACTAAAATAATATATATTTTAGACAATTCCTAATATTAGAAATGAACCAACCGATTTGCCTATAGGTGGCAATTCGCCTATGCCTATGATTGATTTATGTCTGTTATGAAAGTTTCGTTTCCATAAGTTATTATTTACTGGCCGGCATTGTCTACCTCGCTACATTCGCTCCACTTAATCTTCTTTGTGGGGTATCCGCTGTTTTGTTATTAGAACAAAAGGTAGGTCTATTTCGAAAAGTCAGTTTTGAGACAGAAGCGTCTGCGCTTTGAAACATTCAGAGAATCCTGATGACGTAGTTAAATGAAACGCCTGCTTTTTAGAATGTTACCCCCTTTTGTGTGTAGTGAAAGACCATTCCGAAATATACCCTTGAAAGGGGTTGCAAATGTGGTCATATTCCTTTATTATTTTCTTAACCCCACAAATAGGTAAATGTTATTACGAAATGTTTTGTTGTTCTCCATGCTGAATAATAATTAGGGTACAAATTTATAAAACCCTGCCAAGGGCTAAGACACTTTTACAAACCCTTGACTTCTTCTACACACTTGCCTAACTAAAACCAACCTTATTCGCTTCCAATAAAGCACATTTCACTTTCAAAAAAATCCTCATTTTTATTTTTCCGTATCCACAATGAAAATCCCTCGCGAGAATGTGTTTTATGTCATAAAAGAAGGATTGAAGGTTGGTTTTAGATTGGCTGTAAAAGGAATCGATATAAAACGCGTATATTTTAAATAAGTCTGTATTATTACTGTGTAAGAGCTCATTTTTAAGAGGAAATCCATTGTTTTTCATACTTGAACCGACCCTTATCATGGCATCGACCTTATATCTTTATATATAGGGTGTACAATAGCTTGTAGAGTAAATATTGATTGGTTTGCCAGCGGGGTCCACGATTGTGTTCAAGTTTAGTAGGTCATGTGCTTTCTGGTAGGTAGTAGATACCTTTGCCTCAGTGGAAGCTCAAATAGTACATTTTATATGCTCATCGTTTTGTCTCTGACTAGAATAGAATAGACAATACTTTATTGCACACCACAAATACTTTAATAAGAAACAATGTTTAGCTACACAATAGTACTATGGGCGGTCTTATCGCTAGATAGCGATCTCTGCCAGACAACCTTTGGATGGATAGAAATCAACATAGCTGAATATGGGGTGATGAAAATAATATGAGTGATTTTTTAAAAATAATATGTACATACACATTTACAGGATAATAAAAAGTGAAATATATCAATACCTAATATTACAAAAATAAATTAAATAATAATAATACCATAAAATAAACTAAATTGACTAATACATACGTAAATAAATATACCAATATAACGTAAAGAAACAAACAATACATAGTTAACAACATGACAAAAAGTGTTCCCTGACCATAGATTTAAAGATAGTATGTGACTACTCCTTTAAAAAACCACAAAGACTTGATTAATTAGAGATTCGAGGAGATATATACCTAGCCTAGTCGTGTTCTTCATCTACCATAGGGTTTGTTGGTTTTTTTCATATTCTTCGTAAATCAATAGTTTGAGATCTTTGAGATCTTTGAGGGATGGCGTCAAATATTCTCCTTCTACTTCATTAATGGTCATGTGTTTATATTGTTCATAGTTTAATGTCACAAAGTCGTATCTTGTCGTTCGTCATTTGTTATTTTCAACCAACTTCAAAAAAGTAGGAGGAAATAACTCCGTCATTTATGAACCGATTAAAAAAAAAACTGATTTCATGTGAAAGGATATACTTCCCGATTGGTTCTATATGAATTTCATAAAAATCGGTTTAGTAGTTAGGTTTTTAAATAAGAAAAACTGACAAAAATATGTCATCCACTTGGATGAAACGAAATTTTGATATATTGCTTTTTTATACATGAAGTCGGTTTTTTAGTTTTTAAAACGTAATTATACATCAAACGGTGTCTTTTCATATAAAATAATAATACTTACGGATTATTTTTTCTCGAATCACAAAGAAACACAAAGCTTTTATTCCAATTATTCACACCCGAGTCACTCTCTTTAAATGAAAACACCAAAATCACTATCAATACATAATATAAAACAAAGTCACTTCCCGCTGTCTGTCTGTTCCTATGTATGCTTAGATCTTTATAACTACGCAACGGATTTTGATATGGTTTTTTTAATAGATAGAGTGATTCAAGAGGAAGGTATATATGTATAATCCATGCATAATATAGTAGAGAAACACTGCTAATTTTAGAGGTATCAAATCACATTAGTCATTTATTAATAAAACCGGAAATAACTTGAAAAATAAATAAAATGAGAGCGTAATATCTGCTTTGAAGACGGCCAGAAATAATCTCAGATGGTCTTTTATTTACTATTATGTATTCAAATATTAAAAAGTATTAAATATTCTTAGTCCGCTGTCATTGATTTCGCTTGACATCCAACGTCATAACTCTTCTAAAGACAAATGTTTAACTTCTGAGCTTCAAGGAAACTAGTTGTCCCACCTTCCAATCCTAATGTCGTAGGTTTGAATCCAGTCATGCACCAAAGGTTTTTTCCTTTCAAAAAATTCATGTGCGTATCCAGTGCGCAAGTACTTCTAAAATGTGATGTCATATGTCATCAGTATGTCGTAGAACCTAAATAGTTCTAAGACATGTCCCTAGTGCACGAAAAGAGCCTCTGAGGCGCACCTTAATCCTTTCACCACACTGGTGGAAATAACTAGTGACACGATAAATACAAGAGCTCAGGGATTGAATTATAAATTTACCTAGTATGTAAGACGTTTCAAAGTGATCCTTGTGATTGTATTGAATAAATCATCTTTTGACTTTGATTGGTATTTATATGAGCGGAAAGTGAGATAATATAACTGTAACTGTAATGGTTAGTCCACATCTCGGATTTGATGGTAACCTAATGCCTATGTAGTATGAACCCCGTAGATAAGTATTTCTTTCCTGCGAAAATAGATAAGTTTTTTTTGTCATGTACTTATTTATACTGGTGGTCGCCAACTGGTCGAAATTCGACCATAATTAATTAATAATTCATGTTTTAAACAGTCCTTAGATAGCTGAACTGTTTCCACGTGTATTTTATATTTTTGTATATTATTCTGTACATTTTTATAATATAAGTACCATTTTTAGGCATAATAAAAAAATATTAGCATTCTGCACTCCTTCTCTAAATAAACTATAATAGAGAGTTGCGTATATTCCTCCGTCCGCGCAATTTTCGTAAAAAGGGATACAAAATGTTTCGTTCAGGTATTAATATAATAATATAATAATAATATTTTTATTTCAACTGTAATCATTAAAACACACTCACAATAATTCATAGCTATTTACCTACTATGTACATTGTCCGTTTGTACTAGTTCGGCTCGCTCTCGTTCGGTTTTTGGATTTTTTTTTTCTGTTCAGTTTTTGGACTGGCCTGTCAGCTCAGTTGGTAGTAGCTCTGGCTTCTGCGCTGTAGGTTGAGGGTTCGATTCCCTCCCAGTATAAACATTTGTGTGAAGAACATAGGTGTTTGTTCTGTGTCTGGGTGTTATAAAGTATCATAAGTATGTATTTAAAAATATATAAGTATTCTATCAGTCATCTAGTCACCATAATACAAGCTATGCTTAGTTTGGGACTAGAAGGTGTTGTGTGCAATGTCCAGCAATATTTATTATGATTTATTTATTATTAATTCCGTGTTTTTACTTTTAAGCAAAAAATATCTCCATAGCCATAGCCTATTTGTCGTGCTGCACACACAAACTGACCTACATTAAGTTCCTAAGTACTTAGGTACTTACTTTTTGAAAATGTCCGTTTAATTAATTGAACCTATTGTAGGTACCTAGTTATATTTAAAATTGTATATCTATGTAAATTGTATATTTGTGTCTGTATTACCAAATTTTTTTTTTATCTATTTATCTACTTGTGGTATTTGGGTATGGTAAGATCAGATAACGGTAATATTATTAGTCCACTGTGAGGACGGATAAGAACGACTTGCGTATAGAAGTAATTAAATTAAATTCGATTTTTCATCTTCCTGTGCTTTCCCACGTTAAGAGTTAAATAGTTGATTATCTTTCCATACAAACGTCGAAAGATGATCACTCCACCATCTGATGTTGAACAACCAAAACTAAAAGTGATAAGAATTTGTCTCGTCATAATCTATGATTGTAACGCAACAAAAGTAAGGGTTTAAAAGATACAAACCTCAAAAAAATTGCTGGAAGAAAAAAGGAATTAACTGAAGCCAGTACCTAATTCCATATAAAGCTATCATAACAATCGTACCTCTTACTAGAAATAAGTTTTCTGTTCTCGAAAGAAAGTTTCATAATCGCCATAATGTGCTGGGTGCTGGTCGCAAAGTCGTAGTAAAATATTTTATAGGTAACTTAGACATTTTCCGAAATTGATCTCAAATCCTGCCAACGCTGATCTTGCTAAAAGAGAAGCTTTGGTATCCAAACGTTGCGAACGCCAGGCCGCGATCATATTAAACTTCATAGATAAATAATTGTACCAACCGATAAAGAGATAAAATCATTCTAAGCGTACGTTCACACGAGCGCGATTTTTTTCGGCGCAACACCGCCCGTGAAAAGCGCCGCTTGCTCCTCAGAAACTTTTGAATTTAGGTACAGTTTATGTCATTCACATAAAGTGCATATTTTATAGAAACCGCTACGCACACGCGACGCGTTGCGTGTGTTGATGAAAAGCTACGCGAGCGCGATCACGTTAAAACCGTCTCATATGAACGGGCACTAATCCTCTTAATCTTCTTTGTTAATGGCATGTGTCATAATGATATCAAATTTGCTAATGTCAAGTATTTAAATTGTTCACAGTAAGACGTCACAAAGTCGTATGTTGTCGTTCGTCGTTTGTTATTTTATAAAAAATCTGTCTTTTTATAAAATAATTTTACGGACATTTTTTGCTCGAATCACAAAGAAACAAAACTTTTATTGCAATTACTCACACTCGAGTAAATAACTCTAGCTTTATTTACATAAAATCACCAAAATACGTGAAAGTAACTCTGTCTGTCTGTTTGTTACGTTTTCACGCCTAAACCTCTAAACCGATTTCGATGAATTTTGGTATAGAGATAGATGGGACCTTGGAGAAGGACATAGGCTATTTTTTATGTAGATACTATGCGTGCAAAGCCGCGGGCAGCAGCTACTTACAAAAGAAACCCGAAAAATAAATAATTTATGAGCGCAATGTTTACTTCGCGAAACGACCAAAAATAATCCCATTCTAGTCCTCGTATTCTATGCTTTAGATATGCAAAAGTCGTAAGTATTTGGCAGCAAAAGTAAGTACTGTCGACTCAAAATAGAAGTCATATGGATAATCACAAAACTCCTTCAGTTTGAGTTGACTCGTAATTTTACAGAATGGGATGTGTCTGCTACTCGATTTGGCATCCGTAACTATATAATCAAGTATTGCAGTATCATACAAAAAAGCATTGTAATCAGACGTATCTTTCTGGATTCTTCCTGGACGGATTTAAGAATCGCCACCTACATTCACCTAGTAATTAGTATATTTTATTTCCAAAAGTCCTCGTATAACATACATTAGGTAGAATTTATAATCTCTACTAATAGTAGAGCTGCATATCTAGCCCGAATACAGCCACATGAAAACTTAAATTATAAAAACCATGGAGAGACAGACAGACAAACCTGTCGAACCTATAAGTGTTTCTAAGACTTCAGTAACCTAAAATTGAACCTTTATAGCACATGTTGAAAATTGTTTTTTTTACCATATAAAAAACTACGTCTTTGAGATTGCAAACTTACATTTGCACTAAATGTGATGTTGAGGACTGTGATATTTATTGATGCAAGGAATTTTAACAATTTTCCGCAAAAGCGCGAATTTGAAAAAAGCGGAAAGCCGCTTTTTTCCAAACAATCAAAAATAATTATAAAATATAGTATATTTTTGTACCTAGGATGGATAATATAAATATAAGAAAATCACATAACACGCTTAAGATACCCTGAGAAAATGTCCTTGTTAAGAAGATGAATGTATAAATAATTTGTAATATGTTTGACCTTATTGCATAATTAACGATAATTTTAAAAACAGTTATTTTAAGAACTCGGAGTCAAAACATTGGAAATATATACCTTATTTTTTTAAATTATTAAGCACAATATGTTGAACAAATAACAAACAAATAAATTTGTTTTTTTATCACTTAAAAAACGATACTTTTGGGATTTCAATCTTACATTTGCTTACATCAAAGTCAAAGTCAAAAAATACCTTATTACATACAATCACAAGGATCACTTTGAAACGACTTACATACTAGGTGAATTTAGGTGCCAATTCATCCTAACCCAAGCCCGAGAAGAATTGGCAAGAAACTCGTCTTGGTCCTAGCGCTTTTTTATATGATCCATCTTATAACTACCTTAACTACGAAATACTAGATAGTTTATACATTTCAAGTGTGTCGGTTAACTGTCCGACGGCAGAGCGCCATGAGGCCATGCATTCTTATCAATAATATAGAATATAATATATCATTATTGTACACCTTATAATAATAAAACACAATATTACAATTTAATTAAAATAAAAGTATTTAAGTGGTACAATGGGCGGCCATATCGCTTGAGAGCGATCTCTTCCTGACAACCTTTAGATGGAAAGGATCGTATTAAGTTGAGTGGACGGCGCGGCGTACATTAAACTAATTATAAATTATATAAATAAATTAAATAAATAAATATTTAACTAATACTACATACATAAACATAAATACATAAAAACTTACAAAGTAAAGTGATATCTATGAGACTGATGTGAGATAATGATGGTATACAAAGTTTTTGAAATAGGTAAAGATTTATCATACCGGATGGAGACAGGGAGTTCATTCCAAAGCTTCACAGCCTGCAGGGTAAAAGAACTTTCATAGTAACAGCAAGTAACAGAGCTTTCATAGATGAATGAGTAGGAGTTTTAAGCTGCAGGGTTTCAGAATAACGTAAGGATCGAGAATTGGAAAGATGGAGGAACTCAAAGCGTTCCTTAAGGTAAACTGGAGTGGAAGGAAGAAACATGTGATGATGTGAGCATTCCGGCGAAGACGAATCGGTAGCCACTTAAGTCTGTTTCGGAATTCAGAGATGTGGTCGTACTTACTCAAGCCAAATATAAATCTAATAAAAACATTTTGAAGACGCTCAAGTTTATTGAGTTGGTCTTCAGTTAAATTTAAGTAGCTGACGTCGGCATAATCTATGATAGGGAGCAACAATGATTGTGCTAGCGCAATTTTAGTGGACGTAGGTAGAAAGTTTCGCAATCGTTTCAGAGACGAAAAGGCAGCAAAGGTCTTTCGGCTTACCGCTGTTAACTGAGATACCCAGGATAGGTGCCTATCCATGACGACTACACCTAAGTTTTTAACAACTTCACTAATTTCTATGATAGTGTTATCCAACATAACTCGCGGGAGGCTAAGCTAGTCGATCTGAGACAACATTCTTGAGCTTCCTATAATAATTATTTGAGTTTTAGATGGATTTACTCTCAGACCGTATAATTTGCTCCACTCAAAAATACTCGCCAAGTGAGTGTTAGTACTGGCGATGGCTTCAGCTAACCACTCGACAGGAGCTTGTGTATAAATTTGTAAATCATCTGCATAGAGGTGGTAGGAAGAAGAGAGACGTTTAGATATAGAGTTTATGAATATAGCAAAAAGAAGAGGAGATAAAACGCCACCCTGAGGAACACCAGCACTCACTTGACACCAGGATGAATAAGTGTCATCAATACGAATTTGTTGCCGGCGACCATACAGGTAACTACGAAACCAGTAAATTACTGTTGGAGATAAGTTATAAGAGCGGAGAATAGCTAATAGAATATCATAGACCACAATTAAGCAAAAGATTATTTACAGTGAACCAGTTAATAACTAACGATAAGGATTCATTTACGTTATCGCAAATACTGGTTTTACCTCTATCTACTTTAAAAATTAAAGACGTATCGTCTGCAAATAAAACAATATCACAAATATTTTTTACAAAAAAAGGTAAAACGTTAACGTATGCTAGGAATAAAAGAGGGCCTAGTATCGAACCCTGAGGTACCCCTATATCAATAATTGATCCTGTAGACCTCTCACCACCCACGTCTACTTTCTGGACTCTATTGGATGGATAAGACTGTATGAGGTCAATCGCCCGGTTTTTAATGCCATAATATTTTAACTTTGTGATTAGGGTTGCATGATTCACACAGTCTTAGATAGATCGCAGAATATCCCAACTGCATCCTGTACCTTCTCCCAGGCCTCTAATATATGCTTTAAGAGCGCTATACCTGCATCGGCTGTTGATCGACCTTTAGTAAATCCGTATTGATTACTATGTGTTTTTCAAAGATTTTACTTAACGCAGGTAATATCGATATTGGTCTTTAATTAGCGAGATCACTTTCACTTCCAGACTTAAACATAGGAATGAGTTTACTGTGTTTCATGAGATCGGGAAAAACTCCCTCGTCTATACATCTATTAAAAATATAAGCTAAACATGGTGCAATATCTAAGATAATGACACCCAGCACCTTTGTAGACATTCCCCAGAGATCTTCTGTATTTTTTATATTAATTAACTTGTATGCTTTTACAATACTAGCCTCGTTAATATAGCTAATACTAAACTCATTCTAACATTTTGCAACACTAGATTCTAATAGAACGGAAGCTCTGGAGGCTGAAGAGTTTAACGATTTGGTCACAATTTTTGGTATATCTGAGAAAAAACTATTAAATGCATTCGCAACATCCTGTTCCTTTGTCAAAATTGTACCATTTATATTTAATTTGAACTGTATATTGCGAGCCCTTGATTTACCAGTTTCATTATTAATTAATTTCCAAGTTGCTCTTATTTTACTTGTTGAATTTAATATTATTTTTCCCAAAAACAGTGACTTAGCCGCGTGACAAACTTTTTGAAGACTTTTGAGTAATTCTTAACATGTAAGATAAAAACTGGATCATCTAACATTGTCTCCCTGGAAGCATACACTTCGTACAATGTATTCCTACTTCTATAGATACCCGGTGTAGCCCAGTCGGCAAATCTAGCACAATTTTTTGCTTTGCATGTTTTTACTGTAAATATATCAGCATGCTCTTTAATTATTAAATTAGACAATGCGGTGAAAAGATCATTTGGATCATCGATGCATGGTACGATTTGTGTTCAATTCTACTTTGAAATGTTTTGATGCGGCTCTCTGTAATAGGTCGGTGAGTAAAGTTCTGAGTTTCAAATATACGATTACAAGAAAAGGTGGCGCTGTGACCGTAATGGTCAGAACTAAAATGTTTTAGTACACACTTATGAAGTGGTATGCAACTGCAATAGATGTTATCTAGACAAGTGGCTGTTGTTAGCGTTACTCTTGTCGGTTCATCAAAAAGAGGGCTTAAATTGAAACATTCAAATAAGTTTAAAAATCTTTCAGAGAATGGATGAATCGGAATATCTATATTAAGATCACCACAAACTATTAAGATTTTATCACATGCTATTTTTTTGCAATAATTCTTCCATAGTGCATTCATATAACGCAAAATCAGCATCTGGGGGACGGTAAACGCTTACGACGACTTGCCGCTCTAGCTCGACACACGACACCTCAACAGTTCTTTCAATAGAAAGACTAGTAATATCTTTACGCTCCTTGCATTTCAAGTTATTTCTTACAATAATTAACGAACCACCACGTATGGCGCTGCTGCGTTTACAGATACTAGCAATATTATAATTTTCGTAGAAAGGAAGTAGGTACCTCAGATTGTACCATCCAGTGTTCAGTGATACACATAATATCTACTTTGAAATGATTTAAAAATAGTTCCGATTCTAATATTTTGCTGGGCAGGCCTTGCATATTTTGGTGAACTACTTGTAAACTGCCTGTTTTTCCCATTGTCGACTTGGTCAAATTAAATGCTGGTCAGTTGGCCCTACTACATTTTTTGCCTTATTAGTACTATTACTAACCACGGGGTCGTCATTAAACTGTGTTATAATTCTTATAACAGGATCATATATTTTATATGCTAACAATTTAGCAATAATCAATTTACTACGCCTACTCAGGTATACATTACCTTGAGTCAAATAAAAATTACTTATAAAATTATTAGTTACTAAATATAAAACGTCACTATGACGACATGTCAATTTGTAAAGCATTAAATTCAGATTGAATATTTTCTGATTGTCTTTCACACTCAACGATTTTGAGTAAGGGAAAGCACATAAAATAAGTTTCCGCAGCCCAAGATCCTAATTAGGTCTAATCGCTTGACACTACTACTATCACCTAATTTAACAATCACATCACATTCACGGTCAGAGAATTGAAATGTTTTTATTTCAATTATAATATATCAATATTATTAAACCAAATATTATTATCACTATTTGAAATAACTTATCTACAATATATAAAAAATGCTTTGTCCTGAATGACTGACTCATGGATCAACGCACAGCCTAAACCGCTGATCGTAGAGACCTGAAACTTGGAGGGTGTGTTCTTTGTAGGCATCTGATAAGAAAGGATTTTCCTAAATTCAACTCTTAAGGGGGTAAAAAACGGGGGCAAAGTTTTTATGGAACAACAAGATTCCTTGGTCTAATCTACTTCTATTGATTAGATACCTACTTACATTCCTTATTTCTAACATAGCAATATGACGACCTCTGTAGCGCAGTGGGCTTAGGTCCGGCTGAGACGCAGAAGGTTGCGGGTTCGATTCTCGCCGCGGGACAAAAGTTTGTGTGATCTGCAAGTATTTGTCTCTGGTCAAATACTTGGCTCTCTGGCTCTGGCTCTGGTCTGGGTGTTTCTATGTATAATATGTATGTGTTTACAAAAAAAAAAATTATATTAGTAGTATATCAGTCATGTGGTACCCATAACACAAGCTCTGCTTACTTTGGGGCGAGATGATGTTGTGTGAAATTACCGGGATTATTTATTTATTTTGGGGGTGATTTACATCGATGTTGATATCAATACTCCTTAGTGCTTTTGATTTTAATTACTTTTTTTGACGTATGTTTGAAAACTACATCCGATTTTATTCAAAAAAGGTTGAACTTACATAAGTTGATATCAATACTCCTTAGTGCTTTTGGTTTTAATTACATTTTATTTCGACCTTTAGGTTTGAAAACTCAATCCGATTTTATTCAAATTGTCAATCAAAAATTAAATTTTTTGCAAATTTCTTACAATTATAAATTTGTCTGTCTCTATATACAAAATGGGAGCAGAGTTGGTTAACATCAATGGAAAATTAATAAGCCTTACTATTGTACCAATAGTGGGGGATGGCGCATGGCTTTTCCGTACGCTTTCTTTTTTGTTGTACGGCACACAAGAACGCTCTATGGATATTCGTAAAGAAATTGTGCGTCATGTTACGAACAATTGGGATGAATTTGCTGCTATGTCTCATGACCGTCATGGCAACAATCATGGGACAAAGATGAGTATACATTCAATATGTTACAACACTCTACTTATGGCGGTTTCTGCGGGTTAGTTGCAGCCGGTCAAATATACCCCTAAAAAAATAAATTTGTGAGAAAGAAAAGAGGAAAACCCGTAGATGAAAGAACACGCTCTCGGTAGAGTGTACACGGTTCACCCAAATAACACCTCTGTGTTATTTGGGTGAACCGTCTTCGCTTACTTCTGCACGAGGTTAGGGGTCCATCATCCTTCGATGACTTGAAGACTGTCAACGGTGTCCTCCAACCAACTTTTCAATTAGCTTGCATGAAATTGGGCTTGCTAGAGGACGACAAACATTGGGATTCTGCCCTAGAGGAAGCAGCCTTATGGGAGTCGCCTTTTAAAATGTGTGAACTTTTTTCTATAATGCTGGCATTCTGTCAGATTACAGACGCACTAAGTCACAGGGATAGCCTATCAGAAGACTACAAACGACAAGTGGAAAAGCTTTCTGACATTATAGCTGAACATCTGGCAGATGAAATCTACAATAAATGTTTGGTCACAATAGGAGAAGCTGTATTAGCATTAGGAGGACAAAGCCTACAGCAGTACGGGTTGCCTCAGCCTCAAAGGTCTGAAGGCTCACACAATAATCGGGACTACCTGAAGGAAACAAGTTACGATGTCAATTTCTTAGCTGAACTGGTGTCAAGTAGTGAAAGCTATCTAACCAATGAACAAAGACATATCTATTATAAAATACTTTCCAGTATCGACGCAGGTGTAGGAGATATATTTTTTTGGATGCTCCTGGTGGAACAGGCAAGAATTTTCTATTAAATTTAGTGTTGGCCAAAGTGAGAAGCAATCGTGATATCGCCTTAGTGGTAGCATCGTCCGGATTAGCTGCCACTCTGCTGGAAGGAGGTAAAACTGCACACTCCGCGTTTAAACTTCCTCTCGATTTGATACAAACTAAAACGTCATTCTGCAATATACCCAAACAAAGTAATATGGCATAAGTACTCCGTAAAAAGAAATTAATTGTTTGGGATACTATGGCTCATCGAAGCTCTAAATAGATCATTACAAGATATTAGGAACATTAATTGTCAAATGGGAGGAGTTACTGTATTGTTAGTAGGCAATTTTCGGCAGACTTTACCAATAGTTCTCAGAGGAACGAGAGCGGACGAAGTTCAGTGACAAAACTGAGCCTTACCAAAAATATGAGAATCCATCTTAGGGGAGATGTTTCTGCCGGACAGTTCTCAGACCTGTTGCTTAAAATAGAAAATGGTGATTTCCCGGAACTGGATAATAATATAATTCTCCTAACAGAGTTAGGTACAATTGTTTCCACTGTAGAAGAGCGTATAGCTAAAATTTACCCACACATTCATAATATTCACGATAAACATGCAAAATGGTTATGCGAGCTTGCCATCCTAACTCCAAAAAAACGAACAAGCCTGTGTCATAAATTAAATACTTTTGAGATCATTCGATGGGGTCGAATATCAATATAAATCCGTTGACTCAGTGATAAACAACGATGATGCCATTCATTACTCGGTCAAGTTCCTGAATACACTGAAGCCTCCCGGTCTCCCAACTCACATTTTAAAATTGAGAGTTGGCACGCCGATTAAGTTGCTGCGCAATGTAAATCCACCAAAATTATGCAATAGCACCAGATTGTAAGTGGAAACGTTACATCGCAATGTAATCGAGGCAACTATTTATACTGACAGGTTGTTTTCAAGGAGAGTCTGTATTTATTCCTAGAATTCCCCTAACACCATCAAATTACCCCTTCGAATTCAAGAGAGTTCAGTGTCCTATCAAAGTCTGCTTCGCCATAACTATAAACAAAGCTCAAGGTCAAACTCTTAAGGTAGCGGGAGTAGACTTGAGAGAAAGCTGCTTCTCTCACGGCCAGTTGTATGTGGCATGCTTCAGAGAAAGCGCTCAAAGTAGCCTGGTAATTCTAGCAGCCAAAGGAAGAACAAAAAATATTGTTTACAAAGAAATACTGCGTTAGGTGTAGTTTTTCGATTTCGTTGTAAAAATATGATACCCCTGTGTCACTTTCACCAGATCATAGGTGGAGCTTCGTGCTCATAAAATATAAAAAAATGTAGGTATTTTATTTTAATGTTTAAATAACCTTTAAATCCCTACACCACAATAATTATTGTTATATTAATAATATATTATAACTGTAAAGTAACTCTGTGTCTGTCTATCTGTCTGTTTGTTACGTTTCTTCGCCTAAACCGCTGAACCAATTTTGATGAATTCTTTTATAGAGATAGATGGGACCTTGGAGAAGCACATAAGCTCCTTTTTATGTAGGTACCACACGTGCGAAGCCGCGGGCAGCAGCTAGTAATATTATAAAATTGACAGTTGATTCTGATCATATAAAGCACAATTAAAATTAAAAAACACCAATGAAGATAGATGTCAACAGAATAAATCAATCACCATTTTTTCAGCTACATTCAGTTCAGTCAATCTTAAGGTTGTCTGGCAGAGATCGCTACATAGCGATAAGACCACCCATTGTACTACCGAATAGCATAACATTGTTATATTTTTCTACCAGTCCAATGTATTGATGGAGTGCAATAAAGTATTTTCTATCTATTTATCTATTTATCTAGATCAATTAATAAATTAGATAGCTTTCTTTTAATTAAGGGTCTCCTTAGCTCTTTTATATCACTTGGCAATTTGTTTTAAATAACATGTAAGGCGATTCAAAATGGTACTAGTAATTAAATAAATAATAAAATAATTTATTAAATAATATATGAGTTTTTGTATTGTGTGACAAGATCACCTGGTGAACTTCGTACCACCTAAAAACCATAGCATTGATGCGAACAAAACAAGCAAAATATATTGGTCAAAGAAGAAGAAAGTTGAATACAGTTAGACAGTGCCAAGCGAATGACATACAAATTACTCTAATCGTAAATTTAGTTTAAATTTATCTGAATTGGTCGGTTTTGTTGAGCTACATGAATTACGCCTAAGATCCGATCCGACAGTGGGATTGGCTCTAAAACTATATAAATTGATTTACAGATATGTAAATAATCTTGTTGTTTATTATGATTGTGTTATAAATCTTAATTAGATACCTATATTTTTAATCATGTTATTTCTATATTATAATTATACTAATTACAAGTATTTACTATAAATCTAAGGAATCAAGGTTGAAATCAAAATTTAAATGCACCATAATTGGAAAATAAATTTATAATTTGAATAATTTTGCATGCATTGCATTGTTATGGAAACTTTCTTAAGAAAAGCAAGAAATAAAAGGTTTTTTTTTATTTATGTACATAATAATATTGAGTTGAGCTATTTACGGATCGTTTAAATCAATAGATATCTCAACTGGTCCAGATCACTGCAGAGGACAGCGTTCAAGACACTGGAGACAAGTCAAGTCAAGTCAAAAGATACTTTATTCAATACAATCACAAGGATCACTTTGAAACGTCTTACATACTAGGTGAATTTAGGTGAATATATTGCCACGTTGAATAGCAATGCTAATACGCTGAGTCAAAGTCAAAGTCAAAATAAACTTGTTTCAATACAATCACAAAGATCATCTTGAAACAATAAATAAATAAAAAAGATAACCATAAATGAACACAGAACTGTATAACATACTCGTAAAACTTAGCAAAACTTGTATGAAAGCTCCAGCAATTAAAGCAGCAATTTGGCGACCTCTTTGGTGCAGTGAACCAAAGCCCGGGTGAGACGCAGAGGGGCGGGTTCGATTCCTGCCGCAGACCGAAAATGTTGTATGATCTGCATGTATTTGCCTCGGGTCTGGTTGTTTCTATGTATAATATATATGTATTTATAAAAAGTGGTATATTAGTCATGTGGTACCCATAACCCTTCTTACTTTGGAGCCAGATGATGCTAGGTGAAATGTCCAGTATTATTTAATAATAAAGTTAGTCATTTTATTAGTCATCTAATAAAATTAGATGACCGTTAGAAAAATATATACCTACCATACTTTCTAACACCCAGACACTTTTTTGTTCATCACATAAAGTTTGTCCTAGGATAGAATGAACCCACTACTGCACAGAGGGAGCTACTACCAACTGTGAAGCCCGTCAATACCATCTATCTTCTAGTCAAAGAGGACCACTTGCTTTTTTGCTTCCTATTTTTGTGATTATTGGGAAAATACCAGACAAGCGCGAGTCTGAACTCGCGCGCAAAGAATTCAGTATAAGTCGGACTAAAGGACAATCTTAATTTTGTAATTGTTAAGTTTCCATGCATCAATAAAAGTTACAGTCTTCAACATCACATTTAGAACAAAAGTAAGTTTGCAATTGCAGACGTAATTTTATTAATGATAAAAACGAAATCGATTTACAACATAGTTGATATAAAGGTCCTATTTTAGGTTTCTGAAGTCCAACAAAGAAACACTTATAGTTTCGACATGTTTGTTTGTCTGTCTGTCCAGGTTTTTATGAACAGTTTTTCAATAAAATAGATGTGAATTCATCATGTGAACTCTATACTAAATTCATTCATTTCGCACAAAATATATTGTGTTGAATTGCTTTTGAACTAGACCACTGGACATTCTTGTTACTGACACCGGAAGCCATCACTGTGCTTGTGCACACATGCTTGGCCAACCTATTTCCATTTGAGGTACGGAACCCTAAAATGCCGTCTTCAAAGGTTCCCCCGAGTCTGTTGGCTCGAGCCACGCTCCCGAATTATTATTGTGCTATTTTTGAAAGTATTTCAGCTGATTTCAATATCGGTAAGTGGCCTGCTGTATCGCTCTGTTAAGGGGAGCTATTTACACTAAGACTAAAAGACCAAACTAAACGTAAGCTTAGGTACGCCTGCGCTTGTTAAAATTCAGTACCTCTTAACATAATATGAACATAGATTTATACTTAGTTTGGACATAATGTGAGCGTGGATTAATACTTAGTTTTGACATTAGGTGAGGGTGGATTTATCCTTAGTTTTGATATAATGTGAGCGTGGATTCATTCATAGTTTTGACATAATGTGAGCGTGGATTTATCCTTAGTTTTGATATAATGTGAGCGTGGATTCATTCATAGTTTTGACATAATGTGAGCGTGGATTTATACTTAGTTTTGACATTAGGTAAGCGTGGATTTATCCTTAGTTTTGATATAATGTGAGCGTGGATTCATTCATAGTTTTGACATAATGTGAGCGTGGATTTATACTTAGTTTTGACATAATGTGAGCGTGGATTTATACTTAGTTTTGACATAATGTGAGCGTGGATTTATACTTAGTTTTGACATTAGGTGAGCGTGGATTTATCCTTAGTTTTGATATAATGTGAGCGTGGATTCATTCATAGTTTTGACATAATGTGAGCGTGGATTTATACTTAGTTTTGACATAATGTGAGCGTGGATTTATACTTAGTTTTGACATTAGGTAAGCGTGGATTTATACTTATTTTTTACATAATGTGAGCGTAAATTTATCCTTAGTTTTGACATAATGTGAGCGTGGATTCATTCATAGTTTTGACATTAGGCACACTCACATAATGTAAGCGTGTGAATACTTAGTTTGATCTCTGACGCCCGAATGCCCGGAATCATTGGGTATGCAGACGACAGTACAGTTGTGGAGACCTTGCAAACGCACGAGCCAGTAAAACTGACATTCAGAAACTCAGAGACAAGATGCTTATGCGTCTGGATTTAACTCTCCAGACCGTGTCCGATTGGGGCGATGCCAATCTGGTTACGTTTAACGCATCCAAAACGTAAGCTTGTCTCTTTTCGGCAAAAAAAGTGAGTTTCTTCAAGTCCCTGTTTTCCGAAATGTACCGGTAACCGTAGAAGATCATCTCGAACTCTTGGGAGTTTCACTTACACGGACTCTCAATTTTGGCTCATATATCGAGTCCAATTCCAAGACTGCTGCCATGAAGCTTGGCATCCTCAACAAGGTGAGGCGATACTTTACACCTGGACAGCTTTCCATTTTATATAAAGCTCAAGTCTGGTCGGGTATGGAGTGTTGCTGTCATCTATGGGATGGTTCAGCCAAACACCAGCTGGCTGCTTTGGACTTGATCGAGCGTAGAGCATTCAGGATGATGGGTGAACAGCTTAACGCTGAGACTAAGTAACAGAGTCTCGAGCACCGTCGTGAAGTTGCATGCATTACATGATCTAATTCCACCATCTCCTTTTCACAACAGGACAAGCAGACGTACCGCTCAATACCATCCATACCTTGTCAGCCTACCACCAAAGCGCGAACAAAGCGCTTTGCTTCCACATTTATAATGCGTACAGCCAAGGATTGGAATGCTTTGCCGTCATCTGTCTTTCCCTAAAACTACAATCAACTAGATTGTCTTCAAGTCTCTTCAAGTCTCGAGTAAATAGGTGTCTTCTAGACCTGCGTGCCCCATCGTCGGCCACATCATCGCTTAACATCAGGCGAGATCGTGGTCAAACGCAAGTTTATCGATCGTAGGTTTATTTGAAGGATACTCAAGTATTATTTTCGTCATTTTCTTCATATAACTTCGAAGGATAACCAGGTTTTTAACGTTAAGCTGGTTCCAAATGCATAATTGGTGTTTCAATAGTTAGTAGTAATCTTTTAAGTAAAGATAGATAAGGAGTCGAAATAAAGGGTAGCTAAGTAAGTTAATGCTTACGAATGCACTGAATTACAAATTATAATATTAAACGGGAGCGTAGGTTTGTGCACTGGGCATGCTAGATTCAGAGCTTGGCATTAGTTCTTGGGAAATAGGTTCAACCAATTGGTCTCATACAAAAATACTTTCGAATACATACGCCGAATTTTTGAAAGAATTTATGACGATAATAGAGTGTGCCGAAACTAGTATGTTATCCTGAGGGGAGCCGATTCTCGACATGAGAACTAGAAAATCCTGTACTAGTTTTCTGAATCCGATATTTTTGTGTGTAAGATACACAGTTGGTTTAGTCAAAGCGTGGCTACATGGGGTCCCTATAATAAACACCTGTGTTGTAAATGACAAACATCAAACAACAGTCTCTTTTAAACATTCGGGATTAGAATTCAATACCTACTGCCCTCGGCGTCAGGAATGTGGTACCTACATAAATCAGCCTATGTCCTTCACCACACTGTAATATTCTTTCGAAAATTCATGAAACCCTGATTTATTATGATTATGTAGCAGAAATACAAACAAACTGAGGTACTATCAAAATTGATTTATTAGTGAGGATATGGATAATAGATGCAACCAGATTATTTCATAGAAAATTTGTATTAATACTTAATAATAATTATTGCCAATAATAATAAAACCTCCAACCTCTGTGGCGCAGTGGGCTAAGGTCTGGTTGAGACGCAAAAGGTTGCGGGTTTGATTTGCGCCGCGGGACAGATGTTTGTATGATCTACAAGTATTTGTCTCGGGGCTGGGTGTTTCTATGTATAAAATGTATATATTTATTAAAAAAGAAGTATATAAGTAGTATATCAGTCATGTGGTACCCATAACAAGCTCTGCTTACTTTGGGGCCAGATGATGCTGTGTGAAATGTTAGGGATTATTTATTTATTCAAGTCGTTTCGGCTGTGTTCCATCAACCGTAATCACGAGCTGACTCCACTCGCAACAGTTCCTTGATTTCCTTTTCTACGGAACCCTATTTATTTATCGTAAGAAGTTGGCTTTGTCACTTATAAGTTTAATTTTATTATATGGATTGGTCAATAGCCAAGCTATAAAGCGTCTCGGCTATAAAGCAATCTTATATTTGCTTAATCCATCTGAATGAAGTTTGGGGATTCTGTTTTTTGCTATTACTTCTGCAGTATTTAGTACAATATGAGTGAAATTGTGTGAAGGAACTATTCGTGATAAATATATAAATAATAAATAAATCCTTCAAATAATAAATAATCCCGGACGTTTCACACAACATCATCTGGCCCCAAAATAAGCAGAGCTTGTATTTTGGGTACCACATGGCCATTCAACGTGGCAATGCCGCCAGTGTCTTGTCAGTGTCAGTGTCAGTGTCAGTGTCAGTGTTGCCACTGTCAGTGTCGGGGACGCTGCTCTCTGGAACTGTTTTATGAAGTATTCTGTACATTTCTGTTATATTAAATATAACTATTTAATTTTATATGAAAACTAGCTGCTGCTTAAAAAGTAGCCTATGTGCTTCTTCAAGGTCCCATTTACCTCCATATCAAAATTCATCAAAATCAGCTTAGCGGTTTAGGCGTGAAAATGTTACAAACAGACAGATAAACAGAGTTACTTTCGCATTTATAATATAATATTATATTAGTAGGGATAAGGTTAATATTGAATACTAGTCCCGGCTTCGCGCGAGTAAAACTTTTATATACATAATAAACCCTAATTATGAAACTATTTCATTGGGTAAGAATTATTAACATGAAAATCTCATCATCTTTCGATTCTAACCATGTTTTGATTGACTAATTTTAACAAAAAGCGGTTATTGTAGCATAATGCAATTTGCGTTATTAGCTATTTACTTTACGCGTTAAATTATTTAAAGTTTTATGCTGGCTGGCGTAATATTGAAGCTTAAACTATAATAATAAGCGGCCAAGTGCGAGTCGGACTCACGCACCGAGGGTTCCGTAAAAACCTGTAAGTATATAAGTAAAAGTTCACCCAACACGGCAATTGAGTAATAGTTATGGTATTTTTATTGCAAAATCCATCTAAAAATTTACGGTTTTCGCAATTTTTCGTTTATCTGTGCTATAAGACGTTGCTTCGTACCAAATTTCAAGATTCTGAGTTCACGCGGGAAGTACCCTGTAGGTTTTGATTCTTTGTGAATATCGAAAATTTGCGGAAATTTGCGGCATAAACGGCTGTATTTTTTAATTGCGTTGGCTTAGAAGTTTTTTTTTTTCACAGCTTTAAGGAACAGTAGATTTGAGTATTTGATATAAATTTCAGATTAATACTTCCACGCGTTCTTGAAAAAAAGGGTCTAGACAGTCAGACAGACGTACAACAAAGTGATCCTATAAGGTTTCCGTTTTTTCCTTTCGAGGTACGGAACCCTAAAATATGTGATATAACTAAAAATTTAAGGTTTTTGGAATTTTTCCTTTATATATGCTATAAAACATTGCTTCGTGCCAAATTTCAAGATTCTACGTCGACTGGAAGTACCCTTTAGGTTTTGATTCCCTTGCGAGTAGTTGCGAGTTTGAAAATATGCGACTTAAATTGCTGTTTCTTTTGATTGCTTTGACATAGAAGTCTTATTTTGTTACAGCTTAAAGGACCTGAGTATTTGATATGAATTTCAATTTAATACCTCTACGCGTTCACGAGGAAAGGGGTAGTAAGTTTAAAATTATTAAAAATATTTTTATTATATGATGTAACTGTAAAATTACGGATTTCGCAATTTTCCCTTTATCCGTGCTATAAAACGTTGCTTCGTACCAAATTTCAAGATTCTGAGTTCACGGGAAGTACCCTGTACGTTTTGATTCCTTTGCGAGTGTCGAAAATTTGCGGAACTTTGGGGCATAAACGGCTGTATCTTTTGATTGCGTTGGCTTAGAAGTTTGATTTTTTCACAGCTTTAAGGGACAGTAAACCTGAGTATTCGATATAAATTTCAGCTTGTTACTTCCACGCGTTCCTGAGGAAAAAGGGTCTTGACAGACAGACGTACGGACGGACAGACGGACGGACGGACAGACGGACAACAAAGTGATCCTATAAGGGTTCCGTTTTTTCCTTTCGAGGTACGGAACCCTAACAATGACCAATAATATAATAATCATGACATCTGTCATCCCTTCAGATATATATTTTTTGTTTTTTACTTTTACCATCCGCTGTACTCCATAACGATCAGCTGAGGATCATTAAAAATGGCTCAGCACCCGCTTCTGACTGTAAAATCGGGTTGGTAATTTTCGCTGAATTATATAACACTTCGAGTGAGGATTTCTACGTGGAACTAATTCTAGATGAGAGCTGCTTGGAGACTGATGATGGAGACGACAGCAATAGTCTTCAAATTATTGGGGGTTAGCCCCCCTGCTGACTAACAGAAGAGCTGGCCATAGAGAAGGAAAAGTTGAAACAAGCCCGGCTCGGTGCCAGCCGTTATGCTGCAACCGACCAACACCGCATGTACTGATTCGTCTTTCCTGCGGGTCTTGTTGGCTAGTTGCGGATGCATAAAGGCTGGCCCGAGCCGGGTGTGTTTCAAGTTTTCCTTCTCTGTTGCTAGCTCTTCTGTTAGTCAGCAGGGGGACTAATCCCCAATAATTTGAAGACTATCGCAGTCGTCTCCATCATCAGTCTCCAAGCAGCCCTCATCTGGGATCAATTCCACGTAGAAATCCTGACTCGAAGTGTTATATAGTTCAGCGAAATATACCAACTCGATTTTACAGTCAGTTCGTTATCGTTATGGAGTACAGCAGATGGTAAAAGTATAAAACTAAAAAAATAAAATATTTTTTGTAAAATATCATCTGAAGGGATGACAGGTGTCATTGGTGGTATAAAATATATAAGTATTCTATCAGTCATTTAGTTACTATAATACAAGCTATACTTAGTTTGGGACTAGGTGTTGTGTGCATTGTCCAGCAACATTTATTATTTATTATTATTATTATATCCTTGACTAATTTGACCAGTTGACCAGACAGCGGTTATTATGGCATAATTATATATACATATGTTATACATATGTAAATCATAGTGAACTAACTTGTGAGTAGATAAGTACTATAAATACATACATATTTAGCACAATATTTGATGTATCTTCGATAGTTTTCGCTAAATCATTTTTAATTAAAAATATAAATTAATTTCCAGCCTATGTAACTCGCTTATAAAGTAGTTTTCTATAAGTTAAATATATATTAATTGTTAAACCGGTTATGTATTTGTTTCAAACAAGCATACAGAAATATTCTCTTATTATAATATTACTTTAGATTTTACTCCTCTTAACACCCATCTTAAAATAGGCTGATCGCAAGCAGGCGCTGCGCGTACGCCGATCGGCTATCGATCGATTGATTTATGAATACCGTCCTACATAAACATAACCTAACAGACTGGGCTAGCGTCCAGCGATATTGAACTCTCACATGCGGATTTAGGGTCGAAAATATCGCGGCGAATACAAAGGGTTTAAAATTGATCTCAAACTAACTTCAGAGTTTTATAGTAGAACGACTAAGATTTAAAGATTGTGAAATTGGGACTGGGCACGTGTTCAGGACCCAGATTCGCATTCGCACGACTCGGCTGAATGGCGTTCTATACGAACTGCGCAACGCGACGGCTGTCAAAAAACTTGTAAAAGAAACGACCCGTCACTCCTATAACCTTTGTTTTTATTAATTTAATCCTTTATTGCACAAACAAATATAAATGTACAATAGGTTGGCTTAATGCTAGTAGCATTTTCCACCAGCTAATCTAAGAATAAGGAAATATAACACTTAAAGACAACACATTTAAAAATAAACTCCTAAAAATATAATTTATATATATATATATATATATAGGTATATATAAAAAAAAAAAAATTGCAATTTGTTATGTGGAATGAACGCGACCAGCGACCGCCAGTCAGTGATAGTAGAATCCGTCAGTTTATTTATTATATAAAGAAAGAAACTAGCAATAGACGTAGACATAGACCGAGACACATAATCGTGTCGTTTTATGTGTCTCTGTTAAACCCGACCACTACCGGTGAGAGTATTATCCGATACGTGGATGAGAGAGGTCGATGCCGGATCAGGGAGCCACCCGCCGTACTTGTGCATGGCTTGAAGCGTTGATTCTAAACGCTTCAAGCCATGCACAAGTACGGCGGGTGATAATAGAGAGACCAACTTCAAGTCGTACGTGCTCCGGGTAGCTGCCAAGGACAAGAACGTATTTCTCGCACCTGCTGACCAGAAGTCAGCAGGAGTTGTATACCGACGGTATAGGGAAGCTCCGCTTACGAAGAAAGTGCCCAGACTTTTTGTGTAGTTAATAAGTTTATATGTATATGTATGTTAGTCTGAATGTGCCGAGGACCTCAAAAACCGCAAATATGCTAGTTTAGATAAGGCCTACATATTTGAGCCTTTTGGAGTCGAGACCCTGGGCCCGTGGGGAACAGGAGCCCAACGCGTTTTCAAAATTATTTCTCGGCGTCTGGTAGATACGTTGCATAACCCAAGAGCTAGCTCCTATCTGGCCCAGTATTAGCATTGCCATTCAACGTGGTAATGCCACCAGTATCTTGAAAACGCTGCCCTCTGGCAGTGATCTGGATCAGTTGAGCTATCTATAGATCGTTTTAAACAGTCCTTAGATAGCTCAACTGTTTCACGTGTATTTTATATTATTGTATATTATTTTGTAAATTTCTGTAATTATTTCTGTAAATAAATGTTTTTATACCAATGGAAAAAAAGCCTATAAGGTATTTATTTTCTATGGGCTCTTGTTAATGTATTTTATACACATAATATTGTTGCCTGAAATAAAATTTAATTTAATTTAATAGACACTCATTTATTTTATTTGTTACTCAAGCACACACAATTAGTGAAAACAGAAAAATATATTCCAGCATAAAAGTGGAGAAGTCAGAGAGTATGCCATGTATCTGTGTGGCACAGTAAAGGTTTCGAGCATAATATGCCTCGCCATTTGGAGGTAGCTAGGCGCTGGTATTCTGTCGAATTCTTCAATATATGATATCGAAATAGGGGTGAATTTCGGAAACAAACTTGGTGTACGCTAATATATACTATAAAACATAGACATAATAGACAGCTGGTAGCTTCCGTAACAAAGTTTCCGTATTAGAAGCTAAAATTTGAGACTGATTTGCAGATATTGCGGTTGCCGTCTGATATTTGAATAACAGATTATTTTATTTTAAAAAGCATTAGAAGTGTGATTTAACAATGCATTGATAATCCTTTTAAACTTAATTCAATATAAGTTTTTTTTTCTTTGTTATATTTCTGTCATTTATGAACCAATTTTAAAAATACTTTTCTATATACTTTTCGAATGGTCCCATAGATATTTCATGAAATCAGATCATTACTTTGGTTTTTAATCCAAATAGTTGGTGAGAATATGCATCCAAGTAATCGATACTTTGTATTTATATATAAATGAATTCGGTATTCTTTTTAGTTTTTAAAACGTAATTATTAACGTAATGACGAACTCTGTGGCGCAGTGGGCTAAGGTCCGGCTGAGACGCAGAAGGTTGCGGGTTCGATTCCCGCCGCGGGACAAATGTTTGTATGATCTACAAGTATTTGTCTCTGGTCTGGGTGTTTCTATGTATAATATGCATGTATTTACAAAAAAAAATACATATTTAAGTAGAATATCAGTCATGTGGTACCCATAACACAAGCTCTGCTTACTTTGGGGCCAGATGATGCTGTGTGAAATGTCCGGCATTATAACTGACTCAAGGCCAGGTGTACTCTGCACTCTAGTTTCAAAGTAACAAGTACTTTGACGCAATACGTAGAGTAGTGCCGCGCCAGACGAGATATAGTTACGCAATAGAAAGAGATGTATCATGTAAGTATATACAATAAAAAGTACTAAGCGCTTGTGCAAGCTAAATTGCATTTTCATGCGTCGTAGCAAGAGTCGCTATTTACATAAATGTTTTCGTGTACACCGCTTTCTGTACTAATAAGTATTCTGTGGTGACACCAGATTTCAAACATCATTATCATTACATAGTATAAAACAAAGTCGCTTCTCTCTGTCTGTCTGTCCCTATGTATGCTTAGATCATTAAAACTACGCAACGGATTTTGATGCGGTTTTTTTTAATAGATGGAGTGATTCAAGAGGAAGGTTTATATGTATAAAACATGCATAATATAGTAGAGGAACACTGATAATTTTAGAGTTTTCTAATCACATTAGGGTGAGTTTGATCCGCGGTCCGTGAGTTGCCGCGAGCGTTCACCGTTCGCACTGAAGTAACCCCGTGTTTTTCAAAATGTATAGTAGTATGAAGTATAGTAAAAAACTTAAAAGTCAAAAGTCAAAACTCAAACTAAAAAACTTTAAAGTGAAACAGATTTACATTGTCTAATTTGACATAGAATAGAATAGTATACGTTTAGTAAGCGAGTTGAATTTCCTTTGTAGGAGTCGTCATGATTTCACCCGATAACGGTATTCCGTTTCAATCCCAAGTTCCAGTCCCATAGTTGCAGTTGTAGTCGGTAGTTGCCATATTTTGACGCTCTGTGGCGCAGTGAGCCAAGAGCCGGCTGAGATGCAGATGGTTGCGGGTTCGATCAAGCTGTGGGACAAATGTGAGTTTTATTTTTTACCACAAGATGGCAAACAAGCTTCTGGCCCGCCTGATGGTAAGCGGTCATCTTGGGTATGCGAAGCCTATAGACGCTGCAACACAAGGAGCATCACATGCGCGTTGCTGACCTTTAAGAAACCTATTAACTCCCCTCTTGAAGTACCCCATATTGTATTCCTACGGGAAAACCTTGTCAGGGAGCTCATTCCACATCCGGAGAGTTCGCTGGAGGAAATTCTTCTGAAACCGCACTGTGCGCGACCATTTGGGTACCAGTGTGTGCGGATGAACACCCGGCCGATGGCGAGCGGTGCGATGACAAATCAGCGGTAGAACACACATAAAGAGGCAGTCTCTCCTCAGACTTAATGGTTCGATACCGCTTGCGAGTTTGGGATCGTCAAGTACTCCCACAGCTCGTTTTTAAACCGAGTCAAAATGCCCAAGCTGGTATCCTGGTGCTCTCGCCCAAAGATGGCAGCAGCACTCCATATAGGGCCGTATTTGCGATTTATATAACAGCAATCTTTGCCCCGGGGTGAAGTACCGCTTCGCTCTATTCAGCGCATCTAGCTTTTTGGATGCCAACTTGACCTTATCATCTAAGTGGCTTCGGAATTGCACTTCACTGGAGATGTCGATGTTTTTCTCGGGTCCTGATATCTGTGTATATACAAAAAAGTATATACGTAGCGTATCAGTCATGTGGTACCGATAACACAAGCTCTGCTTATTTTGGGGTCAGCTGATGCTTTGTGAAATGAACGGTATTATTATTATTATTTATTATTCATCTCACTTTCTAAATATAGGGTAGTCATAAAGTGAAATTAATATGGTCTGACGTCATGTATTGATTCGCTATGTTAGCCGCATCGTGTGGCGTTGAATCAGGGTTGTACAGAGCCCAGACGGCTTACGTAATTTCGTTCGAATTAATTTAGTTTCAGAATAAGGTTTCCTTTAGATATCAAGAAACTGTAAACTGTGTATTTTTAACCGACTTCAAAAAAGGAGGATTTCAATTCGGTTGTATGTTTTTTGTTATTTATTTTTTATGTTTGTTACACCTCATTTATCAACCGATTTGAAAAAATATTTTTTATGTGAAATTATTCTATATGGATTTCATTAAAATCGGTTCAGTAGTCCGGTTTTTAAATCAAAATGGCTGGAAATAATGTCATCCGAGTAAACGAAATTTCGATATTAAGCTTTCCGTGACTTCCAGTGATGTTTACGAATAATACAACATGAGTAAAACCCGTGTTTATCAAATAAATACATGGAAATACATACAGGATTCCAAAATAAAGTTCTAAGGGAAATAGTGAATGCCCCCCTTGTACATAATGAAATGACGATCTCCATAGAGACCTTAGAATAGAGTTCGTCGATAAGGAAGCTCACGAACAGAGGCTTCATCACCATGTGAACGTCGAGGCAAGGCAATCCAGCTCCTCGACATCACGGTTTTTTTTTTATCATCAATAATCCTACGTTTGACCACGATCTCGCCTGATGTTAAACGACGATATGGCCGACGATGGGGCACGCAGGTCTAGATGACACCTATTTACTCGAGACTTGAAGAGACCTAGGTTGTAGTTTTCAGGAAAGACGGCGATGGCAAAGCGTTCTTTGGCTGTACGCATTATAAATGTGGAAGCAAAGCGCTTTGTTCCTTACGGTGGTAGGTTGACAAGGTATGGATGGTATTGAGCGGTACGTCTGCTTGCCCTGTGGTGAAAAGAAGATGGTGGAATCAAATCATGTAATTCCTGGGCACTTTCTCCGAAATGTACCCTATAAAAGATCGAAAGGCAAGCAACTTTACGACGGTGCTCGAGACTCTGGAACTTAGTCTCAGCGTTAAGCTGTTCACCCATCATCCTCAATGCTCTACGCTCGATCGAGTCCAAGGCAGCCAGCTGGTGTTTGGCTGAACCATCCCATAGATGACAGCAATACTCCATACCCGACCGGACTTGAGCTTTGTATAAAGTGGAAAGCTGTCCAGGTGTGAAGTATCGCCTCACCTTGTTGAGGATGCCAAGCTTCATGGCAGCAGTTTTGGCCTTGGACTCGATATAGGAGCCAAAATTAAGAGTCCGTGTAAGTGAAACTCCCAAGAGTTCGAGATGATTTTCTATAATTACCGGTACATTTCGGAAAACCGGGACTTGGAGAAACTCACTATTTTTCGCCGAAAAGAGACAAGCTTGCGTTTTGGATGCATTGAATTTAACCAGATTGGAATCGCCCCAATCCGACACGATCTGGAGAGTCGAATTCAGACGCATAAGCATCTCGTCTCTGAGTTTCTGGCTTCGTAACGTTTTGAGCACTTCTTTTTGATGGGTCGAATTTCCTGCATTGTAGCTTTGCATGGAAAAAGACTAGGTGGGGTTTCGTTAGAGGTGTCTAAACGTGAGGCTTCTGCAAATTGAGCAGCAAAGAGATTTGCTTTCTCGATTGCAGTGTGGGCTAGAGATCCATCTGGTTTTAGTAGTGGAGGGAGAGAAGGGCGGCTGAAGTTCGCTTCTACCGACTTGGCCAAGGACCAGAATGCTTTGCTGCCAGCTGGATGTGTCACAAGCTTGGCACCTATTCGGCCAATTCGATTAAAGCGAGCCTTCCGTAGCACCTTCTTGCAGGACTTGGCGGCTTGATTAAAGGCTTTCTTCTTAGTTTGTGTATCCGGGGTTTTGCTGTTGCGAGCGTCAGCCCAGGCAAGGTAAGCTGCACGTTTTTTCGCTTCTGCAGCGGCACATGCGGGACCAAACCACGGGCGAGCTTTGCCGGAGGTTGAGACATCCGAGAATGGAATAAAATATTCCATTGCTCTATAGACCACCTCTGTAATGGCATCAGCGCATGTTGACGGGTCACAAGAAGAAAAGCAGGTCTGCCGCCAAGGATAAGATGCAAAAAAGTGACGCATCTCATCCCAGTCTGCTGACTTGTAACGCCACAGTCGCCTACATCCTTGAGGCGAGGGATCGAGTGGCGAGTATGACGATACAGACTTAACCACACAGTGATCAGAAGTGCCCAAAGGAGGCAACACTGATACTGAATGGCGACCCGGTTCGTTAGCCAGCAGCAGGTCTAAGCAATTGGCTGTGTGGCCCTCTACGTCTAGTACCCTGGTAGCCTCGATTACCAACTGAGTGAGATTATGTGAGAGAGCAAGTATATAAGCTTCTCTACCAGCATGGTCAGTAGACTGAAATGGAAACAGCCACTGCTGGCGGTGAGCATTAAAATCACCCAGAAGTACCAGTTGGGCATCAGGGTAACGTTCCTGGGCCACATCCGCCGCTTCACAGATGTAGTTAAACAACCTGGTTGTCTCAAGGTCTCCAGTGTGAGATCTATACAATCCGGCGTAGATTACTTTATCTAGGCCGGTATCCACCAAAGTCCATAGAACAGAGAAATCGGGCTCTTCAAGGTCACGCAGACGTAGACAACAAATGTCATCCCGAGCAAACAGACAAATACCAGCTTTCGGCTTAAAATTGAGTTCCAGTGTATAACCTGGGTATGTGAGGTAAGCTGTGTCGGAAGGGCATTGGATCTACGTCTCCGTGAGAAATAATAAGTGTGGCTTAGTGGTCTCCAGATGGTGGTGGACCGAATCGAGATTAGAGTGCAGTCCTCGAATATTAGAGAGGTGCACTACAAGCGAGAGGACGTGCTTCCGCTGTAAACACAACTTATTATTTTTCAACTTTATCATATTTTATGTGAGTGTTAGGTTAGTGGGGAAGACGGAAGTTAAGCGAGGCACTGGATAGCCGGCCCAGAGATACACAACAGGCCCATGCGCATTTGTAATACTGTAAGAAGGCTCAAACGGAAAAATCCATTCGAGTTAGTGTAGTTTAACAATTGTGAAGTGATAAGTAACTATATAAAAACACAAGAAAAATGTGTCTTCCCCTTAACTAGAGACAAAGAAAAGTGCTATTGGACACAATCTTAGTATAATTTATTTTATAAAACGATGTCAAAGCAAAATTACTCTTTAGCTTATTTGACTAGATTGTAATATTATTTAGAGTATGATAAAAATGTTGCACTAAAAAAACAAAAAAAAAAATACAAGTCACGAAAGATTTAAGGGTGAAAAATTTTCTAAACTTTGGTGAGTTGTAGGTACTATACATTTTCATAAACACGGGCTTTACTCACGTATTATTTTGTCGATGGAGGCACCGACACTGTTTCGATTCATCTAGAGAATCAGTCGCACTGTTCGAACCGTGAACTCGAGCGACAACGAGCGGACCGCGGATCAAACTCACCCTGATAAAGATTTTCTAGATGAATCAAAACATTGTCGGTGCCTCCATCGACAAAATAATACGTGAGTAAAACCCCTGTTTATCAAAATGTATATGTGACATTTTTTTTTAAAACGTAATTGGGTAATTATAATATCACATTCGATTGTGTGTGGGGTATTATAGACCAATCCAGCAGCAATCTTTAGTAAAAAATATGATATTTTATTACCTTTCAGTGGCTTCGAACGTGTGGAGTAGTATTAAAAGTGCGCTATGTCCGTTACCAAGATACAATCTCCGTAAACAAATTTATCAAAATCTGTATAACCGTTATAAATACCTAATAAACAAACAAATAGAGAAACCGACAGACAGACACTTTTGAATTTATAACATTACGCTTTTTAGTACGAAAGTCACAGAAAAGCAAAATACGAAATTTTATTTACTAGAATTACTAGATTTACTAGAAATTTACTATCATGGTTTTGCACATAATTTTCACTCAAAACGGGATATTTACCATGATATATGAGTTTTTCTGCTTTTCGATATTTCGGCACAGTTGCATGCGCCATGATCACGAGATAAACTGAAGTCTTTGCGGGTGGATGTTATTGGCAGACAAAACGGTCTACCCTCTTTCTCAGTCTTTTACTGCGAACATTACCCCTACTACCGGTTTCACTGTCACTAACAACTCGATCACGATTACGACACACAACACTCACGGTATCTGGACGCATAACTGGTACCTCACTTTTACGATGTCCACACATCCTCTCCGTGCCGTGCGTGCAGTCGGCGTTCATCAATTTATTAGACGTTGTCACGTTAAAAACGTGTGCGTCTCGGGGCGCCCGACAGATGTGATAACTTAAACTAATTCTAACTAGCGCTGCGGGTTAGAGTGAGAGAGGAGGAGCCTGCCTACCGCTGCCGTATGCGTGCCGCGTAACGCGTTGCGTAACGTAGCTGTTTGTATGGGAGGGTCCATAACTTGACTTGTCCATGACTTATATACTACTTATATACTTTTTTTTTGTAAATACATGCATATTATACACAGAAACACCCAGACCCGAGACAAATACTTGCAGATCATACAAACATTGGTCCCGCGGCGGGAATCAAACCCGCAACCATCTGCGTCTCAGCCGGACCTAAGCCCACTGCGAAACAGAGGTCGTCAAAAAAAAAAAAAGAAGTTATCACTTCAAAATACAATTCAGAACCTCCTCCTTTTTTTTAAGTCGGTTAAAAAAACCAATGCGAGAACAACCTTTGTTAGCAAAATGGCCACAATCTGTTTCAGCCAGCATCTCTTTACATAAAACCTATGTCTAGCTAAGTTCGGCAAAGTTCGGCAAAGTTAAACCGTTCTACTTTAACATAACAAAAGAAAGTAGAGCTCTAATCAAACTGGAAGATCTCCAGTATAAGTTGATCTGTCATCTTGAAGTGTTCTATTTATATGCAGAGGTCTACTGTTTTTGGTGAATACCTTCGGATATGCTAGTTTTAGTTGAACTTTCATTCTAAGGCAGGTAAAGGTAGCCAGGGCTCTACTAGCCTGGTACTAACTATACTAGGGAGAAGTAGGGTATGTTTGCAGAGCACTTGAGGAATCACTTTCAGGTAAGTAGTTGTAGGTAGTGCAAACGACGTATTCGTCTTTTTCTGACTCATCATCATCATATTTATGAGATTAAATAATTTAAATGTCACTAAGACAAAATATTCCATTTACATTTATTTTTTGATCGTATAACTCTACTTAGGCGTTCTTACGATAACAAACAAAAATCTAACAAACATAAAACTAATTATAAATGTAAAACTGGCATTAATGTATATTACAAATCAATATTCAGGTTCCCCAGCCAAGAGAACGTTTCAGGGGGAAGTTTCAGTAGATCAATCCAAGGACCTGAGTATGAATGGATAGGGCAGCGTTCGATGATATGATCCTTGATCTGGTTCTCTTCACCAAATTCGCAGAGCGCAGAATCTGTCCAACTCCACTTGTGTCGAAAGTATTTACATCAACCGTGTCCAGTTTTAAGGCTTTATGAATGTTCATTACATGGGAATAACACAATCTAATCTACAAACATTAATCTAATACACAGTCCATTCATAAGACTTCCCTCGTCCCTCGTCAGTAGTTCAATACCTACGTCACATCTCCTTGTCTCACTCATCGTATTCTCTCATTCTCTTCCTCCTTCCCAAGTCGGCCGTAGAGAAAGCATATGCAAATGGGGCTATCGCGACTCTGCTTGTGTCCAATGCGACCGCGATGCTCCCATCCAAACGTTGTCGCATCTACTCGTCTGGCCCTTGTGCCCTTACACCTACACAAGGGATGACCTGATGGACGCCACGGACGACGGAGTGAGGGTGGCAGTATTCTATTCAAACCATAATTAGTTTTATCATTGACACGCAAGAAAAATAATTTCTTAGGGATTCGATAGATTTAAATCTAGATTGCTCATTCAGTAAACATTAAATTGACTAATTAAACGCATTTTTATAGGGCAATGTGTACGCTTCTATAACAAGGTTCCAAGCGACGTGTTAGATTTGTCGAGTGGCAAAATTAAAAACGTAATTAAACATAAACTGTCTATTAAAGCATATTATAAAATATCTGATTATTTAGAAGACAAAAAAGGTTGGGATGAATCTGCTCCAACTCGACTCGGCATCCGTAACAAAATTGTCAAGGATCATACAAAAAAGTGTTAAGACCAGACAAGTTTCTTGCCGGATTCTTCTTGAACTGGGGTTAGGAGGAACCGGCACCTAGATTCACTAGCATGTAAGAAGACGATTCAAAGTGGTCCTTGTGATTGTAATGAATAAAGTTATTTTGAATTTTGAATTTTTTGAATTTTATAACCTACCCCCGAACGGGGTGCAATGGAGTAATCATTTTTGCATTTTTTTTACAGCGTGTAAAACCTTATGCTACATTTCCATGCTTGCCAAGCCCCCGCAAATATCCACAAGCACAAACGTGTAAAGAAGGCGTTTGGCTTGGCTGGCGTGAGCTTGTAGACGCTTGTCTCCGATCCGGTCTAGTGTCGGTTTTTTTGACACAGATCAAAGGACGCTTACGGCAAGCGCTTGCGACGCATTCACACGTTGGTGCGAGTTTAGAAGCCATTGTGATCTCGCGACGAGTGCACGATTGTTATTTCTTTTAATCATAAAGATAAAAAGCAAGTTGCAGTTGTTTGGAGTCGTCTTGCCGAGTTACGGGAAAGCCAAAAAAGATAAAATATAATTACGTTTTAAAAACTAAAAAGGAACCGACTTCATTGATTGAAATTTGAGCCTATAATACATTTTTAGTGGAAAATAGATGTATTTTGTATTTAGATAATATGGGTAGGCCAAATAAACGCACCGCTGCAATGAGACAGCGAGGTATCGAAGTTCATGAAAACATCATCGATGTATACAATTTTTAGATATTCGTTGATTTTTCAGCTCGACCGATTTTGATAAAATTTATATGGGACTACTTGTGAAGTATACCCTTTCAAACAAAAAAAGAATTTTCCAAATCGGTTCAGCCGTTTTTGAGTAATCGGTGAACATACATAAAAAAAAAGATTCCGACGAATTGAGAACCTCCTCCTTTTTGATTCGGTCGTTAAAAGTCGGTTAAAAACCGACTTCATTGAATGAAATTTGAGCCTATACTACATTTTTAGTGGAAAGTAGATGTATTTTGTATATATATAATATGGGTAGGCCAAATAAACTCATCGCTCCAATAAGACAGCGAGGTAAAAATAGAATAAAAATAGATACCTAAAATAAATAAAGGATAAAAAATAAGTTCATAAAACCAAACGCAATAGCCGATACAAGTTCAGTGTCCGACATGCTTGGGTGTACGAAGCACACTGACGCATTCACAAGCATGTAACGACTTCCAAATGCAAAACGAGACTTCTGGACACTTGCGGCTTGTGGACGTTTGTAGAGGCTTGGCAAGCATGGAAATGTAGCATTCAAATCTGCTTAAAATTTTGTATAAATATTCCTTAATAAAAATGGTTAAGGATAAATATGTTTTTTTCAAAACTACCCTCTTAAACAGGGTACAATGAGGCGTTAATATTTGTATGGGCTCTTTTAAATGCGTTGTGTGAATTGCTTGTAACCTAGCACATGTAATATTCTTTATTATCGAATTAAAGGATATTGGCCAAGATTGCTTCTTTGCGAGGCTCTTTTACAGCTCAAGATTACCATGATAGCTTCTTCTTCTCCCAGGTTAAATTAGGTTTAATGAGAAGGGATAAAGTGATGACTATTGTGTGTTATCTCCTTTTTAACCGACTTCAAAAAACGAGGAGGTTCTCAATTCATCGGCATCTTTTTTTATTTTTTTTTATTAATGTATGTATACCGATTACTCAAAGACGCCTTAACCGATTTGAATTTTTTGTTTTGTTTCAAAGGGTATACTTCCCAGGTCCCATTTAAATTTTATCGAAATCGTTCCAGCGGTTTTTAAAAAAATTGTATACATCGATGATATTTTCGTTTACTTCGAAGCCTCGCTGTCATATTAGAGCAGTGCATTCAGTCTGCCTACCCATATTATATATAGGTAGGCAAACTGAATATTATATATAAACAAAATACATCTACTTTCCACTAAAAAAATGTATTCAATGAAGTCGGTTTTCTTTCTAGATTTTAAAACGTAATTATTATGTAACAACAGCGATGCCCTGGCACCGGTCGTCTAAAATTGATCATTACAATATGGCAACTCTAATTTGACGGCAGAAAGTCGTAACACTAGCGGCGGCCATATTGTGAAAATTGGGGTTTCTCGTTAGAAAGAGGATAATGCTTTGTTTTTGCACGTGCGGTGAATGTTTTTATAGTTTTCATTCACAGCATAATAATTCTTCTTTGTTAATGGCATGTGTCATAATAATGTAAATTTTGCCAGTGTCAAGTGTTTACAGTCAATTTGTTTGTTAGTCGATGGTCAATTGTCAATTCTAAACGTCATCGCGGAATGGCCGTCTAGAATTTTTTTGGGATTCCTCGTCGTTCAAATCACATTGCACCATTATACACATATAATTTAATTGTCCATACCAGTCCTATGTAGTTACAATTGCTTAATTATAATTCCGCTAAGATTACTGAATAAAACATGCAATAAAACGAGTCAAAAAAATTTAATCAGCAGAGCTATGTTACTTCATGAAATGACAAACGAAGAATCCTATTTCTTCTTCTACTTTGTTAATGGCATGTATCATAATAATGTCAATTTTGCCATTATCAAATGTTATAATTGTTTATGGTATGATCTCACAAAGTCTTATCTTGTCGTTTGACATTTGATATACAATTGTGTCTTGCATATAAAATAATTATACGGATTATTTTTGCTCGAATCACACAAAATACAAACACAAAATATTTATTTCTTAAAACATAATATATGATACATTTCATGGGTGTGGGATCCTCTTTTAAGTATTTTATATACCTGTGTTAGAGGGTCTCGCTCTTCCGTAATACAGTTACATACATTAAATTAAGTTAAGCAAATAAATAAGATAAAACAAAATGTAGGTTAAATTAAATTAATGTTAGTTACATTAATTAGTAATACTTTAGATAATATATAAAGTAAGTTAAGTTATGTATGCACATTTACATTGATTATGTGTACATACATATATGTGTGTAGTGTTTAGGCGCTCCTGAGCACCGGTCTGCCACGAGCATGGGTAATTTAGGAGAGCCCAGGTGAGTATGTATGTGTGAGTGTGGTTGTGTGTGTGTGTGTGTGAATATGTGTGTGAGAATGTGTGTGAGAGAGTGTGTGAAAGTGTGTAAATGTTGGTGTATGTGTTGATTTTACGAAACAATTTCTAGGAGTTTTTCAGTTTCCTCGTAGTTTAGTGTCAGTAGCCATTTACTTAGGGCAAGTTTTGCATTTATAATTATTAATAGGGTAAATATTTATTTTTTTATTAATAGTATTGTAGAGGTAGGCAGATTGCGTGGCATATTGTCGCGACGCAAATTGAGACCGAGCCGTAACTTGAGTAGCTACTCTACCTTTTCTCCGCTGATTCAGTATTCTGGGGTTGTACTCAAGAGTTCTGTGTAACTTCAGAACTGCGTTTAGAATGTAGAGTTTCCTGACTGATAGAAGACTAGCATCTTGATAGAGCATAATCTGTAGGGTATCGGTAGGGCTTAAAATATATAACTTTTAATAGAGACCTCTGTGCTCTTTCTAGTTCCAAAAACTTTGTCTTAGTAGCTCCTCCCCAGACTGGTATACAATAACATTGAATCGATTCTGCTAGAGATCTGTAGATTTGGTTTATTGGGTTTCTTGATACTACATGACGTAAAATTTAAAAAAATCCAGATTAATTTACGTACTCTATTCATCAGGAGTTCAATGTTAGCATGCCAGGACAACCATTGATCAATCATGATTCCTAGGTATTTTGTTGTTGTTACCTTAATGATGTTAGGGCAGTCACATGAAGCTTGGATAGAGTTACATTTGTGTATTTTTAGGCTAAAATCGAGATTGGGTTGGATGTATATAATATATATAATACTTCGTTAAAGTCATAAAGTTAGTTTTGGAGACATTTAAGGTAAGTAAATTTAGGCTAAGCCATTTAGATATTTTAGAGAGTCCCTCTTCGGTTCTATTTTAATTTCATCCCAGGATACGCCAGTAAAGACGACAGCAGTATCATCTGCATAAGAGAAGATATTTGAATTGTTTATTTTGAAGCTACAAAGGTCATTTATGTAGACTAAAAATTTTTTTTTTTTCGGATTACGTTTAATAGGAGTTGACGCCTGTCAAATATCAACGTGAATAAAATATTTTACAAATGAAACTTTTTGTATAAGTTAAGTACTATTTAGAATTATCTCTGTATAATGAGAATTTGATGATGAAGTCAGTTAGTGGTCAACGGTACTCAACAAATAGCAATATGACGGTGTTGTGCGACTTTTACGAATCGTCAAAAGTCAAAAGTCAAAAGATACTTTATTCAATACAATCACAAGGATCACTTTGAAACGGCTTACATACTAGGTGAATTTAGTCATTTCATATGTCATTTCATTGAGTAGCTGAAGGTTATTTATGAAAACAAGTTGATTTAGGTACTCAGGGACAATGACGCTAATCTATGTAATATAGTGAACTAATATTACAAAGAAAAAAGTTCGATTTTTGTGTTTGTAATAAATAAACTCAAAAACTACATAATACATTCTGTCACCTATTGAAAGCTTTTGACAACTTCAGTGGTGCAGTGGGCGATAGCCCACCTGAGACAAAGAAGGTTGCGGGTTCGACTGCCGCGGGATAAATGTTTGTACGATCTGCAAATATTTAACTCGGGTCTGGGGTGTTTTTTTATGAATAATATGTATGTATATACAAAAAAGTATATAAGTTGTATATTATTCATATGGTTCCCATAACTCTACTCACTAGATGATGCTGTGTGTAATGTCCATATATTATTTATTTATATTATCAGAATACATGCGTTGTATTTTATTTAAAGATAAAATAAAGATCCTTACGAAAATTATAATGTATAAAAAAGTTATTATTTGGCGTGCGCTGAAAAACGAATACTGATACATATAAAATAATGTGACTACTACACGTTTAAAGAACTTTTCATTGAACACAGAAAAGTCCTCAAGGCTATGTCTTACTATTATATAGTAAAATATAGGCTTAAGTACAAACGCGCGGACAAAGTCACGGGTGTTCCGGCTAGTCGAATAATAAAAATATGGACACACAAAATGTTATCCTTTGTCTCAGAATTTGGGTCAAATTTTCATCCTGAACCACTAATCTCCATGACACAATCATCGTCTCCTTCCCTCACGCGGTGTCAGAAAGAGACAAAACACAAGTTTGTAATAAGCCTGATCCAGCAAACAAAACCGATCCCAAGCTAAATAAGCGCTTGAATGACAAGTTAATCCATTTACAAAAATATACTATGGCGAGATACAACCGGGTAGACAAGTGTTTCTTTATTTACTAGCTTCCACCCGTGGTTTTGCAAGCGAGGCACGTACATCAAGTCACCAATATACTGTACCAGGCCACAGACTATATACATATATTATATACCAAATTTCATCCAAATTTATTCACTCATTCATTCAAATTCATTCACTTAAACTAGATGGCGCCACAAAATAAATGTAAACGTGCAGCGATACAGCAGCCTTCACAGTTCTGTATCATCTGAGTGGTAGCCTTTTTGTCGTCACTGTACATAGACTATTTTATATTATATTTGCACTGTATTTGATATGTGACGTTTAATATTTATTTTCTATTCTATTCTATTCTATCGATGCTTTTGAATGGAATTTGCTAGATATAATAGCGATTAATGTCCTCTTTAGGAATTTATAGTATAACAGGGTCGCGGCGAATGGTAGAAACATAGGGACGCCTAGTGGAGTTGAAGTCAAGCTGTGGATTCAAATTCAAATATTTTTATACAATGCAATGATCACTTTAAAACGTCTTACACGTTAGGTGAATTTAGGTGCCAATTCTTCCAAACCCAAGTCCGAGTCAAACTGGCAAAAAACTCGTCCTGATGATGATAATGATGATTGTGATGATATGTAGGATTAGTATAAGGTTAGGATGGGATTTTTAAAACAACAGCATACAATATCAAACTTTTAATTATGAAACTGCTAGTATTTATCGATAATATTTGGTAATTATTAGTAACCTACCTACGCTACGCTCTTTGTATAAACTTTTTTATTGTTTAATTTTTAAAGTAGTACTCACTCGCACAGGACACTCATTTTGTACACACCATAAAAGTCTAAGCAAAAAATAACTTTTTAGTATTTTTTTTACCTAGTTTTAAATTTTCATGGAATATTAAACCTGCTTTGAATAGTCAACCTTTTTGATAAACAAATAAATACTGGATTTTTCTTAGTAAATTATTATCAGTAAATTAAGTTCTGATCTTAAACAATAAAAACATTATTTTGTCCATTTTAACGGCATTTCATACATGCGGTTTTCATTCTTATTCAACGAAAAAAACAAGTGACCGCAGTAATCATTGGTTTTGTGTCGCTAATCCATATGCTTTTACTGTGTAATGGAGCGACGTCATCTTACCACGGAAGAGACGAAAGCAAAAAAAAAATCAAATTCAAAAATTCAAAATAACTTTATTCATTACAATCACAAGGACCACTTTGAATCGTCTTCTTACATGCTAGTGAATCTAGGTGCTGGTTCCTCTTATCCCCAGTTCAAGAAGAATCCGGCAAGAAACTTGTCTGGTCTTAACACTTTTTTGTATGATCCTTGACAATTTTGTTACGGATGCCGAGTCGAGTTGGAGCTGATTCATCCCAAGCTTTTTTGTTTTCTAAATAATCAGTTTTTTTTTTTTTTTTTCATATTATTATTTTAAAGTAAATACATATTTTCAATTGTAAACATCTTAAAAACCTTGTTAGGTTTGACAAAGATGCAAAAAAGAAATACATTCCTCAATAAAATTAAGGTTAATATAAAGATGCAAGGGTACGATTAGGTTTAATTAACTTAACTATAACTTAACTTTAATAGTAATCTTAATAATAAAGATAAATAAAATTAATAATGGAGATAGATTAAGATATTTAATCATATGCTTTAATAGACAGTTTATGTTTAATTACGTTTTTAAATTTGCCAATTGACAAATCTAACACGTCGCTTGGGACCTTGTTATAGAAGCGTAAACATTAAAAGATAGATAGATTAACATTTTTGTACACATACATTAAATTTTCGTATATATACTGACAAGGCACTGTCATAATATTAATTTCTTTAAACTTATTACTAAGTGATTCTCTGGGGCCCATGTTATAAATTGCACGAACAGCCCTCTTCTGCAACACAAATATGGTGTTAATATCGGCAGCACTCCCCCACAACAGAATGCCATAAGACATAATGCTATGAAAGTAGCTGAAGTAAACGAGTCTAGCGGTATCTACGTCGGTAAAATGACGGATCTTTTTAACAGCGTATGCCGCAGAGCTGAGTATCTTCGACAATTTATCTATGTGCGGGCCCCATTGCAGCTTATTATCTAAAGTAATGTCTAAGAACACTGTGGTGTCGACGAGATATATCTTTTCGTTTTTAATTTTTACATTAGCATTCACCTGTTTAACGTTGGGCAGTATAAAACGAATGCATTTCGTTTTTTTCTCGTTAAGTAATAAGTTGTTTACATTAAACCATGTCACATTTTTACATTTTTACATTTTTACATTTACATCGTCAAGATTAGTAAGTCGTCGCTTTAATTTAAATAAAAGTGACGTGTCATCAGCAAACAGTAGAATCTCGTGATCATCCTTTACAAGTTTAGGTAGATCATTTATATAAATTAAAAACAAGAATAGCCCGAGTATTGATCCTTGTGGTACACCCATTTTTACCATTGACCCCGGAGAACGCTTTCCATTTACATTTACTCGTTGTGTTCGGTCAGTTAAGTAGGATGTGAGAAGCTTAAGTGAAACTCCCTTAACACCATAGTGGTGTAGTTTGCTGATTATAGTTTCATGGTGAACGCAATCAAAAGCTTTCGACAGATCACAAAAAATACTTAAGGCATCGCGTGATTCCTCCCAGATATCAAAAATATGTGATATTAACTCAACACTGGCATCAGTTGTTGAGCGTCCCTTTGTTACTGTCTAGTAAATTGTTGGTAATAAAATGCCGTTGTAATTTAGTTGTTTAGTATAAGTTTTTCAAATATTCTACTAAATGTAGGAAGTACTGATATAGGTCTAAAGTTACTAGGATCGGAATGACTACCTGATTTGAATAGAGGTATGATCTTGCTATGTTTCATTAAATCAGGAAATACTCCACTGTCAATACATTGATTAAATATGAAAGCTAGATCTGGTGCAATAATGTCAATTAGTGGTTTTATAACAATGACAAAAATGCCCCAGAGATCATTGGTCTTTTACATTAATCATTTTGAATGCCTTGATAATATCGTTTTTGTCCACATGTTCCAAGTAAAATTGTGTGACACATTCAGGTAAACTATCTTTTAACAATGATACTGCTATTACATGAGAAAAGTTTAAAGACTTTGTAGTGGAGACTGGAATATCAGTAAAAAAAGATTCAAATGCCTTTGCTACATCTATATCTTGCTTAATTATATTATTGTTAATATTTAAATTTATTACACTATTATGAGTTTTGGATTTTCCGGTCTCACTATTAATTATTTTCCAAGCTGCTTTTATTTTATCTTGACTGTTTTTAATTTTTGAGCTTAAATACTGAGATTTAGCAAAGCGACAAACATTCTTAAAGATTCTTGAGTAATTTTTTACTTTTTCTTTAAACTTTTCAGTAAAGTTATACCGTTTTTAAAGAGCTTTTTTAAAGAGCTGTAGGGATGCTAGAAATTGAAAACAGTCAAGCCTATGTTGCCCAGCATTTCGGTGTTCATCGAAGCGTAATTTGCCAACTCTGGAGGCGTTATTGTGATACAGGTGATCCATCTGAACAGCACCCAGGCCGAGGGCGTAGTACCAATCGTCGTCAAGACCGATACACCCAGGTAACATGTAGACGTGAACCAAAGCTGACTGCCCAAGAGATCGCATCAAGATTACAAAAAGCTGATGGTTCTGCTGTTTGTCCCCAAACTGAGGGAAGGAGACCACGAGAGTATGATCTACATGTAAGGCGTCCCATCAGATGCCCAAAGATTCGTCACGGAAATCAAGCTTGTCGTATTCAATGGACGTCGTATCGACAACGAAACTCGATTCGGGTTCAAACCTGATTCTAGAAGAATGAGAGTATATAGTCGCCCAGGAAACCGTGAACGTCAGAAAAGATGTGTTCAGGAAGTCCACGTATACAGCGGTTCGACAGTATTTGTTTGGGCTGGAATAGCAAAAAACTGAAAAACCTCTCTGGTTTTTATAAATGGCAACCTGAATGCTGAAAATAATGTGGATCGTGTGCTAGCTCCCTATGTGCGTCTATCTTCACAAACATTGGGACCTGAGTTTACATTGATGCACGACAATGCCCGCCCGCACACAGCAACACGGACTCAAGAAACGCTGCAGGGCAAAAATATACGTGTTTTGCCATGGCCAGCTCAATCGCCTGACTCTGAATCCCATTGAGCATCTATGGGACATGCTCCAAAGAAGGGTCCTGAAGGATCTTGATGGGGTTTTAACGGAACAACAGCTAAAAAACCAGCTCAAATTCATGCAGAATCATTGCCGATAAGTTTTAAACAACCGAGGAGGAAACACGATGTATGAGATTTAATTAAAATGAAGAAGAAGAAGGTTATGATTTAACGCAGAAGTCAAATTTTATTTAATTTTTCAATGGTGTACCATAACATTATATAATACAAATTTGTACTCAGATTCACAGCAAACTTTTAAATAAACACTTTTTTAAAGAAATTTATCGAGTTTAAAATACAAATACAAAATAAAAAAATTCATTTAATTTAAAAAAAATTCAAAAAAATATAAAAAATAAAAATATTCCAAATTTATAGGTGTTGCTTAGACTTTTTTGATGTGTGTAGGTACCTATATTGGCTTGTTCTGACGCCAGTCACCAGGTTTGATACGTCCGAACTCGCCTGTGGCTCTCATGTGACTGTTCACTCCGCTACCCGCGAACCAGAGAAATAACTATCGCTGATGTAGCTCAAATGCACAACTATTAACATAAGTATAATTATTTGACAACTATAATTTTTGGAGTATACAATAATTACAAGGATTTCAGCATTTGCCATAATATGTAATACAATTATTTTACAGAAAACATACCACTTCCTTTCTTTCATTTATTAACCGATTTAATAATATATTATTTAAAACCTAGACTAGGTTTGTCTAAACACTAGGTTCTCGTTTATTTTTAAAACAACGATATTATCTATTAAATCTATCGCTACCTACTAACCACATAATACGCGAAACAGCTGTTGTTATAAGCGTTCACTCACACATACCAAAACATAATTTACAACACAATAATAAATAATTACAGAAATGTACGGAATAATATACAATAGTATAAAATACACGTGAAACAATTGAGCTATCTAAGGACTGTTTAAAACGATCTATAGATACCTCAACTGATCCAGATCACTGCCAGAGGGCAGCGTTCCCAAGATACTGGAGGCATTGCCACGTTGAATGGCGATGTTAATACGCTGAGCCAGATAGGAGCCAGCTCTTGGGTCACGCAATGTACTTATCTACTAGACGCCATGAAATAATTTTGAAAACGCGGTAGGCTCCTGTTCCCCACGGGCCCAGGGTCTCGACTCCAAAAGGCTCAAATATGTAGGCCTATAAATAGCTGAAGAAAATATGTCATCTATGTAAACGAAATTTCGAATGAAGTCGGTTTTCTTATGAGTTTTTAAAACGTTATAATTAAGTAACCACTGTAAACTATGTTTCGGAAATAATCAAATCTTAATCTTTTACCACAAATATCTGAAACAGCTTTTCTGACGACCTATACCCACACACCCTACATTATCGAATGTACACTTGCGCACACAAGAGTAATTACGTTCAATAATGTCACCTGTTGCGAGGCACTGTACCCACACATACACACTTGCACACACGTGCGCAGCTCTAGCAAAATAGGTCAAAACGATTTCTAGCTAGAGTATTGAGTTACCTACTAAAGTGTTGGAAGGGGGATGGTTTTATCCACTTCTATTTGGAAAGTTTCTACACACAATTTCCCGACGGCATCGCTAAAAGCAGAAATTCTAAGAAGGAAGCACGTTTCTTAGACAATTCAATAATATAATATGTACATATTTATAAAAAAATCACGATATGCATATGATGTGTAAAACTTTTTGATATCTCACCTTGGTAATAAGCAACATTAACATTATATCCTGTATTAGTTTATATAATAATAATAATAATAATAATAATAAAAGCCTTTATTCGCTGACCAATTCTCAGAAAATTTTTTGACTAATCTAATTTTTTAAATCTAGTTTAGTAAAGAAAATAAAAAATAAACAAAAACATTCTTCAGCAACCGTTTTGTTGGTCAGGTTGTCTCTTCGACATAGGCCTCCCCTAATTTTTTCCACTCCTCTCTGTCACGTGCTAATCTTCTCCATCCTTTCGGTAAATCATCTTCCCATCTCTTGATTTGTCGTCCCTTTTGTCTTTTCCCATTTCTATGTTACATCAATTAAACAATGAAAGCAGGAAAGCAGGTTTATCAATAAATCCAGAGAAAACTAAAGTAATGACGAATGCAATAAAGGGAAATATACAAATGGGACAAGACGTTATAGAATATGTTGATGAATATATATATTTGGGGCAGCTTATATCAATAAGAGACCAGTATTCGAAAGAAATTGATAGAAGAATAAGCAATACATGGAAACGTTACTGGTCCCTCAAAGAAATAGTTAAAAACAAAAAAATTCCAATGACGGTAAAGAGAAAACTGTATAACACGTGCATTCTCCCATGTCTTACTTATGGGTGTCAAACTTGGCCTGCTACGAGCAAAAACAACCGAAAACTTCAAGTTTGTCAACGCAGTATGGAACGAAGCATGCTTAACATAAGGCTACGTGACAGGTGGACGACTTCAAAAATAAGAAAAAGTACAAAAGTAAACGATGTTTCATTGGTAATAAAAAAACTCAAATGGAAATGGACAGGTCACATAATGAGAACGCACAAGGAAAAGTGGACAAAAGATGTAATGGAATGGTATCCTAGTTTATATAATAGCACACTTTATATAATGCGCACAGCTAATGTGTTCTCCTTCTCTATTTCTCTTTCTTTTTCTCGTCACACACACGCACACACTGTTAGCTGACAATACCGACCTCTCGGAAAATGGGTTGGTACCATCTGACGGCTAACTCTACCAACGCGTGCGTTTATTCTTTAAATCAAATAATGCGCGCTTCCCCGGCTTCCTGCTATACATTTCCGTATATTTTCACGAAATCACTCCCACAGACTGCAGGGAAGCTAGTTTCTCTTACCCGCCACACACACGCACACACTGTTAGCTAACAATACCGCCCTTTGGGAAAATGGGTACTAACCCATTGTCCCAAAGGGCTGTATGGTATGGTACTAACCATCTGACGCCTAACTCTACCAACGCGTGCGTTCATACGTCAATTCAAATAATACGCGCTACCTCGACTTCCTGCTCTACATTTCCGTCCCTTTTCACGAAATCACTCCCAAAGATTGCAGGAAAGCGAGAAGTATATAAGTAGTGTACACATGAAATAAGTATATAAGTAGTATATCAGTATCAGTCATGTGATACCCATAACACAAGCTCTGATTACTTTAGTTACATTACTTTACAATCACATGAAACCGCTAATGAAGGGAAACCTTCCTCTGTCTCTAAAACGAAAACTCATTGATATGTGTATATTGCCCATTCTTACTAATGGTGCACAAACATGGTCTTTAACCGAATCTAAGAAGACCAAACTCAAGATCGAGCTATGGAGCGTAGTGTACTAGGGGTGAAGAGGACAGACAGTCCGCATTACAACCTTGTGCGCAAAGACCGGGATCGCAGAAGTCGAAGACAAGACCGATTAATTAAAATGAAGTTGGGCGGAGTACGTCAGCCGTATGAGTAAAAACAGGTGAGCGGAGGTCGGCCCAGCAGTGGAAAAATATAGGTTAATAAAAAATTGGGTTGCACTCCGGGAGTGCCGGCAGAAGTGAAAACTTATTTTGGCGCGTTAGAGTTTAGTAATAAATCGCTTCAAAATCAGTAATTATGGCAACTGCCAATCAAATACTGAACGAACACAGATGATGCAATATTTTTTGTTCAGAATGTAGATAATATATCAAAGAACCTTACTCAGTAAACTTCTCCATACAAAAGTAGACTGTAAACATGTGAATTAAGGTTTATAATCAAATGGGGCGAGCGCGGCAGCCGGCTGCGTCTCGCCCCAGACGGTAACGGTGTCGCGAATCCAGAGGTTTTACCTCTTCTAAAATATGCATACCGCGCTAAAAGAAGTTTTCACTTCAAAAAAAAAATCACGAAGATCACTTTGAATTGTTGTACATGCTAGGAGAATTTATGTGCTAATTCCTCCTAACATAAGACCACGAAGAAGAGAAGAGGATATGACGGCCATTTTGGATTCGTTTCTCTAATAAAAAAGGTTTCACAATAATTTGACGTTTAGACTTTTAAAATGTATGCGAGTTTCACTGTGGTGAATTTATTCATTTATTCATTATCTTTTGTTATTTTATCTTATCTTATCTTTAACATGTTATCTTCACATAACCTACTAAGCTTTCAAAACACTACACATACCTAAGTACCTCCCTACCTACAGACAACGAAGCTTCGTGACGAGGGTTCTTTGGCTTGAGGTTTACGGAACGCTAATCGGACCTCTATGCTACCACATAATAAAATCACATTAGCAACCGATATACGAGTCACTGGCGCAAGTCACTCGGGCAAGTCACTGGAAGGAAACCGTTTAGATACGCTTCCTGGAGTTGATGGATGAGTTGGACTGCTCCATTTGTTTATCTATTTTTAATGACAAATTGGCAAGTGTTTTGTTTTTTAAGGCCTACCTTTTAATAGTTATAGCTCAGTGAAATATATAACTGTAGAATCGAGAAAATGTATGAAAGTCACAATATATTTTTTTATGAGAATTTGTTGGTCCCTAGTTATTTCAAACCAGTTTGGTGCAAGTATTTAAGGACGCCTGAGAAGTTCCTTTCGTGCATATTAACTGACTCAGACAGGAACAAAGCCCACAACCATTCCTGTAAATTTTATTAACCGACTTTATCAAATAGGAGGAGGTTCTAAATGCGTCGGATCTTTTTTTTTTTTTTTTTATGTATGTTCACCGATTTCTCGAAAACGGCTGAACCGATTTGAAAAATTCTTTTTTTGTTTGAAAGGGTATACTTCACAGGTGGTCTCATATACATTTTATCAAAATCGGTCGAGCTGAAAAATCAACGAAAATCTAAAAATTGTATACATCGATGATGTTACCATTAAAAATGTACCTATTATAAGCTCAAATTTCATTCAATGAAGTCAGTTTCTTTTTAGTTTTTAAAACGTAATTATTTTATTAACCGAATTCAAAAGAGGAGGTTCTCAATTCAGTTGTATTTTTTTATTGTGTGTGTTACCTCATAAGTCCGTCATTTATGAACCGATTTGATAAAATATTTTTTATGTGAAAAGTTACCTATATACTTTTTTTCCAGTCGGGTCGGTAGTTTGGTTTTTAATAATCAAATCAAATATGGCATAAGCTAAAAAATATAACATTCAAGTAAATTAAATTTCGTATTTTTATAAAGTGAAGTCGGTTTTCTTTTTAGGGTTTAAAACGTAATAATTATTATTTTTACATATTATATATTTTTTATATTTACTTGACGTCTGTGACCGGGCTGAGTTCAGAAAAAGCTATGTTGTTTGCCACGAATTTACTCGATTGAGCTTATAAAATAAATAAATCTTCGAAACCCGAAGGAATTTCAGCCCATTGATTAAACTTTGAACGGATAATTTAATCGGCTAACTTCGATAAATCCGCCCTAAAGGCGTCAACCATAACGGAGGGCTGTAGAATAGTTCATAGTTATTATTGTACAGAAAATCACACCAAAACTAAAGTTAATATAGTAAAATATTGTCTTGTTGTTACACAGTTGCCACCATTCCGTTGGCACCAACCTAACTAATTTTAGCCAAAATTAGGTTTAGAACTGTCAAATGAAACTTTGGTTTTCTGCTGTTACCAGCTTATCCTAATTTAATGTTTTCTAATTTAATTAAGCGTTCCTAATTTAGTTAGATGGTACCAACCGAATAGGTTTTACAAATGCTATGACTAACTAAAATATATTTTAGACAATTCCTAATTTTAGAAATTAACCAACTGAATTGCCACCAATATGATATATAAATATAATATATATATATATATATATATAAATATATATATATATATATATAAATATATATATATATATATAAATATATATATATATATAATGATGTTTTTTTTAATGTCGTCATAATATTACATTTTCAAAACTATCGTAAGTGTGTTGCACTATACATTTTGAGAAACATGGGTTTTACTCGTGCCGCTCAAGTTCACGGTTCGCACCCAACCGAGAACCGTGAACCGTGCACCGTGAGCGGACCGCGGATCAAACTCACCCTGATGAAGATTCTCTAGATGAATCGAAACAATGTCAGTGCCTCCATCGACTAAATAATACGTGAGTAAAACCAGTGTTTATCCAAATGGCGTCATAATAACTCCTGGTTGAATAAATACAAATATTTATATTATATTATATATCATATTATTATATATATATATATATATATATATATTATTTATATATATATATATATATATATATATAATAATATGATATATAATATAATATAAATATTTGTATTTATTCAACCAGGAGTTATTATGACGCCATTTGGATAAACACTGGTATCCAAATGGTATCCAAATTATATATATATATATATATATATATTATTATATATATATATATATATATATATATATAATAATATGATATATAATATAATATAAATATTTGTATTTATTCAACCAGGAGTTATTATGACGCCATTTGGATAAACACTGGTTTTACTCACGTATTATTTAGTCGATGGAGGCACTGACATTGTTTCGATTCATCTAGAGAATCTTCATCAGGGTGAGTTTGATCCGCGGTCCGCTCACGGTGCACGGTTCACGGTTCTCGGTTGGGTGCGAACCGTGAACTTGAGCGGCACGAGTAAAACCCATGTTTCTCAAAATGTATAGTGCAACACACTTACGATAGTTTTGAAAATGTAATATTATGACGACATTAAAAAAAACAGGAGCTAATTATCAGTATGTAATCATATATACGTTTTATATATGTACTAAAAATAATTTATTTTACGCTTTTTAATACTTTATCATTTTTCGAAATTCGTAGACACCACTCGAAAGTTACAGGAAAGCAAAATATCAAAATTTCGTTTCATCCAAGTGGATGACATATATTTTTCAGTTATTTTCATTTATAAACCTAAAATTTATATGGGACCAGCCGGGAAGTATATCCTTTCACATGAAATCAGATTTTTTCAACGCTTCATAAATGACAGAGTTATGAAGTAAAACACACAAAAAAAAACAGTTGAATTGAGAATCTCTTCCTTTTTTTGAACTCGGTTAAAAAACTAGCCACCCACAACACAGGGAATCCTAGTTTGGGGGCTAGTAAACTTTGTTACTTACTAATATTTGTTACGTTCCTATCTAATAAATGTATTAAGTAGGTACTATTGTTTATTGTTTATTGCTCCATCTGTATACGTAATACTGTACCTATCCCTATCTAGATACAAATAAATAATTTTTCAATTTACTTTACTCTTTTTTATTAATACCTGAAGACAATTTTATAAACAAAATCTTCGGCATTTAGATGGAGTTCCATTGTTCGCACTAGGTTTCATAAAATCAGTGCGTGGATACATATGTTAGTGTGGTTACGTATGCGGATATTTTGAGGGTAGTTTTAATAATATGTCCCAACTCTCTGATAACTCCCTGGGCATCGAGCCAGTCCGCGACCGCGGTTATTGCAACATAACCGAAACAATTAATTAATAATACACGATATATATAAATACCTGTTGATTAAAACAATATAAACTTAGATTCAGATTCAGATATTTATTTCACCATAATCGTTACATTGCATAACATTGGCATGGCAAAGAAAAAAATACAATCTGGCAATTCTGTTGTTTCGCCGGACTAGCTAGAATTTCCTAGAATATAGACGACTTTATTTTGCAATCAATAAAGTTCAAATTAGAGTACCCATTTTAAATCACTGGTCTAAAATAAGTTAAAATTATTTTTAGTTTTATCACTATAATTTTATTCCAATTAATTCCTTTATTGAAAATAATGTATAGAGGTGTTGATAAAAACTGCGGAAAATAACCGCAGTTTTAATCAACACATCTTTACATGATGACTAAATTGAGCTAAAACACGTCAGTTATAAGTTAAATTATTAAATTTTAGGAAGTGTTATTAAAAAATGTTATTCTATTTCAGACTTTAATGCAAACAAAATAAGATCGTTTTTGTTTTAGGAAATTTTAGTTAGTCTAGTGAAACAACATAATTGCCAACAATGCTGGCAATTCTGACACAAAAATGTTACATAAAAATAAAAAATACAATCTACAACAAGACTTAATATTAAAACTATGTACAGACAAGTATAGGTAGTTGGTACAGCTATATTTTAAAGGCCATTGGTAGTTGGCAAGGTTCTATGAATACAAATTAAAAAATGAACAGCTCATGTATTCGCTGATGTTGTAGAATGAGACTCAAAAAAGTGTTTTATTTTTCTTTTGAAGTCAATTAGTAGGGTAGATAGATAGATATATAGAAAACACTTTATTGACTACCACACGGAATATTAAAATAACAATAACTATACTTCCTTGAGGCAATACAACGAGCGGCCTTATCGCTAATAGCGATCTCTACCAGGCAACCGTTACAGTTAACAGGGTAGTAAACTAATAAGATACATTTGTAAAAGGACTAAGCATGTTATGTTTATGTCCTTTTACATTACGTCCCACTAAGCCCTTAGATCCTTCTACACTCGACCTCTGTGACTCAGTGGGCCAAGGCCCGGCTGAGACGCAAAAGGTTGCGGGTTCGATTCCCGCCGCGGACGAATATTTATAATAATAATAATAACACAGACATAGACAAACAAACAGAAAGAAAAAGATTAGAGTAGGTAGGCCAAATTACACATAATGAGAGACACATGTTTCGCTTGTGGTGCCAAACAGGTCCAGTCTCAGCTTTAATGCCACTCCTATTGGAGACAGCGCTGGATTTCAGACTGGGCCTTTCAGGGTGACATCACGGGCGGGACATTTATACATATATATACAAAAAATACAAACAGTTAAAACAAAAAATGTTAATGTTACGAACATTAAATTAAAGAGACACTTATTTTGGTAGAATACGAACTAAATACATGCACACAATAAAGGCGCGTTTCCACTAGGCGACATGTTGCAGAGACTTATCGCTCGACATTCACGTAGTTGTCTCTACAAAAGTTGCGGGACAATGTCCCGCGACATATGACTCGTACACACTAGCCAGTGGTTAACAGAATGTCGCCCGAGGAGGTAGTGTTGTTCAGTGCAGCTTACATAATTATTCGGAAGACAATAGCAAAACGTAAAAAAAACTTCCACTTCCACTTCCAGTAGATTTTGAGCTCGCAATATTTTTCTCTCCCTGAGAAACTGAGACCTTGTTGTGTATTTTCCCCTCCACGTCTTTGCTAGGTATATTTAATGTTTTCGGGATAGATTCTCATGCATCATTTTATTTTAATTTTGTTTTTATAATAACGATGTGAAGTGTCCCAAAATAATTGCATATTTTGGTACAACTCGATGAGGGTCAATGTATTCTCGTTGGACCGCACTACTGCCATTATTAGAACACAAAGCGACACACATTCTCACTAGTCAAAGCCTGTCTGGCGACTGTCGAGCGACACGAAGGTCGCCAGTGTCGACGTTCGGAGAGCATCGACTAGCGACAAGTCGCGCGACCCGTAAATGTCCCGCGCAACGTCGGGCGACATCGCGCGGGACACGTGAATTTCGTGTCCAGCGACAGAGTCGCGGGACAAATGTCCCCTAGTGAAAACGCGGCTTTATGATAATGTTTATAAGGTGACAATGACAGATGACAGATTTGAAAAATGGATTTATTAATTGTTTATAAAATGAACATACATACCAGTTAGATATTATAAAAATAGCTTTATGCACTTCCAAGAGTTTATCTTGGAAAATGAGCAGACAAACTGAGCATTGCAAGAGAGAACGCTACCATGCATGCACTGTGAGTGTAGTTTTGAGAGGTGTTGTCAAAGAATGATCCCACAAGCAAAACGTGCACACACGGTATGTAAATAGGGCAATGACTTCCACTCATGGCTAGATTTCCCTAGGTATCTACTCAGCAGCGGTTTTGAATTTTCAACATATGTGCTTTAAATTTTAACCTAAAAGTATCTAAGGATTTCAAAGCACATAAAGGAGGGGGTAAATCATTCCAACAACGAGACGCTGCAAAGCGATTTGACCCACGAAAAGAAACGGTTCTAAGCTTACTCGTCACAAAAATGAGGGAGCATGATCTGCTTGGGTGGCGAGTGTTGTCACTTCTCCATTTTAATTTGCTAAAAAGGTATGGAGGAGCTTTGAAATTAATAATGCCAAATAGTAGACATGCCAAATGTAAATCCCGTCTTGCCTTTAATTTTAGTAATTTAGACGAGTTTAGGTAGGGAGTCACGTGGGTGCGAGGAGGAATGTGAAAACAAAAGCGTGCACAGGCATTCGGAACGCGCTGCAAGAGCTTCTCCGTCCTACCAAGCAAGCAGGGCCCAAATATCACATCACAATAATTAAGTTTAGATAAAACCAGTGATTCACAAAGGGAGATCCGTCCATATGCAGACTGCAACTAAACAACGGTCAAGTATTCACTTATGCCGATGATTCTGCTCTTGTTTTCAGGGGAGAGAGCTGGGACAATGTTTTTGATGATGCTCAGGCCGGGTTAGATAGGACAAACATATGGCTCTTCCATAATCTACTAAAGCTAAATACGAGTAAAACAAAGTATATAACTTTTTCCTTGACCAGTAGAACTCAACCTGACAAGCACCGTTATGAATTATTGGCACATACAGGTTTGTGTAACACGATCACGTGTGACTGCATTAACTTGGAACGTACTAATACTATTCGGTATTTGGGAGTCACACTTGACTCGTATTTAACCTTTGAACCACATATTAAAGCTCTCACACCTAGAGTTCGGTAAATTACCTGCAATTTTTAAAAACATTCGACATATCACTGATACTAGTACCATTAGGACTGTTTACTTTTCACTTTGTCAAAGCCTACTTACATATTGCATTGAGACATGGGGTGGAGCTGCGAAAACCTTCCTGCTGCCTCTAGAGAGAGCACAGCGTGCTATGCTAAAGGTTAGTCATTTTCTGCCTTACAGATACCCCACCACTACTTTATTTACAGAAACTAAGCTGCTTACTGTGCGCCAACTTTTCGTTCTAAGACTCCTACTAAAACAGCATAATCTTCGCCCAAAGCCACAGGAGCAGAAGAGACGGCGCCATGACAAAGTTTTTTGTGGAACTTTGTTTAAAACCACTTTTATCAACCGCTTCTCTTGCTTTCTGGGTGGATTTCTGTATAATAAGCTTTCGAGGGATGATTCCCTGCAAAACCTTAGCATCTTTCAACTCAAATCACATATTACAAAGATTCTTCTTAGTTATTTGTATGAGGAAACTGAGAATTTGCTAACTATCTTAAAATAACGGTGCATGCATGTAATAATCACGTACACATACATCCTCATTTACTCTAGCACACCCTCTTACACATATACACATACGCACAAACATACCTACACACTCACACACACACACACACACACACATACACACACACTTACATACGCGCACATACACACACAATCTAATTTCACTTATATCTTTAGTTAGCATTTTGGCATGTTATCTAAATTGTATCATATATTACTATAGAATTACCTATTTGCAACAATAATTAATGTAATTTTATGTGTAATGCATAATGGGGGATCGCAGACGTCTATCGGACAGGCTTTTAGCCTAGTTTAGGCGTCTGAGGCCATTAGATAATAGTTATGTTATTGTTATTACATTTAAAACCAGTTTTTAAATAGTTATAATAACTTATGTTTAAATTGTGCTGAATAAATATTATTATTATTATTATTATTATTATATCTAAGTGAAGAGGTTCGAACCTTTTCACTTAGATATGGACGGATCTGGTATAAGGTTTTTAGCCTGTAGAAGCAACCACGAACATTCTCAGCGACTTGTCTTTCAAATTTTAGTTGCGAGTCAAATATGACTCCCAAATTCCTTGCCTCCTTCACACATTCCACAGGCTCACCCCCTACTCTAATCTTGATATCCACAGAATTAAGCTTAGCAATGTTAAATTTAGACCCAGTGATAATAAACTTTGTTTTCCTAGGGTTAAAAACTAAAGCATTAGATTTAGACCACTGATCAATTTGAATTAGGATTTGATTAATTTTATTCACAGCTTCAATAACGTCGCTCAGATAAAATGAGAGATACAGCTGCAGGTCATCTGCGAACAGATTAAATTGGCAGTGGGAGATATTCATGGTTATATCCGCAGTATACAGGATGAAAAGTATTGGCCCAAGTATTGAACCCTGAGGAACCCTACGTAGAACCGGCTGAAAAGCTGAACGGACACTAGAACCATCGAACATTTTCAATTCAACACACTGCGATCTGTGACTTAGGTAACTGTTGAACCATTTGATTGAATCAATCTATTATGTATGTATTTACAAAAAAAAAGTATATAAGTAAGTAGTATGTGGTACCCATAACACAAGCTCTGCTTACTTTGGGGCCCGATGATGCTGTGTGAAATGTTCAGCATTATTATTATTATTATTACAAGAATTATTTGGGCAATAATTGGTTACTACACATTGTTCGTTTGTACTCGTTCTGCTCGCTCTCGCTCAGGTTTTGGCTGAAAATCTGTGTTTTTGCTTTTAAGCAAAAAATTTCACTGAGCCATGGCCTTTTTGTCGTGCTGCAGCACACACAAATTTACCTACACTATTTAATTGTACCTACTTATGTTTAAAATGTAAATTGTATGTGTGTCTGTAGTACCAAATAAATTTTTATCTATCTATCTATCTATTACAGTGCTTCAATGTAGAAGGATTTAAGTAGGTATATTATAAAATTCAACTTTTTTACGACCAACGCTATTTTTTTATACATCTGTCACACCTGTGGGTGATTAAAGAACATTGTTGCAAATTTTAGGTTTGAAAGGCAGCAAGTGGACAGGAAACAAAATTTCAATCACCTTTACATTAGCTCTACAGTTGCGGGGCAGGTGCCAGCGTATTTACAACATGATTAAAAATAAAAATATATTAAGATATGATAAGATAAGAGTTTATTCAATAACAATTTTTACATTGTGTCTGAAATACTTAAGCCTAAACACATTATAATAATATAAAAGAGTAGCATGTATGTCAAATAAGTACAAATAATCACATTTTTCTTAATTTAAAGTCATCAAATGTATAGAAGCACCCCTCCAGCAAAAGCTTTATCAATGCAGACTTAAATGTAGCGGGACTTTCTATGATTTTCATAGCCACAGGAAGAGAGTTGTACAATGTAACGGCCTGATATCTACAACCATGCCTAACAATATTTAACTTCGGACACAGTGGGGTCTCACCATCTTTTCTTATTATTCCGTTAATCTTATTTTAATAAAAAAACAATAACATTTCTCAATGAGTAGATGCGTATTGCCATTGTAGCTTCACCCTGTATAAGGTCCATAAGTTACTGGACTGAAATGCAACCTACAATCTAAATTTATTCTTCCTAAATAATTATATCGTTATAACATTTTTTTTATGGGTCTAGAAAGCACTAAAATGTACTAACCGCGCTTAACGAGTACTAAACGCACTAAAATTCAACAATAAACGAAGTGCAGCGGGGTGTTCATGTTGTTGAAGAAAATACCGAACTATTTAAATAAAGAAAGGATTTTTAAATTACGGTTATAGTCGTGTCCTTTTTGTACTTTTTGCACTATTCTGCAAGTGTGAGGTTTTGATTAAAACTGTAATTTAAGGTTTTTTTTTGCAAACTTTAATGACCTGCTGTACTTTTTTTATTGTTGAATTTAATAATATGTTAAAATGTTTAGGGCTTTTTAGTGCATTTGTCGCTTTCTTTCTAGCATCTGGTTATACACAAGGTCGTGGAGTGTTCCACTAGTAAGTACCTAATATATTTTATTCTGTGCCTTTGCGTGTAAATCCGAGTTTCTTTGTTGTGTCCTAAATGCGTTCCGGCCATTAATATCGGGCCATTGTTTGTTTTAAAGGGTTGAAGATTGTACGACATTTCCTATTGCTATAAAAGGACTACCTTTGTACATGCTCACGGCTGCTATCTAAAAACTGGTCAAGTGTGTACAATCTGACTTCCAGATCTTTTTGGGATTCTCAAGTTTATGTATCTATCACACGTAATAGACGTTTAGTTCAATTATCTACATGTGTGCAGTTTTTTGTTATATATAACCAAATAAAGTAAATATTAAACTTAATGATAATCAATGATTATCATTAAGTTTAACTACTTAACGTATTTAACGTAGCTTTAACGATTTGGCTTTGTATATTTTTTTTATGATAACCCAAACCGTTGCTCCAATCTGCATTAAATTTGGCAGATCGACAGATCGCAGTTGTGGAATAAGTTGGTAACTTATTGATTCAACGATTTGAAAACAAATCAATTTTCACTGGATCTTCCAAATCAATGATTTATTTAAACTTTTAATAAATTTATTTAAACTACAATTCCATCCATCCATGTTACATAAAAAAACAAAATATTATAAAATAAACGAATTATTGAATAGGTACCTACAACAATCAAAACTAGATACTATAATATATACTTAATAATTATAAACTATAATCAATTTGTAATGATGAAAATAAAAAAAAACTCATTAAAAATATAAAATACGGTTTGCCTTAGGTATTCCTTTACAATATTAGGTCACAATTAACTGATTAAAATTCCGATAACTCTCTATAACACATAAAATAACGAGAAAAAAACGAATTAACTTCTAAGTGCACTTAATAAAATGTTAAACAAAGAATCCGAGACAGAACCAGTGTGACGAGATCGCAATAAAGAGTTAAAAGCAGTTTTGGAACCTTCGAACAGCTGCAAAAAAAATCCGTATGGAATGGATAGCTTGCTCCCGAAATAATATTTTATTTAATATTTCGTGCCACGAACAAAGTTTAATCAGAAGCCTCGAGTTACTATGTATCAATTAATTGATCTAGCGAGCGAAGCGAGCGTAGCTTTAACGATTTGGCTTTGTATCTTTGTTTTCACGATAACCTTCATACCGTTGCTCCAATCTGCATTAAATTTGGCAGATCGACAGATCGGAGTTGAGGAATAAGTTAACTTATTGATTCAATGATTTGAAAACAAATCAATTTTTACTGGATCTTCCCATCGCTAGATATTTGTTGACTTCATTAGTCTGAACATAAAAAGATACTTGATTTTCCTGATCCCAAATAATTATGAAATATTCTAGTTTGTAAAGATTCTTTAGTATTTTAAAACATTGATTAAAACATTGTATTTAAGTGCACAGACCTAGTCTTTAACTATCGCACAGAAGTACAAATTCAGGGTTTACCAGCGAGCCATGGAGCACAGTATTCTAGGAGTCAAGCTCACAAACCACGTCCGAAATAGTACACTGCGCTCCAAAACTCAAATCGCGGATGTCGCACAGCAAGTAGGGAAAAGCCACAGGTGGAGACCGCGGCAAAGATGGAGGGACGAGTTAGACGTTCATCTTAAGGATTGGCCCACAGAGGCTTTAGACAGGGACGATTGGAGAAAAAGAACGGAGGCCTTTGCCCTGCAATGGGACGTCACTGGCTCTTAATAATAATAATAATAAAACATTGTAATTATGGTAACAGAGCTGATTTGATGATAAGCCAGTTTCTGTTCAACTCCTCAATATGCCAATCGAGCTGAAGCCTAGCATAACTGAGCACTGGCACTGAGATAACTGGCACCATCAAGAATGATGTATCAAGGTGACAGTGAGCTGATCTGATGATGGAGTCAGGAGCTGTTCCATGGATCTCTTAGTGAAAAAAAATGCGTGAGTGTCGTGTCGTGTTCCTATCGTGGAATATTATTGATAAACGTATTATGTTACTGATTTTTAAGTTCCAGAGTCTCGAGCACCGTCGTAACGTTGCTTGCCTTTCGATCTTTTATAGAATACATTTCGGAGAATGTGCCCAGGAATTACATGATCTAATTCCACCATCTCCTTTTCACAACAGGACAAGCAGACGTACCGCTCAATACTATCCATACCTTGTCAGCCTACCACCCTCTAGAACAAAGCGCATTGCTTCCACATTTATAATGCGTACAGCCAAGGATTGGAATGCTTTGCCGTCGTCTGTCTTTCCTTAAAACTACTATCTAGGTCACTTCAAGTCTCGAGTAAATAGGTGTCTTCTAGACATGCGTGCCCCATCGTCGGCCACATCGTCTCTTAACATCAGGCGAGATCGTGGTCAAACGTAGGTTTATCGTTGATAAAACATTAAAAAAAAAGATTAACAAATACTAACAAAATAATTACTAGCATGTGAGATCAATTAAATTAAACGCAGAAACAACTAATAAATTAATGGACTGGTAGGAAATTAGGTACTTAATTAATATATTTTTTCCAGTTGTGAAAATAAACATTTACATCATTCAATTCATTCGTTATTCTAATTAATTCATTCGTGTCACCCTTTAGATAACCGTCTACGTTAAATAAGGGTCGTGACGGAAATTCGTGACACATGTCTTCGAACTATTAAGGAACTTTTTAGACCAAGTGCACGAATTAATTCTTTCACTATACTAGTTCGAAATAACTAGTAACACGATAAGAAGAAGAAGAAGACTAGTTATAATATAGTACATTCACCTACATTAAACAAGACAGTAATTTAGATCAAAATATACCAGTAGGTACATTTTGATGTGATAATTGTCTTATAAATCGATGAACGCCGGCTGCACGCACGAAAAATTGTCACGTTTCGCCTGAACGAGCGTGCAAGCGAGAACGCAGAACAAGCGATAGAGAGGCACGATCGGCCTAAGCGTTCGGTTTGTGACGCATCCAAATAGGTTAAAAGTATGCAATTTTTCATCAATGTTTTCTTATGACGTTATCTCGTAAAATTATCGTAGGTAGGTACGATATCGTAGGTATAATTAGAGTAGGTAGGCTACATTTTAAACGATTACATTTTTCGCTTGTGGTGCCAACAAGACGACTGATGAAATACTTTAAAATACTTTTTCAACACACTTTTTTCAACACACTTGCTCATAAAGTAAAACTCTATGGTCACCGCAATTAAGCACAGAATGACACCCATAATCAAACTGTGACTTTTTCTTTGCCATAACTCACTAGTGAGTTATAGTTTTTTTTTTTAATTTTATTGGTTAAGGTTCTTAAAAAAGTTTTTATTCAAAAAAAGATCGTGTTTAATAGAACAAATAAATTAATGTTCCTATTGCTTGCTCATTTCATGCAACTTCTTATTTAAATAGATAATTTTAACTCGTACGTGTTTAATAAATAAAACTTTCACTCAAATATAAATTTTGGTTTCTCTGTAATAAAAGAAAACTTTAAATTCCCCATTTTGTACGTGGCAGAATAGGCGCAAACCCTATGCGCGGAAAATAAAAAAAATACCTCATCCCTTTAGTCTGTGGCTGATCGCAATGCGCGCGCATAGGAAAACTGATTAATTTTTCCCGCCATAGCAAATCATTTTTCAGAACTTGTTTTCAATGTTGAAATTAAACTTTTTATCTACTAAATAAAATTAGTTTTTATTGTTATTTTATTCACAAGTGTGTTGAAAAACGTCGTATGATACACGTGTGTATTGATGATTACCGTCCTCTTAAGACCCTCACCTAACGGCTCGGGTCTCAATGGCGCCTCAGCGGTAATCACCAACATTACACACTAGTACCATAATGTACTATTATAATTCTTTATAATTCTTCTTTATAATTTCTCGGGGCCTATTTTCAGTCTGGCCCCGTTCAGTGTCTTTTTTTACAGTTTATTATTCAGAACGGTCTAATAACATATGGTTAGTTGAAACTAGGATTTTGTTTGGAAATATGGGTAGTAGGTACATATATGGTTTGTTCTTAAAATAATAGCGATGTCTTGTTTTATTAATGCTCAGACAGAACCTACATTAAGTCATGGAGATTTGTGTTGTAGATTCAACTGCCCTGCTTACAATTAGTAGCCATTGACGACCTCTGTGGCGCAGTGGGCTAACATCCGGCTGGGACACAGAAGGTTGCGGGTTCGATTCCCGCCGCGGGACAAATGTTTGTATGTATTTGTCTCGGGTCTGGGTGTTTCAACGTATAAAATTTATGTATTTACAAAAAAAATTGTATTTAAGTAGTATATCAGTCATCTGGTAACCCATAACACAAGCTCTGCTTACTTTGGGGCTAGATGATGCTGTGTGAAATGTCTGGCATTATTATTATTATTCATTATATTATCCGTAAAGACGGCCAGTCTTTGCGGATAATATGTCAGGTCAATTGGTAGTAGCTCTGCCTTCTGCGCTGTAGGTTGAGGGTTCGATTGGACACAGGACACATTTGACGAACGAAGATGTTTGTTCCGTGGGTGTCATATAGTATAAAAATGTATAAGTATTCAATCAGTCATTTGGTCACCATAATGCAAGCTTTGCTTAGTTTGGGGATAGATGGTGTTGTGTGCATTGTCCACATTTATTTCGAGAGAGTGCGAAGCGCGAACGAGTGTCTCCGTTTCAGCATAAAATGCTTTCGTTCAATTCAATTCGTTTATATGTCAGAATGTAGGTTTACAATATTGTTATAGTATAGTAATAATTAAATAAAGTATCAGTACAATCTTACCTTAACTAGGCATGCAAATTTATTATGTTATAATACAAGTAACACAGGTCATTGTTCAAAAACTGTTGTATGTCTGTCTGTCCGGATTTTCTCTTCTACATTTCACGAGAATCGGTTGAGAAATGCGACCCATTTCTCAACCGATTCTCGTGAAATTTTGTGAGCAGGTTCTATAACTATAAAGATTTTTTTTTTCGATTCGGTTTTTGAAAATTTTGGGGTTGTAAACGTAAAAAAGTTATGTTTCAGTCATTTCGAAAAATGTTTGCGAGGGTTACAGCTCACAGAAACACTTGTTTACTATTAATTAACTATTTATTATCACACGGGTAGTATAACTTCTATTGTCTTTAAGCTATTTATCTAGCCCAAAACGCATATGGGTAACCATCCTTCACCCTTGCTATCATTCCAACTGGCAGACCACCCCACCCCTTCCAATTGACATTCAAGTTAGACAGAGACAGCTGATAGTTTCCCCGAGATAGAAAGAGACAGCCAACGAATGCATGATCCTTTGGATGCTGGGAATTGATTTCAAGTTGTAGTTTTTATAGACTAGTTCGTATTGCTAGAGTTCAGAGTTTTTTTAAGATACCAAATACCTACATATATACAGAACTAGCTGTTGCCTGCGACTTCGTCCGCGTAAATATTAGTTATCGCGGTAGGATAAATAATTTTACTATGTCCTTTCTTGAGGTTTAAGCTTATACTATACCAAATTTAGTCAAAATCGATTCAGCAGTTTAGCCGTGAAAGCGTTATTTGTCCGCGCGTGAACAAGAACATACCTATTTTGTTGCGGAGTAATTTTAAAATTATTATGATATCTTCTAAGATGTTGATTGAAATCAAGTGATGTCAGGACAACTTTGTTTACAATTGAATACTTGTGATTAATAACATATTTATTTGGATAAGTATTGATATTATGTTGATAAAACTCCTTCGCAAATAATGCATTAATTTCGGACAAATTTGATTACCATAAAAAAGGTTATAGTGAGTCAATCTTAAAAGAAAACCATGTTGTCGCAAATTTTTTTTAGAACTTTTATAGAGGAACAATTCAACAATACATCATTTTTACGTAACTTAAACTGTTTTACGCAGCGCACGCAACGGAAGCTCTCAAAAAGGAATATTTTTTTCACAACATTTTATACTTTTGCTTCGCTCCTATTAGTCGCAGCGTGATGTTATAAAGCCTAAAGCCTACCTCGATAAATAAACTATCCAACACAAAAATATTTTTTTAATTTAAACCAGTAGTTCCAGAGATCGACGCGTTCAACCAAACAAACAAACTTTTCAGCTTTATAATACAATATTCTATTATATTATATAGTATAGATTTGCGACCGTTGTGCCACTAGGTCACCTATCCTAAGAACGATTAGCGCTCGTTGCACATTGTTCCTAACAGATCAACAAAGTTAAGCGTGTTATGAGCTGTTTGTATCTGGATGGGTGACCGCAGTGATATTTGCACCTGTGCATTTCCGTGATGCAGATGGTTATATCGTGATTTTACTCTTCTTCTACTTATTCTGTCCTTCGTTATGTAGAACCAGTGTGCTGAAAGGATTAAAGTGCGCCTCAGAAGCTTCTTTCGTGCTCTTGGCACGTTTTCTAACTTTTTACTAATAATTATATTTTGAATTTTTTAGTGGAAAGTACATGTATTTTGTTTATTTAAAATACTAGCTGTCCCGTTCGCGACTTCTTCCACGCGTTTTAAAAAGAAAAAAAATATCTAATTGTACCGACTGCAGCGCCATCTGCCGGACTGATTTGTGAATCTAAACCATCCAGGGCGCCACCCAAACGCATACAAAAAAAAACATTCAAATCAGTCCAGCCGTTTAGGAGGACTTCAGTGACATACACACGTACAGTAGAATTATATATATAAAGACGAGTAGGCCAACTAAGCGCACTTAACAAAAATATCATCGATGTATACAATTTTTAGATTTTTGATGATAGATTAAAAACCGCGCGACCGATTTCGATAAAATTTAAATTTAAATTTAAAAATTTAAAATTTAAAAATATTCTGAAGAATTGAGAACCTCTTCCTTTTTGATGAAGTCGGTTAATAAAAGTAAGTACTATATCAGTCATGTGGTACCTATAACACAAGCTCTGCTTACTTTGAGGCTAGATGATGCTGTGTGAAATATCTGGCATTATTAATGTATTTAAAAAACACAGGCCGATGATGATGATGTATATTATAACACGCTTTCGGTAGTCGGACAAAAACAAAACACAATTAAGTCTTTATTTGGTTCAATTAATCAATTTCCAACTTTATTGTCTTTTATGCCCTCGAATAAACAGTTCAGAATCGCTTGCACCTGCCAGCTCATAAAATAAAGCTTTCGACTAAAATCTCGACTATGAATATTTCAATTGATTCCTATTCCGTAGCATTAAGATTCAGAATGCTGCATTTGATGTTTTCTCGTAAGACAATATTGCCTTGTTCCTTGATAGTTATGCAATTGTGATAGGGTTGAGTTTCGCTTGCTTTTGTTAAGTTTATTAATAGACAATAGTGTTGTTGATTGGGTACGCAATCACAACTCGAAAACTTTGAGGAAATATTCGTCAAAATGACGGTAGTTCGGAATTTGGGATTAGCGTCCGATTAGGGTGGCCATTTTGTTTTATTAAAATATATACGAATATATTATAATAAATAAATAATGCCAAACATTTAACACAGCGTCATCTAGCCCCAAAGTAAGCAGAGCTTGTGTTATGGGTTCCACATGACTGATATACTACTTATATGCTTGTTTTTTGTATAAACATACATATCTATACCTATATAAGAGGTTAACCTGACTGACTGACTGACTGACTGATTCATCATCGCCCAGCCGAAACCGCTGAAGCTAGAAAGCTGAAATTTAGAAGATAGCATTCTTTTACAGCAAAACCACCCACTAAGGCGTTATTTTATAAAATTCATAACCTAAGAGGGTGAAAAGGTGTGAAAACATATGAATGAAATTTTAAAATACTTTCGTTTTCACTTTTACGGAACACTTTCGGTATGCATTTTTCGGTATCGGTGCATGTTTCGGTATGCATTTTTCAAAAAAAATGCGGACGAAGTCGCAAGCAACAGTTAGTTATACATATAAACACACACCCGAGACAAATACTTGCAGATCATACAAACATTTGCCCGCGGCGGGAATCGAACCCGCAACCTTCTGCGATTCAGCTGGACCTTGGCCCACTGCGCCACAGAGGTCGTCAAATTAGTATTATATAGATACGTAGTACTTATGTTTTTTCTAGTATAAGTATTATACCTATCGGTCATCTAGTCCTTACAATACAAGCTTTGAATAATGGGGAGTAAAATATTAATGAATGAATGAATGAAAATTCGTTATTTATGCAATTATTTGACTAATTCTTTGTATAAAATAGTTTAAAATAAGTGACATCTGAAATCTAATTAATTAATGTAAGTGGTCCTAGATCGTTCTAATTATTAATAATAAATAAAATAAATAAATAAATGGTTAATAGATAATAAATAAAAAAACGTGTGCGTCTCGGGACGCCCGACAGAAGTGATAACTTAAACTAATCTAACTAGCGCTGTGGGTTAGAGTGAAAGAGGAGCCTGCCTACCGCTGCCGTGTGCATGAGAGAAAGGGAAACCAGACAGACTGGCGCCGTAACGCGTTACGTAACAAAGCGGTTTACCCTCCCATAAGAAGTTATCACATCAATAATACAAGGAATAATAAGCTTAATTTTACAAAAACAATATATCGATGATTCATGAAAATATCTACTCAATAAATAATTGTTGGTCACCGTGTAGTTCCGTGCCAACATTGCATGAGTTAGAAGGACAGTTAGGCGCCTCGCCCACCGCTGGGCTATCAAATATTGTTTCAATTGACTCTGACGAAGAAAGGCATTGTTCACAGCAGGTGTAATTAATATATCTGTCAGTCTAATCAATGGTGAAGTATTAATTAATAAGGGTTATTCCCAAACTACTCCATTCTTTTGTTCTAAAAAGATAAGAATCCCATACATTCATTCTCAAACTACTCCAACAAATTATTTCTTATAAATTTTGTAAATAAAAATATTGCAAAAAATATTGGATTCTACGTCGTACAAATCATAGAGCAATACAAAACATTACTAACTACATTATCTACTAACATTATCTACACTTTGGCTAAGAAGTGAAAATTTATTGATTAAAATTCCGCTAAGATTACTGAATAAAACATACAATAGCACGAGACACAATAATTAATTTAGATGTGCTATGTTACTTCATGAAATGGTGCCGGTTCCTCCTAACCCCAGTTCAAGAAGAATCCGGGAAGAAACTCGTCTGGTCTTAGCACTTTTTGTATGATCCTTGCCAATTTTGTTACGGATGCCGAGTCGAGTTGTAGCAGATTCATCCCAAGGTTTTTGTCATCTGAATTTCTGAATCTACTTTAAAAATTTAATCACTTGACATTAGCGAAATTGTTAACACAAACATACCAAGCAAACATGTAGGGGTATATATTCTTTGAAGATTATTTTTGGTTTTCTTGCGATCCCAACATTGCGCTCTGATGTTATTTACTAGCTGCTCGCGACTTCGTCCGCATTATTTTTTAAAGTAATTGTAGCTTAAATCCTTCCCCAGGATGCAATTTATCTTCTTGCCAAATTTTATGGATAAGTTTCAAACCAATCACCTGACCCAAAAAAAGGTTATGAGGGTTATTTTGAAAAATCCTGAAATACGTGTCCATTTATTTTGCATTTAAAGTATCCAAACAAAGTTTCTAAGAAATCACACCACCCGTTAAATAGTTCCCATACGAACTTTGACACCCCATTTTACCCCTTTGTTAGGGTTATTTAAAAAAACCCTGAAATACGTGTCCATTTATTTTACATTTTATGTATTCATATCAATTAATTTGTTTTCACCCCTTTTTATCATCTTAATTAAAGGGTTGAATTTCAAAAAAATCCCGCCTTATTGGGTAGTTTTGCTGTAAAAGGAAGCTGCCTTCGGAATTTCAGAATTCCAGCTTCAGCGGTTTCGGCTCGGCGTTGATGAATCAGTCAGTCAGGTTAAGCTCTTCTATGGGTATAGATTTTTATAGAGTTATTCTCAGTTTTATTAGAAATTTTGGTGATTTTATTTAAGTAGAGCTAAAGTTATTGACTCGGGTTTAAATAATTTGAATAAAAGTTTTGTGTTTCTTTGTGAATAAAAAATCCGAAAAAAAAATAGTTATTTTATATGAGAGGCACCATTTTATATAAAATAACAAATGACGAACGACAAGATACGATTTTGTGACATCATACTATCGACAATATAAACACTTGACACTCGCAAAATTAACATTATTAAGACACAATATGCCATTAGCGAAGAAGAGTATTAATATGTTATAATTTCAATTAATTTGTATAAATGTAATATATTCACGTGCTTGTACTCGGGCGAGATTTGCAGCTCTACTGTTAATAATTCCACCTTATGTATATTCATCATCATTGGCCATTGTTTATCAGTTGAAGATGATTTAGATAGCGTCAGTAAAGTTACAGAGCAGTTAATTGTAATTGAAAGCTTTCGTTCATAGATCCATTCCAGCAAGCTGAGGTGGGTGAAGTTTCTTCTCCACTGACGTCACTCTGTCTGGGTTTTTGTTTGATAGCGCAGGCCTTCCCAGGTACCCACACTAACCTCTCGACCTTGCCGACAGGACTCGCAGGAAAGACGAGTTAGTACATGCGTTGTCGGTTCGGTTGCAGGTGCGTAACGGCTGGCACCGAGCCGGGCTTGTTTCAAGATTTCCTTCTCTATGTATATTATACCTTGTCTTATGTGAACAAACGTACTGAATACTGAAGAACATTTTCTTTAAAAAAAACTGCCATTATTAAAGCTGACGAATCAGTAAAAACTGCAGCACTTTCAAGTTTCAACACGGCTTCATAAAACAGTAGTGCAAATAGATTTATTGCGTCGATACAAAACAATACAGATTTGGCCGCGGGCCAGAGGGCCAGACTACCTGTTACAGGGGCGACGAGGGAGAGGGGAGGCTGCAGGGAATCAGGGTGGAGAACTACTTACAGCTAAGGGGAGGTATATCTGTTTTGTATGCAGTATTCCGACTACAAAGTAGGTACACGAAATGCATAAAAGGAGCTCCTGATGCCTACATTGGCTGAGACGTGGCGGGTTCGATTCCTGCCGCGGGACAAATGTTTGTATGATCTGCAAGTATATGTCTCGGGTCTAGGTTTTTCTATGTATAATATATATGTATGTACAAAAAAGTATATAAGAAGTATAACAGTCATGTGGTACTCATAACACAAGCTCTGCTTGATTTGGGGCCAGATGATGCTGTGTGAAATGCCCTTAAAGAAATTGTGATAATTATACATACATTAAATCTGTTTCTTAACACGACTTGCCTGTCTTAACATGCTCAGTTAGTAGTAGCTCTGCCTTCTCGATTCCCTCCCAGGGCAAACATTTGTGTGACAAACATAGGTGTCTGTTCTGAGTCTGGTGGTGTATGTATTTAAAAATGTAGGTATTCTATCAGTTATCTGGTCACCATAATACAATTGGCGCGAGGAATGTGTACCTCAGGATATGCGTGACGCAAACATTATAACTCTAAGGGAAAGGACTTAACTTAACTAACAATTTAAAAATTCCTAATAGTAATAAGTCACAAGTGTAAAAAATGCAAGAAATAAAAGGCTTTTTTTTTTTTTTTTTTTATTTTTTTTTTTATTTAATTTATTTATTAAAGGGAAAGGAGATCGTGGTGACTGCAACTGCTATCGCGGTATCTCCCTGTTAAGTATTTTGGGTAAATTGTTTGCTCGTCTCATCTTGAGTAAAATACAGAAACTAGCAAACCACATATATCCGGAGTCACAGTATGGATTTCGTGCTGGACGCTCAACGTCGGATATGATATTCACTCTTCGGCAAATACAGGAGAAATGTAAAGAGCAAAAAATGCCTTTGTTCATAGCGTTCGTCGACCTCAACAAAGACTTCGACACAGTCAGTAGAGAGGGTTTGTACATGGCCTTACAGAGGATAGGATGCCCTCCCAAATTGATTGCTCTTATTAAATCATTCCATGATGATATGAAAGGCAGAGTCGGTTTTTAATGGCAAAACATCTGAGCCTTTCGATATGAGGTGTGGAGTGCGTCAAGGTTGTGTATTGGCACCTACGTTGTTTGGAATTTTTTTTTCGTTGCTCTTGATTGCTGCATTTGCTGATACACAACAAGGTATTCACCTACATACAAGATCCGATGGCAAACTGTACAACATAGGTTTACTCAAATCACGGCTTCGTCGTCAGGATTTGTCGTTGACAGTCTGTTATTTGCTGACGACGCTGCATTTGTCGCCTCTACATCTCAAGAGCTTCAAAATACAATCAACAAATTTGCGGATGCGTGTAGGTTGTTTTCTATGACAATAAATGCGAAAAAGACTGTTGTGATGGCACAAGGTGTCACTGAAAAACCTACGATTTTATTAAACGGTGCACCTTTGGAGGTTGTAGATAGTTTCTGTTATCTTGGTTCTTCAGTGTCGAACAATCTCTCGATCGATGGTGAGATTAGTGTTCGCATCGGCAAAGCATCTACAATGTTCGGGGAGCTTGCTACAAGGGTATGGGACACCAAATACCTGTCAAACCACACGAAGATGTTAGTTTACCAAACGTGCATCTTGAGTATACTCTTGTACGGAGCTGAAACCTGGACATCGTATGCGAAACAGGAACGGAGGCTTAATAACTTTCACATGCGCTGTCTTCGCAAGATATTGGGTTTCACTTGGTAAGATAAAACTACAAATGAGAAAGTACTTGATGTCGCAAAACTACCAAGCATCATGGCCATGCTAAAGCAAAGACGCTTGCGTTGGCTAGGGCATGTACAGTGCATGAACTCTTCTCGTTTGTCAAGACAAGCCCTTTTAGCAGAAATAGCTGAAGCTAAAATACCTGTCGACCAGCCAATGTTGCATTTTAAAGACAGCGTGAAACGCGACATTGCAGAGTTTAAGATCGACCATTCTAAGTGGGAGAGTGAGGCTAAGGATCATGATACCTGGAGGAAAATCATAGCTGACGGTGTTGTTGCACACGTTAACGCCTGGCTCGACCATTTAGCGCATAAACGGGCTAAACGCCACGAACGTGACACAGTTAGTGGATACAGCACAAAAGCTCAGCGGTACAGGATTCAAGATCAACGACGAGTGGGTCAGGTCGCTTCTACTTGCCGGATTGCCAGAGAAGTGATACCCCCTATGATAATGGCAATAATTACATTTTAAAAACCACAAAGACCGACTTCATGTATATAAAAAATATTGTCAATGTACCTATACATTTTTTTTATTATTTTTTTTTTTAAAACCGCTCGACCAATTTCGATAAATTTTAAATGGGATCACTTGGGAAGACTCACTATACCCTTCGAAACAAAAAAAATATCTAATCGGTTCAGGCGTCTTTGAGTAATCGGTAAACATACATAAATAAAAAGATTCCGACGAATTTGTGCACCTCCTTCTTTTTTGAAGTCGAAAATTATTCCTCTACATGCCCAAACCATCTTAAGTTACATACCATTCTTAATCTTTATTACTACGTCTTTTCTCCCTCCACAACGCTTTCTTTGATCTCTATTTCTGATTATATAGTGTTAATCATAATATTAAAGATCCGGCTGAGACACAAAGGTTGCGGGTTCGATTCTCGTCGCGGGAGAAATGTTTGTACGTTCTGCAAGTTTTTGTCTCGGGTCTGGGTGTTTATATGTATAATATGTATGTTTACAAAAAAAGTATATAAGTAGTATATCAGTCATGAGGTACCCATAACACAAGCTCTGCTTACTTTGGGGCCAGATGATGCTGTGTGAAATGTCCGGGATTTATTTATTATTATTTATTATTAATACCATAAATAAATATTAACTAATAGTTTATAAATAAATAAATAATACCGAACATTACACACAGCATCATCTGGCCTGGCAAGCAGAACTTGTGTTATGGGTACCACATGACTGATATACTACTTAATTATATACTTTTATTTGGTATATACATACCTACATATTATACATACAAACACCTAGACCCGAGACAAATACTTGCAGATCATACAAACATTCGTTCCTCAGCGACCTTCTGCGTCTCAGTCGGACCTTACCCACTGCGTCACAGAGGTCCTCAAGCTAGTCAAGTTTTGCGACTTGTCTATCAGCTCAGTTGGTAGTTGCTCTGCCTTCTGTGCTGTAGGTTGAGGGATCGATTCCCTCGCAAGACACACATTTGAGTGACGAACATAGAAGTTTGATCTATGCTATAAAGGATCTTATGTATGTAAGAGGGGGGGTGGACTCGGAGACCTTATACGAAAACGATCTGACATCGTGGAACACTTGTCTTTATTGGTAGCTGTTAATACTTCGAGTTAAAATCTTAAAGTGAGCGTGCTCAGTACATGCAAGCCTATTTACACAGTATCTACGAAAGAGCGCCATGACAGTCTGGTGATGTCACCATAGCTTCCTACTTTCAGTGGCGTTCTTTTTACAGTTTAATTATTTTTAATTTAGTTTAAAAAATACTGTAATAGACTATATATTCGATAGTGAATGAAATATAATTGTAGTAATTCTATAATGTAAATAAATTTATCGTAATCAATAAATCTAGTTGTTCATCATACTTCCGGTTTGTTTTTAATAATTAAATTAATTCTATACCATGATTGAAATAAATTGAAAAACAATTATTAAGAATAGTTATTAGGACTATTTTGATAATATCGTAATTTAATCAATGAATCACAAAATGTTTGTGTTTATGTTGTTTCCTGTTCGGTTTTGGATTCATTTAATTTCATAGGCGCTATCATGTATGTATTTAAAAATATAAAAAATATTCCATCAACCATCTAGGGGCCGACTGCGGTCATCTTGAACGTTTGAACCAAAGCTAAACCAAAGTCAAAACGTTATTTTTCACATATTTCGTACCGCGCTAATAACTAGAACAAAACGATCTAGCTGTATTTTTAATTACACGTTGATCAAACGTTGCGGGACCGCGTTATTTTTGACAGTGCTTTCAAACGAACTTTTTGATTTAGTACATCCTAGTAGTCTGTGCATAGAGTAATACTATATATAAATTGGTTTGATAAGTAAAATAAACGATTAAATTGTTCAGGAAGAATAGCGCGGTACCATTTTGATATTCAGATTAGCCATATCCAAACCTTTGACAAAACTAATCCCTTCAATGGTAATTACGTTGACGAATATCGCGATCGCCTTACCGGTTACCATAATAAAAGCTATGCTTACATTGAAATTAGATGCTGCCGTATGAAATGACCAGCATTATTTATTTAATTAATTATCATGATAATAATTATCATGGCTAACCCACTAATTATAGATATGATAGGTACTTTATCTAACAATCATAAACTACCCGCAAAGCATCGCAAAAAGCGCGAAACAGAGAAGCATCTGCACAAAAAGTAGAAGAACAAATACAATCCATCATGTCGCGGAGACAGGAACGGACAGAGCCCTAAAAAAGAACTCCCGAAACGATCCTCATCAGTAATTAACAACTTAAGGGCTAATTTCACACATTACGACAGTAATATAACGGGCGGTAACGGACTGTGGAAATCATTCCACTATTTTTATTATTAGTGTTCATTATTAAGAGCCTGTGACGTTCCACTGCAGGGCAAAGGTCCCTTCAATTTCTCCAATCGTCCCTGTCTAAGGCCACTGTCAATCCTTAGGATGGGCGTTTAACTGGTCTCTCCATCTTCGCCGCGGTCTGCCGCGAGATCGTTTTCCGTTCAGGGTGTCCACTCTTTGGTGGCTTTAGCCCATAACGCATCCGACATGCGGCAGATGTGGCCTGCCCAGTCCCACTTCAATTTCCCTACTTGCTATTCGACATCCACGATTTGAGTTTTGGAACGCAGTGTACTATTTCGGACGTGGTCTGTGAGTTTGACTCCTAGAATACTGCGCTCCATGGCTCGCTGGCAAACCCCGAGTTTGGACTTTGTGCGTTAGTTAAAGACCAGGTCTGTGCGCCGTAGGAGAGGATTGGAAGTATACAAACATCCATGAGTTTCCGTTTTAGTGATAGAGGAAGTGTTCCTTTCATTAGGTGTTTAATTGACCAGTATCCTTTCCAGGCGTTTTCGATGCGTCTATCGACTACGAGATCTTGCACTCCCTGGAAGGATACTAATTGGCCTAGGTACAAATATTCATGGACGTATTTTATCTCCTCTACCCTAACACACAGCTTGTGCAACTATTAGTCATTAGCTTGGTCTTTGATCTGTTCATACTGAGTCCAACTTTGAGACTTGCCGTGTTTGTCGACGAGTTCTGAAGCTGAGGAGGAAACTAGCACTATCTTCACTATCTATATCTATAAATAAAACTATCTATATATATATAAACCACTAAGATCATTAAAATAACACTCGTTGCATAAATGTACAGAATCGTTTACTTTGAAAATAAAATATTTGAAAATGTTGAGCTATCTAAGAACCGTTTGAAACGATCTATAAAGCTCAACTGATCCTGATCACTAGCAGAAAGCAGCGTACATAAGACACTGGCGGCATTGCCACGTTGAATGGCAATGCTAATACGCTGAGCCAGATAGGAGCCAGCTCTTGGGTCACGCAATGTTCTATTAGACGCCGAGAAATAATTTTGAAAACGCGCTGGGCTCCTGTTGTCCGCGGGCCAAGAGTCTCGACTCCAAAAGGCTTAAATATGCAGGCCTGATCAGTTGCTATCTCAAAGAATGTGTAAAAGATTTATGGATGGTTAAACTGATCCAGATCACTCCCACACTCGTCTTGGGAACGCAGAAAGCAGCGTTCCCAAGGCACTGGTGACAGTAGCACGTTAAATGGCAATGATAATAGCTAAGATGCTGGGTCAGCATTAATCACACTAATGTGAAAGTTTGTGCTTGAAGTTTGTGTTTTATTTTGCTTATTCTAACGATTAATTGGCTAGACGGATTTGAATGAATCTTGGTACAAATATAGATGTAGACATAACATTTTATTTATTGTTAGTGTTAGTTTAGTAATGCGAAAGAAGTTTTTATGTATGAAGCCCTGGCTGATTATAAGTATTTAAAAATATGTGATTATTTACAAGTGAAAATACTATCGTTCGAATTTTGAATTTTCCTACACATTTTATGAGAGCTTAATTGAATTGTCGTGTTTCATTGAAAAATAGATCTGCGTCGGGAACATTTTCGTGCGGTTATTTTTTACGATTTCAAATGTGGCATATAACCGGATGAGTCGCTTGATCGTTTTGAAATGGCAATTTATGAATGAAGGCCCTTCTATAGCAACCATCTACTGTTGGCATAACGAATTTAATCACGGTCCTCTAACTTTGGGGCAATGAAGAAAGAAGTGGTCGTCCTTCGTTTTTGATTTTGATTTTGATCACTTGTTTCTTCACTTTGACAGGGTATCTGATATTGATTCCATTCGATTCCAAAATTTTCCACGGCAAGATTGACGCTCTAGACTTAAGCAACGAGCTGTGTTGATTGTTTGTACCAAACAACTATTGTCGAGGTCGGAATCATAGGTTGTTTGCCGAACCATCGACCACGCATTGTAGCTAGATCTTCGTCACCTATTCCGCGTATCCTCGCCGCGTTGAACGCGCTCCTGAATCGTAGTCCTGAATGCGATTTATTAACCTATGGATGGGTGATAATTTTATCGGATTGTTTGAGATTCTGTGAGCGTGATGTATGATGCGTGTTTCATAATATTTATATTTATGTTTTGGCTCGACATTGATTGCTAGGTATTATTTTTGACCGAATTATATTGACTATTTCTTTGACATTGTGAATAATTATTTATAATCTATTTATATTTCAAATAATTATTTAGAATGACTTTAATTAATGTAATTTGTTTATCCGTGTTTATTAAGGTATAATAAATAAATAAATAAATTACAAAATCAAAGCAGCACCAACGCCGAATGGTATACTACGAAATGCCTGCCAGAAGTTTTCAGTGAAATGAGCAACAAGCGACCGAACCACGACAATGCGCCCGCGCTCAAAACAAGGGACTTCCTGGACACTACACCGGTCAAAGTCTAAGGCTCTTTACAGTCCTGATCTGGCACCGTGTGACTTCTTTTTGTTCCTTAAAATAAAAAATCAACTGAAAGTGATACAGTTTTCATCGCCGGAAGATGCGTTAACAGAATTCGAGAAGGCCGTAGAAGAGGTGGACTGGAAAAAGTATTTCGAAAATTGCTTCAGATACATGAATTTTCTTATAGAGGCTGGTGGACAGGTCTTTAAAAAGATAAAAAGATTAAATAAAACTTCTTGAGAAACTGAAAAACGAACTTATGGATAAAAGTCCATTAGTTTCTCGCAACTTTCCAAACAAAGTGTCTCACTATAATGTCGACAGATGCGACTTAGAACTGTTTCTTAAAGCTTTTAAAGACCTTGGCTCCATTTTGTGACGAACAAACCTGGCTTGTTTAATCAAACGCATAGAAATTTATTACAAGTTTACTAGACGAGACAGACAGACGTACAATGAAGTGAGCCTAAATGAGTTCATCATTCCTATTTAGGTACGGAACTCTAAAATCGACAGTAATATCGTCTAAAACTCATCGCTTAAAATATTTCTAAAATTCTACGTGTACGTAATTACTGCTTAGTACGTGGTGGCAACTGATTTCCGTCCACAGCACGACAGATCACTCCACGCCCCTGATTGGCGTTCGCGCGGGAAGATGAATGACAGCTGTCAAATTAACATCCCGACTATTTGTTGGCAGACATGTTTGAAAGGATGTTGTGTGAAGTGATTTGTATGGGTGTAACAGGCGGTTGAAATATGTGAGTTACTGGAAATAGTTTTACGTATGGCTTTGTTCGATGTGATTGGTGCAATTATGTATGTATGCACGAAATTATTTTAATTGACATCATTACGAACATTTCGTGAGTTTCTGCCCGCGGCTTCGCACGCATAGTACATACATAAAAAGAAGCAGTAAGCAGTATGTCCGTTCCTAAGATACAATCTATATCCATACCAAATTTAAATGATGCAATAAAAGTACTGTTGATCTGAACGCTACCAAACTTCACAGGATCACCCGCTAGGCCAATGCAAAGCTTTCTTAAAAATTTCATCGAAATCGGTCCAGCCATTTCGGAGTAACATACATAAACACATCGCCTTTTTTATATATATATAACACAAACTTCGTACCGCCTGAATAAATCAATAATTAAAAATAATCATATTTACTCACCTTTTAAACCTTCCCTGGACTACGACAAACATTTCAACACAAAAATCAGCTAAATCAGTCCAGCCGTTCTCGAGTTTTAGCCAGACTAACGAACAGCAATAGATTTTCATTATATAAATTACTTTTTAACCGACTCAATTCGTCGGAATATTTTTTTTTTTTTTTTGTTCACCGATTACTCGAAAACGGCTTAACCGATTTGGAAAATTCTTTTTTTGTTTGAAAGGTATACTTCACAGGTGGTCCCATATAATTTTTATCAAAATCGGTCGAGCTGAAAAATAAACGAAAATGTAAAAATTGTATACATCGATGATGTTTTCATGTATTTTCATACCTCGCTGTCTCATTGGAGCGTTGCGTTTATTTGGCCTACCCATATTATAATATACAAAATACGTCTTGTGAAGTGAAGTACCCTTTCAAATAAAAAAAGCATTTTCCAAATCGTTTTAACTGTTTTCGAGTAATCGGTGAACATACATAAAAAAAAAGATTCCGACGAATTGAGAACCTCCTCCTTTTTGATAAAGTCGGTTAAAAATGATAAACAAAAGGTTAGAATTATGAATTTGTGGATGGTGCATTATAATAATACTGATCTAGTAAATCGTTATCAACAAGATTAGCAACCATCGATTGTCTTTAGAAGCAATCAGCTAGTATCCAGGTCGTAAATGACAACAAGCTGCTAGTGTGCTAGTATGATCGTCGCTAGTCGACCTCGCCGCGCCCGTTTCCGACGCACCCTCGCTTCCTTGCTATTCTAGTGCTGTGCTCACAATGCGCATAATTAGTTTACCATACTACTATAATAATATACCTTATAGTACTCGCAGTCAGTTAATTTTAATTTCATTAGCCTTATAATATTCTTATTGTTCTTTTATTTCAGACAACATAAAAAAATATTTAGCTCCATAGTATTTGTCTTACTCTACGTTAATAAAAAAAATGTCTTTACAAAAAAAATATAAAATAAATTATAAACACTGCAATCAAATAATGATAAAATTATTCTATCATTACTCTATTACAGTGCTTGAGGAACGGGCTATCCCATTTATTGGATAATGCGTTCAAAATGATGTCTGAAGATGAAAATGAAGTATTTTCTTCCTATAATGTCTGTAATTTTTTTGTCATCCGTCTTGTTGACAATTTTGCCAGTGTCAAGTGATTGTTTGGTTATAAATACTTACTCGATCGTCATTTGTTTATTCTAAACGTCTTCGCGGAATGGTCACCTAGAACTTTCTCGGGATTCCTCGCCGTTCAAATCAGATTGAAACATAATACACTTACAATTTAATTGTCCTATGTAGTCCCAAATTATTTATTAAAATTACTGAACAAAACATGCAATAAAACGAGAAAAATATATTAATTTAGAAGTGATATTACTTGATGAAATGACGAACGAAGAATCATTTTGATAAACTTTTATTGCTAGTTTTACAATAATAATTTGTATGTCATGTCAAGTAAATATCGTACATGACATTGACAGAGACGTACACGGTATTTTTAGCTTTTCACGGTCTCGCAAATATCTCCCGGCAAACGTTGTTTTGCCGTATAAATATCTTTCGTATTTTTTTTTATCCTATGTTACTAGATACTATGGTATTAGATACCTCCAAAAATATGTGTACAAAGTTTCATGATGATCGGTTAAGTAGTTTTCGCATGAAAGCGTAACAAACAAACTTACATTCACATTTATAATATTACTAGCTGGTGCCCGCGACTTAGTCTGCGCAGGATTAGTACTTCGTGTAATTCTAACGGTTTTTGCAGCGCACCCCAGAACAGCTCGCAGATGGGAGATTTTTTTCCACTTACTTGACACTTATCGTTGTATATTTTTGATAATTCACTCAATATCTTTATAAATTATAGCCTATGTGTTATTCTGATGAATAAGCTATATTATTGTAAAGTTTTATTAAAATCCATTCAGTAGTTTTTGCGTGAAAGAGTAACAAACATACATACAAACTTTCGCGTTTATAATATAGTAAGGAAGTAAGGATAAGGAAGTATAAGGGTTATTAGGAATTAGGATAGGATTAGGATTAATGTACTGTTTTTTATTAGTTAATTGGCTTATTATTTATTTATGTAATTATGAGGCAGTGTTGATCTTTCTCTTTGTTCGTGGAGTAATAATATATAATAATAATAATGTATTCAGGTTCTTTAAATTATTTTGAACTTTCAAGTTTTTTGTTACTATTTCCTATCATCTTATGATCATCGTAAAACATACTTACAATAAATAATAGAATAATTAGAAACAAGGCAAAAGAAAAATGAGATTAGGTACATTTTAGTTTTGCCTTGTTTCTAACCTAAGTACATAACGTAACTAAGTACATAACGTAACTAAGTACATAACGTAACTCTGTCCACTACACTAGGTCTCTAATGAGCCTGAATTGTTGCGTCAATGTGTCTCATCATATAATTTAAACACAATATTTTTTTTATATATTTAAAGAAATAATTACACATATGTACAATAATCACACTAATATTATAAAGGCGAAAGTTTGTGAGTGTGTGTGTGTATGTTTGTTACTTCTTCACGTCTGGACGGCTGGAGCGATTTTAATAAAATTTGGTATGGAGTTAGCTGACACCCTGGATTAACACATAGGCTACGTTTTACTGCGGGAAAATATCTTTTTTTTTGTTTGTTACCGCGGGTAACACCGCGGGGCATAGCTAGTATAAATATACACGTGAAACAGTTGAGCTGTCTAAGGATCTAAAAACGATCTATTAATAAATAAATATTAAATAAATTATATCATATGTTCTTTAAGTGTTCGTAGTTAAGCTTTATCTATAGATCTATCATATATATAAAATCAGTTGCCGTGCACAAAGCACGACAAATTAATGCAAACACTAAAATGGTTCGACGGATTTTAATTACTTTTTGTCGTTGTATTTCAGTTATCAGTTATGTACATTGTATCTAGTTATAAATATATAATGGACAATACATTCTATCGGAAAGATAGAACAATACGGGAAGATATCGGGAAGATTTTATTTTATTTTATTTTGATTTTTATTTTATTTATTCAACAAAATGGACTTCAACAAGTTGGACAATACATTCTATTCTAACATTCTCTAATTTCACAATAACTAAAAATCCGATTCCAGTTATTAGTTAAAGAGAAACAGACTTCGAAGCCCTAATCTAATTATAGCTTGTACTATGTGAAATAGATGAATGATATTTTTTTTTCCTTTTTTTATCGCGTAATGAAATGGTTTATGGTTAATGGTCCTTATACGCCCTAAGATCCATCTACAGTGCTGCAATGGACCAGGATTTAGGTAAGTATATTATAAAATTGAAATCTTATTGCGGCCTTTTACCGACGCCATTTTGTTGAAATAACTGTCACACGTGTGGTAATTAAGGGACTGCAAGCGGACAGGTTAATACTTTAGTATATATATCATACAAATGTTTGCTTAGAAGGAAATCGAACCCATAACTGCAGAATGCAGAGAACTGCCAAATGAGCTGTAAGACTATCAGACTACTACTATACGAGGCCTATAAGACTAGCTGTCCCGTTCGCATCGTCTGCGCGCTTTAAAAATAAAAAAATATAATCAAATTGTAAATCTAAACCATTCTGGAATCCACTTGACACCACTTGACACTTGACTATGTATAAATCTTAACAGAAGATCTAAATATAAAAAAAAAAAAAAAAAAATTGTACCATCTAAAACTGATTTAATTGAAAACTAACCTATTATTAAAGCGTACAAAACAAAATAAAATATTTCAAACCAATTTAAAATGTGTGTAAGAATTTGGTCCTTTTGCATTTGCTCCATTGCCCTTTAAACCTAAACAGCAATGCTTACACTGTTTGGAGGCAGAATACCAAGGCAGACTCTTGCTGGGATACTCACAACCAGGTTAAGTATATTTCGCGCAAAATCAACAAAGAAAATGACACTTTGTTATATAATCTACAAAGTTCTTCATTTCCTTAAAAGCCAGACATTTATACCACAATACAATGCAAAGTGCTTCCGACGTTTACTTCCTGTGTGGACGAGCCCTAAACACATTAGGCCGCACCCAGACCCACCCAGCGTTAGCGATCTAATTATTTCTTTATTTTACAACTGGGATGGAAGCATTAGTTTCTTGTCTAGAGTTTTATACTATTGACTAGTCTTTGCCCGCGACTACGCACGCTTGGAACTTACATAAAAAGTAGCCTATATATAGTCTAGATAACTGACTATATATATACAAAGTTTTATCGAAATCCGCACAGCTGGTTGTTACAAACAAACATTTACACAAACTTTCACTGATATAATGCGTCTAACCGCGACTTTACGCGCATGGTATCTACTACATACATATTGTTGCGCCCGATACATAGCTCCATCTGTTGGCAGGCGAACGCATTAAATATTCACCTACAACGCCATCTGGTATCGAGTAGATGCAAACTACAAAGTACACGTATCGAATGCATATGAGTGAACGAGATAGCAATATCTCTCTATTGCAAGCGAACATTTGAGCGCGTTCCGGTTCGTTCTCGAACGTTCGAGTTGCGTCGCAGTTTTGCGCGACGCACTCGACGCTCGTATAAATACGGCGGTAGTTTGCAGATGCAGGCAGTCTTTTTTCGGTGATACAAGTGCGAAAGTTTTGAAGTGCTATCAGTTGTGTTGTAGTGTCGTGACTCTTATTGTGTTCTATTGAGAAGTTAACTAGTAGAATCAGTGGATTAAGTTCAGTTTGTGGTAACTTTGAAATTAAAATTATTATTTGGTAAAATCAAGCGGTTTCATAATTTATCAGTACCTGGCTCGTAACAAATTGGTGTCAGAAGCGGAGATAAAGAAATGGCGGTTTTACCAAAGGAAGACACGGACGGTATCCGGACAAGGAGTCAGCGGCAACAGGAAATGGATGAGAGGCGGTTTGGAGGTTCTCCATCACAAGAATCTCGACAGGTTCTTCAGCCAACGATGGAGTCATCTGGTGAGTTATCGGGAGTCCCATCATCAGCTGTGGCTCAGGCTCCTGCTGTAGGGGACCTTGCTGTTTTAATGGCGATGCTTCAGGAACAGGCTCGCCAGCAACAGGAACAGAAACGTTGGCAGGAGGAACTGGTTCACCGGCAGGAAGAACAAGCTCGCCAGCAGCGGGAAGAACAGAAACGCTCGCAGGAGGAACTGGTTCACCGGCAGGACGAATAGGCTCGCCAACGGGAAGAAGAGGCCCGTCGTCAGGAGGAACAGGCTCATCGTCAGGAGGACCAAGCTTGCCAGCAACAGGAGGAACTGTTTCGCCGACAAGAAGAACAGACTCGCCTAATAAAGGACCTGCATGGAGCCTTTGGCAAGGAGCTTCAGGATGTTAAGGAGCAAATCCAGCACCATAATAGCCGAATTTCTGAAGCAGAAACCCAGATTGCAAGTGTAAAAAAAGCTGTGGATCTGCTGAAATCTGAAGATAGAGATATTGCTCCTGTGGTCTCTTCATCGTCAGCGCGAGGATTTAAGGTGCCACCATTTGATGGAGGTTCTTCGTGGTCCGCCTATAAAATTCAGTTCGAAGCTGTTCTAAACGCAAACGGATGGACGAAGTCGCAGGCTATGACTGCACTAACATTAGCCTTACGTGACCAAACACTCACGGTTTTGGAGGCCCTGGGAAGTAACGTCAGTTATGAGCAGCTGCTGGAGGCACTAGAATCTCGATATGGTGACGTACATCTAGAACATGTTTTCCGCGCTCAATTAAAGGACAGGACTCAGCGCAATTCGGAAAATCTGCAGCAGTGGGCCCTGAAAATTGAAAAGCTGGTTCGGAAGGCTTTCCAATCTTCACCTGCCCTTATCGATGGGAACTTGGTTCAGGCATTCGTAGATGGGATACGTGATTTGGAAGTCAGAGCTACTGTGAGACTTGGTCATCACGAGTCTTTACCGAACGCCTTAGCCCATGCTTTGGAGGTGGAAGCTGTACGGATGGCAGAAACACTCGAGCAAATCGCATCAGAGAAGTGGTGGAGCCAAGCCACGACGGTCGTCCAAAGTTCAGGCCGAAATGCTACGGGTGTGGAGAAATGGGTCATTTGAGGTCTAGTTGCCCGAAAAGAAATAAAAAAAGCGACGACCAATCTCAAGCGACATGGAGGATTCAACGGCTACAAGAGTTTGACTATGTAACTGCGCATCGCAGTGGTAAATTTCACGGTAATGCAGATGCCTTGTCAAGGAGACTTTGTCCAGAAGAATGTAAGCATTGTGTTAAACAAGAGTCCAAAGAAGTGGTAAGTGGTACCCGTCAGAATGTTGAGCACGGATCTAAATGATGAATGGAAGGAAACCCTACAGAAAGCGCAGACAGATGACTCAGATATCAGGGCAATCATCCAATGGATAAGGACTGGAACTTCTAAACATGTATGGAGTGATGTGGCTGGAATGAGCACAACAACAAAAAGCTACTGGGCACAATGGGACAGTCTGGTAATCCACGATGGAGTATTGTGCCGTAAATGGGAAAATGCTCGCGGAGATCACTGTCATCTGCAAATGGTTGTTCCAAAGGCTAAAGTATCTGAAGTGCTTAAACTCAACCATGAAGGATGCTTCGGGGGGCATATGGGGGTAAAGAGAACTCTGTAGAAGATACGTGAGCGATTTTACTGGATCCATTGCAGAGATGATGTGGAAGACTGGTGCCGAAAATGCACGAGTTGCGCAGCAATGAAAGGACCCCATACACGCAGCAGAGGTGCATTAAAGATTTATAACGTGGGAGCGCCATGGGAGCGGATAGCTTTGGACATTGCGGGACCATTCCCTACCACAGAAAATGGAAACAAGTACTTCATGGTTGTTATGGATTATTTTACTAAGTGGCCGGAGGTCTTTGCAATCCCAAACCAAGAAGCATCGACAGTAGCCGATAAGCTAGTCCATGAGGTCTTTTGTCGTTTTGGAGTACCCTTGGAAATTCAACTTCCTTTTATCTCAAAGAACGGTTTGAATTTCTCCATCTCTCTAACCCTCGATCCTTACGCTCCTCAGAAACACATGAACTTAAAATTCCTGTTCACTCCTCTACCTTCTATGGAAAATCGTTTACAGTGCAGGCTGTCCGCTTATGGAACGCGTTGCCTGTAGATATTAGAAAGGCCAAGTCTCTCCCCATCTTCAAGAATATGGTCATGAAAAACTATTTGTCGTACTGTTATACCTAATCATTTCTATATTGTTGATATCATAATATAAAACCTATTTTGGTGCTATGATTTTATGATTTTATATGTTTATTATTATACTTATTATGTATGTTTGTATGTATTTATTTATATCAGTATTATATTTAGTTTATTTAAAGATTATGTAAGTAAGTATAGGATTATATTTGCCAAAACACCACACCAATATGCCACTTCTCTGTTTATTGATAGTCCAATCCATCCAAAGGTTGCCTGGCAGAGATCGCTGTTAGCGATAAGGCCGCCCATTGTATTGCCTTTTATTGTAAAATTAGTGTTTTTGTATTTTTCTGTGTGGTATAACAATAAAGAGTTATCTATCTATCTATCTATCTATTCATAGCGATCAAGGGAGGAATTTCGAGTCCCAAATATTTCAGGAAACATGTCGAGTGATGGGTACTTATAAGACAAGAAGCACCTCTTATCGGCCACAATCCAATGGCATGGTTGAAAGGTTCAATCAAACGCTGGAGAGATATCTAGCAAAAGTAGTGGGAAACAAGTAGACCGATTGGGACAAGCACATTCAACCGTTTTTACTGTCATATCGAAGTGCAGTTCACGAAAGTACAAGTGTCACACCAGCTTTGGCTAACTTTGGAAGAGAACTACGGTTGCCAGCAGACCTTATAACAGGCATTCCTCCTCAGTCTCCGCGCAATATAACAGAGTACGCGAGTGACCTTCGCAACAAATTGAACGATGTACACGAACACGTTCGCCAATCCAGCCAACAAATGTCTGAAAAAATGAAGACTCGATATGACCGAAAATTAAACCATTTGGGCTTTAGTGAAGGATCACTGGTGTGGTTACATAACCCTGTACGCAGTAAAGGGAAGTGTCCTAAACTGCAGGCAAAATGGGACGGGCCATATCGAGTTGTGAGCAGGATCAACGATGTTACGTACCGGATTAAAAAGGGGCTACGAGGCAAGCCTAAGATTGTCCATGTGGATCGACTAGCGCAATATTACGGGTCTAACGATGCTCGGGGACGAGCATGTCTTAGGAGGGGATAGTGTTGAGCCCGATACATGGCTCCATCTGTTGGCAGGCGGACGCATTAAATATTCACCTACAACGCCATCTGGTATCGAGTAGATGCAAACTACAAAGTACACGTATCGAATGCATATGAGTGAACGAGATAGCAATATCTCTCTATTGCAAACGAACATTTGAGCGCGTTCCGGTTCGTTCTCGAACGTTCGAGTTGCGTCGCGGTTTTGCGCGACGTACTCGACGCTCGTATAAATACGGCGGTGGTTTGCAGATGCAGGCAGTCTATTTTCGGCTAAGCAAGTGATACAAGTGCCAAATTTTTGAAGTGTTATCAGTTGTGTTGTTGTGTTGTGACTCTTATTGTGTTCTATTGAGAAGTTAACTAGTAGAATCAGTGGATTAAGTTCAGTGTGTGGTAACTTTGAAATTAAAGTTATTATTTGGTAAAATCAAGCGGTTTCATAATTTATCAGTACCCGGCTCGTAACAATATAATTAGGCATATACTCAGTAACTCAGTTTACTTAAACCTGGGACATTTCATTGAAGACGACCTTAAAAACGATGCTGATATTGAAAGGGAACGTAGGTCACTAGAGTAAGGGGTAATATGCTGGCCCACAGGTTTTCTCGTTGTACTGAACAAGTAAAAATTACTCTGTTGAAAGCCTACTGTCAGAATATGTACACGGGAAGCCTGTGCTTCGAGTACACCAAAAACTCGCTGGCCACCATACGCATCCAGTATAATAATATTTTCAGGATGATGTTTGGGCTGCCTCGCTTCTGCAGTGCTTCAGGGATGTTTGCTTAATACCAAACGGATGGCTTTGAAGCACTTATTCGCAAGAAATCTGCATCCCTGATCCGTAGAGTTCGAGACAGTCACAACAGCATACTGAAAACTATACCGGATAGGTACTCGTCGCCGATGTGGGCAAGGTTGGTATACAGGGTGATCCCAGAAAACTGCTCGTTACTCTGGTGATCGCTCAGCGTCAGCTTCATTTTTTACTTTGTATCTTTTATATCATTGTATTACTAACTCCCTTTTGTCCTATATATATGTGTTACTAACTATGGATCTAAGTTGTACGAAATAAAAAGATTTGAATTTGAATATACTATTCTAAGTTATCGTTTACGCCGTAACGATTTAGCCACAAACAACAACAAATATACAAACATCAACACAAACTTTATTATATTAAGACCAGAAGTATGAAATTACTTTGTGCTGAAAAATGTTAACACATGTTTTTCTATAAATTGGTATATATATTTAACCAAAGTAAATACGCTTATTATCTGTATTATTTCAGTCAATTCATAGAAAAATAATTTAAACTTTTGCGATAGAACTCTGGAGACCTGGACTCAACAAACTGTGTGAAGGTATTCTGTACCCGAAAATAAATTTTTAACCATCCAAAATATTCTAATTTTTAACCATGCAAATAAAACAATGGTAGTCAGAATATGACGGATGGTTTTTAACTGCGATTTTTCGAGCATTATGGTCTTGCGTTATAGTGAATATCAGTTGACAAGTCTGAGCTGTATCTCTGCTTCGCCACCATTGTTCGCAGTCCTACACAATAGATGTCTGCTGTTATTGCATGACCGGATCTGAAGCAGCTGTAGTGAATTACGCCATTACATAAGTGACCACCAAACACCATAATCTTTTTATTCACGTTATGCCATTGTTGCGGCGTTTGACCTGGGCGTTAATCGCACGTCTCAATCCGGTTCAAAATCTCATAATTTTTGTGTCGATTTAACAAGGTACGGCAAGCTTCAACTCGCAACGCAGATCAGTCAAATCATAAAAACCCATTTTTCATGTTGATTTATTTTACCCATTTGGTCAGTATTGTGGGTAAGCTAACCTCAAACCTAGTTCCTTGGTAGTTTGGTATTGATCGGCTCCCACTATCAGTTTCAATTAATTTACGTGGTTAATGTCGAAGTTTCCAAAAAAAAAGCGATCAAACTAAAATCGCGCGTTTATTGTCTGTCTTCTTCAAGCACAGCATTAATACTGCGAGCTGAATCTGCTGTGTCAGATCCACGTCGAAATTCTTATTTAAAAATTACTCTACTTTTCCGATGTATCCATCTTTAAAGCAGAATGGGAAAATAATTAAAAGCCAATCAATTATTATATTTTTTTTATAATTTATTATATTATATATTAGTACTTTATCTAGTAATTTATCGTGTGAAAAAAATATGACTCTAAAATTCCATACAATGCTGTATTAATTTTAATTCAAAATGTCAGTACATTAGAACGGTAATTTCATATTCATACCCCTAGTATTACCGGGATAGTAGGCGTTTCAAAATTTAGTCTCATATGTTCAATCAATGTTACTTAAAACGCGGTTAGTGAAAACGATTGTTTTTTGTCAGCTTCGCTTCCATTTTATCCCCATTTTTATATCAGAGAAGTTGATCCCCATTTTTATATCAAGTTCTCTGATATAAAAATGGGGATAAAATGGAAGCGAAGCTGACAAAAAACAATCGTTTTCACTAACCGCGTTTTAAGTAACATTGATTGAACATATGAGACTAAAAAAGTCTCATCTGTTCCATTACTAACTTAAGACTTGCTAGATTTGTAGATTGGCAAATTTAAGAAACATATTAAGCAAAAACTGTATCTTAAAGCATATTATATATTATATTTTTATCATTATATTATATAATAGATCATTAACATGACAAAAAGCTTGGATCGAATCTGCACCAACACGAATCAGCATCCGTTACAAAATTTGCAAGGATCATACAAAAAAGCGTTAGACCAGGTGAGATTCTTACCGGATTCTTCTTGAACTGGGAATAGGTGGAACCAACACCTAGATTCGCCTAATATATAAATGAATATTCAAAATGGTTCTTGTTATGTTTACGATTACGATTACTATTAGCCCATTGTTTCCCACTGCTGGGCAAAGGCCTCCCCTTGATCTCTCCAGTCTTCTCGGTTTTAAGCGGTTTGGAACCAAGCTCTATCAAAGTTGTCGAGATCATCTCGCCATCTCTTTTTGGGTCTACCGCGGCGTCATCTCGCTGTCTCAGGGCTCCAATGAGTGGTGATCAGGCTCATCCGGCATGCGACAGACATGACCAGCCCAGCTCCACTTAAGCTTCGCAACGTTTTGAGCTACATCAGCAATTTGTGTTCTGGAGCGCAGAGTTGTGTTGCGTATGCGGTCGGTACGTTTAACACCGAGAATGCTGCGCTCCATCGCCCGTTGACAAATCTCGAGTTCTTTTGGATATTTGTAAGGGCTGGGCTGGGAAGGGAATGGTATAGACGTCGGCGGGACGAGGTTGTCAAACCTTCGTTTCGCCGACGACATTGTTCTTTTTTCATCCTCTTCTCACGAGCTAAAGAGCATGCTTGAAGATCTAAGCGCTAAAAGCCTCGAGATCGGACTAAAAATAAATATGACAAAGACCAAAGTCATGACAAATACGACCAGGCGCAAGATCTTATATTTGGGCAGGATATACAATACGTCACTGAATACCTTTACTTTTAGGTACCTTTAAGTAATCTCCTTCAAGTCCCGCCTAAACCAAAAGCAAGGCGGAAAGAAAATGCATGGAGGAGCTAATGGTCCAGAAAGATCTTATGAAGGGCACTCTTCCGTTATCATTAAAACAGAAGTTAATGGATATGTGTATCCTCCCCATATTAACTTATGGAGCACAAACTTGGTCCCTTACAAAATATCCAAAAGCCTTAATAGTTTTTGAATAAAAATGATTTCATTCATTCTAAGTGCTCTTGCTTGTACAGCAACATGTACTAGGTACACAGAACCGTCAAGAAGTCACATAATGCTTGAATTTACCTAATTTACTTTACCTTGTTTGATGCTTGATTCGCTTGAACTGATATTTAGCTTAGATTATTTACTAGGAACAGAACCACCAAGAGGTCACCTAAAGCTTGGACTTTAAAGATACCTACAACGTCGTAACTATGCTTAAATTGATTTTTAATCGAAATATGTACTAGGTATGCAGAACCAACAAGAGGTGGCCTTACGCTTGGATTTACCTAATTTACTATGTTTTAGGCTTGGCTTGCTTGAGCTGATTTTTCTTAGCTTTTATAGGAATATGTACTAGGAACGCAGAACCGCTAAGCGCCAGAGACTTAGAAGTTTAATAGCTATTCTCTGTAAAAAAAGTTGTTAAAACTCCTTGAGACGAGTGAAGGGCGAGTTTCAGTCTCATCGCTAGACAGATAGCAGGACACCTCGACAATCAACCGATATTGTCAGAAAGTGGTGCTATCCATCTGAACTGACACAGCATTATGCTTTTATTGCGCGTAGTGTTTAGTGTTATTGTGATTTTAAAATGTTTACTGCTTCGATACACACTTTTATCTTGCCTAACAAATCAACACATTAAACGACGTTAAGCGTAGTAATTTAGATGGGTGTCAGGGGTATTACATCAGAAGACTTCTGTGACAACATAGAACACGAGCCTATTGATAGATAGACAGATAATACATTATCTCTCTGTCTATGAGTTTGAAGTACGATTAGCTCTGATATCTGGGCTGTAGGTTGTGGTTTCGATTCTCTCCCAGCACAAACATTTGAGTGATGAAGTATCATATGTATGTTTTTTAAGATATATAAGTATTCCATCGTTCGTCTGTTTCTCATAATTAATCTATGCTTAGTTTGGGGCTAGCTGGTGTGTGATTGATGATGAATGAGTTTTTCTCGTATTCTTAGCGGAATTTCAATTAACAAATTGTGAATTCTTAGCACAATTCAATTGTGAAGTGTTATAGGTGAAGAAGTAGTAAGACGTCACAAAATCTTAAAATATTCTCGTCATTCGTTGTTTTATATATAGTGACCTTTCAATAAAATACGTTTTATGTCATTCAAACCAAAATAATCCATTTTGGTTTGAATGGCATAACACTTTTGTACACACCTGAGTCAATAACTCTAGCTTTATTTTTAAAAAAATCTAATAAAGTAGGAATAAAATAACTCAAAAAATATATAATTCATAATTACGTTAACTAAAAAGAAACCGACTTCATTGAATGAAATTTGAGCCTATAATACATTTTTAGTGGAAAGTAGATGTATTTTGTATAAATATAATATGGCTAGGCCAAATTAAACGCACCGCTCCAATAAGACAGCGAGGTATCGAAGTACATGAAAATATCATCGATGAATACAATTTTTAGATTTTCGTTTATATTTCAGCTCCATATGGGACCATATAAATTTTATCGAAAATCGGTCGAGCTGAAAAATCAATACCTCGCTGTCTTAATGGAGCGGTGCGTTTATTTGGCCTACCCATATTATAAATAACATACAAAATACATCACTTTCTACTAAAAATGTATTATAGGCTCAAATTTCATTGAATGAAGTCGGTTTCTTTTTAGTTTTTAAAACGTAATTACGTATATATATTGAAATATTTATATAAATAAATATTTCCCGGTTTGTTTCGGGTTTTATTTGTTATATTTATAATATCCTCGGGTCCTGTCGGCCAGGTCGAGAGGTTAGTGTGGGTACCTGGGAAGGCCTGCGCTATCAAACAGAATCCCAGACAGAGTGAAGTCAGTGGAGAGGAAACTTTACCCACCTCAGCTTGCTGGAGTGGATCCATGAACGATAGCTTTCAATTACAATTAACTGCTCTGTAACTTGACTGACGCCACCTAAATCATCTTCAACAGATGAACTAAGGCCAATGATGATGAATATCCTTGGCATTTTCTTATTGTATTAGCATAAATGGTTTTATTAGTTAGTTTAATTGACAGGTTCGTGCTAGTTAAATAACCAAATTGGTTATCTTGGTAAATGTTTCTCTGACTCTCACTGCCCAGTTGCACGAGTTGACCGTTTGGTCAAGTGGTATCACTAGCTCAGAAACATCCACAGCGGTCTGTGTGCATCTCTGAATCAGCCTTAGTTCCCAGAAATTTTGCGAGATTCAGTTGATCGTTGAGAAGTAGATAATTATTCGCTGCAAATCTAAAACAATAAAGTGGTAGCATCGGTCACTAAACGTAGGCGTTAGTGTGGGTGTGCCGACCTCCTAGTTCAAATGGTTTCTTCACTTGATCCAGTTACTGTCCTCTCCTGTCCTCAGCCAGTGAAAAACACAGAGCTTCAGTTTGTTTCTTATACATTCATCAATAATCGATAATACATTCATGCATATAAATATAATAAGAAGAAAACAAATATTTTTTTGTAATAGAATAATAGATTAACTCAAAAATTACCAAACTGATATTTTTTTTTATTTTACGTAATAACATAATATAGAACTTCTAAAACAATTATGGTTTTGAACATAATTTTCATTCAAAACGAGATATTTACCATGAAATATCAGTTTGGTTTGTTCGCTTATGGTCAACTTAGCAAAACGTCCACTAAAATTTTCTGTAGGAGATGAGCAATCGGTCCCTTACGTATATAGTTAACTTCGCAATCGGGCCAATTCACAATAGGTCCACTTCTAAAAAGGTCCGCGTATTAATCGGTCCGAAGTTCTGTTCACGAATCTTGTGACATGAAATTCAGATCGAAACCAGTTGGTTAGGTTATGTTAGAGTATAGAAAACAACGAGGTGGGTCCACATTTGTGACAATTCATCGTACCGTGGCTCCGTAACATATTACGGTACTTGCTACGCTAAATAGAGAACGCTAAAGAGAGATCGTGTCGTTTTGCCGTGTCTGTCAGTGTTGTGCTCGTATGCGTGGGTTCTAGGCAAACTAAACACCTAGGCTCACCTAAGTATGAAGATTAAAGTAGGTACTCTTCTCGTAGGTACCTACCTAACCTTCCAACCCAACACTTGCTTAAGTTTTTTTTACATAACGACCTAAACCATCTGTAGCGTAATGTAGGTAGAAAGGTATGTATTTTTTTTAACAATTGCATTTCAAGAGTAGGTAGGTAGGTACATAGGTAAATGAAAACCCAGCTATCATTATTAAAGTATGTTGGGTACTTGTATTTAGGTATTACGTATACGTACTTACTATTTGAGAATTTATTTGGGAATCTTTAATTCCATCAGTCATCTATGTGTATATAGGGTGTTTCTATGTATAATATGTATATATTTACGAAAAAAAAAAGTATATAAGTAGTATATCAGTCATGTGGTACCCCATAACACAAGCTCTGCTTACTTTGGGGCCAGATGATGTTGTGTGAAATGTCCGGGATTATTTATTTATTTATTATTTATTTATTTATCTAGTCACCATAATACAAGCTATGTATAATATGTATGTAGGTATTTACAAAAAAAAAAAAGAATATTAGTAAGTAGTAGACGTGTGCACCGCGCCGGCGCACCGCCTCGCCTGTGTGCGGGCGGCGTGTGATTATTATTTGTCGTAAACGTGGAACTACTAATCTGATCAAAACCTGTATCTCAGGCGGAAAAGATCTAACAGTATAACTGAAAGGTAGGTCAAGTGTAGAGCATTGAGACTGATAGGTGAGTAGCTAAACGCTGAATATAAGTTCCCGAGTCTCGAGCACTATAATACTATAATCGATACTATATAATCGATACTATAATCGATACTATAATCGATACTATAATCGATACTATATAATTGATATTATAATCGATACAATAATCGATACTATAATCGATACTATAATCGATACTATAATACTTTAATAGATTCTATAATCGATACTATAATCGATATAATCGATACTATGTAAATGATACAATAATCGATATAATCGATAATATGTAAATGATACTATAATCGATACTATCTAATCGATATTATAATCGATATTGTAATCAATACTATAATCGTGGTACGTAAACTTACGTGGTTATACACGTAAGTATACACTTGTAACGAATACACGCAACAACACACTAATGCAAGTAAAGTGATGCACAGCACTAACCATCCGACGTCAGCGGGGTGCGGGAAGGCACACCGCAGCGCACTGACTCGCGTGCCGAGCCGATCCATGACAAGTGCAGTGACAAAAAATAATTGCCGCGTGTCTGCCACGCGTAGCAAAGACGAAAGTGTGGACGGTTGCATTTACCCGGACAAGGACAGAAAATCCTTTGAAAAAACCGCCTTCCGAGGGATCGGCTCGTGACACGTGACATCGGAGCGTGACAGTACAAAAACACCGTCCACACTCGCTACAAATGTTACGCGTTCATGTGTGCGTGTCAAGCCACAAATGTTATGTTACGGCGAAATGTTCGAGCCTTTATATGTGGTGCCCTGAGTGGATCGCCGCGTGACACTAGGTCGTGTCACATGTCCGCGTAACAAAAACCGTCCACACTTATGTTTTTGTTACGCGTAACTGTTACGGCTACGGAGCCACGGCACGTTGAAATGTCACAAATGTGGACCCACACCAAGGCGAGCAAGCGTGCCGTGGCAGCCGCCGCCGAAGCGCCAGAAGAATATAGTTATTTTTGACCGAACGGTAAGAGCGAGGATGCGAATGCGAGGATGACTAGTTGCTAAGTTGACCGATCAAGAAATTGCGAGTCAAGTCAAGACTGATTGCGAAGTTTACCGATTACGAAGTCGTGAAAAATAGTGGACGGAAAAGAGTGGTTTGCTAAGTTGACCATAAGCGAACAAATGATCAGTTTTACTGCTTCTCTATATTTCGGCACAATTGCATGCGTCATGATCACGAGATAAACTGAAATATCGGGAAGCAGTAAAACTCATATATCATGGTAAAAATTTAAAGCACGGTCAAGTATTACTTTTAGCATTGCAACCTACTGTCATCCTATACCGTTAATCTAAATCTACTTACTCGGACGACGTGACTTTTACCTGTATTATTTATTATTTTAAGTTATATTACTTTGAGAAGTGTGTAAGTGACTCCAGTCTTTTTTGAGAATAAATATGTATGAACTGAACTGAACTGACATTTTACACATGTCCACGCTTTACAGGTAACTGAAAAGTTTATTTAGGTGGTCCATTATATTACGTCTATAGACTGCGCCTCCACTATGACCTTACTTATTAAAAACCTAGTGCCACTTGTACGTGCTAGTAACTATCTCGGTGTAAACGCTTAAACGCCTGACTCATTCATTTCACGCTCGTCCCCCTGCCTCTTCTGTCCAATCGTGCATTAATAATGTGTCATGCTTTAATTAAATGCTTCTGACGGCCATTTTCATTTTTAAACATTTTTGATGAGTCTCATCAAAAATGTAGGATTACATCTACTGTGACTTTGTGTAGGTGTTATAGAAAACTGTATTATACTTCTTGACATTTACGAAGTAACATAGGACTTATAAATTAACTATTGACTCTGTGAGCTCTAGACCTCGCGAACATTTTTCGAAATGACTGAACTATAACTTTAAATAAGTTATAGTTCAGTCATTTCGAAAAAGTTATGAAAAAGCTTTTTCGTTATCAACTCCCATATCTCCGCGATTTTGAAAAATTTCCAAAAACTGAATCAACAAAACAAAATATAGTTATAGAACCTGCTCACAAATTTCACGTGAATCGGTTGAGAAATGCGAACTGTAGAGGAGAACATCCGGACAGACACCGAGCAGACAGACAGAGGTATATCATAGAAGCACAAGAAACCAGGACAGAATTGTATTGCCTAAAGTTCCAAAGACGAGTATGTATATAAATAGTAGCTATGCAATATGCGGAAATGTATATAACTCCATACCTGACTATATAAAAAAATTACCATTAAATAAATTTATTAAGGAACTCAAGACCTGGTTACAAGCTAAATGTTTTTATAACGTATCTGAATTAATAAAATGACATAAATTTAATTATGTAATATTCCTAAGTGACGTTTATATTGAATTATTATTATGTTACCTAGTTATTTTTTTATAAATGTCTCACATTGTTAGACAATATTGTACACCATTTATAAAATGGTAGCATAGCGAACTTACCAAATAATAAAACCTGTATTATACCTATGTTCCACAATAAATGAATTATGAATTATGAAATTATTATGAATTATGACATACGAAAGCATTTTTGCCTAAGCTGAAACGGAGACACTCGTTCGTTCGTTTGTGCCTTATATGTGTATTATGTTGCTATACGATAAGTACAAAAGTCAAAGTCAAAAGATTCTTTATTCAATACTAGCGACCCACCCCGGCTTCGCACGGGTGCAATGCTGATACATCAGCCAGTGTGTGCAATGTAAGCGCAAAAAATGTGTTTAGTTACAACATTACATTATAAACCTCTATCAGTGTTTCTCTACTATATTATGCATGTCTTATACTTATAAACCTTCCTCTTGAATCAATTTATCTATTAAAAAAACCCCATCAAAATCAGTTGCGTAGTTTTAAAGATCTAAGCATACATGGGACACACAGACAGCGGGAAGCGACTTTGTTTTATACTATGTAGTGACTCACAAGGATCACTTTGAAACTTTGTACGACGAGAAGGCCCGGAAAATTCTAGACAGTCATTCCCCGATGACATTTTGAACAAACAAATGACTATCGACTGCGACGTTGCTGCGATATGACGACCTCTGTGATGCAGTGGGCCAAGTCAAGTCAAGTCAAGTCAAAAGATGATTTATTCAATGCAATAACAAGGATCACTTTGAAACGTCTTACATACTAGGTGAATTTAGGTGCCAATTCATCCTAACCCAAGCTCGAGAAGAATTGGCAAGAAACTCGTCTTGGTCCTAGCGCTTTTTTATATGATCCACCTTATAACTACCTTAACTACGAAATACTAATACAATGGAGTTTATACATTTCAAGTGTGTCGGTTAACTGTCTGACGGCAGAGCGACACGAGGACATGCATTCTTATCAATAATATAGTCATCTATATTATAATAAGCTTTCTTCAAAAGACTACCTTTAATGTATGCTTTAAATTTCTTAATAGGTAGTTCAGTTGCATTTTCAGGAAGCTTATTATTATTATTAGAAGCTTATTAGAAGCGCACCGTGTTCCCCATATATGACTTATTAACTTTTTCTAGTCGAAACCTAGGGATGTATAATTTATGTTTATTCCTAGTGTTGATTTTATGAAGGTCACTATTTTGCTGAATCCCATCTCTATTTTTATGTGTGTATAACAAATTTTCATATATATATTGTGAAGCTATTGTGAGAATATTAATTTCTTTGAATGTTTCTCTCAAAGATTCTCGGGGTTTCATTTTATAAATGGCACGTATTGCCTTTTTTTGAATTACAAATATTTTAACAATATCAGCTGCTTTCCCCCAGAGAATGATGCCGTATGACATAACACTATGGAAGTAACTGAAATAAACTAGTCTAGCTGTAGCTTCATCAGTAAGCCACCATATCGCATGAGCTGCAAATGCAGCGGAACTAAGCCTACCAGCAAGTGTTTCAATTTGTGGTCCCCACTGTAATTTTGCATCAATTATAAGACCTGGGAAGATCGTGGAATTTACAAGATTCATTGCCTCTCCATTTATTTCAATGTTGAACGGGCTATGAATAACATTTGGCAAAGTGAATTTGATACATTTAGTTTTTTTTGAATTAAGCAAAAGATTATTAACAGTGAACCAGTTAAGAACTAACGATAAGGATTCATTTACGTTATCGCAAATACTGGTTTTACCTCTATCAACTTTAAAAGTTAAAGACGTATCGTCTGCAAATAAAACTATATCACAAATATTTTTTACAAAAAAGGGTAAATCGCTAACGTATACTAGGAATAAAAAAGGGCCTAGTATCGATCCCTGAGGTACCCCTATACCAATAATTGATCCCAAAGACCTCTCACCACCCACGTCTACTTTCTGGACTCTATTGGATAGATAAGACTGTATGAGGTCAATCGCCCGGTTTTTTATGCCATAATATTTTAACTTTGTGATTAGGGTTGCATGACTCACACAGTCAAAGTCCTTAGATAAATCGCAGAATACCCCAACTGCATCCTGTGACTTCTCCCAGGCCTCAAATATATGCTTTAAGAGCGCTATACCTGCATCAGCTGTTGATCGACCTTTAGTAAATCCGTATTGATTACTATGTAGCAGGCCGTTAACGTTAAAGTGGTATAATAACTGATTAAGAATTATTTTTTCAAAGATTTTACTTAAAGCAGGTAATATCGATATCGGTCTATAATTAGCGAGATCACTTTCACTTCCAGACTTAAACATAGGAATGAGTTTACTGTGTTTCACGAGATCGGGAAAAACTCCCTCATCGATACATCTATTAAAAATATAAGCTAAACATGTGCAATATCTACGATAATGACACCCAGCACCTTTGTAGACATTCCCCAAAGATCTTCTGTATTTTTTATATTAATTAACTTGAATGCTTTTACAGTACTAGCCTCGTTAATGTAGCTAAAACTAAACTCATTCTTACATTTTGCAACACTAGATTATAATAGAACGGAAGCTCTGGAGGCTGAAGAGTTTAACGATTTGATCACTATTTTTGGTATATCTGAGAAAAAACTATAAAATGCATTCGCAACATCCTGTTCTTTAGTTAAAATTGTACCATTTATATTTAATTTGAACTGTATATTGCGAGCCCTTGATTTACCTGTTTCATTATTAATTAATTTCCTAGTTGTTTTTATTTTATTTGTTGAATTTTCTATTATTTTTCTCAAAAACAGTGACTTAGCCGCATGAAAAACTTTTCTGAAGACTTTTGAGTAATTCCTAACATATAAGATAAAAACTGGATCATCTAACATTGTCTCTCTGGTAGCATATAATTCGTACAATGTATTCCTACTTCTATAAATACCCGGTGTAGCCCAGTCGACAAATCTAGCACAATTTTTTGCTTTGCATGTTTTTACTGTAAATATATCAGCATGTTCTTTAATTATTAAATTAAACAATGTGGTGAAAAGAATATTTGGGTTATCGATGCATGGTACAAGGGAAACTTTGTGTTCAATTCTACTTTGAAATGTTTTGATGCGGCTCTCTGTAATAGGTCGGTGAGTAAAGTTCTTCAACTATACGATCACAAGAAAAGGTGGCGCAGTGACCGTAATGGTCAGAACTAAAATCTTTTAGTACACACTTATGAAATGGTGTGCAACTGCAATAAATGTTATCTAGACAAGTGGCTGTTGTTAGTGTCACTCTTGTAGGTTCATGAAAAAGAGGAGTTAAATTAAAACACTTAAATAAGTTTAAAAGTCTTAAAGATAATGGATCAATCGGAATATTTATATTAAAATCACCACAAACTATTATGATTTTATCACAAGCTATTTTTTGCAATACTTCTTCCATAGTGCATTCATATAACCCAAAATCAGCATTGGGAGGACGGTAAACGCTCACGACGACATGCCGCTCCAGCTCGACACACGACACCTGAATAATTCTTTCAATAGAAAGATTTCTAATATCCTTACGCTCCTTGCATTTTAAGTTTTTTTTTACAATAATTAACGAGCCACCACGTATTGCGCTCTTGCGTTTATAGCTGCTGACAATATTATAATTTTCGTAGAAAGGAAGTACCTCAGATTGTACCATCCAATGTTCAGTGATACACATAATATCTACACTGAAATGATTTAAAAATAATTCACATTCTAATACTTTGTTGGGCAGGCCTTGCATATTTTGGTGAACTACATGTAAACTGCCTGTTTTTCCCATTGTCGACTTGGTCAGTTTAAATGCTGATCAGTTGGCCCTACTACATTTTTTCCCTCAGTACTATTACTAACTATGGGGTCGTCATTACACTGTGTTATAGTTTTAATAACAGAATCAGAAATATTAAATGCTAACAATTTAGCAATAATTAACTTACTACGTCTACTAAGGTATACATTACCTTTTTTCAAATAAAAATTAGCAATAAAATTATTAGTGTCTAAATATAAAATGTCACTATGACGACATGTCAAATTGTAAAGTATTAAATTCAAATTGAATATTTTGTCATTGTCTTTAACACTCAATGATTTTGAGTAAGGGAAAGCACATAAAATTAGTTTCCCTAGCCCAAGATCTAGCTTTTCTAACAGGGTCTCAATTAGTTTAATTAAGTCTAATCGCTTGACACCACTACTTTCACCTAATTGAACAATCATGGTAGTGTCTTTATCTAAAAATTTATCATTTTTTATTTTATCGGTAAAATAGTCCATGGAGATATTTGTGTAACAGTTATTTTTGACTGCCTGTTTCATTAGTCCACCAAGAAGTACTCCCATGCCAGTACCTATCTTGTCAGAGTACAATACAGTCTTCCGGGTCTGGAGACAGGGTTCGAGCTGTCTAACCGGAGGCTTAACCTTTGCAGCCTGTACCACTGTAGGCTGGTGTACTGCTGGTTTGGGAGGCAGTTGCTTACACATGGGTGGGTCAGTCTGTGTACTATTACAAGGGTGAGACGCAGAAGGTTGCGGGTTCGATTCCCGCCGCGGGACAAATGTTTGTGTGATCTGTAGTATTTGTCTCGGGTCTGCGTGTTTCTATGTATAATAAGTAAGTATTTATATATAAATAGTTTATCAGTCATAGGTACATAGGTCAAATTTCCGGCATTATTTATTTATTTATGTATGTACTACACGAGCGAAGCCTCGGGAAGCAGTTAGTAATCACATAGTTAGATAGTGTAGCTTTTATATAACATTGTGAAGGTTCGCACGATACTACCGACCTTAGCAACCAATCCCTAAAATTTCCATGTTGTTAGTAAATCATTGACCATAAAACTCATGGTTTACCAGCACACCATCAGTTCCCCTAATCTTTGTTCTCAGTCAATATCCCATGCTATTTATATGCTTTAATTAATTCCACCCCTACGTTAACTGGTACAGTAAACTGTGGCTGCAAACACAGGGAGGGGTAGGGGGTAGTGGGGTAGATTAATCATCTTTTGTGTCGCCAACATAGTTAAGAGTTTGGCGTTCTTTGGATTGTGTTTCGGCGAACCGGGGGAAGTATTTTGTAGTATTTTTTATACAAGACTTGTGGGGTGTCATTTATGTTGATGACGTAAGGTATATAATGCAATGATTCATGATTTTACTAATATTGAACATACTTTCTTACTGTATGACTTAAATATATCTTAAATATAACGATAACTATCAAGTTAGTAGGAAAAAAATCTGCCATCTGCAAGCTATTCTGGCGTGCGCTGCAAAAACCGTTAGAATTACAGGAAGTACTAATCCTGCGCAGACGAAGTCGCGGGCACCAGCTAGTTATTTATAATGTTGTAAATTGTGATAACAACATTGTTTGTATAGTCATAACTGATAACTTCTGGGATGGTAAACCGCTTCGTTACGTAACGCGTTACGGTGCCAGTCTGTCTGGCTTTCCTTTCTTTCACGCATATGGAAAACGTAGGCTCCTCTGTCACTCTAACCCACAACGCTAGTTAGATTAGTTTAAGTTATCACTTCTGTCGGGCGTCCCGAGACGCACACGTTTATTTTTTTTTAAACGTGTGCGTCTCGATTGGAGTAGATGGGAGATGGAAGATGGGAGATGGAAGATGGGAGATGGGAGATGGGAGATGGGAGATGGGAGTAGGGAGATGGGAGTAGGGAGATGGGAGTAGGGAGACGGGAGTAGGGAGACGGGAGACGGGAGACGGGAGACGGGAGACGGGAGACGGGAGACGGGAGACGGGAGACGGGAGACGGGAGACGGGAGACGGGAGGCGGGAGACGGGAGGCGGGAGACGGGAGGCGGGAGACGGGAGACGGGAGACGGGAGACGGGAGACGGGAGACGGGAGACGGGAGACGGGAGACGGGAGACGGGAGACGGGAGACGGGAGACGGGAGACGGGAGACGGGAGACGGGAGACGGGAGACGGGAGACGGGAGACGGGAGACGGGAGACGGGAGACGGGAGACGGGAGACGGGAGACGGGAGACGGGAGACGGGAGACGGGAGACGGGAGACGGGAGACGGGACACGGGAGACGGGAGACGGGAGACGGGAGACGGGAGACGGGAGACGGGAGACGGGAGACGGGAGACGGGAGACGGGAGACGGGAGACGGGAGACGGGAGACGGGAGATGGGAGATGGGAGACGGGAGACGGGAGATGGGAGATGGGAGATGGGAGATGGGAGATGGGAGATGGGAGATGGGAGATGGGAGATGGGAGATGGGAGATGGGAGATGGGAGATGGGAGATGGGAGATGGGAGATGGGAGATGGGAGATGGGAGATGGGAGATGGGAGATGGGAGATGGGAGATGGGAGATGGGAGATGGGAGATGGGAGATGGGAGATGGGAGATGGGAGATGGGAGATGGGAGATGGGAGATGGGAGATGGGAGATGGGAGATGGGAGATGGGAGATGGGAGATGGGAGATGGGAGATGGGAGATGGGAGATGGGAGATGGGAGATGGGAGATGGTACACGCTGATAAATAGGTATTTTTTTATATTTTTTGTAAACATACATCAGATTTATGTATATACACGGACAAGGCACTGTCACTGTGTGTTCTTTAAATTTATCTCTGAGTGATTCTCTAGGTCCCATGTTATAAACTCCACGAACAGCCCTCTTGTGTGTTATAAATATTGTGTTAATATCCGCAGCACTACCCCACAATAGAATACCGTAAGGCATAATGCTATGAAAGTAGCTGGAGTAAACGAGTTACGAGCTAAACGAGCTGAAGTATTATGAACATAATAGTTTTTGCCTGGGTGCTCTAAAGTATCTTAAGTATGTATTTAATAATAATAATAAAGCGAAAATTTAACAGCATCATCTAGCCCCAATATAAGGAGTGCTTGTGTTATGGGGGCCACATGATTAATATACTTCTTTTTTTAAATACATACATATTTGACGACCTATGTGGCGCATTGGGCCAAGGTCTGGCCGAGACACAGAATGTTGCGGGTTTGATTCCTGCCGCGGGACAAATGTTTGTATGATCTCTAAATATTTGTCTCGGGTCTCGGTGTTGCTATGTATAATAAGTAAGTATTGACAAAAAAAAAGTATATAAATAGTATATCAGTCATGTTGTACCCATAACACAAGCTCTGCTTACTTTGGGGCCAGATGATGCTGTGTGAAATGTCCGGGATTATTATTATTATATTATACATAGAAAAACACCCGGAGATAAATACTTTCAGAACATACAAACATTTGTCTCGCGATAGGCATCGGACCCGTATCTTTCTGCGTTTCAGGCAGGCATTCACCCACTGCGCCACAGAGGTCGTTATTTAAAAGTATATCAAGTATTATATCAGCCATTTGGTATCCATAGTATAAGGTTTGCTTAGTTTTGGGGATAGATGGTGCTGTGTGAAATGTTTCTCTAATATTTTTATATCTTCATAAGTAAAAGCGTAAATCATTGCATTTTGTACCTTATTATTATCCACATAAATGCATGACATGATTTGCGTTTCACGTTTTCACGTTTCACGTTTCACGTTACACGTTTTGCGCGGTACTTATCTAACTACGTATTATTGTTGCACGTTTCACATGTGTTGCTCTGTATGTTACTGTAATTAATTTCTGTTAGTAAATATTATTTTTATATATTATATTGAACACGGAACAGAAACATATATAATAAATAAAAAAATTACATTTAAAAAAAAATAGAGCTTTGAAGGTGATAGGTGAGCAGCTAAACGATGAGACTAAGTTCCAAAGTCTTGAGCACCGCCGTAAAGTTGTTTGCCTTTCGATCTTTAATAGAATACATTTCGGAGAATGTGCCTAGGAATTGCATGATCTAATTCCACCATCTCCTTTTCACAACAGGACAAGCAGACGTACCGCTCAATACTATCCATACCTTGTCAGCCTACCACCCTCTAGAACAAAGCGCATTGCTTCCACATTTATAATGCGTACAGCCAAGGATTGGAATGCTTTGCCGTCGTCTGTCTTTCCTGAAAACTACTATCTAGGTCACTTCAAGTCTCGAGTAAATAGGTGTCTTCTAGACATGCGTGCCCCATCGTCGGCCACATCGTCGCTTAACATCAGGCGAGTTCTTGGTCAAACGTAGGTCCTATCTATGATAAAAAAAAATGCCTAGTTCAAGGAAGTTGGCTTAGTTCTATTAGAGTTTGAGTTTGAGTTCAGGTCCTATGCAGACAGGTAGGAAGTTACTCTTACACACAAATTCTCCGAATATACGAATATCGAATACGTTACTTAACGAGAGGTTTTTAATTTCGTTTGCGTCACTTAAATTTTATTCTTTATATCATTTTAAAGGATAACGGCGTCTCAAACGTATAAGTTGATCTCAAATGCTTAAGTATTTGCTCAAGCATTTCAGTATTTGAGCATAACTCCTTGTAAACACTTGCTTACATCAAACTCAACCTACATTTTGAGAAACTCATGCTCTGTACTCAAGTCGCTTGCTATCCGGAGCAGACCGCGGCTCAAACTCACCCTGATGAAGATTCTGTAGATGATACGAAACAGTGTCCTTGTCTCCATCGACATAATATTACGTGAGTTAATTAGTGTTTATAATAATTACGTTTTAAAAACTAAAAAGAAACCGACTTCATAGAATGAAATGTGAGCCTATAATAAATTTTTAGTGGAAAGTCGATGTATTTTGTATTTAGATAATATGGGTAAGCCAAATAAACACACCGCTCCAATGAGACAGCGAGGTATCGGAGTACATGAAAACATCATCGATGTATACAATTTTTAGATTTTCGTCGATTTTTCAGCTCGACCGATTTTGATAAAATTTATATGAGACCACCTGTGAAGTATACCCTTTCAAACAAAAAAAAAGAATTTTCTAAATCGGTTCAGCCGTTTTCGAGTAATCGGTGAACAAACATAAAAAAAAAAGATTCCTACGAATTGAGAACCTCCTCCTTTTTGATAAAGTCGGTTAAAAATATGTAGTACAACTTCAGACCGAATAAAAACAGGTAAGTAATTTGTTTTCTTGTTATTTTTAACCGATTTTATCAAAAAGGAGGAGGTCTAGGAACCAAAATCTAAAAATTGATTGATGTTTTCATGAACTTCGATTCCTCGCTGTCTCATTGGAGCGGTGCGTTTATTTTGCCTTCCCATATCATATATATACAAAATATATCTATATAAATTCAATGAAGTCGGTTTCTTTTTAGTTTTTAAAACGTAATTATTACTGCAGAGGAAGGCATAGTGCTTTTTTGCATGATGTTTACTGAATGGCGATGTGACAATGTACCAAGAGCAAGGCGCACGGTTTTGGTGTATGTGTGTGGGGTGCGTGTATTTACATAAAGTAACATGGTTTTGTGGCTTCACTTTGGTTAAAAACGGCGTCATTATATTTAATTGATCTGAGAGTTCAACTCACAAATGTTTTTAAAGTAAACCTCAACATACATTAATGGAAAAACATGTTTGTTTTTAATATATTTAAAATATGAGTTTCTTTACTCATTATTCGTTGTAAAAACCAAAAGTCGATTGAATAAAAATTCACAACGCGAGAACACCAAATTAGATGAAGGTCAATCGAAAAAGGCCAAAACCACTTACTGCGTGACACTGTCGTTAGGCGTCTAGTTTTTAAGAATCATTGACAAACTTTTAACGGCCGTAACGCGGTTTAATTAACCTTACTGGAGATATTTAAGAAACTTTGTTCGTTGATGGCAACACCATAAGTCACAGGTAACGGGCAATGATAACTGCTTAAATAAGGCATCACTGTCAATTTGATAAATAACATTCACACAACACCACCTAAACTAAACAATGCTCGTATAAGGAAACCATATCACTGATAAAATACATAAATATACTACTTGTATATAATTTATGACACATTATAACACCTATACACAAAACAAACTTTTATGTTCATTATACAAATACATTAGTATTTGTATCCTTACCAGGATTTCCAGGATTACCTGGGGCAGAATCGAACCTACAACCCGCAGAAAGCAGAACTATGAGGTCAGTCAATAAAAAATAACAGTAGGTTTTACATTTCAAATCTGTCAGTTAACTATTTTGACTGTTAGGAATTTGAATTTCAACTGCGTTGTGTTGTCAGGCAATGCATTATTTTTTGACTGGTGTGTCAGCTTGGTTGGTAGTAGCTCTGCCTTTTGCGCTGTAGGTTGGGGGTTCGATTCCTTTAGGAGATACATTTGTGTGACAAGCATAGGTGATTGTACATAACGTATCATTAATGTCTTTAAATATATATAAGTATTCCATCAGTCATCTGGCCACTATAATACTAGCTATACTTTTTGGAGTTATATTGTAATGTTCATTGTTCATCAATATTTATTTACAAAAATTCCTCGCGTAGTAGTATTCTTAGAAGTTACAAGACGGTGGGAACCTTCCGAAAACCAAAGTCACAGATATAATTACGCCATGTTGATTGGATGCTGATTAGGTTTTCATGGGGCTTCCAATGACCCGTCAATAGTGATAAATGACCCCCCAATACCCCCCAACACCCCCAAACACCCCTAACACCCTAGAGGTAGTCACTTTGAATTGGTTTGCAGCGGTAATGAGCTTTACTACGCTCGATTTAGATTCAATATGGAATGTGATTAATTCAATTCTCGGTTCCGTTGTTCGTTCGGATACTTTTTTGTCAGATGAATTTAAACTGTCTTACTTAGTGTCTTACTGTAGTATAAGGTCCTATAAAATACGTGCTTTCATACAGTGTCATGATTTTGAAGTTTAGAGTTCAGGTCAGATCAGTTCAAAACCCTAAAAAAATAGCAAAAAAAGCTTCTTAATAGACATATTTTTACATTATGCACATTCGAATTTCTGATCTGCACTGAAACCTGAATCTTAAAATTGAATCTAGTCGAAACTAAACACTAGTACTATTACTTTTAGTTTCCTATTTTAATACTGTTCTATCCTATTTAATAAAAAAAACCGTTTGCAATTCACACGTGGTAGAAGTGAAACCTTTAAAAAACAAACGTATAATACGTACACGTATACAAAACACCACGGATGTTGTGATGCCTTTTCTCAAGCTTTGTACTACGCTTGCGCGCACAAACACCTAATAATAAACACGTATAATGCTTCCTATCTCATTTTCTCCCACGTTAAATCTTATGAATTTTTGTGTCTGTCTCTTTTTCTGTCGCTTTTTCGTTTCATCGACTTTCAAATCACAACGATGCTAAAGAAGTTTTCACTTCAATATATATGTCATTTCTTTTCTCATTAATATTAGTCATAAACATTTATGTACAAAAAAATATACAATATTATAAAATTCATGTGAAAAATTTGAGCTATCTACCTTTAAAACGACCTATAGATAGATCAACTGATCAAAACCACTACCAGAAGACAGCGTTCCCAAGACACTGGTGGTATTGCCACGTTGTATGGCAATGCTAATGCGCTGGGCTAGATAGTCAGCTCTTGGTTCACGCAATATTTTTTACCTAACACCGTGAAATCATTTAACAACGGGCTATTAATTTAAGAAATCATCCCCACGGGCCCAGGGTGTAGACTCCAATAGGCTCAAATATGTAGGCCTTATCTATACCATATTAAATAACAACCTTTAAATATTTCTACCTTTCATTGTGCATTTTAGAGGACTTGCGGTCTAGCGGTGCGGTCTAATGGACTTGCGTCTCGCGGTCTCAGCACTTTATCCTTCCTTACTAATATTATAAACGTGAAAGTTTGTATGTATGTTTGTTACTCTTTCACGCAAAAACTACCGAATGGATTTTAATGAAACTTTACAATGCTTATACACCAGAATAACTCTATAATTTATAAAGATATTGTGTGAATTTTCCAAAATATAACGATAAGACTAGTGTCAAGAGCTATGCTGGCGTGCGCTGCAAAAACCATTAGAATTACACGAAGTACTAATCGTGCGCAGACAAAGGCGCGGGCACCAGCTAGTATAATATTTTATATTTTTTTTATTATTGTATATTATTCTGTACATTATAACAGCTATGGCTGTAATATGAATAGATCCTTTACAAATCAGAAACGTGCAATACGCACCATGGTACACATACGATTATGGGAATCATGTATAAATCATTTCATTGAACTCCATATTATGACTCTACCTAGCCTATACATCCTTGTAGCTCTTATGGACATTTTCAGACATCCACCTAAGTATGAAACACAAGAACAAAGAGCTACAAGACTAAATACAAAGAGAAAAGATCTTGAGGCCCCACTGTGTCCGAAGTTAAATATTGTTAAGCATGGTTGTAGATATCAGGCCGTTACACTATACAACTCTCTTCCTGTGGCTATGAAAATCATAGAAAGTCCCACTACATTTAAGAGCATTGATAAAGCTTTTGCTGGAGGGTGCTTCTATACAGTTGATGACTTTAAATGAAGAAAAATGTGATTAGTTGTAATAGTTTGAGATTATTATTACAATGTTTTTAGGCTTAAGTATTTTAGACACAATGCAAAAATTGTTATTGAATAAAGTTCTTATTCTTATGCATTTCTGTTTTATATATTTTTTCTATAGATTAAATAAAAAATATCCCAGAGAAATATCTACAACTATAATAATCTATAATCTATAATAATCTTTATTAGGAACACATAACAAATTGTATCAAAAATGGTATGAAAACGATGACATCTGCAGAAGTATAAAACTGTGTTACAGACATCAACGAACATAAACACCTCCTCCGAACATAAATTATATACATAGTTCCAACTTAAGGTAGGTAGTAAATACAGAATATAACAATAAATGAATGAGGGTGAATGTGAATATAAGATTGTGTTTGTGTAAGAGTGTGTGTGTGTGTGTGTGTGTGTGAGTGAGTGTGAGTGTGTTATTGCACAACAATTAAAAGGTTTTCCGTGTCGTTATAAGATAGAGATTGTAGCCATGCATGTCATTTAAGTTTACATTTGTATAATGGAAGAGAATATATGTCTAATTGTTTATTTAACTTGTTGTATAGAGACAAGCTAACAAAGTAAAAATTTTGACTCGCTATAGCAGTACGTCTACGTTCTATTGTACAAACATTGTCAGACCTGCGTTTGGAATTAGAGAAGTTTGGATCATATTTTATTTGGGAATGTTTACGGAGAACTGTTTGGGCTATAAAAAGTTGGCAAACCGTTAGAACATTGCAAAGTGAGAAGAGTTCAGTTGTGGGAAAACGAACTGGTTTCTTAGCCAGAACCTTAAGAACTGCCCTCTGTGCTCTCTCCAGTTTCAGCAAATACGTCTTCACCGAGCCACCCCACGATATTATACAATAGAATAAGACTGATTGAGCCAGAGCATAATAGATAGTTTTCAAGCATCAGAAGTCCACGACTTGTCTTAGGCTTTTAAAAACATATATAAGTTTTCTGACTCTAGAAACCGTTGTTTCAACTTGATTCTTCCACGTCATCAAGCTGTCCAGAAAAACGCCAAGATATTTAATTGAGGAGGAACGATCAAGGGGTGTACAACTGCAAGATTCTGAGACTGTATCTCTAGTACAAGTGTGGGCATAGATAGAATAAGAAGAGGGGGGTTGAGATGCTGTAAAAAAATTAAAAAAATATTCAAAAAAAAAGTTGTAGATGGTGAAAAGAAAAAATAAACTTGGTTTTACTGAAGTTAAAGGTGAGTAAATTGTTGGAAAGCCAGGACATAACAGACCAAAGAGCCTGCTCGGAAAAGTCATGGGCTTCCTGCCAGTTTCGTCCGTGGATGATCAGGGCAGTGTCATCAGCATAGGTTATTATTTTGCTTTAGGGAGGGTTAAATTGCACAATTCATTTATATATACTAGGAATAGTGTGGGTCCCAAAACACTACCCTGTGGTACTCCAAAACCTATCTGCTGTTCACCGCTCCTGACCCCATCAATAGTGACATATTGAGTCCGATCTGAAAGGTAACTACTAAATAATTCAAGAACGATGCCCCGTACACCGATTGCCAGAAGTTTGGAGAGAAGAATTGGGATTGAGACAGTGTCAAAAGCTTTCGAAAGGTCAAGAAAGACAGCTATAGTCTTTAGTTTTTTGTCAAAGTTTTTGATGACTCCATCTGTAAGCTCTAAGATAGTATCCTCTGTGGATTTACCACGTCTAAAACCAAATTGATTATTCGAAAGGACCATGTTGCCATTTTAAAAGTCTTTTGTTAAGAATCTTTTCCATTATCTTAGACAAGACTGTCAAGACAGAAATGGGTCTGTAGTTTGTGACACTGTCTCTATCACCACTCTTGAAAACGGGATGGACAACAGCCCTTTTAAATACACGTGGAAAGATGCCTAGGCTGAAGGAAAGATGATGATGTGCTTAAGAATGGGAATAAGGATATGTCTGGAGGACTTTATGATATTAGTAGAGATACCATCCTAGCCAACTGCAGATTTGTCTTTAAGGTTATGGAACTTTCAATCTCCACATTTTCTAGACTAAATAGGACAATAGAATTGAGGGGAGACTGAGTAGATGCATGAACTGTATAAGAAGAGATAGGATTTTGAAAAGGAGAGGATAAGGGAACTATTTTGGAGGCGAGGTTTTGTCTTACGTTAGCGAAAAAGTCATTCACTCTATCAACTGACGATAAAGGAGTATGACACAATTTCAATATGTTACAAGCAGTTGACGGCTTCCTGTTGAGGTTGGCGATTTGTTTCATAACATTCCAAGAGGCTTTTGGATTGTTCCTGGCCTTCTGAAATTCATTTTGATGAAACTCCAGTTTAACTTTTTTAAGAGGTTATTGCAATATGTGCGATATCGAATGTATACAATTTTGTGATTAGGATCTTTAGGATTAGTCAACATTTTTTTATAGAGTTTGTCCCTGTGGCGAATACACCTCAGAAGGCCTGGGGAAATCCATGGCTTTATGGTACGTAAACGACATGGAGTGGTAACAGAGCGAGAGTGAGTATTAATTACCGATGAGATTATTTGTATGAAGTTTTCGGCAGCAACCTCAGGATTTTCATTTGTGAGTACAGAAGAAAAATCTGTGTCTTTCAGTTCATTTACTATAGCTTGGATGTTGGAGCGTAGCTTGGAAACGTTTTGCGTGGAACAGTTTTGCGGAGCATGTAAGTTACAACAAAAGAGCACAGGTGCATGGTCATTAATTAAAGAATCGAGAACTAACGTCGTAGCTTTACAATCTGACCGTGCTATGTCGTGGTCAAGGCAGTTACCTTCTCTGGTGAGAAGAAGGTGTGCTGGGAGCAATGCATGTGACGCAACCAGATTTAGATAGTCTTCACCAAAGGAGTCGGTATGACCAGGCATGATGTTGATATTTAGGTCACCGATAATAACTGCGGTTTTTGATTTTTCTATACTTTGTAGAACCTCATCAAGACTGGTCATGAAAGGAGCCTTGTTTTTGTAAGAAGGAGATCTATACAACGCAACTACTGCAAGTGAACTTTTAAATTTGAGAATTAAACAATTTGCTTCATTGAAATGAGGTTTAATAATATTATGCTCCAAACCGCATTTAACATATAAAACAACTCCTTCGTTTTGATTGGTATACTCAGATTTGTACTTGGTACTTGGTGCGCGGACGATTTTCCGCAACCAGGCCTCGTGTGGGCCCCTTTACTTTACTCAGATTTGTATGAATCAAATCCAGGAAGCATTGGAATTGATGGGCACTTGCTCAACCAACACTCAGTCAATACAAGTACATCTGGTTGGTGGTTTAGTCTGTGTAATAATATAAGAAAACTATCAAAGTTACAGTTAATACTTCTGATGTTAACATGCAGAATACTAAAAGAATGATTGCCGTTGTTTATATAATTGATACAATGCTCAGGAGAGCAAACAGCCGATTCAGATACAGAGATTTGTTCGATATCGTTATTAATAGAGTTTATATCATCCATTATGAAAGAGATAGAATAACACGGGTGCAAAAACATAGGAATACGAATGACGAAGGGTGGAAGACCACAATGGTAGATGTGAAAGGTGATGTTTGTATAAAAGGGTAAATGTGTGCGTGGGTGAAGGTGTGTGAGTGGGTGAAAGTGTGTGACTGGGTGAATGTGTGTGTGTGAGTATGGGTGTGTGTGAGGGTGTGTGCGGAAATTGTCCTATGAAATTGGCTAAACATGTTGCCTGACGTGAAAAAGCAAAAAAAAAGGAAAAATAAAATATCCTAAAACAACAAAGGGGTAAGATTAGGTAGGCCGTTTCAAGTGGATCTAGTCACTTTAAGCCTAAAAGATTACTAAGATCCACCTCGTTGACTATACGGTGCAGTGAATCATTTTCTCTTTTACGAAGGAATATTTTTCCGTGAGACACCCAACAAAACTTGTAGTCATTGACCTTAGCAGGCCAGGAAAAACAGACGTTTCATCTTTGAAGTGAGGTTTTCCGAGATGAAAATCGGCTTCGCAGGCCCACTTAAGCGCAGGTGCTCAGTGGTCAACTTAGATGAACCTTTGTTGTAACTACGGAACATGGAAATCATCTTTTCTTTTCTTTTAAAAGAGTACTCGTAAGTTCCACTATTATAGTTCGGCTGGAAGGGTCCTTAGACTTAATGCGAAAAATATCTTTTACATGACTCTGTTCTACCGCAATGTTAAGCGCCTTACCAGTGTTAATTAGAGTCTCGACGAGAGAGGACTTGGTCTCAGAGGGTAAAACCGGCACATTTCGTATTTCCAAGCAGCTAACTCTAGTGCTTCGGTCAAAAACTTTCAGTTTCTCCTCTAGAGATTTTACATATTGAACATCCGCATCTCGTTCAGTTTCTAGCTTAACTAACTTAACTTGCTTCTACCCGCGGCTTTGCCCACGTGGTACATGGACAAAAACTAGCTTAAATGTCAATCTTTATTTGAACCAAGTTTCATCCAAACTGGTGAAGCCAATATTGCGTGATTGAGGATCAAACAAACATCCACACATCACATTTATTTTTTCCTACTTAATTGCCATTTATTGTTATATTTTGGACAATTCACACAATATATTTATAAATTAAAGCCTATGTGTTATTCTGATGTATAGGCTATATTATTGTAAAGTTTTATTAAAATCCATTCATTCGTTTTTGCGTGAAAGAGTAACAAACATCCTTATATACAAACATTCGCATTTATAATATTAAGTAAAGATGTTGTATGTAGTAGAGTAGGTACCTACAAAAAACGTTTACCTATCGATCTGGTTATGAAGCTGACTGGCATAAAACATGATAACTATATCAGCTTTAACATTAACTGATCGGTTACTCCATCACGATTGGAAAACAACATCTGAATCCCCTTAACATTACAACAGCACTTATCGAAAAATGGAGCAGTTTTTCATTCCAAAAGCTACACAGTCTAGAAAGTTGGATATTACATCGGGAAAAAGGTTTTATGTACTCGTACTTACACATCCAGCCTCGAGGCGATGTCAAGGCTCCATATGTTCAAAATCCCAGACAATCAATAAATCGTCCTCTTTAAGAATTCCTTAGTTCTTTTTTTGATGGGTAACATCTTTCCAGTTATTTTATGAAATAACTGGATGGACGAAAGTGTGTAATAGGAAGCCGGGAATGCGCGCAATATTTGACTTGACCAATCAGCGCGGTGGCAGTCAGATGGTACCATCCCATTCTTCATCCCATTTGGTACTGTCAGCCAAAAGTGCGTGCGAGTGTGTGACGAGAAATAGAAAGGGAAATGGAGAAGGAGAACGCATCAGCGGTACGCTTAACCTACAGCATGCGCTACACTGTTTGAATCTACAGTTTCAAACAGAACAAGTAGAACGTTTTCAAACAGTAGAACGCTTTCTGTCTACACGGTTTTAAAGAAACCCCAAACTTCAGTGTGTTTAAAACGCTCGTGCTGAAGAGACGTGTGCAGAATGCTTGTAATGCACTATTACAATTTACAAAGACGCCATGGCTCCTTATTTAACAAAATTTCTAAAGTTTTGAATTTGTATGGCTTTTTTGTGTGCGTTTGAAGAAATAAAATCATTTTTTTTTGGGTGGAGTCTTTGTACTCCTTAGACGTTAAGTTCCAGAGACAGGGTAGGTCTCTAAATAACTCGATGAAATCAGTGATAACTTCACGTTCTTTCTCCATAATACGATATGTCAGCGTTCGATGCGTGCAGTGGCGCGACTGTGGTGCGCGTGGTTTTAAACAAGTGGCTAGACGGTTTGAAACAAGTTTTAAACCACCGCTTCTGCCAGTGGTTTGCTGGGCAAGCCTGTCTACCAGGGGCGTTTAATTTTAAGTTTAATTTGGTTTGAAACCACTATCTACACGGTTTAAAACATCGGTTTTAAACCATGGTTTCAAACCGTGTAGCACATGCTTACATTGTTGTGAATAAAGTGTGCTGTTACATAAACTAATTGAGGATATAATGTAAATTTGCTTATACCAAGGTAAAATGTCAGATGTTACACATCATATGCGAGTACAGTAAGGCTCGCTCGTTTATTTTCTTCTTAAAATGACAGCTGTCTTGAAGTCCAATTAGCCAATGACAAGTGAGATTGTTTTGAATACATATTCAATAAAGTCGTAGTTGATCGTCATGTGTCTATTCTATATTCTCGCTGTCAAATCCCAAGAAGTAAACGAATAATTTTACTTTATACATTCTATTTGTTCTTAGCTGTAACTTTTTTTATATTGTGTTTTTTATACTTGAAAACCTGTAATTGGCTTTCTTATTCTATGTGATTGTTATATTCTGTTTAAACAAGCTGTTGGTTTTCCAATAAATAAATAAATATCTAAATTCAACACATATAACTTAATACTGGAGCCGACCGCGTTTTCAAAATTATTTTACGGCGTCTGAGACCTATGTTACTTCACTAAATGTCAAACGAAGAATGAATTCTATTGCTTCAAATTTGATTGTAGATTTACCTAAAATATAAAATACATTATATGGACATGAGTTTACCGGGTTTTCGAAACGATCCTTAATATAGCGGTGAGGAGGTGTTACAAAAATGTAGATTCATTGTGACATTACCCCTGATGCGATCAACGTGAAAATTCAGTCAACTTTTATTTTTAACTGGCTTCATCACATAGGAGGAAGTTCTCAATTCGTCGGAATCTTTTTTTTTATGTTTGTTCACTGATTACTCGAAAACGCCTGAACCGATTTGAAAAATTCTTTTTTTGTTTGAAAAGTTATACTTCCCGGGATATCCCATTTAAATTTTATCGAAATCGGTCGAGCTGAAAATCAACAAAAATCTAAAATTGTATACATCGATGATATTTTCGTTTACTCCGATACCACGCTGTCTCATTGGAACAGTGCGTTTATTTGGCCTTCCCATAATATATATATACAAAATACATCTTTTTTCCACTAAAAATGTATTATAGGCTCAAATTTCATTCAATGAAGTCGGTTTTCTTTTTAGTTTTTAAAACGTAATTCAAGTTTGTATCTAAAATTAAAAGATTTCGCAAAACACATACGGGTACAGGATATAAGCACAACTAACTAACCAAGTGGAACTAACTGCTTGTCTGCTTGATTTTCCGGAACATTATAATTTTAGTGACTGGACAATTAAGTATTAAAGATAGAAACGCTGATACTCAATTTACAAAAATGGTTTAATGCCAATAATTTACTATTAAATGTAGATAAAACGAATATTGTAAACTTTTTTTAGGACATAAACATAATAATGACGAATTAGTTAGGCATACAATTGATAAACACTTTTTGACTACTCTTGACAACACCAAATTTCTAGGCATAGACATTGACAGTAAATTCATTTGGAATAAACATATTGACACTCTCGTTGGGAGATTAAAGTCAGCAGTTTACGCAATAAAGACAATAAGACAACGTAGTGACATAAGAGCTGCAAAAATGGTATATCATGCGTATTTTCATTCCATTATGGTGTATGGAATTTTAGTTTGGGGAAATGCCTCACAGTCGAATAGAATATTCATACTGCAAAAAAGAGCCATCCGTTCTATTTTGTTTATGAAAGGCTTAGAATCGTGTAGGCTAATGTTTAAGAAATTAGAAATTATGACAATGGTAGGAGTATACATTTTCCACAATCTGATGTTTTAGTAAAGCTAAAACCTGATAAATTTAACCTAAACTGTGAGATCCATAATTATAATACAAGAAATAAATATAACATTTGTCTTCCTAAGCATAGACTAGCCAAAGTTGGTAATAGCTTCTTATGTATAAGCATAAAATTGAACAATAAACTGACGCCTGAATTACAAAACTCTGATCTTGAATGTTATCGTATAAAGATAAGAAATATATTACTAGAGAAATCGTACTATTCTCTAGACGAAGCACTTGCTGATGAAATTTTTAAATACTGAATTTATTTGGAATTTAATGTTGCTATTCTATTTGTAATGAATTATTTTTCTTAAATGTTGTAACCAAACAGTAAGCCCGTAATATTATAGTGTAATATTATTATTAAGTATTTTTGTACCTGACTTTTCCAAGTGTACTGTACGTATCTTATTGGAATAAATAAATATTGTATTGTATTGTATTGTATTAACTATTTGTGCATTATCCACAGGACAACGCGTTTATCAAATCAAAGCCAAAAGGAAAAATACTTACGTTTCAGACACTGGATAAGCCTTCTACTAAGGTATGGAACTGATTGCTGCTGTTTTTACCGATCTAAATATTTTTAAAGTTGGAACATTATAAACTAATTATGCATTTTAAGCAACGGGACAACATCAAAGATATTTGGAAAAATAAATACTTTTCAAACACTGGATAAGTACTCTACGAAGGAGTATATATAAGTAATTGCTTGCATTGGTTTTTCCCGAACGTTATAATTACAGTTTGATAGTAAGAAATCATGCATAATAAGCCACATGACATGGAGGTGTCAATGCTTGTGGAGAAAATACCTAATTTTCAAACACGAGACAAGCATTCTACTAAGGAGTGGAACTTATTACTGGCGCATGTTTGTCCCGATTGTTATAATATTGGAATCGGGATGAACGAGTTGAATATACATAATTACGTTTTAAAAACTAAAATGAAAACCGACATCATTGGATACAATTTGAGAGCATAAAATTATTTATTTTGAAATGTTTAGTGGAAAATAGATGTATGTTGTTAATAATGATATGTGAAGACCAACTAAACGCACTGCTCTGCACTGCAGGTAACGATTTTCGTTACCTGCAGTGCAGAGCAGTGCATCATCGATGTACACAATTTTTAGATTTTTGTTGATTTTTTAAAAGCCGCTCGACCGATTTCGATAATTTAAATGTGACCGCCTGGGAAATATACCCTTTGAAACAAAAAAAAAATTTAAATCGGTTCAGGCGATTCCGAGTAGGTGAACATACATTACTAAACTACCTATTAAGAAATTTAAACATACATAAATGGTAGTCTTTTGAAGAAAGCTTAATAGAATATAAATGACTATATTATTGATAAGAATGCATGGCCTCATGTCGCTCTGCCGCCAGACAGTTAACCGATACACTTGAAATGTATAAACTCTCTTGTATTTCGTAGTTAAGGTTGTTATAAGATGGAACATATAAAAAAGCGCTAGAACCAAGACGAGTTTCTTGCCAATTCTTCTCGGGCTTGGATTAAGATGAATTGGCACCTAAATTCACCTAGTATGTAAGACGTTTCAAAGTGATCCTTGTGATTGCATTGAATAAAATATCTTTTGACTTTTGACTTTGATATAAAAATGACTTGAGAACCTCCTACGAGTGCCTGATCTATGCCTGGAAAGCATCCTGAATTATATAAATTCCTTAGTTATATACGCTTGTTTTTTAAATGGACTTCACTTTTTTCAATTTAATTTCGAAAGTTTAAAGGAAAAAAAGTATCCAATGACTTGTTTCAGGTGATATCAGGTGATATGATATCATTGGCCTGTCAGCACAGTTGCTAGTAGCACAGATTTCTGCGCTGTAGGTATTATAAGGTATCATAAATATTTATTTAAAATATATAAGTACTAGCTGCTGCCCGCGGCTTCGCACGCGTGGTATCTACATAGAATAGTCCTTTTCTAAGGTCCCATCTATCTCTATACCAAAATTAATGAAAATCGGAATAGTGGTTTAGACGTGAAAACGTAACAAACAGACAGACAGACAGAGTTACTTTCATATATCAAATATTAGTAGGATTCTATCAGTCATCTGGTCACCATAATACAAGCTATGCTTGGTTTGGGGTTAGGTGGTATTGGGTGCATTGTTCACCAATTATAACTTATTTTATTTATTGTAATCGGTCTAGCAGTCGCGATGATGATACGTATGCAATAAAATTACGTTTTCAAAATTAAAAAGAAAACCGACTTCTTTTAAATAAAAATACGAAATTTGGATGACATACTTTTTTCCAGCTATTTTGATACTACTAAACGGATTTTGATGAAATTTCAATTGGATGAATCGAAAAGTATTATGCTTTTACATAAAAAATATATTACGAAGTTATGAGGTAACAAACATACAAAAAAACAAGCGAATTGAAAACCCCCTTCTCTTTTGAAGTCGGTTAAAAATAAGAGCTCCTGGTTTAACCTGCTGATAAACTGCTTAGTTATAAGACCTACATTTGGTAGGTTTTGTAAACTCAAATATACAAAGGTGATAGGTACTTATACCCATAGACCTCCCTATGGTGGGAGTTCTGCTATAAACAAAACTAGTTTTAACTAAAGTTAGCAACAAAAATCAAATTCAATTCTATTTAAAACCACCGATAGAAAAGTGCACGCTTTCAAACTTTAACAAATCTATTGCAAGCAAAGTTATCAGAACTATTTACGTCATTTCCGCAACTGTGCCCGCCGGGAATCCAATATGGCGGCCGTCAAGTGTCACTTGCAGTGTAGCTGTCACCGCGAGAGGACGTGCGGCAGAACCGCAGTGTGTTTTACCGCTTTACAACCTCATTTTGCACTCTAGGACGTTGAGATAAAGATGACTTTGTTATGTTTGAGGTAAATGTTGGATGAGGTGCTGTCATTTAGATAGAGATTATGCCAACAACATTTTAAAATGGTTTTTATTATAAATCCAGTCTCTAACGTATGAACTGCGAATTGGTAGTGGCTAAATTTGAGGCCCAAAGTTAAAGTTAAGCATGGAAGATTTTTGTCAAAAAGTGTAAGTAGCTACAAATCTCTTTGTCTCTTTTAAAGCTTCTACATGATCGGTTACCAAACAGTAAATTAGAAACCTTTGTGTGGGGTGTATTAAAATTATCCGCATTTCTCATAATCTCATCATTATCTATTGTAACGTTAAAGTATTGTACGAACTTGTCTTTATCAGTGAATAAATAAAAAATATTGTCAGATATATTAAAATTCATTTTTTTTATAAAAAAATAGGTAAGTAGTGTATCGTCATGTGGTACCCATACCACAAGCTCTGCTTACTTTGGGGCCAGATGATGCTGTGTGAAATGTCCGGCATTGTTTATTTATTTCTATCACACATAGAAAACCCCTCAGACTCGCGCCACATAAATTGCAGATCATACAAATATTTATCATATATATTTTTTATTTTTTTATCATATATATTTAATAATTTAATATCATTCAAACAGAAATCGAACCCGCCACCATCTGTGCCAGGAGGGCCCTCGTCCACTGCGCCACAAGTCAACAAAATGCTGTCAAAAGTAGACAGTGGTAGTTTGAAAGTAGAGTTGAAAGCTGAGAAAGTAGTTTTGCCTAGTTCGCGATGCTAGTTTAAGTTTTGTCCTTGTATAAAACCCTTATACTGACGTAGCGTCACAGAAGACTAGCGTTATAAGAGCATTTCAAATGCTATTATAACCTATGCTGATGATGACGATGAGTGACGACCGATTTTGCTGTCAATTTGCTCTCTTACTTAATTGTACATAATTTTTAACCGACTTAAAAAAAGGAGAAGGTTCGCAATTAGTTGGTTTTTTTTTATGTATGTTTACCGATTACTCAAAGACGCCTAAACCGATTTGGATTTTTTTATTTTTTATTTTAATGGGTATTAAGTAAAATAAAAAATAAAAAAATCCAGGTCCCATTTAAATTTATTTTATCGAAATCGGTCGAGCGGTTTTTATAATATCTACCAAAATCCAAAAATTGTATAAATCGAAGATATATTTTCGTTGCGTGCAGTGCAGAGCAGTGCGTTTAGTTGGTCTACACATTACATAGTATAAAACAAAGTCGCCTCCTGCTGTCTGTCTGTCTTGATGTATGCTTAGATCTTTAAAATCATGCAACGGATTTTGATGCGGTTTTTTTTAATAGATAGAGTAATTCAAGTGGAAGGTTTATATGTATAATACATGCATAATATAGTAGCAAAACACTGATAATTTTAGAGCTTTCTAATGTGATGTCGTAAATATACTCATTTTTTTGCGCTTACATTGCAAACGCTGGCTGAACCCTACGAGATAGATCAAAATAATGGACTACAGTATTGTACACCTTATAAAGGTTTACAAAAAAGTCCGCGATGGTATATGTCTATCTCTTAGGAATAACCATTCTGTAGTATAATTAGTATCAGCATTGCACCCGTGCGAAGCCGGGGCGGGTCGCTAGTATTATATATAACCAAAATACATCAACTTTCCACCAAAAATTTCAAAATAAAATAATTTTATGGTCTCAAATTGAATCCAAAAATAAAAGGACACGTGTTTCAGGATTTTCAAAATAACCCTTATAAAAGAGTAAAATAGAAGAAGAGTAAAGAGGTGTGAATGTTTGAAACTTAAAAATAAAATTTGGCAAGGAGATAAATTGCATCCTGCGGAAGGATTTAAGCTACAATTCCGTTTAAAAAAATGCGGACGAAGTCGCGAGCAATACCTAGTTATCTATATAGCACAGACCCATCTTAGCACAATAAAGTAGGTTTTTTTTTTAGATTTTAAAACGTAACTAAATGATATCTGAATGTGACTCAAAAACATTTTTTTTTCTTTTGTATATTGTTAGGTTATTCAGGAGAAGGTACATAGAATATGGAATTGAAATCCCATAGATCGTAACGTAAGCTCGATTATAATATCCCTGGTCCCTCGAGGTTAGATTCAATTCACTGATAGATAACCCCACGAACCCGAGCCCCGACCAAAAATCGCATAATCGTAGATAGGTATAAAAGGTTTTGTACAATTGCTTGCAAAACTTTAGGCTTTGATATTATTGTAAAGATTTCAGCAAAAATAAAAAATTTCCTAGACTCACTCCTCAAACTCAAAGTCAAATATTTTTATTCAAAACTATTACAAGGATAACTTTGAAACGTCTTACATACTAGTTGAATTTAGGTGCAACTCCTCTTAACCCGAGTATGAGAATAATTGACAAGAGGCTCGTCCTATATGGCGATTATGGAACTTTTGACACAATGTCTATCAATTTCGATTACCAACAGACGTAACAATCATTAGTTTGATTGTAATTAGAACCAGTTTTGTCAAGATGAATTACTATTATGTACGTTCGGCTTCTATCTCAGACCAAATAAATTTTTATACAACCCTGAATAACCTAAGTGAAGCCTCAAAACCATGTTCATCTGTATAAATACACGCAATCACGCACACACATCCAACCAAACTGTGCTCCTTCCTCTTAGTATATCCATACATACATGTACCTACTATGTATTAAGTATTCTCTCAAGTCGTCGTCTAGAAAACATCTTACAAAAAATCATTAACATATTTCGTGACAAAAAGTGTCACAAAATTTACTTATTATGGTTGATCGGGGTGCTCCGTCTTAATATTTATTTGGTCTGAGGTTTCTGAGCAATACCAATATATACCAATATAAATATATCGTAATACCAATTCATAAATAGTAACCGAATGCGATTAGTATCAAAGTTTTGATGATATCAGAATTCCATAATCAGCCCGCTGGTCTTAGCGCTTTGATCTGTAAAACTAATACACGATTACAGAATTACTTTTGAACCCTGTAGGGTTCAAAAAGAGCTGATCTCTACTAATATTTTGCTACTTACTACAGGGTTCAAAAAGAGCTAATCTCTTAGTAGAGATCAGCTCAGTGGGTTAGGTTAGTTACCTAACCCACTTATTTTTGGCTGGATCCTGGGTGAGTCTCAGCCCGACCTACTACCAAACCAGTCTACTTACTCGTACTTAGCCCCTACGAGATGGATTTTAAATTTTGGTTAGTTCCTTCCAACCAACCTGATAATATTACCTCGGTTAGGATTGGTATCTACCTACCTACAATCTATCGACGTCAAGATTTCAATATCTCTGTACAACGTCGTCGAACGTTGTGCTCTACCCGGGTGTATTTATTTATTTATTAAAATGTTTCTTATTTATGTTACCTACCACTAACTACATACCTCTTCACTCAGCCGCAAACATTGCCCACAATAAAAATAACCTACCTATTTACCTGTACAAACTAGTTGTTTGCCAACAGCTGTTTAGCAGCTAAATTACATCTGCTGTTAAATTTTCTTAAACTATGTATAGGGGAGCACTAATATCCCAAAAACAGGGAAACCTAGTTGGGAGTTCGGGTTTCAGCCATGTACATCGTATACCTAGATACCTACACACTTATTACAGACTAATACAATACGAACAATAATTACAATATTAAGTTTGTGTGAGCCAAGTTTCGAGGATGTACCTACTACTAAGTGACTAGTTTACTATTAAGCTATTAAGTTTATATAACTTAACTTGAGTTACTATTAAGTTTATATAACTTAACTTAAGTTACTATTAAGTTTATATAACCTATTTTATGCCTTCTTGATGTACATGGAATTTATATTTATAAGATTTAATGGTTAAAATAAAGATATTATTATTATTATGTATTAAAGATATTATTATTAAATATTATAAATGCGAAAGTAACTTTGTCTGTTTGTCTGTCTGTCACGTTTTCACGCCAAACCCGCAGAACCGATTTTGATGAATTTTAGTAAAGAGATAGATGGGACCTTGGAGAAGGACATAGGCTACTTTTTTTGTAGGTACCACGCGCGCGAAGTCGCGGGCAGCAGCTAGTAATAAATAAATGCACGTCATTGTTATCACCAGAAATAATTTTTGCGGTCATAATTCATATTTAAAAAATTCAATAAAAAATGCCGGACTTGTGTTATGAGAACAACATATATATATTTATAAATAATCGCAGACTTATATATAAATTATCCGGGCCAGATGATGTTGTGTGAAATCACACAGCATCATCTGGCCCCAAAGTAAGCAGAGCTTGTGTTATGGGTACCACATGACTGATATACTACTTATACCACATGACTGATATACTTATTATTATACATTATTTTTTGTAAATACATACATATTTTACATAGAAACACCCGGATCCAAAAAAAATACTTGCAGATCATACAAACATTTGTCCCGCGGCGGGAATTGAACCCGCAACCTGCGACTCAGGTGACAAACCTGGGCCCGGGCTACTTCACAGAGAGGTTGTGTATGTTGTGTTATCTTTGCTGGTGATCGGATACAAATACAAATACAAAATACAAAATGTTTTATTTCAGTAACTTAAGTAACATAGTTTATCAGTATTGGATACCTCCTTTTAAGTATAAAATACCTGTATTAGGAGAATATCGCTCTTCTTAATTGTGGTTTATAGCTGTTATATTGCTGTAACATACATTAAAACATTTACTTAACTACTTATACTAAATAACATTCATGTGAATTTTTGAGGGTAGATTTGAGACAGTTATCAAAGTCAGTTGTGAATGTTGAAGTTCAGCGCGAGTGTGAGGTGTGAGGTGAGGTGAGGTGTGGTGAGGTGTAGGTAATTTTTGTGGGTAGAAAAATATTGTTGTGCAGTGTCACGAAGTGTCGATGTGAATGAGTGTTTGAGTAGGTGTAAGTTTTTGTAAGTAAGTATTGATGTATGGTCCAAGTGTAAAAGTTTCGTCTGATAACACCAGGCTAATGTGAGTTGGTGTATCAGTCGTAACCACTGGGTGTGGTGTGTCTGTTTGTATGAGTGTGTAGTGTGATGTGTGTGTGTGTGTGTGTGTGTGTGTGTATGTGTTTTGATGTGTGTGGATACGAGTAAATAAATAAATTTAACCAGGGTTTATCCGTCTTAAACATATTTACTCTCTACATTACTAATACAGACAATCTAGTCATGCAGGCACTCGTATACAACACTCGAACCACATAAACAAAACTTCAAGTCCTGTAAAATGAGCTTTAATGCGCTCTAATAAAACTAAATCTAGTGTGACAATCTTGTTTGACTATATTTATCCTCGTAGCATTGCCCATCTTTTCGTAGAAGTTTCGTAGAGAGTGTGCTACGACGTAGGAGATTATATATTTATTCTTACATATTAGCCACAAAATAATCTATATATCTCTATTATAATCTACTAGCGACCCGCTCCGGCTTCGCACGGGTGTAATGCTGATACTAAATATACTACAGAATTTCTAATGTGATCAGAAAACTCTAAAATTATTAGTCTCTCTACTATATTACGCTTATATTATACATATATAAACCTTCCTCTTGAATCACTCTATCTATAAAAAAAACCGCATCAAAATCCGTTGCGTAGTTTTAAAGATACATAGGGCATACATAGGGACAGACAGACAGCGGGAAGTGACTTTGTTTTATACTATGTAGTGATATATAATCTAATCTAAAAGAGCTTAACCTGACTGATTCATCATCGCCGAGTCGAAACCGTTGAAGCTAGAAAGCTGAAATTTGGATGGTAGTTCCCTTTTACAGCAAAACCACCCACTAAGGCGGGATTTTGAACGGAGTTAAGAGTTTCTATGTATAATATGTATTATTAATAAAAATATATAACTTATTTTATATTTACTCTAATATTTATTTATAAAAAAAATAAGTATATAGTATGTCAATCACGTGGTACCCATACACAAGTTCTGTTTACTTTGGGGTTAGATGATACTGTTTAAAATGTTCGGCATTATTATTGATTTATTTTATCATTAAGAAAGTAGACAGTAAATACGCGTTACCAAAGGTAACCCATCATCTAGATCTAGAGAGACACTTGACTCTATAAAAAAATACTACCAAAAATCTTAATATCAATCAAACTGATATCTAATCGAAAATGTATTAAAAAAACCTTGTTATATTTTTTCAAGACCCTTTCACTTTACATACAGGGGAGGTATTGCTAAAAATCATTTATTCTGTTTTTATTTAATTGCTTTTTAAGAACCACTAATACGTATTTGTTTTATTACGATAAAAATAATTGTCTCTATTTAAAGGCGAGCAGACAGGCAGGCAGACAGATAGATATATCTCAGATGCAGCTAAGTTTGTTAATGAACAACCGAATTTATTTACAAGAGCTCGTGACATATATCATGGATGTGTAAGAAACCCTGAAAGAATTGTTCTTTCAAGAGTGCCTAGTACTGCCTTATATAAAAAAACTTCTCTTGCAATGGGTGGACAAATATTTAATAAAATTCCTGAAGAAAAAAAGGACTTGCCTTAAGGATACACGAGTCAGCGGCACAAATTCGTTAGTAGGCGCAGCTAAAATGCATGCTATTTCACCTAGCTTAGTGTGAGAAAAGGATAGACGTGCACCAAGGATAGAGATGAGCAGTAAGGAGATAGCGTGATTATAATTTTGAGTCATATGATCAGATTAATCTATGATTTCTAAATAAAACGTTAGCGTAAAAATAATGAATGGACATTTGGCTCAAGGGTTCTCAAGAAAAAACTGAATGTATTTATTAAAAAAAAAGTTCATATTCATATTCATTTATTGTTTGTGAATTCAGGTGTTACAAAAAACAGGTGTTTATTAAAATTAGGTGTCTCTGAATTCTGCATACAGCATACAAACATTTAGTAGGTAGGTAGGTTAAACATTATCAAAATCATATAAACAAAATTAAAAATATTACATGGTCAAACTATACAAATATTGTCACAAAGTTACATACTAAAAACGGTCACTAAATTCAAAATAATATTGCGGTCATTCAAAAATTCATTAAGATTATAGTACACTTTTCTCAAAAGTATTTCATTTAGCTCCCTTTTGGAAGCATTTTTTGGTAATGATCGAATCGATGGCGGTATCTTATTGTATATACTTGGTGCCATGCAAAATACACTAGTACGTAGCAGATGTGTCCTGCATGCCACATTGTGCATTTTACCTTCTAGTCGGCTTCCAACTGCAAACCATTCTAACTGGTCTGGGTATGTTTTAATAAAAACAGCAACTTCACTTATATATAACGAAGCTAAGGTTAATATTTTTAAATCTGTAAAGTGTGGCTTGCACGAGTCTCTCTTTTTTAAATTACATATGGCCCTAATACAGCGCTTTTGAGCTGTAAAAAGCTTAAACTTATTTGTTGAGTTGCCCCAGAATATTATGCCATATCGCAGAGTCGAAGCAACCTGGCCATGGTAGGCTGTTAATACGGCTGATTTGTTTGAAACTCTACTGAGTTTAAAAAGAGCGTAAGCGAACTGGTGCAGCTTGCTACATATATTGTCGATGTGAAGTTTCCAGTTTAATTTATTGTCAATAGTTAATTAAGTCCCAAGAACTTAATGCTATTGACCTCATTTACCTTAGTACCCAAGTAATTAATATTCATGTTATTTATTTGAGCTCTTGAATAAATCATATATGCTTGTATTGGAATATTTGTTTGCTTACTCCGTTTGTTATTTATTCACACCTAAAGTTGCGCTAAAATCAGTGATGAAAAACTTTTTTTTTGAGTCTTGTATCTTTCGAACCCATATTATTTTTACAATTCTGTATTGATACAAGCATATATTATGACAAGACAAATTTAAATCACTTTTAGTTTTGGTTGTTCATCATCAGACGGTGGCGTGATCACCCTTCCACGTTTGTATGGAAAGATAATCAACTTGTAAACTCACAAGGCTTTTTCTAAAAAAAAATTGTGGCTTTTTACACTGTTCTTGGAATGTTTTTGGAACGAATTTCTTAGAACTAATGAATATAATTGATTAATGCTAAAATAAATACTATATTGTAATTTAATGTTTTTGAAAACATTGAAATATGCATGCTTTGGTGAAATATGTGGACTTACTGTATGACTCTATACCTGTTACCTACCATATATCTTGTAAATGAATAATTTCTAGTTGTATTTCTAGACATGACGAAACTAAAGGTTCATTTTAGACTTAGTAACCCTGTAAAACTATAACATATATATTTTTGTTGATACCAATTTTTGTGTACAGCAGTGTACGTGCTCAGAGGAAAAACTTTTCTCAGTTCATTGTTATTAGCAGTGCTCACAAATTGTTACGACCCTCCTGCCTCTTTGTTACGTAAGTTCGTGTATACGAGGACCTACCTGGATTTCTAGATCGCCTGAAGCCTTCTAGTCAAATATAACGATTGCTTCTATGTAATATATGTATGTATTTAAAAATTGCTTATCTGTAAAGTTGGTTTACGGATTTACGGTTGTTATGACAACGTCATAAAAAAACAGATAGATGCGGTTTTGTTATGCGCTCTTGCTCCGATCATAACGTTATAATGAGCGTAACGTTACAATGAGCGTAACGGGACAATGAGTCGTGCAGCCGGCGTTCATCGATTTATTAGACGTTGTCACGTCAACAAAATATGTAATCAGAAGATCAGTCATGCATGTGGTACCTATAACACAATCTCTGCTTACTTTGGGGCCAGATGATACTGTGTGAAATGTCCGGCATTATTTATTTATTACTAGCTTCTGCCCGAGGCTTCGAACGCATAGTACATACATAAAAAGTAGCCTATGTTCGTTTCCAAGATACAATCTATATCCATACCAAATTTGATTGATGCAAAAAAAAAATAGTTCTGTTGATCCGATCGCTACCAAACTTCACAGGATCACCCGCTAGGCTAATCTAAAGATTTCCTAAAAAAATCATCGAAATCGGTCCAGCCGTTTCGGAGTCTATAGGGAACATACATACACACATCGCTTTTTATATATATATATATATATACTAGCTGACCCGGCAAACGTTGTTTTGCCTTATTCAACATAAAAAAAAATTGGGCTGAGCCACACTTAGCACTTAAGGGTATAAAAATTAGTTATAAACCTATTCTCAAACCTACTGAATATACATATGAAATTTCATCATAATGGGTTAAGCCGTTTCGGAAGAGTATAGACACGAAAACTGTGACACAAGATTTTTATATATATATAGGGATATAATTACTTCTTCTTTCTATTGTGTCATTAGATATTTCAAACCAGTCAAAGGATAAAAGCCTCAGAAGCGCAATAACATAGTATCTTTTATACTTGGAGAGACCCACACGCGGAACTCACATAAGCTAATGGAAGTTCCGCTCCTGCTTACCAAGACATCAAAACAGGTGCATGTCATGTCTCCTTCTGTATACAATAAACAGTCTGCCTTTGTATACGACAAAATGCTTGCTCGACGCAATCCTTCAAAAATAAACTCAAACGGTGGCTCATTGAGCTCGCACCATACGAATTTGACGAATAATGCCATTTCACACAGCATCATCTAGCCCAAAAGAAAGCAGAGCTTGTGTTATGGGAACCAAGTGACTGAAATACTATACCTACTACATAAATTATTTTCTTTTTTTTTAATACTTGAAATAATTAGTAGGTTTGCAATTAAGAATGATTTTATTGTATTTGAATTTAATTTGACGTTTTTATTGCATACAATTTTATCTTTCTTTCTAGTTATTAATTATTATGTTCAGAATTGTAATGTGTAACCTGTAATCATTTTAACCAATAAATAACTGTGAAATGAGTCTCCTTTTGTGCACTAACGATTACTTACTAGTCCGCCTTCTGAAACATGGATGCATGAATGCTTCAAGCAATCACCTATACGGGAAACCATATAGATCCCTTTTACGAGAACCTAGTAATTTGTCTGCTCGTTGGACGCGATGGTGGCGGAAATCAAATATTTTTTATTCGTCGACTTTTTTAAAAATGCAACCGGTCTTGAGTTCGACATTTGCACCGTCTAAGCAAGTCCTAAATTGAAAAACCCAAGATCAGTTTTTTATGACAACATTTCTTTTCCATTTCATTCTCCTTTCGATTACTTTCAATTAAAATTAAATCGCACATAAAATCGAATGTTCTCCGCCATCAAAATGACAGTGACATAAGAAAGCGCGGGAACGCCGCCATCTTGGATCAGCCATTGTTCGGGCTATCAATAACACCGTGCTCAATCGAACGGCAAAAACTTTTAACTTTTTGTGTGTTTTTTGATGCGATTCTTTTTCCGTTTAGGGAAACTGATCTTGTTGGAATGGTAAGGCGTTGCCAACTTACATGTTATTATTATCTTACTATCGATCGTGCGGGAATAGGTAAGTCATGGCTTTGGGAATATAGAAGATGATTATGATGCATCGTTGAGCCGTGATGGGCGTGATGGCCGTGATGGGCTAGAAACAGCAAACCCTGCTTTCCACTTTTAATTAAAGTGAGTTGTAGGCCTCAAATCCTTGTAAAAAATGTTAACCAATTTTTTTGCAACTTGAGTGGCGTAATAGGACAAGGTCCGGCTGAGACGCAGTAGATTGAGAGTTCGATTCCCGCAGCGAGACAAATTTTTGTATGATCTGCAAGTATGTGTCTCGGGTCTGGGTGTTTCTAGGTATAATTTATGTACTTAAAAAATAATAATAATAGTATATCCGTACATGGGTCCCATAACACATGCTCTGTTTACTTTGGGGTCAGATGATGTGTGAAATGTCCGGCATTATTTATGTAGATATTTATCATTTATTTTAACTGTATTTTTTTACAATTTTGAAGATCTTTATTATCTCATCAAATAATGTCAATATTCCTGAAATTATTTAATGAAGCTTGGCTTAAAACCATTGGCTGGTTTAACCATGGATCAGAAATCCATAGATCGATAGATTAGAAACATTAAATTATGACATAGGTACTCTACCTACGAAGTTACCTTACTCCTAAAGGGTTAAATTATCACCATAACTTGTCCAACTTGCCGCCAAAACATAAACGTCAAAGTCATTTGTCATATGGAATTATGACAGTTCGCGATTTTAACTGCCGAAGTTTGAAATTCGAACGCGAGTTAATTCCTGGTTTTACTGGGTTAAGTTTTACTGTTGATCAATTTTAAGGTGAATTTGTCTGTTCGCTCTAGGATTAACTAATAACAGTATAACAGTAGAAAATATAACAAACGAGAAAAATATAAGCCCGTGGCTTGGCAGAGGATGGAATGTATGGTGCCGGTACAAAACAACTTTTGTATGATCTGCAAGTATTTGTCTCAGGTCCGGGTGTTTCTATGTATAATATGTATGTATTTACAAAAAAAAAGTATTTAAGTAGTATATTAGTCATGGTATCCATAACACAAGCTTTGTTAACTTTGGGGCCTAATGATGTGTAAAGTGTGTGAAGTGTCCGGCATTATTTATTTATTTCTCATACATTCAATTGCCTGTAATTAAGGTATGTACCGACTACTTTTGGTATTGCAAGCACATTAAAAGATATGGTAACCGTCTAACTAACAGGTGAGCCATTATAATGAGCACCTTCTTTTATTTTTAATAATATATTTATTCACCACTTATTTACCTATTTTTACAGGATTTCTTCTCGGACTTGGGAGAAACAGCGCTAACGATTCTCAAAATGTCAAAAGACGACTTCTGTGGCGCAGCCCTAAGACGCAGAAAGTTGCGAGTTCGCTTGTCATTGCGAGACAAATGTCTGTATAATCTGCAAACATTTGTTTTTAGTTAGATGTTTTATATGTATAACGTGTATGTGTTTACAAAACAGCCCCAGAGTAAAAAGAGCGTATGACTACTTATATCTACCTATCTACTACTATTTGAATTTCTACCTATTTGTATTTCTGTTTTTTTGTTTTTCTATTTGCCCTATTTTATTTTGCCTAAAATTATAAAATTGCAGCACTCTTTTTTAGCGAGTAACGCAAATCAACTTTTGTGATTTAGCTAGCAACAACGCTCGACGAAAGAGGCTAGGGTGGGAGTTAACGTTTTTACAAATTTTTATGGTATAGTAAATACGAATTTGTAAATACGAGTACATACATATTATACATAGAAAAATACTCAATATCAATAACAAATATAGCAGATCATATAAATATTTGGGCCGCGGCGTGAGTCTAACTCGCAACGTTCTGCGTCTCAGGAGTGAGCGTTATTGGGTGACCACGTCCATTATCCGTATAAGTACCTATATGAATCGTGTATTTGTGTGCCATTTGTGCCAATTACAATTACAATTATAGAACTTTTATTCCATAATTAGCTATTACTATTAATAACGTTTTGACGTCTCTATAATAATGACGAAAAAGATTCCGAATGTGATGAAACAAAACACTGATCCGTAAACAAATTGTAAATAACAAAACACTGCTACTGTAGGAATGAAAGGGACAAAATAAGCCTTCACCTGAGGTAAACCCTGTGCTTTTCATTACGAAATACAAGGAAAGTAAAAATAAAAACATGAATTACCCAAAGTAAAAATGAGTGTAATATATAAATATATATAAATATTGATGGACAATGCACAACAACACTATCTAGTCTCAAACTAAGCATAGCTTGTATTATGGTGACTAGATGTCTGATAGAATACTTTTATATTTTTAAATACATACTTATGATATTTTATAACACCCAGACAGAGTACAAACACCTATGTTCTTCACACCTATGTTTATCCTGGGAGGGAATCGAACCCTCAACCTACAGCGCAGAAGGCAGAGCTACTACCAACTGAGCTGACAGGCCAGTCAAGATATATGTATAATATGTATGTATTTACATAAAGATGTATATAAGTAGTATATCAGTCATGTGGTACCCCATAACACAAGCTCTGCTTACCTTGGGGTCAGGTGATGCTGTGTGAAATGTCCGGCATTATTTATTTATAATTTATTTAATTTATTTTACATATATCAACAACTATGGTGAGATATTTAATTTAAGTTTAAGGTAAAATTAAAGCAATTGGTGAAAGGTTGTTTTCCGGGTATGTTGATATTTGATATTTTCTGGGAAACTTTCTGCAGTATGCAGGGATTCTTAGGTGTATGTTGAGGACATCAATATGTGTCATTTTTCTTCAGCTGTTACAGCAATATATTTGGATTGCACTGGATAATCTTTTGAAGTGCTTGGTTGTAGAGTCAGTGGAATGCAGATTTATCATTTTTGTTAAAAGCTGTCAGTTGAAAACGTTTCTCCTTAGGGCTGAAAAGTGCTACTTTCAACCCGCTCCTCAGGCAACTTCAGGCCTACTCTTCGAGTATAAGTAATGAACATATCTTTACAGATCTGTAATTAATTTCTGTAAATAAAGATATGACTGATTTTGAAAATATAATTCCACGTTTTTTAAATTTTCATTTGAATCAAGATCTTATAACCAACAAAAAAATACATTTCAAATGGCCAGTTCACAGTAAGGACAAAGGAATGTGAGGAAACTGGCATGTCTTAGAACCTAAAAACTTTGAAGACGTGTGCCAAATGCACGAAAGAAGCCTCTGAAGCGCACTCTAATACTCTCACCACACTGGTTAGAAAAAACTAGTGGAATGTTAGAAGATTCATAATAAAATAAATATGGTACCCATAACACAAGGTCTGCTTACTATGGGATCAGATATCGCTGTGTGAAATGTCCGGCATTATTTATTATTATTTATCAGTTATAACTTCTGAAACTATCATGGTTATAGTTTATCTCGTGATCATGGCGCATGCAACTGTGCCGAAATATCGGGAAGCAAAAAAACTCATATAACATGGTAAATATCCCGTTTTGAGTGAAAATTATATAAACTAATATTATTATAATCTGTAAAAATTATTATTATCTGCAAGTATTTGTCTCGGGTCTGGGTGTTTTTATGTATAATATGTATGTATTTACAAAAAAAAAGTATATAAGCAGTATATCAGACATGTGGTACCCATAACACAAGCTCTGCTTACTTTGGGGCCAGATTATCTGTGTGAAATGTCCGGCATTATTTATTATTATTATTATTTCACCCTTAACTGTTCTAAAGCTATCGTCCAACACACAAAATGCCAAATCGTGCAATTTGATTTGGGCAAAAAACAAAGGGCTTTGCTTCCACATTTATAATGCGTACAGCCAAGGATTGGAATGATTTGCCGTCGTATGTCTTTCCTGAAAACTACAATCTAGGTCTCTTCAAGTCTCGAGTAAATAGGTGTCTTCTAGACCTGCGTACCCCATCGTCAGCCGAATCGTCGTTTAACATCATAAAAAAACACAAAAGTAAAAAAAAAAGTCAAAAGATACTTTATTCAATACAATCACAAGGATCACTTTGAAACGTCTTACATACTAGGTGAATTTAAGTGCCAATTCCTCCTAACCCAAGCTCGAGAAGAATTGGCAAGAAACTCGTCTTGGTTCTAGCGCTTTTTTACATGATCCATCTTATAACTACCTTAACAACGAAGTACTAATACAGAGAGTTTATACATTTCAAGTGTGTCGGTTAACTGTCTGACGGCAGAGCGACATGAGGCCATGTATTCTTATCAATAATATAGTCATTGATATTATAATAAGCTTTATTCAAAAGAATACCTTTGTATGCTTATGCTTACTTATGTATGCACAAAAAGAAAAATAAATATCTGGAGCCAAAAAATACACTGACTGAGCGCATGTGAACCCGCCCAGTGATGGCTTTCGAGCTCAGCATGGCAGTCAGGTCCTAAGCTACCTAATTTCTTACTATCACACTAATATTATAAAGGCGAAAGTTTGTGAGTGTGTGAGTGTGTATTTTTGTTACTTCTTAACGTCTAAACGGCTGGAGCGATTATAATAAAATTGTTATGGAGTTAGATGACACCCTGGATTAACACATAGGCTACGTTTTACAACGGGAAAATATCTTATTCCCATGGAAAAATTGATGAAAATGAATTCGCGGATAATTTATGGGGAACTTTGTACATAACTTTTTCAAAAAATTGTTTTAAATAGAAAAACAAATATTATAAAGGCGAAAGTTTGTGAGTGTGTGAGTGTGTATGTTTGTTACTTTTTAAAGTCTATACGGCTGGAGCGATTTTAATAAAATTTGGTATGGAAAGACAGCATAATCAACTCTCCCGTTCTGTCAGTCATTACATTTTGTAAATTGATATTTCCGATGCTCAAATTTAGATTATTTTGCTTCTGAAAATGTGAATAGTTATTATTTTTAATGTTAATACACAATAATGTATTTTCCCTAATAAACCGCGGGTAACACCGCTGGGCACAGCTAGTAATATTATAAACGGAAAAGTTTGTATATATGTTTGTTACGCTTTCACGCAAAAACTACTAAATGGATTTTAATGAAACTTTACAATAATATAGCTTATACATCAGAATAACACAGACTATAATTTATATAGATATTGAGTGAATTGTCTAAAATATAACGACAAGTGTCAATTATGTAGGAAAAAATTCTGCCATCTGCGAGCTATTCTGGCGTGCGCTGCAAAAACCGTTAGAATTACACGAAGTACTAACCCTGCGCAGACGAAGTCGCGGGCACCAGCTAGTTCAACATAAAAAAAAAAATATGTATGTATTTTTTTTTTTAGACTTTAAAAATCTGACTATTAATTAGAATTTCATTATATATTTAACTATTTTAAAAACATTTCAGCTTTCCCTAAATAGTAGGGGCTAAACTCTACCAAAAATGGCCACTTAATATTTATCTGTCACGACAAGCTGTTCAAGAAACCTCATACCACCTTTAAAGGACTTAACCAACGATATGCATAATATGGAGTTGCATAAATGTTATTTGCAGAAATAATTGTATATTACAGAATAATATACAATATAAAATACATGTGACACAGTTGAGCTATCTAAAGACCGTTTAAAACGAGCTATAGATAGCTCAACTGATCCAGATAACTGCCAGAGGGCAGCGTTCCCAAGACAGTGTCGGCACTGGCACGTTGAATGGCGCATGCAACTGTGCTGAAATATCGGGAAGCAGAAAAACTCATATATCATGGTAAATATCCCGTTTTGAGTGAAAATTATGTTCGATATAAAAATCATGATAGTTTTCGAATTTATAATGCTAATACGCTGAGACAGATAGGAGCCAACTCTTGGGTCACGCAATGTGCCTATCTACCAGACGCCTCGTAAGAAATTTAATAACGCGGTGGGCTCCTGTTATCTACAGGCCCAAGGTTGTAAGATTAAAACATGTATTATAAAACTTATTTTACATGTAGGGAATGTATTTAAAAAAAAACAATGTGTTTATTTCATATCTTCATAAGGGTTACTGATACGTATTACCGTGCAAAATATCATACCAATATATAGTCTGAGCAAGTGCTCTTCTTAGGAGCGGACAGACAGACAGACGAACGGGTTCCTTGTGGGTTCCAAGCGAAACTATAAGTGTTCCTTGTGGACTTCAGAACACAAAATAGTTACTTCACTTTGGGGACCTCCTTTGATTACGACACTCTGTTTATCACTATCATGATTTTTGTCACCTCTCACTCCGTCTTTGTCACCAAGTGTTGACATCTTCGACGACTGTAGCGTAGTGGGCCAAGGCCTGGAAACACAGAAGGTTGTTCTGTTACCGACGCGGGACAAATGTTTGTATGCTCTGCAAGTATTTGTCTCGGGTCTGGGTGTTTCATGTATAATAATGGATATATTTACAAAATTAAAAGTATATTACTTTGGGGCCAGATGTTGAAGTGTGAAATGCCTGGCATTATTTATTTACTTAATACTAGCTGCTGCCCGCGGCTTCGCAAGCGTGGAACCTAATACATAAAAAGTAGCCCATGTCCTTCTCCAAAGTCCCATATAATATATCTCTATACCAAAATTCAAAATTCGGTTCAGCGGTTTAGGCGTGAAAACGTAACGAACAGACAGAGTTACTTTCGCATTTATAATTTTCGTTAGATTTGTTTGTTCATTCAAATATGACGTCACTCTACCCTCGCCGTAAAGTAACGGTTTCATGTAAACCTTACTTTATGGCTTATAAAATTTTAATAGTTTCTTCAATGTACATTTTGAGCTATGTATGTTTTAAGCCACTCTGAGTGATGTTCTCGTCTTTCTGATATTGTGAAACGTAATAACAAGACCAGTGGGGCGATTATGGAACGTTGATACTATCAAAACATTGATACTAATAGCTTTCAGTTACTATTGATGAATTGGTATTACGGCTAGCTGCGATTTCTATCATCTTCTATCGCTAGTTACAATATGAAGTTGGTGTCAAACTATAACTCGACCAATTTACAAAGTACGATTGTGCTAGGAACCGTGTTTAGCGTACTAAGCATTTAAATACATCGTATATGATTGATTGAAATAATGCCTATTGCTAATCGAAATTGATAGACATTGATGCCGATTGCTAATCGATATTGATAGACATTGATTGTATCAAGAGTTCCATAATCGCCCTACTGATCAAAATCTGCGTACGAAACTGTAAAGTTACGCTTATGTGCGAGAGACTCTTCTTCATGGCTTCTTTTATATATAATAGCATTCCTAAAACAATAACAACCTCTGTGGCGCAGTGGGCTAGGGTCTGGCTGAGACGCAGAAGGTGGTGGGTTCGATTCCCGCCGCGGAACAAATGTTTGTATGATCTGCAAGTATGTGTCACGGATCTGGGTAATTTTCAATGAAATCAAAGCACAGAAAAATACTATCAAATTACAAATACACATTATCTGTAACTAACTACTTCAACTAATTAATCATTTGCCTACCTTTTTTATTTAAATCACAAATTTATTTATTGAACATTTAGAGCTCATTAACTTTAACGTATACCTTTTACATTTTGATAAACACGGGCTTTACTCACGTATTATTTTGTCGATGGAGGCACCGACATTGTTTCGATTCATCTAGAGAATCTTCATCAGGGTGAGTTTGATCCGCGGTCCGCTCGTTGCCGCTCGAGTTCACGGTTCGCACTGCGGGTGAGGTATCTTGCGGCGAGAGTCGTGCGTGCGGGTAGAGGGGGAAACGTTGTCACGGCAGGCGGTAACAAATTTGGTGCTAGTACTGGCTCTTCGACTTCGCCACTCGTGCCCACAACATTGGGAACCGTCAAACATACAGCTCTGACACTATCACTAACCGGCTCCACATCGTTACTATAATCCGTTCCATGCAGACAAGGTTTCCAGGCTGGAGAAAGAAACCAACCTTTGTCTCGGTTGAAGTTTGGAACACGGCCGATTTCGATTGCTTCACGGATCTTTCGAGGTACAAAGAATCTTTCCCTTGATAGTACCTGAGCCTTATCAAACCGAATGTAATGTGTAGAGCCAGAGGTTAGCGAGTGCTCTGCAATTGCTGACTTTTCAATGTCAGCGTTCTTCACTCGCGCCGCAAGATACCTCACCCGCAGTGCGAACCGTGAACTCGAGCGGCAACGAGCGGACCGCGGATCAAACTCACCCTGATGAAGATTCTCTAGCTAAATGAATCGAAACAGTGTCGGTGCCTCCATCGACTAAATAATACGTGAGTAAAGCCCGTGTTTATCAAAATGTATAGTACAACTCACGAAAGTTTTGAAAGTGAATGAATGTATACCTACCTAAATTACCTTTTTAGTAAAACATATTAAAACAAAAGAAAGAGGTTTTAGTACTTACTTGACCAGACCCACAAAATACGTAGCTCCTATTGGTCTTTAAAAACAAAAGAAATCGAGCAAGCCGGGGGTGTCAATCGGTCACGTCACAGAAAAATCATCCGAATGGTGTAAAGGTAGATAGGAATCCGATAGTACCTATAAAATGTAGGTATTCAAAAAAAAAGTATATAAGTAGTATATCAGTCATGTGGTACCCATAAGCATAACACAAGCTCTGCTTACTTTGGGGCTAGATGACGCTGTTTTAAATGTCCGGCATTATTTATTTATTTAATATCACGGTTACCAGATACATATATATTTTTACATACTTTGGTATCTTATAGACTCAAACACAAAACAAACATCTCACACAAATGTTTGTCCCGGGAAAGAATCGAACCCCTAACCTACAGCGCAAAGGCAGAGCTACTACCAACTAAACCGACAGGTCAGTCAGAATAAGTAAGTCACAGTATATTTTTTTAGAGTCTGTGGCCCACCAATGGTATTTAGTATTAGGATGGGTGACCGCTAGTGGCATTTACACTAGAACTAGAGCTGTTTTTGGTTTCGGGTACTCATCAGACCTTCGGGCGGCTTATTACCGTCACGAGCTTCGCTGTACTATATTCAATTTAATATCCAAATGAATAGAGCTCATTCTGCATTGTACCTAATCCTTTTAAAATGGCACATAATCGTGACCGCGTGCTCGTATCCGCTTCCTCATTAGCGCTCGGCTATTTCCGTCCCTTTTGCTCGCTCATTCAGTATCTCTATACTAGCATCGACATAGTTATGTAATAGAATGGAGCCTTTAATTCTATCACCACACTAGTTAGAAAACTGTCTCGATAATATATTCCTACCATTTTGGTTTATAGCTCAGTTGGTAGTAGCTCTGCCTTCTACTTTGTAGGTTGTAGGTTCGAACCCCATCCAGGACCAACATTTTGTGTGTTTAATATAAATGTATGTTTGCATTTATGACTTTTATAAGTAAATTTAGTAGCTGCTGCTCACGGTCTTACACGTGTGGTACATAAAAAGTCTAAGTCCTCAAGATACTCCTTAACACAATTTATTGGAAATACGTTCAGCCGTTTAACAGAGAAAAAGTTACAAACAAACAGACACATTCTAAATAATATTAAAGTTATCTATTAAATCAAATAAATAATGCCGGACATACAAATACAAATACAAATTCATTTATTTACGAAGATAATAAAAATACAGTGTTAACAAACTTACTTGATGGTCCCCGCACTAGGGAAAGCCTGTATTGCGGGAGGCCAGAGGCATAAGAAGAGCGATTTCCACAAACTACATAGAGATAAAACAAAACATATAACACTTAAACAAGGCAAGACACAAGTAGGACAATCCATGAGAAATAAAATAAATATCTAAAATCTAAAAGAAGAAATCAAAATACTAAGAGAACATAATACTGTTGTGTGAAATGTCCGGGATTATTTATTTTATTTTATTTCACACAGCATCATCACAGGCCCCAAAGTAAGCAAAGCTTGTGATATGGGTACCACATGACTGATATACTACTTATATAATTGTTTTTGAGATCATCATCATCATCATCATCATCAGCCCATAGCAGTCCACTGCTGGACATAGGGCTCCCCTAATGAGCGCCATTGCGCCCTGTCTTCATTTCGACGCATCCAGCTTCTGCCGGCAGCCTTTTGATATACATACATATACTCGTACATACATATTATACATAGACACACTCAGACCCGACAAATACTTTCAGAGCATACAAAAATTTTACCCGCGGCGGGAATCGAACCCGCTCTTCTGTGTCTCAGCCGGGCCTTGGCCCACCACAAAGCTCATTATTATTATGGCACTATAATTAATTATTACATAATTATACCACTTGAGGAAGAAACATGTTGATATATAAGGGATTTCCACAAATCGTAGGTTTCCCCAATATTAAGGAAAAAGTGATAAACCATTATTGTAATCCTAAGATTATTGATAATAATGATAGTAAGATTATTATCAAGTTATTGATATTAATTTTAATAAACACGGGTTTTATTAATGTATTATATTGTAAACAAATAATTTGTGGGTAAAACCCGTGCTTATCAAAATACAACTAACGATAGTTTTCATTGTGAAGTTGGTATTCTCTTTACTGTATAAAAATATTTTGATTGCTATCATTTATTTCTTTACTAGATGGCGCCACTGAGAAATCAGAACACGCGATTGTTGCGTTTTGTATTTTCTTTAAATATTTCGTACCTGATTAAGAAAAACGTTCGTAAAAAACATTGTGTTACCCAAGAGATGTCTCCTATTTGGCTCAGCGTATAAGCATTGCCATTCAACGAGCCAATGCCGTCAGTGTCTTGGGAACGCTGCCCTCTAGCAGTGATTTGGATCAGTTGAGCTATCTATAGATCGTTTTAAACGGTTAGTTACCTCAACTGTTTCACGTGTATTATATATTATTGTATATTATTCTGTTTATTTCAAGTTAAGTTTAATGATATTTTATTCTTAAAAAAAACACAGTGACTTACATGAGAATAGTTATTTAGCTTAGAGTAAACAATTTATAAAAGTATATAGGTAAGATAGGTAGTTATACTAGTTATTATCTAAGGTTTTGCTTACTGAAATGAGAAGATAGGTAGGTACTAAATTAAATTAAATTAAATAATTAATAATAATATAAATTAATAATAATAATTAAATTAAATATTTAATATATATTAAAAATTAATATAAATTATTAAATTTTAAATAATTTCTTTTTTTTTTCCTTTATAATATTGACTTTAAATACAAAAAGAAGAAAAAGTAAAAGGTAGATTCACACATACACACACTACGAATAATTTCAACTAGGTATACCTAGAATTTAACAATAATACAAATTTGGATAATTTTCTCTAACAAAACTAAACCAAAAACTATTTCTGTGAATAAACCACTTTAAGTATTAGTAGGATATAGTCTTGGGACCACCAAATGACGGATAAAGACCTCTTCCAACAGCTGCCAATTTTCTCTTTGTTGAACAAGTCATGTCCTTCGTGAATATAATTCGCTCAACACCCGCTATATCCATTATGTCATCTCGCCATCTTCGACTTGGTCACCCACTCGGTCGTAGATACTATTGGGTAATAAAAATATTTTTAACAAAAAAAAACCGACTTCAAACGGGAAACTAAGAAGTAAAAAGTCTAAAATACAAAAAAAACAAATACCTTAAAATACTTATTAAAAAATGCTTTAGTTATTTTTTTTTTTATAGTTAAAAAAAAAAGTTTACTTTAATAGTTTTTCAATGAGTATTTTACTCATTGAAAAACTACACTAGCTGTACTAATTTTCGAAGGTTCCCCTTGATTTATCTGGGATCCTATCATCAGATCCTGGTTTCCTTATCAAGGGTACCCTTGGGATATCTTCTTTCCAACAAAAAATAATCTTCAAAATCGATTCATAAATGACGAAGTCATCCGCGAACACACATAAAAATATATATAAATATATATATGTATACGGTCAAATTGGGAACCTCATTTTTTGAAGTCGGTTAATAATGCTATGTTATTAACCGACTTCAAAAAATGTAAGTTGTACGATACATTTTGATTAACACGGGTTTTATTTTCGTATTATTTTGTCGATGGCACCGACACTATTTCCATTCATCTAGAGAAACGTCAGGGTGAGTTTGATCCGCGGTCCGCTCGTTGCCGCACGAGTTCACGGTTCGCACAGAATAAAATAATACGTGAATGAAACCCATGTTTATCAATATGTATAATAATGATATATTTCTAAAAATAATCTCCTATAAGTATCGTTTGGTTGGTTTCTCTACAAAAATAAAAAGACCTTTTTTTCTGACGTAATATTTTTTTTTTTTTTTTGTAGAGTCTAAGTGTTCTCAATCTTTAAGGTTCTAAAGTCAGTATGTCTGTCTATTTGCTTTTTTAAAGAGCTTTTGTTCGCAGACTATTGGTCTCGTGATTAAATTTTGCACAGTAATACAAAAGTATGAAATAAAATCTTTTAAAAACAAAATCAAAACAGCTAATTTTAGATTACGAGTAACCTGACTAACATACAATAATATAAAATCCATGTTGTGCTATCTAAGGACCGTTTCAAATTATATATAGATAGCTAAATAAATTACAAATATATCATATTTTATAAATTAGCTTCTAAATAATTTTATTTTGCTAATTAAATGGTGTTGGATAAGTTTAGGACTAGACCACCAGTCACTAGTATTTTCTTCGTTAATGTCATAATAATGTAAATTTTGCCAATATAAGTGTTTATTAACCGACTTCATCAAAAAGGAGGAGGTTCTCAATTCGTCGGAATCTTTTTTTTTATGTATGTTCACCGATTACTCGTAAACGCCTGAACCGATTTGAAAAATTATTTATTTGTCTGAAAAGGTATACTTCACAGGTGCCATTTAAATTTTATCAAAATCGGACGAGCTGAAAAATCAACAAAATCCAAAAATACATCGATGATGTTTTCGTGTACTTCGATATCTCGCTGTCTCATTGGAGCGTTGCGTTTATTTGGCCTACCCATATATATACAAAATACATCTACTTCTCCCTAAAAATGTATTATAGGCTCAAATTTCATTCAATGAAGTCGGTTTTTTTCTTAGTTTTTAAAACGTAATTATATTGTATATTATAGTATGTCACAATATCGTATCTTGTCGTTTGTCATAATATGTTATTTTATATAAAATGGTGCATTTCATTGAAAATATCTACGAATTATTTTTGCTCGAATCACAAAGAAACACAAAGCTTTTATTCCAACTATTCACATCCGAGTCAATAACTCTAGCTCTATTTATATAAAAACACCGAAATTCCCAACAAAACGGGATATAGCTCGAATAGAATAAATAGTATAAGAGGGCAATGTCTGCATCGCAAGACGACCAAAAAGAATCCTGACTAGTATTTATTATGCTTAATGAATTTGGAAGCCTCCACTGTGCCACACGTATGCGCTTGCCTAATTTATTACTCTTAAACTCCAATGAGGTTGAATCATATTGAGCAAAACTCAATCAAGGAGAATTCATTCAAGTGCGGCCTCTTTGTTTAGTTAGTTGGCTCGAGAACTCTGCACTGGCTGTGCTTTAAGACAACATCGATTGATGGAAATTTCACGCACATAATTGTACACAGTATGATGCTACAGTTCTCTAGCTCAACTCGACTTCTGAAATTGAAATATCTAGTTAATTTTTCCAGGCGGAAGCTAGGCGCGGCTGGGCGGGGCGAGGGGCAAAATGGCGTCGTTACGTCACTTTCACAGCGCTCGCTCGAAATTAGATCAGTGGTTTGCAAGCAACGCGGCGGGTGCGCGTCCGTCCACAAAAACCGTATAAAATATCGAATTTCGAACGCGAACACTCATTTTCAACATCAGACATCACTAGTGTTTTTTTTAGTTTGTGTTTTTTTGTTTTTTTATTGCCACCAGCGGAATCTTGAAGCCTTGAAACGTAAGTTACGTACTGATCGATTAAGCTTGGAGCTTTTGCGGTGTAAGACGAGCATTGCGCTTGCAATTTTTTCGCTAGCGTCGTATTTCTACGGTGTTGAGTTTCCGCTTTTGATTAGTGTTCGGAATTTATAATTGACGGTTTACTTGTAATTATTATTCACCGTAAAAGCTCTCAGAAATGATTGTGCTGATATTTCGAGTATTTTCATCGTTTTATGTATCAATGAAAGTTTTATTGGATAGTGGTGTGCAGTGGGTACTACGCGTGTTTTTGTTAGTCACAATTTTATTGAAATGAAAGGCATAAATGTTTTATGATCATGGGAAACGACAGTTGCTGTCTATTAATTGTTACCCGCATGAATATTACTTAGAGACAATTATTTGTAATTATTTATCACTTAACTTAAAGATATTTTCATATTTGTCGTTTAATATTCTAGTTTCTTCGTTCGTTCGTGAGAAAAATATTTTTATAATTATTTACAATAACTTACAATTATCTTATTCAGTTTTAATTTATTTGATTTTTTTATTATACAATATTGATTTAAACGTAGGTAGATACAGTTTTTTTCAAAGGAATTTAAAACCAGTTTAATTGCAAATGTCAACGCTGTCAGAACCCATCATACAATTATGACAAATGACAGCTGCCGACCGAACATTTGTCACTGCGCGCAAGAGAAGAAAGACTTGCTCGCTTTTATTTTGTCGCGTTTTCATTTGACAAATGCCGAGATTCATTCCATTGTTGGGTTTCTTTATCCAATGCATGGGTCTTTGACTTGTAAATCTGACTTGAGATTGTATGCGTGACATGTTTTTATTTCATTGTTAAATCGAGGCTAAGCCAGACATTAAAAACTCTTCCTGGTACTGTCCCTATTCAAATATTTTAAGTCTATTCAAACGACTACACAACGATACAAAAAATGCTGCTACTTTTTATATCCATTTAAAATATAAATACTAACCATTGAAAAAATATGTATTTCTCTTCAAGTATGTATTCTAAGTATTTTTAAACATAATAATTTTAAATATATAAAACAATTGTTGAAAAAAAAAATCGTAAGATCTCGATTAAAAAACGGATACCAACATCGAATTATTTTTCGATGATCTCTAACTGTACCCGCACATCACTAATTGTTAATTAAAAAGAAACATCTACAATTTAACATTGATTCTCTGGAACGCATTTTGAATCGAATAAAGAACAGAACAGCTCGGTTGCCGAGGTCATACTACCGCCCAACTTACTCTGACCCCTTGAGTTGCTCCTGCTCCTCTAGGCTCGATTGTTGGTGGGAGGTAGGGTGGGTCTAGCTGCGTTGGTGCTTCATACAACGTCGTTCGTTGTGGGCGTTCAAGCGACCTACATACAACATAGTTTAATTGGGATGCGTCCATCAGGCGCCTAAGGCTTGTGGGCGAGTACAGTCTTTTGCAAAACACATTTCAATTCACAAATACACATTATTTTTCTTCCATAATAGTGCCACCATTATTATTGGACCAGTGTGGTAAAAGGATTAAAAAGTGCTTCAAAGACTCTTTCCGTGTTTCCTGTCGTGTTCGAAAACTTTGACAACCTTCGATTTGAATATTGCTGAACCTGTATTTTCGCGGGAGTAGCTAAAATTACGTGAAGCACTAACGATCTTATCCTGCTAACAACAAAGTCCAATTTCGAGTAAAATTTTGAAATGAAAGTTCAAAAAAATATTTATTGATTTTCCTAGAATTTTCTTCAATTATATTTAACACCAATTTACATGGCGCTTAAAATTAACTCAATCACGTAAATATAGTAAACTAGCTGTCCCGTTCGCGACTTCGTCCGCACGTTTTAAAATGAAAAAAAAAACGAATTGTGAATCTAACCCATTCTCGAATCCACTTAACACACACAGAATTTATATATAATATAAAGATTTTAAAAATGTTTCTCACGATATTTTCATTAAACCAGTAAAACTACAAAACATTTTTTACTACAATGTCGTTTAACTAGGATTTCACTTAATTCAAATGCGAAGGATTATTTTTCTTTAACTCTACCACGGAAACTGAAAACACTAATATTAATTATTAATATTAAAAATGTACTCTGTCGGTTATTTATAATAAAGCATGACGCACAGAATAGCCCAATTCTGTTCGTCAAATTAAAAATCAACTTGACGAAACTGAAATACGATCTCATAATCAAACTTCCACTTAATTTAAGTAAACTGAGCTCTATGACATCGATATTAAATGTAATATGGCTTAGAAAATTCTTATGGGCTCGTGTCTAATCTCGGTGAAAGACCTGCTGCTTGAAGGTCTCTGACGAAGCATGACGACAATTAACATGATTATCTTTTCGGTGACAATTTTATTAAGGTACATAATAATTACAGAAATGTACAAAATAATATAAAATACATGAACAGTTGAGCTATCTAAGGACCGTTTCAAATGATCTATAGATAGCTCAACTGATTCAGATCACTGCCAGAGGGCAGCGTTCCCAAGATCGCCAGTGTCTTTTTGCATTGCGACGTTGCCACGTTGAATGGCAATGCTAATACGCTGAGCCAGATAGGAGCTCTTGGGTCACGCAATGTACTACCGGACGCCGTGAGATAATTTATACAATCGTTTATCACTACAGCAAATATTTGCAATTAACTATTATGTTTCTATAAAAAAATAACTTGGTTAAGTAAAGAAACGAATCTAAAATGGCGGCTTGTACTTAAGTTGACAGTTGGAAATATAATTACGTTTTAAAAACTAAAAAGAATAATGACTTCATTGAATGATATTTGAGCCTATAGAAATACAACCGAATTGAGAACCTCCTCCTGATTTCGAAGTCGGTAAAAAAGTTTTTATTTTACGCTTTTTATTAATTTATCATTTTTCGAAATTCGTAAACACCACTGGTAAGTCACAGGAAGTCAAAATATCGAAAATTAACAATTAACAAAACATATTTTTGTTACTATTTTGATTTTAAAACCGAACTACTGAACCGATTTGATGAAATTTCTATGGAAACAATCGGGAATCCTTTCACATAAATAATGTTTTTAATTGGTTCATAAATGACGGAGTTATGAGGTACCTCCTCTTTTTTTTAAGTCGGATAAATAGGCAATTCTTCCATTAAATTATTTTGTATTCTAAATATATAGATTTTTATATTTACTGACGAGTATATAGTAGTTATAGTGATATACTGAGCCTCTATCATATAGTCACGTAATTAACTGCCATCGTGCTTGAGCATGCTCTGTCCTCTTCATTCTAATGTCAAAGAAAAGAGATAACAGATTTAAACAACCCATTAGTTAGTAAGTGTTTGTAACGGTCTATTTACATTACCCCAAAGAAAAAAAATGAAAAAAAATAACATTACCCGTTAAACTTTTTTCAGAATTCTTTATTTGAATATTGCCTTATAACAAAATCGCGATTGTCAAGCCCAGATACATAGTTTAAAGCGGTCCTTAGATTGCTCAACTATTTCACATGTATTTTATATTGTATATTATTTTGTACATTACTGTAATTAATTCATTAAATAAATGTATGTTAAAAAAAACATGATTTTAACTTGTACTTTGTGGATTTTAGGAGTTATTTCAAAATAAGTGAAACTTTGATACGATATTGTTACACATTCTGCAACATCGAGGCCAAAAGAAAGCGAGTACCTAGATGTAATTAGATAATCTTATCAAACCAAGCCAAGGCCCAAGGCCTCTGTAACAGCGTATTCAAATCGTCGTTGTTTTATTCATTGTTTTGTGACAGACATTATCATTAAGCAGTAAAAACAGTTCAATTTCTAACTAATATTATAATTCCGAAAGTATCTCTGTCTGTTTGTTATATTTTCACGCTAAACCACAAAACCGATTTTGATGAATTTTGGTATAGGGATAGATGGGATCTTGGAGAAGGACATAGGCTACTTTTTATGTAGGTACCACGTGTGCAGCAGTTAATATAATAAATTTTCCAAATGCATGCGACCACGCCCAGTGAAGGTTTCCGAAGTCAATGGTTAGGAATGACTTGTGGTCAAGCCCCAAGCCGATTCAATACCATTTAGAATAATTACGTTTTAAAAACTAAAAAGACAACCGACTTCATGCTTGTAAAATTTTTTATTAAAAAAAAAAATCTCATAATTGTTTATATTGATGATATTTTTTAACCTGGGAAGTATACCCTTTGAAACAATAAAATAATTTTCCAAATCGTTTTAAGCGTCTTTGAGAAATCGGTAAACATACATATAAAAAAACGAAAAAAAATACCTACGAACTGAGAACCATTTTGAATTTGGTTAAAAATTGCTTCCTTCCATAATTTCATTTCACATTTCAAGAGCTTTGATAAGATAGACAGACGAACGGACGGACGGACGAACAGACAATAAATCAATCCGATAAACTTACTTAGATCTTTGAGCATGTCTCTTGCAGTGATAGAGTTGGCTGTCAGACGGTACCAACTCATTTTAAGAGAGGTTGGAACTGTCAGCCCATTACATTTACTTAATGTCCACTCTTTGCACGATAAAAAACCCATCACTGTTTATAGAACTCCGACTTCTGGTCAGCAGGAAATGTCTACCGTATAGGGAAGGACCGCTAACGAAGAAAGTATCCTGACTTTTTGACGTGACAACGTCTAATAATAATAATAATAATAATACCGGACATTTCACACAGCATCATCTGAACCCAATGTAAGCAGAACTTGTTTTTATGGGTACCACACGACTGATATACTACTTATATACTTTTTTTTGTAAATACATACATATTATACATAGAAACACCCAGACCCGAGACAAATACTTGCAGATTATACAAACATTTGTCCCGCGGCGTGAATCGAACCCGCAACTTTTTGCGTCTCAGCCGGACCTAAGCCCGCTGCGCCACAGAGGTCATCGATAAATAAATAAATCGATCTAATAAACTGATGAACGCCGGCTGCACGCACGAAAATGGATGACATATTGTCCCGTTACGCGCATTGTCACGTTACGCTCATTGTAACGTTACGATCGGAGCGAAAATAATTACAGATATGTACAGAATAATATAAAATACAAGTGAAACAGTTGGGCTATCTAAGGACCGTTTAAAAAGATCTATAAATAACTTAACTGATCCAGATCACTGCCAGAGGGCAGCGTTCCCAAGACACTGGCGGCATTGCCACGTTTATTGGCAATACTAATAAGCTGAGCCAGATTTAGTAGGTAAGTAGGTAGCTAGGTCATTATTATTATATCATAAAGAAATTTTTTTTTGCAAAATTTTAACCTTTTTCCTGTAGCAGTACAATTTTAATCTTGAATTATATACTCGAAGTAATAGATTGGTAATAGCAAAATATATCCTTCGTTAAAATTGTTAGATGTCATTTTTTCCTGTAACGATATTAGTTTAGTACCAATAAATAATAAATACATATTGGTGGACAATACACACAACACCTTCTAGTCCCAAACTAAGCATAGCTTGTATTATGGTGACTAGATGACTGATAGAATACTTATATATTTTTAAACACACATTACATGCATTCTGGTACTCTATAACACCCAGACACAGAACAAACACTTTCTTATCGTGTTAGTTATTTCTAACCAGTGTGATGAAAGGATTAAAATGCGCCTCAGAGGCTCCTTTCGTGCACTTAGGTAAACCTTAATGTAAGATTTCAACCTAGCCGACAGGTCTTGAAGGAAAGATGAATCAGTACATGCGGTGTCGGTTCGGTACAGAACAAACACCTGTTCATTACACAAATGTTTAGCCTGGGAGGGAATCGAACCCTCAACCTATAGAAGGCAGAGCTAATACCAACTGAGCTCACAGGCATCAAATATGTAGAAGCCGAAGAAAGGACAAGCGTGAAACGCCATGCATATTTACCAAGCGACTACAAAACACAAGGGCTTGGCCCTTGAAGTATTTCGGGAAGGATACTTGAGAATTTCCACTTTAAATGAAGCCTGCAATGGAATATGAACTATATAAAGCTGTTTTTAAGATTCATTTAACGTGCATTAACGTGAAATAATGGCTTTGACTTTGTTGTTTAGGCGTTTCTTTCGTTTACAATAAAGTCTGACCTAGAGTATTTTTTAAATGAGAGTTCTTAAAATTACTAAATTGATTAACGTGTTTTAACTCAACTTTAACCGCCTTCAAAAAAGGAGGAGGTTCTCCATTCTTTGATTTTTTTTTTCCTATTTTTTTATGTATGTTCACCGATTACTCAAAGACGCCTGAACCTGATATGGAAAATTATTTTTTTGTTGCATACTCATTGAAATTTTATCGGTCGAGCTGTTTTTAAAATATCAACAAAAATCTCAAAATTTTACACATCGATATTTTTATATACATGAAGTCGGTTGTCTTTTTAGTTTTTAAAACGTAATTATAGTAAAAGTGTCGAATAAAACTGTTCTAAATCAATTAACTCAATTAGATCAAAATGTCAATATAACTAATTTTAAAGAGCCCTGAGACAGCGAGACGGCGCCGTGCTAGAGCCAAAAAGAGATGCTGAGATGATCTCGACACCTTTGATAGAGCTTGGGTCCAAACAGCTCAAAACCGAGAAGACTGGAGAGATCAAGGGGAGGCCTTTGCCCTGCAGTGGGACACAATGGGCTAATCGTAATCGTAAACTAATTTTTAAAACTTTCATTTAAAAGGTTAATGTTGAACTTTGGAGTAAGCAATATAATCTCGTTCGTTTTAGATAGATACAATAAATTTGGCTTCGATTATACGAACATAAAGCTCTCTGTGGCTCTGTGGCGCAGAGGGCCAAGGTCAGAAGTTCGCGGGTTCGAACAAATGCTGCGGAACAAATGTTTGTATGATCTCAAAAGTCAAAGTCAAAAGATACTTTATTCAATACAATCACAAGCATCTTTTTGAAACGACTTACATAATAGGTAAATTTAGTTGCCAATTCCTCCAATTCCAATTAACTACGATATATACTAATACAAGAGAGTTTATACGTTTCAAATGTGTCGGAAAACATGAGAAACATGAGGCCATGCATTCTTATCAATCATCAGCATCATCATCATCATCAGCCAGTGTCAGTCCACTGCTGGACATGGGCCTCTCCCATGGCACGCCATTTAGCTCGATCATCAGCTCTCCTCCTCCAATCCTTGTCCGCTGCCTTACGAATACCATCGCCCCATCTAGTTTTTTATCAAAAATATAGTCATTTATAGAATATCTGCAAGTATTTGTCTCAGATCTGGGTATTTCTATGTATAATATTTATGTATTTGAAAAAGTATACAAGTAGTATATCAGTCATGTGGTACCCATAACACAATATCTGCTTACTTTGGCGCTAGATGACGCTGTGTGAAATGTCCGGCATTATACAGCCAGAGACAGACATTCGTAGCCCGTGTTAGTGTTGAGTCATCTGTGGCGAGGGGTGGCTAGGGCACAGAATAAATAATACTATAACTTGGGGTAGTTTTGGAACTGCGCAGATCGATCGATCAGCTGTCCCGTCTGCGTTGCCAGGATAATCACTCAGGACGGTAGATTATTGGTGAATACGAGGAAGTTTTTTGAATTTTACTAAGTTTAGTCGTTTTGTTAAATTACTTGCTTTAGTTTTTAGTTAAAGTTTGCTGGTTGTTTCTTAGATATAAAATAGTTTTTTTGCCTTAGTAGATAGGTAGGTAAATATTTACTTATATTTGCTAGGTTTACTATTGTTACTTTTGCAACTGCTGTTAATACTAGGTAGATTAATGATGGAGGGATGCTAGCCTTCTGTGCTGTAGGTTGAGGTTTCGATTCCCTCCCAGGACACACTGATGACATGACATGATGAATATGATGTTTATTCTGTGTCTGGGTGTTATAAAGTATCTTGTGTATGTATTTATGTATTCTATCAGCCATCTAGTCACGATAATTCATGCTATGCATCCTATGCATAACCTCCTCCTTTTTTGAAGTCAGTTAATAACCACTCTATTTATACTTTGAATTGACTTTGACTTTGTGTGGGTGTTTTGTTAGAGGTTTTACAATGTAACGGCTGAACAGATTTGAATGAAACTTGGCAACTTGGTATATATGTAATCTATGACCTGGAATAACATATATACAATACATTCAATGTACATTTTATGCAGGAAGAAGCTGTATAAATAAATACATAATATAAATGAATATTAGTGGACAATACATACAACGCCAGCCCCAAACTAATTTGGGACTGGTGTTGTATGTTATTGTTGTTGTATTTATACAGCTTCTTCCTGCATAAAATGTACATTGAATGTATTGTATATATGTTATTCCAGGTCATAGATTACATATATACCAAGTTGCCAAGTTTCATTGAAATCTGTTCAGCCGTTACATTGTAAAACCTCTAACAAAACACCCACACAAAGTCAAAGTCAATTCAAAATATAAATAGAGTGGTTATTAACTGACTTCAAAAAAGGAGGAGGTTCTCAATTTGGTTGTTTTTTTATGTTTATTACATCTTAACTCCGTCAATTATAAACCAATTTGAATAACATGCAAGTTAAGTACTTTCTGATTAGTCCTGAAGAAATTTCATCAAAATCGGTTCAGTACTTTGGTTTATAAATCAAAATGTAGCTAGAAAAAGGTAAACAAAACGAATTTTATAAAAAGCCCTAAATACATAACAATTCAAAAAAATATAACAATGGCTGTAATTCTATTGTTTTCGTAATATACAAACGACCTTAATTTGCTTACAGCAAAATCAGTTCCAATATCTGACTAAAATACCCTCATCCTTTAAATAAAACCAGCATCAGTCACCCATCTACTACACAGAACATTGCATAACTCAGTTGATTTATTTTAAACGACACTACGAGCTGGTTTTACCTTAAAAGCCTTAAAATAAAACCACGTCTAGACATCAGCTTGTTAAACTACAGTTAGAAAATAAAATCGTAACCTTACCGGAGCTTCCACACGTGCGACACATATCAGTTTATTACAATGGGATGGCTGACTTTTGAACCTATATCTTAATAGTCAGCAAATCATAGCTGATTGTCAGACAACCTAAAAACATCGTGTCCAGTCAGAAAACGGTGACGTAGAAGGTTGCGGATTCGATTCCCGCCGCGAGACAAATCTGCATTTTGGCTGTCTTGCGAAGAAAACATTGCACTCTTAATATAATAATAATGCCGGACATTTCACACAGCATCATCTGGCCCCAAAGTAAGCAGAGCTTGTGTTATGGGTGCCACATGACTGATATACTACTTAAATACTTTTTTTTTTCTGTAAATACATTCATATTATACATAGAAACACCCAGACCCATATATAGACAGATATATATATTAATGTCGAGTTATTTCCGGTTGATTAGTAATTTTGACGTTTTTATTTAAATGGAGCTAGAGTTATTGATTTAGGGTGAATAATTGGAATAAAAGCTGTGTGTTTCTTTGTAATTCGAGCAAAAATAATCCGTATAATTATTGTATACTAGCTGCTGCCCGGCTTCGTACGCGGGGTACCTGCATAAAAAGTAGCCTATGTCCAAGGTCCCATGTATCTCTATACAAAAATTCATCAAAATCGGTTCAGCGGTTTTGCGTGAAAACGTGACAGACAGACAGACAGACAAAGTTACTTTCGCATTTATAATATTAGTAGGGAAGTAGGGATGTAAAGACACCTTTTATAGAAAATAACAAACGACGAACGTCAAGATACGATTGACAAAATTGAAATCATTCTGGCATATATCTGACCATTAACGAAAAAGATTTTTTTTGTGTTACTTAATTTCCGATTTTGTTGATTTATATTTTGAAAAACACGGTTTAATTCACGTATTTTGTCGTTGGAATAATACGTGAGAATTCTCGAGAGCCCGTGTTTCAAAATGTTGGTATAACTATCGAAAGTGAAATTTGCTGATTGAGAATAATATTGCAAAACAGCATCATGTTGCTTTGCCTTCAGACAGATAACCGACATATTTGAAATTTATTAACTCTCTTCTATTAATTTTTCGTAGTTAAGGTAGTTAATAAGATGGATCATGTAAAAAAGCGCTAGGACCAGGGCGAGTTTCTTGCCAATTCTTCTCGGGCTTGGGTTAGGAGGAATAAACACCTAAATTCACCTAGTATGTAAGACATTTTAAAGTGATTCTTGTATTGAATAAAGTATCTTTTTAATTGACTAATTTACATCCCGTTGCTCATTTATGTGTTCTAGAAGAGGACCTAGGAGGTAACTTAGAGATCAATGACCTCTTATCTTTAGTGCTTTATCTCACACCTTGGTAAGGCTCTACAAATATTTGTCTTAAAAAATAGTGGGATGATTCTGATATAATACTACTTATATACTTTTTCGTAAATACATACCTATCATACATAGAAAAATACCCAGACCCGAGACAAAATACTTGCAGATCATAATTTTTTTTGTTCCGAGGCGGGTATCGAACCCGCAACCTTCTGTGTCTCAGCCGGGCCCTGGCCTACTGCGTTACGGAGGTCATCTAAATATCTGATTGTTTTTAAATCGGTTATGTAAATATTTACATAACCGATCTTAGAAACCGATTTAACTGATTTTAAAAGCATTATTACGGAGTAACATGAGTTATATTGTAATGTATAAAGATACTAGCTGCAGCCCGCAGCTTCGTACGCGTGATACCTACGTAAAAAATAGCCTATAACCTTCTCCAAGGTCCCATGTATCTCTATATCAAAATTCATTAAAATCGGCTCAGTGATTTAGGCGTGAAAAGTGACAGGCAGACAGAGCTACTTCCGCATTTATAATATTATATAGTAGGGATTTTTAGGTGAATCTATCTATATCTATATATATATAAAAGGCAATGTGTGTTTCCATGTTCCCTATAGACTCCGAAACGGCTGAACCGATTTCGTTGAAATTTTTATATCTTTAGATTGGCCTACCGGGTGATCCTGTGGAGTTTTTTTGCATCAATCAAATTTCGTATGGATATAGATTGTATCTTAGGAACGGATAAAAGCTTCTTTTTATGTATGTACTATGCGTGCGAAGCTGCGGGCTGAAGTTAGTAATCCATACTAATAGTATAAATGCGAAAGTGTATCTGTCTGTCTCTTTGTTACGGTTTTACGGCTGAACGGATCTTGATGAAATTTGGTAAGATGTATTGCATTCGGGGGAAGAAAATAGGCTACTTTTTGTCTGAAAAAAATTGGTTGCCTGTAAAGTCGGTTTACGGACGATAATTTAAAGTGACAACGTCATAACACAACAGATAGATGCGGCGTGCGCTCTCGCTCCGATCGTAACGTTACAATGTGCTTAATATTACAATAAGCGTAACGGGACAATAAGTCATCCTTTTTCCTGCGTGCAGCCGGCGATCCTCGATTTATTAGACGTTGTCACGTCAAAAACAAAAGTAATTGTTTTACAAAAATAAAAATAAAGGTTCTAAACATACGCGTACAAAGGTAATAGCTAGTATATAATAAAGGTAATCAAAAGCGAAGCCGGGTCGAGTCGCTAGTAAACTTCTTGCCATCTGTATGGAACAGATGTTTAAGATAAACCGATGCTGACTCACCGTACAGCCGGGTAAGAAATGTGTATCAATTTTATGATTTTTTCTGTTGAACGATTGAAGGCATCTGTTCCGGTTGAAACGATCGCTAGATCGTTTTATTAGACTAGAAGTGCCTCTGAGTTTCTTTTACAAACGTTCTATAAACAAAGAGGGCTACATTTTGTATGTAAACAGTATATACATACTTACAAAAAAGGTATAAAAAAATATATCGACTCAAAAGGTCCCCATAATACATGCTTTACTTATATTATTACTAATAATAATAATAATAATAATACCGGACATTTCACACAGCATCATCTGGCCCCAAAGTAAGCAGAGCTTGTGTTATGGGTACCACATGACTGATATACTACTTTACTTTTTTTTGTAAATACATACATATTATACATAGAAACACCCAGACCCGAGACAAATACTTGCAGATCATGAAAACATTTGTCCCGCTGCGGGAATCGAACCCGCAACCTTTTGCGTCTCAGCCGGACCTAAGCCCACTGCGCCACAGAGGTCGTCAACAACTAGCCGTCCCGTTTGCAACTACGTCCGCGCGTTTTAAAAAAAAATGAGTGCGTCTTGGTACGCCCTACGACGCCTTGGTACGAAGTGATAATTTAAACTAGTCTAACTAGCGCTGTGGTGGTATGCGAGAGAAAAAGGGAAGCCAGACAGACTGGCGCCGTAACGCGTTACGTAACAAAGCGGTTAACCCTTCCATAAGAAGTTATCTCTTCAAAAAAAATATCTAATTGTAAATCTTACTATTCTGGAATCCACTTGAACTCACACAAAAACTTTCATCAAAATCAGTCCAGCCGTTTAGGAAGAGTTTAATTACAGACACACACTCACAGAAGATTTATATTATATATATAAAGACTTTTAATATTATTTATTAATAAAATAAGTATTAATTAATATTTTTGGATTACTTTATCAAGGTTTTGTAGAATATGGTACTAGGAGCAAAGAAGTTGCCAGGAGGTCATTCATCAAACTACAAAAATTCAAATAAATCCTTCATTCGATTTTATTTGATACAAACCTCCTTTGAAAATTACTTATTGTGCTGTCACTATGTTTTGCTCTGTCATTTTTACTTCCGTTCCGAAGTCGTGTTCCGTTAGAAGTCCTTGACACTAACTTGCCCTTTCTTTTCTCCAAAAATAACCGCTTTACGCCTACCTTGTGAGAGTTGTTTCTTGGCAAATGACAGGTCATCTTTTTTTAACCACAAAACTTTTCACGATATTTTTAAAGAATCTAATTACTTATAGGTATTTTTTTATTATAGCAACTGAAGATAACATTCATATACAAATACGTTCAGAATAATAATTACATACGATGATATAAAATACATATGATACATATGGGTAGTAATTTTGCTTTTGCTGTTTATATAACGACAGTAAATAAAATTATTGCAGCCTCTTTCATTTTAATGTAATATGAAAAAGACAGCATTAATTTTAGTTAGTTTTGGTATAGAAAGGCATTATGAAGTACTCAAATATAAACATCCTGACGTGCCGGTAAGCGCGAGCTTAAAATAACTGAAAAGTTAGAAAGCAAAAAAAGTACTTAAAATAAATACATTAATGTGCTTTTAATATTTATTTAAGATACTTATGTTAGTTGATAAATCATTTATTGTATATTATGGGTCATATTGACTCCATACATGTCGTAATATTCTAGATAAAAATAAATATAGTATATAATTTTGGTTTTAAATTGAACTTTTTGTAAATTATATAATAATAAAGGTATGTTCTGAGGTGCTAAAATAATATAAGCATTATTAAGCCCGTCAGCTCAGTTGGAAGGCGCTTTTTGCTCTCTCCGTTGTAGGTTCGATTCCCGGCCTGGACACACATTTGTGTGACGAACATAGATGTTTGTTCTGTGTCTGGGTGTTATAAAGAATCTTATGTATGTATTAAAAATATATAAGTATTCAATCAGCCATCTGGTCACCATAATACAAGCTATGCTTAGTTTGGAGCTAAGTGTTGTGTGTATTGTCTACCAATATTTATTAACTATTAACTTAAAATTAAAAAGAAAACCGTGTGCGTCTCGGGACGCCCGACAGAAGTGATAACATAAACTAATTTAACTAGCGCTGTGGGTTAGAGTGAGAGATGAGGAGCCTGCCTACCGCTGCCGTATGCGTTAGGGAAGAGGAAGCCAGACAGACTGGCACCGTAACGCGTAACGTAACGTAGCGGTTTACCCTCCCATAAGAAGTTATCACTTCAAAAAATGTATTTTTAAAAATTATGTGCATAATTAGGATTTTAACTGTCACACGCCAAGATACAGTAGTCTAAGCATAATAGCCCCAAGAACAGTTCGACCGCGTTGCGTGACCGAGTCGAATGATCGAACAACTTTATTCGACTTTATTGAAACGAACGATTTCGTTAATTCTCAAGTGGCATGTCGTGTCGAATGCTTAGACCGGAAGTGTAGGTCCGATGAAAGTCGTAAGAAGTATTTCATATTTTTACAAACAATTATGGTCAGAATGGTGTAGTGGTTGCAAGGCTTTCCGCTCGTGAGTTCGACTCTTGGATTTGATTGACTCACTATAGAATATGAAAATAAATAAGTGAATATAGTTCTGGACATTTACAACAAATTTTGTAATTTGCTTTTTTGTGACTGTGGTGTTTACTAGTTTTGAAAAATGTTTAAGTAGATGCTAATAGGCGTAAAATAAGAAATTTTTTATCTGACTTTAAAAAAAAATATTTGTCTGTAAAGTCGGTTTACGGACAATAGTATACCGAGACAACGTCATAACAAAACAGATAGTTTTGTTATGCGCGCTCGCTACGATCGGAACGGGACAATGAGCGCAACGGGACAATGTGTCATCCTTTTTCGTGCATGCAGCCGGCGTTCATCGATTTATTAGACGCTGTCACGTCAAAAAAGAGGAGGTTCTCAAGTTATATTTTTAGTTTTTAAAACGTAATTGTTTGTGTTACTTCCGAGTACCAACCTCTGGAAGTATGTATAGGAAGGAATACCACCAATGATCTCAACTACAAGATTGAGATTATGGTAGTCTCTAGCAATGGAATAGTTTAAAAATGACATCATGTCATGTGGATCTATTGTTTAGAGTTTTCACATCTACAATCTGCACGTGCTTGTCATTAACTTCCACATTCCGCACTATTCTCTTAACTATGACTATACCTGATTAAAAAAAAGAAAATATATTCATTTCAATCACAAAAACAATTTTAAATTGGCTGACGACCTCTATGGCGCAGTGGACAGTCCGGCTGAGACGAAGAAGGTTGCGGGGTCGATTCCCGCCGCGGGACAAATGTTTGTATGATCTGCAAGTATTTGTCTCGGGTCTGGGTGTTTCTATGTATAATAAGTATGTTTTTACAAAAAAATATATATAAGTAGTATATCAGACATGTGGTACCCATAACACAAGCTCTGCTTACTTTGGGGCCAGATGATGTGTGTGAAATGTCCGGCATTATTTATTTATAAATTATCTTCTTATGTACTAGGTGAATCGCGGTACCGATTCCTCCTATTTTCAGTTGAAGAAGAATTCTGGCGTGAAATTCGTCCCGTCATAACGGTTTTTTTGTATGATTCTTCTACCGGAATCCTTCTTAGTAGTAATCCTTCTTGGTAGTAGCTCTGCCTTCTGGGCTGTAGGTTAAGGGTTCGATTCCCTCCCAGGATAAAGATAAAGATTAATTTATTTGCTTCAACATAATGTGGGTTACAGTTTTAGGTCTTAAATATATTGAATGTTTCTATTTGTCTATGTTCTACCTTAAAATTAGGCATGCAAATATTGAAAATAATGTTTGTATTATATATAGTTAATGTATTTATAAAATTATAGAATTAAATGTCAATGTTTCAAATCGTCAGCTAAGAAGTCATTAATATTATAGTAGCACTTACTTACTAATAATTGTTTTAATTATGCTTTAAACATAATCTCACAAACATTTAAAAATGACATAATGATAAACATTTGTGTGATGTTTGTGTGATTTGTGTGATGATGATTTGTGTGTATGATGAACATAGGTGTTTCTGTGTCTGGGTGTTATAAAGTATGATATATATAAAATATCTATGTATTCTATCAGTTATCTGATCTCATAATACAAGCTATGCTTAGTTTGGGGCTAGATGGTGTTGAGTGAATTGTCCAGCAATATTCATTTATTAATTTATTAATCTGACGTTCTGACTAAGATCACGGCGATTTCTTTCACCATTTGAGTATGTGCTCATAAATTTAGTGAAACGATAGATTATTGACAAGGTTTCAAACCTACGATTGTATGATCAGAGTGCCATTACACAACCAAAGCAGAAGGATATAAATACATAAATAAATAAACCCGGACATTACACATAGAATCATCTGGCCTCAAAGTAAGCATAGCTTGTGTTATGGGTACCACATGACGGATATACTACTTATATACATATTTTTATAAATACATGCATATTATACATAGAAATACCCAGACCCGAGACAAATGCTTGCAGATCATACAAACATTTGTCCCGCGGCGGGAATCGAAACTGCAACCTTCTGCGTCTTAACCAGACCTTCGCCCACTGCGCCAGAAGTTGTCATATAATGTTGCTTTTTACTTGTTATGTATACCTAATCAATAAACGCTTAACTGATTGACTGAATTGTAGGCACGTGTTAAATGCGGGACCGTTCGATACTCCCCTATCTCCTCCGCTTAGGGAAGGCAGGGGGAGAGGTGGTTATCACTCAGCTGTTAATCAAACCCCTACACTTTATAAGTGATGACGCAGATGTAGGGTAACCGTGTTTTTGAATGTTGTAGGATATATAACTTGGAAACTTGCAACGCAGCATTCGTAACCTATACTTAGACATATAAATATAAATGACTATATAGGGTTAGTCCACCTGCTGACTAACAGAAGAGTAAGCAACAGAGAAGGAAAACTTGAAACAAACCTGGCTCGGTTCCAGCCGTTATGCTGCCACCGAACCAACACTGCATGTACTGACTCGTCTTTCCTGCGGATCCTGCCGGCAAGCGAGAGGTTAGTGTGGGTACCTGAGAAGGCCTGCGCTATCAAACAGAGGAAACTTCACCCACCTCAGCTTGCTGGAGTGGATCCATGAACGAAAGTTTTCAATTACAAATTACTGCTCTGTAATTTGACTGACGCCACTTAAATCATCTTCAACAGATAAACGAAAGCCAATGAATATGATATTTTTGATAAGAATACATTGCCTCGTGTTGCTCTGCCCTCAGACAGTTAATCGATACATTTGAAATGTGTAAGCTGTTGTATTAGTTTTTCGTAGCTAAGGTAGTTATAAGATGGATCATGCAAAAAAGCGCTAGGACCAGGACGAGTTTCTTGCCATTTCTTCTCGGGCTTGGGTTAGGAATTGGCTCCTAAATTCATCTAGTATGTAAGACGTAGTATGAATGTAAGTATTCAAAGTGATCCTTTTGATTGTATTGAATAAAATAAACGTAAAACAGACACTCACAGTACGGCTAGTCCACCAGTTTAAAGTCGCTCAGCGAGCTATGGAACGAGCTATGCTCGGGATTTCTTTGAAGGATAGAATCCGGAACGAGACTATCCGACATAGAATTAAAGTTGTCGACATACCTCAGAGACTTAGTAAGCTGAAGTGGCAGTGGGCTGGCCATATCTGCAGAAGAACCGATAACCGCGGCTCGGCAAACGTAGTGTAGGACGCCCTCCGGCAAGGTGGAGTGACGATCTGCGAAAGGCAGCCTTTCAGGACATTAATTGTAGGACATTACTAAGGTACACCTGGAAAAAAGGTATATCCTAGTTTACTATAATATTGTGGTATTCATAATCTTATCTCACACTAATCTTTAAGCTTGTGATGAACTAGATATTTGTTCTGTTTCAGGATGGTGTAAAATATCCTCGAAATTTATGAGTATATTATTATTCAATCAGTATCTGGTATTAATACATGCATTTGATATAAGACTAGCTTCTACCCGTGGCTTTGCACGAGTATATAAAAACATGACTATATCCTGCCCTTAGATACAATCTCTGTGGCGCAGCTCAATTGTCTACACGTGTTCTGTTTCAAGTTAATTAAAAAGCAGCTAAGATTTCTTAGTAAAAGATAAAATAACTAGAAAATAACTAATATATAATATATTTACGACGACCCCTGTGGCGCAGTGGGCGAAGGCCTGCCTGAGACTTACAAGGTTGCGAGTCTGTCTGTATGATCTGCAAGTAATTGTCTAGGGTCTGGGTGTTTTTCTATAGGATGTATGTATTAACAAAAAAGTATATAAGTAGTATATCAGTAATGTGGTACCCATAACACAAGCTCTGTTTACTTTGGGGCCAGGTGACGCGTGAAATGTCCAGCAGTATTATTATTATTATATTATTATTATATTAATACGTGAAGCAAGAACTTTGTACCCCTATTTACGAAAATTGCGCGGACGGAGGAGTATGCAATTTGGTACACTTATCATTACATAGTATAAAACAAAGTCGCTTCGCGCTGTCTGTCCCTATTTATGCTTAGATCTTCAAAACTACGCAACGGATTTTGATGCGGTTTTTTTAAATAGATAGAGTGATTCAAGAGAAAGGTTTATATGTATAATACATACATAATATAGTATAGAAACACTGATAATATGAGAGGTTAGCGTATTTGGGTTCAACGTATTAGAACTACTCAGCTACAGCAACGTGTGGCCGGGCCAGCTAATAGTTTATATAGAGGAGTGCAGAATGCTAATTTTTTTTTTTAATTATGCATAAAAAATACATTATCGAATTTCGACCAGTGGGCGACCTCTAGTTATTATTATTATTTAGAGCCATGTTACTTCAAAATATGTCAAATGAATAATCTACAATTTTCGTATTCCTAGACAGATGTCAACGCTGTGTTTTTTTTATGGATCAGAATTCTGTAATAATATTTATGTCAGTGGCATAAGGCACAAAATGCAATGATTCTTGTCTCGAATCTTATTAAACAGCCTATCAGACAGACGGAAACAAATAGCGATGAATATTGATTCGTTACGCTCTTCGAATTATAATGGCTGACTTTACACTAAGATAATGATTTGATACACACGGGTTTTACTCACGTGTTATTTAGTGGATGGAGGCACCGAAACTAATTCAATTCATCTAGAGAATCCTCAATAGTGAATAAAAACAAACTCATTTTTTCCATACAAAATAGATAAATAAATAATCCCGGACATTTCATATCTTATCATTTAGCCCCAAAGTAAGCAGAGCTTGTGTTATGGGTACCACATGACTGGTATACTACTTACTTATATACTTTTTGTTTTTGTAAATACATATGTACATTTTATACATATAGAAACACCCAGACCCGAGACAAATATGCAGATCATACAAATATTTGTCCCGCGGCGGGAATCGAACCCGCAACCTTCAGCTTCTCAGCAAGACCTTAACCCACTGCGCCACAGAGGCTGTCTCATTTTCAAAAACCAAAGTTAATTTGCTGGGCCCCCTCGAAGTTTTCCACTTATCCTATCACTACATAGTATAAAACAAAGTCGCTTCCCGCTGTCTGTGTGTCCCTATGTATGCTTAGATCTTTAAAACTACGCAACGGTTTTTGAAGCGGTTTCTTTAAATAGATAGAGTGATTCAAGAGGAAGGTTTATATGTATAAAACATGTATAATATAGTAGAGAAACACTGTCAATTTTAGAGGATTCTAATGTGATGCTGTAAATAAATATTTTTTTTTGCGCTCACATTGCAAACGCTGGCTGAACCCTACGAAATAGATCAAAATAATGTACTACAGTATTGTACACCTCAAAAAGATCTACAAAAAAGTCCGAGATGGTATATCTGTATCATATGTATGTATGTATTTTATGTAGGTATGACATTCTGTAGTATATATAGTATCAGTATTGCACCCGTGCGAAGCCGGGGCGAGTCGCTAGTAATATTATAAATAAGAAAGTAACTCTGTCTGTCTATCTATTTGTTAATTTTCACGCCTATACCGCTAAATGGGACCTTAGAGAAGGGCATAACCTACTTTTTATGTACCGTGCGTACGAAGCCGCGGGCAGCAGCTAGTTGAAATATTTATTCGTTAGCGATTTTAAAGTCGAAGGTAACTTATTAATATTTTTACTCTTTGTATTTCTAGGAATAACGCACAGTCTTCAGGATATCGTCGGCATTCTGTGGGCTTATCACACTTCCTGTGTTTAATTAATTAATATTTCTAACTGATAACATTATCTCAAGTTTCAAACGAGTAGGTGTTAAATATTTAAACGCTGTATTAGAAAGACCTACATCAAATTTTCAGCTGCTGTTAATAAATAATGCTGGATTAGACACAGCATCATCTGGCCCCAAAGTAAGCAGAGCTTGTGTTATGGGTGATATCATGACTGATATACTACGATCTACTTTGTTTTTTGTTAATACATACATATTATACAAAAAAAAACAGATCCAAGACAAATTCTTGAGGATCAGACAAACGTTGGTCCTGGGGCAGGAATCGAACCCTCTACCTTTTGCGTCACAGGCAGGAAATTATTTCTTAAAACTAACTACTTATGTATACCTAAGAAAATTATGTACAATGGGAAGTCTTACATACTCATATCGTTTATATTTTTTTTAACCGACTTAAAAAAAAGGTTCTCAATTCGGATGTATTTTTTATTAACCGATTTGAAAAAAAATGTTGTTATGTGAAAGTATATACTGATCGGTATATACCGCTAACAAACCCGGCTCGGTGCCAGCCGTTAGTGTCGGTACCTGGGAAGGCCTGCGCTATCATACAGAATCCCAGGCAGATTGGCGTCAGTGGAGAGGAAGCTTCACCCACCTCAGCTTGCTGAAGTGGATCCATGAACGAAAGTTTTCAATTGCAAATAACTGCTTTGTAACTTGACTGACGCCACCTAAATCATCTTCAACAGATGAACTAAGGCCAAAGATGATGATATACTGATACCGATCGGTATATATTATACTGATCGGTTCAGTAGTTGGGATTTGAAATCAAAATAACTGGAAAAAATATGTCAGCCGAAAGTTATCCGAAATTAAACGATATTATGTGATAAATAATGTCGGTTTTCTTTTTAGTATATAAACTTGATTTCATGTGATTGATTAGCAATATCGTGTCCATGTTGCATTTAATTTGTACCACTAAAAGTACCTATTTGAGGTATTTGATTTGTGGGTGGTTCCACCCACCGTGCAAATACCACCCATGACGTAATTTCTACCTACTTTGTGCATGTACTGCATTGCACACATTATATTCCGACGCCATAAGTAGGTTACTAACCACTCTTTCTGCTTCTTCATTAATGACATATGTCATATTGATGTACATTTTATAATGAATAAGATTTAAGTATGTCGTTACAAAGTCGTATATTCGTCATTTTTTATTTTATCAATGGTGACTTTTCATATCTATATACCCGTATATAAAAGGCGATAAATATGTGTGTATGTATGTTCTCTATAGACTCCAAAACGGCTAGACCGATTTTGATGAATTTTTTAGGAAATCTTCAGATTGGCCTAGATCCTAAAAAGTTTGGTAGAGATCGGATCAATAGAACTTTTTTTTTTCATTAATCAAATTTGATAAGGATATGGATCAAATTTGGCATGTTGGAACGGACATAGGCTTCTTTTTATGTATGTACTATGCGTGCAAGCCGCGGGCAGACGCTGGTATTATATAAAAGTGCAATGTTTGCTTCGCAAGACGGCTAAAAATTTCCAATTCTTATATTTTTTTTTCTCTTAAGTACTTCTTCTTTGTTAATGGCATGTTACATAACAATGTAAATTTTGCCAGTGTCTATTTGTTTACTGTCAATTGGTTTGTTACTAAAGTCTTAGTCGATGGTCAATTGTCAATACTAAATGTCATCGCGGAATGGCCATCTATAATTTTTGCGGGATTCCTCGTCATTCAAATCACATTGCACCATAATACACATATAATTCAATTGTCCATACTTGTCCTATGTATTCACAATTTATTCATTAAAATTCCGATAAGATTACTGAATAGAACATGCAAAAAATCGAGTAAAAAATATTAAATTAGCAGAGCTATGTTACATCATGAAATGACAAACGGAGAATCAATTTCTCTTCCTCTAATGATAGCTGTCTTTACTAAGATTTCAAATTTGTTATAGAACATTTATTTGGATCATCTCCTCAAAAATCAGAAAGCGATTTAATAGACACACTTTTATTAAAATTTTCTACATTTGTGCTAAAAATTCACGAATTTGAGTATTTTTATTAAAACAACGTGTTATGTTAAAATTTTAACGCCCCTAATGAAATAAGCATAATTTACATTAAATATGTTAAATATGTTAAATATTTTTTGATTTTTGATTATTAAGAAGCCTTTATTTTAAACTAGCATTTTGAAATGCGCTACCACGCCATTATAAGACCACTTAGTTTTATATAAGTAAATATGAATCAAACTCAAAGATAGCATTATCGCCTGGTTTTTAATTTAAAATATCCGCAATGCCACTATGAAAAACAAAAAGATGCAATATACCAATATTGCAATATACGCAATATATATAAAAGGTTGCCTGGAAGAGATCGCTTTTAGCGATTGTACTTTTAGTTATAAGTATAAGTACGTTATAAGAACATGGGATTTTGTAAATGCAGCAATAGGCCTTTATCAAATGGCTTTACTCTTGCAAGATGCCGTTATAAAACTTAAAGACTTATAACAAACTCTCATAATTAACTTATAAGCGGTTATAAAACCATGTAAGAAGAGTTAATAGTATCAAGTAAATTTTATCTTATCCTTAACTCATATAGGTAATATTTACTCTTGTTTGGTCATCAAATGTTATCTTATAAGAGCGTATAAGTGTAACCAAAGTTACTACTTCTCAGTATAAAAATATCTATTTTTAATGCTGTCCATACAACTTGTTTTTCCTATACTGATTTATATAATTAGTATAGAAAAAAACGTGTGCGTCTCGGGAGGCCCAACAGAAGTGATAACTTAAACTAATCTAACTAGCGCTGTGGGTTAGAGTGAGAGAGAAGGAGCCAGCCTGCCGCTGCCATATGCGTGAGAATAAGGGAAGCCAGACAGACTGGCGCCGTAACGCGTTACGTAACGAAGCGGTTTATCCTCCCATTAGAAGTTATCACGTCAAAACATATATCTGACTATTTGTGGAAACTTTTAATTACTCTTCAGTGTATGTCTCTACTTCGTAGGAACATCTATTTTTTGTCAGTAACTTTTCCGTGTTAGAGCTATACGTTATCCGAAAATTCCAAAATCAAAAAATTTTGTTATAGAATGTTAAAAGATAATAGATATAATGAGTTTAATAGAAAAATTAAACTACTTTTAAAACCTTTATAAATATGTTAAAATATAAGGTTAAACGCACTTATAGCCAAACGCACATCATTATTAAAAATGTAGTAGCAAGTACAACACCATTATAAGGGTTATATAAGTGTAATACTCTTATAATGTACTTGTTACAGGACTCATTTGCTATTGGGCATTATTTGCCATAGCACAAACCAAGATGAGCTAGATAAATCTGATTAAAACCGAACCTATATAAGAGGATTATTACTTTAAACCCAGTTTAATCCGGCCATGTGATACCTAGCCAGATATAGATAAGTAGGCTTTAGTACCTGGCCCCTGATTCCAAGCCGTATGATTCGGCTGATATAATCCTTATAAATTTCCACGCTTCAATTCCGAGGCAAGAGTATGAATAGAGGCTGTATTATAAGTTATTAGTTTCTGCCTTCGGTTTCGCACGCGTGGTAAATAAAAGTGGCTACTCCAGGTGAAAGACTGCATCTATGCTTGAGTTTCATCCAAATCCACACAAATTTTGAAAGTACCTTCTTTTTAATATTTTTTTCTTTCTTTACGATAAATAAATAATGCCTGACATTTCACATAGCATCATCTGGCCCCAAAGCAAAGCTTTTGTTATGGGTACCACATGACTTATATATTTTTTTGTAAATACATACATATTATACCTTGAATCAACGAGACCCGAGACAGATACTTGCAGATCATACAAACATTTGTCCCGCGGCGGGAAATGAACCCGCAACCTTCTTCTTCACAGTCTGGCCTTGGCCCACTGCACTTCAGAGGTCGTCTACCGTAGTATCCGTAGTATCCGTAATAGCATTCTACGTAGATGAACATAACATAATCTTTGAAAACCAAAAACTAAAAATATTACACAACACTTTCATTCTCTCACGTCTTCAATTATTAGGATATTATTAGGATAATTATAGGCTGGCCTCAATTCAGTGGTTTTGCTAGAGTACCTAACTAAAATTTCCTAAAACAAAAACAATCTTATTTTGTTTGCATTAAAGTCTGAATTAGAATAACATTTTTAGTGACACTTCCTAAATTAACGCATATCTGACGTGTTTTAGCTCAATTTAGTCATCATGAAGGAGGTGCTGATTAAACTGCGGTTATTTTCCGCAGTTTTTATCAACACATCTGTTCATTATTTTTAATAAAGGAATTAATTGGAATAAAAATTATAGCAATAAAACAAAAAATAATTTTAACTTATTTTAGAACTGTGATTTAAAATGGGTACTCAAATTTGAACTTTATTGGTAGCCAAGTAAGGTCGTCCATATTTTAGAAAATTTTAGCTAGTTCGGCGAAACAACAAAATTGCCAGTATTGTATTAATCTAAACTACATACTACCATAAAAAAAATACCAATAGAAGCTTATTTACATTTATTTTTGTAAAATTTGTTACACACGGTTATTTTCATTGAACACATTAAATGCAAATAAATATAGCTTTTTAACTATTAAAAAAAAACTATCATAAATCGGTAAGGCTCTTCGGTTTCTATCAGTCGAATCGGATGTTCTCGTATCAGGTTATGTTACGTAATAGGCACCAGTAGGTAATTTTTCAATGTTGAGCCTGGATTAAGGTCACTGACTCCTGAAATTGGAGAGGAAAATCGATGAAGATTTACATTCGTGTAGAAATAAGGCTTTGACAATCAAACGACATGTAACTAATTTTGTAAAAATCATTATAAAAAAAACGCTTTTTATTCACAAAAAAAAATGGTTTTCTGTAAAGTCGGCTTACGGACGATAATTTTACGTGATAACGTCAAAAGAAAACATTGATGAAAAATAACATACTTTAACTTTATATATTAAGATACGCCACAAGCCGAACGCTTAGCCCGATCGTGCCTCTCCATCGCTTGTTCCGCGCTCTCACTTGCACGCTCGGCTCAGGCGTAACAGGACAATTTTTCGGGCGTGCAAACGGCGTTCATCGTTTTACAAGACGTTATCACGTCAAAAGTGTTCGAACCATGTCACAAACAGAATTTAGAAGTGTCACAAACAAACCCGTCAGGAACCATAAGCCTGAACCATAAACTAACATTTCCTAGTAATTTGTTTTTAATTAAACGTTGTAAATTGTTTCAGATGTGTCGAGCCGCTTACGTAAGTCCAATTTAAATTTAATTTACGTTTAAATGGCGTTGACGTAATGGCAGCACAGGTAAGGTATTTTACAGGGCTTGGGTTTAGAATTATTTAAACTGTTAGGGCGGGAATCCACCATAGCAGATAAATAAATATTGGCAGACAATGCACACAATACCATCTAGCCTCAAACCAAGCATAGCTCATATTTTAATGATCAGAGAGAGGAGAGTGTATGAGTGATGATTTAGGTGGCGTCAATCAAGTTACAGAACAGTTATTTGTAATTGAAAACTTTCGCTCATGGATCCACTCCAGCAAGCTGAGGTGGGTGAAGTTTTCTCTCCACTGACGCCACTCTGCCTGGGATTCTGTTTGATAGCGCAGGCCTTCCCAGGTACCCACACTAACCTCTCGACCTTGCCGACAGGATCCTCAGGAAAGACGAGTCAGTACATACTATCATTACATTGGACAGTCAGTACATTGGATATCGACTTTTTAATATAAAATACTTGAATTAAGAGAATCGTTCTTTCTCTGCCGTGACGTTGAGTTGACAATCCAGCCCCAAACTATGCATATCTTAAAATACACCCACACATAGAATAAACATCTATATTCATCCCTTAAAAGTTTGTTCTGGGAGGGAATTGAAACCACAACCTACAGCGCAGAAGTCAGAGCTACTACTGAGCAGAGTAGAAAGAGCAGAAAGGCAATGATTTTTGACTATTAGTACAAAAATGGCGGATGGTACAAATTTAGGCAGACCTATACCCAGCAGTGGGTAAACTCTGTATTGTAGTGTCAATGTCAATGTCAACGCACTAATGTCATTCTCACGTTTTGGTATGAGCTATCACTAACACAGCCTTTGTGTAATTCACTTCTCTTCCATTCACTATCACTTCCATTCAATATAGTAAAATATAACTCTCTAGAACTCCACTACATCTTTAAATCCATAACAATACAAACTCAGGCTGTGGATGACGATGATGCAAACAAAACAGCAGACGGACGCTAGGTGAAATCATTATTAAAACAACCGTATCGCAACACCATAGATAAGGTAATCCCTATAATCCAATGTTTGCTATGACGTAACGTAACAACATGGCCGCCGTCAAATGCTCCGCCTAGCTGAATTTATGGTGATTTCACGGGGTGTAAAGATAGTTAAAACGAGGTCGAGCACCTAAACACCATAAATAAAGTAATTGCTTTAGCATAAAAAAACAGCGAAACTTAACAGTAGTCGCATTTGATGTGTCACATCTGACATCTCACCTTGGTAATAAGCAACATTAACATTATATCCTGAATTAGTTTTAAAACAGACTTTATACACAACACTGTAGGTTAAACGCACAGCTGATGCGTTCTCCTTCTCTATTTCCCTTTCTCTTCCTCGTCACACACTCGCACGCACTGTTGGCTGACAATACCAACCTCTCGGAAAATGGGTTGGTACCATGTGACAGCCAACTCTACCACCGCGCGCTTATTGGTCAAATCAAATACCGCACGCTTCCCCGGCTTCCTGTTACACACTTACACGTGCCAGTAGTGGTACAGCCATAGATTTAGATACTTAATGTCTAGTGGTGTATTGGTAGTGGCTCCGCCTTCCGTTCCTAAAGTTATAGGTTCAGGTCGTGCACCAATAGATTTTTTAGTTCAAATAATGTATCTGCGCTATACCAGTACTCTCAAACGATGAAACATCGTTAGGAAACTGGCATGACATGTCGTGAAACCTAAAAAGTTCCAAATGGACCAAATGGACGAAAGAAGACACTTAAAACGCATTTATGGCGCACTTTAAATTTTCTGCTGTACAGGCATTTTAGACCTCGTGCGGGGAATAAGAGCTAACCTGTGGTAAATGTTAATTCTTTCTTGTCATATCTATGTTTGTTATTTTTTATGTATCAGATGAATTTACAAGACAATAAAAAAAAGTTTTTTTGAAAAAGTTTTATTTTTTTTACTTTTTTCTTTCACCACACTGGCACTAGAATAACAAAGACAGAGATTACTTAAACGCCACGCTATATTATTATGTGGATAATAGATAGTGGGTAAATCTATGAGTTCAGAAGTTCTTGTTATCATAACAAAGTAAAATTGTAATGGCTGATTTTTCTGGAACTAATTTGAAATTATTTTGAGATATATTTTTAACTGGCTTACTATTTTGTCGATGGAGGAGATGCGACGATACTCTTTATAATCAATAATTTGAAATTGTTTTTTTTATTGAACTAATTAACAAATCTAACTATTGAAAATATATCACCAAGTAGTTATAGTAGGCATAGGACCTAATTCTAACTGATAATAGGTTCAACTACAAACTTTAAAAATGTTCATGGCCATTCCGCAGACATTACGTTTTAGTAGATATTGTATCTTGTCATGGCAACAAATACACAACAAAGGAGCCTTATTCAACAGATGTTTTAAACTACGCCTACTTCTTCGTAGTCTATGTTCCCCAATGACCTAATCAAGGCGCGAACAAAGAAAATTATACCCAAAAACATCCATATTTCATTCGTACACTTATTACCTCGTATGGAAGCAGACCAAAAACTTCTGATTTTAAAAGATATACAACCTCGTTGGTTTTTAAATTGAACGAAAAAGTTCTTATTAAAGGCACCGTAAGTTCTAAATTTAAATTTACAATGACAGAAAAGAATTTTTGAACATAGAAACCGAATGTAGAGCAAAGAGGGACCAATGTAGCTTGGCCTCTGAGCCTTCTTTGTGTGCCCATTTTCGGAACATTCTGTTTAAGAAGCTTGAGGAGGTGAGGATCGGGTTATAGTGGTTATATCTTGATTTATTTTTTCTTTGTTTGCTTGACTCGACAAATGTTGACAAGTCCAGTTTAATTTCAAACGGTTGTGTGTAATATAATAATAAATCACTAGTTACTGGTAATCTGGTTATAAGTTTTACTTATTAAATAATTCGTGCTTGCAACTTTAAGCATTGTATTACCATGCAACTAGCTAGAAGAACATACGTCTACCTTCACTTTGAGTTTTTGAGTTGTTTGTTAGTTCCCAAGTATACCCAAATTCATTAATAAATGATGCAACCAGACGTGTTGGTTACAAAAGGAACGTGGAAGGTTCTCGATTTTCTGAAACCATGTTTTATTTTACGAAAATGCTGCCCGCTTAGCTTTCACATTATTTCAAAAGGTTCCAGATTTGCGCACATGATTGATTGCACACGCCCGCGCCCGTGTGCAAACAGCTGTTGTTTTAAGGTTCTGCATTTAAATATGTTCAAAACCGACATTATTTTATGTTTTTCGAGTTATAGCAGCGCACAATATATAACTAAAATAAGATTGAAATCATGCTGTGTTTGATTTACCTACTTAATGAGACTAGATTTTAGAAAATATGTGTCTAAAAAATCTCAAAAAAGAATATGCATAAATAAAAAAAGCACTATGAATTTCCAATGAGCCCAAACACGTGTAATCTGTTGTTATTTGGTAAAGAGTTGGGAATCCTGCAGGTTCCAGGTGATGCTGTAGCATATATCCGTCAAGGTTTCCATGTTCCTTCAATATCATTGTAGTTAAAGGATACTAAATTTCTAATTGATCAGACATGTGGAAAATGCTCAGATCTCTTAATTAACTAGAAATGAGCTAATGATCTACAAATAGCTTAGAACACGCTCAATCAAGTCATCTTATAAGAAAAAAAAAATTCAATCAAAATCGGTTCATCTGTTTGGAAGCTACGATGGCACAGACAGAACACCTATACCTACAAAGATAAGCACGTTATACATAAAACACTCCTTTTTACTACGGAGGTTAAACATAAAAAGTTATCACACAATCCTTACAAAAGATTCGTCCAAAAACCCGTTATGTGACGCAATGCGCGCAGACAACAAAGAAATTTGCATTTCCGAACGAATCAGGGCATCCGATGCACGTGCGTCTTCTTTCAAAATTGGTGTTCGAAATTCAACTTTGTATGTTCGAAATATGAGTTTGTATTTGGAATGAATTCTTGATAATGACCCTCCTAATAAACAAAGTTTTTTGTAAAGCGAGACAGTGAAATACAGACTTTATTTCTATAGAAATAAAGCTTTAGTGTTTTGAGCAGTAGAGTTGTAAGGAGCTTTGAATGAATGATCCTCTATTGTAGCGTAAATGAGTATCTTCAGTGTACGGAGTGAGTTGATTATCGTGATTTGAATACATTTTCTTTGTATGGTTATGAAAGCGTCTTTTTATACGAAATAAGGTCACAGAATTTATGTAGGAATTTAGATTCGGTTTCATCGTTGAATATGCCCAAAAGTAATAAAAATAGCACATCAAAACTCCCTCAAAACAACGGTAATGATATATAAGTCCTGTGTAAATTAATTAAAATGAATGATATTATAACATTATTTTAAATATAAGCCACATAGCCACAGTTTTTAGAATAACTGAGTCACTGATGTAAACTTATAATCGAGCTCGTCAAAGGTCTGAAGGACTGCCGATAAGAGTTAACCAGTTATAAAAAAATACACTGTGACTACCGTGGAGGACCGTCCATGGAGGTTTTAATCTGAGTTATTATATTACCTAACCCTGAGAGCCTTTTGTTATGACGTAAAATTTGATTAATGGAGATTAATTGATAGATATTACATTACGAATCGTTATAAAATGTTGATTGACGGAAATATGTATGAATGTATTTGTAACTAAAATAAACGATTAGGTACATTTTTTTAGTTATTTATTTATTTTCAAACATTACATTACATGTTAGACCTAATAGAATAGAGTAGTCACAATTTAATTAATATATGTCATAGGGCAAAAAATATAATAAAATAATTAAATCACACAATAATAATAAGAAAATTCAATTAAATAATAACTATATAATTACATTCAAATCTTCATAATTTCAAAATGATAATCTTATTATAGTTTGAAGCAAAGTAATAATAATTACCTATTTACAATAACTTAACCTAAATAATGCCGCTCCTACGAACTCGATCTTAGGACGGTAAATATTTTAGCGGAATGCTCTGCCATGTCTATCTCGTGACAGTTCTCTGGCTGTAAAATAGATAATTTTAGCATTATATAGATCATTTTGAGAACCACAGGTTTTTACTCACGTATGGAGGCACCGATACTGTTGCGATTCATCTAGACTATCTTCATCAGGAATTTGATCAATCGCTTGCTCACGCTCGCGTTTGCAATCCACACTCTCTACAGATCGTAGAGAGTGTGGCCTAACCTAACCCAAGCTCGAGAAGAATTGGCAAGAAACTCGTCTTGGTCCTAGCGCTTTTTTATATGATCCATCTTATAACTACCTTAACTACGAAATACAAATACAAGAGAGTTTATACATTTCAAGTGTGTCGGTTAACTGTCTGACGGCAGAGCGACATGAGGCCATGCATTCTTATCAATAATATAGTCATCTATATTATAATAAGCTTTCTTCAAAAGACTACCTTTAATGTATGCTTTAAATTTCTTAATAGGTAGTTTAGTAGCATTTTCAGGAAGCTTATTATAGAAGCGCACCGTGTTCCCCATAAATGACTTATTAACTTTTTCTAGTCGAAACCTAGGGATGTATAATTTATGTTTATTCCTAGTGTTGATTTTATGAAGGTCACTATTTTGCTGAATCCCATCTCTATTTTTATGTGTCTATAACAAATTTTCATATATATATTGTGAAGCTATTGTGAGAATATTAATTTCTTTGAATATTTCTCTCAAAGATTCTCGTGGTTTCATTTTATAAATGGCACGTATTGCCCTTTTTTGAATTACAAATATTTTACCAATATCAGCTGCTTTCCCCCAGAGAATGATGCCGTATGACATAACACTATGGAAGTAACTGAAATAAACTAGTCTAGCTGTAGCTTCATCAGTAAGCCACCGTATCGCACGAACTGCATATGCAGCGGAACTAAGCCTACCAGCAAGCGTTTCAATTTGTGGTCCCCACTGTAGTTTTGCATCAATATTAAGACCTAGGAAGATCGTGGAATTTACAAGATTCATTGCCTCTCCATTTATTTTCATGTTGGACGGGCTATGAATAACATTTGGCAAAGTGAATTTGATATATTTAGTTTTTTTGGAATTAAGCAAAAGATTATTTACAGTGAACCAGTTAAGAACTAACGATAAGGATTCATTTACGTTATCGCATATACTGGTTTTACCTCTATCAACTTTAAAAATTAAAGACGTATCGTCTGCAAATAAAACTATATCACAAATATTTTTTACAAAAAAAGGTAAATCATTAACGTATACTAGGAATAAAAAAGGGCCTAATATCGATCCCTGAGGTCCCTGATCCCCTGGTCCCGGATCCCTGAGTAAACGCTCTAAATATTTTTTCGTTTGTCATTTCATGAAATAACACGGCACTTTTAAATTAATTATTTTTCTCGTACCATTGCATGTTTTATCTATTAATTTTAGCGGAATTTCGATCAATAAATTGTGACTTTGTAGCACAAGTAAGTACAATTAAATTATAAGTGTATTATGCTGCAATGTGATTTTGAACGACGAGGAATCCCGAGAAAGTTCTAGACGGCCATTCCGCGATGAGTTTTAGAAATAGACAAATGACGATTGACTAAGACTTTATAACCAAACAATCACTTGACACTAGCAAAATTGTCAACAACACAGATGCCATTATAGGAAGAAAAGAAGAAGTAGACGCTCTGCAATCGGCGGTCTTATCATTGTTACTATTTCTACCAGATAATACGTACAACATATAACTATTTTAACTAGTCATCAAGCCTTTTTTATAAGCAATAGCATCGCGGTGGATGTTCACCTTCTAAATCTATGTTGTTTATTGTTGAACATAGACCAGATGTAATAAACGTTATAACGTTAAATTCAAAGAAAAGCCGACGAAATAAAAGTCAGAATGATATAGTATACAATTAAAACTTTTTAATGATTATTTGGAAAGATTGCCAGCTAAAATAAGCTTTAATAATATACAAAATAAACATAACAAAAAAACGTGTGCGTCTCGGGACGCCCGAAAGAAGTGATAACTTAAACTAATCTAACTAGCGATGTGGGTTAGAGTGAGAGAGGAGGAGCCTGTCTACCGCTGCCGTATACGTGATAGAAAGGGAAGCCAGCCAGACTGGTTCCGTAACGCGTTACGTAACGAAGCGGTTTACCCTCCCATGAGTACTTAGCACTTCAATATGTTCTCGACTGTTATCCCAGGGTTCGGTAGACAGCTCCTCACCACTTCAGTTACCGAGTTCTTCTTCTTCGGTAATGACATGTGTCAAAATATTGTCAATTTTGCCAATGTCAAGTGTTTAAATTGTTTATAGTATATCACAAAGACGTATCATGTTATTCGTTATTTTAGATAAAATAGTGACATTCATAGATTATTTTTGAAGTAAATTCCAATGAATAAAACCACTGGTGATATAAGCTAGTCTAGTATGTAATTCTGATACTATCAAAACATTGATACTATCCTTAATTTACTATTGATGAATTGATATTACGGAAGTTTGATTGTAACACCATGCTGTCATATGAAATAAACTAAAATAGAAAGCGAATGTACCTAATTGGTATCTATAAAATAATGCTATTGAAACTGAAAGACATTGATTGTATCATTAGTTCCATATCATCCTTACGACCTTATGGTCGGATTACACAACCATTGCCCTGTATTATATAGATAATTAATATACAATTACTAAAAAATAAATTATCGACAAACTTTAGTAAAAGTTGATGATACAGTATCTGCAAAGGCGTAGCCCCTCTACGCAATAACTCTACGCATTAAAGCGCCACCTTTCTTCTATGTCTAAAACTATGCAAACTTAGTTCCACTACCTAGAATATAGATGGCGCTAAAACTAAAATAACCAGGGTGAGCTTTTGAAATCTAGGCCAGCGCAGGCACTTGATTTCATTCATAGCCTCGCTTTGAGTAATCTAATAAAACAGCCATCTTGAAGCACTCTGTAAATTACATTTTAAAACTCCTTTAAAGGTGAACTTAAATGGAAAAGCTCGACATAATTATAATTGTATATTTTACTAACCTAATGTATAAATTTAAATGTTAAATACTCACAGTACACTATAATTACGTTTAAAAACTAAAAAGAAAACAGACTTCATTGAATATAAAAAATGTTTGGTGGAAAGTAGATGTATTCTATTTATATATATGTACTAGAGGTTGCGTGGTGCGCGAGCTGTATACAGCTCGCGGGTTTAACCCCTAAAAACCCCTACAACCCCTAAAAATCCCTACAACCCCTAAAAACCCCTACAAACCCTAAAAACCCCAACAATCCCTAAGAAACCCTACAAACCCCTACAACCCCTAAAAACCCCAACAACCCCTAAAAACCCCTACAACCCCTAAAAAATCCTTAAAACCCCTACAACCACTAAAAACCCCTACAACCCCTAAAAAATCCTAAAAACCCCTACAACCCCTAAAAACCCCTACAACCCCTAAAATCCCAACAACACCTAAAAACCCCTACAACCCCTAAAAAATCCTACAAATCCCTACAACCCCTAAAAATCCCTACAACCCCTAAAATCCCCTTCAACCCCTAAAAAATCCTACAAATCCCTACAACCCCTAAAAACCCCTACAAACCCCCACAACGCCTAAAAACCCCTAAAAACCCCTACAACCCCTAAAAACCCCTACAACCCCTAAAAATCCCTACAACACCTAAAAACCCCTACAACCCCTAAAAAATCCTACAAATCCCTACAACCCCTAAAAATCCCTACAACCCCTAAAATCCCCTACAAACCCATACAACCCCTACAACCCCTGAAACCCCTACAAACCCCTACAACCCCTAAAAACCCCTAAAAACCCCTACAACCCCTAAAAACCCCTACAACCCCTAAAATCCCTACAACACCTAAAAACCCCTACAACCCCTAAAAAATCCTACAAATCCCTACAACCTCTAAAAATCCCTACAACCCCTTAAATCCCCTACAACCCCTAAAAAATCCTACAAATCCCTACAACCCCTAAAAACCCCTACAAACCCCTACAACCCCTACAAACCCCTAAAAACCCCAACAACCCCTAAAAACCCCTACAACCCCTAGAAACCCCTACAACCCCTAAAAACCCCTACAAACCCCTACAACCCCTAAAAACCCCTACAACCCCTAAAAACCCCTACATACCCCTACAACCCCTACAAACCCCTTAAAACCCCAACAACCCCTAAAAACCCCTACAACCCCTAAAAACCCCTACAACCCCTAAAAATCCCTACAACCCCTAAAAACCCCTACAACCCCTAAAAACCCCTACAACTCCTAAAAACCCCTAAAAACCCCTACAACCCCTAAAAACCCCTACAACCCCTACAAACCCCTACAACCCCTCAAAACCCCTACAACCCCTAAAAACCCCTTCAAACCCCTACAACCCCTACAAACCCCTAAAAACCCCAACAACCCCTGAAAACCCCTACAACCCCTAAAAACCCCTACAACACCTAAAAACCCTTACAACCCCTAAAAACCCCTATAACCCCTAAAAACCCCTAAAACCCCTACAACCCCTAAAAACCCCTACAACCCCTAAAAACCCCTACAACCCCTAAAAACCCCTACAACCCCTAAAAACCCCTAAAAACCCCTACAACCCCTAAAAACCCCTACAACACCTAAAAACCCCTACAACCCCTAAAAACCCCTACAACCCCTAAAAACCCCTACAAACCCCTACAACCCCTTAAAACCCCTACAACCCCTAAAAACCCCTACAAACCCCTACAACCCCTACAAACCCCTAAAAACCCCAACAACCCCTAAAAACCCCTACAACCCCTAAAAACCCCTACAACCCCTAAAAACCCCTAAAAACCCCTACAAACCCCTACAACCCCTACAAACCCCTAAAAACCCCAACAACCCCTAAAAACCCCTACAACCCCTAAAAACCCCTACAACCCCTAAAAATCCCTACAACCCCTAAAAACCCCTACAACCCCTAAAAACCCCTAAAAACCCCTAAAAACCCCAACAACCCCTACAACCCCTAAAAACCCCTACAACCCCTAAAAACCCCTAAAAACCCCTACAACCCCTAAAAACCCCTACAACACCTAAAAACCCCTACAACCCCTAAAAACCCCTACAACCCCTAAAAATCCCTACAACCCCTAAAAACCCCTACAACCCCTAAAAACCCCTACATTTCCTAAAAACCCCTAAAAACCCCTAAAAACCCCTACAACCCTTTAAAAACCCCTACAAACCCCTACAACCCCTACAAACCCCTAAAAACCCCAACATCCCCTAATAACCCCTACAACCCCTAAAAACCCCAACAACCCCTAAAAACCCCTAAAAACCCCTACAACCCCTAAAAACCCCTAAAAACCCCTACAACCCTTAAAAACCCCTACAACACCTAAAAACCCCTACAACCCCTAAAAACCCCTACAACCCCTAAAAACCCCTACATTTCCTTAAAACCCCTAAAAACCCCTAAAAACCCCTACAACCCTTTAAAAACCCCTACAAACCCCTACAACCCCTACAAACCCCTACAACCCCTAAAAACCCCTAAAAACCCCTACAACCCCTAAAAACCCCTACAACCCCTAAAATCCCTACAACACCTAAAAACCCCTACAACCCCTAAAAAATCCTACAAATCCCTACAATCCCTAAAAATCCCTACAACCCCTAAAATCCCCTACAACCCCTAAAAAATCCTACAAATCCCTACAACCCCTAAAAACCCCTACAAACCCCTACAACCCCTACAAACCCCTAAAAACCCCAACAACCCCTTAAAACCCCTACAACCCCTAAAAACCCCTAAAAACCCCTACAAACCCCTATAACCCCTAAAAAACCCTACAACCCCTAAAAACCCCTACAACCCCTAAAAACCCCTACAACCCCTAAAAACCCCTAAAAACCCCTACAAACCCCTATAACCCCTAAAAACCCCTACAACCCCTTAAAACCCCTACAAACCCCTACAACCCCTAAAAACCCCTACAACCCCTAAAAACCCCTACAAACCCCTACAACCCCTAAAAACCCCTACAAACCCCTATAACCCCTCCAAACCCCTACAACCCCTACAAACCCCTAAAAACCCCAACAACCCCTTAACACCCCTACAACCCCTATAAACCCCTACGACCCCTAAAAATCCCTACAACCCCTAAAAACCCCTACAGCCCCTAAAAACCCCTAAAAACCCCTAAAAACCCGCACAAACCCCAAAAACCCCTACAAACCCCTAAAAACCCCAACAACCCCTAAAAACCCCTACAACCCCTAAAAACCCCTAAAAAATCCTACAAATCCCTACAACCCTTAAAAACCCCTACAAATCCCTAAAAACCCCTAAAATCCCTAAAATCCGCAACAACCCCTAAAAACCCATATGGGGGAATGTGGGGAGGGTGCAGTTTATAAAACCTTTGTACAGTTTGAAGTACCATTTACAAATGCTTATACAAATCCTCAAAAATAAAACACTAAAATTCCTTACAACTCAAGGTCAAGTTTGCTATGTGTTGAGCACCGTTTAGAAGTTATGAAGGTTTAAAGTTTTTTATATCGGAATCGGATAATGAAGAGGGTCTTGAGCAACATTTGTTCGAGCACCACCCCTCTCAGACTTGTAGTTTCCGAGATAAAACGATTCCACTAAAATTTCAATTCCAACATGATGCCTTCAGGGTATACCTAAAAAGGGGGGGAAAGGGGGGAGGGTGCAGTTTAAAAAAACTTTTGTACATTTTGAAGCACCATATACAAATCCTCAAAAAAAACACTAAAATTCCTTACAACCCAAGGTAAAGTTTGCTATGTCTATCTAGCACCGTTTAGAAGTTATCTGGGTTCAAAGTTTTTTATTTCTGAATCAGATAATAAAGATGGTCTTGAGCAACATTTGTTCAAGCACCAACCCCCTCCGACTTGTAGTTTCCGAGATAATGTGGGGGGGTCAAAAAGGGGGGCAAAGAGGGGAGGTCACACAACTTTTTTCAATTCTTCCGAGCATCCTCTATACGATCCCACTAAAATTTCAATTCCATCTTGACGCCTTCTGGGTATACCTTGAAGGGGGGTGAGAAAAATGGGGGGAGGGGGGGGGGGGGGTTTAAAATCGTTTCTTAATCCTTGAAGCATCCTCTATACGATCCCACTAAAATTTAAATTCCAACTTGACGCCTTCTGGGTATACCTTGAAGGGGGGTGAGAAAAATGGGGGGAGAGGGGGGAGTTTTAAAATCGTTTCTGAATCCTTGGAGCATCCTCTATACGATCCTAATAAAATTTCAATTCCAACATGACGCCTTTTGGGTATACCTTAAAGGGGGGGTAAAAAATAGGGGAAAGGGGGAGTTAAATTTTTTTTTGTATTTCTTAAAGCAACATCTATACAAATCCCTAAAAAAAAACACACCTTGTCGGGAAGAATCCGATGTTGATTCTTGGGAGGGGCAGTTGGAGGGGGAAAAGGGGGCACTTTGGGATTTTTCCCCCACTCGAATAAACCCCTTCTATAGTTTTCCATGAAAAAAAACACCTTCCCCTCCACCATCTAGGAGAACAATCATGTCAATCAGTGAGTGAGTGAGTCAGTGGTTATCGAGCTATATATAGTAAGGTGTTTTAAGATTTTGTATGGGAATGCACTTTTTTGTATGGGACAATATTTTTTTTGTATGGCGGCAATCTTTTTTTTATAGATTCGGATATTGAAAAAGGTTTTGAGCAACATTAGTTTGAGCACCAACCCTCTCCGACTTGTAGTTTCCGAGATAATGTGTGGGAGGGGCAGTTGGAGGGGGAAAAGGGGTACTTTAGGATTTTTCCCCCAGTCACCAAAACTCCCTCTACAGCTTTCCACAAAAAAAAACACACCTCCCCATCCACCATCTGGGAGAACAATGATGTCAATCAGTGAGTCAGTGGTAATTAAGCTATATATAGTATAATATGGATAGGCTAACTAAACGCACTGCTTCAACGGGACAGCGAGGTGTCGGAGTAAACGAAAATATCATCGATGTATACATTTTTTTTATTTTTGTTGATTTTTTTTATACCGCTCAACCGATTTCGATAAAATTTAAATAGGACCAACTGGAAAGTACACCCTTTGAAACAAAAAAAGAATTTTCCATATCGGTTCAAGCGTCTTTGAGTAATTGGTGAACATAAATTAAAAAAAAAAAGTTTTTGGCCAATTGAGAACCTCCTCCTTTTTTGTTATCTAAGTAATCAGACATTTTATAATATGCCTAAATATACATACAATATTTCTGTTCTCGAACAAGGTGGGCTCGTTGTGCTATACGCACTCCGCATTTTCGTAAAGAAGCTACATCTTCGTAACGAAAATGCGGAGTGCGTGTAGCCTGTCTGGGGTTTGGAAGCTCGACTAGACCTACATACGTCAAAGTCGCCGGCCACGGATAGACAAGATGAATTACGAATATCTAGAATAGGATCTCGGGGATAGTTTATGGAGGCTTATAGTTTAAGACAAGACAATACATTTTTTTACAATTTCTGTCCACTGAACTAGGCTCTAGTTCATAGTTGTTTATTCCATTGACAAATTAAAATAATAAAACATACTCGTATAATATAAAATTAATATTAAAAAAATACGGTATACATGCAATATGTTATAGTGTAACCTAACCTAACCTTACAATTAATAATCAGACCATTTTAATGTGATCAATCAAGAGATCAATAATCATAAAATTAGTCGTGGGTTTTATGCTGTAGTGTGTACATTATGTAGATACTTAACTCATATATTGCTAGAACCTAGTTACAATATACCTGGGTTTTTTGACGAAATTCAAATTTAAATATGTTTTTATGCAATACAAGGATCACTTTGAAACGATTTACATACTAGGTGAATTTAGGTGCCAATTTCTCCTAACCCTAATTCGAGAACAACTGTCAAGAAACTCGTCCTGGTCCTAGCGCTTTTTTGTATGATCCTTCTTACAACTAGCTTAACTACAAAAAACAAATACGAGATTACCGTAGTTTATACATACATCGCAAATCTGTCAGTAATCATGAGGCCATGCATTCTTATCAATAATATAGTCATTTATTTTATAATACGCTTTCTTCAAAAGACTATCCTTTATGCAAGCTTTCAATTTCCTTATAGATTAGATGCATTTTCAGGAAGCTTTTTATAGAAGCGCACCGTGTTAGAAGTTAACTCATAACTCCGTCATTTATGAACTGATTTCAAAAAACCGATTTCATGTAATAGGATTACTTCCAATATATTTTATAAAAATCGGCTCAGTAGTTAGGTTTTTAAATAAAAAAAAACTGAAAACATATATGTCATCCACTTGGACGAAACGAAATTTTGATATTTTCCTTTTTTATACATGAAGCCTGATTGTTTTTAGTTTTTAGAACGTAATTATTCTGTTAGAGAAATGTAAGTGCTATACACGTACCTACTCTCGTGAAAGAAGACGTCGTGAAGAAACCTGAATGTCGTAGAACTTAAAAACTTCGGAGACATGTGCCAAGTGCACGAAAGGAGCCTCTGAGGCGCACTTTAATCCTTTCCACACTAGATCAAAATATTTTGCACTCAAGTTAGTATTTTTATTAAATCTATTAATTTATTGAGCAATCGTCTAGACACGACATAGAACAATGAACCCCTTAATTTGGGCTTTGAGCGCCTGGAGTTACGCATGACTCATCCTACCAATATTGAACTAATCATTGTAATGTGGTCTAAGTTATGAGCACTAGGCTTCTTGGTAAACTGATTTCGATATATAGGAACATTAACGTCGTTGAAATGTTCGGCGTATTCAGTCGAATGGTAGTTGTATTATTAACATATAAAAAAAATGATCGTCAATCGTTCTATTGTTCAAAATAAGAATCGAAACGATGTAACTTAGAATAAGTTTTTTAAGTTTATTGTTACTGAGTAGACTGCTGAAATGAAGTAACCTGCTTAAAATAAAACACCCAAATAGGAAGCTTTCATATTTTATTTATCAGGTGTTATTTTTTATATATTAATACAAATTCAAATACAAATTCATTTATTTACAAAGATAATAAAAATACAGTGTTAACAAACTTACTGATGGTCCCCGCACTAGGGCAAGCCTGTATTGCGGGAGGCCAGAGGCATAAGATGAGCGATTTCCACAAACTACATAGAAATAAAACAAAACAGATAACACTTAAACAAGGCAAGACACAAGTAGGACAATCCATGAGAAATAAAATATATATCCAAAATCTAAAAGAAGAAATCAAAATACTAAGAGAACACAATAAATAAAGAACATGACCAACTGTAAGCTGTAAGTTTTCGAAGTTTGTGTGAGTATGTGTGTGTGTGTGAGTGTGTGTGTGTGTACATATTCAATTGTTTATATTATATATAAACAATTGAATATGTTTATATTATGCTTCATAAGGACCGTTTAAAATGATCTATAGATAGCTCAACTGAACCAGATTAGATCAGATCAGTTCCCAAGATGCTGGCGGCATTACTGCGATAAATAGCAATACTAATAATTTAACATACATAATATTAAAAAAAAAATCATGGACGTTCAAGTTTAAGTAAATACTTAGGTAATAAATAAATGAATACCTAAGTATACATAACTACCTGCCTATACACTCAAATGATGATGACATAAGCACTCCATTGGGGCGGCCCTGTTTTGTAAGGGTCGAAATAAATATTTAAAGAGTTCACACTGCCCGAAGCATCCCTTAGAACGTGATTAGAAATCTGTTTTATTGTCCATTGCTTGAAAAAAATACGTTTTATGAAATGTATTAATTAGTTAATATTGTGTACCTGCTTTATGAGGGATTATAATGTAACTCCTTTAATTTAGAAAACAACAGTAAGTTATTCAAGATTTTTGAATTGAGTTTATTGTCAATAAAAACGCACAAATAGAAAAGTATTTTTTTATATGCAAATTAAGTTGTTAAACAAACTTTAGAAGAAATATTTTCATAATATTGTAAATGTTTTTTTTTATCTCTAGTGATTAATAACTCTAGTGATTAGTAAATAGCATAATCTTACAACTTTACCCACCGCCTAAAATCAAAGCTATTTTAATATGAGTGTGATTGTTTAAAGCTCCACCACCGGTCCAGTGTTCGATTCCCGGCGGGCGTCAATGGAATTATTGTTCGTGATGTTAATAGGCTTTTGTACTTGTGAATTGTTTATAGAAGCATGAGTTATGGGAAATTTTAAGTTGAAGTAGTGACCTAAGTATTTAGGTACATACATGTTTGAGTGTTTTTAAAAGCAGTTATTTGGGTAAGTTTTAATAGAACTATAATAACATACACGGTTTTGCTTGTTTGCTCAGTTGGTAGCTTTGCCTTCTACGCTGTAGGTTGGGGGTTCAATTCCCATGACAAACATTTGTGTAATAAACATAGGTGTTTTTTCTGTGTCTAGGTGTTAATAAAGTATCATAAGTTTAAATATATATATGTTTTACATCAGTTATCTGGTTACCATAATACAAGCTATGCTTAGTTTGGAGCTAGATGGTGTTAGTGCAAGTGTCCAGTATTTATAAAAATAAAAAAAAGCTGCCTAACGCGAGTCGGACTCGCCCATGCAGCAGTAGCAGCAAGTAACATTTTATATTTGAGTTGATTGAATGAAAGGTAAATTGCGGTTTACGATTTATGACGTATTAAAAAAAACTACAAACTAGATCTCGTTCAAACCAATTTTCGGTGGAAGTTTGCATGGTAATGTACTCGTATATCATATATTTTCTTTAGTTTTATCATTCTCTTATTTTAGAAGTTACAGGGGGGAGACACACATTTTACCACTTTGGAAGTGTCTCCTGCGCAAACTATTCAATTTAGAAAAAAAATGATATAAGAAACCTCAATATCATTTTTAAAGACCTATCCATAGATACACCGCACGTATGGGCTTGAAGAAATTTTTTTTTGAATTTCAGTTCTAAGTATGCGGAACCCCCAAATTATAATATTTTTTCTATTTTGTGTGGAAATCTTAATGCGGTTTACAGAATACATCTACTTACCAAGTTTCAATAGTATAGTTCTTATAGTTTCGGAAAAAAGTGGCTGTGACATTCGGACAGACAGACAGACAGACATGACGAATCCATAAGGGTTCCGTTTTTTGCCATTTAGCTACGGAACCCTAAAAAGCAAGAAGAGATCTGAATGCAGAAATGTCACAAGAATCAAATGTATTATTTGAACTTTTTTCTTTATCTTTTCTTGGGTCTGCGACGGCGCCGTTTTCGTGTAATCAAAAATTATTTATATTTATTTCGGGTTCGACTCCCGCCTCGGGACAAATGTTTGTATGATTTGCGGGTATCTGTATGGGTGTTTCTATGTATTTAAACAAAAGTATATAAGTAGTACATCAGTCATGTGATACCCATAACACAAGCTCTGCTTAGTTTGGGGCCAGATGATGTTGTATGAAATGTCCGGCATTATTTATTTCAGAAAAAAATATAAGGTACGTACTATATTAATGAGAAATGAGAACACACCTAAGACTAACAATTCAAGATAAACACATTTACAGGAACTATAAAAGTCAAATAAAATAATAAAAACATCAATTTAGAAAATGTCAATAAAATTTAAACTAAAAACAATCAGATAAAATGAAGAAATTAATAAAAATTATATCAATTTACAAAATATTAACTAGAGTACATAAGTACCTACATATATAAATAAATTAATGAAGCTCTCATGAGAAGCAAATATTATAACAAAACCCTTTTTTTCGTGAAAAAGTCGCGTATACCCGTTGTAAAACGTTGGTATATTTATAAAGAAGTACGTTGCGTATTTATTTTTAAATTTGGCACATAATTGGGGTTATGCGGCTATAAATATCTGAATTACTAAATTAGGAGTGGCGGACTTTTAAGCGGTAAAATGTGCCAGGTTTTAACCAGAGAGAGATTTTTGAAATAAAAGTGTTATTTTATGTATTCACTAGCTGTCCCGTCCGTGACTTCGTCCGCCTGTTTCTTTTCATTTTGTATTTTTTTAGGTTTGAATTTTTGTTCGAGGCAGAGAGACAGTTAACCGACACATTTGAACTGTAACAACTCGCATGTATTCGTTTTTCGTAGTTAAGGTAGTTATAATCATGCAAAAAAGCGCTAGGACCAGGACTGATAAGATTGATTGACAGGATTGATAAGAAATATAGTGCTCACCTTGCTCTGCCCTCAGACAGTTAACTCATTTGAAATGTATAAACTCTCTTGTATTCGTTTTTTGTAGGTAAATTAGTTATAAGACGGATCATGAAACTTAACTAGATCGATTTATCGCCCCCGAAACCCTCTGCATACAAAATTTCATGAAAATCGTTGATGTCGTTTCCGAGATTCAGATTATATAGATACATTTACTTTAATTTTTAATAATAAAGATATGGTGATACTATACTATATACCATATACATGATATATCTTATGGTTCACTTATAAATAACTAAACAATGCCTTTGCTGCTAAATAATAATGTATGGAAAATTTTACTCATCATCATCATCATCATAACAGCCATTATGAAGTCCACTGCTGAACATAGGCCTCCCCAATAGATTTCCAGGAAGATCGATTTTGAGCCCTCTCCATCCACCGACTTCCTACGATCTTTACAATGTCGTCAGTCCATCGGGTGGGGGGTCGTCCTACGCTTCGTTTTACTGTCCTTGAAAATCCTATTATACTCATATAATTACTTAATTACACTTATTTATAACTATTGTAAGACATGTCTAAGAACATTGTAATAATGTCTAAAGATGAATAAATAAATAAAATATATATATATACAAGCATTGCACAATTAAAATACGAGTATTAGATAGATAGAATATACCATAGTTAGCGAAAGGCTTCGTCGCAAAAGGTTTTAGGTACGATACCCGCCGCGAAACAAGTGTATGATCTGCAAGTATTTGTCTCGGGTCTGGGTGTTGATATGTAATAATTTATTAAAAAAAGAAGTATATAGGTAGTACCGTATATCAGCCATGTGGTTCCAATAACAAAATTTCTGCCTACTTTGGGGCTAGATTCATACATATAGTGTTATGTAAACTGCTTAATTTATTACGTTGTTGTTAATGATCCCGAATGGCAGACAGGTAATGTATCAATTTAGCTATGTCTCATAAAATCCCTTACTAATTTAGGGGTAGGGCCCCTAATAATAAAGTTGCAGGCAAGTCTATCATAAAGTCAACAAAACAGGTTTCAGGGACATTTAGCTAAACCGTTTATTTTTACATCAGTACCACCCCTTATAAACCGTCTAGAAACTCATTATTAAGTGCCTGTGCACTCAACAATCACCATAACACTACGATAACAATAAACCTGATAAAGGGTTGCTAGCAAATAATCCTAAAGGTTGCCAACAAAAATAAACCTTTATATCCAATTTGCGACTTTTTTACCCCACGGTTGATAAATCAGACCATTGGACCCACCCTGGCACTCCCTGACCTGATAAAGGCCCACCCGACATTTGCCGAGGGCGCGGTCTTACCCTCAATCGGTCAATCTGTTATTAGCTTTAGCTTACCCCGCAAACGTCCCATAAAGACAAGAAACGACCTTAAAAATAAACAGATGATCTGACAAATGATCCACCTGCAATAAAGACGGTAAACCCGCCCTTTCTCTAATGAGGACACTTTATGGCATTTAGCTTTTATTGTCTATGCGCGCGCACCCTTGTCTATTTCTCCACCCTTATAAGTTGTGACATTCTTCGTAAACGTTCAGTGTTGATCGGGATACGGACTCGCGCGGTCTTTCGTCCTCAATTCATAGTTCAAAGTTCATTCGGAAACCTTAATAAGTGATAATGCGTTGCGTTCTGATCGTAAATTTGTGAGTCAGTTTCTCCTACGCTTGATAATTAGACTAACCTAGAATGATAATTAACGCTTCGTTTTTAAACGTTAAATTGTTGCTTGTTAACATTGTTATAAATGTAGAGCAAATAGTAAACGTTTACTAAAGCTACGTTTTAAACATTTACCTATTTTTACTTAGCTTGACTTAGAGACGAGTAAAATAGTGAAAGATAGACTTTTTCTACAAAATTTCGATTGACTCTGAAGTTTGAATGGAAAAAATATCTCGTAACAGACAGTAAAAACTCATTGATTTTCTATTAAAAGTATTTCTCGAATAAGTAATGAGGAAACCACGGTAAAGGTTTTATTCAAGACGAAAATATTCAAGTCACGATGACATATTCAAATTAGGAACGAAAATTATACCCGCGACTTTTTGCGGCAATTATGTGAGCGTTGTCGATTTTTCACTTGTATTTACGTATCTGTAGCAAATCACTAATAGCATTGGAACTAAATATTAACCAGTACAGTGTTTTGGATTATATTGTTTCGCCAGGCTAAAATAAATTCGTAAAATACAAAAGATCTTTATTTTACCTAGGTCAAACTTTTTATAAAGTTAAAAAAGAATTTTTGTTCCTTTATTGAATTGATTATTCTAGGATTTTCGGCAGTACTAAACAACATTTACATTTATCGCGTCGGTTTAACCTGAGTTAAAACACGTCAATCACACGTCAAATTTAAGAAGTGTCATGTAAAAATGTTACATTCCGACTTTTCTGACAAAATAGGATCGTTTGTGTTAAACAAGGTTTTTAAACTACAAAATCTAGACAATGGTCTTTAGGTAGTGTAAAAAAATATATATTTATTTTGAAGCTTTACTATAATAATGAGGATCTCCATGCAAATTCTTTTACGTAATGATATTAAATTTTAAAAATAATATGACAGACACATAATTAATTGAATGACATACGATTGATAACAAGCAAATCCACATGCTATAAAATACAAGAATTTAGTTGACAAAACGCTTGGGTTACCATCTCCTCCAACTCGACATCCGTAACAAAATTAGCGAGGATCACAAAAAAAAGCGTTAAGACTAGACGAGTATCTTGGTGGGTTCTAATTAAACTGGGGTTAGTAGGAACCGGAACCTAGATTCACTAGTATGTAAAAAGACGATTCAAAATAGTCCCTGTGTTTTGAAATATTAATTATTAAAAAATACCGAAACTGATCATATATAATTAAAGTACCTTGCAATGCGTTATTTCGCGTCGGTTTGACATAATCATTAAAACCACAGCAAAATAACATACTAGCTAACAAAAACCTTGTGAAACCTTCGAAACCTAAAGAATTCTTTACAAAAGTTTTCTCACAATTATGTGCGCTACGACTATTTATATAAGTACATTACCGTTCGTGCGTTGTAAAAGATCCTTTTGATCTACCCTCCGAATTTTAGCAAATTATTTTACGAGAATATGCGACCTTTTTTGACCCTTAAAGTTCTTTCTATCCTTAGGCTCTTTTTAACACTTCAGGTTTCTTTGCTCGGAGCTTTAAAATTTCCGGATATTTTTTCGCTACTAAAGCTTTGAACTATAAGTTTTGAACTACTTGAAACCTTGTTAGGTTATTTAGAGTTTTGAAAGTAAGCAGCAGAGCTAGACTGCACTTAGACTTCAGTAGACTTTTTGTAGGAACTTTAAAAAGTACTAAAGACTGGACTGGACTGTTTCAGAAATGATACTAATAGCTTAATAGTTATTAAACAAATAATTATATCCAAAATATTGAAATTTACAAATATATGTATGTTCATTTAAATATTAAGCTATTTTTATCATTTTTGATACAGTCTAGTCCAGTCTTTAGCTTTCGAAATACCTGGTTCCTAAATAGTAATGTTTTTGATACTAATATTTGTTTGATAGCCTAGTCTTTAGCTTTCTAAATAGTCAAGTCTTTTTGATACAAATATTTGTTTGATAGTCAAGTCCTTAGCTCTCGAAATACCTAGTTCCTAAGTAGAATATTTTGGATATAATTATTTGTTTAATAACTATTAAGCTATTAGTATCATTTCTGAAACAGTCCAGTCCAGTCTTTAGCTTTCGAAATACCTGGATCCAAAATAGTAATGTTTTTGATACTAATATTTGTTTGATAGCCTAGTCTTTAAAAACTGTTAAAGACTTCTTAATATCTTTGAAACCTACACCCCCACTTTACTTATGTGTAGAGAATGTGCCCATAACCCCATAAAATAATTTTTTATAGTTTTTATTTCTTAACTTTGTAGCGGTCATTATTATGTATTACTTTTATATATCATCACCATGAGACTAATATAGAGCAAGAGTTTTTACTCCAAAGAGTCAGACAGACAGACAGACAGACATACAGACAGTCTAACATTACAAAACTGTAAGTGGTTCCTTGTGGACTTCGGAACCCAAAACAAGAACAATGTGGCTCGATACGAGTATATCCCGAACATTAAGTATGTCTGGGTACTCATAGAGATTACTTTTCAGTGTGTTACTCGATTTCCCATAGGTAAATATATAATATAATAATATTACTAGATGGTTTTCCGCTCCTAAATGGCAAAGTAATTTATATTATAGTAATGTTCTGTGGTAGACCGCGAGTGTCTACCCTGGGGACGCAGACGTCTCTGCTCCTAATGCAATAGATTTCTTATTCCTTATAGACTATAAAGGTCTACACGCACTGTGTACTTTTGTTCAAATCTACTAATATTTTTTTTTATTTTATTCATCGATAAACCTACATTTGAGTTAAGCGCCAATGTGGCCGACGATGCCACATCGTTGCTTAGGCACGCAGGTCTAGAAGACACCTACTCGTATTTACTCGAGACTTGAAGAGACCTAGATTGTAGTTTTCAGGAAAGACAGACGACGGCAAAGCATTCCAATCCTTGGCTGTAAGATTAAAATGCATAGGTATTACAAGTTATGCAAAATAAATAATGGTTGAAATTTCACACAGGAACATCTAGCCCCAAAGTAAGCAGAGCTTGTGTTACGAAAACCAGGTATCTGATACACTATTTATATACTTTGTTTTGTAAATACATATATAGAAAAACACTCAGACCAGACAAACATATTTGCAGATCATACAAACTTTCGTTCCAAGGCGGGAATCAACGGCGCAACCAAATTCAAAACTGCATCTTAGGGCCTTCGTCAACTTACTGCGTGTAATTTGATCACTCAAAAGATAGTTCCATATGTTACTAACAGATGGCAGTGTAAGTTAACTTCAACATCTTTTGCTATCTAGGTTGGTTAAGCGTATATTAGTTCAACGTATTAGAACTACTGAGCCATGCTAACGCGTGGTTAGTAAGTAAAAATATATAAGACTGTACTCGACAGGTTATTAATAATTTCTGTATTTATTGTCTGTAGTCTTAAGAACATTTTCATAAAAACTTTTTATGAACCGAAACACTTTTATTGAACCTGTAGATACCTAGATACCTATTCTCTTTCTTACAATCAGATATATACCATGGCTTTTAGGTATACTCTATCCTTGTCATTCTAACGTCAATGATACCAACAGATTTTAACAACATTTATTTACAGAAATATGCAGAATAATATTCATTAATATAAAATACATGTGAAACAGTTAATCTATCTAAGGACCGCTTAAAATGATCTATAGATAGCTCAACGGTTCCAGATCACTGCTATCACTGATCATTAGAATAATCTAAAATAGGTATATTTTAGATTATTCTATTTATATTATTATATTGTGTACATAGCCTTAGCTTTGGGTGGATTGAAAGAAGTGCTAAATCTGCCTTTTCCCTACAGAGATCATGAATCTCCATTTGCTTGATAGATTTAGAAGCAGTTTTATTATCGTTTTAATGGCGTTTTTATTTTTTACTATTATTTGTTATTTAAAGACTCGGTCACTAAAGATCTGAGGATCCATCTACCAAGGTTGGGGATAACAGTTGTAAGTATTTTGATTTTATTTGAGACTGGCTGTCCGCGCGCAGCTTCGCCCGCGTTGAAGATTTTTCCCAGGACAAACCAATTTTCCCCGGATAAAAAATTGCCTATGTCACCCGGGGATAGTGTAGCTTTCCAAAATCGGTAGTAGTTTTGGAGCCTATTCAATACAAACAAACATACAAACAAATCTTTCCTCATTATAATATTAGTATAGAAAAGTGTCACAACTTTGTATGACATAGTAATAAAAATCCACCTTTTTTTATACCACAATGGTGGCAAACAAACTTACGGCCCGCTTCATCAAGCGGTCAATGCTTACTATTGTAAGCAGTCACCGAAATCTATGGACGCTTGCAAAACCAGGAGCATCACATGCGCGTTGCCGACCTTAAAATCTAGCCTAGCCGTTTTCGGCTACTGGCTTAATTATCAGGGCTTGGGTGGTTACTGACTTAATATGACCTTACAGACCTCAAAATCTAAAAATGAAAGTTTTTAGTGTGTCCTACCAGTAATTACATACGGAGCCGAAACGTGACCACTCACCGTGCGACTTGTCCACCATTTCAAAGTCGCTCAGCGAGCTATGGAGAGAACTATGCTCGGAGTTTCTCTTTGGAATCGAATCCGTAATAAAGCTAGTCAGAGAACTAAGGAAACCGATATAGCTCAGCGAATTAGAACTCATGTGACAGTGTGCAAGTCACATATGCCGTAGAACCGATGGCCGTTGAGGCAGACTGGTTCTTGAGTAGAGGCCGCGTGTCGGTAAACGTAGTGTAGGGCGCCCTGTAGGTGAGGCGATGATATTCGTAAGGCAGCGGGCAAGGATTGGAGGAGGCAAGCTGAAGATCGAGCTCAGTGGCGTGCCAAGGGAGAGGCCTATGTCCAGCAGTGGACTGACACGGGCTGATAATGATGATTATGATGATGATGATGACTCAATATGACTTAGTGGAAACGCCGTGACGGGGTAATAGGTCCGAGTACAGTCGTTTTTTTCCAGGACATTTAAAATAGCATCATCTGGCAAATGAATGAATAAAGTGTAAATGAATAAAGCTAGCAATAAATTAAATAACAAATGCTTGTGTGAATTTTAGACAAAATTTGTACCAATGTTGCAATATCTCGCAAAAGTATGCAACATTTTTACATTCGTCATTGATATCGCTTGATTTCTATTACTCATTGCCTTGTCTTGAACTTTATGAATCAGTTACCTTGTAACTCTTGTATGAACTCTTTGTATGAATCAGTAAAGTGCTATATCATGCAAACTGTCATTAGCGGCTGGCCTGTCAGCTCAGTTGGTAGTAGCTCTGCCTTCTGCGCTGTAGGTTGAGGGCTCGATTCCCTCCTAGGATAAACATTTGTGTGATGAACATAGGTGTTTTTTCTGTATCTGGGTGTTATAATATTACATTATGGTACTAGTGTGTAATGTTGGTGATTACCACTGAGGCGCCATTGAGACCCGAGCCGTTAGGTGAGGGTCTTAAGAGAGCCGAGGACGGTAATCATCAATACACACGTGTATCATACGACGTTTTTCAACACACTTGTGAATAAAATAACAATAAAAACTCATTTTATTTAGTAAATAAAAAGTTTATTTAGAGAAACAATTAGTAAATGTGCAGTTAGTAAAATTATAATTAACTGTTTTTGATGGCTTAGCGGTCTTCATCAGATAGATTATTTATTGAAATACTTTCATGTTCTATTGTAATTAGAGATGGCTCATTATTCGTGTAGGTAGGTGAAACCAATCATTGGATGTACTTGGTGTTTCGTCAGTAGGAAGCGCCTCAGAATCAAGTTTAATTCTTTTTGTGATTTTTGCACAAATTTCCTTCTTGTTTTGTATGGAATCTTCTACGTATGATTCTGCTACATTGCTAGATCGCCACCCACCATGACGCTTCAAAGTTATTATATCAGCTTCTGAATTAGCCAGCAATGTAGCTGAAGTTCTTCTGAAACTATGTCCAGTGTAGTTCTCAGCATCTGCTAAACCTAAAAACTTAGCGATTTCTTTAGGCATAGAACCAAATTTGTTTATACCTATAGGCTGACAGGTACATTTATCATTCTGGTAATTTAGAAAGAAACAGTCAGTTTTTGCTTTTGGTGACCGCAAACTTTCATACTTCTTAACAATTTCATAGAATGGACCGTGTATGGTGAATGACCTCGGTATTTTATTTTTCGTGATAGGTATCTTCACTAAAAGCATCTGGCCATGGTTCTCTATATTTTTTACGGTTATATTTATTAATTCTTGTATCCTACAGGCACCAGTTACACCAAATATTAAAGCAACCTAAAAAAAAGAAACAATAATTAAGTTCAACACACAACACAGGCTGAAGTCGCGTAGATATTTAAAATTAATTTAACTAACCTTAGTAGCCAGATATTGTTTATCTGGAGCATCTTTTATAAATTTTTCAATATCGTAAGACGATTACCTTTGATTTCTTGCTTCTAAATCCATCGGATAGTCTCTTTAGATAAGCTGACAAATTAGAGTATGTTTTTAAGTCCACTCCATTCTTTGTTCGGACTGTACTTTTTAACATTGAGTATAAACACCACAAAGAGCTAGGTTTATACTTAGAGTACTTTAAAGTACGGCATGAACACATTTTCTGAAAAAGACTGCGTATTCTTGCTGTTTTGCCATTTTATGAAATTTTGGTACGCTAATAGATATTTTTCCTTGGAGTTTTCAGGTAGTAAACTTTCCATAACGTTAAGGACTTCACATCTTATATCGGGCGGTGTACAACATAAATCATTTTCTTCGTAACTAGTACTTGTACACATTTTAATTAATAAATAACTATAATTTCAACAGTGAAAACGAGTTGTGAAAAATGATTCGCTATGGCGGGAAAAATTAATCAGTTTTCCTATGCGCGCGCATTGCGATCAGCCACAGACTAAAGGGATGAGGTTTTTTTTATTTTCCGCGCATAGGGTTTGCGCCTATTCTGCCACGTACAAAATGGGGAATTTAAAGTTTTCTTTTATTACAGAGAAAACAAAATTTATATTTGAGTAAAAGTTTAGTTTATTAAACACGTACGAGTTAAAATTATCTATTTAAATAAGAAGTTGCATGAAATGAGCAAGCAATAGGAACATTAATTTATTTGTTCTATTAAACACGATATTTTTTTGAATAAAAACTTTTTTAAGAACAAAGCACCTCAACCAATAAAATTAAAAAAAAATTGCAGTGAAAAAGTCACAGTTTGATTATGAGTGTCATTCTGTGCCTAATTGCGGTGACCATAGAGCCACTTTATGAGCAAGTGTGTTGAAAAGTATCTTATGTATTTATTTAAAAATATATAAGTATTCTATCAGTCATCTGGTCACCATAGTACAAGCTATGCTTAGTTTGGGGCTAGATGGTGTTGTGTGCATTGTCCACTAATATTTATTTATTATTTATTTATTTATTACTAGCTGCTGCCCGCGGTTTCGCGTGGTAACCACATAAAAAGTAGCATATGTCCTTCTCCAAGGTCCCATCTATCTTTTTAACCAAATTTAGCAAAATCGGTTCAACGGTTTAGGCGTGACAACGTAACAAACAGACAAACAATATCATCAATGTATTACTTTCGTATTTATAATATTAGGTAGATAAATACTGTGTTTAAAATGTGATTATTTATAAATGTTAATATTTTATTATACAAAAAGTACGGACGATCTTATTTCATTTGCACCAAGGCCTGAATTATATTAACATTTTTAAATTACATTTGTTAAATATAATAAAGTAATTGTCGTGTTTTTTCTCATTTTAATTATATTTATATGTAAATTAAAATTAATAAAACTAAAAAGACCACCGACTTCATGTATGTATGGACATATATAAAAAATATCATCAATGTATACAATTTAAGATTTTTGTTAGTTTTTAAAAAAAAAAAAAAATTTAAATGGGACCTGGGAAGTGTACCCTTTCAAACAAATAAATATTTTTCGTAATCGCTTCAGGTGTTTTTGAGTAATCAGTGAAAATACATTAAAAAAAAGATTCCGACGAATTGAGATCCACCTACTTTATTGAAGTCGGTTAAAAAGAGTGCTAGGGTAATACTTATCCGTGAGATACATAAATCAGTAATTCACGGCTCTACACTATTAAACAGTATCCTACCGAATTTGTCCATACTTTACCTACACATAAAGTTTATTTTCAGTGAGTACAGTAAACAGTCTATTCTCGCTTACATCTGTTTCCGATCCGTGATCAAAGAGCCAGCCGTCGGAGTAATTTAGTTATTATCCAAGACTAGGACCTTCCCGCTACTTTGTTCATTTAATTCTCTATTCCTAACTTTCTTATTGCGTTGCTTGTTCTAGTAAATTTGAAAATAGTCGTATCACGTATTAGATAATTACGTTTTAAAAAGTACACCGACTTAATTTTACTTTTTGAAGTGAAAACTTCTTTAGCATCGTTCATTTGAAAGTCGATGAAACGAAAAAGCGACAGTAAAAAGAGACAGACACATAAATTCATATTTAACGTGGGAGAAAATGAGATAGAAAGCATTATACAGTGTTTCTTATATTCGTGGTTCTACATTTTTTTAAGGTTTCACTTCTACCACGTGTGAATTGCACGCATGTTTTTTTATTTACATAGACTGTCGTTGTACAAACAACGTTGATTCATGAGCTTAATCAGTAACCAATACAGACATTTCCTGCATATTGTGACGTCAGCATAGCTTATTTATAATGCAAGGTTACTCCTACACTAAGCTGGTATGACACAGATAGAATACTAACATAGATACATACGACTTATAGTAATCTTTTTAGGGTTAAAGTCCTCACGAGCGTTATAAGAGCGTAATAAGAGCGTTATAAGAGCGTTTTAAGAGCGTTATAAGAGCGTTTTAAGAGCGTTAGTCTTCCTGCTGACTAACAGAAGAGCTGGCAATAGAAAAGGAAAAAAAACAAGCCCGGCTCGATGCCAGCCGTTATGCACCTGCAACCGAACCGACACCGCATGTACTGATTCGTCTTTCCTGCGGGTCCTGTCGGCATGGTCGAGATGTTAGTGTGGGTACCTGAGAAGGCCTGCGCTATTAAAACAGAATCCCAGGCAGAGTGACGTCAGTGGAGAGGAAACTTCACCCACCTCAGATTGCTGGAGTGGATCCATGAGCGAAAGTTTTAAATTACAACTGCTCTTTAACTTCACTGACGCCACCTAAATCATCTCGAAGGTCAATGATGACGATGATGATGATAAGAGCGTTATTAGAGCAGAGCTTTATAAAAGCGTTATAAGAGCGTTCTAAACGCTTCTATAACACATGCTGAGTGACAACCGATTTTGCTGTCAATTTACTTACTTGTCAGTTCATAAGTGCTTATATTATATCAAAATTTGAGAAACTTTTCTTTCTTTCTTGACAACCTCTGTGGCACAGTGGGCTAAGGTTTGGCTGAGACGTAGAAGGTTGCGGTTTCAATATCTACGCGGCACAAATGTTTATATGATCTGCATGTATTTGTCCTCCGGCAAGGTGGAGTGACGATCTGCGAAAGGCTGTCGGCAGAAGCTGGATGCGTCGAGCTGAAGACAGTGCGCAATGGCGTTCATTAGTGGAGGCCTATGTCCAGCAGTGGACTGCTATGAGCTGATGATGACGATGATGATGAAGTATTTGTCTCTGTTCTGCTCAAGTTCTGCTCACTGTGGGGCCATACTGTGTGAAATGTCCGGCATTATTTATTTTATTTATTCATATACTCGTATGCTACTAAATATTTTTTATTTTTAATCCAATGATTGAGCCACTAAAAAATATAGACAGATCCAAATTTTAATGCAAACTTTAGCTTTTATAACAATAGTAGGATTACACAATAATGTGTATGACACACGGTAATCCTACTTTGCGTATATATTTATACTAGTCCACGCCCACTGGTCGAAATTCGACCATAATTAATTAATAATTAATGTATATTTTGCATAACGCATAATTTAAAAAAAATATTTGCATTCTGCACTCCATTGCGAAATTTCATACTCCTCCGTCCGCGCAATTTTTGTAAAAAGTACAAAGTTTTTGCTTCACGTATTAATAAAATAATTCCTGCACATTATGTTGTGCAATATTTTAAGTATTTGGCAATTTTATTTCTCAAAAACAGTTACACGCGCGTGTGGTTCTCAAAGCATGGAGGTTGAGGTTTTGCCAAAAAATATGAAGCTTACCATCCAGAAATAGTTTAATGTGAGATCGATCCGATGTGTTACCATCGGAAGCTGTGGTCTAAGTAACGAGAGAGAGGCGATTAAATACCTGAGTCATAATATTATAGGAACGAACTTTTTGTGCGGAAGTTTATAATTTATGTAAATTTGTGGTGCAACGTAGTAACTCATAGAGTTTAATGTATCTTGGTATAGATATAGGGTGTTTCTATAGCTAATATGTTTCAATTTGTTGCCATCTCTATTTATCGACATTAGAAGGAAAAGGATGTACTTACTATACCTACTTATTTGTGTAATTATAAGATACAGGGATAGGGCCTTTCTTATAGTAAATGAGTTGTTTAAATCTGATGCCATCTTTGTCCATTAAACATTAGAACGAAAAGGACAACACTTACTTTAACGCCTCGGAATCTAAATATGTAATTATAGAATAGAAGAATAGTCTGTGATCTAAAAAAGCGATTAAGCTAATGATATAGGTAGAACTCATGTGAAGCCGTAAGCAAAAGCTAGTTTTATGTGTAACAAGTAGAATTATGTGCAAATATGTTCGCGTCCAAACATCAAAGTTTGGACATTATATTCGTTTGAACATTATATTCTCAAAAAAGTAGTTTTACGGGATAATGAGCACAAGTGATATAGGTAGATAGATAGATGACTCTTTATTGTTATACCACATATAAAAATACACAAACAATTATTTTACAATAAAAGACAATACAATGGGCGGCCTTATCGCTAACAGCGATCTCTGCCTGGTAACCTTTGGATGGATTGGACTATAAATAAACAGAGAAGGGGCATGTTGGTGTAGTGTTTCGGTAAATATAATTCTATACTTACATAATCTTTAAATAAACTAGATATAGTGACAGCACAGGTAGTTTAGTGGTAGTTGCCTTCCGATCCTAAGGTCGTGGGTTTGAATCCGGTCGTGCACCAATGGATTTATCTGTTCGGAAAATGTATGACCACTAGTACTTTTAAACTAAAAGAAAACATCGTGAGGAAGCCGGCATATCGTATAAACTTAAAAGTTCGAGACAATACATGTGCAAAGTGCACGAAAGAACCCTCTGAGACGCACTTTAATCCCTTCACCACGCTTGTTTGCAAAATAACTTATGACACGATAATAAAAAAGACACGAATATAGTATCCATTGTCTCAATCCAGGTCGTAATCATATAAATTTATTCAGCTGTTCGTATGTGACCAACTAACAAATATATATACTTTCACATTTTTTATTATAGTGTTTTAGCGTTATAACAATAGTTTAAGACTGTAGCGGAGTGGGTTTACGTATATTTTATAGATAATAATGATAAATAATGCCAGACATTTCACACAGCATCATCTAGCCCAAAAGTAAGCAAAGCTTGTGTTGTGGGTACTAGATAAATGATGTACTAAATGTATGGTTTTTTTTGTAAATACATACTTATTATAAATAGAAAAACATACAAACATTTGTCCCGCGGCGGGGATCGTATCCGCAAACTTTTGCGTCTTAGGCGGGCCTTCGCCCACTGCGCCACAGAGGTCGTAAGAGATAAATTATTCAGTTATATTTATAAAAAAAAAATATCACATGTAAAATTGAGATACATAAGTAATATAAGGTTTTGTAACATTTTGTTTACATTATAAAAAAACATAAATTAAGAAATGAAGGTTTTTTTTCATATTGTCATAATCTCCACCAAGATGTCGCCGCTAGTACGGATTTTACTACTTAGCTAAATATTTTCTAACAGTATGTCACTTGGACCAAACTCTGTATCCAGTAGGGGCCAAGTCTGGCATCTGTCCGTCAATGCACAGATTTATTACATCAATCTTACCGTCCTAGAAATAAGATCTATTTTCGTTTGAGCACGGCAAAGTAAGCTTTATGACAGATCTAAATAAAACTGATTTAAGTTGACAGAGAGGAATTCAAACTGATTCTTAGAATTGTTGAAACGGAAACATTAACGCGTATTTAAGATCTTATCACCGCGGTATAGGGTTCAATTTGATGTGGGAAAAACAGATTGTAGATCTTAAATATTTGTGCCAAATAGCTCTTAATGCAATTATAATAAGGTTGAAGATAAGATCTTTGTAAAACATTTAGGAATTCTCCGTTGGTGTCAAATTCTCTGAAGAAGTCAAGATCATTAGCAATCTGTTGTTCATTAAAATGCAGCTTTTAACGTTTTTTATACCAAAAAATTTAAATAAAAAGCCACGCAAAAGTCTTTTTATTGTGTTACTGGTTATTTTGAACCAGTGTGATGAATGGATTATACGCACCATAACGTATACGTACGCGTTCTGGTATAACGCACATACATTTTTCAAACAGAAATATCCATTGGTGCACGGATTAGAGCCCGCGATCTTAAAAACTGATTACCACTAGATCACCAGTGCTCTTAAAAAGTTAAAACATTTTTATAATTATTATAAAAGCCATTTAGTATTCTACCTCAGTTAAAGCAAAATTTCTGCCATTCAAATTTCCATTTACCAATTGCACTTCATAGCAAAAAAAGGAGCAAGCATTGCAAACATTATACATACCTAAATTGCCTCGTAACTTTAGCATTGTCTGGTAAAACGAAATGAATTTGCTTAGTTTTAGCGACCCAGTTGAGTTTATTCCATATTTCGAGGATTTGGATGTTGGGTTAAAACCAAAAGAGTAAAAATCAATAGCTTATGTTTAAATTTATTTAAAGAAATAATTACAAAAATGTAGATAATAATATACAGTAATATAAAATACATATGAAACAGTTGAGCTGTCTTAGGTCCGGTTAAAATGATCTATATAGAGCTCAACTGATCCAGATCACTGCCAGAGGGCAACATTCCTAAGACACGGCATTGCCACGTTGAATGGCAATACGCTGAGCCAGAAATGAGCCAGCTCTTGAATCACGCAATGAATGTCACCAGACGACGTGAAATAATTTTGAAAACGCGGTGGACTCCTGTTCCCCACGGGCTCAGGGTCTTGTCTCCAAATTGTTTATACATATTTAAAAAGTTAAATAAAAATAAATGTATTTTATGTTTAACTAAAAGAATTACAGTATTAAGAAAAAGTCCAGTAATATTTTTTTCATGAGTATAGAAAATTGAAAATTCTGTAAATTCATTTTCCGGCAAAACGACTGAACAGATCACGATCAAACTTCGACATTGTTTCAGTGCGAACCGTAAACTGGAGCGACAACTCACGGACCGCGGATCAACCTCACCCTGATGAAGATTCTCTAGATGAAACGAAACAGTGTTGGTGCCTCCATCGACAAAATAATACGTGAGTAAACGCTGCGTCTTTCGAAATGTATAGTAATAAACTAATACTCTCCTATGTGCCACATACTCCCTAAATCCTACATCCGCCTCTCCGTATCAATTAAGCAGGTCATGGCCCACGTACTCTAGTTAATGGTAAAAATTAGGTTAATGGTCGATTTACGGGCCTGGAGAACTGACTCACTCTCAGCCTAGTTTATGTATTGCGAACATAAGGCACGCACGCACTGCGGATTAATCCGCAGAAAATATTTTTGCAAAGACGCACGCACTAATGGTGAAACTACGTTGTTAATTATATTTTTTTTATTTATAGGTAATTGTATATTTCAGTTCTATAAATAAATAAAATGATTTCTTACATAATACAAAATTCGCGTTCTCGAATCGAAGAAAACGAACGTGAACGCATTCACAAAACGATAAATTTTTGGTTTTTATCTCAATAAATAAATATTAGTGGATAATGCACACAACACCATCTAGCCCCAAAGTAAGCATAGATTATAATTGAAACCAGATGTCTGAAAGAAAGAAATAAAATATATTTATTTGTGACGGTATGATTGGCAAAATACATAGAAAAAATTACAAGCAATACATAAAAATAAGGCCGCTACAAAAAGTCTTCAACTCAGCATATGCTGGGTAGCATTAGCTACCAAGCGCTGGTCTTCCGACTGATATAATACTTACATAATATAAATAGGAATAACAATACTAACATCCCAACTAATATTATAAATGCGAAAGTAACTCTGTCTGTTTGTTAAGTTTTCATGCTTAAACCGCTGAACCGATTTTAATGACTTTTGGTATAAAGACAGATGGGACCTTGGAGAAGGACCTAGGCTACTTATTATGTAGGTACCACGCGCGCGAAGCCGCGGGCAGCAGCTAGTAGGAATATATAGTAGGTCTTCAGTTTCCGGGTCCAATTAACTTGGCCTACATAATTTTCCTCTCCACTTACTTTCCAATACCATTATAATACGAAGAAAGTCAATTCCCAAAAGTTCCACCAATAAAACAAACAACGAAATTGGGGCACTCGCGAGTTTGTGAAATTAGGTCACTCGACAGAGTGCGCTAATTACAATGTTTGCAAGTTATCGTTTGATATTTGTTTGTGCTATGAACTGTAATTTCGAAAACTGCAACGTCGCAGTTGGCTAACTGGAATATTCAGCTTTTCAATTCGGACTATTTAACAAAAGTTACACAGCTGCAAGACGACCCAGTGAATTGAAACGGAAGTGTTGATATATTTTGTTTATTATATTTATACCAGTCTGTAGAGCTACACATTTTATTCCACACAGCGTCATCTAGCCCCGAAGTAGCTGTCTTCTGCGCGAGGTCCGAGGTAGTCAAATAACGACTTACTACGACGCATGAAAGTGTAATTCAGCTCGCACAAGCAATTGGTGACTAACATTATATATACTTACATAGTGCGTCTCTTTCCATCGCGTAATTCAATCTCATCTAGCGCGGCCCTTCTCTACGAATGTGTCCGACAGGTTGTGTGCGCCAATGTACTTGTGACTATGTACTACTAAATCTACAATGCGTTATTCAAACCAAATTACACCCTTAAACTTTTCCCTACCATTTCCCCATCGCCATTCCCATACAATTAATTAAAACGGCCATTACTCTTCCGAAATAGGGCCAAGAAAAAAACAGCTAGACGTTTTACGATAGTAATCTGATGGATAGATTGCAATAAGTGGATAAAATGGATATTGGCTAATTCAATTAGCCTGTCCGGTATGGGAGCTTCGGTCACGCGATGTGGGCGCGGCTTTTATAACAGGAGCCAACCGTGCTTTTAAAACAATGATAATATACATTTTATTAAACGAATGTTTTACTGGTGTATTATTTTGTCGATGAAGGCACCAACATCGAAATCGACACCGACGATATGGTTGCTAACCGTGACGCGAGCGGCAACTCACGGACCGCGGATCAAACTCACCCTGATGAAGATTCTCTAGATGAATCGAAACGTGTCGTGATTTCATCTACAATATAATACGCGAGACCCGGGTTTATCATTTTGTAATGATTTAAATGTTCTATTATCAATTACCATAATTTAGGTATCTTCTATATAATAAAAATCAATTGGTGTCCGTTAGTCTCGCTAAAACTCGAGAACGGCTGGACTGATTTGGCTAATTTTGATTTTGAATTATATGTGGAAGTCCAGGGAAGGTTTCTAAAGTTGAAACATTCTGCAATTATCATTCAGCTTTTTTATTTATTGATTCTGAGGCGGTACGAAGTTTGCCGGATCAGCTTGTATCTATATGAATGAAAATCAATTGTTGTGCGTTAATCTCGTAAAAACTCGAGAAAACTCGAAAAAACTCTACCGAATTTAATATATATCTTTTTGTTTTGTTCGCCTCTATACTGGGTTGGTTTATAGTAAAATGTTATGAAGTTTACTGGTTCACTGAGTACCTTACTAATATTATAAATGCGAAAGTTTGTATGTAGGTATGTTTGTTACTCTTTCACGCAAAAACTACTGATTGGATTTTAATGAAACTTTACAATAATATAGCTTATACATCATAATAATACATAGGCTTTAATTTATAAAGATATTTTGTGAATTGTCCAAAATATAACGATAAGTGTCATAACTCAGACTCGTCAGACTCAAGACAAATGTTAATCTACATTAGATGTAAAGTCCTATATTGTATTACAAGTTTATTAATTAGTGAACTTTGTCTAACGTAATCAAGCCTTGATACAATTTATAATTAATCTTACTGTGCACTATGATTAATGTCTAATCATACTAGAACCATGTTAGAATAACTCGATGTTAGTCATTATTTGTATTTTGAATCTAGCTGCTTGATTGTTAACAAAATAAACAATGACGTAAGAGTGTGTCATGTCTTAAGTCTACGCACTAGAGAATTAATCCGCGCGGTTCAAATCCTCATTATTCTAAAATCCATTTTGAAGTTTGTAATTTTCAAAGCAATTTTATCCGTTTATCCGTTCTTCTTTGAAGAAATCATCTCCGATTTGAACCAGCACTTGAAGTTTGAAGACGTTGGCGCTATAAGAGTAAACCACAGGCCTATTATAAAGCAAGTACAAGATCATGCGCAGGAGTGGAAGAATATTCTGAGGAACTATATTGCTTCGAAAACTAGGATGAATATGTATGATTTAAAGAATTACGTGCGCTTACTGATTCCATGTTCCATAGAATAGCGCGAAGAATATCGCGATAATTCGCTAGTAGTATATTAATTTACGTTAGTACGAGTAAGTCTTACCAAAAACTATAATGGTTGAGGTAAAAAAACTACCAAAAATATAATTTTCACTCAAAAAGGGATATTTACTATGATTATGAGTTTATCTCGTGATCATGGCGCATGCAACTGTGCCAAAATATCGGGAAGCAGAAAAACTCATATATCAAGGTAAACATTCCTTTTTATGTGAAAATTATGTGCAAAACCATGATATTTTTCATTGTTATAATACCAAAAATATGTCTTATAAACCACAATTGTAACAAATATACATTATTAGTATAGGACGAGTTTCTTGTCAGTTCTTCTTGGGCTTGGGTTAGGAGGAATTGGCACCTAAATTCACCTAGTATGTAAGACGTATCAAAGTGGTCTTTGTAATTGTATTGAATAAACATATTTGATTTTGACTTTGAGTGTCCAAAGAGTTTGTTTGAACAGTTTACTGTCGCTAATTGAGAGTAGGCTAAATCTTCAGCTATAAGAGAAACATTCTTAATATGGGAAGATGATGTCATAATACTGCTTTTTTTATGCCTCTGTGTCACATTACCTAATTTAGTCTAATAACACTTTAAAAAAATTCGTGAGTTCATCTAGAGAATCTTCATCAGGGTGAGTTTGATACGATTAAGTATGTTTCTCACCCTGATGAAGATTCCCTAGATGAATCGAAACAGTGTCGGTGCCTCCATCGACGTTATACGTTAGTAAAACCCGTGTTTATCAAAATGTTTAGTCTAATTAGGTACGTCTAAATATAGAGTTCGTATGTTTTAAAAACTTTTAGTAATTTATTTGAATGCCTAATTTTTAATACGATTTTTCTCTACAAATATTATACAGAGTATATTTGATATTCGATACGATAGGATTCGAAACCTGACACTATTTAACATTTTATGGTATTTTTTACAATTATATGTTACGGCAATAGTATCTCAACGTGTCTCCTTAATCTCCTAAACCTAAATTGAACTCACAAATATTAAAAAGTAGATTATTGATTCAGGCGTGACTTTGCGGAAATCCATTACAAACCATTAAACAGATGGATAAATATTTAGTACAATTCCGCCAATCTATTCCTAATGAGTTAGAAACGATGCAGACGCATTCACCTCCCTCCCTCCCGCAATTCAAAAGCCATGCAAAGCAACCTCAAAAATAAATTCGACTTGAGATTCGCTTCCGCGTGACATCTTCAGAAACACTTGACTCGCTCCGCACTTTCACGAAAAACACTGCTCTCGTTGGATTGAAACTGAACAGATTCAGTTTCAAAATATAATAGATTGGCGGAATTGCACTAAAACATCTCTTTAATGTATTTAAAAGTAGCCTAAATTAAAAAAAGCATGTAAATATAAAATTTACTTGTAATGCGTAATGCTATGCAACTCATAACCAGTGACAGATGACAGTGACAGATTGTAAATAAACGTTAGCTACATACGCTTCCGGTTAGCTAAAACGGGTGTTGTTAGTGTCTGGTAAGTCAAGCAACGTAGGTATAATTTGATAAGGGTAGAACCCTCTGGGTTTACTGTGGAAGGAATTTCCTTGATTTGACCCCTAGAGAAATTCAAATGAATAAAGGTTCATTTTTGTTCCGTTCCACCACCTATTATTACATGTTTAATAGGTGTTTTATACATTTTATAGAATTTTGTGCCGTATAGTTATGACAAAATACAAACTCAAACCGAGAACTACACATAGATTTTGAAAATCACGGGTTTTACTCTTGTATTATTTAGTCGATGGAGGCACCGACACTGTTTCGATTCATCTAGAGAATCTTCGTCTGGGTGGGATCCGCGGTCCGCTCGTTGCCGCTTGTGATCGCGTTGTGCACTGAAAGTGAAAAAAAGTATAGTTTTTTTACACAATTTATTTCACAACTCTCACAAAATCTATGGAAAGTTCTAGATCTGAGCTGGAGTTTATTTCTGAAATACGGGTCATGTCTAATCATAATTTAATAGGTAACAGTATGTGTCTGTGTAAACGATGCATAATATATAATCTTTTTTTAAATAAAATGTTTAGTAGATTTTACAGGATAAATAGAACTGTTTTATAAAAATAAATAAACATAAACGTTTCACATAACACCATCTAGCCCCAAACAAAGAAAAGCTTGGGAACGATGAGAACCAAACTAATGAAAATATAAATAGCATTGCATATAAATTATATATATATCACTTTCAAAACATTCCTGAGTTATATTATACAATTTGATAAACACGGGTTTTGCTCTTGTATTATTTTTTCAATGATAATTCTATATATACTACTAGCTGACCCGTGCCCACTTCGTTGGGCGGTTATTCTGTTGATTAACTAAATCAAAATTTGTGCATTAGGTAATCCCCGCTTTTTCCATTCAACCGAATACATCCAGCATCGTGTACCTAAACTAACCAAAAAAACAATAATAAAAAAAATAAAAAAATGTTTGGGGTGGAGCCACCTAATTTACGTGGGGACACTTACTTAAGGGGCCAAAAATTAGTTATAAACCTATTCTCAGACCTACTTAATATACATATACAATTTCATCAAAACCGGTCAAGCCGTTTCGGAGGAGTATAAACACGAAAACTGTGACACAAGATTTATTTTTATATATATAGAGATATATAATAAATAGTAAATAAAGAATACCGAATATTTTTACACAGCATCATCTGGCCCCAAAGTAAGCAGAGCCTGTGCTACCTCATGACTGATATACTACTTACATACTTGTTTTTGTAAATACATACATATTATACATGGAAACACCCAGATCAGAGACAAATAGTTGCGGTTCATACAAACACTTGTCCCGCGGCGGGAATCGAACCCGCAACCTTTTGCGTCTCAACCGGGCCTTAGCCTTCTGTGCCTCAGAGTTCGTCATTATATATATACATATATGTATATATACATGTATTTATATCTACTAATAAACTAAAACAACCCAATTACAATCGTGTTTATAAATAAATAAAGCCAAATGGTTCGGCCTTCGCCCGAAGTAATTTCCCACCTTTTCCAATACATTTAGCAAACAGAAAACCACAATGTAACCAACAGCTTCCGAAATTGGCAGAACCTTGCCCTGACACTGTCATTTATCTTAGCCGAGCTGTGCCACAGTAAATAACTCTTACCAGTAGACTAACTTTAAAAGAACGAACGAAATCTAATATCTTTAAACGAGCAATTCTTGTGTATATGTACGAGTATATATATATCTAAATATGTGTCGACGCAGGACCTAACTGATAAGTTAAAAATAACTTAAAGTTCAAAATTAAGTAGCTTATTTATGATTTGGAATATTAGAATCCATGATTAATAATTTCTGAGGTAAATGTTAAGTTTTGATTTAAGACAACAAATCAAAACTCACGATTATTTAATTTTGAACCTCTGTTAAAGTTACTGGTTATTTTTGTTAAACCATTTCTTAATTTGTTATTATTTATGGTTATAGTTTTTGAGTTCATTTTGTTTGAATAATTAATGTTTTGGAATCCGATTTCCGGATAGCGCGAAGATTTGAAATTTAAAAATGTTAATTTTTTTTTCCTGAAGATAAAATTCATTTCATGTGAAAAATAGATTGTAAAAATAGCTAAACGAATTTAGAAAACCTTTTTAGTTAAAAGAGAGTAAAACTAAATTTAAAGTGAAAGCGGAAAGCGCAATGATTTGAATTCAGAATGTTATAAGTTTGGTTTTAAGAGAATTTAATGTTAAAAATAGGTTCTAAAAATAGAAAAAGTAATTTAGAAAACCTTTTTGTTTGTTGCAAAATTATATTAAGTTTAAAGTGTAGTGTGTGAAAGTGTAATGACTTTACAACGATGCAGCCATCTTGAAATATAAAAAAAAATGGCGAGTCGTTGGGAACTTGGGAAGCCAAAATTTTTAAGAGAGCACTTTTTGGTGAGCTCCCGTGGTGAAAAGTCCTGTGAGTTTTATTGTTATAATTTACCTTAGATTTTAAGGTTGTTTAAAATAGAGTTAAAAACAAATTGTGTCTAAATATATTGGGTGTCTTTATCATTTGCAATGCGTGAACCTAGTGATAAAAGCGGCGACGCCGGTCTCCCTGACATCAATAGCGGTTTTATTTCTAAAAAAAAAATTTTTGCTAAAAATCTGCTAATTGTAGTTGTTTTATCAAAAAAGATCTAGATAGTAGACTTACTGCTTAGTTTTATGCATACTGTGGTAGTATTGAGCGCGTATTCAATATTTTCTCTTGACCTGTTGCTTGCTCAAGATATTGGATTTTATAAACACGTTGATCAGTCAGCCATAAATAATAATATGACTCATTTATATATTAATAAGATTAATACCTATTATTGGTGGACGATTCATACAACATTAAGCAAATATTATACTATGGGAACCGAATCACTGATAGAATAAAAGGTAGTCTTTTGAAGAAAGCTTATTATAATATAAATGACTATATTACTGATAAGAATGCATCATGTTCCTCATGTTGCTCTGCCCTCAGACAGTTAACCGACATATTTGAAATGAATAAACTCTCTTGTTTGAACATTTAAAATTTTTCGTAGTTAAAGCAGTTATAAGATGGATCATGTAAAAAAGTGTTAGGACCAAGACGAGTTTCTTGCTAATTCTTTTCGGGCTTGGGTTAGGATGAATCGGCACCTAAATTCACCTAGTATGTAAGACGTTTCAAAGTGATCCTTGTGATTGTATTGAATAAAGTATCTTTTGACTTTGACTTTGACTTGAATACAAATACCTGTAAATTCATACGTGATATTTTATAAGTCTCAGACACAGAATAATCATAATAATCATACATATGTTCTGTAGTATATGTGTAGTAGATGGTAGTTTTTATCGTGATTCAGAGATACGGTTATACACTATTTATACCACTTACCATTTACTATAATTAATTTTACTTATCTTTATTATTAGGATTACTATTAAAGTTAAGTTTATTAAACTTAATCGTACCCTTGCATCTTTATATTAATTTTATTGAGGAATGTTTTTCTTTTATGCATCTTTGTCAAACCTTACAAGTTTTTTAAGATGTTTACAATTAAAAATATATATTTACTTTAAAATAATAAAATAAAATAAAAACCTATATGTATGTGTATATTGTTTAGCTACAATTATGTATTAAGTAATCAAATGAGCTATTTGTCGTCGCTTTGGTGCTTAGGTACTGTAATGGCAATGTTAAATTAACACATAATAATGTAATACCCTTAAACGATCAATTCTTGTATATATGTATATATATATATATATATATATATATATATATATATATAATCTGAATCTCGGAAACGGCACCAACGATTTTCAAGAAATTTAGTATGCAGGGGGTTTCGGGGCGATAAATGGATCTAGCTATGTTTCATTTTTAGAAAACGTCGTTTTATACGTGTTTTATCATCCAGGTATTTACGTTAATAAAAAGAAAACCGACTTCATTAATATTAAAATACGAAAAAATACTTTTTTAAGCTATATTGATTTAAAACCCAAATTACTGAATCAATTTTGATGAAACTTCTATGGGACCCATTGCAATGTGTATCCTTTCTTATAAATAAATAATTTATCAAATCGGTTTATAAATGACGGAGTAATAAGAAAAGTAAAAAAAACAACCGAATTTTTTTTAAGTCGGGTAAAAAAATAATTTTATCATGATATATATTATTCATAGTAACTATCTAAGCATGAGTTTAGTTATGCGTAGCTTTGATATTTATAATCCAATTGATTCTTCTAAATTGCATTAAGTACGATAAATCGCGCGTAGGTTTTAGAAACTCTATTTCAATTTGCGTCATAAATTGATTCATTTTAATGGCGTTTGAATCATAATCCAACGGTAATAAAGTGTAATGTCAATTGCATTTGTATATTAATCTTAATGTGCCACTATTTAAGGCGACTTCCTGATCAAATGATCTTGACGCGTGATCATGGAGCTCAAATCGCGATTTTTTTATTTCTTTTTTTTATAAAAACATTCAAATAAGGAATTCTGTAAAAAAAATAACGGGTTATGTTTAGTTAGTGTACTTTCCGCCGATAAATGTAGTTGCAAGTTAAAAGACGTCAACTTTAGGTAAGGATGATTATTTAATACCTTAAGCATATCATAATTAAATTATAAGACCAAAAATCTTTAAAAAATTTAAACAAGGAAGAAAATATTGAAAATACATGCCATATAACTATAATTTCTTCAATTAACAAGCAGACAGCCGCTAAATAACAGTAAAAGAATTACGATTAATTTTAATTTTTTTTCGATTGTATTTCCTATTCTTTTCTTTTTTTTATATAGTTAATAATGAAGGCGTCTTAAGATCTATGTTTTTTTTAATTCGTAAACACCACAGGAAAGCTAAATACGAAATTTGACAATTACTTATATTTTTGACATGTTTTTTCTAACTATTTTAATTTAGAAACCAAACTACCGGACTGATAAACATAAAATGTAAATCCGTTATTGGCTTCTAAATAAACGCGTCAGATTAAGTAACATTGATTTTTTAGAGCTTTGGATTTTGTTTAATAAACAAAATAAATAAAATAAAAACAACTATAAAAGTAAAATTTTTATGGGACCAATCGGAAAGTTTTTACGCATAAAAACATATATTTTTAATTCTATTCATGAATGACGGAGTTATGAGGAAAAAAAAATTTATACATATATTTTATATATATATATATATATATATATATATTTTTATTGTTTCAAAAGGAGTGTTTAACAGCAGCGATCGTGCATTTCACGCCTAATGCTCGTGTTACGTGATCTGGGGCTTTTCGTCAATCGTTGTTAGCCCCGTTGTTATGCACCTGCAACCGAACCGACACCGCATGTACTGACTCGTCTTTCCTGCGGATCCTGTAGGCAAGCGAGAGAGGTTAGTGTGGGTACCTGGGAAGGCCTGCGCTATCAAACAGAATCCCAGGCAGAGTGACGTCAGTGGAGAGGAAACTTCACCCACCTCAGCTTGCTGGAGTGGATCCATGAACGTATGTTTCCAATTACAAATAACTGCTCTGTAACTTGACTGACGCCACCTAAATCATCTTCAATAGATGAACTAAGGCCAATAATGATGATGATGATGATTAAGCCCATCATCAGGATTGGTCACTGACTCATAGGAAGGTATTAGTGTTGCAATAATAGAAATAGTTTTCTCTCAGCTAACTTGCAAAATACGCCTTCCTGAATCACCGATTGTTGATATTGGCACCACTTCTGGGCCACATTAATCATTCACGCAGATCGGTGGTGTTTGAAAACATCAAAGTGATTGTTGCTGGGCGGAAACAGATTATGCGCTATTGGAAATCACTGTAAAGTAGGCATTTGAATCGATACAAATATAATTCTTAGGTAATGTACCTAACGTACCTAATATATAGGTATATTTATTGACATAATAATTTAGATCGATTTTTCATTTGTTTGTAATAGATAAACTCCAAAGCTAATTAACCAATTTAAAAAAATATTTCACATTTAATCGTGTCCTTTGTTACATCGAACCAGTGTGATGAAAGGATTAAAGTGCGCCTCAGAACCTCTTTTCGTGCACTTGGCACATGTCTTCAAACCATCTATCGTATTGTATGAAATGCCTGTATGAATAAGTGTGTATGGAAAACAATCTAAGTTTTATTAGGTTATGGACCCAGTATTACTAGTAGTTACTAAGTCGTTTTTGTGGTTTTTGATGTGTTATCTCTTTCCTCTCACTTTTCTGCAATCTGTTGGAGTGATTTCGTGTTTTGTGTTCTCTGTGTATTGTGTGTCAAATGAACAGTTTCTATTCTATTCTATTATATTCATGAGAGACGGAAGTGTGTAACCGAGGAAGCCGAGGATGAATTGAATTGACTAATGAGCGTAAACGGTATTTGATTTGACCAATGAGCGCGCGCGGTGGTAGATTTGATCCTCAGATGGTACCAACCCATTTTCCTGAGATATCAGATGTTATACATCTTAAGGGACTTGCTTAGGCTTGTAAGGCTTGTTCGCTTTTTTATTTTGAACAATTTACTAATTCTAAACATTGCAATTGCCTAATGGCAAATTAGATTACAGGCACGACCTGTAGTTGCCCCAAAAAGAACGTAGTTATATTGTTTGCAAAATCGCGTGTTGGCTCTCTGGCTATAAAAGCTTTTACGCTAAAAACTAGATTACTTAGATGGATCACGTTATAAAAGATAAAGTAAGTACGGTTAATATGATGAGCCTTTTATCATTAGGTACTTTGTACATAATAATATTATACATATAAATACATTACATCCTGTAGAAGTGTTGTTTTTTTATGTAAAAATATAAGTAATACTATTCTATTTTACTTTTAAAATTTTCGTGATTCGAAAGTTTCGAAAGTCGAATTATTTTGTCGATGGAGACACCGACACTTTTTCGATTCATTTAGAGAATCTTCATCGAGGTGAGTTTGATCCGCGGTCCGTTCACGGTTCGCTCGACAAACGACAAAATACTTGAATAAAACCCGTGTTTATCAAAATATTCAGTATTCGGATAATAATTATTAAGGATATTTTATATTTAATAAAAATACTTTCATAAAATATTTTAGGTATAAATTATAGTTTAAGAAAATAACACGGTAATGGAACTTTTATATTGAGTGTGTATATAAAATTGTTAATTTTATCAAATATTGTATAAGTATTATTTTAATTGTATTGGTTGAGACGCAGAAGGTTTAATTGCCGCCGCGGGACAAATGTTTGTATGATCTGCAATTATTTGTTTCGGGTCTTTATAATAATTGGTTGCCATAACACAGGCACTGCTTACTTTGGGGCCAGATGATGCTGTATGAAATGTCCGGCATTATTTATTTATTATTATTAATACCTAACTACGTATGTGTAGCGGTGTTATATACTAATATTATAAAGAGGAAAGATTTGATTGTATGTTTGTTTGTATTCAAAAGTCTCCGAAACTACTGGACCGATTTGAAAAATTATTTTTCCGTTGGAAAGCTACACTATCCCCGGGCGACATAGGCTACTTTTTGTCCCAGGAAAATTGGTTTGTCCCGGGAAAATCTTCAACGCGGGTGAAGCTGAGCGCGGACAGCTAGTTAGAAATAAAAATAAAACTCATACTATTCCTTTAATAGGTTCCATCGTTAGGAGTATCGGGACGTCGCTCGTACGTCAGTGCGCCGTTTCCCGCGCTTCTAATTGACAGCTGTCAAATCGAGAGCTTTTTCGCGCCATTTTATTTGCTGCCATAATGATGTAGATTGTTATTATAGATAGTGTTGCTGTTAGTTGCACTGATTGGACGTTTGTTTGTCTGTCTATTTATCTATATTTGACAAATCGTTATATTTTATTGACACGGCAAGTGTATTATGGCGCAGTAACGTATTTTATGATCGAGAATTTTAATGCGAAGCAGTCGGACCACCCACTTGATATGTGGTTTACTGATTTATAGGTTTTACACATCAACATAAAGTTTTAAATAGAACAGAGATTACGTACAGAAAAATAGTTTAATGCTTTTTTATATTTCGTTGATCAGTTATAAGTGATGATGATGTATTAAGAACTCTGTTCAATATAAGTAGAATCGTGAATCATTGAATTTTGTATCTTTTGTCGTTGATATAAATGTCACCCTAGCACTCTACTCTAAGACTTTAATAAATACCAATATAAATTAAATTGAACCATAGACAATTGTCAGTCCATTGACACAAACCAACAATCATATTTTAATTGTTTAGAATTAATATTATCTCTTTGGATTTAAAGCGATTCGTGTTTTTTTTTAATTTAACCTTTTGCAACTTAGTTTTTGACCTGTTTTATACTTTTATTATAATTTATTATATTATTTTTTATTATAACTTTAAACGAGCAATTCTTGTATATATGTATGTATATATATATATATATAATCCGAATCTCGGAAACGGCTTCAACGTTGTTCAGGAATTCTTGTATGCAGGGGGTTTCGGTTGAATTTTTAGAAACCGTCATTTTATCATATATTATAATATTATATTATATATATTATATTATATATATTATATATATATAATATTCGTTTCTATCTTACTGTTATACTTACTTAATATTTACATTCGCATGCATTAATAAGATGTAACTATACCAAAACGATGAAGACATGAAGATGACACAGAGGAATAAAACAAAGAAGAACAGAAGAGAAGATTGTACGGTACACTGATGGGCCTGAATTTGTTGCTCGAACCTGTATTTAGACTAGGTGAGCAAACTTTCAGGTGTGTTAGTGCCGACTGGTCTACAGAAGAGAAGAGAAAAAAACCGGCCAAGTGCGAGTCGGACTCGCACTCCGAGGGTTCCGTACAAACCAATGTATATAAGTAAAATTTCACCCATTACGAGACATAGTTGGATGATGTAACAAAAAATTTACAGTTTTCACAATTTTTCCTTTATCTGTGCTATAAGAAGTTGCTTCGTACCAAATTTGAAGATTCTGAGTTCACGAGAAGTACCCTGTAGGTTTTGATTCCCTTGCGAGTTGCGAGTTCGAATACATGTGACTTAAATTGCTGTTTCTCTTGATTGCGTTAACATAGAAGTTTGATTTTGTTACAGCTTAAAGGTATTATAGACCTGAGTATTTTAAATGAATTTCAATTTAATACCTCTACGCGTTCATGAGAAAAAAGGTAGTAAGTTTAAAATTATTTAAAATATTTTTATTATATGATGTCACTAAAAATGTACGGTTATCGCAATTCATCCTTTATCTGTGCTATAAGACGTTGCTTCGTACCAAATTTCAAGATTCTGAGTTCACGGGAAGTACCCTGTAGGTTTTGATTCCCTTGCGAGTTGCGAGTTTGAATATATGCGACTTAAATTGCTGTTTCTCTTGATTGCGTTGACATAGAAGTTTGATTTTATTACAATTTAAAGGTATTATAGACCTGAGTATTTTATATGAATTTCAATTTAATACCTCTACGCGTTCATGAGAAAAAGGGTAGTAAGTTTAAAATTAATAAAAATATTTTTATTATACGATGTAACTAAGAATGTACGGTTATCGCAATTGATCCTTTATCTGTGCTATAAGTCGTTGCTTCGTACCAAATTTCAAGATTTTGAGTTCACGGGTAGTACCCTGTAGGTTTTGATTCCCTTGCGAGTGTCGAAAATTTGCGGCATAAACAGCTGTATCTTTTGATTGCGCTGGCTTAGAAGTTTGATTTTTTCACAGCTTCAAGCGACAGTAGACCTGAGTATTTGATATAAATTTCAGCTTGATACCTCTACGCGTTCCTGAGAAAAAGTGTCTTGACATACAGACGGACAGACGGACGGACAACAAAGTGATCCTATAAGGGTTCCGTTTTTTCCTTTCGAGGTACGGAACCCTAAAAATGAGGAAATATTTGCAGAAATTTACCATTTATATGAAGATCAGCAAACGATCAATTAAATATACATTTTTACAATCGTATAAGCATAGAACTTATTTATTTATGTAAAAATTTAAATAATAAACTGTTAATAAACTTTAAATGTCGTTTCTTTGTATTTTCAGGTAAGTTCTCTGTTGAAAACTGTAATTTTCTACTTTTATACAACAAGTAGAAAATGCTAAATGAAACTTTGTATTTTTAAAGCAACACATTCTGGCAATTCTGTTGTTTCGACGGACTAGCTAAAATTTTCTAAAATATGGACGACCTTATTTTGCTACTGATAAAGTTCAAATTAGAGTACCCATTTTAAATCACAGTTCTAAAATAAGTTAAAATTATTTTTTGTTTTATTGCTATAATTTTTACTCTAATTAATTCCTTTATTGAAAATAATGTATAGAGGCGTTGATAAAAACTGCGGAAAATAACAGTAGTTTTAATCAAAACCTCCTTACATGATGACTAAATAAACACGTCACGTCACACGGCTAAAACACGTCAGTTATACGTTAAACTTAGGAACTGTCACTAAAAAATTTATTTTAATTCAGACTTTAATGTAAACCAATTAAGATCGCTTTTGTTTTAGGAAATTTTAGTTACTCTAGCGAAACAACTGAATTATGGCCATTGTTTATTTTTCCGGCTCCAAAATTTTTTAGACTAATTGTCTTATATGTATATAGAAAAATGAATCACTATTTCCATTTGTCACACCACCCTGAGAACGTCTTTATTTATTCCAAATCATTTTTTTATGTTTTCTAATCATTACATAGGCTACTTTTTATATACCTAGGTACCACGTATGCGACATCGCGGGCAGCAGCAAGTTTTAACATAATGATAAATAAGTCAAGCTAGTTGTTTTATGAATTTAATAAAATTAAGTGTTTAATACCTACCATGTACATACGAGTATATGACACTTCATTTATTGATAACTAGTGACCCGCTCCGGCTTCGCACGGGTGCAATGCTGATACTAAATATACTACAGAATGTCTAACTTGATTAGAAACCTCTAAAATTATCAGTGTTTCTCTACTATATATTGCATGTATTATACATATAAACCTTCCTCTTGAATCACTCTATCTATTAAAAAAGGAAATTCGGTGCGTAGTTTTAAAGATCTAAGCATACATAGGGACAGACAGACAGCGGGGAGCGACATTGTTTTATACTATGTAGTGCTAATGACAATGTAAGAATTGTATAATATTGCATAGTAGATAAGCCATTTATTTCCCAATAACATGTAACAAATTGTTCATACAAAATTTCCATCATTAAATATGCATTTATACATTTAAATTAACTTATTTACTTATTAAATAGGTACTTCATTAAAATTAATAAAAAAAAAATATGAAATGACAATAATAAAACATTAACTAGCTGCATGATGATGAAAGAATTGTATATGTAAAAATATTGTACCTATATATCAAAAAGCCCTGTGTGTAAAAAAATATAAAAAGGTGTCAAAGTCGCGTCTAAGAGGGTCCCGTACCTAGATTCCCATTTTTTTACCATCATTGTTCTTTTACTATCGGTTACAATCCAGGGTAACCATACTGTTAAAAATTTTAGAGCACAGATTGCTCTGACGAAAAGATTAGTTACCAATTACTTTTTGTAGATGAAAGATGTTGCCATACGTCGATATATTTGTTATAAAGTTACGATCATGTTAGTATCTTTGTTTTCGCAAAAAAATGATTTTTGATTTGAATAACGAACGTTAAGCATGTTATAAGATGGATCATAAAAAAAGCGCTAGGACCAGGACGAGTTTCTTGCCTGACGAGTTCTTCAAGGACTTGAGTTTAGGAGGAATTGGCACCCAAAAAATCACCTAGTATGTAAGACGTTTCAAAGTGATCATTGTGATTGTATTGAATACAAATATTTTTGACTTTGACTTTGACTTTGACTTGCTAAACTTCATGGTTCTAGGAAAACTGGAAGTACTTACTTCTTAGGTTTTCATTTACATGAACATGGTTTTTTATAAATGACCGTATTCAGGCCGTATTTTTTGTTCGCATCGGCTTAGTAGTTTGATTTTTAAACAGCTCCAAGAGACGGTAGACCCTTAGGTCTACTGAAATTAATACCAAATACCTATATATGTTATAAATTTCAACATTGATATTAATTATCTCCACGTTTTTCCAGAAAATGAATCTTAACACAGACGGACTACAAAGTAATTTTATAAGGGGTCCTTTCAAGTTACGGAACCCTAAGATAAACAATTTATTTTAGCTTCTCCAATTTATCGACTGACCCTGTACTTAGTACGTTGTAATAATGGGTCATCATTTTTATATTTTCATTCATAAAGCATTCCACGTTCCTTATGGGGCGGCACTAAACATTGCGTTGGTACTATTTACGACTCACGTCTATCTACACACGTTTGAGCCGTTCCATGGATGACGTGCAGAACCGGAAATGGCCGTTTCGTCAAGTATTATTAAATAGTAAAAAAAGAAAGAAAAGTTAAAAAAGAAAAAAAAATTTTGACAATATTACATACAACTTGCTGTAAAATCGGGTTGGTATTTTTCGCTGAACTTTATGTATAACACTTCGAGCGAGGATTTCGACGTGGAACTGATCCCAGATGAGTGCTGCTTGGAGACTGATAATGGAGACGAATGTGATATTCCTTAAATTATTGGGGGTTAGTCCCCCTGCTCACTAACAGAGACCCTGGGAAGGCCTGCGCTATCAAACAGAATCCCAGGTAGAGTGACGTCAGTGGAGAGGAAACTTCACCCACCTCAGCTTGCTGGAGTGGATCCATGAACGAAATTTTCAATTACAAATAACTGTTCTGTAACTTGGCTGACGCCACCTAAATCATATTCAACGGATGAACGAAGGCTGATTATGATGATGATACTACTATGAACTACTTATTATATTTGTTTCCATCCCACCATGTCTCACAGCTGGGAAGAAATTTCCGCTATTTTAATTCCATTCTTTGTGATCCAAAGCCACAGTTCGTCAGCTCAAATTGCATCCAGATCGTTTTGCCATCTTTTCCTGGGTCACCCACTGACTAATGAGCTTTACCCAACGTGCTGGATGCATTCGATTCGATAAAATGTGAATGACATGTGAATGACATGCCTCGTCCTATTTTAAATGTGCAGTCCTCGAACCTACATCCGCTATGCCCGTTATCGATCTAATTTCAGTATTTCCGCTTCTGGCCACGTGGTTCGACCGCATGGTTCGATCAATCGGACTACGTGAACTTTTTTGTCCAGCTGGTTCGATTAATCGAACCATGTGTTCTTGAGACTCCTGATAGTTCGATCAATTGGACTATGTGAACTTTTCTCCAGTTGGTTCGATTAATCGATCCTAGTCGAACCTTGTAAGCTTACAATTACTTGAGCTAAAAACAACAACACAATGACTAAGCATGTTTCAAGATTTATTTTACAAAAAAAATATTATTTTTGACCTCTACGGCCGTTATATTTTTGTAGGTACCTACATTTATATATATTATATATATATATTATTATTATTATTTTATTAAATATTTATAATAACGTGTTCTGATCGCGTAAGTTTAAAAAACTTTTTGTAGTTTTACAAAAAGGTCTTCTTTACATCGAGCTATATTACCTGGAACTATTTATCTACAAAAAGTGACCCCTTCCAAGCTAATCGTTCGAAGAATAATCTTTCCTCAATATTATTATTACTAAGCATTATGCTGGTCTTCAGTATTAATTCTTCTCGTTTGATGGATTCTCTACGACGTTTTTCCAAAAGTCCGCCTTTCATTTTTAATACATTAAAATTGGAATCTCTTTTCAACACTGTCAAAACTTTAATCAAATTTGGTGTTTTTTTGCCAACAAGGTCGTTTATTTTTCCATGCCATCCTTCCAGGCAATTATTTGTACGGAGGAGTTCGCCGTATACGGACCACTTTTTTATAAATTCATCAATTTTTGACATTGAATTATGACTTTCTAATGAGATTTGATAACCCATTGCATTGAGGTCGGTAGTCGGACTATGAGAACATGGGATTCCTTTATGTTTCGATGAATCGAACCAGGTGAACTGGTCATTGTGGTTCGACTAGGGAGTAGAACTACGTGGTCCTAAGGTTTAGTAGTTCGCCTGGTAACATTCTAAAATCGAACCAGCTGGAAAAAAAAGTTCACGTAGTCCGATTGATCGAACCATGCGGTCGAACCACGTGGCCAGAAGCGTATTTCCGACCCTATCCGTTGTTTTGAAACGCAAAACGCAGCGCTCCATAGCTCTCTGGAGATAAATTAATAATTATAAATTTAAATAGTACTAATATCCTATTAATATTATAAATCTTTTAATCAGGTTAAGTATTGCAAGATATACTCTTATATAGAAATTCCAAAACGCAACGACAGCTGGTTTTACTTTTTCATGTGGCGCCATCTAGTAAGATATAAAAAAAATATTCCGTGTTTTCATTCGAACCTTATCCTGCGTGTTAATATTTACTAACGTTTACGATATTTTTTAATTGGCTTCCGGACTAGAATTTGAAATAATTTCTTTTTGTAGTCTACGATAAACTACAAAATAATATTATTACCCTTAACGTTGACTGTGAAATAGTCCTTTTACTCTCAAATATTTGATACTTTATAACTAAATCGACACTAAAATATACCTACTAAAGCCGTTTGTTACGATATTGAAACATAAATCACTTTATTATTAAAATTATATGAGATTTTTACGAGCTCTATAAATTGCTGAAGTTATTCTCAAAGAGGTATTAATTACACTTAGGTAAGTGCTAAATATGTGCTTTGTAAATAATATATTTTTTGTATGAACTGAGCTAATGAACTAAGGCCGAACTGAGCCAATGAACTAAGGCCAATGATGAGGTACATCCTCATCATTGGCCTTAGTTAATCTTTTGAAGTTGATTTAGGTGTTGTCAGTCAAATTAAGCAGTTATTTGTAATTGAAAACATTCGTTCATGGATCCACTCCAGCAAGCTGAGGTGGGTGAAGTTTCCTTTTCACTGACGACACTCTGCCTGGGATTCTGTTCACTGCGATTCCTGTCACTCTGACAGTACCCCCAGGAATGACGAGTCAGTATATGCGGTGTCGGTTCTGTTGCAGGTGCATAACGGCTCATATGTACCTCACCATTAATTCATCTATATTCACCTAGTATGTAAGATGTTTTAAGGTGATCCTTGTGATTCAGTTAGTATTGAATTAAAATATTTGTGAGTTTGACTTTGACTTCCACCAACTATTAGAAATGTAAAACTTACAAATGACAATGACATCTAAAATGTTTGTGCGCCGCAGGATCTAGGGCAAAAATTGCATTTTATATTATATGGGCGAATATGCATTTTGTAATAAAATCATTAACATATCATGGTCATATTTTCACCCTGTTATGTGCTCCTGTCATATGAAATAGTCCATAAAAGATATAAAAATATCATAGATCATAAAACATTTCTGCTAGATGGTACACCTCGCATGTTCCGGGTAAAATTGCCTATTACTATGCTGTTATGCTGAGGGTCCTTGGTTTTTATGGGTAGAGGGATTTAAGACGAAACTTACACCGGTGTTCCCAGTTCTTTATTCTTCACCATCACTTATGTATATACAGGATTATTACGTAAAAGTAGCAGTGACAGCAATGCTCCTGCAATGCCTGCGAAATAAGTCGCAAGGAACCATAAAAACAATACGAAATCCAGCCGTTGTCTGTATTCCTAAAGAAGTGAAAACACGCTTATACTAGAGTAGCTGGAAAACCCGGGATTTGTCCGCACGTCTGTACGGTGCCCTCAGCAAATTACGTTTTGTATGGAAAAAACATTTTTTTATTGCTATAATAATTAGTCGTGGCTTGCTCGTTTTGCTCGTTAATTGAACGGGAATATAGTTAAAAAAGGTATATGGTATGTATTTTCAATATTATGCATCCTAATTCCTCGTTTCAAATTGCTTTTAAAGCAATTATTAGTTTTATAATATGAATGAAATAATGTCTTAAATATTCAGTAATTATCATCTTCTCCTAAGTTGACGTCGTTTTGACTTGCAGCTTACACTAGTCGGCGGAAAGTAAGCTAATTAAAACATTACCTGTTTAATTTTTTTCAAAATTCCTTATTTGAATGTTTTCTGATAAAAAAAACCGCGATTTGAGCGCCGTGAATATGTCAATGTCAATATGATTATTTGATCAGGGAGTCAACGTAAAGTCAACGTACTTTTCCATACAGAAACTTTAACTCTCTGCTAATCACATATAAATGCCACACAAAAAGCCACGCAAAAGCCACACAAGACCTGCTATTCGTTGAGGAGTTCCGTTGACCTTTTTCTGACATTATCATCAGATCCTGGGCATCGTAATTCATTCAAGATTTTACAGAGACAATTCTGAAGAAACCAAACATGTTATCCACGGAATAGTTCATCGTCCTGTATTTTATCCCTCTTGAAACCTTATCAAATCTGATGGAAGAAGAAATCCGTGAACCTTGTAACCATGAACCTTAAAAAGCTTCGCAAAAAACAGAAAAAAGCACTGAAAAACGAATCGATTTGCTAAGAAAGCAAAAAAAATATATTAAAAAAAAAACCAGTTAAATAAATATTAGCGTTAAATATGAACTAACATTTCACGACATTGTTGTGGCGAATGAGTTAGATACGCCACAGACTGAGCCAGTTGCTTTGTTTTAGATCATTTAAACAGATTTTCAAGCAAATCAAGTTCTCATACAAAATTCAACACCCCATTGCGACCTGTTTATATTAGTCTATATAATACCCATGAGATGCTTGAATGTGGATAAATATTCAATATGCAAAGTTTCAAGCAACGTGTTCAAAAGTTCCCATTCCCAGTGGTTTAGGCTGTGAATCATCTATAATTAAGTAAGTAATATAGTCAGGACAAAGATTCGAACATGATTAGAGAAATTGGAGTATAAAATGTTTTTGACAGTAAATTTACGCCTATAGCTAGTAATCGCGTGTTACGTAATAGGAGGGCTGTTAAAGTCAACTCCAAAACAATGCTTCAACACTCCCAAAGACTGAGACATCGTGTTAGAATGATCTTATTCTGAAATCTCACTGTACCAGTACAGTACACTGTAGTGAGTTTTTCATGAGACTGAATTGCACAAACTTTGCTGGTCTTTTTATGGTTTCGAAGGCCACAAGGAACCTTTTATTCAATGCACTTAAACTATACAGATAATTAAGTAAGTATTGTGCCTACATAAAGATACTATGAGGTTTCTTAATCAGTTTTTCGATACAGATATTCGTTTCATAAATATTAAGCTTTGAAGTAGCCATTTTTGATAGAGGTCAGTGATCTGAACTGCTGTTAAGAGAAACTTGAAATGTTTTACTAAGTAATTGGATATATAATGAAATTACAAGGAAAATTATCTCGAATAGTAAGGCTTTGCTAGATTGTAAGTAACAGTATCATTAGTAAACCTTAAAAAAAAAGTCCCATAGATTTTTTTTATTCTTTATTCTTTGTTTACATTTAAGATATTTAAAAACATACATTATCATATGGCAAGCTTAATCCTAAAAAGAGTTATCTTCCAGCTAACCACGAGAAATTCAAATATTAACTAATGGTGGGTATGATGCGTACAAAGGGGAGAAAGAGAAAGAAAAATTAAGAAAGGTACAAACTAACATAGAAATATACTAAAAAACAGACTTAAAATTTAATTTAATAAACAAACATAATAAACTAACTAAAATAATACATTCATAAACTAATATACATACTTATACTAATATAATATATTTATAAAAAATACATAAACAAAATATTAGAATTAATATAAACACTTAAAAGGAGAAATACTGCTCTTGAATTTTTCGTTTGATAATGCCAAGCGTAGGGCTAGCGCAGATATCGTGAGGGAGAGAAATTCACAATTTCACAGAGTGGACCGTGAATGAGCCACCATACACTACACACGACTAGAGGAGTGAGGAGGAATTCTAAGAATGAGAGATTTTGGTTGTTCTATAGGGATCACAACAGGGAAAAAGATAGGAAGGAGAGTAGGGATTATTTAGAATATTAAAAAGAAAGATAGAGCTCGTAGATCACGCTGCTAATGCTAATTAGATGGTGTTGAATTAGTTTAGAACTTGACTACTAGCCATTTTTAGCTTTTCTGACTTCGGTCTTCACTATAAGTTGTATTTTTTGACGTGACAACGTCTTAAAAATCGATGAACGCCGACTGCACGCACGAAATATTGTCGTAAAATTATCACGTAAAATTATCGTCCGTAAACTTTACAATCAACCATTTTTTTTTTATTATAATAATAATGCAAACAGACCTACGGCGCGTGTTTTTTTTTTCCAGTTTCCAGACATCTGCAACACCAGAAGCACTTCTGAAACGATGCGTACCCTCAAAGATTTTGTATAATTAGCTTAAAGTGGTTCATGTTATTTGAGGAAAAACCTCAGAAGGAAGATCATTCCACAACCTGTACGAATGGGGTTAGAAAGTTCTCAGTTTCAAAATGCAAATAACACAAAAAACAAATATCTTCACGCCTGTAATCGACATGTTTGGTTGAAATCTTAGGTTTGGTTGAAATCTTAGGTTTGGTTGAAATTTTAGGTTCGGTTGAAATCTTAGTTACTTCTAAAATATCTAGGGTAGTCAGACAGACGTCCAAATCATAGCCTTCGTCACATGCCCACATGTTACAGTAGTTCCAGGCTGCAAACCCACTACCGCTTATATTTTCTTTTTATCTTTACATAATTATGTACTTGTGTATGATTTCATTATATTTCATAATTTTATAGCAAGTCAATTTATATATTTATTACATAATATGTTTAGGTTCTTTATTAGAACTTAGATGCTGTGTAATGTCCGGGATTATTTATTTATTATTATTTATGTTACCGCTTCGTAAGGTCACACTGATAAATAGTTTAATGTGAAAATCAGCGCTACTTCCATGGCTGGAAGTAGCACATACTGAGATTGAACCTATTTGGCTACACTATTATGTTAATTGGTTCGCGGGAAGGGCAAGATTTGACGCATACCTACTTGTTTTTTTGTGTATACATTTTTAGTCTTTTTTCCGATCATGTTTACTCCTTTGTGTTGTGCGTGTTTTCCTTTCTATTCTTTTTTTTTTTTCTAGTATATACAAGGTAATTTCCCGAGTCTGTCTCACAGACATCATATACAGACACCCCCTAACTCCTTCTAAATCACGCAACGGATTTTGGTGCTGTTTTCACAATCAGTTATATAATTTTAATACAAGGTTTATATATATAATAAAACTATTCTTTTTTCTAAATTACACCCGTGCAAAGCAAAGGTCTCCAGTAAGGAACAGATATGTACAGGATAATATACAATAATGTAAAATATATGTGAAACGGTTGAGATATCTAAGGACCGTTTAAACGATCTATATATAGCTCAACTGATCCAGACCACTGCCAGAGGGCAGCGTTCCCAAGACACTGGCGGCATTGTCACGTTGAATGGCAATGCTAATACGCTGAGTTGGATAGGAGCTAGCTCTTGGGTCATGCAATGTTTGAGAGCACTGACATTGTAAGTGACATCTGGAAGTGAAAGTGATCTCGCTAATTATAGACCGATATCGATATTACCTGCTTTAAGTAAAATCTTTGAAAAAATAATTCTTAATCAGTTATTATACCACTTTAACGTTAACGGCCTGCTACATAGTAATCAATACGGATTTACTAAAGGTCGATCAACAGCTGATGCAGGTATAGCGCTCTTAAAGCATATATTTGAGGCCTGGGAGAAGTCACAGGATGCAGTTGGGGTATTCTGCGATCTATCTAAGGCCTTTGACTGTGTGAGTCATGCAACCCTAATCACAAAGTTAAAATATTATGGCATTAAAAACCGGGCGATTGACCTCATACAGTCTTATCTATCCAATAGAGTCCAGAAAGTAGACGTGGGTGGTGAGAGGTCTTTGGGATCAATTATTGATATAGGGGTACCTCAGGGATCGATACTAGGCCCTTTTTTATTCCTAGTATACGTTAATGATTTACCTTTTTTTGTAAAAAATATTTGTGATATAGTTTTATTTGCAGACGATACGTCTTTAATTTTTAAAGTTGATAGAGGTAAAACCAGTATATGCGATAACGTAAATGAATCCTTATCGTTAGTTCTTAACTGGTTCACTGTAAATAATCTTTTGCTTAATTCCAAAAAAACTAAATGTATCAAATTCACTTTGCCAAATGTTATTCATAGCCCGTCCAACATTGAAATAAATGGAGAGGCAATGAATCTTGTAAATTCCACGATCTTCCTAGGTCTTAATATTGATTCAAAACTACAGTGGGGACCACAAATTGAAACGCTTGCTGGTAGGCTTAGTTCCGCTGCATATGCAGTTCGTGCGATACGGTGGCTTACTGATGAAGCTACAGCTAGACTAGTTTATTTCAGTTACTTCCATAGTGTTATGTCATACGGCATCATTCTCTGGGGGAAAGCAGCTGATATTGGTAAAATATTTGTAATTCAAAAAAGGGCAATACGTGCCATTTATAAAATGAAACCACGAGAATCTTTGAGAGAAATATTCAAAGAAATTAATATTCTCACAATAGCTTCACAATATATATATGAAAATTTGTTATATACACATAAAAATAGAGATGGGATTCAGCAAAATAGTGACCTTCATAAAATGAACACTAGGAATAAACATAAATTATACATCCCTAGGTTTCGACTAGAAAAAGTTAATAAGTCATTTATGGGGAACACGGTGCGCTTCTATAATAAGCTTCCTGAAAATGCTACTAAACTACCTATTAAGAAATTTAAAGCATACATTAAAGGTAGTCTTTTGAAGAAAGCTTATTATAATATAGATGACTATATTATTGATAAGAATGCATGGCCTCATGTCGCTCTGCCGTCAGACAGTTAACCGACACACTTGAAATGTATAAACTCTCTTGTATTTGTATTTCGTAGTTAAGGTAGTTATAAGATGGATCATTATAAAAAAGCGCTAGGACCAAGACGAGTTTCTTGCCAATTCTTCTCGAGCTTGGGTTAGGATGAATTGGCACCTAAATTCACCTAGTATGTAAGACGTTTCAAAGTGATCCTTGTGATTGTATTGAATAAATCATCTTTTGACTTTTTGACTTTGACTTTGTAAATTTCTTCAAAGGAAAAATCCCATTAATGCACGTCCAGGTTCGAACCCTTATGATAGGAAGGCTACCACTACACAAACAGTTTTTGTACTGCTATTGCAAACAATGCATAAGTAATCAAAGCTTTTCTTTGTACCTACAAAGTATTTGCGCTGCCGCTATTAAAAACTAGAGAAGCCATGTTGATTAAAACTGCACTACCTTATTTTCAAAGAAGGCTTCTACAGATGCTTTTGAAAACAGAAAAAAAATATTCGTATTTAAAAAAAAACATATTTAGGAAATACTTTTTTTTATTTACTACAAACTTATATTAAGAACATTACAATATACTTCTTGTCCCCGCACTAGGGCTAGCCGGTATCATGGATTGCCGGTTGACAAAAACGAATTACCTCTAAAACAGAGAAGGATACAACAGAACAGGGCAAAAATTTAATAGTACAAAATTATATATGTAAATATCAATAAATAAATAATGCCACCATGACAATATAGACTTAAAGGAATATTTGGACAAAAACTACTAAATAAACAAAATAATCTCAAAAAAATATATAATATGAACTGATGATCTTCAAATGGCTTACATGTTTATTTATAACACCCCTATTTATGGTTGGGGATTAAATACGTAACTACGCTACATACTTTATACTATATCTACTTTGACATACATCAGAGCAAAACATTCAGTAAGTCACCTTTCGATTTCGACCATTTCGACCCCGGGAGAAACGAACCATACGGACAATTCAAATTTTAATTGTCATTGAAATAGGGATATATTTTTTATTTAAGAAGCTTACAAATAGATACAAACAATTAACATACTAACCTATTTACCCTATACTAAACTATTTAAAACGATGAACTCTATTTTCTACTAGACGTAATTACTTATCCAGATTATCTTTTCACCACTGATGTTTAATAAAATAAATAAAGAATATTCTGAAATATTTACGCTAAAAGCATGCAAAGTAAAAAATCGTGCTAGATTTGTGGACTGGGCTACACCAGGTTTCTATGGAAGTAGGAATACATTGCACGATTTATATGCTTCCAGAGAGACAATGTTAGATGATTCAGTTTTTATCTTACATGTTAGGAACTACTCAAAAGTATTAAAAAAAGTTTGTCACGCAGCTAAATCTCTATTTTTGATAAAAATAAAACAAAGTCTACATGGAAATTAAAGAAATAATTAAACAGGTAAATCGAAGGCCCGCAATAAACAGATCAATATTAGATATACATAAATAAAACACTTTTTTACAAAGGAATAGGAGGTTGCGAATGTATTTGATAGTTTTTTCTCAGATATACTTACCAAAAATTATGACGAAATCGTTAAACTCTTCAGCCTCCAGAGCTTCCGTCCTGTTAGAATCTAGTGTCGCAAAATGTAAGAATGAGTTTAGTTTTAGCTATATCAACGAGGCCAGTGTTGTAAAAGCATTCAAGTTCATTTATATAAAAAAATACTAATATAGTAATCTTTGGCAAATGTCTATAAAGGTGCTGGGTGTCATTATCTTAGATAAATATTGCGTCATGTTTGGCTTATATTTATTATCGATGTGTCGATGAGAGAGTTTTTCTCGATCTTATGAAACACAGTAAATTCATTCCTATGTTCAAGTCTGGAAGTGAAAGAGATCTCGCTAATTATAGACCGATTATCTTTATCGATATTACCTGCGTTTAGTAAAATCTTTGAAAAAATCATTCTGAATCAGTTATTATCTCAATTTAACGTTAACGGCCTGCTACATAGTAATCAATACGGATAAACTAAAGTTCAACCAACAGCTGATGCAGGTATTGGCTCTTAAACCATATTTTTGACGCCTGGGAGAAGTCACAGGCTGCAATTGGGGTATTCTGTGATCTATCTAAAGCCTTTGACTGTGTGAGTCATGTAACTCTAATCATAAAGTTAAAATATTATGGCATTAAAAACCGGGCGATTGACCTCATACAGTCTTAGCTATCCAATAGAGTCCAGAAAGTTTACGTGGACAGTCTTCAGGATCAATTATTGACATAGGAGTACAATAAAGATCGATATTAGGCCCTTTTTTATTCCTAGTATACGTTAAAGAGTTATCTTTTTTTGTAAAAAATTATTTGTGATATTGTTTTATTTACTGACGATACGTCTTCAATTTTTAAAGCTGATAGAACTAAAACCAATATTTTCGATAACGTAAATGGATTCTTGTCCTTAGTTCTTACAGTACAGTATTGGTTCACTGTAAGAACTAAGGACAAGAATCCATTTTATCCAAGAATCCATCCATCCAAGAATAATCTTTTACTTAATGCTAAAAAAACAAAAAGAATCAAATTCACTTTGCAAATGTTAGTCACAGGCCAACCAACATTTAATATAGAGGCAATTAAACTTGTAGATCCCACGATCTTCTTGGGTCTTAATAGTGATGCAAAGCTACAAAGGGACCACAAACGGAAACACTTGTTGGTAGGCTTAGTACATATACAGTTCGTGCGATACGGTGGCTTACTGATGAAGCTACAGCTAGACTAGTTTATTTTAGTTACTTCCATAGTGCTATGTCATATGGTATCATTCTTTGGGGGAAAGCAGCTAATATTGGTTAAATTTTTGTTATTAAAAAAAGGGCAATACGTGCCATTAATAAAATAAAATCAGAGTTTTTGAGTGAAATATTCAAAGAAATTAATATTCTGACAATATATTTATGAAAATTGATTAAACACTCATAAAAATAGAGATGTGTTTCTGCAAAATAATAATCTTCATAGAAACATTTCTAGGGACAGAACAAATTATACATCCCTAGGTTTTGATTAGAAGAAGTAAATAAGTCATGCGTACTTAGTTGCGTAAATAAGGTACGGTGCGCTTCGAACCTCTAGAACTTCCTTTTCTAAGGATAGTCTTAGGTAAGAACTTGCTTTTATTCCGTCTCAGTTTTATTATTACTTGAATATATGAAATTGAGTTAGTATTCAACTTTAACAGAACGAAAATTATTTGCTTACTGCGCAGTGTTGATTACCTGTGATATTTTATTCATTTACTGTTGGTACCTAATAATAAATTAAAAAAAATAAACTCCTTAAAAATGCAACTAAACTACCTTTAGAAATTTATCATTATCATTAAGAAATTTAAAGCCTACATAAATGGTAGTCTTTTCAAGAAAGCGTAATATAATATAAATGACTATATTATTGATAAGAATGCATGGCTTCGTGTCGCTCTGCTCTCAGACAGTTTCGAGGACCAGGACGAGTTTCTTGCCAGTTCTTCTCGAGCTTGGGCAAAGAGGACTTGGCACCTAAATTCACCTTGTATTTAAGACGTTTCAAAGTGATCCTTGTATTAAATAAAATATATTTTGACTTTGACTTTGACTTGAGATAAATAAATACGTTTGAAAAACTAAAAAGAAAACCAACTTAATAAATTATATTTGATCCCATAAAAATACAACTGAATTGAGAACCTACTCCACTTTTTAAAGTCGGTTAATCCCACTGGAAAGTCACAAGAAAGCAAAATATCGATATTTCGTTTACTTGGATAACATATTTTTCCAGCTATTTTGAATTAAAAAAAAAATACTAACTTCTATGGGACCGATTGGGAAGTATATCCATTTACATGAAAAAAAAACTCAAATCGTGTCATATATGACGGAACTATGAGGTAACAATAAAAAAATACAAACGAATTGAGAAACTACCTTTTTTTGAAGTAGATTAAAAACAGAGTTCAGTTTACCTACCCTAATAATTAACCCTTGTCCTTTACCAGCCCGATCAAAGGGCTGGTAAGCACCAGCCCTTTGATCATTGGTCTTGTCCAGATTGTCTCTGTTACATTTTCTCGGTCAATTGTCATTTTTCACTTGGTTTTTTTTAAAATAAATATTATCAATATTGTGTTTATAAAATTCATTACAAATCATTTTTCATTTCCATAGTGAAATAAAAATCTTAAATAGGCATCACATATATCAGCAAATCCCAATAATCGTAATGCAATCGCATTTCAGGAGAAGCTTCTTAGCGAATAAGGGGTCAGTCTATATTTCACATAAACCCAAGAATTACTAAGTACAAAAGGAAAATCATAAAAAGTCTAGTCGAGAGGTAGATAATTATTTTTGCTCGCAATGAAGGATAGTTATATTAAAATCCATAACAAATTAAATCTCGTCGGCGTTCTGATCTAAGAGATGTTTTGAGATCAAGCTATAGAGCAACTATGATCGTAAGCAGGTTTAATTTATAAGACAGAACAATATTAATGTCTATCTATCTTTTAAAACTTTCGTGAGTTGTACTACATTTTGATACTCACGTATTATTTTGTCGATGGAGGTACCGACTCTGTTCGATTCATCTAGAGCAATGGTTCCCAACCAGTGGTCCGTGGACCACCAGTGGTCCGCAGAAGCCAAAATATGGTCCGCGAATGATTTTAAATTTAGCGGGCGGTGAGCCCTTTGTCGCCGTGCAGTGAGTGAGAAGAGTGCGGGTGGTGGGGGCGGTACGCGGAGCTCGGCGAAGACGATACTGCGTCTGCGATCTGCGTTCAATTGAACGTGTATCGTGCGTGTGCAAGGAATTAGCTGTGCTTTGCGCTGTCATTTGTTTATTATATTTGAGGGTCAGTAATTAGTTATGTTAGTAATATATAGTAATACGAAACAACTGTGCGAGGAAGTGAATCATTAATTACTGACCGTTGTTCTTAACTTTATTTCTTAAATTTGTTCGTTATTAATATAGGTACCTAAGTGAACATTTTGTTTCGATAAACCCTTTCCGTAGGTATTAAAAATGATCGCTTTCGGGCCGTCATTAGTTGAACATTTTCAATGCGCCTATTTCTGTTTGTCAATTGGCGGGATCGTACCTATAGCAAAGTAGTATATTGTTTGTAAACTAAAACTATTTTGGATATTATATATTATTATATAAGCTAGCTCACACGATCATATTATAATACCTAAACATACGCTTTTATTTTCTTGGTTTGTATTTAGTATAATTTTTTGTAAAAATAAAAATAAAACCACAGTGCGTTATATGCGCAACCGTTCTCGCGAATGACGCGTTGAAACCAGCGAAATTAAAACGCCACTGAGAAACGGTATATCCAAATTTGTCTGACCGTCCGGTAGAATTTTTTGAAGGAAAATTAGAGGACCTTAAAAAAAATGAAACTCAGGTCTAGTGGTACGTGATTTGCAACATCGTAAAATCATTAGTAGCGTCGTTTGAGATTTCTAAATTAATAGCACAATCTAAAAAACCTCACACAGTCGGAGAAACACTCGTGAAACCGTGTTTGATCAAAGCCGTCGAAGAAGTTTTGGGATTAGAGGCCAAGAAGAAAATACAAGATATACCTCTGTCCAATAACACGATTAAAGCTCGAATTGAACTTATGTCAAATGATATAGAGGAGCAACTTGTTTCAAGAATCAAAAGTTGACATTTTTCGCTTTGCAGTGTGATGAATCGACCGACATTTCAAATTGTTATCAATTACTTGTATTTGTTCGCTTTTCAGACGATAATATTTACATAACATAATTAAAGAAGAATTATTGATTTCACGGTAACTGGAAACAACGTCAAAAGGTATCAAAAGGATTTATGAACTTAATATCGGAATATTTTGAGAAACATAATCTTATGTGGGATAAACTCGTTGCCCTCTGTACTGATGGTGCTCCGGCAATGTTGGGATCACGTTCCGGGCTGGCGACGTTAGTAAAACAAAAAAATCATAACGTAATAACAACGCACTGTATCATATATCGCCAGGCGTTAGCTTCTAAGACTCCTCTTAGATGCCTTAATGATACACTGCAATGGCCATAAAAGTTGTAAATATTATCAAAAGCAGCGCCTTAAATACACGCCTTTTTAAAAAATTGTGCACTGAAATGGACTCTGACCACTTCTTTTTCACACAGAAGTTCGATGGCTATCGAAAGGTAATATGTTGGGAAGATTATATGAATTAAGAGCAGAGGTTGAGATTTTTCTGGTTGATAAAAAAATAATGATTTGTTAAAACAGTTTACTAATCCGGCATGTCAGATGAATTTGGCTTATCTGGTGGATATTTTCACACACTTAAATAAATTGAATGTGCAACTGCAAGGTTCCGGAAATAAAGAATTAGAAAACGTCGCAAATATATTCATTTTTGAAGATAAACTTCGCGCTTTTATTTGCAAACTTCAGTTGTGGTTACGTAAAATTGAAGAAAATAATAATTCTGCGTTTCCGACATTAAAAGCACTTGTGGAAGACAAAAAGTATGACGTTAGTAAAGCAAACATAGAAGAAAACATCAAGACTCATTTACAAATGTTGATCGATGAATTCAATCGCTACTTCCCAGAATATACTGAAGAAGCTAAAGTTGATCAAAAACTGATTCGTAACCCTTTTGGCACGGACGCTGGTGAAGTTACTGAAGGAATCCAGGAAGAACTCATTTAATTCCAAAATGACAGAAACTGCAGGATGCTTTTGAATCGAATTCACTTGAATCGTTTTGGTGTAAAAAAGCAATTTCTTATACTAAACTTCGAGAAATCGCCTTGCGCTATTTAATGATTTACTCAACAACTTATTTATGTGAACAAGGATTTTCTGCTTTGTGGTAATTAAAAACAAGGCGAGGAATCGTTTGAAAGTAAGTGATGATTTGCGTGTAACTTTGAGTAACAATATTAGTCCTAGGATAGCCGAACTCGTGAAGAAGATGCAAGCTCAGAAATCACATTAATACAAAATTACAGAAGTTTATCCTAAAAATATTATTATTTCTTGTTTTGTTATTTCCTATTGAGTTGTTAATTAAAGTTTCAGTTTGATTATTATAGTTTATTTTTATTATTCCTACATAGTGGTCCCTGCTAACAACAATAATATAATAGTGGTCCCTGATCAAGAAAAGGTTGGGAACCCCTGATCTAGAGAATCTTCATCAGGGTGAGTTTACGTTACGTTACACGGATTTTACTAACAATACGTTAGTAAAACCCGTGTTTATCAAAATGTCTAACTACTCAATATAGAAAAAAAGAATTAAGAGCACGGATTTTATGCTCGTATTATTTTATCGATGAAGGCAAGATGCCTTCATCGAATTGTAGCATTAAAATGTGCAAAATGCGATTGTCTTTTATTTAATTTCAGGTAAGTAATTCGAAAAAAAAACTATCCAGGAACCTAGATAAATACAATTCGAATAAAAATAATACAATAATATAGTGAAAATATGCTTGAGTTAGAAATCATTTTGGTATTACGTTTGTATGGGTAATTCGTCCTCCGCTGGCCTCTTAAGACAAATTGTTAAGGCATATTTTATTCATAATGGTAAACCTAATAAATAAATTAAAAAAAATAAGCTCTCTGAAAATGCAACTAAACGACCTATTAAGAAATTTAATGTTTACATAAAAGGTAGTCTTTTAAAGAATGCGTATTATAATATTCTATATTATTTATAAGAATTATTGATAAGAATGTAATGGCATCATGTTCCTGTGCCCTCAGACAGTTACAAGGACCAGGACGAGTTTCTTGCCAGTTCTTCTCGAGCTTGGGCAAAAAGGAATTGGCACCTAAATTCACCTAGTATTTAAGACGTTTCAAAGTGATCCTTGTGATTGTAATAAATAAAATATATTTTGACTTTGACTTTGACTTGAGATAAATAAATACTTTTGAAAAACTAAAAAGAAAACTGACTTAATTAATTGTATATAAACCCATAAAAATACAATCGAAATGAGAACCTACTCCACTTTTAGAAGTCGGTTAATCCCACTGGAAACGTCACAAGAAAGCAAAAAATCTAAATATCGTTTACTTGGATCGATGAAGGCATCGATGAAGGCACCTTACTCAGAGATATATTTAATAACAGAAGTGTTAGAATATATAAAAAACACGTGAAACATTGAGCTATTCAAGGACTGCTTAAAATTATCAACAAATAACTCAATTGATCAGAGATTATATCACAGAATAGTAACAACATTTATCATAGCATGGCTCTTGGTTCGATGTATGTTTATGCCTACCCCTAACTGTGTTTACTCTACGTGTAAAAACCATCTTGGTGCTTGCTCATTTCAAATTTATGTTTCTGTCTGTAGGGCTGCAGATTGCAGTACCTAGAAAAAATATATTTTATAAATATACAGAGCTGGAATAAAACTCAAACTCATCCAGAGCTACTCATAGTGACCTCTGAGACGCAGAAAGTTGTCAAAGTCAAAGTCAAAAGATATTTTAATCTAATACAATAAAAAAATAAAATAAATAAAATAATCAAGGATCAATTTGAAACATCTTACATACTAGGTGAATTTAGGTACCAATTCCTCCTAACCCAAGGCCGAGAAGTTATGGCTATATACTCGTCCTGGTCTTAGTCTCTTCTTCTTCTTCTAGAAGAAGAAGAAGGTCCCAGTGTGATCCACCTTAACTACGAAAAACGAATAGAATAGAGTTTATACATTCCAAATGTGTCGGTTCACTGTCTGAGGGCAGAGCAACATGAACCCATGCATTCTCAATAATCATCAATAATATTATAATGTCCTTTATATAAGCTTTAAATTTCTTAATAGGTAGTTTAGTTGTATTTTCAGGAAGCTAAAGATGCGAACCGTTTTCGGTTCCTTTTTTCCTTTTGATGTACGGAACCCTAAATTCCGTACATCAAAAGGAACCTTTAAGAATACTTCGTTGCTTGTCTGTCTGTTTTTTTAGATGATTATAATTTTATTTTAATTTTTCACAAGACTTTTGTATCGAGAACACGAGGATGTATGAAGATGAAATTTATACCTAAAGGGCTAAAAGTAAGTAAACAAACACAATCAAAAATATGACCTCAATACTCGTACGATCGTTTATGGTGCATATTTCGACACTCGCCAGTAAACTAAAACATATTGGATACATCTCCTTGACATAGAACCATGAAATTTGACAAGAAGCAAGGTTTCAGTACAACTAAAGAAAAATCAGAAACCGTTAATTTAGACAAATAAATTTATAATAAATAATGTCAGATATTTTCACACTAGCCCTAAAGTAAGCAAAGCTTGTGTTATGACCACATTATTGATATAATAAATAAATAAATAATCCCGGACATTTCACACAGCATCATCTGGCCACAAAGTAAGCAGAGCTTGTGTTATGGGTACATGACTAATACTTGAGCTTGTGTTATGGGTGTATGTGTATATATACTATTTTTTTGTAAATGAATACATAATAGAGCCGAGACAAATACCTGCATCATACAAACATTTATCCCGCGGCGAATCGAGCCCGCATTCTTCTACATCTCAGCGCCCGGCTGAGAGTCCACGACACAAAGATCGTCATAAAATGAAGATAAATATCATAAATACTTATCCTAGTTAACAGTTTATGACTGAATAGTTGCAGTATTAAAAGTATATATAATGGTTATAAAAGTATTGTTATGACCTGTATCTTAAAATCAGATAGTTTTGCTTAAGTTGATTTGCCCTTGTCAATACAATAATACATTAGATAGTGTGGGTTTATAAGATAGACCTATAGTAGTTAATGGGTATTTATCTCGTACTACCTCATTGACCGAGCGAGCGCGTAGTGCGAGCGAGTGTCTCCGTTTCAGCTTAGGCAAAAATGCTTTCGTATGTCTCTCTGTCCGGCGTCTGTCCGGATGTTCTCCTCTACAGGTCGCATTTCTCAACCGATACTCGTGAAATTTTGTGAGCAGGATCTATAACTAATTTTTTTTGCCGATTCAGATTTTGGAAATTTTTCAAAAATGGCGGATATAAAGGGGTTGAAAACGTAAAAAAGTTTTATTTCAGTCATTGCGAAAAATGTTCGCGAGGTCTACAGCTCACAGAGCCACTATATTCCCGACTTTTCAGTTATGTTGCTGTAGGTTGAGGGTTCGATTCTCTTCCAGAATAAACGTTTATGTGATGAACATAGGCGTTTGTTAAGTGTCTGGGTGTTATAAAGTATCATAAGTATTTATTATAAACATATAAACGTATTCTATCAGTCATCTGGGGCCGACCGCGGTAATTTTAAACGTCTTAACCAAAGCTTCACCAAAGTCAAAACCTCATTTTTGAGATACATATTTCGTACCGCGCTAATCACTATAACGGAAACGATTTAGCTCTAATTTGGATTATACGTTGATCAAACGTTGCGGGATCGCGTTATTTTTGACAGTATTTTAAAACTAACGTTTTTGATTTAGTATATCCTAGTAGTCTGTGCATAGAGTAATACTAGCTAGTTCAAATCATCGGCCAAATCATAGCCATACCCAAACCTTTGCCAAAACCAATCCGATCAATGGCAATCACGTTGACAAATAGCGCGACCGCCCTACTGGTGGACACCATAGTGCAAACTATGCTTAAATTGAGGCTAAAAGATGATGTGTGCATTGTCCAACAATAAATTTAAAAAAAATAACCGTGGTCGCTGACTGGAAACGTCGAAAAACATTATGAATTAGGATCGCGAATGTTTAAAATAATGATGGAATAGCCAGGGTGGTTAATAATTAGCGTTAAGCTCAGACGCGACTTTTTTTTTGCGACGATTGCAGTCCTTCGAAGTCTCAAAACTCAATTTGTAGAATTTTCGGTTCGCTCCACTGGACACTATGAGTGGGGTGCTGACGTCACTCAATACAATCGCAATGCCGCACTTCCCATGTCCTTGGGCTCTGTCCTTGGCTGTTGCAGTTCTGATGCTGATGCCAGCGGAAACAACATGGCTACCTGCCAAAGTCTATTTCAAATCCATTATTTTAATAAGAACTTTGGTGTTTTCTATTGAGTTTTTCCATTCTACTTGTTTATAAAGCGACAGTTTGTGTGGATGTTTTGGTTTTTATTATGTTTGTTTGTAGGTCAATCCTGTTGCAACGGCTGAACGGATTTAGATAAATGATTTGTCAGCTCAGTTGGTAGTAGCTCTGCCTACTGCACTGTTGAGGGTTCGATTCTCTATCAAACAATCAACATTTCTGTGTAGAACATAGGTGTTTGTTCTGTGTCTGGGTGTTATAAAGTATCATAAGTATGTATTTAAAAATATATAAGTATTCTATCAGTCATCTTGTCACCATACTACAAGCTATGCTTACTTTGGGGCCAGATGATGCTTTGTGAAATGTCGCATTATAATTATTATTAATAATTAATACTTAAGTGGTTTCAAGTTTGTGAATATTATATATCATACAAACGTTTTCACCGCGTTTCAGCATCTTAGGGGTTGACTTTTCTAAAACCCGATCTTAATACGCCTTCGCCATATATAAGTAATAAGAACACACTCAAAATTTCATAATACCTTCTAAAACCTTGCGTACACTTATTTATGCAAATTAATATCTGTAATCTTTACTATACTATATTGCTGGACAATGCACACAACACCATCTAGTCCCAAACTAAGCATAGCTTGTATTATGGTGACCAGATGACTGATAGAATACTTATAAATTTTTAAATACATACTTATGATACTTTATAACACCCAGACACAGAACAAACACCTGTGTTCTTATCACACATGTTTATCCTGGGAGGGAATCAAACCCTCAGCCTACATCGCAGAAGGCAGAGCTACTACCGACTGAGCTGACAGGCCAGTCTATATATGCCAGTGAATTGCTCAGGACATTTTTATTAATAATAATAATAATAATAACGGACATTTGACACAGTAACATCTGGCCCCAATGTAAGCAGAGCTTGTGTTATGGGTACCACATGACTGATATACTGCTTATATTCTCTTTTTTATTTTTTTTTTCTAAATACATACATATTATACATAAAAACACTCATATACTTTATTTATAAAGGAGTAAATAAATAAAATAAATAATTAAATTGACTTTATTTCCTCAATGAAACAAAGTTGGTTTTATATAAATCCATTACAAAACACACAAATGGACAAATATTCAATACTATTCCGCCAATCTATTCCTAAAGAGTTACCTCCAAAAGAAATTAGACACGTGTTTCGCCCCTCCACGAGGTATCCCCAGGAACACTCGACCCACTCCGCACCCCGACGAAAAAGCACTCTGCTCTGCAGACTTGTTACTTCGACCAATGTCAGACAATGACAGTCTCAGTCTCAATTAAGTAAAGTTCTAATTCATTTCTAGTGTAATTACAATAATTATATGCAAGTTTTTTTTTTTGTGTTTGCTCCTTGAGTGAAAAATGCTCTACCAGAGCTTGCCATGTTTTTCTGCAGGTTTTACTTTTTATACATTTTTTATACTTTTTTATAGAAAGATTGAAAAGATGAATAATTTGTCAAAGAAACACGTGACTTCTAGTTTACACCTGCGTTTATAATTTCATTAGAAAAATATTACTAAAACTACAAATAAAACCCGAATTAATCGGAAATCAATTAATATCAAAGCGGTGTGATTATTTCGTGACATGACAGAAACATGACATGATACACACACACACACATACACACAATCTGACTCATACTGTTCGTTGGAACACCTAATTCTCTGTAAACGGAAGGCGTTGGTTTCTACGAAACATTTTTCATAACTTCTGCAGATACCACCGTATTTCTACCAAATAGTTGTTTTGTAAACAAATGTTACTTGTTCCTTAATAAATATTTTGATTAGATTTTTGTGCCATTCTCAAAACCATACTTAAAATAATTACGTTTTAATAACTAAAAAGATCACCGACTTCATTTATGTAAAAAATATGATAATATATTTTATTTTCATGTATGTAATTTATTTTTATATTTTTTGTATACATGAAGTCGGTGGTCTTTTTAGTTTTTAGTTTTAAGCACAGCAAACCACGCCCTTGTTCTCCATTTTCACTACGACTCCAATTTACGTAAATCATCCCAGCCTAGTTGCATAATAGCTCCATAACTACATAGAGTACAATACAGCTGTCGGAATCAGAAATAGCTGAGCAACTCGACCGAACAATGTCACAAACAACTTATGTAACTTATGTACATTTATTACCTTTATATAACTATGCAAAGTTAAAGGTAAAATTCTGAAAAACTAGATGTAAACATACGCTTTCGTAGACTTGTTCGGGAAAAGCGATGAAACGTTTTTAAAAAAACATAGATTTTTTTTCAAACGTTACATAAAGTGATCAAAGACAGAATGACAATCACTAGTTTATTTTACTGTGGTAGGTTTGGCTCCATCAGCCGTCAAGCCCGGCGACCGTGCTTAGGTATTAGTGTGAAACAAATATTGTAGTGCTTAGTTTGGTATAAATATGGATCGGCTAGTTGGTTCAGGCGACGTAACTACGTGTCTACATTCAGTGTGATTTGACATAAGCAAGAGTGAGCTTTGCTTTAGTTTTAATTTGAAGTCCTTACCCTTGATTCATAGATGTATTCAGAAAATAGTGAGAGTTGAACAGATAACAGTAAAACGATTAGTCAGCAAAAACTGAGAGATACAAGTATTTCTTAGTTCTAGTCTAGAGGATCGTTGCAGTTGCTCTTATAAATAATTCTTCTCTTTATTTTCAGTCGCAGATGTGAAAACGCATAATAAAGATAAATATAAGCACGTTAAAAATGTGGTTTGAGCTTTCTTAAAGATAATTATAAAAATAAAATAATACAGATATACTGTATTTTTGAATGTGGAGTAACATTAGACGCTCTACCAGGCATAATTAGCTAGACGTTTTAAGCAATCACTGAAGTTTTGTTTATTGAAACAACATTGGTATAGAAAATTTTGACCGGCCGAGTTGTTCAGCTACTTCCGACAACCCACACAATACGTCCGTCCGTTGATTCTGATCACGCTGGATGATGTCACTGCATTGTTGGTCATCTACATATCAACTGTGCTGCAGCTATTTGTGCGAACTGGGCAGTTTGCGAAGTTTCCGGACGCTGGCATAGTTAGGCCATTGTTACTAGCTTAGCTTACAGGTATTTGCTAGCGTTTAAACACCATGAAGTTTATTACGAAATATTTGTGAAGTGTGGGTTTGTTATTTTAACCTTATATCGCTCTATTATGGTTTATTATTACATAATTATTTTTAATAAGACACAGAATTTCTACAAAAAAAAAAAAAAAATATTTTACGTTATATGGTAGATACATTGCGAGACCGAAGATCAGCGTATTAGCATTGCCATTCAACGTGGCAATGCCGCCAGTGGGAACGCTGCCCTCTGGCAGTGATCTGGATCAGTTGAGCTATCTATAGATCGTTTTCATCCTTAGATTGGACGATTTATTTTTTTAATTTTAATTCTCTATTTACGTTTCGCCAATGTCTAAAACTTGCTACACCTTCCGCATCTTGACGTTTTTGACGTATTTTGTACTGTTTTTCGTATGACCGCCTGTGTTGTACTTACTTAACTAAAGTGTAGTAAAAATGTAGTTATTCGTAGAAATTTTACCGATATATGAGAATCAAAGTCCGCCTGAAGTTCTGGGAGGGAATCGAACGCCCAACAACTAATACCTACAGCGCAGAAGGCAGAGATACTGAGCTGACAAGCCAGTCGATATGACAACCCGTATGGTATAGAGTATGGAGAGAGAATAGAGTATGAAGTATGGAGTAAGGATTATTTGCAACAAGCCATAATCGGTCTTAATTGTAATAGGTATAGATAGTAACATCGCTCAAACTGGTGGCTGGTTATTGATTTGAAATGGCACGGTGGCTTTAACTGAAAATGAGTGAGCTCTACCATTTGAAGCGGATATTTGGATATTCAGAATTCTATGTTTGCATTTGATTTGAATAGCTTTCCGAATGGGTCTGAATCGTCGGAAATTTGCAAAATGCCACCATCTTGCAAATTTCAGACGAGGAAATACAATTTTGAATCTACAGACTTGAATACTAGTAGTAGGTATATCTTCTTCTAGTCGTGTCATTTGTTATTTCGAGGAACAAATGACACGACCAGTATGGGGAAAGGATTTAAGTGCTCTATAAAGGCTGTTTTCATGCACTTAGCACCTAGCTTCATATTTTCCAGGTTCTAAGCTTAGGCAAGCCAGTTTTTTCACGATGTATACATTGGCTTGCCTTCTTTATATTGGCTTCTATTATATACTATTTGCCACCCGCGGCTTAACACGCGTAGTACATATAAAAAAAGACACCTATGTCCGTCCCGAGAAACATACTATCTGCTTATAACATTTCATCAAGATACTCGTTAATACAATAATAATATTAATAATATAACTTTATTTAACCTTTAAATGTACCTGATAGATACCTATCTATATACATATGGTTCAAAGTTTCGTGTTGATGAGTAGTACCTACGATTACGTTTACGATTACGATTAGCCCATTGTGTACCACTACTGGGCAAAGGCCTCCCCAAACTCAAGCTTTATCAAAGGTGAACCCAAGCTCTATCAAAGGTGTCCAGATCATCTCGCCATCTCTTTTGGGGTCTACCACGGCGCCGTCTCGCTGCCTCAGGGCTCCACTGAGTGTTGATTTTGGCCCACAGCTCATCAGGCATGCGACAGACATGACCAGCCCAGCTCCACTTAAGCTTCGCAACGTTTCGAGCTACATCAGCAATTTGGGTTCTGGAGCGCAGAGTTGTGAAGAGACCTACAGATATTTTTTGATAAATCACCCAATTGCACCCCAAGTGCTTCAAGATAACAAAATTGTTGTGTTGAAAGAAATCGTTTTATTCTAACCGACTTCAAAAAAAGGAGGAGGATCTCAATTCGGTTGGACTTTTTTTATTTGTTTAAGTTTGTTGCATCATAACTCCATCATTTATGAACAACAACATACATTTTTCTGTGCCACAGGATATACTTTCCGATTCCGATTGGTCCCATAAAAATAATTTCTGCGTTTCATTTAATTGCTCTCAGACGCTAGTAATTTATTTATTTGTATTTGTTAAATCAATAATATAATACGTGTATCAATATTAATATACTACGATAGGAACTTCGTTCCAACCGAGTGTTCCGCGACCCTCACGCATTTTTTTAAATGTGTATAAGGTACACATAGTGTAAAGGTACTTGCGGCTGCTTCTCAAAATTAAAAAACTGGAAATATCAAAAAGGGCCGCTTTCAATTCATTCTGCGACATTCCCAGACCTACTCGGCAATAATAAAACACATGAAGCTGTTAAAGCAAGGAACGAGGTTAATTGTTTTTCTTTTATTGTCCAGCGCCCTTTGTCTTCTGCTGAATGGGTTCGTCCTTCAACACTCCGACCACAGAATAAGTACTTGGACATTAAAAGTAAAAAATAAGTGCTAGTAACAGAGCTAGTTAAAACGCAAAAACGAGCTAGTCTTTCGCTCATAATGAAGTTAAATAAAAAATTGCGACATCCGTAAAAAAATGCGGGTATCCGTAACAAAATTGGCAAGGATCATGACCAAACGAGTTTCTTGCCGGATTTTTCTTAAACTGGGGTTAGGAGGAACCGGCACATAGATTCACTAGCGTGTAAGAAGATGATTAAAAGTTGTTCCTGTGATTTTATTGAATAAATAATTACGTTTTAAAAACTAAAATGAAAACCGACTTCATTGAATGTAAGATTTTTTAGTGGAAAGCAGATGTATTTTGTTTATACATATATAATATAGGTAGGCCAACTAAACGCACTGCTCCAATGAAACAGCGAGGTTTCGGAGTAAACGAAAGTATAATCGATGTATAGAATTTTTAGATTTATGTTGATTTTGTAAAGACAGATCGACTGGTTTTGATAAAATTTCAATGGGACCTGGGAAGTTATAGGTACCCCCTTTGCAACAATAAAATATTTTTTCAAATCGGTTCAAGCGTCTTTGAGTAATCGGTGAACATACATAAAAATAATATTCCGACGAATTGAGAATCTCCTCCTTTTTTAAAGTCGGTTAATAATGTTTTGACTTTGACTTTGCATATTATGACATATCTCGACATTATCGCTGCGATAAGTTGCTAATAAATCCTAATCAGTATAAAACTCACTTTACAAACACAATTTTTTTTTTAAATAATTACGTTTTAAAAACTGAAAAACTATAAGAAAGCCGACTTTATGTATATAATAATTACGTTTTAAAAAGAAACCGACTTCATTGAATGAAATTTGAGCCTATAATACATTTTTAGTGGAAAGTAGGTACTTAGATGTATTTTGTATATATATAATATGGATAGGCTAAATAAACGCACCGCTCTAATGAGACAGCGAGGTATCGAAGTACATGAAAACATCATCGATGTATACAATTTATTGATATTCGTTGATTTTTCAGCTCGACCGATTTTGATAAAATTTATATTTTTTTTTTATTTTTTTATTTATCATAGTAAAAAAGTTTACAATAAAAATTGGTAAATATAGCACAAAAAACCACTAAGGTTTGTAATGTAATGCTACATTAAGTCTACACAATATATTAAAACCAGTGTAATTATTAATATTAAATAGTTAGTACAAAATTAAATAACAATAACTACCTAACTCGAAACACCTAAGTATGTAAAAAACTGGAACTAGGTAAGTACATTTCGCATATTAAAATTAATTGTTAGGTAAGTTAGGTAAGTAGGATAGGTGAGTTCTTTTATTATAAATTTTAATAGAAAGTACTAAAACGAATTATAAATTAGCTAGAAAATATGATTTAAGTTTTAGTTTAATATTACTTTGCGTAATACTGTCGCGTACGTCAACAGGTAAATCATTAATTAGTTTAGGTATCATATGCCAGCCTGTTCGCTCGCCGTAAGCATTGTGAGCGAGCGGCACACACAACTGGTTCTGAGCTACTGCCCGCGTGTATACAGGGTGTTTGATTTTTTTACGAAGTGATTCATTGAAGAATTGTTCCTTAAGTAACGCATATTTAACTAGAGTGTGAACAGGTAAGGTTTTGCAATGCCTAAAAAGACCAAGGTCATTTCCGTAGAATTGTATTTTGATTTTATTTGAGACAATGTTTTTTAATATTTTTAATTGGAGTTTGTAAATTTGATTTAGATATGTATTATATGTACGACCGTAGCTGCTAATACCATATTGAATATAGGATTCAGCCAAAGAGTTGTATAACATTAACTTGACCTTGAAAGGGATACGATTTTTAAGTAATATAATATTTGCTAAGAACTGTCTTAATTTACTGGATACATGATCAATGTGATTTGACCAATTGAATTTAAGGTCTATAGTTAATCCAAGATATTTCATATTATTTACAGTTTCTATAAAGGGGCAATCACATTTACTATTATTAAGACCATGAAAACAGTTATGATTATGAGCAATTATATTGATTTGGGGAGAAAATTTAATAAAGGGGGATTTAATGAGTAAGAGTTTAGTTTTAGCTAGATTAATCACTAAGCCTGCATCATGACACCATCTTGATAAATTGTTAAAATCGTGTTGCAAACGAGCACAAGCCTTTAGTGGGTCTTTATCAGCTGCTACAATGCATGTATCATCGGCGAACTGATAACAACTGCAGGAGTTAATATAGTTGCTCATTTCATTAACATACGACAGGTAATGAAGGGGGCCTAACACAGAACCTTGGGCTGTACCCTCAGTTGCTGTGATAGGTTCACTGTAAATGTTATCTATTTTAACTGAAGATTTTCGGTTAATTAAATAGTTTTCACACCATTTGAGTAAGGGACCTCGTACTCCACAACTATCCAATTTATTAACCAATTGTTTATGCTCCAGAGTGTCAAACGCACGTGAAAAATCAATAAACAAGGCTAGCACTTGCTTCCTATCATTTAACTGCTCATTAACTTCATCAGTAAATCTTAATAATAGGTCATTTGTACCTTTTCCGGATTGGAACCCAAATTGATTTTCATAAATAACATTGTGTTTCTTATAAAACTTGTGTATTTGTTCGCAAACATATTTCTCCACAATCTTATCGATAGATGATAATAACGTAATTGGTCTATAATTAGAGTAATCATTACGTTTGCCTTTCTTAAACACTGGCCTGATGCAACCAAGTTTCAGCTCATCAGGGTATATCCCAGAAGCTACACTGCAGTTGATTAAATTTGCTATAGCTATTGCTATGTCATCTCCAATTATTTTAATATCTGATATTTTAATGTTATCTTGACCCGGAGCTTTATTAGAACTTAATTTATTTATTATTTTAGTTATTTTATCCCCTGATGCTTTTTGAAATAAAATGCTGGAATTAATTGGCTTAGAATAGCTTTTAGGGTCGACTAATTTTAAACTACAGTTAGGAAGTATGTCCTTGACTGCTTTATCAAACCCAAGTGCAAAGTTGTCAGCGATAGTTTTTGTCGTTAGGCCTTGGGCATCAAAGGCTTTTAGTATCGCGGCATCAATTGATAGTGTCACCCGACCAAGCATTTGGTTAACGATTTGATAAATTTTTTTGGTATTATTAAAATTACTGTTAATTTGATTGACGTAATAAAGATTACGTTTAGTTTCTAATATTTTATGTAATTTATTGCGAGTTTTATTAAATTCTAATCTTAATTTATGATCATTGCATCTATTTTTCCAAGATCTGTATAATTTATTACGTTTTTCACATAGTCGAGTGACATTACCGTCGATCCAGGGAACCTTATAGATATTGCCTTTGCTTTTAAAGTTCTTAAATGTTTTTCTGTAAGTTGCAACCTTGTATGCGTTCTGAAATGAATTTCGAATAAAGTTAGAAATATCGTTAGGAGAGTGCATATCATTTGTATATAACCAATTAACACTTTTAAGTTCTTTATCTAGTGTATCATAATTAATTAGTTGTTGAGTGACACCCTGTATACGCATGGGCGTTGCATCGTCAATGCATACAATAATAATAGCTCGGTGATCGGCTAGTATGACATCTAGCACTGCCGAGCACGGATGTAATGAAGGGAATCGTGCAAAAATGTGGTCAATGCAAGATTTCGTGATAGTGTATTTGTTTGTTATATTATTTAGTTTTGGTTCTATTCTGGTAAAGTCAGATATCCCACACATTAATCCGTGCTCGCTAAGTGTTTCAAGATAATTGTCTTTGTATGATGAGATTGATTTTAAATCAATGTTAGTATCCCCAATCATCAGAAAGTTTTGTTTTTGTTCAAACTGAGAAATGTAGTTATCTAGCTCTTTCACAAATAGTTTTTTGTTCGTTGAAGGAGGTCTATAAATAGCACACAGAACCACGTCATGATTGGAGGCTAGTTTTAAAGTGCCAGTAAGGCTTTCAAACGTTATGGTTTTTTGATGAGATAAGGTAAACTTTAAATGACTTTTGACATAAATAATGATACCGCCACCCTTCCTGTTTTGACGTAGTTTTGAATACATGTTATAGCCTGGTATATTAAATAAATTAACAATGCTATTTGAAATACCTACCTCGGTGGTTACAATCACATCTATGGGTGAATTACAGTTATGTAATAACAGTAGAAGCTTAGTGAAATTTTTTACGTGTGATCTGATGTTTATATGGATACACGAAAAATTTAGTTTGCTTTTTGGTGCTAATTGTTGAAAGAATTCATTAGTAGAAGTACAGTGAAACAGTTCATTTATTTGAACATCCATAGTAGTCACAAAAAAACCTACAGGCACAGGAATAATACTATATATTATACCTACTTATGGGTACCTACTTGTTTATGAAGGGGTGGAGGATGATATACCAACACACTTTGATTGCTTTTCAATTTGGCTGATGTCTTGCAGAGAAAGAATGTAATGTATCTTACTATCGCTAGTTTTTCTTACACATACTTTCCCATCTTTACACCAGATAAACCGAAATGAACTTCTGAGTTGATTTTTAGCAGTATACAGTAGTGTTTTTAAATTCTTGGTTAGGGCTTCTCTGACGAAAACGCGACCGTCTGCTTTCTCATTGGGGACGTCCGGCATCAAAAGTCTCACTGTAAGGCATTTCTCTTTGCCAGCATCAATCCATTGACGGCGAGCTCCTTCAGTCTTCATCTCCACCAATAAAACTCCCGGCTTTAACGATTTCCCAGGTAGGCTTTGAGAATGCACTATATCGCTTTTATTCATGTTCAGCTTGGAGGCCACCGTTTCAAGCATCGTGGATACATCTGAAGGCAGGATTGTAGGTAGACCAGCTATTTCTAGGGTGGTAGATAGGGTTTTCTGCTCAAGATTATTCATTCCTTGCTCGAGCGCTGACATCCTGAGTTCCAGATGTTTATTTTTGTTTTGTAGGTCTTGATTTTTGTTCTCGAGAGTTTTTATTGTGAAATCCTGTTTTTTAATGGATTGTTCCATGGTAGTGATCTGATCGCTTAGAAACTCAAGAGAAGCCTCGAGGTTGCCTATCTCCTCCCTGAATGTTTTTTTTAGTTCACGGCTGATATCTTGCACTAGTTTTCGTGTATCAAGGGTTTGAGGGTTGCCAGCAGTACCCGGGTCAGAATCTTCATCTTCACCGTCATCATCTGGGATTAAATACGAAGACCTACGAGAAACATTTTTAAGGCATTCTTCACAGCTCCATTCGATGCCAGTAGAATTACGGATTGTATTTAGCTGCTTGTTTGATAGCTTAGAACACGCAGGGTCAGCATGGATCACTTTATTGCATCTACTACATTCCAATCCAGGCACTTTCTTTGTAATATTCTTCTTACATTTGACACATTTTTTTAAAACCATTGTGGGTAGGATTGGTAAAAAAGTTACTTTAATAAGTCGGTTAGAACGCACAACCTATCACGACAGCGTATCGACGTAGACTCTAATATGGGACCACCTGTGACCCTTTCAAACAAAAAAATATAAAAAAATATAAAAAATATCAATAACAATACAATTTTTTGATTTTTGTTGACTTTTTAAACCGAACCGCTCGACCGATTTCGATAAAATTTAAATGGGACAACCTGGGAAGCATGCCCTTTGAAACAAAAGAATAATTTCCCAAATCAGCTTAAGCGTCTTTGAATAATCGGTGAACATACATAAAAAAAGGAAAATAAAAAAGAAAATTCCGACTAATTGAGAACCTTCTTTTTAACCGACTTCATCAATAATTACGTTTTAAAAACTAAAAAGAAACCGACTTCATTGCATGAAATTTGAGCCTATAATACATTTTTAATGGAAAGTAGATGTATTTTGTACATATATAATATGGGTAGGCCAAATAAACGCAACGCTCCAATGAGACAGCGAGGTATGAAAACACATGAAAACATCATCGATGTATACAATATACAAAAAAAAAGACTCCGACGAATTGAGAACCTCCTCCTTTTTGATAAAGTCGGTTAAAAAGGAGGCGGTTTTCAATTCATCGGAATCTTTTTTTTTTATGTATGTTCACCGATTACTCGAAAACGCCTGAACCGATTTGGAAAATTCTTTTTTTGTTTGAAAGGGTGGTGGTGAAAAATCAACAAAAATCTAAAAATTGTATACGTCGATGATATTTTCGTGTACTTTTCGATACCTCGCTGTCTCATTGGAGCAATGTGTTTATTTGGCCTACCCATATTATATATATACGAAATACATCTACTTTCCACTAAATATATATTATAGGCTCAAATTTCATTCAATGAAGTCAGTTTTCTATTTCGTTTTTGAAACGTATTTATAGTTAGTGCAGCGAAATAACATAACTTACTTTCATTCTATTATTTTCATAAACCTACGGCACAACCGCGGCTTTAGCACTCTAGGGTACCTAGACAGCTAGGTAGTACCTATGTTATGGTAACTGTAAAAATCATTTGTTTTGTGTCTAAATTTTTATAATGATTGCATTATTTGTAGTTAACATCTAACTGAAAATAAAATGTCAACGTACGTGATTATTTTATAATCTATGTACCTAAGTAAGCTTTTCTCGCCTGAGATACAGGATTACCTAGTTCAGGCTCGTATGCATACCTTTAATTAAATAAGTTTTAGAATGTTGTTATTAGATATTATTGTACCATGTAAGTTTGAATAAATATTATTATTATAAATAAATAAACAAATAAATAATCCTGGACATTTCACACAGCATCATCTGACCCCAAAGTAAGCAGAACTTACGTTATGGGTACCTCTAGGGTAGTATTTGTCTCGGGTCTGGGTGTTACTATGTACTATAATAATGCATGTATTAAAAAAAAAGTACATAAGTAGTTTATCAATGATTTGATTGATACCCATAACACAAGCTCTGCTTACATTGGAGCCAGATGATGCTGTATGAAATGTCCGGCATTCTTTATTTATTTATGTAGTAGGTAGTAACTAGCGCTATGTAAGTACCCATTTTCCTAGGTAGTATATCTAGCGCTGTAATAGGTCTGTTGTGCGTGAGAATCGACCACGATTGCAAATTCTGTGGCTAGTATTGACCATAACTCACCAAATGCTAGTTACCAACTACATAACTGAACTTAATTATTCGTTCTGTTGCTAGTGGTTCTTTTCTTACGCCATTATTTTAACATTTATTGATATTGCATTTTTTTACCAGAAACATTCAGCAATTTATACTAATACTTGTGGTCGCCCACTGGTCAAAATTCGACCATAATAGTTTTAATAAAAAAAATAGACAAAAAAAACAATAGCAATAGAGGACTATATAAACTATTAGTGTGCAAAATTTCAAACTCCTCCGTCCGCGTAATTTTCGTAACAAGGGGTTACAAAGTTTTTGCTTCACGTATTAATACTTTTATTATGTTTGTTTGTTTGTTTTTAGCCCGTACTGTCCCACTGCTGGGCAAAGGCCTCCCCTCGAGTTTTCCATTGACTTCGGTCCAACGGCATTGTCTGCCACCGACAGTCGCTAAAGGTGTCTAGCTCGTCACGCCATCGCTTGCGTGGTCTAGCGCGCCGTCTCACTGTCTCAGGACTCCACTCAGTGGTAGCTTTGGTACACAGTTCGTCTGTTCGTCGTCTGGCATGCGGCAGACGTGCCCAGTATCACTTCAGTTTCACAGCTTTTCAGCCACTTCGAGGACCTTTGTTTTGGAGCGAATAGTATCATTTTTGATTCGGTCGGTTAGTTTAATGCTGAGGATGCTTCGCTCCATTGCCCTTTGACAAGCCTCGAGTTTAGTCCTCTGAACATCAGTGAGGGATCAAGTTTGAGCACCATAGGTCAGAATTGGGAGGATACAGATGTCCATGAGTTTACGTTTGAGAGATAGTGGCAGTAGCTTCACCAGGCGTTTTCGGTCCGTTGTCTGTCTCTTACTATATATATTATAAATTTGAATGATTCTACATCTGTGTTTTCATGGCGTTGTATGCTCATAATACCAAAGATCCGTCAAAGAGCAAAAAGCTATAAAACTAAACACGACCTCTGTGGTGCAATGGGCGAAGACCTGCCTTAGACGCATAAAGTTACGGGTTCAATTCCCGCCGCGGGACAAATGTTTGTATGATCTGCAAGTATTTGTCTCGGGTCTGGGTATTTTTCTATGTTTAATATGTATGTATTTAAAATTATATCAGTCATGTGGTATACATAACACAAGCTCTGCTTACTTTGGGGCCAGATAATGCTGTGTGAAATGTCCAGCATTATTTATTTATTTATACAAGGAGAAAAGATCTTGGGCCCTACTTTTTCTGAAGTTAAATATTGTTAAGCATGGTTGTAGATATCAGACCGTTACATTGTACAACTCTCTTTCGATGGCTATAAAAATCATAGAAAGTCTCAGACTCCAATGTAAAGTCTGCATTGATAAAGCTTTTGCAGGTTCAGTTTTGAGATAAGCAATTATCGTTCTTGCGATTTGTCAGCTGTCACCTGTCAGAATGAATGGCCAGTTCAATGCCTAGTGAGGATTATGAATAAATATTCAAATTTTAACTATATGAGTCCTAACTGTGACCTTGCAAAGGGCACACATTTTTTTTTTTCATTTTATGTTCACCTCACCGATTGCTTAAAGACGGCTGAACCGATTTGAAAAAATCTTTTTTTATTTTAAAGGTTATTTTTCCCAGATAGTCTTTTTAAAATTTTATCGGTCAGGCGGTTTTTAAATTATCATCAAAAATTTAAAAATTGTATACATCGATGATATTTTTTCATACGTGCAGTGCAGAGCAGTGCGTATAGTTGGTCTACCCATCTTTATATTATATAATTCTATTGTACGTGTGTATGTCACTGAACTCCTCCTAAACGGCTGGACCGATTTGAGTGAATTATTTTGTATGTGTTTGGGTGGCACCCTGGATGGTTTAGATTCACAAATCAGCTCGGCAGATGGCGCTACAGTCTGTACAATTAGATATATTTGTTTCTTTTTAAAACGCGCGGACGAAATCACGAACGGGATGGCTAGTATTATAATATAAACAAAATACATCTACTTTCCACTAAAAATTTCAAAACAAAATAATTTTATGGTCTCTAATCCAGTGGAGTCGGTTTTCTATGAAAATTAAAGGAATAGACTACTGTGCTCAAGGGTTTGGACATCGTTCGTAAGTAATTGACGTAAGGGAAGGTTATATCTTTTTTTTTTCCCTTTATTATCATTTAAACAATATTTCCTAAAACAAAAAAATAGCATCTTAAACCACTAAGGTTTGTCCCGACACTATTTGAGTTTACCATTATTTAATAATTGTAATAAACAAACTAGATAGGTACAAACTTAAAACTAACATAGAACATGGGTATCCAGGTAGGTAGGTTAGCAATACAAGCACCTACCTACCTCGATACTCGCGATACTTACTATCTAAACATTCATTAAAAAATATTTTTTTAATTTATCTTTAATATTTTTATGAGTAAGGCTGTTACGTAAGTCGGTAGGTAAATTATTAATTAGCCGAGGCACAAGATAACCGGTTGTCCGTTCGCCATACACATTGTTTGCGCGCGGCGTACAGAGCTGATTCCTTGCAATAGAACGAGTGTATACAGGTGTTCAATAAAATGTAATATTGATTCATTAAAAAATTGATCTTTTATTAATAAATAACAAACTTGCGTTTGGACGGGCAAAATTTTACAATGATTAAAGAGACCGCTGTCATTGTCATGGAACTGGGTTTTGATTTTTTGTGACACTAAAGTTTGAATAATTTTTAATTGTAATTTATAAATATCATCCAAGTACGATTTATAAGTTCTGCCATAACTGCTGAGGCCGTATTGTATGTATGAATCCGCAAGTGAGTTGTAAAGCATTAGTTTAATCTTAAAGGGGATACGATTGTTAAGAATATGTAGTTATATTTGCTAGAAACTGCCTAAGCTAAAAGCTAAAAGCTTTGCTAGCTAGCTAAAAGCTAGATTATACCTGAGTCTACTGGACCTTACAGTGGCCTCAATTCAGTTGTTTCACTAGAGTAACTAAAATTTAAATCTAAAACAAAAAACAAAAACGATCTTATTTTGTTTGCATTAAAGTCTGAATTAGAATAACATTTTTAGTGACACTTACTAAATTAACGTATAACTGACATGTTTTAGCTCAATTTAATCATCATGTAAGGAGATGTTGATTAAAACTACGGCTATTTTCCGCAGTTTTTATCAACACCTCTATACATTATTTTCAATAAAGGAATTAATTGAAATAAAAATTATAGCAATAAAACAAAAAATAATTTTAACTTATTTTAGAACTGTGATTTAAAATGGGTACTCTAATTTGAACTTTATTAATAGCAAAATAAGGTTGTCCATATTTTAGAAATTTTTAGCTAGTCCGGCTAAACAACAGAATTGCCAGCAGTGAGAGCTTTGTTGAGAGCGTAGGACGAATTGGAAGGTAAGTAATTTCTTTGCACCATACACGTCACACATTACGTTTTCGTGTCGATAAGTAATTATATAACGTAAAACGTAATTTTACGTTTTAAAAACTAAAAAGAAAACCGACTTCATTGGATTCAATTTTTAGTAAGGTACTGTATAATATTCGTAGACCAACTAAACGCATTGCACTGCACGCAATGAAAATATTATTTATGTATACAATTTTTCGATTTTTGTTGATATTTTAAAAACCGCTCGACCGATTTCGATACAATTTTAATGGGACCATCTGGGAAGTATAAAACAAAAAATAATTTTTAAATAAATAAAAAAAAACAATTCGGACGAATTGAGAACCTCCTCCTTTTTTGAAAAGTCGGTTAAAAATAAACAAAATCTATACATTCCACTTTCACTACATATCGTACAACAATTGATGACTTTTAATCGTATCTTAGAAACGGACATAGGCTACTTTTTATACTGGTAAAGAATCTGAGTAAAGAAGATAACCATAGGATGCTGAGTGAACTGAAAGCAAAATGTACCATTAGCTCTTAAACTATCAGGTCACTGGTAGTTAAAACCACAGAATCACAGAACAAATAATATATTTAAGGCTACTCAATGCCATAATAAGAGAATAATAAATTCGCACAGGTAATGACATTACAATATAATTCAATGCACGAGTTTGTGACAGCTGGCGAGTGTTTTATTTGCTACTAGATTCTAGATTATTTGGAATGTACAGTCAGCTAAATACATTAACATAAACGTTTATTGAATCTCACATGACATTTATAATTATTGGATCTTAAATGACATTTATAATTATTGGATCTTACTTGATATTTATAATTATTGGATCTTACATGACATTTATAATTATTGGATCTTACATGACATTTATAATAATCTTGTTCTTTATAAATATTTATTCTTTACTGTACACATAAATATACATAATCTAAACTTAATCGATAATGGCATGTACACAGGCGAGCTTAACCCTTAAAAGAGTTCTCTTCCAGCAAACCTTGGGAATTTTAGATATTAAAAACGAGTGAATGAATGGGAATGGGTGGGAATGAAGTGTAGAAAAGGAGGAAAAGAGAAAGATTAAATTCATAAAACTAACACAAATATGAACTAACTAATATATAAGTAATATATAAACTAAATATAATTACCTAAACATTATTACGAAATATATTATATTATATATAATAATTATATAAATAATAATCTTGTATTTTTTAACTTTGACATCTTCTAAACTTGTATTTATTTATATTATCATTTAAGTTTTTTATTGTTCTTTTTTGACGTGATAACGTCTTATAAATCGATCAACGCCGGCTGCACGCACGATAAAGCATGACTCATTGTCACCTTCCGCCTGAGCCGAGTGTGAAAGTGAGAGCGTGGAACAAGCGATAGAGAGGCACGATCGGCTTAAGCGTTCGGCTTGTGACGCTGGTTAAAAGGGTTATTGACATGTTTGTACAAGTTAATAAATAAATGAATAACTAAAAATGACCACTACTAAAAACTGTGGCCAAGTACAGTTAAAAATTCCGAAATCAATAAAATAAACAAAAGTGCCTAGGTTAAGCAAACTTTTAAAACAATTTCCATGCCAAAGAAATATCAGGACATACAATGGACGAACAACTTTCAGACCAAATGATATCACATGTTAAATAATATTTCATTTCATTTCAACATTGCCAGCATTGTCACATCGTATGGCAATGCTAATACGCTGACAGAAATAGAAGCCAGAATCCTCATGTCTCATGTTTTTTATGCCAACTGTACCAGACATACGGAACCAATTCAGGATGTGAACTACCGTTTAATCTATTTAATTGCAGCAAGTGGCAATAAATTAATCAATTATAATCAATGTACCGATAACAATACGGCTTAAAATAAATTAATAAAGTATTTAAATCGTTCCTGACAGTCTGGTTCAATTTCGTTGTTAATGCTAAAGCTATAGATCTACTAAAGCGGTACCCTTACCAGTCGTGGTGATGGTTCATACGGTGAACGGAAACATCAACCTAAAAAGTTTAAAGACTTGTGACAAGTGGAAGAAAACTTTTGAGGTGACTTTAATCCTTTCACCACACTGTTTCGGAGTAATTGTTGACATTATAAGAAGTATGTTTTTAGTAGCTGTCCGTAGAGGGGACTATATAAATAAATAATAAATAAATTTTATTTCGAGCAAAACTCATAAGACCAAGAAAGATTAAAACATAAAAACTAGTTGGATTGCTGGATAAGTGTTGCTCACAGCAGTGCCTTGTAAAGGGACAGACGACCCAGGCAGCAATCATTGCCAGAACGGTGTTGGAGCTGGCCCGCAACTCACCAGATCACCAGATACGTGGCTCGTTTGCGCATAATAGTAGAGACACTATGAAGTGTCTCTTACCATCAATCCAAGATAAAATGTATGTGTATGTCACAAAGTCGTAATTTGTCGTTCGTCATTTGTTATTTTATATAAAACTAGCTGTTGCCCACGACTTCGTCCTCATTTTTTTTTGTAGCTTATATCGTTTCCCACGATGCAATTCATCTCCTTGCCCAATTTTATAGATATGTTTTCAAACCCATCACACCCACCACACATTAAAAAGTTTCCAAACAAACATTCACACCATTTTACTATTTAATGAAGGTTATTTTGAAAAATACTGAAACACGTGTCCATTTATTTTGCAATTTAAGTATCTAAACCAAATTTCTAAGAAATCACACCACTTGTTAAAAAGTTTCCACACAAACATTGACACCCCATATTAACCCTTTGTAAGTATTATTAGAAAATCCTGAAACACATGTCCAGTTATTTTGCATTTTAATTATTCAAATCGCACCATGCGTTAAAAAAATTCATATATTCGTTTTCACCCTCTTTATGAGGGTTATTTGATTTGGTTTATATGAGTTTTCACTCTGAAACACGTTTCCATTTATTTTGCATTTTAAGTATTCAAACCAAATTTCTAAGAAATCAGACCACCCCTTAAAAAGTACAAACAAACACATACAAACATTGACACCCCATTTTACCCCTTTGTAAGAGTTATTTTGAAAAATCCTGATATACGTGTCCATTTATTATACATTATTATACAAATCATTAATCTTAATGAATAAATTGTGACTACATAGTACAATGTTATGATGGACAATTGAATTATGGTGCCATGTGATTTGAACGACGAGGAATCCTGAAAAAGTTCTAGACGGCCATTCCGCGATGACGTTTAGAATTGACAAATGACCATCGACTGAAGACTTTATAATCAAACAATCACTTGACACTGGAAAAATTGTCGACAAGACAGATGTCTAGGATGAAAAGAAGAAATAGAATGGTTCAATAACACACGGCATAGCAATGTGTATAGTACTCAACTCTGATAATGGCCTTAAGGCTTTTAGAGTGACCTCTAAAATATAACCGTGCTGATAAAAATGCCTCTGGCGGTCATTGATGTAAATAAATGGGTTCTATTGGCCCCAAAGAGTTCTTACATCCCGAAGCGTAAAATAGCATTTTGAATGCTACCACTAGATGGGTGACATAATATTCAAAAGGTTTCTTTATTTATTTGAATATCTCAGGACATAATGATGTTATTTTGACAGTCATAACTGGCTAAATCATAACTACATGACAACATAAACCATTAAATAAAAAAATAAAATAGTGGTGAATGCTCACAACACCATCTAGCCCCAAACTAAGCATAGTATTGTGGTGACCAGGTGACTGATAGAGCACTTATATATTTCTAAATACATTCTTGTAATATTGTATAAAAATGTACTGTGTAGCAAATGTATAGAAATACTGGCACACAAATGCCTCGCAATATGTGATATTTGGGTAAACTGTTTGCTTCAGATAATATCTATTCTAGTTGCTATGCAGTCATTTACTACAAGATTGCCAATTTACTTTAACAAAAGGACGTTCTATTCTAGATACTGGGTGCTGGGACTAAGTTAATAGTAATAATAATATAAATGCCAGACATTTCAAACACAATCATCTGGCCCCAAAGTAAGCAGAGCTTGTGTTATGGGTACCACATGACTGATATACTACTTAAATACTTTTTTTTTGTAAATACATACATATTTTACATAGAAACACCCAGACCCGAGACAAATACTTGCAGATCATACAAACATTTGTCCCGTGGCGGGAATCGAACCCGCAACCTTATGCGTCTCAGCCAGACCTTAGCCCACTGCGCCACAGAGGACGTCAAGTTAATATCTCACGTAGAAGCACGCGACGAGTCACTAGATGCATTGGGGATATTTGCGATTTATCCAAGGCTTTGGTCGTGTCCATCATGACACATATGTGATGAAACTCAAACTCCATGACGTAATAGACAAAGCCGTAAAGTCTGGTAAAGTCCTATCTTATCGGTAAAATACCCAACGGGTAGCCGATCTCTGGATTCCATTATAAAATTAGGTGTCCCCCAAGGACTCATACTTGGTCCATTTTTGATGCTAGTTTATATCAGTGACATGCCTGGATGGATGCATATTTCCACCTCTTGAGGTCTTTTGCTGCAGCAGCAGCAGAGATCCACGATCTTAGACACAGACGATACGTGAGATACTGCCAGAGTGTCCACACAAGTCACATCCCACACCAGAGGCTTACCACGACTCCAGGGAATTAATGACATACCGTATGGCTTCTTATCACGTGCCATCTTATCTTATCTTATACCGTTCGGCTCTAGGATGGCCGGCACGTTAACGGTGGCGAATGCCCTATGGATGATGTCATCAAGACTGGCGTGGCGAGATTGCCGACCTGCACTGCGGTGGCAGGAGAGTCCATGGTGACATTTTCTGTCAATTATGATGCCGCAATGACACTGGTGAGGTTCATTGGTAGTGGCTTCTACACGGAGACTTACTGCCAAAGAAAAAGTATTATTATATACTTTGCTGAATCCAAAAGATCTTATTGTATTCTTTTACAAATAGGCTCGTCCCAGAGTATATGAATGAGGTTTTTCAGGAATCGTTTCGGATGTACAGACCAATGCCCAAGCATTTTTGCGTAATCCATAGATTCAATCTGATTAATACCTAAATTTTTTTTTTTTAATATAAATAAGGTTCAAAAAAAAAATTATGTTTTCTCGAAGAGAAACACTTGAAATTTCTCTAATGCCTAAATGACCAAATCGGTTAGGTAACCAAGAATTATTAGATATGAGACAATTTAACATTTTTAACCGACTTTATCAAAAAGGAGGTTCTTAATTCGTCGGAATGTTTTTTTTTTTTTGTTTTTTTTATGTATGTTCACCGATTACTCGAAAACGGTTGCGGCTTTATCAAAATCGGTCGTCGAGCTGAAAAATAAACGAAAATCAAAAAATTGTATACATCGATGATGTTTTCATGTACTTTCATACCTCGCTGTCTCATTGGAGCGTTGCGTTTATTTGGCCTACCCATATTATATTTATACAAAATACATCTACTTTCCACTAAAAATGTATTATAGGCTCAAATTTCATTCAATGAAGTCGGTTTCTTTTTAGTTTTTAGAACGTAATTATTATAATAATTTTTAATGCTGTATCTAAATCTCTTAAATAATTAATAAATATCCAAAGGGGAAAGCAACTCAGGACGTAAGTCAACTGAGCCACAAACAAAAACGAATTATGTGGTAAGCCATATGACAACGAATTTTGGACAACCTTTCAGTATATTCCTCAAATTATACACGCTGCTCTGCAATTAATGAAGGGTATGATTTATTTAAAAGGGGCACAAGAAGGTGGAGAATATTTTTATAAACAATTTTGATATTAGGAGCTATAGTATTCAAACATTTAATAACATAATATTTTGGTGTTCTTTATATTTAATTATTATTATTTCTAATTTAATTTGGTATTTTTTGTAATAATTGATCTAACTAAGAGTTCCCATGTGATCCTAAAGTTTGAATAATTATGAATATGAATTGCCTAAACAATTTACCTTATGTACAAGCTAGAGTCTGTACTCTAAAAGAAGAGTGCTGGGGTGATATTTATGTTAATGACATAAGACTGAAATTGTATGTCAAAAACATAAAGGTTCGGCCAAAGCTGCGCGTCAGTAACGCGGGAAGCGGGACGCGATGCGAAAGCGTCTGCAATGCAACGTGCAACGTCGTCGCGTAGGTGTGCAAAGCATAGATAAAGTATGGGGAGCGTCTGCCGCGCGGCAGACGTTCCCGCTTCGCAATCTTTTTGTTCGCGCAGGTGTGGGTTATGCTTTAGACACAAGTTGCAATAACTCACGCCTTTAATCATATTACCACGCCTCTGTAGATTTCTTATTTATACTGGCCTCGTAGCTCAGTCGGTAGTAGCTCTGCCTTCAGCGCTGTAGTTTGTAAGTTTCAAATCCCATCAGGACACGCAATAGTCGGATGAACATAGATGTTTGTTCTGCGCTTGGATGTTATAATATATCATACTTATTTACGAATATATAAGTATTATATGAATTATCTGGGGGCCGACCGCGATAATTATGAACGTCTGAACCAAGGACAAACTAAAGTCAAAACGTAATTTTTGACATATTTCGTACCGCTCTTATCACTATGACGGAAACGATCTAGCTGTAATTTGGATTATACGTTGATCAAACGTTGCGGGATCGCGTTGTTATTGACAGTGTTTTCAAACGAACGTTTTTAATTTAGTACATCCTATTAGTCTGTGAATAGAGTAGTATCTCTATATATAAATTTGTTCGATTGGTAAAATCAACGGTTAAATCGTTCACGAAGAATAGCGCGGTACAATTTCGAGATTCATTCAGATTAGCCATATCCAAGCCTTTGCCAAAACCAAACCGTTCAATGGCAAATACATTGAAAAATAGCGCGACCGCCCTACTGGTTCCAAACTAATTTGAGGTGGTCATTAATGTGAATTCCAATAATATGTTTTTACTTTGATTCTATGATACGAGCGCTTCAAATCCAAACAATTACAATCCACAAAAATATGGTAATTATGTAGGTACGGAAAAAATACGTAATGGCAACACGAAGAGGGTCGTTTAGCACATTAGAAAGAAAGATGTATAAAATGTGTGCTACATCACTTATGTGGTGATAGATGTGGCAAGATGGTGGAGTTATGTGCTACAATTATGCGGATAAGCGCAGGACTGATAAACACAAGGTACACAAATCATTACCATGTAGTTGTTAATTTGTAGCTAATTTTAGGAATCTGGAAAATCTATAGGTTGAAACAGTGATTTTTAATAAAAAAAAAAAAAAAAATATATCTACATAGGCGTGGACACCCTGGTGGGCAAATTCGTAGAGAAGTGCTGCGTCAGACGAGGTGGCGTTACGTAATATAAAGAGAAGCACTAGGTATAACAATGTTAGGCACTAAGCGCCTGTGCAAGCTGAATTGCACTTTGTTGCGTTATAGTAAAAGTCGAAAGTGTCTTAAAAACTTGTACTGATCTCTATTCACACACTGACTTCGGATATCTCTATGTGTATTCCATCACGTTTTTAGCCAATTTTTCATTGATATTATAATGATAACAAGAGGTATCGCCCAGTGGTCGAAATTCCATAATTAATGTATATTAATATTATTAATTCAGATTACTGCTACACAACTTTCTTATATTAGTTTTATATTTGTATATTGAGCGAGCGGTATTTCACTAATAATTATTTAATATATTAATTAATTAATATGTTGTAATAAATGAATTTATTATAGTTATGTTTGTCATTAAGTACAACTGTTACTATAGACAAATAATATCAAAGACAAACAATATATGAATATTTTCACAATATGACCATAGACTTTAATAATTACGTTTTAAAAACTAAAAAGAAACCGACTTCATTGAATGAAATTTGAGCCTATAATTCATTTGCAGTGGAAAGTAGATGTATTTTGTATGTATATTGTATACCGATATGGGTAGGCAAAATAAACGCACCGCTCCAATGAAACAGCGAGGTATCGAAGTACATGAAAACATCATCGATGTTTTTCAGCTCGACCGATTTTGATAAAATTTATATGCCTGTGAAGTATAGCCTTTCAAACAAAAAAGAATTTTCAAATCGGTTTAGCCGTTTTCGAGTAGTCGATGAACATACATATAAAAAAAAGATTCCGACGAATTGAGAACCTCCTCCTTTTTGATAAAGTCGGTTAAAAATAAATAGTTACGTTTTAAAAACTTAAAAGAAACCAACTTCATTGAATGACATTTGAGCCTCTGATAAATTTTTAGCGTTAAGTAGATGTATTTTGTATACAGTTTAGGTAAGGCAAATAAACGCACTGCTCCAATGAGACAGCGAGGTATCGAAGTAAACAAAAATCGGCTCAGGCGTTTTTGAGAAATCGGTGAACATACATAAAAAAACAAGATTCCGACGAATTGAGAACCTCCTCCTTTTTGATGAAGTCGGTTACCAAAAGAGTATATATGCGTGTGTGTGTGTCAAATACATGGTAGTGTGTGTAATGTTTTTTTTATTATTTTAATGTTTTTTTATGCATAATTTAAAACACTATTATCATTTCTGCATCCTTCTCTATATAAACTATAAGTTTGCGAAAAGTTTGCGAAATTTCATACTTCTCCGTCCGCGCAATTTTCGTAAAAAGGGCTACAAAGTTTTTGCTTCACGTATTAATATAAAGATAACATACTATACATAATCTAAAACTCAGTTCACATGCCGCATCTACTTAGAGCTCCTTTTGGTACTCCGTGTAAGACTCATGTTTCCTCCCTAAGGGTGCGGTCGAGTTATAAATAACACCCTCCGTAGTTTACCTACGTATTTATTAGGCCTGGTTCACATTGAGTAGCGAGCGACGCATTGCGACACCAAACTGAATGGAACCTATCATGTGTAACTTGATTGGTCGCTTAGTTATAACAGATATGCAAGGTCTATATAGTACTAACTACCTGGATTTGCGTGCGTGGTACCTACATAAAAATAAGCCTATATGCTGTTCCAGATCTTAAACTACATCTATACTAAATTTCATCCAAATCCTTACAGCCGTTACGTCGCGTCATCATTAAGCCACAAATAAACATAATATTCTCAAACTTTCACAATTATAATAAAAAAATAACTAGTACCTCTGTGAGCTGTAGACCTCGCGAACATTTTTCGAAATGACTATAATATATATCTTTTTTACAATTTCAGACACCATATCTCCGCCATTTTGAAAAATTTCCAAAAACTGAATAAGCAAAAAATTTTATACAGTTATTGAACCTGCTCAGAAAATTTCACAAGAATCGGTTGAGAAATGTGACCTGTAGAGGAGAACATCCGGACAAACGCCGGCCGGACGCCGTTCGGACAGACAAACGAAAGCATTTTTGCCTAAGCTGAAACGGAGACACTCGCTAGCGCTACACGCTCGCTCGGGCAAATAATGGACAATGCACATAACACCATCTAGCTCCAAACTAAGCATAGCTTGTATTATTGTGATCAGATGACTAATAGAATAGGTACTTATATATTTTCAAACACATATTCATGACTTTTTAAAATCCAGACACAGAACAAATAGCTATATCCATCACACAAATGTTTGTCTTGGAAGAGAATCAAACCCCCAGCTTACAACGCAAAAGACAGAGCTACTATTACTGAGCTGACAGGCCAGTTGAATATAACATTAGTTGAAAAGAGTACCAGCAATTATACTCGCTCGATTGAAACCGAACCGCATCTGAACGATATCTTTAGACGTGATTTCGTATTCTGCTATCGAACAAAGGCTTAGGTTAGGTTTACCTTTACGAAGTCGCCAAGAATCGATCGAATGTTTTCTTTTGTTAGACCATAAAGATAATAAAACATAAGACGACCTCTGTGGCGCAGTGGTCCAAGGTCCGACAGAAACGCAGAAGGTTGCGGGTTCGATTCCCGCCGCGGGACAAATTTTTTACGATCTGCAAGTATTTGTCTCGGGTCTCGGTGTAATATGGATGTATTTACGAAAAAAAAAGTATGTAGTATAACAGTCATGTGGTACCCATAACACAAGCTCTGCTTACTTTGGGGCCAGATGATGCTGTGTGAAATGTCCGGGAATATTATTATTATTCTATCAGTCATCTAGTCACCATAATTATAAGCTATGCTTAGTTTGAGACTAGATGGTAGTGTGCATTTATTTATTCATAATTTTCACTCAAACCGGGATATTTATTATGATATTTATGAGTTTTTCTGGTTCTCTATATTTCGGCACAATTGCATGCGGCATGATCACGAGATATAGGTTCTATCATGGTTTTGAACATAAGAAAATTATGTTCAAATCATGATAGTTTTAGACGATATAAGTATTCTATAGTTTTCTTCTTAGTTTATTTCTTAGTTCGCGGATAGAAGGTGTTGTGTGCATTGTCCACCAATATTTATTTATTTATTATTATTCATTTGGGGCTAGCTGGTGCTGTGTTAATTGACCACGAAGTAATTTATTTAAAGAAGTCATCAGTTTTACTGTGCATTCAGTTATTATTTGTCTCATTTTCTTTCAATAACTTATTTCAAATTTTGATAAACACGGGCTTTAGTTGCGTATTTTGCGATGAAGGCAAACGCGAGTGGAAACGAGCGGACCGAGGATCGAACTCACCCTTATGAATATTCTCTAGCTAGATGAATCGAATTAGTGTCGGTTCCTTCAAATAATATGTGAAAGAATAAAGATATAATGAACTTATTCCAAACTGATATTTCGTTACGATAATAACTAAAATATCCATACTATATCGATGGATATTTTAGTTATTTCTAGCTTATATTTACGAGCAGTGACAACTAAGTAAAAGCAGTATTCCCTGAAACTATAAAAGCGGAATACGTTACCCACCGGAAGGAGTTTAGAGCGAGGTGTAATGGCGGCAGGTAGGCAGTGTACAAATCGGTACAAAAATAGACGCGTTTCCGTTAGGCGCAGGGCTGAGTTATAGATGGAAGCGGGAGTGATAGCGGGGAGCAAGCCCGCGTTTGCAGCAATCATTATATCGACTGATTAGTAACTGTGTTAGCTATAAAAATTAAAGGTTATATTAAGGTGACTTCCTGATCAAATGATTTTGACGCGTATTCAAGGTGCTCATATCGCGATATAGGTGATCGCGATTTTTTAACGAAAAAAAAAACAAATAAGGAATTACGGAACTCCGTGGAGTTTTTTTGATTTTTTTTTATTTCCTCGAGAGGAATAGTATAGAATAGAAAGGTGGTGGCTCTTACGAATAGATAATTCTGTGTCGGGAAAGAGTTTATGTATTATTAGGTTGGCTTAGCTACGCGCGGACGTAGTAGAGGGCGTTCTGGCTATTAAATATTAAATATTATGATAGTTTGTGTGTCTGTTTGTGCCATCGTAGCTTCTAAATGGATTAACTGATGTTTATATATTTGTTTTTGTTTAAAAAGCGACTTCATAGAGAGTGTTTGTTATGGAATCTATTCAGCTCTTTAAATCATCAGCTCTCTTCTAGTTCAGATGTGAGCAAATTCTACAGCGATTAGAAATTTGGTGTCCATCAATAATATTGTAAGAACATGGCAACGTGACGCTGCAGCATCATCTGGAATCTGCAGTATGCCTGTTCATCAACATACAGCAAAGGTATCGAGTTTGAGCTCATTGGAATCATCTCAATGTTTTTTTATTATTTACATAGGTACCACGCGTGACGCGGGCCTGCTGCCTGTCAGATATAAATAGATAAAATAAGTAAGCTATCATGTTTGATTGAAATGCTGGCTTCTATTTTGGTCAGCAAATTAACATTGCCATACAAAATAACAATGCTGACAGTGTTCTAGGAACGCACCTCTGGTGACGACCGTGACAGACAGGATGATTTATGTATATTTATATATATTATTATTCAGTTTTTTGTATAAGAAATAGGTTAGTTTAATTTGAATACTAGGTATTTAGTTTATTGAACTTATTTGTTTTTAACCGACTTTAAAAAACAAAGAGGAGGTTCTCAATTCGGTTACAGAAAATAGCTGGGAAAAATATGTCATCTAGATTAACGAAATTTTGATGTTTTGCTTTCTTGTGACTTTCAAGTGGTGTTAACCGACTCTTTAATGGGCTCAAATTTCATTCAATAAGGTCGGTTTTCATTTAAGTTTTTGAAACGTAATTATTTAGATGAAGCTATGTATCTGAATAAATTTACTTATAATACATAATCATTATTATAAATAAGTGCATTGTTTAGCACTGTATTACTTAATATATAAGTTTCCTGGATCATCATCATCACAGCCTCTATGAAGTCCACTGCTGGACATAGGCCTCCCCAATAGATTTCCAGGGAGAACGATTTTATATTTTATATGGAACTGAGACTTGGTCCCTGACTATTGGCCTCATACACAAGCTCAGAGTCGCGCAACGTGCAATGGAGAGAGCTATGTTGGGTGTTTCACTACGTGATAAAATCCGCAACGAGGATAACCTAACCGAACTGACGCAGTTCTGCGAGCTATATGGCCTGCCCATTGCCACTTCAACTTGCAAATTTTGAGCGCTACGTCGGTGACTTTGGTTTTTCTACGGATTTCCTCGTTGCGGATTTTATCACGTAGTGAAACACCTAACATAGCTCTCTCCATTGCACGTTGCGCGACTCTGAGCTTGTGTATGAGGCCAATAGTCAGGGACCAAGTCTCAGTTCCATATGTCATCACTGGCAACACGCACTGATTGTAGACTTTCGTCTTGAGGCTCTGCGGTATCTGTGACGAGAAGATGTGCCTGGATAATAAATGAATAATAAAACAATCAAACTCATAATTGAACAGTCAAAAAGAATTCTCTTAAGCAGCATCTCCAACAGATAGGTACTTAATTTAGTGATTGTTTCAAACACTTAGATTTCTGTGATTCACAAAAAAAAAACTAAAAGATGATATAGTTATTTTGGTAATCAATTCTCAAATCGGTATCGCTTTTCACTTAAACTGTCCAGTCTCATCGGTGCAAGGTGCGGCCGCATACAATATAGGTAATGAATTGGGTTCAACCGCCCCGCTACCGCCTATCACTATGACCACGGCAAAAAGACTCCACCCAGTCACATCGGTGCAAGGTGCGGCCGCATACATTGTTGCTAATGGATTGTTTTGTGCTGCGCTGTAGTATGAGATTCGATACCTACCTAACTACTTACCGATACACAAAAGAATCATATTTTGCATTTTGATAGACACGGGTTTTACTCACCTATTATTGAGTATCAATATTATGAGTGCGAACCGTAAATGCTCGCGGCAACTCACGGACCGCGGATCAAACTCGCCCTGGTGAAGATTCTCCAGGTGAATCGAAACAGTGTCGGTACCTCCATTGACAGAATAATACGTGAGTAAAACCCGTGTTTATCAAAATGCATCATATTTTACTAAATTTTTAACCGACTTCCAAAAAAAGAGGTTTTCGATTCAACGGAATCTTTTTTTTTTATGTACGAGTATGTTCACCGATTACTTACTCAAAGACGCTTGAACCGATTTAGTTTTTTTTTTTAAAGAGTATACTTCTCAATTCCATTCAATTAAATTCACGTAGCCCAGGTGGTTCAATTCAAAATTAATCGAAATCGATCGAGCGGTTTTTAAAAAAAATCTAAAAATTGTATACGATTTCGATTAATTTTGAAATGTAATTATCACTATAATATTTACCATGTTTTGAGAGTTTCTTATTCCCCATATTTAAGCACAGTTGCATACTAACTCTGCTCGCGGCTTCTCCCGCGGGATTTTTGTTAAAAGAACTTAATATTACTGCGTGATTAGGTAACGTTGTCGACGTTACCTAATCAAACTTTCACATCAACATATTGTAGGATGAGCCTCCGAAACAAATCTGGCGCAACACAGTCAGTCCAAATCCAAAGCAACAGTTTAAGGCGAGTCCCTTATCAAATTATCAGACGTACACGGCAAAACGGCGATTTTTATTTTATAAGAATACATTCTAATAAAGTATTATGTCAAAAGCTTAAAGGGTAATGTTTTAATTAGCGTATTTTCCACTTAATAGTGTAAGTTCCAAGTTAATACGATGTCAACGTTTGGAGATGATGATTATAAAATATTTTAGACTTTATTTCATTGACCGATCGAGCGCGAAGCGCGAACGAATGTCTCCGTTTCAGCTTAGGCAAAAATGCTTTCGTATGTCTGTCTGTACGGCCGGCGTCTATATGGATGTTCCCCTCTACAGGTCGCATTTCTCAACCGATTCTCGTGAAATTTTGTGAGCAGGTTCTATAACTATATATAATTTTTTCGTTGATTCAGTGTTTGGAATTTTTTCAAATGGAGATATGGGGGTTGAAAACGTAAAAAAAGATATATTTCAGTCATTTCGAAAAATGTTCGCGAGGTCTACAGCTCACAAAGCCACTAGTCATTAAATTATGAAATAATAACTCTAAGAACAATTTGAAACGTGAAAGTAGAAGGCAAAGTATTGAAAATACATGCCATATATCTTTTATAACTGTTTATAACTCTTTTATAACCTTTAAATTAAAAAAAATATTTTTTTCAATTCAATAGTTTATTTGCTGAGGGCACGGTTTTAAGCATAATTACTCAAATAGAAAAGTAAGGAATCAATTCAATTCAATTCAATTCATTTATTAGTCAGAATTTATGTATGCACTCTAGAATTACTAATTACCTTAAAAAACATAATATTATAAAAAGCAACCAGAACGGATTCCAGAAAGGTAAATCGACTACATTGGCCGCTTTTAATCTAGTTAAAGCCATACTTGAGAATGTTGACCAAAATAAGTTTGTCTCAGCAGTGTTCTTTGATATGAGCAAGGCGTTCGATTATGTTTGTCATAAAAGACTTTTAGCAAAATGTGAGTTGTATGGTATACGTGGTCTTACTCATGATTGGATCAAAAGTTACCTGGACAAACGGACACAATGCGTAGAAGTTAGAAAATTTAATTTCAAAAATGAACTTATTGATTCCAGGTCACCTTTTAGACATAATACACTAGGTGTGCCCCAAGGCAGTGTTCTTGGGCCACTGTTGTTTTTAATATACATTAATGATTTACCAGACATAACTAATAACCATTGTACACTTTTTGCTGACGACATCTCTATAGTAGTAACTAATGACAATGAGCCTGAACTCATACAAGACTTAAATAACACAGTCGGAATGTGTATTGATTGGTTAAGCAAAAATAATCTTAAAGTAAATGTATCAAAAACAAAGTTCATTAAATTTTATAATAGAAAACGAAAAGGAAGCGCATTTAAGGTGACTTATCAAAATGATGAAATTCAGGAAAGTGATACTGTTGTGTTCCTTGGTCTAAAACTTGACAATGTATGCTCATGGGTACCACACATTGAGCATATTAAATCAAAAATAAATAGTTTCATTTACGCGTTATGGAATATTGCAAACATAACTGATCATAAAACTGCTTTGCTAGCCTATGACGGTTATATAGCATCCCTTCTTAGGTACAGTGTTATAATATGGGGGAACGGAGTTAATGCCAATGCTTTATTTATAGCCCAAAAAAGTGCCTTCGTGCAATATTCAACAAGCCACCTTGGGAACCTTGTAAACCAATATTTAAAAAAAACAAGATTTTGACCTTGCCGTGTATGTATATTTTAGAGATGTGTAAATTTGTCAGATCACATGCGGAATTATTTGACACTTTCGAACAGGTATACAAATTTAACTCTAGACATAAGGACAGACTTGCAATTGCTGTTCATAAAACTGAATTATGTAGTCGCAACTGTTACACCATGGCTATCAGAATTTACAACAAATTGCCAAGTCATGTAAAAGAGCTGAATTCAATAGAAAACGATTTAAATATTAATTGATCATTGTTTCTATTCTGTTGACATCATTTCAAGTTTTGACCTATTATTAATTATGTGTTTTATTATATCAGAATGATCAGAATCAGTTGACAATTATAATTTATAAGTTATTTTAAGTTGGTTTTTATAGTGACATTGTATTAATGATATGTTATAATTTCAATTGATTTGTATGATAAATGAAATATATTCACGTGCCTGTACTCGGGCTAGATATGCTCTACTATTGACAATTCCACCTAATGTATATTATAACCATGTCTTATGTGAATAAACGTACTGAACTGTACTGAACTGAACTGTAGGTTTACAACATTGTTATAGTATAGTTATAATTATATAAAGTACCAGTACAATCTTACCTTAACTAGGCATGCAAATTTATTATATTTAGTTACAAGTAACTGAGGTCATCGTTCAAAAACTCGGTGATACTATAATAACTCTTTTCTACAAGAGGTGCCTTAAGCTGATTTTTAAAGCTCAACAATTGATTACCTTTTATGCTCTCTGGTATCTTGTTATATATATAAGTAGATATGCCAACGCCATGTGGGTGACCAAAAATAAACAAGTAGGACATGATTTTCACTATTAACGAGATATTTACCTTTGAGATATTTTATTTACGAAACTTTTTTATTATTTTAAAATAATAATACCTTTATTTCAGACAAGTTACACACATAATAGAAGACTTAAAAAATACCCCAGCCAAAAAAAAACGAAAAACCCAAGTATATAAGAATTACAAGTATTACTTTACTAAATTATCTGATATTAGTATACTATACTCTATACTATATATATATATGGACTATCATACTTATCTGCTATGACATTCAGAAAGCTGTTGTGGCTTTGTCATACTCTGCTCATTATTCCTGCTATCCTTTTTCGAATGATCGCTGCGAAGCCGTCAGTTCTAGCGTCAGCAAACATTCCAGAGGCACTGCAGTAACGATGTAGTCCTAAGAGCATTCTGAAGATGTTGTTATATTGGTCTCGTAGGGCGCTCATAGATTTCCGCATATATAATATAATATAGTCTGCAAGTAGATCGTAAAAGCATTGTTTATTGGCAAACAAATCGTTCTACCCTCTTCTCACTATGTTACTAAGAATGGTACTATCAGCGGTTTCATTGTCATCTGCAACTCGATCGCAATAACCAATAAAATTCGTTCGGGGTTTTTCTATGTTTAGACACCTTTTATATCAAAAGGTTGGTATGTCAACGTGAGGGAGTGATTGTGTAATTTTTGTTTTTATTTTCAATTTTTTGTAATTTTGATAACAATTTAATTTAATTTAGTATTTTCATTTTTTAGTTCAACTTTTCCGTAATTGTGTACTTTGATGTGAAACATCTATAGGCTAGGGTAAACGTAATTGTTGGCATGGCGATACAGGCGGTGGCGACGCCTCGCCGCGCTATGATGGAATATAAATTACGACTCTTGCGGCGACGCAACAAAGTTCAATTCAGCTCCCATATCCTCTATAACATAGCCAAACGCTTCTTACATATAGCGCTGTCACTGTCTGGGCCAAAGCATTTTGTAGCATTTTCGTAGCAAATCTATCTGTGGTGTAATTTTTTATCTTGTGATTTTTATTCAATAAATTTTAGCTTTGTATTTTTTTTAGCTTAACATTTTGATATTGTTTGATATACCTAATATTAAAATGTGTACTTAAACTACCAATTTTAGTGACCGTAGTTATATAAAAAAAAACCCTGTCTATATAATGTAAATCCATTATTGGCTGTATGTTATGTTATAAGATATATATTGTTGAAGAAATGTACAAAATAATATACAATAATATGAAATACACTTGAAACAGTTGAGCTATTTAAGGACCGTTTAAAACGATCTATAGATAGCTCAACTGATCCAGATCACTGCCAGAGAGCAGCATTCCCAAGATACTAGCGGCATTACCACGTGGAATGGCAATGCTAATACGTTGGGCCAGATAGGAGCTAGCTCTTGGGTCACGCAATGTATCTACCAGACGCCGTGAAATAATTTTGAAAACGCGGTGGGCTCCTTTTCCCCTCGAGCCCAGGGTCTCGACTCCAAAAGGCTCAAATATGTAGGCCTTAATAATGTGGTATTATATTGATTAATAATATATATTGGTCTATATTGTTAAATAATGTGAGCTGTGGATTTTATATAATAAATAAATATACAAAAGATAGAAAAGATGATCTATCTTCAGAGAAAATTCGTTGATATTCAGTAAGACAAAAGTTTGAGTAGATGTTAATTAGTTTATGTTATAGTCGATGTCAGTTGATATTCTCAAAGCTTGTCCCTAAACGAAAAGCTCAGCGAAGCGCTTTTACCAATTTTCATGTAAAATCTGTGGAAATATGAATAATTATAGAAAATTACCGCTGGACCAACGCGCTTTGATCGACAGAGCAATTTTAATAGCAGAAGTTATTGACCGGAAGGTCGTTAACCTTGCTGCACCCCTATTTATTTTACACTTTATTTCTGCACCTGGATTTGAGACAGGATACTTTTTACCCCAAAATACGACTTTAAAGAGACGTCAAGATTTTATTCAAAACATTTCGAGGCATTTCGATTGTCGTATTTTGTTTTCCTATGAGGCCTATGTTCAGCAGTGGACTTCTAAAGGCTGATATGATGATGATTAATTTTTTTACACGCATTTCATTTACTAACGCTTTATTTATTGAAATATGTGTTATCTGTATTTGTGTAAATCGTTTATGTAAATATATATAAGCACCAATAATATTGCGTTTAATTGCTTTATGTAAGTTCATAATATAGTGCACCCCGACCAATCTTCCAATTAAGTTTAAGTTCCTCTCCATGCAAAAGTTGTCTGGAAGAAATCTCTTCCTTAGCGACGCCCATAATTGTACATAATTTCTCATAAGTATATTTAGTTTTAAGGTGTACCATAAAGAATGATCATTAAATTATTCATTCGTTAACGCTCCCATATATGTCAAAACTTTGTGCATTTGACATACTGAAGCGAGGAATCTAAGCTAAAGTTAGAGGCTTAATCACTAGTTTAAACTATCCCTAGTAGGTGTAAGTTTTCCCTTGCGTGACTGTATACGACCTAAACGAGTTTATTAGTGGCAGGAAGAGATGGCCATAACACCCGGATATTGCCTACCTGCATACCGTTATCGATCGATAAATCGATAATACCATGATTGAAGTGAAGGCCGTCTCTATATTCTACGATTCGGATTTATTTAGTTCGTCGTGGTAGATATTTGCTTAAATATGTACCACGACGAATCTGCTGCTTCTCGTTTTCATAACAGGACAAGCAGACGTACCGCTCAATACCATCCATACCTTGTCAACCTACCACGTTTACGAACAAAGCACTTTGCTTCCACATTTATAATGCGTACAGCCAAGGATTGGATTGGAATGCTTTGCCGTCGTCTGTCTTTCCTGAAAACTACAAACTAGGTCTCTTCAATTCTCGAGTAAATAGGTGTCTTCTAGACCTGCGTGCCCCATCGTCGGCCACATCATCGCTTAACATCAGGCAAGATCGTGGTCAAACGTAGGTTTATTGTTGATATAAAAAAAATGTTTTTTCCGCAGCCAACCAGGTCATATATTGTCTATAAACCCTGTTTTTATTAAAGTTGTAAGGTGTTCATGTCGCGATGGAGGTTTTAAGATAGCGAACGCTGCACGCTGTCACAAGAGTTGGTCACTAGCCTTTATATCAGACTAATCCATTCATCATTGGCCTTAGTTCATCTGTTGAAGATGATTTAGGTGGCGTCAGTTATGTTACAAAACAGTTATTTGTAATTGAAAACTTTCGTTCATGGATCCACTCTAGCAAACCGAGATGGGTGAAGTTTCCTTTCCACTGACGACACTCTGCCTGGGATTCTGTTTGATAGCGCAGGCCTTCCCAGGTTCCCACACCCACAGGCACCTTTCAACATTGCCAACAGGACCTGCAAGAAAGACGAATCAGTACATGCGGTGTCGGTTCTGTTGCAGCATAACGGCTGGCACCGAGCCGGGTTTGTTTCAAGTTTTCCTTCACTGTAATATGATATTGATACTAAACCATTAGTAGACAGCCATTTTACGCCCTAGAAAGTCCATATATAGTATAGTTTACAGTAATAACGAGAAGTATAATAATAATAAATATTGGTGGACAATTCACAACGCATCTAGCCGCAAACTAAGCATAGCTTGTACGATGGGAACCAGGTGACTGATAGAATACGTATATACTCGAATGTACTTGTGATACTGAATAACTCAAAATACTATGTTCATCACACACAGTATAGTTCAAAATTGAAACTATACAAGTTTATACAATCACAAGGACCACTTTGTAAAGTCTTACAATGAGACAATTCTTTCAAAGCAAAGTCACAGAAGAATACGTCGATCTTAGTCTAGTGTTCATTGGTTATCCATTGATGGTACCTACTTCGAAACAACGGAAAAAGCCTGCTCTATCTAAAGCTTGCAAAATAGACGAACTAGAACCAAAGTCATGACCAATCATGCTATCTCTGACCCTGAAAAAAACTTCGCGTAACTTTCGCACGAAGGTCAATGACGTAAATTATATCAGCCAATCAGAGAGATATCCAAAACGGTTACCACGCAACGAAAATAACAGCTTCCATATCGGCTATTCATTTATTATCCAGTCAGTGAGCATCACTAAAAGAAAACATACGTTCTAAATACGAATTCAAATCTGTGGGCATATCAACGATATGACAGTTCTTTATTTCTTAACTATATTTCCGTGAGGCTAAGGAAATATTTCATTCTACCGTGACCTTTTCAAATAGTGCAGGATATCGATCTTAGCTGGAAGTAGGGCGCCTCCTATTAATAATAGATAGGTAAGAATTATATTATAAGTTGGTAGGCGATCGATGGGTAAAGGTATCTACAGACGAAGCGTCCCAAGAGCCATACTGCGTGACTGCTAAGGACGTCGTTTTGTTTTGTTTATGTGTTGTAAGTCGATTTTATTGCAGGGCTTGTAGAACCGATATAGTACATTTTTTAAACAGTTTTTTAAATTGAATATAATTATTTTCGTGTTGTTTCCTGTTATAAAGTGTACGTAATCTGAGCGGAATTTTAACCTGTAAAGTGTGACATCTTAGCACGTTAGTCAATTAAAAAAAAGTTTAACGTGAATTAAACTATTCCTTTTATAGTTATAAAATTTTGCGCGGTAACACGTAATAGTTGCCCCTACAAAATTCTGAAATAAAAATATTTAAAAAATGCTTCTCGGTATGCTTCAAGGGATACCTCCTCTACATGTAAAGTGGGGTTGATTTATTTTTAACGTTACTACTCCATCATGTAGTATATCGCTAGATAGATCTTTTAAAGAGACTACGAGTTTCCTGAAACAGTTTTTCGATATACATATTCGTGTGATAAATATTAAGCTTTGAGTCACCATTTTTGAATTGATAACTTCTTATGGGAGGGTAAACCGTTACGTAACGCGTTACGGCGCCAGTCTGTCTGACTTCCCTTTCTCTCGCGCATACAGCAGCGGTAGGCAGGCTCCTTCTCTCTCACTCTAACCCACAGCGCTAGTTAGATTAGTTGAAGTTATCACTTCTGTCGGGCGTCTCGAGACGCACACGTAGGAACCACGCGTACGAAGCCGCGGGCATGTGCCGCTAAATGACTCTTTTCCCACACTAGGAAAAAACCTGTATAGATGCGATTCAAAGCTGTCTCTTATAGCCTTCGGAAACCTTGAGTCTATTCGTCTGGGTTAAACAACCCTGGCTCGTCCAATGAAATGCAGAGATTTGTATTACAAGTATACTAGACGATTTAGCAATATGATCTTATCACAACAGATAGAAAGACTTTGCACACATGGCATTTTCCATTAACTCGTATCGAATATAACTTAACTTTTTGAAATAATCCAGCCTTCTTCTTTTTCGTTAATGGCCTGTGACATATTTATGTCAATTCTGCCAATGTCAAGTGTTTATAATCAGTTTGTTTGTTATTAGAGTCTTAGTCGATGGTCAATTGTCAATTCTAGACGTCACCCGGAATGGCGCCTAAAATTTTTCTTGGTCTTTCAAATCACATTGCACCACAAAACATATATAATTCAATTATCCATACCCGTCCTGTAGTCACAATTTATTCATTAAAATTCCGCCAAGATTACTGAATAAGAAATACAATAAAACGGTTAAAAAGATATTAAATTAGCAGAGCTATGTTGCTCCATAAAATGACAGTCGAAGAATCTAATCCAGCCTTTCTCACCACCTTTTTATAACCTTCATCCTTCTCTGCTTCTTCCTCTCTTCTTCTTTATTAATGGCATGTGTCAAAATAATGTCAATTTTGCCAGTGTCAGGTTTTTATATTGTTCATAGTATGTCACAAAGTCGTAGCAAATCTAATCCGTAGTTATCTCATATGAAAGGCAAACTTTCATATAAGATAACTACGGATTATATTTGCACGTGTCAAAAAAAAAAACTTTTATTTCAATTATTCATACAACTCTAGCTCTATTTAAATAAATACACCAAAATTACATATATAACAGCGCAATGTTTGCTTCGCAAGACGACCATAAATAATTCTTTCTTCTACTTTTTTTATAAAAATAATTACATCTAACTTTGCGCGCAAACACCATAAGACATGACAATCAGATGTCGCTGCTCACGTCTTAGCCTCTTCAGTCACGGTTACATAACATACGGCATACTCAAATTTCGTTTATTTATTTATTTGTATATGGAAATGGACAGTTTTATAACCAAATACCGTCAATTATAAAAAATGGGCTTATTCAATGCATTTAAAACTAAACTTTCACAGCATATTGTTGACATTTATTTCTAAGTTTTCGAGATGCATTGCATAGGTAAATAATAATCCTACTTACATAAACAGTAACAACACAGGTGCTGAAACAACCTACTTACTTATTACTAAGTTATATTTACTTTATGTTAAACTTTTTCTCATGTAAGCGACAATACTTGCCTTTTGAGAATAAATTGCTTTAAGCCTAAATGGAATATCTAAAAATACAACATAAAAGTAGACAAAAACAGAGAGCCAATTACAGGTTTTCACTGATGGAAACATGGAAGTCCAAGGTGTGAACACTATTTTAACGCCACCTTCATGAAAACAGGCACGTGCTCGCTATCTAGATTTAATCATAACTTGAGACTTCCTTCGACTTACAAGAGAAAGGCTGGATGTAGACTGCGCCTTTATGAAGCAATGGACAAAGATGCGTATGCACTTTTGTCGATGAAACGAAAAAGCGACAGTAAAAAGAGACCGACACATAAATTCATAAGATTTAACGTAGGAGAAAATGAGATAGGAAGCATTATACGTGTTTATTATTACGTGTAAGCTTGAGAAAAAGCTTCACAACAACTGTGGAGTTTTGTATACGTGTACGTATTATACATTTGTTTTTTGAAGGTTTCACTTCTACCACGTGTGAATTGCACACGTTTTTTTTATTTTTTATGAGAGTTTACACATACTCTACATATGGCTAGAATTTAATTTTGTGTGACTGAAATAAAATGATTTCATTGTGTTTATTAAATTGATTAAGATTTAATTTTTAACATAAGTTTTTTACTAAATAAAAACAAACGAAAATAAAGAAAATAAACGAAAATAAAAACATCAAATAGTACCTATATATCACCGAGTTGCAAAAAAAATCTGAGTAATGCAACGCCGTGCCTTGCATATACTAATATTAAATGGATCAATGTCCAACAGCGATAAAATCTCCCGTGGATTACCTACCAATGGCACTACTAATACTAGTTTAGTTCTGTCAGGAGCATTTTGACAGATTCCCAGCTGGACAAATTAGCGACTGGACAGAGTAGAGTCAGGAGAAAAAGTTGAATCAGATCGAAACCAGTTGGTTAGGTTATGTTAGAGTATAGAAAACAACGCGTAAGGAGAGCGAGCGAAGCGAGCGTGCAGCGACAGCGGCCGCCGAAGCACCAGAAGACTATAGTTCGTCTGTCTAGATACATAACTGGGTTACTACCCACAAAAGGTTCACTCGTGCCACGGGAAATAATATTTCCCGTGAAACTACTGGCAACAGTGTAGTGTCACGGGAAAGTAAAATTTCCCTTCACACTACTAGTAGTGCCAAGCGGTAGTGCCTAGGAAAACAAACGGTGTTTTTGATCACACAAATGCATCTAATATATGATATTGACTGCACTGACCTTCTCCATAAATTTAATTTTGATATCCCGCATAGAACGCTCAGATTCAACCCCACTCTTCATGTTCCAGCTTCTAATAATTACAGAAAAAATTCGTTTATGATGCGAGCGAGCTCAACCGTCATCGGTTTTAAATTAGCCAATAAGAATAGTAGTGTCACGGGAAATTAAAATTTTCCTTCACTCTACCAGTAGTGCCAAGCGGTAGTGCCTAGGTAAACAAGCCAAAAATACCACCCGTCAAGAGTTTATCACTGGATTCATAAATACTCATAAAAACTATTAATTACTTACCAACAGAAAACACAATATTTCGCTTCATCAATATGTACAAAATACACAAATAACCAAACGATGTGCAAAGGATGTCTCGCCATAGTATTCACAGGTTAACACATCGTAAAGTATTAAGTACTTGCGAACAGGTGTAGAACGCCCCCTGTCGGCAACTTGGGGTAACGGCTCATTTCGAGACTGTTTCATGATTCAACTCAAACCACGGATATTAAAATACGCAGCCAAATCCCAGCTGAGACGCAGATTGCAGGACAATCGTTTGTATGCTCTGCAAGTATTTGTCTCGGGTCTGGGTGTTTCTAGGTTATATAAGTATTTTAAAAAATGCGTGGAACACTCGGTTGGAAGGAAGTTCCTATCGACGTATATTATTGTTGATTAACAAAAACAAATGAATGAACTAGTGTCTGAGAGCAATTAAATGAAGAGCAAAAATAACTAATAAATTGAAGGAATGTTAGGAAATTTCGTAATTACATATTTTTTATGTTGTGGAAATAAACATTTTAGTACATCATTCAATTCATCTAATTCATTCATTAATACGTTCATCTAATTAATTCATTCATGTCACCCTATGGATAAGTGGATAAGAAAGGGTCATGATGGAAATTCGTGACGAAAAAATCTTAAACTTTTTTGCGCCCACGGTACGGACTGGGCAGGTAACCGTATCGTTCGATAACGAACTTCTTTCGAAAAATGTAGAATATCATTTAAATGGTTTCCATAACACAAGCACTGCTTACTTTGGGGCCAGATGATGTCTTGTCAAATGTCAGGGAATTGTTATTATTATTATTAAAACAGTTTGTGTGGTCTTTTATCTCCGTTCATGGAGTCACCACTACCCAGGCCAGGTCTAAAAACCGCCGTTGCTTTGACCCCCATAGCATAGAGCAACTTTAAGCTGAGACTGATTCTTTTTGACAACAACAGCGCATTTTATGATTTATTTATGAATTACTAGCGACCTGCCCCGGCTTCGCACGGGAGCAATAATGATACTAAATATACTATAGAATGGTTCAGCCAGCGCAGCGATTGCAATATAAGCGCAAAAAAATGTTTTTATTTACGACATCACATTAGAAACCTCTAAAATTATCAGTATTTCTCTACTATATTTTGCATGAATTATACATATAAACCTTCCTCTTGAATCACTCTATATATTCAAAAAAACCGCATCAAAATCCGTTGCGTAGTTTTAAAGATCTAAGCATACATCGGGACAGACAGACAGCGGGAGGTGACTATGTTTTATACTATGTAATGATATTCTTTTCCTCCTTTGTTTTCTTTAATCTATATTTACCCTTTTCTGAGCTTTTCATAAAATAATAGATTTGTGCAATTCAGATTTTCAGATAAGTAGAGATTGTGTAAAATATTTTTTAACAAAAAAAAAAGACTTAGTAGTAAAAAATCTCTTGACTGTACTTTGTCTTCATCATCAGACCCCTAATGACAGACTCATCTCATCTAGGTGTAAAGTTCTCATCAATACAAATTTATCAAGCTCAAACACCAGATAATTGCTGAAAAGGTTGAAGAGTTCCCTCGGCTGTCTTTCGGATCCATCATCAGATTGACTCCAGACCTTCATTAAATATTAGTGCTTTAAAATACCTACTTAATGAAAAAAAATAACAAACGCACTGGTCGCCACTTCGATTTTTGAAGGTTCCCCTCGATTTCTCTGGGATGCCATCATCAGATCCTGGTTTCCTTACCATGGTACCACCCTTAAGATATCTCTTTTTCAACAAAAAAAGAATTATCAAAATCAGTTAATAAACGACAAAGTTATCCGCGAACACACAAAAAACATATTTGTATTAATCGAATTGAGAAACCTCCTCCTTTTTTTTAAATCGGTCAAAATTGAAAATACAGTGACAGTTATGTCAATGACATATACGAGTACTTATAAACCGTTCACCGTAAGATGTCCCCTGCCTTGGGAATTGGCTGCATTGCCGTAGGCATCATCTAATTGATCCTGAAGACCTCTCACCACCCACGCCTACTTTCTGAACTCTATTGGATAGATAAGACTGTACGAGGTCAATCACCCGGTTTTTAATGCCATAATATTTTAACTTTGTTATTAGGGTTGCATGACTCACACAGTCAAAAGCCTTACATAGATCACAGAATACCCCAACTGTATCCTGTGACTTCTCCCAGGCGTCAAATATATGCTGAGATACCTGCATCAGCTGGTGATCGACATTTAGTAAATCCGTATTGTTTACTATGTAGCAGGCCGTTAACATTAAATTGATATAATAGCTGATTCAAAATGATTTTTTCAAAAATTTTACTTAACGCAGTTAGTTTCGATATTGGTCTATAAGCGAGATCACTTTCACTTCCAGACTTAAACATATGAATGAGATAACTGTGTTTCATAAGATCGGGGAAACTCCCTCGTCGATAAGGGGCCACTGGTAGCAACGGGTGACAGTGTCTGATCACCGCCACAGGACACAGCTACTACGGTTCCCTATGATGGTGTGCCGTGTCGGCAACAAAAAATGTCTACATTTGCGCAGCACCTTAATGAAATTTCCTATTAGAAACTACACATAAAAAAGATTCGAAATCTCCATTACGTTAATAATAATAAATGATGAAAAACGCCGTATATTTCCTTATTTCTAGCATATTAGATATTACAATTTTATGAATTTACCTTGGGTGAAGGCTTCCTCCAGCTTCTTCCATTCTTCCCTGCTTTTCCCCATGTTCATCCAGTCCCTCACTGCGACTTGGATGATGTCTCCATTACGTTATTACGCGATAAACAAATTGGCGAATAAAAATTCGAAATTGTAATTGATTCACTGTTGCTAAACAGTGAATCTATTACAATTTCGAATTTCTACCCACCATTTTGTTTATCACTTCAAAACCTCCAAAACACTCCAAAACTCAAACCTTGAAACCTTCAACAATTTTAAACCACAAATTTAAGAAACACTGTATAGTGCTTCCTATCTTATTTTCTCCCGCGTTTAATCAAATGAATTTATGTGTCTGTCTCTTTTTACTGTCGTTTTTTCGTTTCATCAACTTTCAAATCACAACGTTGCTAAAAAAGTTTTCACTTCAAAAAGTATGTTGTCAGCAGTGACAGCAGTGACTGCGCAATTCACGCCCATAGCTCGTTGTCACGAGATACATTATCTAGGGGCCGGTTTCCTCACAAAGTTTTCTTCGAAGTTTCAGAGCACTAGCACTAGTGAAAACGAGCCTTAAAAAATGAGTTTACGGTTTAACCGTCGCGATAGTCTGCACATAATTGCAATAAACTTTATCACAAACGAACCAGCCGCGGATCCCCGAAACTCACCGGTTCAGTGGAGCGACTCTTGGGGAAGATATTATCTGTAGCAGTTGACTTCAGATTATCTTTGACAAGTGAAACTTCCTGCGGCTTCGTTCGCTGTTGAGTTACATACTTTGAACATACTCCGATGTCAGGTATAATATTATGAACGACTAGAAAATATAATCTTTTGCTAAACGTCTACTCGTCAAACTAATTTCAATATATCGGAAAGATAACATCGTTGAAATGTTCGTCGAATTCATTCGAGCTGAAAGTTATTTTGTTATCAAATTCAAATCATCGTATCTCTTGTCGGAATGAGACATGATTACGGCATCGATTAAGTATTAAGTTGCTGTGATTTGTGCGACGAGGAATCCTCTAACTCTAGTCGACCTGCGATGATGTTAAGAGTAGACAAATGAAGATCGACTGCTATTTTGTAACGATATTTTAACAAAACAATAATTTGACTTTCAAGATAAGCTTGTGTTACCACATGACTGATATACTACTTATATACTTTTTTTTTGTAAATACATACATATTATACATAGAAACAACCAGACCCGAGACAAATACTTGCAGATCGTACAAACATTTGTCCCGCGGCGGGAATCGAACCCGCAACCTTCTGCGTCTCAGCCAGGTCTTAGCTCACTGCGCCACAGAGGTCGTCAATGATGATTACCAATATTGACCACTGGCTTTTCTTTCAATGTGACAAATCTGATCGTAAAAGAGGTAGGTCGATATAAACAGTTTAAACATGTTGAATAGATAGCCAAATATTTAGTCCTATCCCGGCAAATTATTCTAAAAGTTAAAACATGTTGAATAGATGGACAAATATTTTGTCATATCCTGCCAAATTATTCTAAAAGTTAAAACATGTTGAATAGATGGACAAATATTTAGTACTTATCCCGCCAATTTATTCTAATGAGTTAGACACTATCGGTTTTATTATAAAAAAATACATTAGTCTAGGTTTAAACCAAGATCTTCTAGTCTAGGTTTGTTGCGGTAACAAAGTTGGTTCGAGTATCAAAATGTGTTCTTATTACAAAACGTAGTACTAACCAAAGACCAGCTAGTACAAGAAGAAAGACCATGGTTTAATTATTATCCACAGATAAGGTAGTAAAATTGCGCCGTCTGAATGAGTGCGTCTGCATTATATTTTCTTCTTCTTAACGTGTCACTAGTTATTTTGAACAAGTGTGCTTAAAGGATTAAAGTGCGCTTCAGAGGCTCCTTTCGTGCACTTAAGACCTGTCTTAGAACTTTTTAGGTTCTACGACATGCCGGTTTCCTTACGATACTTTTATTCGTCATTTGAGTACTAGTACACACATATTTTGAATAGAAAAATCCATTGATGCACGACTGGATTTTAGCCCATGAAGGCAGGGCCACTACCACTAGATCACCAGCTCTTTTGTGTGTCTAACCCAACAGATTGGTAGGATAGCACTAAATATTTGTCTAACTATTTAATCTTTTATAACGGGTTTCTGAAAAGGTGACAAAATATTTAATTATCTAGTTTCAAACTACAAAATGAAATGATTGTTATTTTCAGAATTTCCACCACAAATCACCATCAAAACCTGAACCATGGATGACCGCACGGTGGACTTGATCTTCGGAGGCTCACTGAAGTCCTTGCCACCAGTCAGCTCCAAGATCGTTAGGATCTTCACCAGCTCCACTTTCACAGGTACCAAGGTTTCATACCAAATTGGCATTAAATAAATCCATAAAAAAAGTTCTCGCAACTTCAATACAAGCCTACAGACTTGATAGACATCAGTTGCTGATAATACCAGTTAGTTCTGTCTTCTGCACTGTAGGTAATGATTTCGATCCTAAACCAGTACAAACATTTGTGTGGTTTTCACACATTATACTTATTTAAGTATTTATTTATATTATCAAAAACCTACAACTAATAAATACAATATAAAAACTAATAAAATAGAGCGAGCCAATTATAGGTTTTCAAGATGGAAACGTGTCAATGATGTGAACACTATTTAAACGCACCTTTACGAAAAGCGTATGCTCGCTATCCAGATATATCACAAACTTACAATTGAAATTTTACTCCATAAAAACCAAAATATAATCCAATGAAAACCAACTAAAATAAAAACATTAAACAACAAATTGTACCTACATAACACCTGGGTCATCTAAGTGCTAAAGAAATTCTAAGTAATCAAAATATAAAAAACTTTATTTCAGGCAACAAATTGATATGTATAAATCACAATAATAATAATAATAATAATAATAATAAAATAATACATTACCTTGCCTTGTCAATGCTATTATTAATTATTCAGATACTTGATAACACCATGTCAATCACAAATGTTGACCCTAGGCGCTTACACGCATCGATGACTTTTATTCGATCATCCGCTAGAGAACGTCGTCCCTGATGCGTCACGTGGGGGCAGCTCCAACAGCTACCTGCAACTTATAGCATGAAGGCTGGACACTGACTGCATCTTCATGAAGCACTGCACAGAGGTGCACCGATGCGGTGGTGATGTAATGATGTGGTGCATGCAGTCTATATTTTAATTTCTTTGTTTTATTTATGTTCTGTATGCTTTAAAATATAATAATGAAATTGAATTGAATTCAATTATACTCTAAAAATAATATGAATATATAACGCAAATAACGGCTTCATTTAATCAGAATCCGTTATTGGGTTTGATGATGACATATGCAAGAGTTGTTGTTGATGTATAAATTTACAGGAGCATCGCACCCAAGATATTCATTTTCATATACAGAATGTCCCGGAACTAGTATTCAAAGCCTAAACAGTATGTAGCTGACCATGGTGTACAATTTCTAAGAATTTTTATTTTCAAATTTTCATACAAAATCTTGTGATCTTGTAAAAACAATAATTTAAATTTTGACAACCCTAATTTGTTAACAATGTGTCCAAACACGTTATCTACATAGACTCGCGCACGTGCAAATTTATTGCTCTACTAATATAGGTAGGCATAGACACTTACTTCTACCAGTTTCAAAGCAAACTTTGCTGCACATTTGTTCAATGAAAATCATCAAATTCACAAAAGTCTAAAACATTTGTTGTTCTCGTGCTAAGTGCTAAGAATTGTTTCCCCTCGGGATAACACATTAGTTCCGAGACACCCAGAATAAGTGTACTCAAGGTCTTAACTTTTCATTCTCGACATCAAAATATCCAAAAAAAATACAGCTGTGCGCCTTAGACATGATGGCGTCGAAAATACTGCATTGTACAAAATATACAATAACTCTACAACCAAACCATATTTTATGATTATATAAACAACAATGTACTAATAGATATATTTCCTATATAGAAGACATTAAAATAAAGGGTTTAGTCAAATATTACATTCATAGAAGTTTAGTAATAAAGCACTTCGAAATCAGTAAAATGGTTAACGAAGTTTTTCGGGCCTTATCAAGAAGTTATTACGACGTATTTCTTACAATCGATTATCTAAATATACTTATAATGAGCAGGATAAACAGTGTTCTAATGTATTATTGTACATCAAACTTAGTCGCCTTTTTTGAGCATCGCAAATTTTATGCATGGCATGGTACTGGGCGCTTCAAAATAACTACCAACTACATACAAAAAAATGGTGGGTCTCGGAAGGCCCACAGAAGTGATAATTTAAACTTATCTAACTAGCGCTGTGGGTTAGACTGAGAGAGGAGGTGTCTGCACACCGCTGCCGTAAGCGTGGGAAAAACCAGACAGACTGGCGCCGTAACGCGTTACGTAACGAAGCGGTTTACACTCCCATAAGAAGCTATCACTTCAAAAACTAAGCTACAAGCACACAGCCTTTCTTACAGCAGAGCTAGTAGGTACCAAAGGAGCAGTGTAGCTATCGTAATAGTTTACAAACACTCTTTCATCACGTCTAGTCGTCAAATCACATTAATATTTACGAGTGTTCTTTCAACGGCTACTTTGAATAAGTTCTAGCAAATTATTTGGCACTGAGAACTGGAACCAAACGTTAGCAAGAACCAAAGTTATTGAGCTGCACTTAACTGAGATTATAGTTATTTGAGCTACAGGGTGATCCAAAGAAATAACTAATGCTTAACAGCTCTTGGCCAAATTGAAAGAAAGAAAGGCTTGTTTGGTGTCACAAAGTGAAAAAGTAGATATTAGGACAACAAAATCGGTCGTCACTCAGGGCGAAAACCAATACCGATATATCGGAACGATAACATCGTTGAAATGTTCGTGGAATTTAATCAAATTGATAGCTGTTTTGTTGTCAATTTTATTTTGTCGTATAGTTTATTATAGAGGATTACGTCATCGATTGTTATATTCGTCGTACCATCTTTAAAAACGAGTCGAAACGATATAACTAAAAGTAGTTTGGAACGATTATAAATAAATAATGCTGGACATCACTTCGCTCAGCGTCATCTAGCCCCAAAGTAAGCAGAGCTTGTGTTATGGATACCACATGTTCTGATCACTTATAGACTTTATTTTAAATACATTCATTTTATACATAAAAACACCCAGATCCGGAACCAGACAAATACTTGCAGATCATACACACATTTGTCTCGCGGTGGGAACCGAACCCGCAACCTTCTACATCTCAGCCGGACTTTGGCCCGCAGAGGTCGTTATCAAATTATTGTCCCGATTAAGAGTTGAGTTTAGTCGGGTAGACGACAAGCCTAGTCAAATTTACAATTTACTTTTGATGGTTAATAAGTGTTGTATTTTACAACTAAACTCAAACTCAAATCAATAAATATATATTCGTTTTTGGATTGATTTTCATTCAAATTAACTAGTATAAAATTGTATGCTAAGTTATCAATCTAATATTGAACTAGAACGACTTAAACCATTTACACTAGTTATTATTAAAATACAAATTCAAACAATACGTAAGTCAACAAAAGTAAAAAAAATACTACTCATATACTTAAATGTTTGCATCTTCCCCGTTCTCACAAACGGTGCACAGACCTGCCGGGCGATTATGGATCTCTGATACTATCAAAACATTGATACTTTTGAGATAGAGACCGAACGTCCCTAATATAACATTTCCACACAGCATCATCTGGCCCCAAATAAAGCATAGCTTGTTTTATGGGTACCACATGACTGATATACTAATATAATATCAGTCCCTAACACCAATCCATTATTAATAATGCCTATTGCTAATTGAAACTGATAGCCATTGATTGTATCAAATGTTCCATAATCGCCATACTGGTCTTTGACCAACATCCAAAAGTATATGCTTAAGGTTTGCCAGCGTGCGATCGAGCGCAGCATCCTCGGAGTGAAGCGAATAGATAGGATTCGCAACACCGAGCTGCGCTCAAGAACACACATCGCCGATATACCGCCAAGCTCAAATGGGACATGGGCTGGTCATGTCTGCCGCATGTCGGGAGACCAGTGGGCCAAACTGACCACGGAGTGGTGCCCTGATACGGTACGACGACGTCGCAGCAGACCGTGCACCAGGCGGAGGAATGAACTCACCAAATTCCGCGCCGACTGGACAATCTTAGCGCGTGAGAGGGATGAATGGAGAGAATAAGGAAGGCCTTTGCATAGTGGTCTGATAATAATAATAATGAAATTATAAAATTGTAAACATACAAATCAAAAATATTTTTTTTTTATATATCACGAATTAGGTTAGTTTACATTTACATTTTAATAAAAGGTAATTAGTAAATTGTTATTTTTTACAACAGGACAAGCAGACGTACTGCTCAGTAACATCCATACCTTGTCAGTTTACTACCCTTACGAACAAAGCGCTTTGCTTGCATATTTATTATGCGTACAACCAAGGATTGGAATACTTTGCCGTCGTCTGTCTTTCCTGATAACTACAATCTGGGTCTCTTCAAATCAAGCGTACCTAAATCTAGACCTGTGTGCCCTATCATCGGCCGCATCGCCACCAGTCGCTTACCGCCAGACTAGATCGTGCTTAAACGTAGGTCTATCCATGATAAAAAAACTTATATCAAACCCACACTCTGACAGATAACAGCATCAGATCCCAAACTAAGCATAACATGTATTATGGTGACTAGATGACTGGTAGAATACTTATAAGTATATTTTAAACAGATTTCAAAAAAAGGAGGTTCTCAATTCGGGGTTTTTTTAAATGTTTGTTGCGCTCTTATTTTATTTATATTTCTCGCGTTATTTCCGGTTTTATTCGTAATTTTGATGTGTTTATATAAATAGAGCAAGAGCTAAATACTCGGGTGTGAATAGTTGGAATAAAAGCCATAGTTATTATTAAGTGAAAACTTCTTTTAGCGCGGTACGCATATTTTTACATGAGGTAAAACCTCTGGATTCGCGACACCGTTACCGTTTGGGGCAAGACGCAGCCAACTGCCGCACTCACCCCATTTGATTATAAACCTTAATCCACATGTTTACAGTCTACTTTTGTATGGAGAAGTTTACTGAGTTAGGTTCTTTGATATAGACGCAGCCAACTGCCGCACTCACCCCATTTGATTATAAACCTTAATTCACATGTTTACAGTCTACTTTTGTATGGAGAAGTTTACTGAGTTAGGTTCTTTGATATATTATCTACATTCTGAACAAAAAATATTGCATCATCTGTGTTCGTTCAGTATTTGATTAGCAGTTGCCATAATTACTGATTTTAAGTGATTTATCACTAAATTCTAACGCGCCAAAATAAGTTTTCACTTCTGTCACGGCACGGGTGCATGCAATGCTGATACTAAATATACTACAGAATGGTTCAGTGTTTGCAATATAAGCGCAAAAAATGAGTTCATTTACGACATTACATTAGAAACCTCTAAAATTATCAGTGTTTCTCAAGTATATTATGCATGTATTATACATATAAACCTTCCTCTTGAATCATTCTATCTATTAAAAAAACTGCATCAAAATCAATTGCGTAGTTTTAAATGTCTAAGCATACATAGGGACAGACAGACAGCGGGAAGCGACTTTGTTTTATACTATGTAGTGATAACAAATGACAAACGACAAGATACGACTTTGTGACATCATACTATAGACAATATAACACTTGAAACTGGCAAAATTAACATTATAATGACACATGTCATTAATGAAGAAGAAGACAATCAAAAGGATCACTTTGAAACGTATTACATACTAGGTGAATTTAGGTGAAAGTAGGATTGAAACACCCTGTATACAAAAGTACGTTATTCGGTTTTAGTGCTTAAATTGCGTATATGAGTGAGTCTAAATGAAGCTGAAACGCAGTTAGGTAACGAGCTTCGAAGCTTATGTAATTCCACAGTAGGGTTCTCAAAAGTCCATGACTCACTTTGGGCGATCTATAAATTAGGTAAATCCAAGCTTCATATGACCTCTTTGCGATTCTGCGTACCTAGTACATGTTATACGAAGCAGTTGAGTTGGTAATTGTCACATATTTTGACTATGTGGTACGCATAACACAAGCTCTGCTTACTTTGGGGCTAGATGATGCTGTGTGAAATGTCTGGCATTATTTATTATTTAATTAATTTGGCCCTACTCTAATCATTTACTTGTTTGTTTCTCTTTCTCTGTTACTTTTTTCGTGTTGTGTCAAATTATCCTATTCTATTAAAATAAGTAATTTACTTATCGTTTTCGAAAATATTTTTTTTGGTGTTTTTATGTTTGTTTGCTATGGATAAACTCAAAAACTACTATACTGATTTTAAAAATTGTTTCACCTTCAGAAAACTACACTATCAGCAAGTAACGTGGGCTATATTTAAAATATTAATAAAAGATATCTCCGAAAATTGCAATAATGTAATACAGTTGATAAAATAATGCATATAAAAGTATTTTTTTGGCGTGCGCTCCGAAAACTATCAATGATACATAAAATAATGTATTATATCTTTATAGTACTCAAAAAAAAATATTTCAAAAATGTTTATTTAGGAACAAGTATTTGCTCAAAAACAATGGTATGGTATCTGATCAATGGAAAAAAGATGGTATCTGCAGACTGCAGACGTTAGAAAAATTGTGTCGCAGACACCAACCCGCCTCCGTTTACAAAGATTTAGGTGTTCAAACTAACAATATTACTCGATATCATCCACCAAATAAGTCAAGGCTAAATGTCTAACCATTATAGATAGATTTGAGCAAAAACCCGCGGATGAAGTCACGGGCGTTCTAACTAGTATTTCTCAAACGCAACTAAATCAAAAAAGTATACAAAAATTTTAAATAACGTACGAGGTCATATCACTAAGAAAGCGATCTTTTTAAACCTACTTTTTTAGTTTTCTCTTAACTTATTTTGATGTGATAACGTCTTATAAATCGATGAACGCTGGCTGCAAGCACGAAAAATTGTCACGTTCCGCCTTAGCCAAGCTTGCAAGAGACAGTGCGGAACAAGCGATAAAGAGACACGATCGGCCTAATCGTTCGGTTTGTTACGCATTTTTAAGTTAAAAGTATGCAAATATTCATCAATGTTTTCTTAGGTCGTTATAACGTAAAATTATCGTCCGTAAACCGACTTTACAGACAACCATTTTTTTAATACAATAACAAAACAAAATTAAATTATATTGTGATGTTTATGCCAACGGTACAATCCTATATTGTACCGTTAATTACAAATATACCTAACCCATAAACTCCATAATGTGGGCTATAGTGGTGTGGTGATGCACTGGACTTGAATACTCGGGTATTCAATGTTGGTTATACAGCTTTCATGGCCTTGGAAGGCGTGGCGTGCTGATAACTCGGTGTGATAGCGATTCTATATATAGGTAGTTACTACTGAAGTTTTAAGTAGTTTATTAATAACAGAAAAGTTACAGGTCATAAACAAATCGATACTTTAAGTAATTATGTAATATTATTGTTATTATCATTTTAAAATGACAATTAAATGGGAAATTAAAATGACAACAAAATAGTGACCTTCATAGAATCAATACTAGGAATAGACACAAATTATATATCCCTACATGCGCTTCTAATAAGCTTCCTGAAAATGCTACTAAACAACCTATTAAGAAATTTAAAGCATACATATAAGGTAGTCTTTTTAAGAAAGCTTATTATAATATAAATGACTATATTATCGATAAGAATGCATGGCCTCATGTTGCTCTGCCCTCAGATAGTTAACCGACACACTTGAAATGTATAAACTCTCTTATAGTATAGTATTTCATAGTTAAGGTAGTTATAAGATGGATCATGATCATGCGCTAGGACCAAGACGAGTTTCTTGCCAGTTCTTCTTGGGCTTGGGTTAGGATGAATTGGCACCTAAATTCACCTAGTATGTAAGACGTTTCAAAGTGATCCTTGTGATTGTATTGAATAAGGTATCTTTTGACTTGACTTGACTTGCACACGTTCAAATGAGCGTCTTTACAAAAATCGATCCCGTCAGGTGTTGTTGGATTGCACAGATAGTCGCTTCATTTGTGTGTGTTGCATTTGCTCCGCTTACAACTTTTCTGACAAAATATTTGAGGACTATTTACGAATAGTCTGTCTCGCACCAGTACAGTGCCAGGTATTCTGCCTTCAAGCAGAAGTGTATAAACATTACTGTATTTAGGTTTGGAGAGCACTGGAGCAAGTGGCATTACTGGGCAAATAGACAAAATAACTTATGCACAGGGTTGGCAATGTGCGTGTTCTGCCTCCTGGTGTTGCAAGCGTCATTGTTTATGGTAACCATTTATACCAGAATTTTTTCATTATCTATTTATACAGCTCAAAAGGCGCCGGTCTTGATATGGCCTGCATATTTGAGCCTTTTGGAGTCGAGACCCTGGGCCCGTGGGGAACAGGAGCCCACCGGGTTTTCATAATTATCTCGCTGCGTCTGGTAGATACATTGCGTGACCCAGGAGCTGGCTACTACCTGGCTGAGCGTATTAGCATTGCTATTCAACGTGGCAACGCCGCCAGTGATTTGGGAACGCTGCCCTCTAGCAGTGACCAGTTGAGATATCTATGGATTGATTTAAATGGTCCTTAGATAGCTCAACAGTTTTACATGTATTTTATATAATTGTATATTATTCTGTACATGTCTGTACCAAATTATTTGTGTAAATAAATTCTACTCTCAGCAAAAGGACAAGCCTTTTTATTGTATAAATCAGAAATTAAAAAGCATGACGATATCGCCTGATGGTAGGCAGTTACCTTCGCCTGTAGACATTTGCAACAAAAGCATTGTTGATGAGTTAGAGTCTGATTGGGCGTATGCCTGTTTGCAGACTTAGTTGTATACAAAAACACTTTATTCTTTGTTTGAGACTTGAATCGCTTGAATTGAAATATTAAGCTTTTATAGGCATAGTTTTCCCCTCTGACCTATAAAGTATTTCGGGACTAATCTACTTGCATAAAACAGTTTTAACACGCAAAGCCACAGACATTCATCAAGGTTCATCAACTCAGGGCAAAAAAAGATATCTCGTGTCGAAATGCAATTTACAAAGACCACCCTTTGGGGTGGGGGCGGAGACAGGAGGGGGGGGGGGGGGTGAAATGAACAACTTTTAATTAAACACCATTATCAGATAAAATACTTGACGAAAAATTAATTAACACGTGAATTTTTCGACGAAATTGCCACTCGGGCGAGCAAGGAAACAATGAGTTTGAAAACTTAATAAGCAAACAAAATTGTTAAGATTAATTTCAATTTGTTTCAATTTGCCTTGTTGGTTTGTAGAAGAGAAAAATATATATAAAAGTCTTTATTTTGACTTGAGACATCATTTCTTATGCCCGGGAGACACGAGGCTAGTAATTTCAAGCTAGGAAAGCAAACGAGATATCCAATGTCCTATCCCAGGTTACTGTGCTGGCTCATGCCAGGTCAGGAACCCAGTTTAGGACATTGAACATTGAAGATCTGGCATGTGCGATAACAAGATAGAGCGATTTACGTGATGCTAGGAAATTTATGCACTTTATGCACGTGTAACCGTACCGACACCGCACGTACTGATTCGTCTTTCCTGCGGGTCCTGACGGCAAGGTCGAGTGGTTAGTGTGGGCACCTGGGAAGGCCTGCGCTATCAAACAGAATCCCAGGCAGAGTGACGTCAGTGGAGAGGAAGCTTCACCCACCTCAGCTCGCTGGAGTTGACCCATGAACGAAAGTTTTCAATTACAATTAACTGCTCTGTAACTTTACTGGCGCCACCTAAATCATCTGTAACAGGTGAACGAAGGCCAATAATGATGATTGGAAATTTGAAGTCGGTATCATCGAAGTGAAATTTGAAATCGGTATCATTGCAGGTATCAAGATCCATTGTCCCAATTATTGATGAAGTCGTTCCTGTCATCCAACACATACTAAATGCATCCTTGACTACTGGCATATTTCCATCAGCGTGGAAAGAGGCCCAAATTACTCCCCTTCCTAAAAAAGCAAATCCATCGTCCTTTAATGAATACCGCCCCATTTCCATTCTTCCTTTCCTCTCTAAAGTTTTAGAACGTTTAGTTCATCAACAACTTAGTTCCTTTCTATCCAGAAATAATCTCTTAAATCCCTTCCAATCTGGTTTCCGTCCCGGCCATAGCACTGTGTCAGCCCTGGTGAAAATCACGGATGACATACGTTACGGCATGGATGATGGACAACTCACCATTCTATCACTTCTTGATTTTAGTAGTGCCTTTAACAATGTCGATTTTGATATCCTGCTAGGAATTTTGCATATTAACATATCTCCTGAGGTAATTGAGTGGTTTCACAGTTACCTGCATGGTCGCCGGCAGCGTATTCGGATAGATGAGTCATACTCATCTTGGTGTGATATTAAAGCTGGTGTTCCTCAGGGCGGCGTTTTATCTCCACTACTTTTTGCAATATTTATAAATAGTATCTCTCAACATCTTTCTTCATCCTATCACCTATATGCAGACGATCTCCAAATCTATACTCACGCGTCTTTAGCAAAGCTACATGAAGCGATTGATGTTACTAACTATAATTTGCGTTGCATTCTGAACTGGAGTCAAATCGTATTGTCTCTCTGTCAATCCAGATAAAAAGCAGATCATTGTAATAGGCAGCTCCAGAATGATATCAAAAATTGACTGGTTTCATCTCCCTCCTGTGATCTTCGACGGAAAATGCATTCAGCTGAGTGACTCTGTCAAAAACTTAGGCGTACACATTGACAAGCAACTTTCGTGGCGACCGCACCTGGCTGACATCAGTCGGAAGGTGTTTGCTTCTGGTGCCTCTCTCAGAAGGCTTCGGAACTTTCTCCCTACCGCTACTAAAATTGAGCTTGCACAATCCCTTCTTCTTCCTATCATTGATTATGCTGACACCTACTATATTGACATCACTGAAGAGCAACTTTATAAGCTTGATCGTCTCCAAAATTACTGTTTACGGTTTATGTTTGGTTTGCGCAAATATGACCACATTTCTGAATTTCGCAATAAACTCAAGTGGTTGCCAATCCGTTTTCGCCGGAATGCTCACATTCTCAATCTTCTCTATAATATTCTGTTCTCTTCTTCAACTCCCTTTTATCTCAAAGAACGGTTTGAATTTCTCCATCTCTCTAACCCTCGATCCTTACGCTCCTCAGAAACCAATGAACTTAAAATTCCTGTTCACTCCTCTACCTTCTATGAAAAATTGTTTACAGTGCAGGCTGTCCGCTTATGGAACGCGTTGCCTGTAAATATTAGAAAGGCCAAGTCTCTCCCCATCTTCAAGAATATGGTCATGAAACACTATTTGTCATACTGTTATAACTTATAATTTCTATATTGTTGATAACATAATATAAAACCTATTTTGGTGCTATGATTTTATGATTTTATATGTTTATTATTATACTTATTATGTATGTATGTATGTATTTATTTATATCAGTATTATATTTAGTTTATTTAAAGATTATGTAAGTAAGTATAGAATTATATTTGCCAAAACACCACACCAATATGCCCCTTCTCTGTTTATTTATAGTCCAATCCATCCAAAGGTTGCCTGGCAGAGATCGCTGTTAGCGATAAGGCCGCCCATTGTATTGCCTTTTATTGTATAATTAGTGTCTTTGTATTTTTCTGTGTGGTATAACAATAAAGAGTTATCTATCTATCAAGATGTCCTTATAGAAATACTAGTAATACATACTATACTATACTAGTAATACTTAAACGGTCATACGAAGCTAGGACACAAGCTAGGGGGCGCTGAAATCTTGAAATCGAAAAACGACACAACGAGACCGTCACCGAGACCGACATAACCGTGTAAACTCTACTCTTAACTACATCGCTTTGACTCGTTTTGAACGATAAAAAGATCGGCATATATTTTCAAACAATGTCGTAATCTCTCACAACAGCTTCGATAATTTGAATTCGATGACAAAACAACTGTCAATTTTACTGAATTCGATGAGTACATTTCAACGACGTTATATTTCTGATGTATCGAAATCGATTGCCAGAGGAGATACCTCATCATCATCATCATCATCATATCAGCCTTTAAGAAGTCCACTGCTGAACATAGGCCTCCCCAAATGATTTCTAGGAAGAACGATTTTGAGCCCTCTCCATCCACCGACTTCCTGCGATCTTTACAATGTCGTCAGTCCATCGGGTGGGGGATCGTCCTACACTTCGTTTTCCTGTACTTGGTCGCCATTCGAGAACTTTAACTCCCCAACGGTTATCAGTTCTGCGAGCTATATGGCCCGCCCATTGCCACTTCAACTTGCAAATTTTGAGTCCTATGTCGGTGTTTTTGGTTTTTCTACGGATTTCCTCGTTGCGGATTTTATCACGAGGAAATACCTAGGATATTAAAATTGTTGGCGCGGAAGTCACTAGATCAAATTAATTTTCCAAGCGAATGTGACCACGCACTTAGACTATCAAAGTCAGAAACAATAAGAATGACCAGTGGTCAGGTCCTAAACCAATTGAACACCACCTAGTTACCAAAATAAAAGAATCGACTATGGAGCTTTCATGGTTTTTTATGGTTTCAAAATCAGGTTTTCTAATCTTAGAGATAGGCATAGACATAGACATAGACATTTGTCTATTTACTGAATAAGCACACATACACATCAATAATAACAAATAAGAATAAACAATATTAGGTAAAAAGGAAGTAACACATATTAAAAAGTAGAAGAAAAAAAGTCATTTTAAAAAGCTTAAAATTATTCTGCGTACTTACCAACCTAACAGTGCTACCTACCTAACATCTTGTAATGCTCTACTAGCCATAATCATTTCCATTATAATTTTAGTATACTTAATTTTTTTATTTTTTTTTATCTTTTCATCTAGCTTTTCATTTCAAGCTTTCCCTATACAACAGTTTGCTACAATATAATGTAGCAAAAAAATGCACTCCGGGAGTGCCGACAGAAGTGAAAACTTATTTTAGCGCGTTCGACATTTTTTAGATGGGTACTAGGGTTAATGGGTTATTGGGTTATGAATTGCATTTTATTTATGAATTGTATTTTATTACTTCTTAGAAACTTTAAAATACATTTAATATTCTTTTAAGTTTTTGTTCAGAATGTAGATAATATATCAAAGAACCTAACTCAGTAAACTTCTCCATACAAATGTAGACTGTAAACATGTGAATTAAGGTTTATAATCAAATGGGGCGAGCGCGGCAGCCCTGCGTCTCGTAACGGTGTCGCGAGTCCAGAGGTTTTACCTCATCTAAAAATATGCGTACCGCGCTAAAAGAAGTTTTCACTTCAAAAACAAACCCATTCCATATGTTAGGGAGGTAATAAAAAATAATGTTTTCAAAGTTTTTATTTTATTTAATATCTTTTTAGGGACCACTAATACTCGTACTTCTTCTTCTTCTTCTTCTTTGTTTATGGCATGTGACATAATAATGTCAATTTTGCCAGTGTCAAGTGTTTATTTTGTTTATAGTCATTAAAGTCTTAGTCAATGGTCAATTGCCAATTCTAGACGTCACGCGGTATGGCCGTCTAAAATTTTCTTGGGATTCGTCGTCGTTCAAATCACATTGCACCATAATACACATACAATTCAATTATCCATACCCGTCCCATAGTCACAATTTATTTATTAAAATTCCGCTAAGATTACTTAATAGAACAAGCAATAAAACGAGTAAAAAATATTAAATTAGCAGAGCTATGTTACTCCATGAAATGACAAACGAAGAATCATACTCGTACTAATAACCATGCAAAATTTACGTCAAAACGAAACTGTAATTTAGCTTAAACTATATGTCTATTTAGACGTTTCTCCATAGAGATATTCTTAGTCGCGAGTCTGCCATCTCCATCTTGAATCTCTTGAATCTTGAATCCCACAAGCCAGAAAGAAAAAAGATAAACTTGCATTAAGACGAAAGGCGAAACCTCGTACCACGCGGGTAAACCCACGGGTAGCTGCAAGTATGTATATAAAAACTTTTCACATAATAGCATATATACTAATAATACCTAACAAGTCCGCATTACAGATAATAAATGCGGCTCGGTTGACGCCCTGAGTTGACGCAGGCTAGAAGTAGGTCGTGTCATGCCGTGGTTCTGTGCAAAGAAAATTATAAAACGCTGGGCGCGAACCGATTGTGAAAATGCTACGTTTTGATAGATAACTACTTCTTTCTTTTTTTCTATAATGACATCTGTCTTGTTATTGCGCCTGTGTCAAGTGATTGTTGATTAAATGACGACACCTGTGGCGTCATTCAATCAACATATAAAAAAAATATATATGAAGTACTTACTTACTTTTACCAAATCTAATGTAAAGGTACGTTTACACGGTAAACTTTTAGTGTAGTATCTGGAGCAACTAGTTTTGCTAAAATGCTTCTTATGCTTATCATGAGGTATTGAGTAGCGGTATCCCTATACAATAGTGATATGCTATTGCGGTAAATGGCTTGATGTTGTCGTGACGTCATAATTCGCAAGTATTTTGTCCAGGATCGAGCAATATTAATTGCCCATGTAAAAATAATCTTTAAGGTACACAATAGATAAGTAAAATGCCTGAAATAGTAATTAATCTTGTTGTAAAACACGTGTGCGTCTCGGGACGCCCGACAGAAGTGATAACTTAAACTAATCTAACTAGCGCTGAGGGTTAGAGATGCGTGAGAGAAAGGGAAGCCAGACAGACTGGTGCCGTAACGCGTTACGCAACGAAGCGGTTTACTCTCCCATAAGCAGTTATCATTTTAAAAACAAAGTCGTGTTAGTTACACCATTTATAAATCGAGAACGGTTACACCGATTTTCATGATTTTTGATTCGTTGGATTTGTCTATGCTCCGAATAACTATCAAAAAAAAATTAACCTAAATAAAAATAAAAAAAGTGCTTATCTGTAGAGTCAGTTTACGGACGATAATTTTACGTGATAACGTCATAAGAAAACATTTATGAACCGATCGTAAAACTCTATCGCTTGTTCCGCGCTCTCGCTTGCACGCTCGACACAAGCGGAACGTGACAATGAGTCATGCTTTTTCGTACGTGCAGCCTCCTTTTATCTAATTTTTAGACGTTATAACGTCAAAAAATAATAATTTGTAAAATAAAAACAAAAAACAGATTTAAAATAGTGAGTTCAGTTTGAGGCAACCTTTGACGATGTTCGGTTTGTTAGGTTATGACAGTAACAGTTGCCATTGTGCGCGCATCAACAATTGTGTCATATAGAAGGAAAGTCTAGCAAAATGTTTTATTCTAATACATTTTTCTTTTTAAAACGAAGTCGCGAACGAGACAGCTAGTTATTTTAGCTAGTTAAATATAAAACTCAAACGTAAACATGTGTAAACTTGGTCTTTTTTAACCCCCAAAGCTAAAAGAACACCCCTCTTTAAGCTTTAAGTTATGAGTTAAACGTGTGTATCTGTGTATTTGTGGCTGTCTGCGGCACAGTAGCTCTTAAATTGATTAACTGATTTTGATATAGCTCTTTTGTTTGAAATCTGACTCGATTGATAGTACATTTTGATAAACACGGGCTTAACTTTGGTATTATTTTGATGATCGCATGGCCTCATGTCGCTATGCCCTCAGACAGTTAATTTATACATTTAAAATGTATAAACTCTCTTGTATTAGTTTTTTGTAGTTAAGGTAGTTTAATATCATGCAAAAAAAGCACTAGGACCAGGCCAGTTCTTCTCGAGCTTGGGTTAGGAGGAATTGGCACCTAAATTCACCTAGTATGTAAGACGTTTCAAAGTGATTCTTGTGATTTTATTTAATAAAGTATCTTTTGACTTTGTCTTTACTGTACAATGGTAATCGAGCGTGTTCTTAGCTAGAAAATCAGTTCAGCCATTTTATTATCTGCTTTTCTAAATGATCATCGAATCTTTCACAGGTCTGATCGATTTAAAATGTGTCCTGTTACTTCTATTAAATTGCAAGAACATGGTAACCTTAACCTGATGCTGCAGCATCACCTGAAATCTGCAGGATATACAACTCCTCACTTACTTAAAGCAGAGCTATCTTGTTTGGGCTTATCGGAATGGTTGCAATGAATAGGTTTTTTTAATGGGAAATTTTATTTATAGAAATAGTTACAGAAATCTTCGGAATAATATGCAATCTTATAAAATACACGTGAAACAGTTGAGCTATCTCCGTTTAAAACGATCTATAGATAGCTGGATGAACCTGGGCTCTTCCCTTGGAAGAATGGAAGAAGCTGGAGGAGGCCTTCTCCCAAGCAGGGGGTCCTTAGTTCGCAACCAATCTAAGAATTTAAAAAATGTAATATCTAATATGTTAGGAATAAGGAAATATACGGCTTTTTTTATTTATTTTATTTATAGATAGATCAACTGATCCAGATCACTGCCACAGGGCAGCGTTCCCAAGATACTGGCGGCATTGCCACGTTGAATGGTAATGAGCTAGATAGGAGCCAGCTCTTGCGTCACGCAATGTAGTCACAAACGTGAAATAATTTTAAAACGCGGTGGGCTCCTGTTCCCCACGGGTCCAAGGTCTCGAAAAGGTTTTGTTTTATTTCAGGCATTCATGTTCTATTTAAGTAATAAATTTTGTTCTGAAATATGTGTTTAGGATCTTGAACTGTTCTTCCAGATACTACAATGGAGCGGAACACTCTCATGGCGAAATGCTATCCTCGCATCAAGGACTACTGCAGGGAGAAGCACGGCTTGGAGTTCCAAGTTAGTATCGTCAGCATAATAACCTCGGATTGGATACAAAGCGTGTTTCAGCTTCATTATTGACACAAAAAGCCATTCCTCAGAAATTCTGCAAACTTAAGTCTATCGAAATGACTACCGGTTTACAAAACTTATTGTTAAAAAATTTGGTTTGGCCTTATGTTGCTCTGTCTTCAGACAATTAACTGACAGATTTGGAATGTATTAACTACTATTATCTTGTATTCGTGTTTCGTAGTTAAGCTAGTTTGTAAAAAAGGTCTAAGACGAGTTCCTAGTCAATTCTTCTCGGACTTGGGTTAAGAGGAATTGGCAGCTAAATTCACCTACTATGTAAGACGTTTCAATGTAATCCTTGTGATTGTGTTGAATACAAATATTTTTGAATTTGAATATGAATTTGAGATAGGTAATATCGTCCGATGGAACTATTTTCGAAATTATAGTTAAAATTTTCCGCGACTTATCGTCTATTTGGGTAGTGAGCGTGAGTGTGTGTGTGTGTGTGTGCATTAGTGTTAGTATTTGCAATGCAAACGGTGGCATGCTTGATTAGTATAAAGTAGTAAATTAAATGAATGCAATATGTATAGGTACACACGTGCTTAGCTACCATTCCTTTTATTACGCTAAGTAGTAATTCCGTTTCTTCCTAGTCAAGTTTTTAGGTAAGTAGAAAAGGATGCTTACAAATTTACCTGGTCAGCGTATAGATGTTCAGGATTTTGTTGAACTTGTTGTAGAAGAAGGAGCCAGGAAAGCAGAAGTTTTGAGAGAGGCTCGTATGGAAAGTAAATGACTGGCAAACGGTGTGTACCCTGCGCTTGTTCTTGTGTCCGTCTTTGTCGTAGCAGTAGTCCAAGTGCTTTTCAAGGATGGTTAGCTAGGACAAAGTCCTATCTGAGATCACATCTGACTGAGAGAGAAGGTAGGCCGGCTGCTATCTTCAGTACGCTGCGCTCTTTCAACCTCGATCAGGTTTTAGCAGCATCTCAAGTTGAGATGCAGTAATCCATAAATGACTGACTGAGAGCAAAGTAGACCATCCTTAAAACTTGGCGATATCTAAGAAATCTAAAAATGAAAATAGAAACTTTATAAACCTTCAGTTCGTTATGCACTCCAGAATCTTGGAGAGTGTGGGGAGGATTTATATGGGCCTATAGTTATTGGCGCAGTCTTTAACACCGCTTTCGTGAATGGATTTAAGAACTTAAAGGTGCTTAAAGGTGGAAAGACCCCTGTGAACATGGCTAAGTTACAGATATGTGTGTGATGTGTTTGGCTAATACATGATTGTTATTTGTGTATAAACAGAATTCCAGAAACATTTTTATCTATATTCTACAATGTATTTAATTTTATGATACAAATAAACCATTTCTAACAATACCATTTTGACTTGAGCTTCTACTTGCTTGAGTTTCGTTGACACAGTCCCGTTTGAAGTTCTGTCACTATGAAATGTCAAAGCTATATAACGAGATAGGTCGATATCTGAACTAATTAAAATTTTCAGTTTGAGATGTTACTTTTATTTTCTTGATTGATACAATGCACACGAAGTATGTCGGTATGTAATTATGGTGACATCGAGCTGAACTGATCATAGAGCCAAAGAATTGTAAAAAGAACTCCTGATATTTGGTTTATCTGTCTCTTAAACCAAGTTTCAGGTCAATCAAGAATGATAGAGTTATATAAAGGTGGCGAGTTGATCTGATGGAGTCAGGAGCAGTTCCATGGAACTCCTTAATGAATAAGAGTTGGTAAAATACCCGTGTTTGGACTCATTTAAATCAGTTCGCACCTAACAAAAGTTTAAGTTTATTTAATATTTTTTTCTCTTATGTCATATGTAGCTCAGGACTAACTAATCAAACGGCTACACGATTCAGAAATCACGAGATCTCAGTTCGGGGCAAAGTACTAGATTATACAAACTTTGATCCCGCTCTAACTCCGTTAGGGGTTGAATTTTATAAATTTATTTTTAGGGCTTAGAACGGAATATATTTTGATTACCTCTGTGGTGGAATACAGAAGTAGATACACACTGTTATAAACACACCCTCATTTTTTAAGTCTCTACGACCAGCGATGTCTATACTGTATTATTATATCAGTGAGTTAAGACTAATTCTTATAATGTTTTTGATATAAATTATATCGTCGAAATACATTATTTTGAAAACCGTTTCTTTTACGTGTAATTCTCGAAATCTATAAAATATTACGGCTTCCGTATGTCTTCTGCTAACACGGCGGTCTTTATTTAAGGCGAAGATGATCCTTTATTATCTACACAATTTGAGAGGTACCTACCTAAATCAAAGTCAAAAGGTCTGTCTTATAATCAGACAGTACCTAATGTGTTGTTTAAATATTTTGTTCTTAAAATTCATTGACGTTATAATGACCAAGACATACTTTACACAAGTATTTGTCTCGGGTCTGGGATTTTCCTATGTATAATATGTATGTATTGACAAAAATAGAAGTATATAAGCCATGCAATTAAACCAGGTACCTATTAAGAAATTTAAAGCATACATAAAGTTAGTCTTTTGAAGAATGCGTATTATAATATAAATTACTATATTATTGATAGCAATGCATGGTCTCATGTCGTTAAGTTAACTGACACATTTGAAATGTATAAGCTCTCTTGTATAAGTTTTTCGTAGTTAAGGTAGTTATAAGATGGATCATGCAAAAAAGCACTAGGACCATGACGAGTTTCTTGCCGGTTCTTTTCGAGCTTGTTTTAGGAGGAATCGGCACCTAAATTCACCTAGTATGTAAGACGTTTCAAAGTGATTTGTATTGAATAAAGTATCTTTTGAGTTGACTTGACTTGACATATCCCAATAACCAACCTCAGCTTGCTTTAAAGCTAGATGATGCTGTGTGAAATGTCCGGCATTATTTATTTAACGCCAAGCTAGCCAATTATTAGGATGAAATACTAAAGCCAGCGGCCTCTAAAGCTGAAAAATCAAGCTTCTAAGCAAACGCAATCAAACAATACAGCCTGAAAACTGTCGTTAATGCTGCATATTTTAAACTCACCATTAAGTCAAACCCTATACAAAAAAATATATATAGTAAAAATACCTGCTCACAAAATTTCACGAGAATCGGTTGAGAAATGCGACCTGTAGAGGAGAACATTCAAACGCCATTCGGACAGACATACGAAAGCATTTTTGCCTAAGCTGAAACGGAGACACTTACTCGCCCTTCGCAGGTTTTGTTTTTTTTTTCAAAATGGCGGATATAAATATGGGGGTTGAAAACGTAAAAAAAGATAAGAAAGGTAATTTCGAAAAATATTCACGAGGTCTACAGATCACGGAGCCACTAGTAATTTTTTTATTTAGATATACAAACAAGTCAATGAATAATGATAACAACAGATTTAAACAGTTCATTAATGTGTTTATAAGATATACCGTTAATCTTAAAATCATGCTCGTTTTTATGTATTTTCGATTCGCACGGCTGAATCTGATCTGTCGTCTGGAAAAAAATAACCCAAAAAATGGTGTTATAAACTTTCTCGACGTCATTCGCCTCCCCTTAACATAATCCTGAATATCAATATTTCCCTGAAGCCCGAAATGAATTTAAATCTATAGATATCGGTCATTCTGAGAAATTTTCCTTGTACCTATCATAATATTGAAGTTTTTCGTGGTATTAGAGATTATTGGAATTCATAGGAACCCACGTAATCTTTTCTTTGTAGATTCTTTTAGATTATTTCTACGTACCGTTATGCTGTAATATTATAAGGTGTCTATTTTATTTGACTACTCTCTATTCAACTCACTCGATGTTTCTTTGACGTGTTTTTGTATTCTGCTAATGAGCAACGGCTCAGTTTACTCTACATTCACGAAGTCGCCAACGATCGATCAATTGTTTTCTTTTGTTTGTCCATAGAATGGACCTATAACAAAATACGATTTTAGGTAATTATCTAAACGTAATCTAAGCAGTAACGAAGACGGATTCGAAAAGAATGACAACAGTTGTAAATAAGGGTATAGGCCTCTGAAAGGTTCTTAGTTAGCGTTTTAATAAATAATAATAAATAATTCTGGATATTTCACACAGCATCATCTGGCCCCAAAGTAAGCAGAGCTTGTGTTATGGGTACCACATGACTGATATACTAAATTTATTTTGGTAAATACATAATTATACATAGAAACACCCAGACCCGAGACGAATACTTGCAGATCATACAAACATTTGTCTTGCGGCGGGAATCGAACCCGCAAACATCTGCGTCTCAGCTGGACCTTTGGCCACTGCGCTACAGAGATCGTCAGATCTAAGGCAGTTAGGGCGCGCTAAGAAAATCCCTGAAAATGAACTCGTAGGCTTGAGAACTCAGATCATCGCCAATAGGCGGTAGCATACGGAACTTTCCTATACAAAGACTACAAACTGTGAAACCTAGGTCAACAACCCAAAGCCCTCTCTCTAAATAGCATTACTTGTAAACATTACAAGTCTAACGGCATGGTTATTTCGGTAAGCGGAAACCTAGTGCAATGTCCTGGTCCCCTTGGGTTCATTGGTTACTTTGTTGTGTTACTGATCTCATCTTAGCTACCGTGGATCGGGAGACCCTCTATGCAGGATTTGATCGTCATCATGGTCCTCTTCTTCATTAATGAAGAATGAAGCATGTGTCATTGACAATTTTGCCAATGTCAAGTGGTTAGATCGTGTATATGTAGTAAGACGTCGCAAAGTTGTATGTAGTCTCTTGATAACACTATTTTATTTTTAACCGACTTAAAAAAAGGAGGTTCTCAATTCGTCGGTATTTTTTTAAATGTTTATTACCTCATAAGTCCGTAATTTATGAACTGATGTTATTTCATGTGAAAGGATAAACTTCCCGATTGGTTACATATAAATTTAAAAAAATTGGATCAGTAGTTAGGTTTTGTATAGAAAAAACTGAAAAAAATATGTCATCCACTTGGATAAAACGAAATTTTGATATTTTACTTATTATACATAAAGTCGGTTGTCTTTTTAGTTTGTTAAACGTAATTTTATTTTATATGGAGAAAGATAGGATTTTATCGACGCAATAAAATTGGTGTCTTTTTATAAAATACTAGCTGTCCCGTTCGCGACTTCGTTCGTGTTTTAATAATAAAGTTTTAAAAACTAAAAAGAAACTGACTTCATTGAATGAAATTTGAGCCTATATTACATTTTTAGTGGAAAGTAGATGTATTTTGTATATATATAATATGGGTAGGCCAAATAAACGCAACGCTCCAATGAGACAGCGAGGTATGAAAGTACATGAAAACATCATCGATGTATACAATTTTTAGATTTTAGTTTATTTTTCAAGTCGACCGATTTTGATAAAATTAAAAAAAAAAAAAAGATTCTGACGAATTGAGAACCTCCTCCTTTTTGATAAATACGGTTAAAAAGAAAAAAAAACTAATTGTACCGACTGGCGCTGGGCAATCCGCCGGACTGATTTGTGAATCTAAAGCAGCCAGGGCGCCACCCAAACGCATACAAAAAAAATCATTCAAATCGGTCCAGCCGTTTAGGAGGAGTTCAGAGACATACACCCGTACAGTAGAATTATATATATAAAGATTTGTACGAATTATTTTTGCTCACAAAGAAACACAATGCTTTTTTTTAATTATTCAAACCCGAGTCAATAACTCTAGCTTTATTTGAATAAAAATATCAAAATTACAAATAAAACCCTAAATAACTCTAAAATAGATAATATAAAAGCACATGTAGAATAAGTTCGCTGCAAAACATGGAGTGTTTCCATTGTTCTACCATTAGACTAGGTACTGCTATAGTCATAAGGATTTACTCTGTTTTTGTTGTAATAAAATATTTTTTCATTTTTTCATTTTTCACAAGAGCTGGCTCCTATCTGGTAATACCACCAGTATCTTGGGAACGTTGCCCTCTGGCAATGATCTAGATCAGTTGAGCTATCTATAGATCGTTTTAAACGGTCCTTAGATGGCTCAACTTTTTCACGTGTATTTAATATTATTGTATATTATTTTGTACATTTCTGTAATTATTTCTCTAAATAAATAAAAAAAAAGTGCACAATGTTTACTACGCAGAATGGCCAAAAATAATCCGCTCTCATGGTCTCTCTACGGAGAAGATGTGTGACATATTTGTTTGACCAAAATGTCACTTTGACTTAGCTTAGACAGTATTAAAAATGATGTAGGATTATTGCTCGCCGTCTTGCGAAACAAACTTTGCGATATCTTATCTTATCTAATACCTATAAACGAGCAATTCTTTTATTTATCTTTATATATATAACTAGCGACCAGCCCCGGCTTCGCATGGGTGCAATGCTGATACTAAATATACTACAGAACGTCTTTATATACAACGTTATCTAAAAGAATAACATAGACTAAGTGATAGAAATATACCATTACGGACTTTTGTGTAGACATTTTTAAGGTGTACAATACTGTAATACATTATTTTGATCTATCTCGTAGGGTTCAGCCCTGTATGTTATCGCAAAAAAATGAGTTTATTTACGACACCACATTATAAACTTCTAAAATTATCAGTGTTTCTCTACTATATCCACACCTGCTGCCCTCCCATGTTAGCCCAGCTGGTGTGGATATAAGGTTTAAAGATATCTGGTGCAGACTAAGGTAGGTACCAGTTTTTGCTGCATCGCTCAAAACCCTGGTATGGGCTTAAGTCTCTACGAAGCTGGCATGGATGGCGTACTGTATGAATGTAGATAGTTTTGTTTAGTCATGTTTTATACTTATAAACCTTCCTCTTGAATTACTCCATCTATTAAAATCCTAAAAAAACCGCATCAAAATCCGTTGCATAGTTTTAAAGATATAAGCATACATCGGGACAGACAGACAGCGGGAGGCGACTTTGTTTTATACTATTTAATAATTCTACTGTACGTGTCGTATGTCACTAAGCTCCTCCTAAATGGCTGGATCGATTTGAATGATTTTTTTTGTATGCGTTTGGGTGGCACCCTGGATAGTTTAGATTCACAAACTAGCCCGGCAGATGGCGATGCAGTCGGTACAATTAGATTTTTTTAAAACTCGCGGACGAAGTTTTGAACGGGACAGCTAGTGTATAACTACTTACATTAATCTGAATCTCGGATATGGCTCCAACGATTTTCATGAAATTTAGTATGCAGGGGGTTTCGGGGGCGATAAATCGATCTAGCTATTTAGTTTTATATTTAGAAAACGTCGTTTTATCCGTGTTTTATACCGAGCAAAGCTCAGTCATCCAAGTATTATTATTGATTTTTCATGAGTTATTTCCAAGTTTCTTATTAATGTTAATGTTTTTATTTAAATAGAGCTAGAGTTATTGACTCGGGTGTGCATAATTGGAATAAAAGCATTGTGTTTTTATGTGATTCGAGAAAAGACACCGGCTTCCCAAAAAAACAGGTTCTCAACTCGGCTTTTTTTTTCATTTTTAATTATATGTATCAACTCAGGCAAGAACTTTAGGCATACTTGTCAGTTGATCAGACATTGGGGTTTGGAGGTACCCTGTGCAGCTCTTCATTGACAAGCAGCTCATGTATTGCCATTAAGGCATTGCGTTAATAATCACATAACACAGCTTAATAGGAATTTATCAGTTGATCAGACCATGGGCTTGGTCTTGACCAAGGTGCAGTCGGAACGCATCTATGACAATTTATGTAGGTATCAGAATTAGAATTAGAAATGAGAGTAGTTATTTGATATCTCAGGTTTTGGTATTCACGGTTAAGAAGCCCGTTTTTCAGTTTTTTGTAAAATATCCCTACTAATATTATAAATGCGAAAGTAACTCTGTCTGCCTGTCACGTTTCCATACCTAAACCGCTGAGCCGACTTTTATGAACTTTAGTATAGAGATACATGGGACCTTGGAGACGGATATAGGCTACTTTTTAGGTAGGTACCACGCGTGCGAAGCCACGGGCAGCAGCTAGTCTGATATAAATATTTGTCAAATACCACTTACTCATTCATCACGAAATCCCAGAAACTACAGAACGGATTGGAATGAAATTTGGTATGCAGCTTCCTCTAGGGCCATAGGTGTTCGCTTAGAAAGGTTTTAAAAAATCACCCGGGATCATGGTAAAACCTCGAAAACCTCGATTATGCTTTGTAATTTTTCCAAAACATTCATTCGTTCAATTAATAACTTGCTTATTTTCCCTACCATGCAAAGCCGCGGGAAACGGCTAATATTACACGGTAACGGTAACAGTGTGAAGGGTGATCCCAGAAATCTGCTCGTTACTCTGGTAATCGCTCTGTGAACCAGCGTCAGCATCTTTTTTTACTTTATATCTTTTATATCATTGTATTACTAAGCTCTTTTTGTCCTATGTATATGTGCTACTAAGTATGGATCTAAGTTGTCCGAAATCAAAAGATTTGAATTTGAATTTGAATTTGAAATTACATGAAATAAACAATGCACGCATGTGCAGAAAAAGAAGAAGAAAAGAAGATGATGGTGAAATTGACAAATTTGTAATTTGGTGTATTTTATTGACTATAAAGAAAACTTTTCGGTAGGTGGTGGACATGCGATGGGGGGTGCGAGACGAGGCCACAGACGACCACATGACCACGGAGCTGTGTATGAGGGAGATAAAAAACTGTCAGCGTCTATCCATGGGGCCCAACTTCGTGGTGTTCCTGGGACAGAAATATGGATACAGGTTTTACGATTTTTAAAACAATAGCCGAAATTTCATCTAGAGCTTTTATTCCCAGATATTTTTCCTCCTACAATCCATACAATTAAAATATTATAATAAAATATTATAAATGCGAAAGTGTCTCTGTCTGTTTGTTACGTTTTCATGCCTAAACCGCTGAACCGATTTTGATGAATCTTGGTATAGAGATAAATGGGACATATGCTAGTTTTTATGTAGGTACCACGCATGCGAAGCCGCGGGCAGCAGCTAGTATGAAATAAAACATTGCGAAGAAAACCGTAGATTTGTCGACTCCTCACATATTGATAAGATCGATTAGACTAAGAGCATGGAATACGAGTAGATGCTGCCAAGCTTATTCCATCTTATAAAGCCACAGTCCCCTCAAGGGAACCCATATTGTATTCAACAAACTTTGATTTATAATGATCAGTTCAGTCAGTTCCGAAAACTGGTGGTCTAGTGGTAATGGCCGGTCGTGGGTTCGAATCCAGCGCACCAATGAATTATTCTCATCGAAAAATGTATGTGCTATAGTGGACTCTTAAATGGTGAATGAAAGTACGAAAGAAGCCTCTGATGCACACTTTAACCCTGTCACTGCACTGATCCTTTACTAGTTAAACTGGTTTCATAGAAAGATCAATATTTGATATACGGAGTCTTAGAAAATGTTTCACAATTTAGCGCAAAATTGTATTTCCGCTAGCTATTATTAAGAAGGTACTTGACGAACGCACATTTTTTCATTTTAAAACGATTTCAAAAAATGAGGTAAAAAACAAGGAGGATGTTTTTTATGTTTGTTATCTCAGTATCATTTATGAACCGCTATGGAAAAATATTTTAAATTAAAATTTGAACAGAAATTGGTGGTATTTTTATTAAGAGTGAATCAATAAGGGAAAAGCTTTCGTATTGGACTTTTTATTGTGAAATGTATTTGTAAGGAATTAAAGATAAAACATTCAAAAAAACTCGTGATAAAACAGGAGGTACAATTTTACGTACTCAAATTTTATTCAATTAAATCGGTTTTCCTTTTAATAAATTCATAAATAAATTTATTTATTTCTCCTTACAAAGTGTAACGCTAAAACTTATTTCGACATAATATTAATGTACCTGAACATATAGGTACCCACATTGTACAACTTATTTCTGAACATTAGAACAATATAGAAATTTTAAGAAGCTGGTGCCTTGGATAGGTTCTACAGAACCTGTAATATATAAAACGTAATCAATTAAACCACTTCTTAACTATTATTCCAGGCCAATCCCCACCTACGTGCTATCATCAGAACTGCAGATGCTACGGGACGAGCTTGCAGCAGGCGGAGCTGACGTCATCTTACTGGACACCTGGTACAAGAAGGATGCGAATGCAGTCCCACCCATATCCGTGCTTCAGCCTATATCATCTATCTTGATCAACTTTAATAACAAAGTAAGATCGGGGATGTTAAGCAAGTTAAAAATATCCTAGAATAACATAGTATCCGCGTCCCGCCGCGTTTAACGGTTTAGTCTATGATACCTTATGATACCTTAATAGTAAATAAAAAAATAATGCTGGACATTTCACACAGCCCAATCTAGTCTCAAAGTAAGCAGAACTTGTGAACTTTTTATGTAGATACATACTTATTATACATAGAAATACAGCCTGACCGAGACAGATTCATATTAAGATTCAAATATTTATTTCACCATAATCGTTACATTGGATAACATTAGTATGTCAATGAATAAATTACAATGTCACATAAAAAAATAATCAATAACAAGACTTAACATTAAAACTATGTACAGATAAGTATAGGTAGTTGGTACAGCTATATTTTAAAGGCCATTGGTAGTTGGCAAGGTTCTATGAATGCAACTCAGAAAATGAACAGCTCATGTATTCGCTGATGTATTTATGTATGTGTGTGAATGAGTGACACTCAAAAAATATTTTTATTTTCCTTTTGAAGTCATTAGGTCATAGTCATAGGGGTAGTCGTGTTATTCGTCGTGTCGTAGTCGTGCTAAAGGCAACATATTATAGAGTACGAGCTTTAGACATTCACCTTGTTTAAAAATTTTTACTAATCCAGTCCTCGGTAGTTTCTCTTTATTGCGAGTGTTAAAATTGTGAATGTGCAGTTTCATTGAAAACAAATACTTGAAGATCAAACAAACATTCGTCTCGCTGCTTGAATTGAACCCGGTCGTTCAGAGCGTCACAAAGGTCGTAATGGACTTTAAAGCAGTGGCTTGACAAACGATTTACGAACCTTTCAATTTCAGAGAGTTCCAAAGCTCCAGGCAGAGGACCAGGCAATCTGGTGGGATACCCTGGGCAAGATGCAGAAGCTATTCCGGAAGGCTTCCTCGCAGCTCTACACCTCTGGGAAGATTGATAAGGACACCATGCATAACTACTTCATGTCTGGTGAGACACTTTTCATCTGGAATTAGATTTACAAGAACTATTTGCCGCTTCTTTTAAATTGTAGACATGTGTTAATTATGATGTTAGGACGTGCCTCTGGCTATCAACCTTTGACACTTACAAAGTAACTAAAGTAAAAATCTGAGATGTTCTGATCTCGTTCTTATGGTATGAGCTTAGTTCGAGGCTAGATAGTGTTGTGTGAGTTGCCAATATATAATGAATAAAAAATAAATATTGGTGGACAAAGCACCAAACTAAGCATAACTCCTATTATGGTGACCAGATGACTGATAGAAAACTTATAAATATATTTATATACATACTTATGATACCATAACACCCAGACACAGAAACACCTACGAGTATGTTCATCCTGGGAGGAAATCGAAACCTCAATCTACTGCACAAATGACAGAGGCACAACCAACAAAGCTTACAGGCCAGTCTATGATAATGAGTCCACTGACACCCTAAATAATAGAAATATCAAACAAGTTTTTCCTATTCCAGTAACTGAACGTGAAGTAATAAACGGGGTCCTCAACGTGAAGAACACTAAGAATCATTGTCTAGCCTACGTCCGGTACATTAACAATATCAATCTTCAGAACCTGAAGAAAGCTAGTAACTTCGTAGACATCCTCAATAGGAGTCTGGATAATGAAGCATCGAAGCTGCTAGCTGATTTGAGAGATGTTCGACTACCGGATAAGATTGAGACTACTAATATACAGAAGTAAGTAGCGTTTATTCCTGATACTACTTTGAATCTAAGGCGCTACGCAAACGAAGACTCTTTTTGTTGCCGACACGGCACACCATCACAGGCAACCGTAGTTGCTGTGTCTTGTGGTGGTGATCGGACACAACAGTCGCCTGTTGCTACTATTGGCCACTGGTACAATTCGTTGCTTATTTTCCGTCAGTACAATTGTAAGAAAATTTGTTAATGTTGCTTGTCTCTTCAACTGACGACTTTTAGTTTTCAGTTGCCGACACCGAACTCTTTTTGATCGTCAATGAGTATGTGTTAAGTGGAAGCAACTGGACACAAAAAATATTAACGTGTGCGCAGGGAGTGGATAATTTCATACTGGTTCTATAGAAATTAAATATTCATCGGTTGCTGGGCTATAGTGTTCTTCTCATTTGTGCTTCGTACCTACACCCTTGGCTTAGATGTGGGGTAGGTACAAGAACTGCGCCTTGATTCTTTTGTTTTATTATGAACCTCGTTTGCTCTACCATGTTGCAAATCAGTATTCTTATAGTTTTTTCATATGAAAACCATTCTGTTTTTATATTTAGTCTGATCAGTATGAATAAAGTTCTCCATCATTGCTTTTTAAACCTTATCACTGACATAAAATGTAACTCCACGATTATCAAATTATCAAACAATTTAAAGAAAACCCTCCTACGAGTCAAGTCAAAGTCAAAGTCAAAAGATACTTTATTCAATACAATCACAAGGATCACTTTGAAACGTCTTACATACTAGGTGAATTTAGGTGCCAATTCATCCTAACCCAAGCCCGAGAAGAATTGGCAAGAAACTCGTCTTGGTCCTAGCGCTTTTTTATATGATCCATCTTATAACTACCTTAACTACAAAATACTAATACAAGAGAGTTTAAACATTTTAAGTGTTTCGGTTAACTGTCTGACGGCAGAGCGATATGTGGCCATGCATTCTTATCAATAATATAGTCATTTATATTAAAATAAGCTTTCTTCAAAAGACTACCTTTTATGTATGCTTTAAATTTCTTAATAGGTAGTTTAGTAGCATTTTCAGGAAGCTTATTATAGAAGCGCACCATGTTCCCCATTAAGGACTTATTTACTTTTTCGAGTCGAAACCTAGGGATGTATTATTTGTGTCTATTCCTAGTATTGATTCTATGAAGGTCACTATTTTGCTGAAACCCATCTCTATTTTTATGAGAATATAACACATTTTTATATTATATATTGTGAAGCTATTGTGAGAATATGAATTTCTTTGAATATTTCTCTCAAATGTTTAATTTTATAAATGGCACGTATAGCCCTTTTTTGAATAACAAATATTTTACCAACATCAGCTGCTTTCCCCCAGATAATGATGCCATATTACATAAAACTATGGAATTAACTGAAATAAACTAGTCTAGCTGTAGCTTCATCAGTAAGCCAGTAAGCAGTATCGCACGAACTGCATTTGCAACGGAACTTAGGCTACCAGCAAGTGTTTCAATTTCCCCACTGTAGCTTTGCATCAATATTAAGACGTAGGAAGATCGTGGAATCTACAAGATGCATTGCCTCTCCATTCATTTAAATGTTGGTCGTGCTATGAATAACATTTGGAAAAGTGAATTTGAGACATTTCGATTGTTCCAGGTATACCGTGGAATGGATCGGAAGAGAAGGTCTGGACACGGAGTCTCACGGGGAATACTTAACTCATTTCATCTCACATTTCTACAAGAATATCATAAAGCTTGTAGACAGGTAAGTATTTAGCTACGTTCTACTAACTGACTGAAAAATTGATTAATCACTCAAAACCTCATCTCAGTTAGAAGCAGCTCTACCTTTTGCGCTGTAGGTTCAATTACTAACCAGGACAAAAAAATAGTGATGAACAAAAATGTGTTTGTTCTGTGTCTGGGTATTAAATAAATAAATAAATAAAAAATGGTGGACAATGCACACATGCACAAGTATAAATAAGGTTATAAATATTATACATATGTATTTATAAATATAAAAGTATTCAGTTCACTGCCAGAGGGCAGCGTTCCCAAGATACTGGCGGCATTACCACGTTGAATGGCAATGCTAATACGCTGAGCCAGATAGGAGCCAGCTCTTGGGTCATGCAAAGTATCTACCAGACGCCGAGAAACAATTTTGAAAACGCGGTGGGCTCCCGTTCCCCACGGGCGCAGGGTCTCGACTGCAAGAGGCTCAAATATGTAGGCCTTATCCAAACCAGCATATTTGCGGTTGAACGCTGCCCTCTGGCAGTGATCTGGATCAGTTGAGCTATTTATAGATCGTTTTAAACGGTCCTTAGATAGCTCAACTGTTTCACGTGTATTTTATATAATTGTATATTATTTTATACATTTCTGTAATTATCTTAATAAATTATAGTATTCAGTCAGTCATCTGATCACAATAATACAAATTATGCTTTGCGGCTAGATGCTTCTGCGTGTATCGTCCATCAATTTATTTATTTATTTATTTATGAATGTTTAAAATAGATATAACTTTACAGCTTACACCAATGCGTTGTATCTAGAACGGATTCTTAATATAATATAAAATAAAGAAAACAAGAAACTTAAACAAAAGAAACGAAATCACAATAACAATAACTTACATAAAAAAAAAGATATATTAACGCTTTAATGTACAAAGAGAGAACATACAAAAAACAATTAGCCATAAAGTTGTACAATGAACGAACCGATTTGCCACCAATGTCACAAATGTTTACATCATTGACAAAATAATACGTGAGTAGAAGCCCGTGTATCTCAAAATATATATAAATATATATATATACAATGAGCGGCCTTATTGCTAAAAGCGATCTCTACCAGGCAACCTATTTGTATATATATATATATATATATATATATACATATATATATATATATATATATATATATATATATATAAATATTGTATATATATTTATATATATTTTGAGATACACGGGCTTCTACTCACGTATTATTTTGTCAATGATGTAAACATTTGTGACATTGGTGGCAAATCGGTTGGTTCATTTTTAAAATTAGGGTTGTCTAAAATATATTTTAGTTGGTCAAAGCATTAGTAAAACCTATTCGGTTGGTACCATCTAATTAAATAAGAAACGCCTTATTAAATTAAATAAAAAAATAAATTAGGATTGGTAACAGCTAAATACCAAAGTTTCATTTGACAGTCTAAACTTAATTTTAGCTAAAATTAGTTAGGTTGGTGCCAACGGAATTGAGGCCATTGCCTCGCATGTTTCTCACTGTGTCACGTCTTATTTTTGATAAACATAGTTAGGGTTACCGCGATACAGGCTCGACCTAGTGCCACCTAGGGAACCCACTGTTAAACTGTAAATAGATTGTAATTTTGGGGAAATAAAACATGTATTATTATTATTATTATTATTGTATCTAGAGAATCTTCATTAAGGTGAGTTTGATCCGCGGTTCGCTTTCTCTCGCTCCCGCTCGCGCTCACGATTCGCACTTCGACTTCTCTTTCACTCGGAGCGTGTCGCACGTCTTGGTTGTTGAAATCGAGGGGGTTGTCAATAACGTCTGAACCGTTGGGTGCTGGTCTTCACAACTTCGAAAACGGAATTCAGCTGAATGTTGCTTATCTAACAAGTAGATTCTCAAAAACGTTTAAGTTAAGCTGGGCTAAGAGCACTTTTCTATTGTTATGTGCCCTAACCACTTTCTTAGCTCGCTTAGCTTTGCTTACCTGAGTCAGTTAGTGGCATGGTCTTCTTTCCAGGGCAATGCGCAAGGAAGACAGTAGTGCTACCGGACAAATAGTCACCGAGATCTTGCAGCATCTTCACGCGTGCAACAATTCCGTCAAGGTCTACCACGGGAGAGAACCAGATCTGGAATTCATTGAGCAGCACATGAAGAACAGCTCAGATAAACCTCTGGTTTTGTATGGAGAAGGTACGTTGCAAATACGACTTCCAACCTTGTTAGATTTTGCTTGTATTATTGAAATTACCCATAATTTGCTTTATCGTTTCTGCATTTAGAGGGTTTGAACAGAATTTGATCTAATGAATTGAGCGAAACTTTCAGGAGGTTGTGGTAAAACCAGCCTTTTGGCCAAGAGCGCAGCGCTATCCCTGGACACTTGGTTTGGAGACGCCACTCCCGTCAACATCATTAGATTCCTTGGAACCACACCTGACTCCAGCGCACTCACGCCCACACTCATTTCTATTTGCCAGCAGGTAGGTACTTCTTAATACACGACATGCAGGAAAACTAAACACCACGTGGTTAAAGGAACTGTTCGTTCAGAAATATTTTATTGTTATCAAAATTGGTATGACAACCCAATCATCATAAATATCACCTTTGTAACCATAGAAACGCAATGAAACTGAGTAGGCTAAAACTTAGGTTATAAATAGCATACCTAAGTTATAAGATTATATTATTAGATCTTTGTAAAGATCGCAAGAAGTCGGTGGATGGAGAGGGCTCAAAATCGTTCTTCCTGGTAATCTATTGAGGAGGCCTATGTTCAGCAGTAGACTTCTTAAAGGCTGATATGATGATGATGATTAGATCTTTATACATTGACTACTGATAATAATTTCAGATATCTTACAACTTTGCGCTTCCATTTGAGAGCATCCCAGATGACCTGGTTCCTCTAACAGCTCACTTCAAGCACCTCCTAACGCTGGCTTCCCAGCAGAAGCCCTTGCTACTGTTCCTGGATTCTGTGGAACAGCTTACAGGAATTGGGACGGAGAACAACAAAGTTTCTTGGCTACCGACGAGGCTGCCACCACATTGCAAGGTATTACATTGCAATAAATTTCAGAGTAGAATTTCTAGTGGGTGTCTTATGTTGGTATAGTAAGTCTTGCCTACGTCATATTTTCCTACACTTACAATTTCTTATCCTCACCACTTCAGATAATAGTTACCTGCGCATGCGAAGAGACGAATCCAGAAGTATCCAAAGAATATGATGTCCTCAGACGCATGATCGACTCCGAAGACAATTTTTTAGAAGTCAAGGCTTTAGGAGAAGATCTGGCTATGCAGGTTTTAAAGTGAGTAGGTCTACTTATGTCTACTACATTAGATCTTTCTTTTTTACATAAAGATTTACGACGAGCTACCAAACGCATTTTACTTTTTCGTTCCCCATGAAACACTTAGCTCTGATATGTTCATTAGATCTTGTATCTAGGACTCTATTACATAACTTATAAGCTCCCAAACAAACGGCTCACATTCAAAAACAACCCTTATCTGCTAGTGCATATTACTGTTTCTTGGAACATAGCATTTGTGATTTTCTGTCTTCAGGTTATGGATGGCTGGAGCTGCAAGAGACCTCTCGAACTACCAATGGCGTCTGGTTTCCAACGCTATATCTGCTTGCTCACTTCCGATATTTGTTAAACTAGTATTTGCTGAGGTGAGTGCTCAAATGAGCGGTAATGTGTAACTTGGTAGGAACCGGAAAGTATGACGTAAATTAAGAGGAGGCCTACACCCACCAGTGGGGTGCAAACGGACTGAATAATGATGTTTAGTTCTAAAATATACAGGTATGTAGGATACAATTCTATCAGTGACCTAAAAAACCTAAAAAGTTCGAAGACAAGTGCCAAGTGCATCTCTAAGGCGCGTTTTAACCCTTTTACCATACTCGTTTGAAATAAGAAAGAAAGGGACAAAGTGGCTTGAGATTTTCGTAATTCTGAGACGTATATTCTGAGAGTTTTCGTAATTCGTAATGTGGAAAGTTCGGTTATCAAACGTTAGTAAAACTGTAATAGTTGGTAGGTTATTAGGCTTAGAGTTGTGGCAAGTTCTTGGTGTATTAGATCTGACTGTTTCAGGTCTGCAGATGGAGAAGCTATACCAAGCCTACGGATACTCACCTGGCCTCCACAGTCATGGACTCCATCATGCTGCTGTATGAAAGGGTTGAGAAACAGGTATCCAAATCATTGGCAAAGTAACTTTGACGACCTCTGTGACGCAGTGGGCTAAAGGCCGGCTGAGACGCAAAAGGTTGCGGGTTCGATTCCCACCGCGAGACCAATGTTTGCATGATCTGCAAGTATTTGTCTCGGGTCTGGGTGTTTCGTATGTATAATATGTATGTATTTACAAAAAAAATAAGTATATAAGTAGTATATCAGTCATGTGGTACCCATAACACAAGCTCTGCTTACTTTGGGGCCAGATGATGTTGTGTGAAATGTCCGGGATTATTTATTATTTATTTTATTATTATTTAACTGCTAAGAACACGTCTACTGCTAGACAAAATGTCTCAATAACAATGCTACGATAGAAGTCTGATCATGCGGGACCTTTTTTTCTCCTTCTTCGTCTCTAAATTTAATATCACTGCAATCTAATGGACTTTCGAGTTTGCCTTTTATTTCGGTTTTTACGTTTTCACACACGATAAAAGAATGATTCAGACATTCATTTGTCTTTTAGCGAGTCTATCGAGTGTCTATCAAGTTTATTTAGTTGTCAGCTCTACAAACTATAATGACCATGCCACTTGCAACTATGCAACAATTATCTATCACCAACCCTGGTTATTTCAGCACGGCCGTCTTCTTGTATTCCACGCGCTGGCTTACATCACAGCGGCTCGGAGTGGACTCTCCGAGACGGAACTTGAAGACTTGATATCCTTGGACGACAAGGTGTTAGATGACGTGTATCAGTACCATCTCCCGCCAGTGAGGAGGATTCCACCGTTGTTGTGGACTAGGTAATAAATAAGCTACTTTATCAAACGAAACTAGTTCTGGTAAACATCTCCCGAGTAATTCACTAAGGTAAATAATAAATAAATAAATACATCTTTATTCATTATCTTAGAGCTAAGTGTTATATACGGAAAATAATATTTATAATACACCATAATACTTATTATGTAACTATACCTAGGTAACTGCTTACAATATGCCTGAACTATGAGAGCCTTTGTCTCAGGCTTATAAGGACCATAGGTACCAACTTATAGGTAAGTAAATAAACAAAATATCTGTAAACTTGAGTGTTAAAATTAAACAAACAAAGTTACAATATAAACGGTTATGTAAAACTAACTGGTGCCCGGGACTTCGTCTGCGCAGGATGAATACTTCGTGTAATACTAACGTTTTATGTAAAATCTGCTATCTGCGAGCTATTCTGGCGTACGCTACGCCAGAATAGCTCGCAGATAGCAGATTTTTTTCCTACCTACTTGAGTTGACACTTATCGTTATATTTTGGACAATTCACACAATGTCCTTATAAATAATAGCCTATGTTTTATTCCGACCTATATTATTGTAAAGTTTCATTAAAATACAATTAGTAGTTTTTGCGTGAAAGAGTAACAAACATACATACAAACTTTCGCATTTATAATATTAGTAGGAAGGATACTAACAAAGCGAAAACCTACTTTTAACATAAAAGGTTGAAAGTTTTAAATATTACCTACTTTACTACAACTAATAACTCCTCAGTTTCTTCGTAAGCTAGACAAGATAGGGCATGTTGTAGGGTTATTTTACAATTAGTAAAATTCATTGCATAGAATGCCAAGTTTACGATTAAGTCTTTTATATACGAAAGGCCCGAGTAATACAATAATCTAGAGGCGAAAGCATGTTTTAGTGGGATGCTATTAGTACGGACATAATTACGTCTATTGTCAATATTTTTAGCACAATAAGGAAAGAATCTATGATGTCTTAGAGCAAGGTTTAGTATAAATAACTGTCGAACAGTTAAGGTATGGAGTTAAGAGATCAATTATGCCGTGACAGCAAGCTACCCGCTCGGTGCCGGTCGGTAAAACAACGTGTGTATTGTGTACGTATTTTAAGCTCCCCCTTCATACCGGTCACACGCACGTGTGACCGGGACAGGTAGGAAGGACGCGATGAGATTCGAATTTGCCTTATAGCTCGCTGTAAGTGCTCACGTGTATTTCTTTATGGCATTTAAATACGACGTGGCAACTTTAAAAGAGTTACTTTTACTTTATTAGTTTTATCCCAAGTTAAATAATTTTTTGCAATTTTTTTGCTTTTTATCCAAAGTTAAAAAAAAATGTGTCATCGGGAATCATGCGTTAATAAATTGTTTGGGGTCCATTTTGAACTTTCAAAGTAGTATATATGTTTATGTTTCATAAATAAAACATAAAATACGTACCCTATAACTTTTAATATTGGATCAATCCATAATTTAAATTCTCTTTTTTGATTATGTTTGTACTAATACGACGTGTCGACGAATGGAAAAACGCCCAATATTGCACGGAAGATATTGTCATACTGTTTTGATATGATTCTGTTAGTTAATTTTATCCTATTTCCTATATATATGTTTGTTTGGGTGTTTATTATGTTTGTAAGTCAGTATGGGGATTATGGAACTTTTGACACTACCAGTGTCTTTGAGTTTTGATTAGAAATCGGCATAATTCAATCATTAGTTTGATTGTAATTAGAACCGGTTTTGACAAGATGGATTACTTTACGTACGTTCGGTTTCTATTCATATGACAGCATATATGACAATCAACATTAACCTTCCGTAATACCAATTTATCAATAGTAGGTGACTAACTGAAAGTGATTAGTATCAAAGTTTTGATAGTATCAGAATTCCATAATAGCCCCACTGTTTGAGGTTCAATTAAGTTGCAACAACTGAATGGATTGTAATAAAATTGATATAGATGTACCTAGTCTGTGACTTGGTACAGTATTTTATGTATTGTTCTTTTTCTTCTTATTGTGTTATTAGTTATTTAGTTATTATATTTTGTATTTGTATTTTTTACTAAAATGTATATATATATATAGTTTATTCTATTTGTTATTTTTTGAAACTAGCTTTACATAAACTTCTCTCCGCTCTGCTTAAGTAGCATCGTATATCCACAATTATATTTAATACTAGCTGCTACCCGCGGCTTCGCACGCGTGGTATCTAAAAGTAGCCTATTTCCATCTCCAAGGTCCCATCTATCTCTATACGAAAATTATCAAAATCGGTTCAGTGGTTTAGGCGTGAAAATGTAACAAACAGACAGAGTTACTTGCACACTTATAATATTAGTATAGGTAGATATAAATAGAAGACATCTTCAAATTATATTGCCATCCATTGCATTTAAATTTCATCATGAATGCTTTGGCGTTGATTTCAGGATCCGAAACGACCTTCCGAACTACCTCTCCGAGCGCGAGGCGGACGGAGTTTCTGTGATGAACTGGTACCACCGGCAGTTCCGCGACACGGCGCGCGAGCGTTACTTCAAGAATATGAACATGGCTATGTACTTCCACTCCATGATCGCTGACTACTATCTTGGTGAGCTTTGTTATAATAATTACGTTTTAAAAACTCAAAAGACAACCGACTTCATGTTTAAAAAAGCAAAATATAAAAATTTCGTATCATCCATGTTGATGACATGTTTTTTTTATTTAAAAACCTAACTGCTGATTCGATTTTAATAAAAATTATATGGAACCAATCGGAAAGTATATCCTTTCACATAAAATCATTTTTTTCATATCGGTTCATAAATCACGAAGTTATGAGGTAACAAACATTAAAAAAAAAACAGTCGAATTGAGAACCTCCTCCTTTTTTGAAGTCGGTTGAAAAGTAAAAAAGTTGCTTTAGATAAGCTAGCAAACTACTTATGTTAGTCCCTAGATAACTCTGATGAGAAACATTTATAACTTAACCGCTGCCCACAGCGCTTAAATGTAGGTAGAATCATGTCTTGCACTCTTTTTTGCAAATTAACAAGGTCAGTTTATATAACTAAATGATAATCATTATAATCTAACAGCTGGTATGATCGTTTAGAATACCTAACAGAAGCCTCTGTTTCTTATAAATGATTGCACATACATTGTTTGTACCACTTGCATAGGAAGTATTTTCAAATAGTGACACAACCTAAGTTCGCGTCCTTGAAATTTTCTAAATAAATACCAGTTGTACCCCTTTTTTATCTCCAGGAATCTGGGGCGGTGGAAACCCCAAGCCATTCAAATACACAGAGATCCAAAGGCATCGTTTCAATCTAGCGGACAGGGAAGGGGTGGCCGACAGAAAAGTCCCTCTACAACCCCTGGTCTTTTCATCTGCTGACGGCTCTACCAAGAGATACAACTTGAGAAAGGTTCATTGGTTTTTCAGTTAACACCTAGTTTATCAGTGGAAAAATAATATTTTTTTGATATGGAGCCTTTAGCCAAGGTCTACAGTAGAGGATGTTACGTCCCATTATGAAGCGAGCAGTCTTCTTATTGACTGGTAGCTCAGTTGGTAGTAGCTCTGCCTTCTGCGCTGTAGGTTGGGGGTTTGATTCCCTCCCAGGATAAACATTTGTGTGAAGAACATGGGTGTTTGTTCTGTGTCTGGGTGATACAGTATCATAAGTATGTTTATAGAAATGTATAAGTATTCTGTCAGTCATCTAGCCACCATAACACAAGCTATGCTTAGTTTGGGACTAGATGGCGTTGCGTGCATTGTCCACCAATATTTATTATATTTATTGTTATTTTATTGTTATTATTATTTTCTCAATTATTTTCTTTCAGTTCGGTGAGCTGCCATTCCATCTGAACCGTTCGAAACGCTTCACCGACTTATACTCCGAAGTTTTGTTCAACTACTCCTGGCTCCACGCAAAACTCAACTGTTGCCCGCTGCAGGCTGTGCTGGCTGACTTTGAAGACGCTAAGCTACATGTTCGCAAAGACGCTGTAAGGTAATTAAATTAAATAAATAAATAAAAATGATAAGATGGCGAGACGATCTGGATGCATTCGAGCTAAATTGGGAAACTGTGGCCTTTGAGCACAAGGAGTGGAAGGTAAAGGGGGTGACCTTTGTCCAGCAGTAGGACGCTGTAGGTTAAGGAAAAAAAATGAATTTATTTTAGACAACATAAAAAAAATAATTTTAATTTATAGTATGTTAGTTTTTGTCTTACTCTATCTTAGCACAAAAAAAAACGTTTATTCGTATAAATGTTTTATTCGTAGTTTAAGACAAGAAACGAGCATCAAGTCTATTTCTTTGTGGTGGAGTTACCCACCAACAAAAATACCATTTAGAGTTATTTTGATTACCACGTCACCCAGACTTAGATCATGTTTGTACCTAGGTGCAAATGTCTAGACATTACTCAGCCGTGTTTAACGCGTTTCAACTTGCAACTAATGTCACTAAGATATTTATCTTACATTATATCGTGGTTAAGGATGTAATAAGCACTATATGTTTAACTTTTAGAGAACTGATGCTAGTGGCCGACGCGCTCCGTCTTGGCGGCGCCATCATCGGCCAATACCCCGACATGCTGGCCCCACAGCTGGTCGGGAGACTGCTGCCCGAAGCGCCCACCAACCCAGCGGTGGCGGCGTTGTTGAAGGAATGCCATGACAAGGGAAAGACTCACTGTGCGCTGCTGCCTTCGCATCATTGCTTGCACACTCCTGGAGGACCCTTGAAGGTTTGGCTTAACATGAGCAGTAGATAGTAAAAAGAAACCGTCCAGGTAGCCCAGAATAGTAAAGCACTTTTATACTTTTATTAGTCGTAACTGGCAAGGTTTATTTTTTTCCTTATAATCTGTAATTTAAGTGGCTAGTAAAAACTTATTACTACTTTTGACTTGCCAGTTTTGTACACTTAAATTACATCCTTCTATCAATTTCCAGTACTCTCTAGAAGGTCATCAGTTTGCAGTCTTCGGGATCCGTTTATCATCAGACAAACGATATGTGGTATCCATATCCAGCCGGGTCATCTCCTGGGATCTGTCCACCTCTGACCTGGCCAGGGATCTGTGCCCTCAACTGGAAGGGATCATGCAGAATCTAGAACTGTCTCCGGATAATAAGTGGGCTGCTGCTTCTACAAATAACTCTGTGGTGAATGACACATTGAATAACATGATTATGTTTCCATGGTAATCTTATGGTAAATTTTTTTCATAAGAATGCTGATGGATTTTTTTATTTTTCAGTCCATGCTTCTCAATATGCTGACCAGCGAATACGTCACTATTGAAAATCCTCTTGACGAAGGCAAGTATTATAAATTGTACTAAATTATAAGAAAATATGCAGTATTCTTACTGGTTAAAGTGCAGTTCAATTGGATGTAAGCCTATATCGTGGTAGACATCTCAGATTTCTTCTATTCGATAAATTAACTCTTGATTCAGGTGAAACAGTGCGTGGTGTGAACGTGCTAAACCACCACATGTTCATCTACGGCCCTCGTTCATGGGTGAGGTACAGCATGCGTGGGGAAGTGGAAGATACGTGCCAAGTTCCACCGACTGAACCTTACGATGATGTGAACTGGGAAATACTCTGTGAGTGTTCTATCGATTTGAAAATCTTTTTTTGCAATAATAAGCACAATATATTTCTTAGGGTACGTTTTAGCTGGTGGCCGTACCTTGACGCATTGTAGAACCATATTTCTATATCATCGGTTCTACTCACAGACCTTCTGCTAGTTCTGTCCACTTATCAAACAAAACAATTGATTAGTCCACTACTTTCTTGTCGGATTTTCAGCAATGGAACTCAAAGACCTAGAGAACTTATACGTCGTCTTATGGAGCGGGGATCTTGATGAAGACCGTCTACTCGTGCTGTTCTGCAGCAAGGGTGTCTGGATGCAGCCACTTCGCTGCAGAGGAGCTCTTGCCATGAACAAGCACTGTACTAGGGTCTATACGAGCGACCCGGCGCGGGGATACCAAGTTCGTGAACGTTCATATCTAGTAACTTCTAGACACTTGAATCCTGCTAGTTTACACAGTGTTAATAGCTTATACAAGATTGTCCACCTAATGCTAAATATTTGGTCAGAAATCGTTCATCACTGGACATAAACCTCGCGTGATGCTATGACTACAGAACCCCGATTAGTAGATGAGTGTAATGACGATACTATGACAACGGCTTTGGGCTATCAAAATGATCCTTAAAATTTGCCGACTGCTTGTGATCTAAGTATTGATCCTCAGATTTCAATATTCGAGTTGAATGAAGAAGCACGTACCTGGTCGAAATTAGAAGAGCTTCATCATAGAGAAACTGACACCGCTGAAGCGATGCTGCAACTCAAACGAGGGAAAAATGACAAAATGTTACTGGGTAAGGGATTGCGGATGAATTATTTTCTAGTCGAATGAAAGGACTAAAAATGGAAAGGAAAGGTCATATGAATAGCACTAAAACCTTTTCAACAGATAATTAGCTAGTTACTTGTAAAATAACCTCGAAATTGTTATGCATGTAGTATTTGCCATTAGTTGGTTGTGTAATTAGCGTTTAGTATAAAAGTATATTGTTAGCTTTCGGTAGCAACCGTTGGTAAACCAAATAAATAAATGTTTGCAGCTACGACCACATACAGTTTCGTTGTGTGGGACTTTGATACCATTATACCAAGAGGTAGCCACATAATTAAAACGAAGAAGTCAAGAGAAGAGGAAAAGAAAGAAGAAAACCAAGTAAGTTTATCATCTTTTGTGCCATTTATCCATAGATTTTTATACGACTTCATAGCAAAAACAAATCAAAGTAAAATCAAAGAAACCAAAATCTTCATTAGTACCTATCTTTATTCTTAGGACGAAAAACAAGACCAAGACACAGAAAAGGACATTCACCTCCATGGAATAGTCCTTCAACTGCCGCATACCATCAGAAATATTTCGACGAAAATGACACTCTCCAACTCATTTATGATCAGTAACAACTATAAATACGCTGTGGCTGGTGTCAGGTAAAATGTATCAAGGCTAAGGCAACCTAGCAAACTTAGCACTTACTTATTTTTCTTAGAAAGAAGGTGGGTTTCAAAGTAGCCTGCTTTGGTCTAGCCATCAAAGTTTATCTGTAATATACTCAAAATTCTTCAGCTCTATTCTAAAAGGTATTTTTTGCAGATGTAGGTTTTAGAAATTTAGCTGTTCTATTTAGTTATTTTGTCTATCTTGTGTTGCAATTTACTTATAAAGGTTGCCTGGAATAGATCGATTTTAGCGATAAGGCCGCCCATTGTACAACTTTCATGCTATTTTTTTATATGTTCTCTCTATGTACAATACAGCGTGAATCTATCTATCTATATCTAATAACAGAAAAAGCCTCTACGTCTGGAGCCTTGAAACCACAGAACTAACCAAAGTCCTGGACGCTCACTTTGGAAGGATAGTTCAGCTAGAACCTCTGACGGTGGGCTCCTGGAACAACGTGATAACATCCTCCATAGACAGAACTGTGAAGATCTGGAACATTGACAATATATTTGAGCAGGTGCACAAGATCGATCGACAGGAGTTACCTATTGACTCTATCAGGTGAGGCCAATAATTTGTAATTTACCAATAAATGGGACACGATATTAATATTATAAATAATAAATATATAAATATTGCTAGACAATGCACACAACTCCATCCAGTCCCAAACTAAGCATAGCTTGTAATTATGGTGACTAGATGACTGATAGAATACTTATATATTTTTAAATACATACATGTGATACTTTATAACACCCAGACACAGAACAAACACCTATGTTCTTCACACAAATGTTTATCCTGGGTGGGAATCGAACCCTCAACCTACAGCGCAGAAGGCGGAGCTACTACCAACTGATCTGACAGCTGATATTATGAATCTAAATCGTGTCATTTCAGCTTAGCCCGTGACAAACAGCTTGCAGTAACCGTTACCAGAAGCTGCTGGGGTCTCTGGGACACCTCCACTGGCAAACTTCTAGCTCAGCTGGCTGACGCACCCTTAGGGGCTATTGTGACCCAGGCGGTAGTGACTCCAAGTGGTGATAATGTTGTCACTGCTGAGAGTGGTAACGTGGTTATATGGGACACACCTGAGAAAGCAGTAAGTATTGACCTACTCGATCAGATTCAGATCAGATTTCTCGCTATTTATTGGTGCATCATATATGGGAGGTTGTTCATATGCTTCGTTTCTCGGATCATGGTGGTCTAACGAGTAACTAGGGTTTCTTATGTAAAAGAGATGGTTTCTGCTCTGTTAAATTAAACAAAGTGAAGGTAATATAGATGATTAAGTAACTAGAACTTTACCGGCAAAATGCAGGTGATCTACAAAGAAGAACAGAAAGGCGTCAAACAAGTCCTACTTCTAGAAGACGGAACGAAATTCATCACAATCTCTATGCAAGGGTCCGCTAATGTGGACAATATCACTATGGCCAACATCATCGCTAGGACCATTCCTGGTAAGTTTGCACATCTTCGAAAACTTCAAGAAAACAAGACAGTTCCAAGAACTTTGTTTCGCTCGTAGGTAGGTTTTCTTTATTTTATTTCGTGTTCGTCGCCAACTCCATCTGAAGTCACCTTGTACGTTTATGTCATTGCCATGGTTTTCATATTCTATGTTCTAATCATAACTTATTTCCTAGATGGTGAACGTATATACACAGCAGAATACGAGATTCGTGGAACTGGCTACCGAGCTGCCGTCATTTCAGCGGATGAGCACCACATTGTGGCTCCAGGAGTTGATAAGACTTCACGCGAAAGCCTCCACGTCTTCCACGCTCGGACTGGAGCCAGGCTTCATAGGTATAGTTTTTTTATAAAACGAAAAGGCAAACATCTAAAATAAAACCAGTACCTTCTAGAACTAACAGAAATAATTTGCTTTGTGGTTTGTAGGTCATGTGAATTGAATGACCAGTTGTGGAACTATATACACGTACAATAAAATAACCACTACTATGTAGTTAAGATGTCAGTGACCCTTTGCAGAGTTTCCTTTATAATAATAATAAATAAATAATAAATAATCCCAGACATTTCACACAACATCATCTGGCCCCAAAGTAAGCAGAGCTTATGTTATGGGTACCACATGACTGATATATTACTTATATACTTTTTTTTTGTAAATACATACATATTATCCATAGAAACACCCAGACCCGAGAGAAATACTTGCAGATCGTACAAACATTTGTCCCGCGGCGGGAATCGAACCCGCAACCTTCTGCGTCTCAGCCGGGTCTTAGCCAACTGCGCCACAGAGGTCGTCGATTGATACGTTCATTTTCAATATCAGTATTTTTTCTTGCAAAATTATTGTTTTTTTTATTTACCCTACAGAATTCTCGTACGATCATGTGTTTTCGACAGGATCCCCGTCAAGAATAGTGGAATAAAAGATATGCAGTCAATAGTGGCGCTACCTCACAAGCCTCTTTGGGTTGCCGTGGTGGGAAACGACAAGGCTGGGATTTTAGACATCAAAACGAAACGCCTAATCAGGTTAGATCCAGTTTGTTGTTGACCAGTTTGGGGTTTGTTCTTTATCTGGATGGCTGGGCTGCAAAATCGTATTATATTCATCTTCACCTGCTACACTTTCTTTCAACTTCAAGATCCACTGAAAGTATTTGGATATCACTTAGGATCTTTGATGCCACGGTTTTGCCATTCCTCCAATATCACAATATTCTTCCCCAGGCATGTACCCCGTTGGAACGGCTCCTGTACCCGCGATGGAAAGATAGGACTTTGCGCCCCATCCCGCGGAGGTCTAGACCTCATAGAGCTGAGACGAGGTGTCTCCGTGCAGCCACTGATCTCGAGAGCGGCTGAAGGAGTGTTTTCTATCATAACCATGTTCAGCTCCGACGACTTGTATGTGTTTTATTACCATAGTGGGCGCAAGACGCTCAGGGTGTTTAGGTGAGCTGTAGAAAATACATTCAAAAACATTTTTTGTGCGTACTTATAAGCTGTGTAAACATTATACAGCCCACATGTTGATCTGGTTACTGTAACCTCTTACACGTCAGCAAGCCTATCTATGCAATAGGTAGTTTTGCAATAAGCTGAGACTGGACATGTTTAACCGCACTCTCAGAGAACGACTGATTGATAATACCAACTGTAGGTGGTACACATACTCGTGCTTAGTGTTTCCCTATTTTTTTTGCATGTTCTTTTTTTACTGCTTCTTTATGTGTGTGTCAAATAAACATTTTCTTTCTTTCTTTTTTTTTAACTTACAAATGACCTTAACCTATAAATAGCAATATCAGATAATATGTAAAACCACTGCAGTGGTACCCAACTCACAAAGATGGACACAAACCGAAGCATGTTAGTTGAAGATAAAACTGCCACCTCTGTAAAATCACAACAGCAAACTAGACTTGCCTAGCTACTCAGTTAAGCCATATTTATTTACAGAACTGTAGATGGCAAGGCAGTAGCTGAATACAGGGCTCCGGCGGAAGTGAACGCCGTGGCCAGTGCACACGGAGGCAAAGCCCTGGCTATCGCGTCTCAAGACGGCTGCCTCACCGTGCTGGATATAGTGGATCCTCATGAATAGCCAGATCAAACATCCTCGCAGGATGAGACCAGTGTCAAGTTTGAGTGTAATGCAGTCCCAGTAGAGTGATTTAAAGTAGTCAAAGCGCAATTGTTTGTCCACGTTTGCACCAGTTTTTTTTTTAATACCTTGTATTAACGTCTCAAGAGTCTTTTGATAGCGTATTTGACTTATTTTATTGTATTTTTGTCATCGATGTGGTGATTAAGTTTTAGTCTTTGATTTTTATTGAAGACCTCTGTGACGCAGTGGGCCTGGCTGAAACGCAGTAGCTTGCGGGTTCAATTCCCACCGCGGGAAAAATATTTGTAGTATCTGCAAGTACTAGACTCGGGGACATAAGTAAGAGAGTATATCAGTCATGTGGTATATAACATAACATAAACATAAACTTTGCTTTTTTGGGGCCACATGATGATGGAATGTCGGGACATTCCACACAGCATCATCATTATTTATTTTATTTATTTGTCAAAATTTTTTTTTTTTTTATATTTACTGTTTTTTTTTTACTTTTTATGAATTTTAAATTAATGTCGAAGTACGAAGTTAAGTCTTGAGTAAATGGTTTTTAAATACTCTCATGCAAACGTGTAAAAACTATTTGTCATTTGTTTCTGCTTGCGGTTAAGATTCAAAGAGATGTGAGAGAGACAGGGAAAGCCAAAGAGATTAGTACAAAGGTAACGTCTATGCGATGATGCTTAATCTACCTAACAAGAGTTTCATTGGAACCATTTCTACTTTAAGTATCTTATTGGTATTTTTTAGCCGTGTTTGAGACTTGCTAGAAAATGGTAACGTCAGCATGAGTGCCGTACTTTATAACAAAAACTATTATGTAATTGCTTCAGCCTGCGGCTTTGCTCATAGTGTAGATAAAAATAGCTTTTATGTTATTTGAGGTTCAACACATCTACACGCTTTATCTACTCCTATATCAAGTGTCATTCAAATTAGTTCAGCCTTTAACCGACTTCAAAAAAAGATTTCTCAATTTGACCGTACTTATGTATATTTTTTTTTTATCTGTGTTCGCGGATAATTTCGTCATTTATGAACCGATTTTGATGATTATTTTTTGTTGGATAGAAGATATTCCAAAGGTAGCATGATAAGGAAACTAGGATTTGATGATGGCATCCCAGAGAAATCGAGGGAAACCTTCGAAAATCTTAGTGTAATTTTTTTTCATTAAGTATTTTAAAGCACTACTATTTAATGAAGGTCTGGAGTCGATCTGATGATGGAGCCGAAAGACAGTCGGAGGAACTCCTCAACGATTTAAAGTAACTACCTGGTGGTTGGGCTTGATTAATTTGTATTGATGAGAACTTTACATCTAGATGGGTTGTGGCTGTCATTAGGGGCCTGATGATGAAGACGAAGGACAGTCAAGGGATTTTTAGCTTTTTAGTTTCCCGTTTGAAGTCGGTTTTTTTTGTAAAAATTATATTAATAGGATTTATTGCACGAAAGGAACATCTGAGGCGCACTTAAATCCTTTCACCACACTGGGTTCAAAATAACTAGTGACACTATAAAGAGTGATATTTATTTATCTATGCTTATACCTAAGATGAGAGTTATTCACTAAATATCTAGTTATATATTAGTTAGTCCGTAAGGTTTAAATTTGATTAGAAAATAGTTTGTCCAAAGTTGGTTGTTCATATCGCTGGTTCCTTCCAGGGTTGTTTAGGATAGGAATGTGAAGGGCTGGTCCCATTAAAAGTAATTTATTTTGGGGTAAGGAGACTTTTGCTGTGTTCGATATTTTAGGCTAACCGATATCGGTAGAAGTTATCGGTTTGAGTGGTTGATGTTTGGACTAACATTCCGTAGATTTTGAAAGTTAATAGCACCTAGAATTTCACAAGCAAAGTTAAAAAATCGATCTCGCAATGGAGTAGGTACGTTCAGGCTTGTAACAAATTTTTGGGAAATGTTTACATAAAATCTCACGAGATATCATTACATAGTATAAAACAAAGTCGCCTCCCGCTGTCTGTCTGTCCCGATGTATGCTTAAATCTTTAAAACTACGCAACGGATTTTAATGCGGTTTTTTTGAATAGATAGAGTGATTCAAGAGAAAGGTTTATATGTATAATACATGGATAATATAGTAAAGAAACACTGATCATTTTAGAGGTTTCTAATGTCCTGTCGTAAATAAACACATTTTTTTAAACGTTTACTGAACTCTACGAGATACATCAAAATAATGTACTACAGTATTTACACCTTAAAAAGGTATACAAAAAAGTCCGCGATGGTATATGTCCATCTCATAGGTTATGTTATTCTCCTAGATAACGTTGTATATAAAGACATTCTGTAGTATATTTAGCATCAGCATGCACCCGTGCGAAGCCAGGCCGGGTCGCTTGTAATTTATAATTGGCGATTTAGGAAAGAAGGCTAAGTTTTGGAACACTTACACAAAATAACGTAATACAGATTCGGTTATGATGTGGATTGAAAAAAAATGTGATCTCATGTTCTGTTTAAGCACAAAATAATCTATATAATGTGTAGATTGTTTTTATCTTATAACCCACTAACTAAAGTGTTAAATTTGATTGTAAGGTAAAGGAAATAAATACTAGAAATACAAATACTCTTTTAATTATTAACTCCTAATTAACAGTAATATTGACACTCTTCAAGACTCAGAACTCGTACTCGGAGACGAAGATAAAGACCTTCGCCACCGCGATCCCCCCGAACTGCTCCCGGTTGTGCAACTCCATGGAGAGCTCCAGCTCTATGCTCTGAGGACCTTCGAGAGGACGGACCAGGGAGATTACTGCTTCGTGGCCGCTTTGGGTCAATCTGAAATTTAAAAGTTTTAAAGGTTCTGCTTTGCACGAGCTGTGCCTACAAAATAAGCCGGCCAAGTACGAGTCAGACTCGCGCACTGAGGGTTCCGTGCAAATCTGTAGGTATATAAGTAAAAGTTTACCCATCACGACAATCGAGTCATAGTTGGATGATGTAACTAAAAATTTACGGTTTTTGCAATTTTTCCTTTATCTGTGCTATAAGACGTTGCTTCGTAGCAAATTTCAAGATTCTGAGTTCACGGGAAGTACCTACCCTGTAGGTTTTGATTCCCTTGCGAGTGTTGAAAATTTGCGGTAATTTGCGGCATAAACGGCTGTATCTTTTGATTGCGTTGGCTTAGAAGTTTGATTTTTTCACAGCTTTAAAGAACAGTAGACTTGAGTATTTGATATAAATTTCAGCTTCATGGAGGTATCAAGCTGAAATTTATAGCAAATACGCGTTCCTGAGAAAAAGGGTCTTGACAGACAGACAGACGGACGGACAACAAAGTGATCCTATAAGGGTTCGGTTTTTTCCTTTCGAGGTACGGAACCCTACAAAAAAGCATATATCTTGCCCTAAGTATTAATCTATCTCCTTACTATATTCATAAAGATCCGTTAAGCCGCTAAGTTTAGCCGTAACCAACAAACACTTAGAATTTAAAATAAATAAAATAAAATAATAAATAAATAATCTCAGACATTTTATACAGCATCATCTAGTCCTAAAGTACGCAGAATTTGTTTTATTACCTCATGACTGATATTCTATTTATATACTTATTTTTTGTAAATACATACATAATTTATACATAGAAACACCCAGACCCGAGACAAATACTTGTAGATCATACAAAATATGTCCCACGGCGGGAACCTAGCCCGCAACCTTCTGCGTCTCAGCCAGATCTTAGCCCTCTGCGCCTCAGAGACTGTCAAATATTGGTGGACAATGCATACAACATCTAGCCCCAAATTAAGCATAGCTTGTATTATGATAACCAGATGACTGATAGAATATTAATATGATGAATCATGATTTCGTAATGCGTCAGCAAAAGATTCAGACATGGCGCAAACTATAAACCTGAGCCTCACATAGTTAAAAGATTAATTTAGCCTTGACAATTTCCCTTTTAGAAATACACTGATAATTTTAAATTCAATTATGGAAACGCGGTGAATTCGACACAAAGTGGATGTTACAACCGCTTCACTCGAAAGACAGCCAAAAAGGTCACCAACTCTTCATTCTCGCTCTCAATTTTATAATTTACAACAAATCCGCGCAACAACAAATCAACAATCCCTCTACCTACTTTGTATCGACTTCACCCAATAGATGGCGCTAAACTTAAAATAATACTGCTCCGCACGGACGTCACTCCGACATAAATTATATATTTTTAAATACATTCTTATGATACTTTATAACACCCAGGCACAGAACAAAGATCAATGTTCATCACACAATAGTTTGTTCTAGGAGGGATTTTAACCCCCGTCCTACAGCGCAGAAGGCAGAGCTACTGCCAACTGAGCAAATATTTCGATAGATTGCCATAAGGCACGCCTATCGTCAATTACATCTAATCCGTACCTTTAGCACAGAGGTTTTAACCCTCAATGGATTCATTCTTAAGAGCTTCAAGAAGCTCAGATAGTTACATGACAAAAAACATGAGCTCTGCTCCAACTCGACTCGGGATCCATAAAAAAATTAGCAAGGAAACAAAAAAAATACATTAGTGCAATTCACTTTTGGTAGAAGTGAAACCTTCAAAAATAGAATTTAAAATTCTTCCTATCTCATTTTCTCCCACGTTAAATCTTATGAATTTAAGTGTCTCTCTTTTTCCTGTCGCTTTTTCGTTTCATCGAATTTCAAATCACAACGATGCTAAAGAAGTTTTTACTTCAAAACGTTAAGACCGAAGTTTCTCACCGGATTCGTCTTGTCCTGTGGTTAGGAGTAACCGGCACCTAGATTCACTAGCATGTAAGAAGACAATTTTAAATGGTTTCTTTAATTTAAAAGAATATTTTGATTGAATGATTACAAGTTCGAAGAGCCATAACACGTTGCCACTTACAGAAAAGCGTTGATATTCGCCTTGTCTCTGACGCTGGGCGGAGAATTGACGTTAACGAGACGAATCTGGAACAGTAGCTCTGTGTAAGGCCACGCTGGACCTCTCATCGTGAATAGTTTCACCTGGAAAAATAAAGGAATCTTTAAGGAATCTATGCTTACAATACAAGGTAGGGTTTTGTTTTAATAGTAAACTGAAATTAAAAACACCGTGAGAATTAACCTTTTGACTAATACCTACAACAAGGTATAAATAGTTGGTTTGTTAGGTTTTAAAGGAGCGCTTAGATGAAAATGCCACAGCCAGCATCAAGAAAATCAAAGATCAGATAAGTAAATAAGTAACTAAATTATGATTGCTGGATAATTCATACAATACCCAATCTAAGCTTAATTTGGACTATGGAAACTATATGACTGATAAAATACATTTAAACATACTTTTGATACTTTTGATACTTTATAACGCCCAGACACAGAACAAACACCTTATTCGTCTTTAATTATTGTTATTATATTAATACGTGAAGTAAAAACTTTGTACTCCTTTTTATGGAAATAGCGCGGACGGAGGAGTTTCGCACACTTATAGTTTATATAGACGAGTGCCGAATGCTGATATGTTTTTTAAATTACGCATAAAAATACATTATTTGTTAATTAATATCGTTTCCTCTGTCTGTCTGTCCCTATGTATGCTTAGATCTTTAAAATTACGCAACTGATTTTAATGCGGTTTTTTTAATAGATAGAGTGATTCAAGAGCAAGGTTTATATGTATAATACATGCATAATATAGTCGATAAACACTGATTATTTTAGAGGGGTCCAATGTGGTGTCGTAAATAAACTCATATTTTTGCGCTTACATTGCAAACGCTGTCTGAACCCTACGAGATAGATCAAAATAATGTACTACAGTATTGTACACCCTTAAAAGGTCTACAAAAAAGTCCGCGATATGTCTATCTTTTAGGGATAACCATTCTGTAGTATAATTAGTATCAGCATTGCACCCGTACGAAGTCGGGGCGGGTCGCTAGTATTTAATAAGAATCGAACCCACAACCTACAGTGCAGAAAGCAGAGTTACAATCAACTGAGTTATAAGGGCAATCACAATTACTTAATTTGGTTGATCTGTCATCATGCTATCGTGTCATTAGTTATTTTGAAACACTGTGTTGACTGGATTAAAGTGTACAATTCAGTAATTGGCTTGGCATGGTTGGCACATAATATATTCATGTTGAATTTTAAGGCTTACATAAAAGGTAGTCTTTTGAAGAAAGCGTATTATAATATAAATGACTATATTATTGATAAGAATGGCCTGGTGTGGCTCTGCACTCAAACAGTTAATCGACACGCTTGAAATGTATAATTTTTTTTATTAGTTTTTCGTAGTCAAACAGTTAATCGACACGCTTGAAATGTATATTTTTTTTTAATCGTTTTTCGTAGTTCGTGGATCGTGCAAAAACGAGTTCAGGACAAGTTTCTTGCCAGTTCTTCTCGGGCTTGGATTAGAAGGAATTGGCACCTAAATTCACCTAGTATGTAAGACGTTTCAAAGTGATCCTTGTGATTGTATTGAATAAAATATCTTATGACTTTGACTTCGAACTTTATACGTCCTCACAATGTTTTCTTTCACTGTTTGATAGCACGGGTATAGGTACGTCATATATATTTTTTATCAAAAAATCTAATGGTGCACGATCAGATTCGAACACATGATCGGAAGATAGATAGATCGGAAGGACACTACAAGACCACAAATGCTCTCTTAAAGCTACCACACTATGCCGCGGCGCTGATATCTGACCCGGAGACAAGCCACGCAAAAAAGCCGTGTCTATGCCAGCGCATATCTGGGGAAAGCCGGCAGTCATGACAGTGTGGTGTCGACTACGATTAACTATGCCAGGAGTTAATTAAGTAACTTACGTTGGCGTCGGGCACGTAGAGCTTAGACACGAAGGTGATGAAGTTGTATGAGATGGTGGTGGGCTGGTGCGCGCACTCCCAGTCCCCGGCCGCACACACACGCTCTGTCTTACTGCACCGACTGGAATAAGGAGTAATATAGAGAACCACATTATTATAGATACCACATCAACAGAAACTTGCCCATTTCTTTTTCAAATATAACTTATAAAGAACATAATTTCACCGGTAAGTATTATTTTATTGTTTTCAACGGTTTTATTTTAGTTTTGTTTAAAATGCAAAACCGTCAAGCAGAAACAGACTATGAATCAAACCTTTAAGGTCGCGTTTCTCTTAAGCCTCATCTTTCGCTATTCAATTAGGGATGTAACCCTAAAAAACTGAAGAATGTGTTATCGAAAAACTTCATCATGTAAATAGTATATAATTATTATAATATTATCATTTCTATAAACAACGACCTAGAAAATATAAGGTTTATAATTTCAAGGTCGTTGAAATTATAATGAAGGTTTTTTGTTTTAATTATGACTTTATTCTAAATGTATTTAAGACCTATGGTGTCTAGTGGTTAGGTAAGATGAAAATTACAGATGTATTTTGAAGAAATAAAATATCTTCTGGTAACAGTTTTCCCAAGACAACAAACATAAAAAAAAGGATTGATACATCTGGGAAACAAAATTGGTTTCTACAAAAACAAGCACAATTTGCTCAGACCACTTTAAGGTTTTATAAGATTTTGTAATTAAAAAAAGTGGAAACAAATACACGGGTGACACAGCTATACCGATTCTAAATGTTGTTTTTTCAGGTTATTATAGTGTTTATATTCATGACGTTTTATTAAAATTAATTACATTCATTTATATTATGATTACGTAAAATCGAAATCTAATGAAACGTATTAAAAATTACAGGCACAAAATCTATTAGCAGCGGGGCGATTATGAAGTTCTGATAGCTTTCAGTTATTATTGATGAATTGGAGTTACGGAAGGTTGATGTTGAATGTCATACATGCTGTCATATGAATAAAATCCTCGATTCTTCGTCTGTCATTTCATGGAGCAACATGGCTCTGCTAATTTAATATTTTTACCCGTTTTATTGCATATTTTATTCAGTAATCTTGGCGGAATTTTAATGAATAAATTGTGGCTGCGGGACGGGTATGGATAATTGGATTGCATGTGTATTGTGGTGCAGTGTGATTTGAACGACGAGGAGTCCCAAGAAAATTCTAGACGCCATTCCGCGTGTTGTCTAGAATTGACAACTGACCATCGACTAAGACTAATAACAAACAAACTGACTATAAACAATAATCACTTGACATTGGCAGAATTGACATTAGTATGTCACAGGCCATTAACGAAGAAAAGAAAGAAAAGAAAGAAATAAAATCCTCAGATCAAATAAATATGAAGACATTATAATAACATTTGTTTTATGGTAAGGTCCTTTTTAACGTTCAGAGATTTATATTATTGATTGACAATTAGCCACATCATCTAGTCCCAAACTAAGCTATGGTGGATACTTTGATCGAGTAAGCTCACTGTAGTTCGTTCGTTTTTTAATGTTCCCACCGGGTATGTCGGGTGCGGGGTAGCTTCAACAGGTTCTTGCAACTTATAGGATGTGCTGGATGCAGACTGCCCCTTTATGAAGCAATGGACAAGAGTGCACACTCTGCACTGTGGATCGATCCAGCGATATATTTTTATTTGTATTAAGTGTATTTTTATGAAAGTTAATACATGGCTAGCATTTCATTTTGTGTCTAAACAAAAATTTTTTTATTAAATTTTGGTCTTACTGTTATCATCATATATTATAATGATGTTTTTATGTTTTTATTTTCATACATAATTTAATAAAGGACACCTCAGCGTGCGCTAGTACACATAGACATTATGAACCTCTTTAGAAATTTACGTAATTACACGTATATCCATTGTTAAATCCAATATTATTTTAAACAAATAAATAAATAAATAATACCAGACAATTCACACAGCATCATCTGGTCCCAAGGAAAGCAGAGCTTGTTATGGGTACCACATGACTGATATATTATTTTTATAAATGATGACATCAATGTCTGATAAGTATATTTTAACAAACTTAAATACCTACATACTTATGATACTTGATACACATGGGAGTATAAAATCCATAGCCTACAACACTGATGATAGACAAAACATAAGAACGACCTATGAGGCCAGTGATCCACTCTGTCAATTTTTTTTATAACATTTTCTGTTAAAACTTCTAAACCATTGGCAATGGCTACGAATCAAAAAACAGAGTAGTAGGTTAATTAGTAATATACATTGCGATACATACTGTTTCCCTTCGAGCTGGTATCCCCGAGGACAGGATATCTGCTGACAGTGGTAGCTGCCGCGTGTGTTGCTGCACACGTGGCTGGTTCCGCCGAAGATGCCGGTCTGGCAACCCGCCTCGCCTGTTTCGCACTCGTCGATATCTAACAACAAAAACATTTATTTGCAGATACGTACATTATATTATATAACATTTTTACGATACTTATATCCTTTATACTACGATAGGAACTTCGTTCCAACCGAGTGTTCCGCGACACTCACGTATTTTTGACGTGATAACGTCTTATAAATGAACGCCGGCTGCACGCACGAAAAATTGTCACGTTCCGCCTGAGCCGAGCGTGCAAGCGAGAGCGCGGAACAAGCGATAGAGAGGCACGATCGGCCTAAGCGTTCGGTTTGTGACGCATCTCAATAGGTTAAATGTATGCAATTATTCATCAATGTTTTTTTATGATGTTATCACGTAAAATTATCGTCCGTAAACCGACTTTACAGACAACCATTTTTTTTATTTTATTATTTATATTCAATCTTGGGAAAACAGAATGCTTCAAACTAAAGGGTGATCGTTGTAATCGATCTATAGATAGCTTAGCTTTAACTAACTACTCGTAAACTTACCGATACAGCTCCTCTTATCTTCAGAAAGCCTGTACCCGACGGGACAGGCACAGCGGTAGCTACCTGGCTCGTTCAGGCACTTGCCGATGCAAAGCATCTTCGACTTGAACTGAACGCACTCGTCCACGTCAACACACGTCCTGGAAAAACGTCAAAATCAAGTCATTTTTATTCAATATAAGGCCCGTGGAGACCTGAGGCATGGCTCTTATTTAAGAGTTGTTTCTGTTCCTAATTATAATAACGTTTTAAAAACTAAAATGAAAACCGACTTCATTGAATATAAAAAATATCATCGATGTTTAGATTTTTATTGATTTTTCAAAAACCTCTCAAACGATTTCGATAATATTTAGGTAGGACCACCTGAGAAGCAAAAAATAATTTTGAAACAAAAAATAATTTTCCAAACCCGTTTAGGGGTCTTTGAGTAATTGGTGAACACACATGAAAAAAACAATAAAAAGAGATTCCGTCGAATTGAGAATCTCTTCCTTTTTTGAAGTCGGTTAAAAAGCCTAGGGTAGACTTGTGGGAAAGTTCCTACACATTTGTATCATATCCTTAACTTCTAACATTAAAATTGTGAATCAATTTAGTTAATTAATCACTTACACAATATTCGTTAAAATGATTTGAATTATCTTGGTATGAATATTATGCTGAATAACAGGCTACTTTATCTAAGGCAAAGCCGCGGGCAGCAATATTACAATAAATTTATAATGCACAATACGTTTTTTAGTATATTCTAAGCATTAAATGCAATTCATAGCAACTCACTTCGGATTCTCCACAAAAGCCCAGGTGTACTTAAGAGGTTCTGAACCATTTTACGTAACAGCGAAATAATTCATACTAATATTAAAGAGAATAATTACGTTTTAAAAACTAAAAAGAAAACCGACTTCATTGAATATAAAAATGGTTTCGGAGTAAGCGAAAATAACATCGATGTATAAAATTTTTAGGTTTCTGTAGATTTTTTAAAAACCGCTCTACCGATTTCGATAAAATTTAAATGGTGGTCCCATTTAAATGTTAATGCCTGTGAAGTTTACTTTTTAAAACAAAAAATAATTTTCTAAATCGGTTTAGGCGTCTTTGAGTAATCGGTGAACATACTTACATAAAAAAAAAAGATTTCTATGAATTGAGACCCTTTTCCTTTTTTGAAAAAGACGTTAAAAACGTGTCTGTTTGATTGTTTTTACGTTTTCATGGCTAAACAGTCGAACAGATCATAATAAAATTTGGTAGGGACATGAATTGTATCTTGCGGGCATTACATAAGCCGCGAACAGCTGCAAGTAAAAATGTATATAAAATAACGTGAACGTCTCGGGACGCCCGACAGAAATGATAACTTAAACTAATCAAACTAGCGCTGTGGGTTAGAGTGAGAGAGGAGGAGCCTGCCTGCCGCCGTTACAGGTTACGCAACGAAGCGGTTTACTCTCCCATAAGAAGTTATAACTTCAATAAAGTTGGAAACAGATTTAAACAACACATTGAAGATGTTAAGTTATACGATAGACATGTTCCCGTAGGTTTATGGCTCTATATATTCGTGGTGAAAGGATACTTACCGATTGTCTGTACTGAGCCTGTACCCTCGATGGCAAGAGCATCGGTAGCCGCCCCACACGTTGGCGCAGCGGTGCTGGCACAGAGACCCGGAACGTGACTCCGCGCATTCGTCCACATCCACACATACCTATGGAAACAAATCAACAAATAAATAAACACATAAGTATTACGTATTATATTGTTGCGCCCGATACATAGCTCCATCTGTTGGCAGGCAGACACATTAAATATTCACCTACGCCATCTGGTATCGAGTAGATGCAAACTACAAAGTACACGTATCGAATGCATAAGAGCGAACGAGATAGCAATATCTCTCTATTGCAATCGAACGTTTGAGCGCGTTCCGGTTCGTTCTCGAACGTTCCAGTAGCATCGCGGTTTCGTAAGAGCGTCGAGCGAGTCGCGTAGACTTACTCGACGCTCGTATAAATAAAGTGGTGATTTGCGGATGCAGTCAGTCTATTCTTGGCTTAACTTGTGATACAAGTGCGATAGTTTCAAGTGTTATCGGTTGTGTTATAGTGTTGTGACTTTTATAGTGTTCTATTGGGAAGTTTACTAGTAGAATCAGTGGATTAAGTTCAGTGTGTGGTAACTTTGAAATTAAAGTTATTATTCGGTAAAATCGACTAGTTTCGTAATTTATCAGTACCCGGCTCGTAACAATATTATCGATTAACAAATACAAATGAATAAATAGTATTAAATAAATAAATAATGCCGGACATTTCACACACCGTCACCTGGCCCCAAAGTAAGCAGAGCTTGTGTTATGGGTGCAACATGACTGATATACTACTTATATACTTACTAGTATATAATATACTTAATAGTATGTAAAATGATGATACATAGAAACACCCAGACCCGAGACAAATACTTGCAGATCATACAAATATTTGTCCCGCGGCGGGAATTGAGCCCGCAACCTTCTGCGTCTCAGCCAGACCTTAGCCCACTGCGCCACAGAGGTCGTCTGAGAGCAAATAAATGAAACGCAGAAATAACTAATAATTGAATGATATACAATAAAATGTTTATTTTCACAACTCGAAAAAATATATTAATTACGAAGATATTTACGGAGATATTTTGTCCGGGGATGAAGAATCTTGTCACCCTATGGATAACCGTCTACATTAAAGAAAGGGACGTGACGAAAATTAGTGACGGAAAAATCTTACACCATTTTCGCCTAGCCCCTATCCGCTAAGTCCGTACCGTGCGATAAGAAACATCGTTCCAAAAAAAAGCCTTTCCTCCAAGATGGTTGCGGTACTTACTTTATCATTAACCGGTGCTGGTCTGAAGCCGCTATGACATTTGCATTGATAGGAGCCGATAGTGTTCACGCAGTCTGCGTTGCGAGAGCAGATGGACTGAAAATAATAAACCTTATAGAAACTACTATAGAAACCTTATAGAAACCAGGCGTCAGGGTCACAGGAACTGCAAACTTGATATAATTAAAGTTACTAATGGCAGTGTTAAGATATGATTGCCAAATGGCTGATAACGATAAAGCTTGTGTAACGAAAGGATACAGTGTGGCTCACGGAAGTTCCTTTTATATTTTGTTTCACACATTTCCCAAAGATGATTTCTATCACCGTTTATGCTTGGCCAGACTGCAAATGCGAGCGCGGGGCGGGCGCGGCGCGACATTCTTAAACATAAGAACTTCATTTGAGCGTCCATAGTGGGCACGCGGGTGCGGGGCGGACGCGGGAAGTGGCGTGGGCTACTGGACACGACAACTCGGAACGAATCCGCGCTCGACTGCGGAAAGGCAAAATCGCGCGCGTCCCCGCACCGCACTGCAAGTCTGGCCAAGCCTGTTTGTAAGTTGAGATAGAAAAATTTTTCGAGAAGATAAACCTTCACAAATTCACAGATGTATGGACTTAAGGCAACAGATTTGGTTCCTATCTTAGTGCAGCTCTAAATGACATGGTGGCTCCCATTCTAGCAGCTTACATACGCAGGCAATCATACGGCCCATCTGATGGTACGTAGCTACCGTAACCATCGGTTGCAATACCAGAGGTATCTCACGCGGGTTGCCGTCCATAGACACAGTTATTGTGTCTATTCGCCCAGTATAGTAATTTCCTCCAGTGCCCTTCATAGCTTCATCTTCATCTTATCGTGTCACAAGTTCTTTCAAACCAGTAGTGAAAGAATTTAAGTGCACGACAGAGGCTCCTTTCGTGTGAAGCAAAACACAATAACGCCTGCACACTACTACTTGGAGGATGAATTTCAAAGATGGACGCTTGCTGGTTCCACCACCTGGTTACTTACCACATTCCCAGCCAAGGCGCACTCGTCGACATCCTCACACTGGTGGTCTCCCACCAGCCTGTGTCCCTGGGGACAGCTGCATGTGTACCCCCCGGCCAGGTTTGTGCAGAGCTGCTGGATCCCACACTTGAACTCCCCTGTCACGCATTCGTTTACATCTGTTAAGATAAAGTCTGTATGAGACAGTTGTCAACCCTGGGGAGGCAGTTAATGGGCCACGTAGCCTCTAAATATAATATCCTACTTATATTTTAAACTAGTTTCTCGCTGCTGAACTACATATGTTTTTGACGTGATAACGTCTTCTAAATCTATGAACGCCTTCACGCACGAAAAATTATCACGTTCCGCCTGGGCCGAGCGTGCGTTCCGAGAGCGCGGAACAAGCGATAGAGAGGCACGATCGGCCCAAGAAATATGCTTGTGATACATCTTAATAGGTTAAAAGTATGCAATTTTTCATCAATGTTTTCTTACGACGTTATCACGTAAAATTACTTTACTGATAACCATTTTTTTAGTAATGAGCGAAGGTAGCTCATTTATCACACTATTACATCATATTTCATACTATCACCATATTTATTTAACAGTCGCCATTATGCTTAGTCAGTTCAAGGTGTCTACGGGCCAATTTGCTGCATACCTTAACATAATTGGACACAGATAAGCAATAATGTGCCAATCTACAAAAAACTTTAACCCTTAAAAACCCTAAAAATCCTTTCCCCTCAAAAAACTGAGGGTTGAGTTAGTTATACTAACTCAACCCTCAGTTTTTTGAGGGGAAAGGGTTCTTAATTTTCAAGAAATCTGCTAAACTAACATCGATTGTCTTTGTTTAATGTAGATTTGAACCGAGAAAAACATAGGTTACATTTTATGTATATACTACGTAGGCAAAGCTGCGGACCGCAGCCAGTAATAAATAAGTGTCTTTATATATTATAAAATAATAAATTTCACGATGTGATTTATGAAAAAATGGCAAACAGACACAAGAAAAGAAAATTTTAATTATCTAGAGAAAAAGAAACATACACTCCAAATCCTAGGAATAGCGAGGCTATGAAAATATACAGTTAGCATACAGCGGATAAAAAAAAACTGAATAAGAGAGATCAGGATTTCAGAATAAATGACTTCAAACTTAAACTGAAATACACTTTTTTTCACCTTCATTGAGCAGATATCTCATAAAAGTCTGTCAAAACCATAACGAATAAATAGGATATATCCAAAGCAAGGAATGTGAAGACTTACCAACACAGTTGTTGTTGTCTCCAAGCCTGTAGCCCCAGGGGCACTTGAGCACTGTTCCTCTGTCTTCCACTTGGGTGATCTCAGGGTCTACGAAGTTAGTTTGCTCGAAACCATGGCCGATTGACCCTTGAGAGTCTTCTGGGAATACTGAGAAAAACAATAATGTCAGTAGTTTGTAGAAGTAATTGGCATAGTTTGGTGGAGTTACAAAGCCGTTTAAAATACTCCGTTGTCCAAAGCACTGAAACTCTATAACACTACTCTAACTCTATAATAAAATTGCATCTGCATTCGTCCAACCAGGTAGGCACAGACCTTGCGAGACGTTGGTTGATAGTTGTAGACTTAAAAAAACTCTCCTGGATTTATAGTCAATGATAGGATACTTACCAGGTTCATTACCGTATCCTGGTGGGAAGACGTCTTTGCTGGTGGCAGGTACACAACGGTGTCGGATCTCGTCCAGGCGCCAGTTGGGAGGGCACTCACAGCGGTATCCCCCTCGCGTGTTCACGCATAACTCCACGGCTGCGCAGTTGGCTTGCCCGTTGGTACACTCATTTATATCTGATATTAATAAGTTCGTATTAATCAGTGACCAACTCCGGAAACGGGAGATAATAACAGCCCTCCATTAGACTTCTAAAAAGCTGGGACTACCATCAAAGCACAGAAAAGGTCGGATGAACAAACACTGACCTCGCGGAACGTTGCTATTTACTTCGGAAATCTGTTACGACAATGTTAGCTAAGCCACAAGTGCCGTATCCAGTGGAGACTGTCATGTCTCAACCTTCTTAAAGAAGGTTGAGACATGACTAGGTATATGGAGGAGGAGGAGTCCATCAGTAAAAAAATATTGATGTCTAACCCTGATACAGAGAGTAGCTGCTGGAAGGCTTTAGTCCAGTCTTGCATGAGTAAAGCTACAGCTGGAGATTACAGCAGATCGATGAAGTACAGAAATGTGACCAGCCAGTAACCGCAATAATTAAGAGTAGCCTAATCTTGCTCTAGTCTAGAACATCTTCAGGTGTGTGGAATATTACCTTCGCATTTTTCAGTCTTCGTGTTTAGGTAAAAACCAGCATCACACCAGTTCCTTGGCCTAAACGGCCTGGGGTTCAGCGGCCTGTCGTCTCGATAGCCGAAGAATAAGGGCCTGTCTGGAAACACAAAACATGAAGGTGTAGGAGTATTGACATATAGTTAAAAAAAACCGGCATAACTTGAGATGGTTTTCAATATTCTATGCAATATGTAGGCACGTGCCAAATATAATGTTTAGACGTGCTTTTGACTACCCCCCTCAAACATTATCTAGAAGATATAGTAACTATATATCTGAGGTGGTGTCTCCAGAGCCTGGGGATTGCAGTCGTCGGCAAGATTGTTTTGTTTAGGTTTGGTTCGCATTATTTTAAGAAATAATGGTTTCTACATTGTTCGAGTTCATCTTTTCGTAAGATCATAATGCGGTAGGACTCTTCAGCAAAAATCAGTCTTAGTGGGAATGCCACACCTTTTTGAGTAGTCGAAGGCACGGGTTCTGGAGTCGTGGTCGGAGGCATGGTTGGCGGAGGTTCTGTTGTGGTACTAGTTGATGTACTGATGAAGATACAAGCAGCGGTCACCGGGTCCCGTCTGAAGCCAGGTGCGCAATCGCAGAGGTAGCCACCGATGGTGTTGCGACAGGATTCAGTGAAGCCGGAACATATGTGGCGGTTTGTGGCGCATTCGTCGATGTCTAAAGGATGATTGATCAGTTTTACAAAATTAGGTATAGATCTTGAAAACGGTGAAGAAAAATCTAGAAGCTTAGTTAGCTCCACATGTTTTGACCATGTCTTTCCTCTGAATAAAGCCGAATAGTGTAAAAAGACGGTTTTTGAGCTAGAAAGACTATTTAATGTAATAACGTTGATTATAATCTCAAAAGAAGATGAGTAAAGATTTTATAACCAAAACTTTCATATCAAACGTCTTCTGCGTAAATTTTACAGAACTCCTCTTGAAGTGGATACTCGCAAAAGTTACGGTTGCCGCCATACATTTAACTATAAAGATAAAGAAGTCACAGCAGCACAATCTGTTGGGAAGCAAAAGCTGTTGGGAATAAGGTTCGTTGCTAGACTCACCAAAACATCCACCATTGTCATTAACCTCAAACCCAGGGGGACAGTCTACCGGCCTAGCATTGTCCTGCGTCCTATCATCTATTGGTGCCTCTTTCTTCTCCGTAGCTTGTTCTAAATCTATCACGGGATAAGCTGGTGAAGGGTAAGTCCTGGCTGTCGGAGCGTATGGGCTGTATGTCGGTCGTGGTATATCTTCAGGCCTAGCTACGTCTAAAGAAAGAAAATAAAAACTTTTTATTCACTAGCGACATTTTAGAGTTGAAATTTACATGTACGTAATCAACCTTGATTATGAAACTCTTTGTTTGGATAAGGTTTAATATCAGGATACGAATGTCATCATATTTTGATTCTGCCTGTGTTTTGATTGATTAATTTGAACAAAAAGCAGTTATTGTGACACCCTCGTGGAATTTTTTGTGGGTATGATGCGTAATATAAAAGTAGTACATTATTTTATATATCATCCATTGTTTTCGCAGCGCACGCCAAATAATGATTTATTTAGGCAAATATTTAATACCTTGGGATTCTTTATAACTTTCGTGCGATCTCTATTTTTTTGTAATAAAATATTAGGTTGGGGAAAAGTCTTTTCGCATTATAGTATGTATGAACTTGTAATAAAATCTCTTTGGCTATACTATTTGTATCTGGCTGGTTTTGGTATCATTAAAAGTTTAAATTTTAAAGAACATAATTCCAAATTCATATTAGGAAAATGTGTGATTTTTATTTGTTTTTCGTACTGTCAAGATGAGTGAATCTAATGAATAAATTTAATACATTTTAAAATTTTACTACAAAAAAGGTAAAAATGCAACGCAAGCCTCGAAAAAAATTTGCGATGTTTATGGACCTAGTGCAGTGTCTGTGGGAGTAGCACAAATTTGGTTTAAGCGTTTTCAATCCGGAAATTTTGATGTCAAAGATGCACGTCGCTCTGGTCGCCCTATTACGGATAAAATGGATGCCATTTTTGAAAAATTGAAGCAAGATCGGCATATCAGTAGTTACGACGTAGCTGAAGAACTGGGAATTGACCATAAAACAGTTTTGGCGCATTTGAAATAAAACTGGGTACACAAAAAAGCTCGATATTTGGGTACGTCACGAGCTCACTGAAAGAAACCTAATGAACCGTGTACTCATTTGTGATTCTTTATTACGACGTAATGAAACTGAAACATTTTTGAAGAAGCGGATAACTGGTGATGAAAAGTGGATCACGTACGACAAGAACGCGCGAAAAAGGTAGTGGTCAAAGGCCGGTCAGGCTTCACAGACTGTGGCGAAACCCGGGTTAACTCGCAACAAGGTGATGCTGTGTGTGTGGTGGGATTGGAAGGGCATTATTCATTATGAGCTGTTACCACCAGGCAGGACCATCGATTCTGAACTCTACTGCGAACAACTGATGAGATTAAAGCAAGAAGTTGAGAGAAAGCGGCCAGAATTAATCAACAGAAGGGGTGTGGTTTTTCATCATGATAACGCTAGACCTTACACATCATTAGCCACTCAGCAAAAATTAAGAGAGTTTGGCTGGGAGGTGTTAATGCATTCGCCGTATAGTCCTGACCTTGCACCTTCAGATTTCCACCTGATTCGGTCTCTTCAGAATTATTTAGGCAATGACAGGTTAACATCACGAGAGGACGAGGAGGAAGGTATCGGGTTCGATTCCCGCCGCGGGACAAATGTTTGTACGATCTGTAAGTATTTGTCTCGGGTCTGGGTGTTTCTATGTATAATATGTATGTATTTACAAAAAAAAATGTATATAAGTATATAAGCATATCAGTCATGTGGTACCCATAACCCAGGCTCTGCTTACTTTGAGGCCAGATGATGCTGTGTGAAATGTACGGGATTATTTATTTATTTATTTAAGTTCCAAATTTCTATTTTTAATTTCTATAGCAATGGGATCATGTCCCTACCTACAAGATGGCAAAAAGTTATCGAACAAAATGGTACCTACATACTTTAGTTAAATGTAAATAAACTATATTAAAAAATGTTTTGAATTTTCTTAAAAAATGCGAAGAAACTTTTTCCCCAACCAATTATATATCAAATAACTTGCTGATATGAGCTTTCTATAAGTGAAATAATTTTTGAAATCTAGTTGTTTTTGAGTTTATCCGTTACAAACAAACATACAAAAAATCAAACCTTTTTGCTTTTTAATATCAGTATAGAAGTGTAAACAAAAAACTAGAGGAGTTTGAACGAGGAAAACTCGGATTCATATACAAAAAAAAATTCATGAAATCTATCGATGATACGTACGTATTACTGGGTAAGGTCTAGCACGTATGACATTTAATAATACTTACGTAGAAGTATGTTTTAACTCTTCAAAAACCAAAACCAAAAGATAAATGCAAAATAATGTACGAACAACTAATGTTCATGTAATGCTCGTATTTTAAGTAAAAGTTTGCGATGTATTCCTTATTCAATGAATACATCTGCGACGCAGAAGGTTTCGGATTCGATTCCCGCCACGAGACAAATGTTTGTATAATAATAATAATAAATAAATAAATAATCCCGGACATTTCACCCAGCATCATCTGGCCACAAAGTAAGCAGAGCTTGTGTTAGAAGGTTGCGGGTTCGATTCCCTCCGCGGGACAAATGTTTGTATGATCTACAACTATTTGTCTCGGGTTTCTATGTATAATAAGTATGTACTAAAAAAAAAAGTATATAAGTAGTATATCAGTCATGTGGTACCCATAACACAAGCTCTGCTCACTTTGGGGCCAGATGATGCTGTGTCAAATGTCCGGCATTATTTATTATTCAATTATACTTAAAAACATTCCATTCGGATTTTAAAAATAAATTGAAAACTGTATTGTATGCAGAGGATGTTCCAGCTGTTCTGTAAACAATCCTCAATAAAGAACAATACCTTCTGGCTGTCGTTCTGTGACTAGTTCCTTTAGTTCTGGTTTTCTTTCTGTTGGGTGCTGAAATTCTGGAGTGATTTTATTGAAGTCAATTGGCTTATCAGACCTGGTTTCGTAGTAAGTGGAGTCCGGAGACTCTTTGGGTTGTGGGGGTTCAGAATTCGATTCGTATACTATCTCCGGGCGGTTGGGTTCCTGTTCGGAGTAGGTTATAGCTGGTGGTTCGGTTGTTGTTGGGGATTCAGTTGGTTTTCGTGATGTGTATAATGGTGCAATGTATCTTGGTACTTCTGGGATGTAGTCTATAGGTTTCCTTTCTTCTACGTCTCTTTCTTGTTCGTTAGGTGGTGTAATGCTATTGTCATCTGGTGATACACCTCTGGTTCCTTCAGGGTTGTTGTCCACTGGCTTTGTCTCTACAGGAGTGTTTTCTTCAGGAGTATGTTCTTCAGGTATCTGTTGTTTAGGTGTTGGTATGACTTCAGTGCTAGTTGTGCTGGATAGAACAGGTGATGGAGTGGGAGGAGCAGGTGAAGAAGCTGCTGGATCAGTTTTGTTGCTGGCTGGTGAACTGGGGTCGAGTTCTTCACTGGAAATAAAAGTTAAAATCAATTCTGTTCACTTGACAACAATGTATTACCTTACTCTATACTTAATAACACTCAGACACACAACCTGTATGTTTATCAAACAAATGTATGTCCTTGATGAGGACAACTCTACCCACAGCGCAGAAGGCTGAGTTACTACCATCTGAGCTGTAAAGCCAGTCTAATAGCGATACGAGAACACATTGCAAGGGAGTTAATGAATACTAGTTAATGAAGTGACTAGTGAGATTTTTTTTTATTGCACACTACAAATAAATTAGACTGTTACAATAAACAATGTTTAGCTACTCGTAGTAGTAGTAGCTAAACATTGTTTCGGTTGGGCAGTCTTATCGCTAGATAGCGATCTCTGCCAGACAACCTTGGGATGGATAATAACAACTGTACAAAGCTACCTACTCACTACTACTTTTCTATGAGCCAGTGACCAACTGGGTCTTAGAGTAAATAGACCCAAATACCTCCGACATGGCATACCATAAAAGGTCGAGACTTTTAACGTTTAAAAGACTTTTAAGACTTTTAACGGAAGTGCTTAAATAAAAATGCCAGTGTTCACCCAGGTACTGACTTTGCAAAGCTCATTCACCCAGGTACTGACTTTGCAAAGCTCATTCACCCAGGTACTGACTTTACAAAGCTCTGCTTAACTTAGTCTTCGGGCTTCTTGTACTCTGGTTTCACCATATCTAGTAGAAAGGCACTGGTAGTCTAATTGTAGTGGCCAATTTCCGAAAATAAAGTCATGGATGGGTTTGAATCCGTTTGTGTACCAATAGAATTCTGTTAAAAAAATGCGTACACTACACCAATACTTTCAAACGATGATTGAAAACATTGTGCGAAAGCCGGTATTTTAAAGAACCTAAACTTTTGTAGGGACACAATGTAATATGATACGGATTGTAAGACGCTGTCCTTCCCGCGCCCCTCGGGGAGAACGTAATATCACTCAATAAGAGCAATTGATATTCGTGCCTGGACATTGTGGTGTAATTTATATTTCCTCCAAGAATTACAGTAAAGTAAGGTAAATATATTTGTAGAAAGAGACATTGCTATTCATAATAATACAGACATTTACACTTTTAAAAACATAGGACAACCTTCGGATGCTTTCTTTCAGTACACTGATTTGATATGATAGAGTGGCATCAGTGGAAAGGAAACTACACCCATCTCAGCTTGCTGGAGTGGATCCATGAACGAAAGTTTTCAATTACAAATAACTGCTTTGTAACTTGACTGACGCCACCTAAATCATCTTCAACAGATGAACTAAGGCCAATGATGATGATACAAGAAGAAGACCTACTTTGTACAGGATACTTACTCAGAATCATAATATTCGTATTCGTACTCCGGAGACAGAGTGGTCGTGGTTGTGGAAATCCGTTTCTTCACGCACCGGAACGAACCAGGTATGTTCATACACTGGTATTCAGGCCCAGCTTGTTGACAGTTATGGGTTCCAAGAGCACATTCGTCTACATCTGAAAATTTACAATGAATGAAGTGTTAAAAAGTGTTTTACATCTTTTTTCTCTTCATTTAACAATAATAATAGTTATAAAATTTATTTACAAAAATAATTACAGAAATGCATAGATTAATCCTTACTAATATTATAACTCTGTCTGTCAGTCTGTTTGTCACGTTTTCACGCCTAAACCGCTGGACAACCGATGAATTTTGGTATAGAGATACATGGGACCTTGGAAAAGGAAATAGGCTACTTTTTAGGTAAGTATCACGCGTGTAAAGCCGCGGGCAGCAGCTAGTGTAAAATATATGTGAAACAGTTGAGCTATCTAAGGACCGTTTAAAACGACCTATCCAGCTCAACTGTTTCAGATCACTGCATGGCAGCGTTCCCAAGATACTGGCGGCATTGCCACGTTGAATGGCAATGCTAATACGCTGAGTCAGATAGGAGCCAGCCTAGCCTAGCCTCCTGGGTCACGCAATGTAAAAAGGTAATAGTAATAATCTAGCAACCAACTAAACATAGCTAATTGCTAATTAAAACGTCTGTAAAGTTTATACCTTCACAATTCCCAGAAGAATGTTGAAGGATGTAGCCGGTTCCACAGGAGGTGATGCGGACGCAGAGGAAAGAACCAATCGTGTTGTCGCAGCGCTGCGAGTTCACGATGCAGTCGTGCTGCTGGGTCGCACACTCATTCACATCTAAGGAGATAAGTATTAAATCAAAACATGTGCTCCTAGAGCTGTTCATGAAATTCTAGAGAATCACTTGGAAATAAATTAAAGAAAATAAATATCATGCCAGTGTCTTGTATATATATATGAAAATCTAATATAATGTTCACAAAAATGTTCAACTGTTTAAAAAAAAAAACACAATTTTAGAAATAAAGAGAAACTCGCAGTTCCTCCGGTAAGGCTTGCTGAAGTTTGTAATTATTTTATAAGGCAATGTGTACACTTCTATAACAAGCTTCCAAGCTACATGCTAGATTTGTCCATTGGCAAATTTAAAAGAAATAAACAGAAACTGTCGGAAAAAAAAAAAAATTTTTAGCTTACTCGACCGTATCTATAGGAAAGAGCTGACTAAGCCACAGGTTTCCTAACAATATTTTCCATAACCTATCATCAAAGACAAGAAAAACTATAGATACTCGTATTAGACCATCATCGACATATGTCAAACTTACCAACGCATGCTCCAGTAGTGGTATCCAGTTCGTATCCAAGTTTACAGTGACAGTCGAAGCTGCCGACGTTGTTAATGCAATGCTGGTGCTGATCGCATAGATGAGTACCTTCTGCACATTCATCTATGTCTGAAAGTTCAAGGTTATACACATTATGTACTCGTAGGTAACAGCTTCTTCTCTTGTTATTCAGAGATATAAAAAATACAGGTCCAAATCAACAAGTGCAATTTAAATCGGTTCAGCCATCATTTGCATTTAGTTCCACAAATATCCACATTTCTAATATACAAATAAATTATAAATATAAATATTGCTGGACAATGCACACAACACCATCTAGTCCCAAACTAAGCATAGCTTGTATTATGGTGACCAGATGACAGAACAAACACCTCTGTTCTTCACACAAATGTTTATCCTGGGAGAGAATCGAACCCTCAACCCACAGCGCAGAAAGCAGAGCTACTACCAACTGAGCTGACAGGCCAGTCAATGATAGTATAAATCAATAAAAACATATTAGTGGACAATCAACACAACACGATCTAGCCCTAAACGAAGCATAGCTTGTGTTATGATGGCCGGATGGCTGATACAATCCCTACTAATATCATAAATGCGAAAGTAACTCTGTCTGTCTGTCTGTCTTACAATCAAACAAATTGTTATTGTGTCTGTTTGTTATGTTTTCACGCCTAAACCGCTAAACAATTTTGATGAATTTTGGTATAGAGATAGATGAGACCGTGGAGAAATACATAAGCTTTTTTATGTAGGTACCACACGTACAAAGCCGCGGACAGCATCTAGTACTTATATACAATTATGGTTTTCGAATGATCTGATCCGTGATGATGACAAGAGGCCTGGTATGACTCTTGTCCCTTGGGAGATGGGTAAGCCATTGGTCTGTCATCTGTCGGGGACTTTTGTTAGAGCTAGTGCGGCGGCTGATTGTGACGCGAACCTCAAAAGGCGCCAATATGCCGGTCTTGATAGGCCTAAATTTTTGAGCCTTTTGGAATAAGTTTCATTGCTCTGATTGTACATTATACATATAATTTATAATACTTCATAACACCACGAAACAGAACAAATACCTACGTTCATCACACAAATATTTGTCCCGGGAGGGAATCGAACCTCTAACCTACAGCGCAGAAGGCTAATGTCAGAGCCATCGTCATGGCTTAACAACTTCTAAATACTAAGGGTCTATCTTATAAACACACACAAGCGAATTAATTATTTTAATCTGTTGCCATCTCTATTCTTTGAGAATATAATGTTAAGGACAGAATAATAATGTTAATAATTATGTGGTAAAAAGATACAGGGTGAGAATATAGCGCGTCTTCAAGAAACACGGAAGTGCTCAGATGAAAAGTACTGACAAACTTGTCTAATGAAAAATGAAATGAAATAAATTTATTTTGACACACACACAGATAAAGTTACGATAACATAGCAGGTACCCAGATCCAACCAAGCTAATTAACTAACTAATACTAAACCTAGGTGTACCCACCTTGTTCCAAACCTAGTCTGCGTTTGTCAAAAAAGCACAGTCTCAGCGTTATGCTATAAGTTGCAGGCTTTAAATGTATGGAAGGAAACGAAACATTACAAATCATTCGTAAACTATGAAAATCCGTACTAGATTGTAGTGATCTTGCAAAATGTTACTGACCTAAATATCATATAATCACGAATTACCTTCGCATAGGTGAGTTTTTGGATTGATCCTCAAGCCATCAGGACAACTGCTGCTGACTCTGGAACGAAAAACAGCTGTCAAGAAGGATTACGACAATATTAATTGAATGAAAAAATAACTAAGTTAAGAGAAAGATGAATTAAATATGAGCAGCCTTATAAACCTCTCAACTTGAACACTGCTTAAGCACTGCTAAAGGTTCATCCTGTCACATTTTGATACTATCTTACAAAATGAGATAGAATTATTTGAAACAGTGATTAGCTTTTGATAGAGGTTGAGAGACGTATTTAAGTAAGATACAATATGTTTATACCCAACACAAATCAGCTTTTATGTCAAAGTAAATAAATCATTAATAAGATTAACCTTTAAACTAATTTGTACCTACCTGCTTACATCTTAGTTGAAATAATACTTCATATTATACATATCTAAATGCATGTTTATTTTTAAGTACTTATTTGGCTAAACCTAGATTGGAACCATAATGTATCTTAAAACTGTCAACTGAGTATAAACACAAATCTAATTTTTCGTACTCAGGCTCCCGCGATACAGGCTTAGCCTAGTAAGGAAGTCAACAGCAACTCCTAGATAGCTCGTTCTCAGCATTACAACAATGTGTATCAAATTTAATAAGTTTTAGGTATAATATTTTTATGTTCTGTAAATTTTTGTACTTAAACATGTATTTTGATGTAATAAATACCTTTTATCTTTTTATCTTTTTAAGTAAATGCATATATGGTTGTGTTGAGTAACTGGATCCCCGTCTCAGCATAATCCTGCACCAACAATACCAATGGAGGTGCAGCGCTGGGTTTCGGGCAGTCTGACGTGATATTATGTTAAGGGGTTAAGGAGTCAATTCACCTGGATTGTGAAGCTTTCTGTTTACAATCGTACTGTCCACGCTGATTGACGCAAACTTGGTCTGGTCTACAGATTTCGGAGCCATCTTCGCATTCGTTTATATCTAGGACAAGTAAACTCTTGTTAAGAAAGATATGAGAAAGACAGAAAGAAAATACATTTATATGCGATAGTAAAAGTGTAGACAGTTAACAAAAATACATAATTAAAGATATAGATGAGAGATACAGATAGGGAAATACATATATACAAATCTTTATATTATTACGTGAAGCAAAAACTTCGTACCCCATTTTACGAAAAATGCGCGGACGGAGGAGTATGAAATTTCGCACACTTATAGTTTATTTAGAGAAGAAGAGCAAAATGCTAATATTTTTTTTAAATTGCGTAAAAAAAATGAATTATTAATTAAATATGGTGGAATTTCGACTAGTGGGCAATCACTAGGTTAAATAATTACGCTTTAAAAACAAAAAACAAACAAACAAAAGAAAAGAAAGAAAGAATCATCGAAATCGGTTTGCGTCATATTGAGTTATTCGTCCATTTGTCGCGCACATATTTAATGCAAATTTAAGACCTATATGGTTTAATTATGGATGCCATTTTCAGAACTAGACCAAAATGAAATAGGACCACACGGAAAGCACCAGTTTTCAAATAAAAAGAATCAAAAGAATCATCAAAATCGTAAACCGATTTTGATGATTCTTTTGATTCTGTCAAAAGTTCAAAAGTCAAAAGTTCTGAGGTAAAAAACATAAAAAAAATATATACTTATATACAGTCGCATACAGTCCTTCTCTTTTTTTATGTCGGTTAAAAAGAAAACAACTTAACTAAAACACCAAAATATGTAAGTACATACACTTATTAGGTACTAGCTGACCCGGCAAACTTCGTACCAGCTCAATAAATCAATAATTAAAAATAATCATATTTACTCACCTTTTAAACCTTCCCAGGACTACGACAAACATTTCAACACCAAAACCTAAATCAGTCCAGCCGTTCTCGAGTATAGCCAGACTAACGAACAGCAATTGATTTTTATTATATAGAATATTACAGGAATGTGTATCTCCGATATAGATATGGACCATATAGATGGTGGAATTGACCATCTATACCTACTCTAGCAAATCGGCTTCCAACTCGACATTAGCTGTGTTGTAGCAATGTTATAGTTGTTAGGGATATATTAATAATATTTACATTGAAGTAGGACTCTTTTGCAGGAGTTCTTGAGTAACGACCTTATGCACTAATGCTTATCTTATAAACCTTCGAACCTAAATTTGTTCAAGCGTCCATAGGCAAGGCCATGTAATTGATTGGGCATGATTACAGTAGACTTGGTAACTGTTACCACTTTCCAGCAGATGGGAAAGCTGTACCTCACCTTCACATCTATTGGTCATGACATCTATCTTGAAGCCAGGAGGACAATGTTTGGAGACCATATCCTGGCAATAGAACGAGCCATGCGTGTTCACGCAGAACTGGGAGAGACGGTTGCAATCATCCCTTAGAACTGAACATTCATCCACATCTGTAGGAGTAAATCAATGTTAGTGTAGGTGCTTTAGCGGAGTAAAGCTGAGATTAAGTAAAATCGACAACAGAATCAAGCATGACGTCATCGTCGCGCCATTTTGACAGAAACCTATTTGTGGTTCTCGTCCTTAATCAAGTTGCAAATGCTGAACATTACCTCCTCTACATATAAACGTCTCTTAACTTCTGTCAAAAGAGATAATGTTTAAAAATTAACTTTTTGTTTAATAGAGGCAGAGCTAATCTAAAGCAGTCAAGTCAAAGTCATAAGATACTTTATACAATACAATCACAAGGATCACTTTGAAACGTCTTACATACTAGGTGAATTTAGGTGCCAATTCGTCCTAACCCAAGCCCGAGAAGAACCGGCAAGAAACTCGTACTGGTCCTAGCGCTTTTTTGCATGATCCATCTTATAACTACCTTAACTACGAAAAACTAATACAAGAGAGTTTATATATACATTTTAAATGTGTTTTTTAACTGTCTGAGGGTAGAGCAACATGAGGCCATGCATTATTATCAATAATATAGTAATTTATATTGTTTAGGCAGTTTTGTAGTTGAGAGATGTTTCTACTTAGAGGTATTTTTGTTCAATGCCCAGCTAACGTTTTCTATTGATGAAAAAATCCAAGAGGATATCATAATCAATATAACTTACCTTCATCACACTCCCCACGACTACCCAGAGAGAACCCTTGCGGGCATCTGTCTTCCATTCCCTCGCCGGGCTTCGGGGTGCTGAGGTTGACAGGGTCTCCGGAGACACCTCCACACTTGTAGCCGCCAACCGTGTTCTCACAAAGGTAAGCGGGGCAGGGCGGGTGATGGAGCTTACACTCGTTTATATCTGAGGGGATTAAAAGTTCTGGCTTTTGGTTCTACGATGGAGTCCATACTGCTAAATATTCAAAAAATAGAAGGAAGATGGAAACAATGATAATTCCTTTATCTACATGCCACATTACGTTTTGGGTCTTGAAACCATTTCGAGGTCAATTAGTAAGCCACTTCTGGTGGTGGATTTCTCTTTGCCAGGGACGTTATTTTCCACACCCCTTCAAACCTTAATACACTTATGCTTGCACACTGCTTGCAGGCAGGATATCTTGCCGCATCCACTAAGATAGACTCCTTCTGAAAACTCCTATCACCTTGAAATGAGTCTACACAAAAATTAGTTTAACATAATAGATAACGCTTACCGTCACACACATTATTCTGGAGATTCCTTGCAAAGCCAGCTGGACATTGTCCTATCTGTCCAATGTTTATATTAGGTCGTTTCTTCTGTAGAATGCAGCGGTATGAGCCTTGAAGGTTCTGACACAGGGTCTCTGGGAGACAGACAGGGATGTCCAGTTGGCACTCGTCGATATCTGCAGGTGATAAAAGTGATATAACTTTTGACTTTTACTGGAACGTAACTCTGTTCGTCACGAGGCGGGATTAATTTGTACTATGGGATAAGGGGTGAGATTGGGTGACGCGTGACATAAAATTTGAGGGCAGTCTATAATATTAGTTTAAAATATGTCGTGAAGTTGTTTTCTACGTTTCTCCAGAGTGATTTCAAATTACTTCAGTAATTCAGTAATCAGCATAGGACTAGGACACTTTTTTGTGATTTTTTGATTACAATCAGCTGTAATATAATAATAAAAGTATTGAAGAGAAGGTCTCAGATGAAACCCCTGGAAAACTCCGGAAACTATCCTCAATGAAGCTAATCCATAGCTATTAACATCAACGAAGAAGTACCTATCAGTTATCATAATGGCACAGCACATCATTAATAAAAATCCCCGTAAAACCTTAAATGATGCAAGCTTATTTATGATAAGATCTAAGAAGAGTCTGTTCAATAAAAAAGCCGTGACTTGTATCTTTGTCATGTTTCAGTCATATATATGTTATTGGATTACGTTCACTAAAAAATAGCCGTGATTACATGCTCATTTAGCACATTGCACCAGGAACAAAGGGATTTGGCCTTCGTCGGATATGACATACCTTGGCAAGATTTTCCATCAGGCATCAGTTCATACCCTCGCCGGCAAGAGCACATCACGTCAACACCGTTGTCGTTGCATTTGTGCTGGCAAGGGTTGCGTGGCTTACACCTGTTCTTTACTACCTGGAAGGTACAAGCTTGGTTTAATAAGGTCTCCACTGACGCAATGATTGGAGTATCGAATAAAAATACACATAAAAGTACACGTAGTCAAGTCTGGTCCTATCACCAGACTTGTATAGGACACCTGAAGTCTTCATCACTGTCTACCAACGTCTAAAAGTTCTGTTGGACAACTGAAAGCAACCTTACACAGATGTATGCCACAGGCAGTAATCCATTCAAGTATTGATCGCGAAAGTTGCTTAACTCTGATGATCTGTAAAAGACTATGTTTTTGTCTTTGGGCGCTATGTATTTCTACGGAGAATCCTCTACGTCCCTAAATATCAGACATACAATATGACATCAGAACAAATATTAGCAGTCGTAAGTAAAACTGATTTAGGTTTACTTTTCAGCAGTTTCTTCCAAAAGCGTGTTAGATTTAAAAACGTTTGGCAAATTTAAAAACTATATAAAAAATAAACTGTCTATTAAAGCATATTATAATATATCAGATTATTTAGATGACAAACATGCTTGGGATGCAACTCGACTCGGATCCATATCCAAATTTGCAAGATATATATATAAGTATATATATTATAAATAAAAGTGTTAAGACCAGACGAGTTTCTAGCTGGATTCTTCTTGAACTGGGGTAAGGAGGAACCGGCACCTAGATTCACTAGTATGAAATAAGACGATTCAAAGTGGTCCTTGTGATTATATTGAATAAAGAAGGTTTTGATTGGATTTGCCACCAGCACAGAGCAATAGCACCAAAACACATATTAGCAGTCTTATTGTAAGCTAACATTGACTTACTTCTCTACAATTCCTTCCATCAGCCATCAGCATAAAACCAGGGTTGCATTCGCATTTGTATGACCCTGGGATGGGGATGCAATGGTGGGCACATAGTTCAGTCGGGGCGTATTCTTCGCAGACAGAGGCTAATGTCACTGAAAGTAAATTATCCAATGAAAACTAAAATTTTAAGCGATGTACGTATACCTGTTTCACGAATCTTAAATGACGAGTTCAGTCATTTCGGCACTCACTCACTCCTACTGTACTAATTGCTATATTGCGCGTTTCAGAGGACACTCGGTCAAATGGTCTCGATTAAATTGGTATATAGTAGATAATGATAGATTTGGGCTTGGATTAAAACAGATTTTTTATTCCACTCGTTTTAATTCACAAAATCGTTTAAGCCATGTAGATAGGATTCTGTGGTGAGCCAATCACAGGAAAGTCCGATATATGGAGAAAGTTAATGTTGAACAAACTAGTAGGTATTTTATGTTTTATTTAGATAAGTAAATATAAGGAATATATATATCAACAATCTGTAAAAGTACCTTCTGGTTTGGGTGTAAAGACTCGTGGACCTTCATTCGCCGATTTCTGCAAAAAAAAATGTTGTAAATTCTTTCACTAAAATCTAATGAAAGGATTTAAAGGCTCCTTTTATAGTCCTTGGCACATTATAGATCTTTTTAGATTCTACGACATGTCGGTCTTCTAACACTGTTTCCTTCACCGTTTAGGAGTACAGCGCTCTCAACACAGCGCACACAATTTTTTCAAACATAAAAAGCTATTGGTGCACGACCGAATTCGAGCCCACGACCTTAGAAGCGGAAGACCATTTAGTTAGTTTGTAACATCTCACATTATTAACACAGTATTTTCAGTCATAATTATACTTATAATCTCTATAACCATAGATTTTTTGAAGCTGAAGAAAAACTTTAAACGTCCCTTACATGAGTAGCCTTTTGCTGCTAAAAATCAAAATCTAAGGATGAAGGTACTCGTTTTTCCTTATCCTTAAAGCTTAGTCTTTTGAAGTATGCGTATTATAATATAAATGACTATATTATTGATAAGAATGCATGGTTTCATGATGATCTAGCCTCGGTCAGTTAACCGACACATTTGTTAAATATTAACTCTCTTGTATTAGTTTTTCGTAATTAAGGTAGTTATAATGGATCATGCAAAAAAGCGCTAGGGCCAGGACGAGTTTCTTGCCAGTTCTTCTCGGGCTTGGGTTAGGAGGAATTGGCACCTAAATTTACTTAGTATGTAAAATGTTTCAAAGTAATTCTTGTGATTGTATTGAATAAAATATATTTTGACTTTGACTTTTGATTTAGAAAGAACCACTAAAGAGATTTTGTTAGTTCGTCTGTTGAAGATGATTTAGGTGGCGTCAGTCAAGTTACAGAGCAGTTATTTGTATTTGAAAAGTATCGTTTATGGATCCAACAAGCTGAGGTGGGTTGAAGTTTCCTCTCCACTGAGGCCACTCTGCCTGGGATTCTGTTTGATAGCGCAGGCCTTCCCAAGTACTCACACAAACTTCTCGACCTTGTCGATAGCCTGCTTACTTACCAGACAACACTGTATGTACGCGTCATCCGACAGCAACTCCTCGGCACTGCCATCGTGCGACCTTGAGACGCAGGCCGCGATACCCCCAGCCAAACCAGCTGTAGAGCCTCTGGAGCACTCTTCACAGCACACCTGATTTTACAAACAGTACCATAGATTAAAATATTTATTTACAGAAATAATTACAGGTCTTCAAAAGACCTATATATTTGAGCCTCTTGGAATCGACACCCTGGGCCGGTGGAAAACAGGAGCCAATAGCGTTTTCAAAATTATTCATGGCGTCTGGTGACCTAAGAGCTGGCTCAGCGTATTAGCATTGCCATTTGAAGTAGCAACGCCGCCAGTGTCTTGGGAACGCTGCCTTAGTGGCAATGTTTGCATTGTGATTTGTACGACGAGGAATCTCAAGAAAATTCTAGGCGGTCATTCCACGATGAAGTTTAGAATAGACAAATGACGATCGACTGCAACTTATTTATTTATTTATTTAAAATCACTAGACATTGTCAAATCTGTCGAGACCGATGCAATTATAGGAAAAGTAAACGACTTTGAGAGAGTTTACGTTTTGTTTACAAAAACAAGCAAGTAGGTGAGATTCTTCGTTTGTCATTTCATTAAGTAACATAGCACTTCTTAATTCATATTTTTTTTGTTTTATTTCATGTTTTATTCAGTAATCTTAGCGGAATTTTAATGAATAAATTGTGACTACATAGGACATGTATGGACAATTGAATTATAAGTGTATTATGGTGCAATGTGATTTGAACGACAAGGACTCCCGAGAAAGTTCTAGACGGCCATTCCGCGGTGACGTTTAGAATTGACAAATTACCATCGACCAAGACTTTATTATCAAACAATCACTTGATACTGGCAAAATTGTCGACAAGACAGATGCCATTATAGAAAGAAAAGAAGAAGAAAAGGGCTTTGACAGAGTTTACGTTTTGTTTACGAAAGCAAGCATGCAGGTAAGTAAACAGTAATTTCAAAATCATTCTTAATTCAAAAAGCTCATTCACACTATTTTTTTTTTAATTTTGTTGTATGCGAGGTTCTGCCAGTGACAAAATTATTTAATACCACAGAGGTTTTATTGAATTTCCAAATAGTATATTTGTAGATAAATCACACGTGCCAAGGTCACATAAATTAGATATACTTCCCTACGCTTACCATCTGCCGTAGATACTAAACACGGAAGTTTCATATCTTATGTAAGCCATCACCAAACATTTGGTATCAGTTTGCTGGCGATAAGCTAGTTATCTACTTTAGAAGTTCGCTTCTCTGTAAGTATATCTCTAACGAGTTTGTTCCTGTATTTATCTAATGAGATGGACCCGGGATGGACCAAACTTTTTGCGTGGGATTCAGTTAGCAACTGAGAAACTAAACGGTTGAAATGTATGTTATTAACCGATTTCAAAAAAGGAGCCGTTCTCAATTCGTCGGAATATTGTTTTTTGAAGTGAAAACTTCTTTTAGCGCGGTACGCATATTTTTAGATGAGGCAAAACCTCTGGACTCGCGACACCGTTACCGAGACGCAGGGCTGCCGCGCTCGCCCCATTTGATTATAAACCTTAACTCACATGTTTACAGTCTACTTTTGTATGGAGAAGTTTACTGAGTTAGGTTCTTTGATATATTATCTACATTCTGAACAAAACATATAAGAATATTATATGTATTTTAAAGTTTCTAATAACTAATAAAATACAATAATCTAAAATAAAATTCATATAATTATGTCTAACTCTTTGAGAATAGATTGGTGGAATAGTACTAAATATTTGTCCATCTATTTAATATTTAATAAAATACAATTCATAAATAAAATGCAATTCATAACCCAATAACCCAATAACCCATCTAAAAAATTTCTAACGCGCCGAAATAAGTTTTCAGTTCTGTCGGCACTCCCGGAGTGCTTTAATTTTCTTACTTTTGGTTGTTTAACATCAGTGGATGAACAGTGGAGTCATTCTTCGTTTGTATGGAAAGATAATCGAACAGTTTACTCTTAAGTTATGTGTTTTAGTGTAATAGTATCGTTAGTATATATTAACAACTATAAAAGGATTATATGATAATACTAATGTAGTAAGAAAAGCTTTTTGCTTAAAGAAATATACAAAAACATACGATAATATCAAATACATGAGATAAGAACGCATGGTCTCATGTCACTCTCCTCTCAGACAGTTACCCGACACATTTGAAATGTCTCTTGTATTAGTTTTTCGTAGTTAAGGTAGTTATAAAATGGATCATGTTTCTTGTCAGTTCTTCTCGGGCTTGGGACGAATTGGCACCTAAATTCACCTAGTATGTAAGACGTTTCAAAGTGATCCTTGTGATTGTATTGAATAAAATATCTTATGACTTTGAAACAGATGAGCTAACTGAGGACCGTTTAAGACGAACGAAACGACAGTTCCACTTATCCAGATCACTGATAGAAGACAGCGTTCCCAAGACACTGGCGGCATTAACATGTTGAATGGCAATGCTAATATGCTGGGCCAGACGATTTTTAGAGCCAGCTCTCGGTTCTCGCAATGTTTCTACTTTCTAATAAACGCGGTGAAATTATTTTGACAATACGATAGACTCCTGTTCCTTTTGCTTTGCTTAGTTAGAGGCTAGAATGTTGCTGTGTTAATTGTCCAACAATATTTATTTACTTATTTTTATCAGATAATAATAAAACTATTTTTTTTTATGAATTCGATAGGAATATTTTATGATTGAAATGTTTTGGAGACTTTGTAAATATTCATTTATGTTATGACATTTCGGACCATTAAGTATTTTAATACCTGGTAGACTCAAGGACTTTGACCTAAGCACATAAATAAATAAATAATGCCGAACATTTCACACATCATCATCTAGCCCCTAAGAACTTGTGTTATGGGTACCACGTGACTTACATGCTTTTTTTTGTAAATACATTCAAATATATAGGAACACCCAGACCCGAGACAAATACTGGGAGATAATACAAACATTTGTCTCGCGGAATTGAACCCGCAACCTTTTGCGTAGAACCTACTCACTTTAACCATCAAATATACAACCACAATTCAAAGGTCCCTTTGAATCGTCTTAAACGCATGGTGAATCTAAGTGCCGACCTCACTCAAGTCCTATATGAATCAGAATACGAACTCTCTTGGTCTAAGCGATTTTATGTATCGTCTTATTTACGAATAATACAACTATAGAAATAACTATCATTATGTTCACATCTAGGTTATTATGGTGATAAAAAGTCCAGTTACCTTCATAGAGTCTTTGGTGCCGGTGCATTTTAACGCGCTCAGAGCGACATCAATACCACCATTGCAGTCTTCCTTTTTTCTGAAACCACATGATATTCCGAATTATAACTACTAATCAAAATTCGACCATAATTTATTAATATGTATTTTTTATGCATAATTTTAAAAAAATATTAGCATTCTGCACTTCTTCTCTATAGAAACTAGAAGTGTGCGAAATTTCATACTCCCCCGTCCGCGCAACTTTTGTAAAAAGGAGTACAAAGTTTTTGCTTCATGTATTAATATATAGATAAGCCTGTTCAAAAAAGAAAATAATATTAAATGGCGATCTTAGTCACGTATTCTCATAGCATTGCTAACACCGTAATTTAGGCGTAAGACTCCTTTATATTTTAAAACAGGTTAATTTCAAAATTATTATACAGTCATACAGTTATATTACAGTCATACAATCGGCTTTAGCATATATTATAATGACATCCACACCTAATATCTATTTACAGTTTTATTTATAAATTTAATTGTAAATCGGTTACCTCCTTCTATTATTAAAAGCTCTAACATGCTTGTAGTATGAAGTAATGAAAACATAGGTTTATCTTACAAAACAATTCAGCTTCTAGGAACAATTTATAAATAGGGCCTGTTACTGTAAACCACAATGAAGCCATGAGCTAATTTTATAATCTACAATAGTGTAAGGAAAAACCAGTATTTATATAATAATAAATAATGCCGGACATTTCACACAGCATCATCTGGCCCCAAAGTAAGCACAGCTTGTGGTATGGGTACCACATGTCTGATATACTACTAATATACTTTTTTTTGTAAATACATACATATTATACATAGAAACACCTATACTTAAATAAATAGTTGCAGATCATACAAACATTTGTCCCGCGGCGGGAATCGAACCTGCAACCTTCTTTGTCACAGGCAGGCCACCACTGCGTCACAGAGGTCGTATATAACAACAAACTCTAAATTATTTAGAAAGACTCTACATAATTATAAGTACCCGGATGACCAAGCTTTGCTCGGAATATTTCATGAAAATCGTTGAAGGCGTTTCCAAGGTATAGTCGTTTAAAGGTATTATATATTACTCATTTTAAAATATCTACAGAAATGCACAAAATAATAAATACAATGGAAACCAGTTTACTGATACAGATCACTGGCAAAGGGCAGCTTCCCCAAGACACTAGCGGCATTGCCTCGTTGAATGGCAATGCTAATACGCGGGGCCGGATAGAAGCCAGCTTGTATCGCGCGATTTTTTTACCAGACGCCGTAAATAAAAATTATCTACATATTTATTTCAGGGTCACCAAAATCAATTCGTTTTCTATGATTATGTGTCCACATAGGAATATAGAAGACCTAGGAAAAGGTAACCAAGAACAATGGGTCACTTAGGACAATAAGTCCACATTAAAACATGGGTCATCTATGACAATGTATCACCTAAGATAATGTGTCACCAAGGACCATAGGTCCATCTCATCATCGATCTATTGCATTTCAGAAAATTTAGAAAGTAGCAAGTGGTAGGTAATATAAACCGTTTCCTTAACCGCTACATGCCAATTTGCCAGTTATTTGACTTAATCATAATCTACCATTACCTATTTTAATATTTTTTAAATATTCCTAAGGATTACTAAATTATTATTGACGATGTTGCCCCTTTAGAGCACTAAGTTACGCCGCTTTACAGCGAACATGCTATAAATTAAGTTTAATATAAGTAGCATATATTACTAAATGATATACCTAATTAAAACTGACAAGAAACTGATTACGTTTGATTGTGTGAACTTGGTTCTACAACTATTAATGCATTTTCTTTTTCAATAAACAATTTTATTTCATTAACTTTCATTTCATTTCCTTTACTGATCGTAGGTCACTCCGAAGACGCGCCACTGAGCTCCAATTTTCGATTCTTCTCATCGAAAGCCTGCGAGCTACATTGCGCAATTCGTCATTCTTTTTAGCCGGAGGGCATCGTACACTCCACTGAGTGATCTTCTTCTTCTTATCGTGTCACTAGTTATTTCTAACCAGTGTGGTGAAAGGATTAAAGTGCGCCTATCACTGAGTAATAGGTTTGTATAAGACAATGGATCACTTAGGACATTGGGAACACAAGAACATGGGTCACTCAGGACAATGGATCACTTAGGACCATCAGTCATCTATGACAATCTATTACCTAGGACAATAAGACTTACTTGTAATACTCCATACAGCATTGAGCCTGTGCCATGACGCATAGCGATCGGAACTCTCCGGGCACTTCTGCTGGTGCTCTTGGAATGTTACATTCCAGCCCCGTGTGGTTCCTGGCGTACCCTGATCCATCATTGCAGCACTTCTGGATGACCTCGCCCATCTGGTCCCCGATGTCTCCTGAAAGGTTTGGAATTTGTTAGAGTCCGAACAGTTCGAGTGAGGGTGAGCGCTGGTAGCGTAGCTTCTTCTCTTCTTATTGGCGTCTGGGCGATCATTTTACTATAATGTCAAGTGATGGTTTCGTTTTTTAATAATTCGAATTAAAAGCATTGTATTTCTGTGTGATTCGAGCAAAAATTATCTGTTGAATTATTATATGTGATAATAAGACATCATTTTATATATAAATAATAAGTACGTAGTAAAATTAAAACGACAACCGACTTCATTGAACATAAAAAAACACGTAATAATAAACACGTATAATGCTTCCTATCTCATTTTCTCCCACGTTAAATCTTATGAATTTATGTGTCTGTCTCTTTTTACTGTCGCTTTTTCGTTTCATCGACTTTCAAATCACAACGATGCTAAAGAAGTTTTCACTTCAAAACTTTCTTTACAGCTATGTAGTGGCTATCGCAGCGCGTTAATTGAAGGAATTATAGTCATAAAAGAAATATGATATATTATGTAATTATAAGGTATGATATGTGTGTATTTAAAAATGTATAAATATTATATCAGTCATCTGGTCACCATAATACAAGCTATGCTTAGTTTAGGGCTTGGTGTTGTGTGCATTCTCCAGCAATAATAAAGTAACTTTTCGTTTAATAATTTAGTTATGAAATTATGTCTAAAATATTTTATAATCATCATCTTCAAAAGTTGACGTCGTTATAACTTGCAGCTCACACTAACAGGCGGAAAGCAAGCTAATTAAAACATCACCCGTTAAACTTTATTTAATATTCCTCATTCCTCATTCAATTCAATTCAGTTTATTTACACCTTATTAAAAGGCGGTTAGAGCGCAGTGAATAGGCGTCAAAATCATTAGATCAGGGAGTCGGCTTCTTAAAATACATCTTCAGCAGGGTTATTCTACAAACTCGATTGAAATCAAGCCAAACAACAGCATTTGATTTTGGTTTTCTACTAATGAACAACGGCTTACTACCATTACGAAGTCGCCATTGATTGATCGAATGTTTTCTTTTGTTTGCCTATAGGGATAACGGAAGAGGTTTTTGGTAAGGTAATTATCGAAAGGCAACCTGAGCCACTGATAAATTATAAGTACTTTTTTAAAACAAAAAAGAACACATACTACATTGTTTATAAAACTATCATCGATGATTTTGTTAGATTTTTAAAAACCGCTCGACTGAAAACCGACCTACCTTTCCAAATCGGTACAGCCGCCTGTGAGTAATCGGTGTATAAACATTAAAAAAAAAGTTTCTGATGAATTGAGAACTTCCTCCTTTTTTGAAGTCGGTTTAAAATACTTAACTGTTGTAAGGGAATAGGTCAATCACTGGAATCTAATTTACGCAGAGGAATGAAAACTGGATCTTACTTAAATAAAGATTTACATTGCAAAGTTTGCATTGCATTATGTCAAGAAAAATTGATAATTAATATCTACCATTATTTGCTTAATTCATTTACCTTTGACTTAACACATCAAACAAGAAGCGTAAACCCCATAGATATGTTTTAAACTAAAAACAAAACCGATTTCATTATAGTACGAAATTTTGTTTACTTGGTTGACATATTTTTTTCAGCTATTTTGATTTCTAAACCTAACTCTGATTCATTTGATGAAATTTCTATGGCACCAACCGGAAAGTATATCCTTTCACATGAAAAAAGAACTTTTCAAATCGGTTCATAAATGAGGTTACAAACATAAAAATAAAATCGAACCGGATTAAGAAACTCTACCTATTTTGATAAAAAAAATGTTTAAAGTCTAAAGAAATTGTTAATTGAAAAGTGTTATTATAATCTTGACGAATTTTTTTGTGAATAATTGTAATTATTTTTAAACTTGCATGCCATCTCTCTACCTAAGCATACCGTAAACCGGTCAAGCATGTTGTTTCACATTGTTATATTTTTGTCATCTTCTGTACACACGTTTTCTGGCAAATAAATATCTTTGAATCTTTGAACAAAAAAATCCGCCAGTGTCTTGGAAACGCTGCCCTCTGGCAGTGATCTGGATCAGTTGAGCTATCTATAGATCGTTTTAAACGGTCCTTAGATAGCTCAACTGTTTCAAATGTTTAATATTTGTGAATCACATAAGCGAGCTCGAAAGGTACTCTAGAACCTTCTAAACAAGCCTTAATGTTTCTCGACACTAGATCATAGACTATATATTTAAAGATAAATAAACGAACAGCTTATTCTGAGAATGTTGTCAGTTGTACATGCACGAAGCCCTGTTTGGATTATATTCAAGTGGATTGAAGATCGTCTGCCAATCTTTTAGGATTTACTGAAAGTCCAAACTGAATGTACTGGGACCTGTTTGAAATTATTTATCAGACTGCAATATAATCCCATAGAAAATGCTTCTTCGTCTACTTATTGGCCGATCGAAGAGAGTGTCTCCGTTTTAGTTTAGGCAAAAATGCTTTCGTAGGTCCGGCGTCTGTCCGGATGTTCTCCTCTACAGGTCGCATTTCTCAACCGATTCTCGTGAAAATTTGTTAGCAGGTTATATAACTATATAGATTTTTTTTTACGATTCAGTTTTTGGAAATTTTTCAAACTAGCGGAGATATTGGGGTTGAAAACGTAAAAAAATCTAAAAATGTTCGCGAGGTCTACAGCTCACAGAGCGACTTGTCGTTAATCAATGTGGTGAAAGGATTAAAATGCGCCTCAATGGCTCGATTCGTGCACATGGCACATGTCTTTTAAGAGGACTGGTATTTGATTTGGTAATTTGAATCAGAATCAGAACAAAACAATTGGGTTGCACTCCGGGAGTGCCGACAGAAGTGAAAACTTATTTTGGCGCGTTAGAGTTTAGTAATAAATCACTTCAAAATCAGTAATTATGGCGACTGCCAATCAAATACTGAACGAACACAGATGATGCAATATTTTTTGTTCAGAATGTAGATAATATATGAAAGAACCTAACTCAGTAAAGTTCTCCATACAAAAGTAGACTGTAAACATGTGAATTAAGGTTTATAATCAAATGGGGCGAGCGCGGCAGCCCTGCGTCTCACCCCAAAAACGGTAACGGTGTCGCGAATCCAGAGGTTTTACCTCATCTAAAAATATGCGTACCGCGCTAAAAGAAGTTTTCACTTCAAAATCATTGGTGGACTGGATTCAAACCCACGAGCTTAGGATTGGATAGCGGAGCCACTACTAGGCCACTGGTACTCGTAGAATAGTTAAAGTGAGAAAAGCTATTATGAGGCGGGCGCGGCTTTACTTGGAGCAGATGCTCATATTTATACAAGCGACCGCGTTGTTTACATAGTTTGGTCCACGTTCGTAGCTAAGATTTCACAACTAGTTATATATCAGGATTTTTTTCACTGTTTTATAACCAGTTATAAAACGACTTTTTTCCATTTTTAACGAGAACCTCTTAGTCATGTATGGTCTCCTGGTACACTCGACAAATTAGCACTGGCGGTTCCGCGGCCGCTGCCGCGGCACGCTCGCTTTGCTCGCTCGCCTTGCGCGTTGTTTATACTCTAACATAACCTAACTAACTGGTTTCGATCTGATTTATCTTTTTCTCCTGACTCTACTCTGTCCCGGTCATTAATTTGTCCAGTGTACCAGGAGACCATACATGACTAAGAGGTTCTCGTTATAAAAGTGTAAAAAAAGTATTGTGTTCTCTTTATCAAAATGGAGAAAAAATCTTGTTTAATAACTGGTTATAAAACCGTGAGATAAAATCCTGATGAGTTACGAACGTGGGCCAAACTGTTTATTCGCTTGCTAACTATTAAGTGTATGTGCATAATTCTATCATATCCTTCTCACTGATATTATAAAGGTAAAAGTTTGTGTAAGAATTTTGATGTTTGTTTCTGGTTAAATCCCGCTGCAACGACTGATGTATATTTCATTTGATAGAATCACTACATATTATAAAACAAAGTCGCTTCCCGCTGTCTGTCTGTCCCTATGTATGCTTAGATCTTTAAAACTAGGCAACGGATTTTGATGCGTTTTTTTTATAGATAGAGTTATTTAAGCGAATGGTTTATATGTATAATATATGCATAATATAGCAGAGCAACACTGATAATTTTAAAGGTTTCTATTGTGATGTGATGTAAATAATTACGTTTTAAAAACTAAAAAGAAACTGACTTCATTGAATGAACTTTTGAGCCTATAATACATTTTTAGTGGAAAGTAGATGTATTTTGTAGATATATAATATGGGTAGGCCAAATAAACGCAACGCTCCAATGAGACAGCGAGGTATGAAAACACATGAAAACATCATCGATGTATACAAATTTTAGATTTTCGTTGATTTTTCAGCTCGACCGATTTTGATAAAATTTATATGGGACCACCTGTGAAGTTTACCCTTTCAAACAAAAAAATAATTTTTCAAATCGGTTCAGCCGTTTTTGAGTAATCGGTGAACATAAAAAAAAAAAAAAAAGATTCCGACGAATTGAGAACCTCCTCCTTTTTGATAAACTTGGTTAATAATCACATTTTTTGCGCTTATATTGCAAACGCTGGCTGAACCATTCAGTAGTATATTTAGTATCAGCATTGCATCCGCGCGAAGCCGGGGCGGGTCGCTAGTTTATTTATACAAGGATAAATACAGAATAATACACAATAATTATAAAATACAGGTGAAACAGTTCTATCTAAGGACCGTTAAAACGATCTATAGATAGCTCAACAGATCCTCTAACCCAAAGTAAGCCGAGCTTGTGTTATGGGTACCATTTTTTTGTTAATACAATTTGGAAACTAACATAGAAACACCCAGACCCGAGATACTTGCAGAATCGAACCCGCAACCTTCTGCGTCTCACCCAGGCCTTGCCCACTGCGCCACAGAGCTCGTCATCGAGCCAGCTCATATGACACTCGATGTTTTTACCAGACGCCGTGTAATAATTAAAAAAAAACGCGATTGGCTCTTGTTTGACACGAACCCATTTCGATTTGAAAATATCTTTGCCCAGGCGCACAAGTATGTGCACAAGCAATTTGGTACAAAATTTCGAGAAGCTTCGCGAATGTATACCTAATTACATTGTTTAACAAGTAAACATAAGCGTGTCCTAAATAAACAATATCGAGGGCAGTGGGCCACATGCAGGAAAACTCTCCGTCCCCTTATTCACAAAGATGCATCACCGAAATTACGCTCTAATCGAATTAATCGCTTTGAATGTGGCACGGGTTTCAATTTGGTTCTGCGAAATGTTTCGTTTCTGACCCAGCTTCTTACTGAATATGGGGATGAAGTGGATAGCCGTGGGAATTAAGATGGTAAGTGTCTTTTGATGGTGATGATTTAGAAGATTTTAATTGCGTTCAGAGATGCTGTGGATTCAGATTTTAATAATATAAGAGTCATAAAGTCAAACGAAACCACGTGTTTTGTTTAATATTGTTACAGTAACTAACTACTTATCACATTGTTAATTAATATTATTTAACCAAGGAAATTTAAGTAGGTATAGGTAGTTACTCATGTTTTGAATAATAATAATAATTCTTGTGAAATTATTTGTCAATAAAACATTGTTATTATTAATATCTATACTTAACAGTACGACCTCTGTGGTGCAGTGGGCCAAAGCCCGTATTAGATGCAGAAGGTTCCGGGATCGATTCCCGCCGGGACAAATGTTTGTATGTTCTGCAAGTATTTGTCGGTGGTCTGGGTATTTGTATTTATAAAAATGTTTTAAACTTACGTGATCAGAACACATTATTTTAAATATTTACGGGTATTTATCGCGTTTATTTAGTCATCCCGTGACCACGACAGAGTGTAAACCTGTCGAAACGTCGGGAAAAATAGGTAAATAAACGCGATAAATACCCGTATATATTTATATTAATGTAGGTATTAAATGTATGTATTTACGAAACATAAAATATATAAGTAGTGTATCCATGTGGTACCCATAACACAAGCTCTGCTTACTTTAGGGCTAGATGATGTTTTGTGAAATGTCCGGCATTATTATTATTATCATTAACAATACTAATTAAGTACCTACCTACCTATTTCTTCGTATTCTTAAACATTTTTTCATTATCAATTTTACACATAAAATAATATTTGCTTCGCATAATAAGCATTAAATATGTGAGATACCTGTCTTATTGACTCTGATTTGGTTTCTATGGACATAATGAGCATCAGTAAGTACTTTTGTATTATAATTAAATGACATCACATTGTTCATGGCAACACTGACATCACTGTCTTATAATATATTCTGTACCGATACGGTCTATGAATAAACTAAATAAAATTATACCTAGCCCTTATAAACTTCTCTAGAAGCTTCTATAATTCTGCTTCTGTTAGGACATACTTATATTTTGTACTATATTATATTATATTATGTAGGTATGTATTTTTATTATCCTGTAAATTTGAACACGTCACTTAATACCTATTATAATAACATTTTTTTTTAAATAAATATTCCTGGACATTTCACACAGCATCATCTGGCCCCACAATAAGCAGAGCTTGTGTTATGGGTACCAACATGACTGATATACTACTTATATACTATTTTTTGTGTAAATACATACATATTATACATAGAAACACCCAGACCCGAGATAAATACTTGCAGATAATACAAACATTTGTCCCGCGGCGAGAATCGAACCCGTAACCTTCTGCGTCTCAGCCGAACCATAGCCCACTGCGCCACAGAGGTCGTCAAGATACATTCAGTTCTATCCCAAAGTTGTCTGACATAAATCGCTACATACTACTTACTACCGACTAGCACAACATTGTTCCACTTTATATTAGTCCAGTATTTATCATGTGTATTAAAGTATTTTCTATCTATATATATATTTACAGAAATTATTTTCTGATATAATATAGAATGATATACAATATATATAATTATATATAATATATAAATTACATAAACTGTTAACTGCTATCTAAGCACGCTAGCAAGTTAAAGCGATCTATCGATAGGTCAACAGATCCAGATCACTGCCAGAGGGCAGTGTCCCCAAGATACTGGCGGTTAACTGTTTTTAGCATGCTGTTGTAAGTACATTTCTGTAAATAAATAATTATATAATATGTTAAATAAATTCAATTGTAATTAATATGTTTTATTATACTTACTTATTAATAATTATTACTATTTATACTTGAAATATTTAGTAGAAATATCTGTTATTTGCTGACTTAGGTTGCTATTTCGAAAGTTACAATTAACTACATTCCACTAGAACGTTCCTGGCTTCACCTTATCTAAAACTAAGTATTTACCTCTCACATCCCAACATAACGTCAAAACAATGCACAAAGTCACACACTTCCACATTATCACTATTTATTTAACAATCAAGTCTTTATTTACACGCACTATTTTGTTTTTATCCCTCCATTACAATCGTTTATTTTCATTAAAAAGTTACAGTTGACTACAAAAGACTTAAAACCTTTTTTGTTAATTTTTAAATCCGGAATTGTTTGAAATCGTGTTCGGTTTTTAAATGTGGTCCATGGAGGCACTGCGCAGGAGCGTGAGGCATGTGCGCGAGACGCGGTCTATTTCGGTCTTGTGTCGATGCATCGGGTTCTTATCATAGAATATGTGTATAGATGGGTCACTCACGTCCGCATAACAGGGAAATTTAACAAAGACCTTTATTTGTAAAAACGTGTTATAATTATAGCTAATTGTATGTAAGTACATAGTAACCATGATTTTGTAGAGTTTGACTTGATTTCATAATCTTTATAATATCATTCTTTTGTACGTGTGTATATCACTGAAATCCTCCTAAACGGCTGGACCGATATGAATATTTTTTTTGTATGCCTTTGGGTAGCGCCCTGGCTGATTTACAAAACAGCCCGGCAGATGCCGCTGCAGTCGGTAGTGTTTACAGAGCTTAGTAATAGGCAACAGCAATACGTAAAAAGTTTATAATAATTCATAGTTCGTATCTACACTCATGTACACCCATGTTACTACTTCGTAGCACGCAAATATTGAATTCAAGAATGTAACAATGTTAGAAACATCGCGTCACTCATGAGCTGGCTCCTATCTGGCCCAGCGTATTAGCATTGCCGTTCAACGTGGCAATGCCGCCAGTGTCTTGGATCTGGATCAGTTAAGCCAACTATAAATAGTTTTAAACGGTCCTTTAGATAGATCAACTATTTCACATGTATTTTGTATATTATTCTGTACATTTCTGTGATTATTATAAAATAAGAAAGTTATTTACATTTTTATCTAGAATACTCAAACTAGAAATTAGGTTACTAAATTTTTTAAATAGTTTTTTTTTATAATAATAATAATAATGCCGAACATTTCACACAGCATTATCTGGTCCCAAAGTAAGCAGAGCTTGTGTTATGAGTACCACATGACTGATATACTACTTAAATACATTTTTTTTGTAAATACATACATATTATACATAGAAACACCCACATATTATAATAAATTGATAATTAAAACAGAAAATAATAAGATTACAAAATAAAAACAGCCATTTAAATAAATTTAAATTTAAACGTAATTTTTGACGTGATAACGTCTTATATATCAATGAACGCCAGCTGCACGCATGAAAAGTTTTCACGTTGCACGCTTGGCGGACCAAGCGTGCAAGCGAGAGCGCGGAACAAGCGATACAGAGGCACGATCGGCCTAAGCGTTCGGTTTGTGACGCATCTAAATAGGTTAAAAGTATGCAATTTTTCATCAATGTTTTCTTATGACGTTATCAAGTAAAATTATCGTCCGTAAACCGACTTTACAGGCAACCATTTTATTTAATACTAATAATATTTCAAAGCTATTTCAATGTACCTACTACTACCTGTACCTGTACTAAGTTACTGACCCGTAACAACACTTTGTGATCCATCATCTCAACGTACTTGTTTAAAGAAAGCTGTTATCTATTATCACTATCTCGGATGTGACAGACGATGTTAGTTTAACCTAATTACTTTTATAATATTTTATGCATAAATTTCGAGAAAAAAAAATACTTTTTTATTAAAGAAAGTAGGTACTAATTAAGAAAGTAAAATGGTTTATTTGCATCGAAACACAAGGAGCCAAGCGACAAACATATATTATATAAACATAAAGAAATAAAACAAAAACACTTAATTATCTAGCATAGAAAATAAAAATAAAAAAATTGTCGGTAAACTCGGTTTACGGACGATAATTTTACGTGATAATGTCATAAGAAAACATTGATGAACCGATCGTGCCTCTCTATCGCTTGTTTTGCGCTCTCGCTTGCACGCTCGGTTCAGGCGGAACGTGCCCAGTCATGTTTTTTCGTGCGTGCATCCGGCGTTCATCGATTTATAAGACGTTATCACGTCAAAAAACATCTTAAGCATGGACAAACTCATCAGTATCAGTTGATGAGTTGAGATCAGCCCTTTTAAACAGTAGGTAATTATATTTATAAATATGCCTATCTTTAACTTACCTAATCTTTGCCCCACACCCAGTGATTAAAGTCTGTGTTTGGACGCCTCAGGACAATCAAATGTCCAATCCGAGATACGCATCTTCATCGATTTTTGTATTATTTTTAGTAATCGTTGTTTCGTTGTCTGGGAATGCAATTGGTTGTGCATTTGTATATTTCTTGTACGTATTAATAATTCAATGCGGTCTCTACCTCCTTTATATTTTAATTATTTTAAAGCTGTTAAAATACATGCCCCGATAGTCCTTGGAGATTTGTATTTAGTTGTATTTCCTTGGATTCAAAAAAAACAAAACAAATGATATAATAATATATTTATAATAATAACAATAAAAATATGTGATTGTCGTGGAATGTTGTTCAGTTGGAATGAAGTTTCTATCATAATATTTTATTATCGATAATAATTATTGATCTGAGAGCAATTAAACGAAACGCAGAAACTCATGGATGAGTGGTAGGAAATTTTGTAATTAATATATTTTTTTGAGTTCTAAAATTAAAAATTTGATTGTAAGTAAATCAATTAATTCGTGTCACCCTATGGATCTACACTAAAGAATGGGTCGTGACGGATATTCGTGACGGAAAATACTTACACTTTTTTCGTACCGTGCGAAAAGGAACTTCGTTCGAAAGTCATTATTCATTGTCTTTGCTTAGAGCTAAGTGTTACAAACGAAAATACTTACATAAATATTGTATTAAGTATATTATTTATATTATACTGGATGTCCGCGCGCAGCTTCGCCCGCGTTGAAGATATCACATAAATAATATTACGTTCTAAAGACTAAAAAGAAAACCGACCTAATTGAATACAAAAAAAATTCATCCTAAATGAGAACCTACTTTTTTTTTAAGTCGTTTAAAAAAATATTTTAAGCTTTTTAGTACTTTACATGTTTTTAAATTCGCAAACACCACTGGAAAGTCACAGGAAAGGAAGATACGGAAATTTGATTACATGAATGACAAACTTTGATTACATGAATGACAAACTTTTTCAGCTATTTTGATTTAAAAACCAAACTACGGAAGCGATTTTGATAAAATTTCAATTAGACCAATCGGAAAGTATATTCACTAAAAATATATTTTTTCAAATCTGATCATAGATGACAGAATTACAAAAATGATATGAGGTTACAAACATTAAAAAAATACAATCGAAATGAAAACCTATTTTAGAAGTCGGTTAAAAATGGCCACTTACAATACAAATTACTACACTTTCCCTGATGTGTAATATTTGCACAGTTATATTGGACTCTGCGTAACTGATAACTAATTGTATAAACAAAAAACCTCTTAATACCTTAGATACCGCGAAGATATGAAAAATAAAATAACCATGGGTTAGCCTTAACCGGACCAAGCACAGAGAATTTTAAAGTCAGTATTTAAGTTTTTTTTTTTGGTCCATGGACCAAAATAATAACTGAATGGTATCCTAGAGAAAGCGGAAGAAGTGCAGGAAGACAGTCAAAGCGATGGGAAGATGATTTTAAGAATGTAGCAGGCCCAGAATGGTTACGTCAGCAAAGGACAGAAACAAGTGGAAAGCCTTACTCTAAGGCCTTTGTCGAAAGACAACTGTTATGAGGGGAGACCAACCGAATATTTAAGTTTAGTTTACTAAAATACTAGTTTAGGTAATTTAGTTTAAGTAAATTCGTTTTTGTTTTTTTTTTCTTATCCCTATTTTAAACTATTAAATATTTTTTTGTAAAATAAGTTTAACTTAGCAGCAATAAAGGCTTATTATTATTATTTTATAGTTAAGTATAATCTGATTTCTAGAATAAAATAAAATAGATTATAATCTATCTAATAGAATTACATTTTAAAAACTAAAAGGAAAACCATTTTAATTAATATAAAAATACAGTATAGCCTATCTAACCATTGAAACAAGCCGTTTTTAAAGAGGCGAGCGAAGCGATCCGCCATTTTCACAAGACACTGACGGCATTGCCACGTTGAATAGCAATACGCTGAGCCAGATAGCAGCTAGCTCTTGAGTCACGCAATGTATCTACCAGACGCCATGAAATAATTTTGAATACACGGTAAGCTCCTGTTCCCCTCGGGCCGAGTATCTCTAAATAAAGTAACTTATCATCGCAAATGTACAGTTACGAGTTGTAAGTTGTCTCGAATAAGGTCATCGAATCTGCGACCTCCTGGCATACATCTGGCTTATTAAGCCAGAATACGAAGCGAACGGTTCTTCTCTAAATAAAGAATATTTACAAACAATAATAAAAATATACCAAAAATATACCAAAGGTATGTTTACAGCAAGGACAAGAATGAGTTATTAACAAAATAATAAATATTGTAAACAATTAACAAACATAGTAATAGAGTATAGAATAGTTTAGTTCTAAATTAAAAAAAAACATAAATAATCTCGAACATTTCACACAGCATCATCTAACCCCAAAGTAAGCAGAGCTTGTGTTATGGATACCATATGACTGATATTACTACTTATATATTTTTTTGTATATACATATTATACATAGAAACTGGGTGTTTCTCGAGATAAATAACTGTAGATCATACAAACATTTGTCACGCGACGGGAATCGAACCCGCAACCTTTTGCGTCTCAGCCGGACCTTAGCCCTCTGCGCCACAGGGATTGTCAAATAATTTAGTATACAATTACTTAAAGATAGATAACAGAGTTCAGATCGCTTACAGCAGGTGAACTGCCCAAAAAGCTGGCAACGCCATACTCATCCTAGTTTATTACCTAATATTTATTTTAATAATTAATATCTAACTAGCCTTTTGGGGACTTTACCGTGGCCAGTGATCTGTACTTTGTTTTACATCTATAATTAATAAGTAGTATACTAATATAAGGTAGGTAATAGCTGACCCGACCTATGAATATTGAATTTTCAAATTCAAATTCAAATTCAAATCTTTTTATTTCGGACAACTTAGATCCATAGTTAGTAGCACATATTAATATGACAAAAGAGAGTTAGTAATATAATAATATAAAAGATACAAGGTAAAAAAAAAATTTTAGATATTCTATATTATTGTATATTATAAAAAAATAAGAATTCAGATTGCTATAATCTATAACTTGCAAACGACTGACAGTTTTGTCTAAGCTTACATTAGAAAAGTTAATATTGTCAAAAGCGCTAATGCTACATTAGAAAAGTTAACATAGTCGTTAAGTTTTCTTAAATTTTCTTCTTTTCCACACAACTTTATTAAATTTATCTTTCATAAGAACCTTCTTCTGACAATAACAAAAACAACAAAAAATCATTAGTGAAATCGGTCCAGCCGTTCACGCGTGACGGTCTGCCCAAGGGAAATAGGATAATTTTTATATTATATAGATTTACAAATGCAATAACTTATTGATAAAATACTTATACTTAATTACAATTATAGGGACATTGTAGATGACCTAAAAAGTTGAATAAGACAGTATGAACACAATAAAATATCTATGAACTATTATAAATTGAATACATGATTCCAATCGTGAATCAATTATTATTGTGGAAAAATCCCGGTAAATTTTATGACCGTGAAGTCCCATCAGTAGGTACTTTATATTTCCGTCGTAGAAGGCCGAGTGCAAGAAGAATTTTAAATTTGCTCAAATTATGTCAATGTCATTAGTTTTACCTAAAGGTGGTTTGACGCTACCTACATCGGTCAAAGTCAAAGTCAAGGTCAAAGTCAAAGTCAATCACAAGGATCACTTTGAAACGTTTTACATACTAGGTGAATTTAGGTGCCGATTCCTCCTAACCCAAGCCCGAGAAGAATTGGCAAGAAACTCGTCCTGGTCCCAACGCTTTTTTGCATGATCCATCTTATAACCAGCTTAACTACGAAAACGAATACAGGTATTTCTTCTTCGTCTTGCCCTCATGGTAGGGTCAGCACATATTTATTTCTTCAATTTCCCTTCATCAGTTCCCAGAGCCTGTAACCTTGTGTCATTTATGAATAACGCATGTACACGAACAAACTATAAAATATCGTATGTCGTCTTTGTCGTCAAAATTGGTAAGAATTGACTTCGCATCAAACTGTGCTGGTATTCATGGGCTCGCGCGAGTTGTTCACGTTTGTATTCATATAATAATAACGTAATTACGTGTTTATAAACTTACAACTAGGACATATTATTATTTTACACTATTATTATTTTAAATCATACATAAAGGGTAGTCTTTTAAAGAATATGATATAAATGACTACATTGTTGATAAAAATACATGGCCTTATGTTGCTATGCCCTCAGACAGTTAACCGACACACTTGAAATGTATAAACTCTCTTGTATTGATTTTTAGTTAAGGTAGTTAGATGGATATAAGATGGATCTTGCAAAAAAGCGCTAGGACCAGGACGAGTTTTTTGCCAGTTTTTCTCGGGCTATGGTTAGGATGAATTGGCATAAATTCACCTAGTATATAAAACGTTTCAAAGTGATCCTTGTGATTGTATTGAATACAATATCTTTTGACTTTGACTTTGACTATTCCAAAATATTAGGTTGTGGTAAATTTGTAATATTCGGAGAATTTAGCAGGGTAAAGTCAAGTGACTACTCTCCGTACTAATTTGCTCTTTACGACGCGACGGCAGTAGTTGCTCTTGCATGGCGGTGTATGTATTGTTCATGCGTTACACACAGCCACCACTGTTATTAATGAATACTTAAATCGCGCCTTTGTAAAGGTTTTCTTTATCAAATTATATTTACAGAACGACTTAAGCATGTACCCGTTAATGATAATAAGTATGGTATTAAGTATAATGATCCGTGTGTACTAATTTTTGAACGGAAGCGGGTGACCTCGCTATTTTAATTTCTAAAAATATTAATATTATTGGGTTTAATAAATTTATTCATAAAAAGACAATTACATGTCACTTACTTATGCATAGCATGATCCTAAGATTATAATAGACATTAGGTAGATATCGTCGACTTAACTTATACACAGGCATACATACTTACATAACGCAGTAATTTCTCAAATAAAGAGTTGTCTTGCATTATGTGTTTAGTGAGTTTAATTAAAAATTAATATAGTATTGAAACCCGCAGTGCGTGTTTCATATGTATTTTTATTTTTATTTGTGTTTTGTTTCGACATTGATTGCTAGGTATTAATATTGACCGAATTATTTTGAATTTTATTTTTGACATTATGAATACTTATGTATTTATAATGTATAGTATTTATATTTATAGTTCATAGAATTAGTATATCAAATAATTTGTTTAGATTGACTTTAATGAATGAATGAATAACTAATTAAAACAATAATTATTGACCGAGTGAGCGCGAAGCGCGAGCGAGTGTCTCCGTATCAGCTTAGGCGAAAATGCTTTCGTATGTCTATCCGAACGACGTCCGGCCGGCGTCTGCCCGGATGTTCTCCTCTGCAGGTCGCATTTCTCAACCGATTCTCGTGAAATTTTGTGAGCAGGTTCTATAACTATATAGTTTTTTTTGTCGATTCAGTTTTAGGAAGTTTTACAAAATGGCGGAGCTATGGGGGTTTAAAACGTAAAAAAAGTTATATATCAGTCATTTTGAAAAATGTTCGCGAGGTCTACAGCTCACAGAGCCACTAGTAATAAGAATTCCGGAGCAATATACATTTCAAATCAAACACAGTGCTACGCGTGAGTTCTATGTTTCTTAGTGACCTCATTTACTGCCCGAATAGCTCTGCTGGACGCCTACATTTGCTAATTGTATTGCCATTTGTTTAGAACAGCAAGCATAATCAATCAATCTTCACAGCACCACGCGTGAGTTCTCAGTTCTCAGTGACCTCACTTAAAGTCTGAATAGCTCCGCTGGGCGTCTACATTCGCAACTTTTATTGCCAGTGACCAAGGTCTGCAATACTCTGCCCACAGTTACGTCATTAATCTTCACTTAAAGTAGTTGGTACAGTCAACCAAGGCTTATTCTGTTGTATAAATATAATATTAATAATAATATTTAATTACATGTTATTAAAAGACCCAAAAAGAGATTGCGAGATGATCTCGACACCTTCGACAGAGCTTGGGTCCAAACAGCTCTAAACCGAGATGACAGGAGAGATCAAGACTTTTGCCCAGCAGTGAGACACAATGGGCTAATCGTAATCGTATTCGTAATCGTAATTACAGAAATCTACAGAATTATCTATATCTATAAAAGGCGGTCTGTGTATGTAGGTATGTTCCCTATAGACTCCGAAACGGCTGGACCGATTTCGATAAAATTTTTAGGAACTTTTTAGATTGGCTTAGCGGGTGATCCTGTGAAGTGGTAGCGATCGGATCAACAAAACTTTTTTTTTTTACATCAATCAAATTTGGTTTGGATATAGATTGTATCTTAGGAACGGACATGGGCTACTTTTTGTGTATGTACTATGCGTGCGAAGCCGCGGGCAGAAGAAGCTAGTATAAAATACATGTGAAATAGTTGAGCTATCTAAAGACCTTTAAAAACGATCTATAGATAGCTCAGTGGACCCAGCTTACACTGGAGCCATTGCCACGTTGAATGGCAATGCTAATACGCTGGGCCAGATAGGAGCCAGCTCTTGGGTCTATGTTTCTACCAGACGCCGTGAAATAATTTAGAAAACACTCCAAAAGACTCGACTCCAAAAGACTCAAATATGAACACCAGCATATTTGAGCCTTTTGAGGTCCTCGGCACATTCGGCCGCCGCACCAGCTCTAACGGAAGTCCCCGATAAATGAGATGAGGCCTGGGTGTCTACGCAAGTAACATCCTTACATACCTGGCCTACCCATCTCCCAAGGGACAAGAGTCATACCACCTCTTACCATCTTCCATTTTAATTGTTATAAATTAGAAGGTGTTTCTGTTTGTATACATCTTAGGACATTGGCCACTTTTTATTAATAAATATAAAAATAAATATTGGTGTACAACGCACACAACACCATCTAGTCCTAAACTAAGCTTGTACTATGAGGAACAGGTGACAGAAATAGTACTTATATATATTTAAATACATACTTATGATACTTTATAACACCCAGATACAGAATAAACAGCTATTTTCATCACACAAATGTTTTTCCTGGGAGGGAATTGAACCCTCAACCTACAGCGCAGAAGGCAGAGCTACTACCAACTGAGATGGAGCCAGTCATTATGATGAAGTTTATGTAGTTACCACGCCTAGTATTGATGTCCGTAAGTAAGTACTTATATGACTATTCATATTTCTTCAGTAATCTTCAGAATGTTTTTATTCAATAACATTTGGACTTTGGGAACACGGTGCGCTTCTATAATAAGCTTCCTGAAAATGCGACTAATCCACATATCAATTTAAAGCATAAAGGGTAGTCTTTTGAAAAAAGCGTATTATATTATAAATTAAGTACTATTTTATTGATAAGAATGCATGGCCTCATGTTGCTCTGCCCTCAGATAGTTAACACACTCGAATTGTAGAAACTCTCTTGTATTAGTTGGATGGATCATGGATCATGTAACTGCACTTTGCAAGGACCAGGACGAGTTTCTTGCTAGTTCTTCTCGGTCTTGAGGTTTAGGAGGAATTGGCACCTAAATTCACCTAGTATGTAAAACGTTTCAAAGTGATTCTTGTGAGAATGAAGCCAGAACTCTTAACATATACCACAATTTAATATACTGGGCTGACTGTTTATTATTACACAATAACTGTGTAGGCTTGACGGATTATGGCTGTATCGCTAAAAGGTGTCAGAAGAATTCGTTAATAAAAGTGATAATTATTTTGGAAAACATCAGTGGTATTGCTAAAATATATTGGCCAAACGTGTCGGTCCACACACAGTCAAGGCTACAGATCCAAAACCCGTAGGGTTAAGAATGTAGGGCCCCTAATAAATTCAACACCATCTAGGTACCTGGGAAGGCTTGCGCTATCAAACAGAATCTCAGGCTGAGTTTCGTCAGTGGAAAGGAAACTTCACCCACCTCAGCTTGCTGGAGTGGATCAATGAACGAAAGTTTTCAATTACAATTAACTGCTTTGTAACTTGACTGACGCCACCTAAATCACCTTCAACAGATGAACAAAGGCCAATGATGGTGATGATCTAGTTAACGAATCACGAAATTATGGAGTTTTTAGATTTCTTTAATCACTGTTCCTCGACATCTAGTAGAGCCTTTTCTTGTTATGTCATCATATCAAACCATTTTGAAAACATTTAGGTCGAAACAGCGGGTAAGCTGGTAGGGGGAGGGGTTAACTCACCTCTATCAAAAATAGCAACTTCAACACTTAATATTTACCAAATAAATATCTATATTGAAAAACTGTTTAAGAAACCTCCTTATATCTTTCAAAGACCAATCCTAAAATAAGCAACACTATAAGAAAGAAAAAAAAAACAGCCCCATTTTACATATAAAGGAGATCCATTAAAAACATATTTTCTATGTTTTTCGTTTTTAATTTTGTAGGGGGCATTAATATGTATAAACGTGCATAACTTAATCACGACAATACAATATTCTGCAAGGAAGAACTCTGACCAAAGACAGACAAACAGACAAATAGACGGACGGGCATAGCGAAGTTATAAAGGTACCTTGACTCTGCTCACAGTGACACTAACACATTTAAAATGTATAAACTCTCTTGTAATCGTTTTTTAAGGCTAGTTATAAGATGTATCATGCAAAAAAGCACTAGGATCAAGACGAGTTTCTTGCCAGTTTTTCTCGGGCTTGGGTTAGGAGGAATTGGCACCTAAATACCTTGCATGTAAGACGTTTCAAAGTGATTTTTGTGATTGTATTGAATAAATTATTTTTTTAATTTGACTTTGTATATTTGATTGAATTCTAGGCCAGCATATTATATATCTGATTTAGGTAGGATCAATATGTTTAAGAAATATAATTTGTTATGATAAACTAACTGTTAAAATATTACCAACATGAAACATCTACCTAGTTATTTGTTAGTTTTATTCCTTAATTGACAACTAAGTAAATAAAAAAACTAAGAGTTGTTTCATTATTTTATTGAAATAAATAAACCTCTAATTAGACTTGTTGAATTTAGTAAGTATCTTCATAAATATTAATGTGACTTTAATTTAATAATAAATAATAATTAGGTACATTATTATATAAGTTTACAAAGTTAAAATATTATTAATGTATAATTTTAGTAATTATTTAAATAATATATAATATCCAAAAGTTCAGTAAAATTTTGTAACATAATAACTAAATCAATGATTAAGTATAATTACAAAATTTTACTGTCACTACGTACTAAGGTTTGAGGCAAATAAAAATAATTATCTAATAAAGTAATTTATTATTAAGTATACTAATTATAATAATATTATCCCTAAAATAATGGAAGCACGGCTCGACCAAGTGTTGTTACAGGAACTGAAAATGTATTTATTTGTCATATTATTACTTAACATACCTAATAATAATAAATAAGTATGATTTTATTAAGTTGGTATACTTTTGTTTCTGAGTTTTTTTTTGCAAAAATTTAATTTAATAATAAATTAATATATGTTGTTTTAATGTATAATAATTTGACAAACGTTTTGTTTTATATTTCATATTATATAATAATAACATTGATATCAAGAACTACAAACATTGGAGACAATTCAATTAGTCAATGTCAATCAACTATTTGACGTAGGTATATTTATTATAATACTTGTATATAAAGTAGGTATATACCTACTATATTATATATCATTAAAAGTTTAAACATCTACGAATGTTTACTAGTTTTTATGTTTTTTTTTTAAATTGACGTTTCATAAATAAGAGTACTTAATATATTAATGTTAAAAAATGACAGCGCAGAAATTGTTGTCATTGTAAATTACTTTTTCTAGTGTATTGTTTATTAGAGTGAAAGTTTTTTATGGAAAAGCTACAGTATATTTATTATTATAGTCTGTTATTTTTTTTTAATTTAGTCTTTTATAGAACACAGAAGTAGTAAGTTCGAAGTTAAAGTATCAAATACGACCCGTAATTTTCTATAATATCAAATAAATTATTAATATTAAAGCTGAAAATCCAAAACGAAATTGAGTAAAATATTAATAATGTATCAGATTAGGTATAAGTAATAATATAATAAGCCAATCAATCTCAAAAACATTTGAATAATAACTGTACCTTATTATACAATTATATTATTATAATAATAGTTAAAATTACATAATATTTGGAATAAATGCATTTAAGAAGACATACATTTAAATTAACAGTAAACACACGTTAATAATTCTAAAACACCATAAAGATTCAAAAACACGCGTCCCATTGCGTTTTGTGATTAATATTCTTATATCTATAATAATAAACTAAACTTTACTCCTTGGAGGATAACAAGATAATAATACTTTAAAAATAATAATGTCCAATAAAACATTAAAGTTTAATATTTTCCCATAAATTATCTAAATCTTTGGTAAAATAGGCCGTATTTTTTATAATGTATTACAATAAATAAAACATCTATATTTTTATAATACCTACTAATATAACGATACGATTATATAAAGCCGCTAATAATTGGAAGACAATAATATAGTTAACATTGCATTCAAACACACACCTATAACGATACTTAATATAATCACAATAATAATGAATAATTATTTTTATTAAATCAAAAAATATAGTGTACAGTATAAACCTACATGAACGCGTCGCAACGCACCCACAGTAAAACGGAAAGTCATCAAAATTGTCGCCATTTTAACTTAAATGTAAATAATAATAAATGATACTCATAATAAATAAAGAATATTGTTTATGAAGATTACGAATAGCCCGATTTAAATACGTGGGGATCTAAATACAAGTACCTCAATAATAATAATTATAATAATAGTTATGGCATAATACTTCGGCACATAATAAATAATTGTACGTCATAAGATTTTCATATTTCGTTCATTTTGATCAATATTTAGGTAATAATGTTACCATTTATCCGCAAAAGTATTAATCAAAAGAGCATCGTGTTACCTTTGATCCTAGCATTACTCATATCTTTGTATAGATGCTTGATCTTCTAGCATCGTGGTGTTATAGCATAGCTAGGGTTGTGGGATCTTCGTCTAAGCCTTGCAACCGTGCTTAGCTAATTCCTCCGCCTGCATCTTTGTGCGGAGAGTTGGCACGTCTTCCGGAATACGGACGATTTTGTTGAATTTCTGTGGAAAATATTTTAATAATATAGTGGCCTCATTTCGGTTGGCAACAACCTAACTAATTTTAACTAAAATTAGGTTTAGTTAGACTGTCAAATGAAACTTTGGTATTCTGCTGTTACCAACTTATCCTAATTTAATTTTATCTAATTTAATTAATTGTTCCTTATTTAGTTGGATGATACCAACCGAATAGGTTTTACAAATGCTAAGACTAACTAAAATATATTGTAGACAATTCCTAATTTTAGAAATGAACCAACCAATTCTATCATTTTACGAAGTACACCAATAAACAAATTAGTGTGTAATTCATATTGGTGAACATTTTGCAAAGCACCAGATATCCTCATAAGCATGGATATGAGATGCCTGATATATATGTATAAAAAATAGTAAGAATAAAAGTTTATAATTTTCTCGCTAGAATGTTAGAATGTTAGAAAAAAGTAGGAATAGAAGTTTATAATTTTCTCGCTAGAATGTTTATACACGTCAGCAACGGGCAAAATACCCATCTTGACTGTATTATCAAAGTCGCAGATGTCGTATGTTCAAGATCAACAAAGGATCACGATGGATGGTACAAACTTCGGGACGTTACCTAATGGGTGTAGTCATGTTGAGATAAAGATGATGATGAAGGGTTTAATATCAAGGTACTGGTACTAAGCGATGTTATAATTACCTCTTGCCAGGTTCCAGGGGTGACACGCCAGAGGTATACCATGTACCCTGGGATACACAGCATTGAGGACAGGGCAGTGAACCATCCGAAGGTGTGAGCCCACCAAGGATACTCGTAATTCATGTACTTAATCGGCTTCCATTGCACGAGGTTGAAAATAAACACGCTCTGGGAATCAAAATAAAACTAATTTAGAATGTTACCAAAATATTATTATAAAACAAAATGAAAAAGTATAGTGAATATTTAAATACAACACCATTGGAAAACAAATACAGCTTACAAAACAAAGCTTGTATTTACTATGAGAACAGAACGGCTGATAGAATACTTTTAATACATTCCTCACATATATTTATGTCTTAGGTATCGAACCCACAACCTACAGAGCTGAAGAGCTACAACTAACTGAACTGGTAAGCCAGTCATTGAATGTCACGATACTTGATTTAATGAATAACTTTGTCACGATATTTGTTACAACAAAATGAACAAAATGGTCAGTTGATATTTTAAACAAACGGATATAATTAAATGATGAAGAAGTCTTGGTACTTACAATGCAGATAGCAGGCGTGAAGCCAACCCAGCAGAACTTCCACCAAATAGTCGGGTAATATCCAATCATCTCCTTAATACCATCGTAGAACCGGTTCACGCCGAACGCCCAGGAAATGGAGACGCATTCGAAGAATATCAGGAACAGCAGGCAGAAGCCGGATACGGCGTACGAGTCGAGGATTTGGAACACGTACATACCACCCTGGAGAAAGATTCGTTTTAGTTGCTGGGAACAGTATTCAGCTACTTCGTATGAGGCTGGCCACTGCTTCTTGGCGTAGTCTGGTAACGGAGTTAATAGCCTGCATGACAGTCCTCCGACAATTGAAAAACTGGGACCGATTGCTTAGCGTACCTTCCGACGCGATCAGATAAAAATGCTACTGCGGTAGTCCATACATTGGCTTTAAAGTCACACTTGTTTCCATCCATCTAGTCCCAAACTAAGCCAAGCTTGTATTATATAGACTTGATGACTATTATAGTACTTCGATACATTTGAGAGAGAAAACATACTTATGAAACCTTATATCAGCCGTACAGAACAAGCATCCATAACAATCTTTCAACCATCACCCATCAATAACTCACCTCCGATATACAAGACAGTCCAACCATATACGAGATCATACAAGTAATAGCGATGAAGATCTCCTTCCTCCGTCTCAGCAGTTTCGGCCACTCATCAATAACAGCGGTAATGAAGCCCTCCATGGTGCAGAACTGTGAGTCCAAACCGATGAGGAGCAGCATGAAGAAGAACAGACAGGACCAGAGAGGAGCACCAGGTAACTGCAGCACTGCTGATGGGTATGCGAGGAAAGCTAGACCGGGGCCTGAAAGACGGATGATAATATGTTAGTTTTATAAGCCAACCATAGTTAATGTGAAATATTTATTGATCCCCACGAGAAAGGAATTAAAAATATACTCATGTCCATAATCCCCAAACCTGCTGGACACCTCAGATCTCTAGTCAGAGATCTGTTTTGATCTAATCTGATCTGTAGTGTTAGCTCAAGACCTATCTTAGAGCTAAAACTACTAATACGTAATAAAAATTTAGAATTCATCCAATGTAGCAATGCCGTCAGCAGCGACATGGAGACCGTGTTTTCTGGCAGTGATCTGGTTAGAACTGTTTCACAAGTATGTATTGTACACTACTTTGTATAAACTACATTTCTTTGAAGTTTACCTGACGCAGCGACTTCAGCAACTGGCCTCTGCTGTTCATGGGCCATGAACCCAACCACGGAGAATATCACGAAACCAGCAAACATAGACGTGCTCGAGTTGACAGAGCACACAATCAGAGCGTCCCTGGTGAAGAAATATTAGGTTAGAGTCTGTTCGAATCGAGAAAACTCGCTGTCTCAGAGCTCCACTGAGTGGTTATTTGTTTATAATGATATGGTTACTCACTTATAAACATTATTTGTAAACTTGTTATAGCTGCCAAGAGCGACCAAGGTTCCCAACCCCAGACCATACGAGAAGAAGATTTGCGTGACAGCATCTATCCACACCTCAGACTCCATCAACTTCGACATGTTCGGCATCACGTAGAACTTTATGCCCTCCATCGCACCAGGAAGTGTTATACCTGGAATAATTGACAGGTTTATTGATACTGAAAGGATATATAAGTAGAGGTGATCAAAAGAAATTATGTATGAAAGGCGATATTAGTAAGAAATGCGTATGATATAAATAAATAAAATAAAATTTGTTTTTTTCAGACAACATACAAATTATGAAATTTTAGGTCCATAGTACGTTGCTATGACGGCCGATAGAAGGAAATGGAAGAATGAAACATGTTACTTCACTTGGTGAGGAGTAAGTGCTAGAAGAAGAAAGAGAAGTGGTACAGCAGCAAGCATGGTGGGCTCAATTCATTTATGCTGTAAGCCAGACCACTTCTTAAAGTATCCTCTTCTAGACATTGTTTTTTTAACTATTTCATGTTTACGATTTCTGTTAGAAACCAGAGATTCTGCACCAGCATAATTTATGATAGCGTGATCTGCAACTTGTTTCAGCCTTGAGTTATTATGAGTAGTGTAATATTCTTGATGGTGAAATAGTTGTTTTTTCTTATTTTGTGGCTTTTGTAGTTTATGTTCAATCACATGGAGTCAGGAAGAACTATGTTTTTAACAGCTAAGTATAAGTGGGAGTGGGGACTTTAATATCCAGAGCTCTATATGACTGCTATAACATGTGTGTTGGCTTACCTCTGATCAGCAACACGGTCAACAGGAAGTAAGGGAAAAGCGCAGTGAAGTAAACCACCTTGCCAGTCCAGCGCACTCCTTTCCAGATGCAGAAATAGCACAGGATCCACACAAGGAGAAGAGTCCCGGCGAGTTCCCAGCGGATGTTACCAATGTGTTCTATGCCTGATGAGATTTGGAGGGCTCGGCGTCTTTTGGAAATAAAAAAATACTATATCAGGCACTGCGGTGTTCAGGCAAGATTGACTGTTCTGAAGAGTCCTACCTAGTGGTAGTGTTACCTTTCGCGTTTTAAATTGCTACTAAATAGTTATACTTACTCCCAAAATTCTTTAACAGGGTCTGACAAGATGGTTTGGCTGATGTTCTTTCCATTAAGGGTACAGTAGGTGTTCATGTCAGAGATAGAAGACCAGCAGGTGAGGTTCTTGCGGTCGTAAGGGTTCACGCAAGTAGCTGTGTTCCAATAGTTGTCGCAGTTCCGCCAGGGTACATCTGAGGACGCAAATAAAACTAGAATTGGTATAGCTCGAATCGGCAGTTTTAGATCACTTTTCAAAATGTGCACTTCTTAATATGTTCTTAAAATGTTCATTTTTCAAAATACCCACATTTAAAATTACTACTTCTAAAATCAACTGATTCTCAAAACTACTATATTTTAAAATTTACCGCATTTTAAACCGGCGAGCATAAGCCACTTTTCAAAATGTCCACTATTCAAGCGTCATCTAGCCTGCAGTATTTGAAATTCAAATCACACGCAAAAAAATTGGTTATCTGTAAAGTCGGTTTATGGACGATAGTTTAACGTGACAACGTCATAACAACACAGATAGATGAGGCTTGCGCCGAATTGTTAAGCGCTCTCGCTCCGATCTAAACGTTATAATGAGCGTAGTGTAGGAAGACTGTATTGTACTCTGACAAGATAGGTACTGGCATGGGATTACTTCTTGGTGGACTAATGAAACAGGCAGTCAAAAATAACTGTTACACAGATGTCTCCATGGACTATTTTATCGATAGAATAAAAAATGATAAATTCTTAGACAAAGACACTACCTTGATTGTTCAATTAGGTGAAAGTAGTGGTGTCAAACGATTAGACTTAATTAAACTAATTGAGACCCTGTTAGAAAAGCTAGATCTTGGGCTAGGGAAACTAATTTTATGTGCTTTCCCTTACTCAAAATCATTGAGTGTTAAAGACAATGACAAAATATTCAATTTGAATTTAATACTTTACAATTTGACATGTCGTCATAGTGACATTTTATATTTAGACACTAATAATTTTATTAGTAATTTTTATTTGACAAAAGGTAATGTATACCTTAGTAGACGTAGTAAGTTAATTATTGCTAAATTGTTAGCATTTAATATTTCTGATTCTGTTATTAGAACTATAACACAGAGTAATGACAACCCCATATTTAGTAATAGTACTGAGGGAAAAAATGTAGTAGGGCCAACTGATCAGCATTTAAACTAACCAAGTCGACAATGGGAAAAACAGGCAGTTTACATGTAGTTCACCAAAATATGCAAGGCCTGCCCAGCAAAGTATTAGAATGTGAATTATTTTTAAATCATTTCAGTGTAGATATTATGTGTATCACTGAACATTGGATGGTACAATCTGAGGTACTTCCTTTCTACGAAAATTACAATATTGTCAGCAGCTATAAACGCAAGAGCGCAATACGTGGTGGCTCGTTAATTATTGTAAAAAATAACTTAAAATGCAAGGAGCGTAAAGATATTAGAAATCTTTCTATTGAAAGAATTATTGAGGTGTCGTGTGTCGAGCTGGAGCGGCATGTCGTCGTGAGCGTTTACCGTCCTCCCAATGCTGATTTTGGGTTATATGAATGCACTATGGAAGAAGTATTGCAAAAAATAGCTTGTGATAAGATCATAATAGTTTGTGGTGATTTTAATATAAATATTCCGATTGATCCATTATCTGAAAGACTTTTAAACTTATTTAAGTGTTTCAATTTAAGTCCTCTTTTTGATGAACCTACAAGAGTGACACTAACAACAGCCACTTGTCTAGATAACATTTATTGCAGTTGCACACCATTTCATAAGTGTGTACTAAAACATTTTAGTTCTGACCATTACGGTCACTGCGCCACCTTTTCTTGTGATCGTATAGTTGAAGCTCAGAACTTTACTCACCGACCTATTACAGAGAGCCGCATCAAAACATTTCAAAGTAGAATTGAACACAAAGTTTCCCTTGTACCATGCATCGATGATCCAAATGATCTTTTCACCACATTGTCTAATTTGATAATTAAAGAACATGCTGATATATTTACAGTAAAAACATGCAAAACAAAAAATTGTGCTATGTTTGTCGACTGGGCTACACCGGGTATTTATAGAAGTAGGAATACATTGTATGAATTATATGCTACCAGAGAGACAATGTTAGATGATCCAGTTTTTATCTTATATGTTAGGAATTACTCAAAAGTATTCAAAAAAGTTTGTCATGCGGCTAAGTCACTGTTTTTGAGAAAAATAATAGAAAATTCAACAAATAAAATAAAAGCAACTTGGAAATTAATTAATAATGAAACAGGTAAATCAAGGGCTCGCAATATACAGTTCAAATTAAATATAAATGGTACAATTTTGACAAAGGAACAGGATGTTGCGAATGCATTTGATAGTTTTTTCTCAGATATACCAAAAATAGTGACCAAATCGTTAAACTCTTCAGCCTCCAGAGCTTCCGTTCTATTAGAATCTAGTGTTGCAAAATGTAAGAATGAGTTTAGTTTTAGCTACATTAACGAGGCTAGTATTGTAAAAGCGTTCAAGTTAATTAATATAAAAAATACAGAAGATCTTTGGGGAATGTCTACAAAGGTGCTGTGTGTCATTATCTTAGATATTGCACCATGTTTAGCTTATATTTTTAATAGATGTATCGACGAGGGAGTTTTTCCCGATCTCATGAAACACAGTAAACTCATTCCTATGTTTAAGTCTGGAAGTGAAAGTGATCTCGCTAATTATAGACCGATATCGATATTACCTGCTTTAAGTAAAATCTTTGAAAAAATAATTCTTAATCAGTTATTATACCACTTTAACGTTAACGGCCTGCTACATAGTAATCAATACGGATTTACTAAAGGTCGATCAACAGCTGATGCAGGTATAGCGCTCTTAAAGCATATATTTGAGGCCTGGGAGAAGTCACAGGATGCAGTTGGGGTATTCTGCGATCTATCTAAGGCCTTTGACTGTGTGAGTCATGCAACCCTAATCACAAAGTTAAAATATTATGGCATTAAAAACCGGGCGATTGACCTCATACAGTCTTATCTATCCAATAGAGTCCAGAAAGTAGACGTGGGTGGTGAGAGGTCTTTGGGATCAATTATTGATATAGGGGTACCTCAGGGATCGATACTAGGCCCTTTTTTATTCCTAGTATACGTTAATGATTTACCTTTTTTTGTAAAAAATATTTGTGATATAGTTTTATTTGCAGACGATACGTCTTTAATTTTTAAAGTTGATAGAGGTAAAACCAGTATATGCGATAACTTAAATGAATCCTTATCGTTAGTTCTTAACTGGTTCACTGTAAATAACCTTTTGCTTAATTCCAAAAAAACTAAATGTATCAAATTCACTTTGCCAAATGTTATTCATAGCCCGTCCAACATTGAAATAAATGGAGAGGCAATGAATCTTGTAAATTCCACGATTTTCCTAGGTCTTAATATTGATTCAAAACTACAGTGGGGACCACAAATTGAAACGCTTGCTGGTAGGCTTAGTTCCGCTGCATATGCAGTTCGTGCGATACGGTGGCTTACTGATGAAGCTACAGCTAGGCTAGTTTATTTCAGTTACTTCCATAGTGTTATGTCATACGGCATCATTCTCTGGGGGAAAGCAGCTGATATTGGTAAAATATTTGTAATTCAAAAAAGGGCAATACGTGCCATTTATAAAATGAAACCACGAGAATCTTTGAGAGAAATATTCAAAAAAATTAATATTCTCACAATAGCTTCACAATATATATATGAAAATTTGTTATATACACATAAAAATAGAGATGGGATTCAGCAAAATAGTGACCTTCATAAAATGAACACTAGGAATAAACATAAATTATACATCCCTAGGTTTCGACTAGAAAAAGTTAATAAGTCATTTATGGGGAACACGGTGCGCTTCTATAATAAGCTTCCTGAAAATGCTACTAAACTACCTATTAAGAAATTTAAAGCATACATTAAAGGTAGTCTTTTGAAGAAAGCTTATTATAATATAGATGACTATATTATTGATAAGAATGCATGGCCTCATGTCGCTCTGCCGTCAGACAGTTAACCGACACACTTGAAATGTATAAACTCTCTTGTATTAGTATTTCGTAGTTAAGGTAGTTATAAGATGGATCATATAAAAAAGCGCTAGGACCAAGACGAGTTTCTTGCCAATTCTTCTCGAGCTTGGGTTAGGATGAATTGGCACCTAAATTCACCTAGTATGTAAGACGTTTCAAAGTGATCCTTGTGATTGTATTGAATAAATCATCTTTTGACTTTGACTTTGACTTAGTAGAACAATGAGTCATCCTTTTTCGTGCGTGTAGCCGGCGTTCATCGATTTATTAGACGTTGTCACGTCAAAAATAAGGGTTCCGAATGATTATTTGTATGATTAATGATTAATGACTGTTTTTTTCTCCAGGACTAAATCGTAAGCAGCTGGCGGTAAAGTACATACCTGACCGCATAGACATGAAGAAGTAGAAGATAGCCCACGCGAGGATGACGATGTAATACACATTCATCCAACAAGACATCACAGCGGCGGCATACCCGATACCTGATGAACACAAAAAATTCAGAAGCTAAAACCAATTTCATAACACATAAAAATAATAGTCTTGATCACTACATAGTATAAAACAAAGTCGCTTCCCGCTGTCTGTCTGTCCCTATGTATGTTTAGATCTTTAAATCTACGCAACGGATTTTGATGCGGTTTTTTTTAATAGATAAAGTAATTCAAGAGAAAGGTTTATATGTATAATGCATGCATAATATATTAGAGAAACACTGATAATTTTAGAGGTTTCTAATCACATTAGACATTGTGTAGTATATTTAGTATATCAGCATTGCACCCGTGCGAAGCCGGGGCGGGTCGCTAGTAATTAATAAGACTAACGGAATAAGACTATTGTAAAATAACACTAACAACTAAAATGAGTTATAGCAATTGTACACGTTATTATTTCGCATTCATAAGAGGTTAGAGAAACATTATCAATGCCTGCATCTACTACGGCACTCACATAAAAAATACCGTTATCGGGACTTTTCGGTTATTGCAACGTAACGGAAACCTCGGGAAAAAAAATAAAAGGTAATATAGACCTACGTATGACAACGATCTTGCCTGACGGTAAGCGACGATACAGCCGACAATGGGGCACGCAGGTCTAGACGGCACCTATTTACTCTTGACTTGAAGAGACTCAAATTGTAGTTTTCAGGAAAGACGATGAAAACGGCAAAGTGTTCCAATCCTTGGCTGTAGGCATTACAAATGTGGAAGCAAAGCGCTTGTTCGTAAGGGTGTAAGGCTGACAAGGTATAAATGGTAGCTGTACTTATGCTTGTCTTCTTGTGCCAGTTTGAGGCATTTACAATTAAAGGCCAACAAATTTGTAGCACCAACTTTTTCCTACCGCTTCTAGGTCAATCAGAAATTGTTTTAAAAGACTTTTAAAATATTAATTCAACTTTTTGTGCCCTACAATTCATAAATCATTACAAGAAAGTTTAAAACTCCGGTTCAGAAGTCCAAAGAAAGTGCTACAAAAGCTGAGATTTTCATTGTTCCAGCACAAAGACGTACGGCCTTTTCATCCCATTCCGCTCGCTTTGCGATTACGCAAATTGTGGCCTCCCTATGCGTAGTTTATTCTTGCAGTTCAACTTTTGTGAGAAACTCATCAGATCCTGAAGAATTTGTTCGAATTTTGTATTGTTTATTGTTACCATCTTAAATCACCTGTTTAGCTAGATATGTATCTTTGTCATTCTATGAAGAACATGGCATGTGAACAATACATTAGTTATTGTCTGGTTATATACATATACCTATAGTGTACGCATAAAAATAGAGATGGGTTTCAGCAAAACAGTGACCTTCATAGAATCAATACTAGGAATAAACACAAATTATACATCCCTAGGTTTCGACTAGAAAATGTAAATAAGCCCTTTATGGGGAACACGGTGCGCTTCTATAATAAGCTTCGTGTAAATGTAACAAATCCAGCTATTAAGAAATTTAAAGCATACATAAAGAGAAGTCTTTTCAAGAAAGCGTATTTTAATGAAGGTAAATTACTATATTATTGATAAGAGTGCATGGCCTCATGTCGCTCTGCCCTCAGACAGTTAACTGACACATTTGAAATGTATTAACTCTCTTGTATTAGTTTTTCGTAGTTAAAGTAGTTATAAAATAGATCATGCAAAAAGCGCTAGGACCAGAACGAATTTCATGCCGGTTCTTCTCGATCTGGGGTTAGGAGGAATTGGCATCTAAATTCACCTCTCACAAGGATCACTTTGAAACGTCTTACATACTAAGACGTTTCAAAGTGATCCTTGTGATTGTATTAAATAAGGTATCTTTTGAATTTGACTTTGACTTTGAGTGTTAAGGGTGTTTCTTATAATCACACACTTGCTAATGTGTTGTTAAAATATGTTGCTATCTCTATTCATTGACATGAAAATGGCAAGGACAGACTATACTTTAACGCCACGTCAGCTAAATAAGTGATTAAAGATATAGGGTGATGTAACGAGTCATAAGTGTGCTGACTAACTTTAATATAAAACACCTCCAGAATCAGGTACCCATGATCACACACATAATAACAATCTAGGACTACCAACTTAGGCTTTCTGAAAATTCGTAAGAAACAGAAAACACGCACTACAAACGAAAGAATCGAACGAAAACTTCAGTAAAGCTTTTCACGTAAACTTAGATCCATTGTTAGTAACGTACAGAGGTAGTTTCTGTTGTTGTTCTCGTATATCTACCAATATTTCTAATGAAATTCAGCTGAAGGCCAAATCTGAAGTCAGAAAGACTAAAGTATAGGTATATTTTGTTCTTAAGTCTACGTACAGCATCAAAAAACGTAATCATTTACTGACCTTTGAATATCGGAGCGATCTTAAACACGCCCAAGCCGCCAATCGTTAGCATCTGTCCCATAGCCAGTTCCATAAAAAACATCGGGATCCCAGCCAGAATCAGGGTGAGGAAGTAAGGGATAAGGAAGGCTCCTCCGCCATTCTTGTAGCAAAGGTAAGGGAACCTCCAGACGTTGCCAAGGCCGATAGCGAGACCGACCACGGAGAGGATGAAGTCCATTTTTGAGCCCCAGGAGCCTCTATCGGGCAGGTCGGATTTGGTTGATACATCGCTGGAACAAACGATTCAGTTTTAACCTATACATATTTAATTATAATAAAAAGAGATCACGCTAATAAAATAAATGTACAAAATATCGTTGTATGAACTTATTAGATTGGTAGCGGTGTAACTCAAGGCACCGTATTAGCTCCCATGCTCTCTCTTATATTTCTTACCTTGGTTTGGTGCTTGTCCCTTGTGCGCTCAGTTCAATTTCATCATTTTTGGCTTCCATCTCTTTCGTCATCTTGCTATCTCTTTCCAATCCCTAGTGTTCCCGTATCTCTTTGCTTTGCCAATTACCAAATAATTAGGCGTAGGGAAACTGTATCAACATTTTTGAAGTACGTAGACTAGAATCGACTGCAATCGGTTTTTATCTGAAACAAGATAGTTTTGCTTATTCATAACGTCATTGGTTTTTTGTTGGTCACTACGCGTCTGAAAAATTACCATTATCTGAGCTTAACGCTTATAAAATAGTGAAGACAGAGGCAGAAAGTGGACGAGGCGATCTGAACAATTACATTTTTGGCGTAAATTGAGGAAAGCCTAGTCTAGTTGTGGACTGGCATGTTGATGATGATGGTGATGGCAAAGGAACCTGAGCGGTGACTGAAGCTAAGCATCTCAGGCAGCAAAATATTGAAGCGGGCCTATCTACTTGGGTGGAGTACGAAGACAAGACAAACAGACTGAGATAAGTCTGTTTGTCTTGTCTTCGTACTTTATGTCTAGAGCTATTTCTAATCATCCTAGGCCGTTAAAATTCGTTGCAATCTTTATTCAATGAGATTAAAATGACAAGAATTATTCGTTTGTCATTTCATAAGGTAACATATAACTTCTGCCACACAGTTTCTAACTTTTGCAGTTGTCAAAGTTTTCACTCGTTTTTTTTGTGTTACATGTGTTAAAGGTTCCAAATAAATATTTTTGAATATATATTTTTTTTAATTTTTTTAGATTAATTATTTTCTCTCGAGTTATTGTATGTTATTCAGTAATCTTAGCGGAATTTTAATCAACAAATTGTGACTTCATAGCACAAGTATGGACAATTGAATTCTATGTGTATGTTGCAATGTGATTTGAACGACGAGAAATCCCGAGAAAGTTCTAGACGGTCATTCCGTGATGACGTTTAGAAAAGACAAATGACGATCGACTCAAACTTTATAACCAAACAACCACTTGACACTGGAAAAATTGTGCTCTTATATTATGAATTTTTCCCGAGTTATTTCGGCTTTTATTTGTAATTTAGGTGATTTTATTAAAATAAAGCTTATTGACTTATCGACTCGGATGTGAGTAATTGTAATGAGAGTTTTGTGTTTCTTTGTGATTTGAGCAAAAATAAGCTCTATAATCTATATCTATAACAATACTTCTATACTAATATTATAAAGAGGAAAGATTTCATTGTTTGTTTGTTTGTATTGAATAGGCTCCGAAACTACTGGACCGATTTGAAAAATTCTTTTACCGTTGGAAAGCTACACTATCCCCGGGTGACATAGGCTACTTTTAAACTTGTTAAAATTGGTTTGTCCTGGGAAAAATCTTTAACGCAGACGAAGCAGCGCGCGGACAGCTAGTTATTTTATAAAGAGACACCAATTTTTACAAAATAGCAAACGACGTACGACAGCATAAGACTTTGTGACGTCTTACTATAAACAATCTAAATACTTCACATTGGCAAAATTTACATCATATGAAGATTTTTTAACTGTCATTTCATGGAGTAACATAGCTCTGCTAATTTAATATATTTTACCCGTTTTATTACCTTATTTATTCAGTAATCTTGGCGGAATTTTAATGAACAAATTGTGACTACAAGACGAGTATGGATAATTGAATTGTATGTGTATTGTGATACAATGTGATTTGAACGACGAGGAATCCCAAGAAAATTCTAGACGCCATTTCGCTTGACGTCTAGAATTGATAATTGACCACCAGTCGACTAAGACTCTAATAACAAACAAACTGACTATAAACAACGTTTAGATTGTTGATATTGGTATTAAAAAATTATATGACACATGCCATTAACGAAGTAGAAGAATACACTATCTTATTATGTAATTATGAGATAGACGGGTTATCTACAAAGGTTTTGGTTTTGGTTTCTATTAAGTTATAACGAAATAAATTCAAAGCTCCTAAAGAATTTTATTTACTGTCTCAGTACCGCATGTTCGAAGGCTTGTAGGGCTTACGGACGTACCATATTTTATAGGGCTTACGGAGTTGTTTGGGCTTGTTTATTAGTATTGAAAACTTATTAGGGCTTTGGTGGTTTTATTAAATATATGTTTTCTAAAAGAACGCGATTTGAGTTCATATTGTTGTAGTAGTCAACGGGTATAACAAGGTAATCGCGATGAATACTCGTTAACTACTAGAACTATATACACAGACAAAAACAAAGACATAGACTGCTTACCTGTGTACATGCCATATGATAATGTATATTTCAAAATATGTTAAATTCAATAAAGAATAAAGATTAAAGACAAAAGACGAAAGACAGAACGAGAGACAAAAAGACAGCGAGTCTGACTCGCGCACCGATGATTCCGAATAATTTAATTTAATTAACACGATTATTAACAATTACATTATTTTAATACCTATGTAGATAAGTCACAATAATTTATAGAAATACAAGCAGAGAAATCACTTAATATCAACTCAGGTTGAAGGACAAACATTGTTGTTGAAAATATTTTCTCCGATAAATCGATACACGACGCGGAAAAATATGTTTACCCAAATAACTAGTGACATGATAAGAAAAAGAACATCATTAACATCTCAACTTTATACTTCCCCGCATTCATGAGAAAACGGGTCTTGACAGACAGACATATGTGATATCGAAGTGATCGAATAATAAATAGCCCTAAATTAACCATAGCTTGTAATATGGTGACTAGATGGCTGATAGAATACTTATATATTATTAAATATATACATAATCATACATACATACACCCAGACACAGAACAAACATTTATGTTCGTCACACAAATGTGTGTCCTGGGAGGGAATTGAACCCTCAACCAACAGCGCAGAAGGCAGAGCATCTACCAACTGAGCTGACAGGCAAGTCAAGTATTATTTATTTCCCTAAATATTATCCAGTGTCAGTGGATCATCAATCATATTATCCAAGACGTGCCTGGAGCGTTTAATTGGTAGGAGTTCACTCCATCTAATTAAAAATAGTCACTCAAAAGGAATTTCAAAAGTACTCCTCATCTTCATCACAAAAGTAAAGATCCCAAAGTCATGGGTTCAAATCTCAGTGGGAGGTATCTATTACAATGATTAAGCACAAGTAGCTTATTTATAAAACCATAGGTAAATAGAGTAAAAATACTATATAGATTACAAAATACGTTAAATAGAGTTTTCGTTATGTAAATATAACGAAAACTCTATACCGAAAAAATGCATAGTCCCTTTCGTTATAAGGAGCTCAGATAATATGTGATAATATATTTAGATCTATATATGATCCTTTAACGTGGAATCCTAGAGCCAGACAGAACAATTGAATTATTGTATTTATTAATAGTTTGTCATTAACTGAGACCGATATTGGGTCAGCAGGGAAATTCGTCTATATAATTTTATTCCCGATTGAAAATGAACCGCAGCTGAACCATATTTTTTTAACAGGTTTTGAACATCAATAATAAATCATTAAATATTGGTGTACAATTGTACACACAGGAAACCAGCCGGACGATTATGGCCCGGCTATTAATTCTGATATTAATCATAACATTGATACTAACACCTTTAAGTTATTAATGATGAATTGGTATTACGGCAGATCTATGTTGATTGTGACACATGCTGTCATATGAATAGAAAATAGACCTAATTGCTAATTGAAACTGATCGACATCGGATGTGTCAAATACCATAATTGCCATGCGGATGACTGATAAAATAATTACACACACTTTTACTAAACCCAAACACAGAACAAACATAATATTCCATCACACAAATATTTGTACAGGATGGGAATCGAATCCACAACCTACAGTAGAGTAGAAGGTAGAGCTACTACCAACTGGGCTGTGAGGTCGGTCTAAGTGTTTATTCTCAGCTTACGCTACGTTTACGAAGTCGCCAACGATCAATTTAATGTTTTCTTACGTTTGTCATCTAGCAGAGTTTTAGATAAAAATTCAACCCAATCGGAGTCAAAACGTTGTTGGATTAGAATATAACTATAATCGTTGGTAAACAGTGGAATTGGCTCCCAGGTCACGTACTGCTTCTAAGAAATCTGCATGATACCCAGTAGGTACCACTCAATAGAATAATTGCTTCTAGCTATGAATAGATCTGTTAGTATGTAGTCACTGATGGTCATCTGGCAGTATTGGAATAATTTAAAATTATCAAACTATTTTAGTTGCGTTTCCCACTTCAGTCACCTTTAGGTTAATGACTTAGTTGAAGTCATGATGATCTTCAAAAGAGTATTATTACCGCTAATAATAATAATAATTAATAAATCCCGGTGGACAGTGCACACAATACAAAAAACTACAAATGTTTTCAGGCGTGACTTTGCGGAAATCAAAACAAAACATTAAATAGATGACAAATAATATAGTACTATCCGCCAATCTATTCCCTATGAGTTAGAGAAATTCGACACGTGTTCTCCACGAGACATCCTCAGGAACACTTGACTCACTCCGCACTCACTCTGCAGACTGGTTGCTTCGATAAACGTCAGGCTGAGACGTTTGTCGAAGAAGTCGTTTTTCGTTTATATATTTAACTAGCTAACCAGGCAAACGTTGTTTTGTCATATAAATATCTTTAGTAAAAAACATTTTTTTAGTATCCTATGTTACTTCTAATACCTCCAAGAATATGTGTACAAAGTTTCATGATGATCCGTTAAGTAGTTTTCGCGTGAAAGCGTAACAAACAAAAACATTCACATTTATAATATTATAGTAGGATGTATATTTGATGTTTAGTTTTACAGAATTAAAAAGTTTCTACAGATTTGAAGTTTAACTATTTTAGAAGTGTTGAGACCATCTTTTAAGTAGAAGCTACTTGTGTTAGATGGTCTCGCTCTTCCATATCTTATGTTAGGTACAGTTACAGTTAGGTACGTAGGCATTTACAAATTACAAAGTAGATACGTACATGCTTAGTGCCTGATAGAATTACTTATATATTTTTAAATCCATACTTGTGATACTTATAACACTTTGACACAGAACAAATCCCTGCGTTCATCACACAAATTTTTGTCCTAGAATAGAATCCACCCCCAACCTACAGCGCAGAAGGCAGAGCTACGGTCAACTGAGCGACAGGTCACAATACACACAAAATCATCTAGCCCGAAAACTAAGGACAGCTTGAGTTTGCTTGTTTTATGGTGACCAGATGACTGATAGAATTCTTATATATTTTTAAATATACAGAACAAAACCCGTTCATGACACAAGTGTTTGTCCATCAAAACATAGCTACTTCGAACTAAGCTGACCAGTCCTAATTTTGTCCAGGAATTATTAAAATATATTCCTTCTGAAGAAAATAAACAATAAATGAGCCGTAGACAGACATTACATTCAATAGTTTCTGTAATATCTTTAGATAGTTCACCCATTCCCAAAAACTACCCTTAATAACTTTTTATGTCCCTATAAACTCCTAACTAGCCGTATAGGAGGGTCCAATACCATCCAATCCCAAAACACGAGCAACATTAGATCCCGAACTCTAAACGGCACCAGAAGTTGTTTAAATTTACTGCAATTTGATGATCTAAAGTAAGCACTAACCTAGTGTAAGATAACTGAAGTTATCTTTGAGTATTTCACTAAATAGAAAGACATAATCATAGGCCCGTATTTATTTGAAGAACATTCAGAATAAAAGTAGAGAAGACATGGAGCATGAGTCATGTGTGTGACACAGTACCTAACAATATAAGGAGACCGCTTGTTGCTAGTAGAAGTGGAATCACTTTCCGATTGTCGAGTGTTTGAAAGTGGTCGTGCATTATTCTGTTTAATAATAATAATAATAATACTGGACATTTCACACAGCATCATCTGGCCCCAAAGTAAGCAGAGCTTGTGTTATGGCATGACTGATATACTACTTATATACTTTTTTTGTATATACATACATATTATACATAGAAATACCAATACCCTAGACAAATATTGCGAGATCATACAAGCATTTGACCCGCGGCGGGAATCGAACGCGCAACCTTTTGCATCTCAGCCACTGCGTCACAGAGGTCGTCGTCGTCGCAATATAAGGAGAGCGCTTGTTGCTAGTAGAAGTGGAATCACCTTCCGATTGTCGTGAGTTCGAAAATGGTCGTGCATTATTGGATTATTCTGTTTGAATTATTATATAATTATATTAACTATATGTGCGAAATACCAGTACTCTTAAATAGCGACCACAGAGCAGCCGCGCCTGTTCTCGGTGCCTCGAGGAAGGACACATTTATTGGGCAAAGCACCTCTAACGCGCACTCTGCACACGCTGAATCTGGTAGCAGACAAGGCTGACGTATTCCAATAAATTAGCAAAGGCTACTTTATATCTGTTGCTATTTTTAACCGACTTCATCAAAAAGAAGGAGGTTCTCAATTCGTTGGAATCTTTTTTTTATGTATGTTTTTTATGTACAGATTACTCGAAAACGCCTGAACCGATTTGAAAAAATATTTTTATGTTTGAAAGGGTATACTTCCCAGGTGGTCCCATTTAAGTTTTATCGAAATTGGACGTTGGAAAATCAACAAAAATCAAAAAAAATTATATTTCCGTTTACTCCGATACCTCGCTATCTCATTGGAGCAGTGTGTTTATTTGGCCTACCCATATTATATATATATATATATATATACAAAATACATCTACTTTCCACTAAAAATGTAATATAGGCTCAAATTTCATTCAATGAAGTTTTATTTGGTTTTATTAAAAAAAAAGAAAAGTACCTACCTAACTAATGGTGTGTCCTTATCTTCTAATACTTGGATTAAGGAATGAGTAAAGTCGTATTGTCACTACGTGATCTAAGACAAAAATAATAACAAGGACAGACAATACAATTTCAAATTCAAATATGTTTTTGTTCAATAAAATCACAAGAATCACTTTCTTGTCATAATACTAGGTGAATTTAGGTGCCAATTCCTCCTAACCCAAGCTCGAGAAGAATTGTCTTTAAACTTGACCTGGTCCTTGCGCTTTTTTGTTTGATCCTTCTTATAACTAATTTAACTACATAACGGTTGTCTGTAAAATCGGTAAACCGATTTTACAGACAACCGTTACGGACGAAAATTTTACGTGATAACGTCATAAGAAAACATTGATGAACGGATCATGCCTCTCTATCGCTTGTTCCGCACTCTCGCTTGCACGGTCGGCTCAGGCGGAACGTGACCAAGGAGTCATGCTTTTTCGTGCGTGCAGCCGGCGTTCATCGATTTACAAGACGTTATCACGTCAAAAAGGTTAGTTATCACAGCAATATTTACTGGAGAATTTAATTCAGGAATACTAATAGTTCTATACGTTCTTAATATACTTCTTTTCTATAACGTTGTTGAGAAGGATCATACAAAAAAGCGCTAGAACGAAGACGTATTTCGTGACTTATTCTTCTTGGACTTAGCGAGGAAATGGCACCTAAGTTTACCGCATGTTAGGCGATTCAAAGTGGTCTATGTGATTGTATCAAATATAAATGTATTGACTTCGACCTTGGCTTTGAAAATATTGACGACCCTACATAACGTGAGAAAAGGGCTGAAGCTTGTAACCATTCACCAAGACTCTGTCTATCATGAGCCAGCCTTGAAACTATTTGTACATACTATTATATTACTTCTCATCTCCTCATAGTTACACTTAAATCAGTGCAAAGCTTCGTAAAGCCGACAGCATTGTTGCTTAAATCTTCTCGTTTTAGTCATGTAGAAGATGTGTACGACAATTCAGAATTGTTGGTGATGGTTTTTAGACTAACAAAACTAACTTTGACTTACAACTCTTCAAGTTATCACCACAATTTCAACGAAATATGAGCTGGCACACTATAAACTCACATCAAACAGCGCACAGCATCACAAATCCAAATGCACCACACTTCACTAGCTCCGATGAGGCGTGCTACCGAGCCTCATGCTTCGACATGAATGTGTTGAAGACCACAGCGACCACCACAGGATGAATACATGTGAACTGCAAGACTGTCAGGCTTAGAAAGAATTTATGAGCTGGGACTCGACCCTACGGATGTATAATAGGGGGATCTGTGCGTCGGTAATTGAAGCGTTTTGATCTGATACGATCGCATATCGTTTCGTCATGACCACGGTACTCATGGCTTTAACTGATCAACTGTAAGGCGTTCTGCATTGTCAGTACATATGGATTTTCAAACTTTATAAGGCCGTGCTGGATGCTTTTAACTGTACCATCAGAGTCGGTCATTCGAAAGTAGTAATAATCTGTGATCAGCAGCATCTTCGTAGATTTACGTAGAAGAATCATACAAAAAGCGGTAGGACCGAGCCGAGCTTCCTGCCTCATTCTTCTCGAATGTAGATTGGCAGAAATTGGCACCTTAATTCACCACATGCAAAACGATTCTAAGTGGTTCTTGAGATTAATAATAATGATAAATAATAAATATATATAAATAATGCCAGGCATTTCACGCAGCTTCCTCTAGCCTTAGGTCAAGCAGAGCTTGTGTTATGGGAATCACATGACTGATATACTATTTTTTTTTGTAAATACATACATATTATACATAGGAAAACACCCAGAACCGTACCAAATACTTGCAGATCATACAAACACTCCCGCGACAGGAATCGAACCCACATCATTCTGCGTCTCAGGCAGGTCTTCGCCCACTCCGCCACAGAGGTCGTCAAGATAAGAAAAGCTTCTCGCCTGATTTTTCTCAAACAGCTTGAATAGAAATTGGCACGTATCGGTGAGACGATTCAAAGTGGTCCTTGTGATTGTATTGGATAATACTGATTTGAAATTTGATATACATCTAAGTGCTATTTAGAAGGCAAGTCAAGCTGTTGATCCTAGTCTCTTTAAGAGATTGTGATTCACAAAGAAAGGATACCTATGAAGGAAACTTCATCACCAGAACAGGCCACATTTATAAAGAAGAAAAATAAGTCCAGAAGAATGTCGGAAAATTATTGGAAAACACAAAAAGTCTTTTTTTTTATGTATGTTCACCGATAACTCAAAGACGCCTTAACCGATTTGGAAAATTCTTTTTTTTTCAAAGAGTATACTTCCCAGGTGGTCCCATTTAAATTTAATCAAAAACGGTCTAATGGTTTTTAAGAAATCAACAAATATCTAAAAATTGTGTACATCGATGATATTTTTGTTACCTGCAGTGCAGAGCAGTGCGTTTAGTTGGTCTACCCATATTTTACATAAACAAAATACATGTACTTTCCACTAAAAATTTCGAAATAAAATAATTTTATGCTCTCAAATTGTATCCAATGAAGTCGGGTTTCTTTTTAGTTTTTAAAACGTAAATATGTTAAAAACCATCTCATAGTCGTAGTCGATCGCCATTTGTCTATCCTAAACGTCATCGCGGAACAGCCGTCTAAAATTTCCTTGGATTCTTCTTCGTACAAATCACATTACTACATAATACACTTATAATTCAATTATCCACACTTGTGCTATGATGTCACAATTCATCCATAAAAATTCAATTTATTGATTAAACATAAAATTTCATGTTAAGATTACCATTATTAACATGAAATAACAAGAGAAAAAGTAATTAACTTAGGAGAGCTATGGTTACTTTATAAATGTCAAATAAAGGATACATATTGCCATTTCTGTAGCTCCAATAAACACTTGAATCTTATGACTTGGGAAGGGAAATTGAAAAAGTTTTCCACTCACTTTATGAGTGTCGATAATTATTTTTAGCTGTCTTGTGAAGCAAACATTGCTCTCTTATATTATTTATTTTTCTTGAGTTATTTGTTTCTTTGTGACCCGAACAAAAATCTGCTACTGCTATCTGCTGGGCTACTGTTGACTTTGTGACACCATACTCTTCTTTTTATTCTTTGTTTATGGCATGTGAAATAATAATGTTAATTTTGCCAGTGTCAAGTGTTTAAGTTTATTTATAGTCAATTTGTTTGTTAAAGTCTTAGTCGATAGTCAATTGTCAATTCAAGACGTCACGCAGAATGGCCGTCTAAAATTTTCTTAGGTTTCTTCGTCGTTCAAATCACATTGCACCATAATATACAGTTAATTAAATTGTTCGTACTTGTCCCATGTAGTCACAAGTTATTCATTAAAAATCCGCCAAGATTACTGAATAAAACATGCAATAAAACGGGTAAAAAATATTAAATTAGCAAAGCCATGTTGCTCCATGAAATGACAGACGAAGAATTGACATCATACTCTAAATAATACAAACACTTTACATTGACAAAATTGACATTATTTTGACATATGCCATTAGCAAAGAAGAAGGAGACTTGCGACTGCTTGAGACTGCTTGGATTTGAAATATTAAAGCAAAGAAGCATCACACACGAAGACAGTGACAGCGACAGTATACTAGGTTGAGTATACTAGGATTATGTAAAAAAGCGCTAGGACCAAAACGAGTTTCTTACCAGTTCTTCTCAGACTTGGGTTAGGATGAATTGGCACCTAAATTCACCTAGTATGTAAGTTTCAAAGTGATCCTTGTGATTGTATTGAATAAAGTATCTTTTGACTTTGACTTTGACTTTGAGAGTCGAGATGAGCCAGTATGTGTTTAAGCACTAGGCCTAGCACTGGTCAAAGTGTTCATACGAGCTTGTAGGATACTGTCGCTTCTGTACTCGTAACTACAATCACGTAGCATTTACAGTAATGTCATCTTCAAACCAAAATCTGTAGGTTGTGGGTGCGATTCCCATCCAGGACAAACATTTGTTAGATGAGTTTAGGGTTTTTAGGGTTCCGTACATCAAAAGAAAAAAGGAACACACATAGGATCACTTGGTTGTCTGTCTGTTTGTATGTCTGTCTACTGTCAATACCTTTTTTCTTAGTAAGCGTGAAGGTATCAAGCTGAAATATCAAGGTAGGTCGATCCAGGTACTGGAGCAGTACCGTAGACTTAAATAATCAGATCAGCAATAAAATCAAGCTGTTAAAATAAAAAATACGGCCTAATTACGCCCCATGTAAGCCTCATATTTTGACGCTTCGGTACCAATAGTCAAAACCTATCGAGTACCTCCTGTTTGTTTTAGTAACATTAAATTTGGTAGGAAGCAACCTCTCATAGCTTAAGTAAAGGAAAAAATCTGAAAATCGTTACTTTGGTATATCACTTATTATAGGTATTTTCCTACTATAAATCCACATTATGCAGTCAAAGTCAAGGTGAAAATCAAAAGATACTTTATTCAATACAATCACAAGAATCACTTTGAAACGTCTTTCAGTTATAGAATTAACCGTAACGAGAAAGAAAAATCTACTACAAAGTAAAGCAGTCCTTCAATATAATGTATATGTCGGATATACAAAACCCTCGGTGCGCGAGTATGACTCGCGCTTGTCCAGTTTTTTATTGTTTTATTTACGCACAACTCTCTCCTCTTTCGTAGAGGTACTACGTCGTAGAACTCCGTAGTCAAACGTGCCAAAACGTAGTCTGATCACGTATTTGGTAAGTAGCTACGTAGCACATATTTACTCTAGAATACGTGTACATAAACACGTAGTACATTATTTTAACTATCATAAATAGTTTTCACAGCGCACGCCCAATTATGACTTTTTAACCGACTTCAAAAAAAAGAGTAGGTTCTCAATTCGTCGGTTTTTTTTAATGTATATTCACCGATTACTTGAAGACGCCTGAATCGATTTTGAAAACTCTTTTTTTGTTTCAAAGGGTATACTTTCCAGGTGGTCCCATTCAAATTTTGTCGAAGTCGGTCAAGCGGTTTTTAAAATATCAACATAATTAAAAAATTGTATTGATGATATTTTTGTTACGTGCAGTGCGTTTAGTTGGTCTACCCATATTATATATAAACAAAATAGTAAAAGTACATGTTAGTTTCAACCATAAATGTCAAAATAAAATAATTTTATGGTCTCAAATTGTATCCAATGAAGTCGGTATTCTTTTTAGTTTTTAAAACGTAATTTTTTTAAACCTTCGGTTTCATTTTTGTAATTTTCGTAGAGACCTCATTTTTTTATGAATAAATATAAAACCTATGTTAATCGTTGATAATGTAGTTTATTATATGTGAGAGAATTTTTAAAATCAGTTAAGTAGTTTTAAGTTCATTCATTACAAGTAAATATCTTTATAATATTAGTATAGATTTTTTTGTTGTTTAGTAATTCTAAACATTTAAATAACTATGCAAAACTTGTCATAAAATATCCATTCTTAGGTAGATGGGTTATAAAAAAACTGTTATTTACCTTCTCTAAGACTAACCAAGTGTAAATATTTGTGCTACGTAGCTACTTTGCAACTACGAGATCAGACTACCTGTAATCAATGTTTGATTCAATTTACTGATTCAGAATTTAAACATCAAAAGGTTTGTAAAAACTTATCGTTTATCTACTCACGATTCACTTCCATCCACTTGTGGAGCCGAGAGTGGCTGGGCCGCAGGCTGTTGCAGGGGTGGTGGCTGCTTGTAGACAAAGGGTCGTTGAGATACAGTCTGGACCACGCATGCGTAGAGGGGTTGATCCTTGAAGGTACTGCGGGTTCTCGATCGTAAGTCGACCGCAGTAAGTAAACTATGACTCATAGTTAAGTTGAATGTTCGATTCCCCCCAGTATAAACATCAATATGAACATGAAAATAGTATTTTTTTCTGTGTCTGAATGTTTTAAAATATCATATGTATACTCTGTCAAGAAAGTACCGGGAAACGATGAATGATTTATAAAATTTTAGCTCTTCATATTAATTTTCTCGCCTTCAAAGTATGCTCCTTCAGAAACGATACACTTACGCCAACGAATAATCCAATCATCAAAACATTTTTACACGCTTTTTCCGGAATTGAGTTTAGTAGGGCGATTACGGAATCTAGATACAATCAATGTCTATTAATTTCGATTAGCAATAGGAATTATTCCAATCAATCATATACGATGTATTTAAATGCTTAGTACGCTAAACACGGTTCTTACCACAATCGTACTTTGTAAATTGGTCGAGTTATAGTTTGACACCAACTTCACATCGTAACTAGCGATAGAAGCCGATAAAAACCGCAGTGATCCGTAATACCAATTCATCAATAGTAACTGAAAGCTATTAGTATCAATGTTTTGATAGTATCAAAATTCCATAATCGCCCCACAGTCCTCGCCGCGAATTTTCCTTTATGTCTTCTACCATGTTTTTTAAGATGGGGAGTGACTCGGCCTTTCTAATATATACCTACAGGTTACACGTTACACAAATGGACAGCACTGCACTCTAAACGTCTTTATATCTAGCAGCACCCCGCGGCTTCGCATAAAGGTAGTAAAGAGCGGTAGTACACATAAAAGTAGTATATCACCGTCTTCACGATACAATATTGGTTTGATTTCCGCCGCGGGACAAAAGATTGTATGATCTGCAAGTATTTGTCTCGGGCCTAGGTAATGTAGTTACAAAAAAAAATGTATATAAGTAGTATATCATCGTATATATCGACAAATCTAACACGTCGTTAGGAATCTTGTTATTAATTACCCATTACCCATTTTTTCAAGGGTCTGCCGCGGTGTCTCCGACTATCTTATAATAATACTAAAACTTATTTACTTTCTCATCATTTATTATAATCAACAAATATTTATCATAATCTCCCATCTCCCATCTCCCATCTCCCATCTCCCATCTCCCATCTCCCATCTCCCATCTCCCATCTCCCATCTCCCATCTCCCATCTCCCATCTCCCATCTCCCATCTCCCATATCCCATCTCCCATCTCCCATCTCCCATCTCCCATCTCCCATCTCCCATCTCCCATCTCCCATCTCCCATCTCCCGTCTCCCATCTCCCATCTCCCATCTCCCATATCCCATCTCCCATCTCCACATCAAGTTAAGAGATTTTTCTAAGTAAAGCCGATAATGTTAATGTAATAAATTAAACAAAGATTACAAGTAACTTATCTAGAAGTATGCAATTCATAAGACCTTTAAAACGATGTGTAATGTGTTGTATTTGGTTTCGACGACCAAGACGTAAAAAGACAAATTTAGCAAAATATATTTGTAAATTCAAAAGCGATCGAGAAGTATTCGAGAACCATTGATAGCATCCATCATGTCTGATTGAAACAATGTTAACACATTTGCGCAAAATAGTTCTTTTTCAGCTACGAATAAGGCATAAATTTGGTTGTGACACTGAAATTTAGGAGTGGAATGACTCTTCATATAGGTGTTCATGATACAAGCAGTAATTTCGCTTTATTTGTTTACTAAAACAGATCTGTATTATTTGTAGTATAAAGTTTACACATCAAGTTCAGCATCATTTTCTGTAGAATTTTCATTGTTTACCTTTGCTAAATATAATTAAAACCTTATAGTCTTAGTAACTGACATACGTCAGAAGTACGTAACAGTAGTACTTTGTTTTCGAAAACAAACGATCTTGGTCACGACTGTAACCCCCAGGGGGCCTACACTTGTACTCTTGTACAGGACTTTTATACTCTTGTACAGGCTACGCTTGTAATCAATACCGATATATCGAGTTAATAATCGTGAACCCCTAACCCTACTCTTAGATAGATAGATAGATAACTCTTCATTGCTATACCACACAGAAAAATACAAAAACAATTATTTTACATAAGGCAATACAATGGGCAGCCTTATCGCTTACAGCGATCTCTGCCAGGCAACTCTTGGATGGATTAGACTATAAATAAACAGAGAAGGGGCATGTTGGTGTGGTGTTTATAAATAATAATGCCGGACATATTTATATAATTCTATATATTTCCGTTTCGATACATCGAAATCGGTTCGCAGAGTAGACTCCCAGACTTGGTAGACGTCCGAAACTTAAACATGCTCATTCGCTAGTGAATCTAGCTACTACTAACCCCAGTTCAAGTAAAATCCGGGAAGAAACATGTCTGGTCTAAACACTTTTGCATTGATAACTTCTTATGAGAGGGTAAACCGCTTCTTTACGTAACGCGTTACGGCGCCAGTCTGTCTGGCTTCCCTTTCTCTCACGCATACAGCAGCGGTAGGCAGGCTCCTGCTCTCTCACTCTAATCCACAGCGCTAGTTAGATTAGTTTAAGTTATCACTTCTGTAGGGCGTCCTGAGACGCACACCTTTTTTTTTTAATTGCTAATCAACAAATCTAGCACGTCGCTTGGGACTTTGTTATAGAAGCGTACACATTGCCCTATAGAAGATTCACTAACTTCAGTGAACCTAACTGTAGGGATAGCAAACTTATCTCTCATTACGATTATCAATATTTTTTTTAACAAATTAATATTTTTGTGAACATTAATTATTTCATCTAAACAAGATGAGATTCAAAGTAATCTATTCGTACTAAAGAATTTTTTATAGTCTTACGGTTTGAGTTCTGATGCGAAGGAGGAATGTCTCCCAAGGGGTTCTGTTTTCAAGTTCGAACCTCATCGATCTGTGACCTACTTTACACTTATAATGTATTCTGTATATCTCGGTCATGGGTTAAGAGGAGGCTGTGATGCGACACATTTTAAACATTGCCTTAAATTAACATAAAGTATTAACTTTATACAGTATTATTAGGAAGAAAATACAAGTGTTTATTTTCAACTGACTTCAAAAAAAGGAAAAAAAAAATTTTTTCAATTCGGTTGTATTTTTTTTATGTTTTTTTACCTCATAACACTATTATTTGAAAAACCAATTTTTCATGTGCTTCCCGATTCGTCCCATGGAAATCTAAATCGGTTCAATATTTTGGATTTTCAATCAAAATAGTTGAAAAAATATGTTATCCAAGTAAACGAAATTTTGAAAAAATACAATTGCTAAACAAATAATGGACCCTCTGAGGCTCCATTGAATCCTTTCACCAAACTGTTTCTAAATAACTAGTGACACGATAAAGATAAAGATATTTTATTTGCATAAACATTTGTAGATAGGGTGATAATTATTTTATACCACACCTACTGTGAAACTTGCCCATTCCTTTTCCAACCACTTATAACTTAGAAAGCACATCAGGCCTACTAAAATACGGGACGGAAAAGTCTATGGAATTTAATTTTTAACGCGTTTAGCGGAAGAGGAAAGTGTATGGAAATCCATTTCAAACGTTTTTTTTTTTTTATTTATTCATAGATCAGCCGGTAGCTATGGTTATTTTCATTATAGGTCGAACGACAAAAAGTTTTTACTCAAAGTCCGCCAAATGATTTATTCTTCTTCCGATTTCCGAACAATATTTTGAAAAAAGAACCCAAGTAATAATGGCATGCGCGGGAATTTCTTCGAAATTTAAATTAGGGTTTGATAATTTCATGAATTCTACAGAATGTCGTCGAGTGATAGTGAAGATTTTATTTTATTTTCCTCGTAGGTGTAGCATAAAGCAATATGTATCACTCGGGAGAAAGTGCGATTCCTACCTCGTGTGTTTTAATGCCCTCGGCTGCGCCTCGGGCCTCACTCAACTCTCAATTGACACACTCGATAGGAATTGGGCACTTTCTCGCCTAGGTGTACAATGTACTAATGTTTAGGTATGTCACTTCTTAGTGACAGTGCTTGTGTTTCGATGTGCAAACCGAAAGAGTTTGACATTAAATCAAATAACAAAATAAAAAACTAGGATGTCAAGCAATAAAATTAAATAATACAGTTATATGGAAATTAAAATTTGTCATTTAGAAATAAAATAGCTTCTGTCCGCGGCTTCGCACGCATATAAAGTAGCCTATATCCGTTCCTAAGATACAATCCATATCAAAATTGATTGATGAAAAAAAAAAAGTTCGTTGATCCGATCGCTACCAAACTTCACTGGGTAACCCGCTAGGTCAATCTGAAAATTTCCTAAAAACTTCATCGAAATCGGTTCGAATCGGTTCGACTCGTTTCGGAGTCTATAATGAACATACACACACAAATCGCCTTATATATAGGGATATAATATAGAAGATATAATATATAATATATAATATATAGATATAGAAGATATAATATATAGAAGAAGATAAGAAGAAGTAATCGTGTATCTCTACCTATCTATCCAATTTTCAGGAATCCTTGCAGCAAATTATATTTCATAAGAGTGAGCGGCCAGCTCTGGTAATGGTGTAATGTAAATCATCCGTCATAAACAAATAAATAATAATAAATATTTCTGGACAATGCACACAACACCATCTAGTCCCAAACTAAGCATAGCTTTGTATTATGGTGACTAGATGACTGATAGAATACTTATATATTTTTATATACATACTTATGATACTTTATAACACCCAGACACAAAACAAACACCAGGTGTTCTTCACACAAATATTTAATATAGTCATGGACTTTGCTTTTCAAAAACTTAATCATCTGTTGGAATAACGTCGGCTACGCCACGAGCGCATTTCGCATTTTTGCAGTGAATGTGGCAATTTTACCAGATAGCCTGGGGGACTGTACCGTGTTGTAATGTTGATGAGATTTAAACTGAAAATAAGGGTAGGTTTTGCGGGGTATATGTCTAATGGATTCCGTGCCAAATGTCTCTCAAGGGCTCTACAGGGTCCTGTTAACAAAAATTTCGTTGGATAAATTATCTATGGTCCTCACTATAGATGTGAGGACCATGTATATAGCATCCTTCCTATAATAGCATCTGTCTTTCACTTTTAAAACTTTCGTGAGTTTTACTATACACAGTTCAGTTGGTAGTAGCTCTGCCTTCTGCGCTGTAGGTTAAGGGATCGATTCCCTCCCAGCGGGCCTAGCACGGCACGAGGATAAATAGTCTTTCCACCTTTTTATCCACCTGTCAGTGGAAATACACCACCACCTGTCCACCACAGGTGGATAAAAACGGGGGAAAGACTATTTCTCCTCGTGCCGTGCTAGGCCCGCAGGATAAACATTTGTGTGATGAACACAGGTGTTTGTTTCGGGTCTGGGTGTTTTTCTATGTATTATATGTATGTATTTACAAAATAAAAGGTATATTAGTAGTATATGTGGTATCTACCCATAAAACAAGCTCTGCTTACTTAGGGCTAGATGACGCTGTGTAAAATGTCCGGCATTATTCATTTATTTATTAACATCCGAGTTTATTATTCTAGTTCTTTGAAAAATATCACTAGTAGGTTAAATATACATTAATTTACTAATAAAACCTAAAATAACGATTGAAAAATGTATAATATAAGAGCGCAATATATGCTCCTCAAGATATCCCAAGACAATCTTCGAATTTATAAGCATTTTAGTTTCCAAAAATCAAGTGTCATTGTCACGTCAGTTTCAGGTGTGGTACGGCACAGAGGGCGCCTCTGTCGCAGTCCCACGGGATCGCGTGCATCCGGAGGGGACGAGGATATCAGGGGATCCGGTGCGCGGGCCACACGGGGTATACTCGCACATTCCGACAGTCTATCAATCAGACGGATTATTCCTCTACAGCAGGACAGGACCCAGAAGATCTACAAGCTGATGCTCGGAGTGAGATGAATATTTCACAAATATGTAATCATAGTCAAAATATAATCGTTTTATAAAATAATAGTAATAATAATAATAAAAACTGTATTGAGAACACTACAGAACAAAATAAAACAAAACAAAACAAAACTGAGTGCATAGACATAAACTAGCTGTTACTCGCGACTTTGTACGCGTATGCTTAGAAACTTTTTTTTTATTTTTGGAAGGATTGCATTTTGTGCATCTAAAGAACATATCATAAGTTTAAACCCCTATTTCACCCCCTCCGTTAATTATTTTGCAAAAAGTTGATACACATATTTTTTTATTTTTTACCAAAAGCCTATATATGAATTTTCTGATCCCTAACTTAAGGAAATATGAGTTGCCCAAACAAACTTTCATCCCCTATTTTACCCCTTCAAGGTGGTTTTTTGAGACAAAAAGTAGCCTATGTTCTTCCCCCGAATGTAATACATCTTCTTACCAAATTTCATCAAGATTCGTTTAGCCGTTCAGCCGTGAAAACGCAACAAACAGATAGACAGAGACATTTTCGCATTTATAATATTAGTATAGATTATAAATAACGACGACGACCTCTGTCGCGCAGGTTCGGCTGAGACGCAGAAGGTTGCGGGTTCGATTGCCGCCGCGGAACAAATGTTTGTATGATCTGCAAGTGTTTGTCTCGGGTCTGGGTGTTTCTATGTATAATATGTATGTATTTACAAAAAAATGTATAAAAGTAGTATATCAGTCATGTGTTACCCATAACACAAGCTCTGCTTAATTTGGGGCCAGATGATGCTGTGTGAAATGTCTGGGTTTATTATTATTATTATTATTAATAGTGACCTGCAAGAATGTCATCTGCGTGAGATTTGCGGTTACTTTCTCTAGCAGTAGGTAAACAAATCGTAACGTTTGTTGTATGATCTTGTGTCGATGTCGTGCTGAGAGTAAAACAATGACATAGGTATTTAGAACTATTCTTTATTCTTCCTATAATAGCATCTGTCTTGTTGACATGTTTGCCAGTGTCAAGTGGTTATTTAATTTTAAAGTCTTAGTCGGATGTCGATCGTCATTTGTCTATTCTAAACGTCATCGCGAAATGACCGTTTGAAACTTTCCCGGGATTCCTTTTCGTTCAATTCACATTGCATCATAATACATTTATAATTAAATTGTCCATACCTTGTGCTATAAAGTCACAATTTATTTATTTAGCACAAGAAAAACTAATTAATGTAGAAATGCTATGTTACTTCATGAAATGACAAACGAAGAATCCTATTTACTAGCTGACCCGACAGACGTTGTCCTGTCAAACGACTGACAGTTATATAATGTAACCTATATTCGAAAAGTTTATATTGTCAAAAGCGCTAAGGTTACATTAGAAAAGATAATATCGTTTTTAAGTTTTCTTAAATTTTCGAATTTTCCACGCGACTATCTTATTTTTTTCTTTCATAAGAACCTTTTCCTGACAATAACAAACACAACAAAAAAATAATTAGCGAAGATGGGCTAGCCGTTCACGCGTGATGCCGTGACTAAGGGAACTAGGGATTTTTTATATATACCTACAGATTGTAGAACAGACAGCTTACAGTATTCAACAAAACGTCTTAACCAAAATTTTAAAATACACTTAATTGAAAATAATTTATTTATGTTAACAGGTTTACAATATAAATTACTAAGGTTGAGTTCTTCTTTTAAGTAAAGAATACTTGTGTTAGAAGATCCTGCTGTTCCATAACCATACAATTAAGGTTACAGATTGGTATATACTAACGTACTATAAAACTAGTGGCTTTAGATTAATTTAATAGATTATTAGAAATAATATAGCCGTGTTTATTTGAAAAAGGGGATAATCTAAATTATATTTACTTTAAGTAGATAGTTCCTTTACCTTAATGTTTATATGTAAAAACTTGTAATTGGCCATCAACTATATATGTACTTTCAGTTAGTATGTATAATTATTTATTAATCTATTTATGTACCTAGCTGTAAGTTTTTTTAGTTATAAAATAAAATAAATTAAAAATATAGGTATAAAAAGAACTCAGTTTTCGTAAGTCATCAGCGTTTCGTTGATGTGTTTGCTATGTTCTGCAGATAACCGATTATACTCATAACTCCGTCAATTAAGAAACGATTTGTAAAAATCTTTTTTTTATGTGATAGGATGGATATACTTTCCGATTGGTTTCATAGAAATTTCATCAAAATCGGTTCTATAGTTTTGTTTTAAAATCAAAATAGCTGGCAAAAATATCTCATCTAAGTAAACGATATTTCGTCTTTTGCTTTTCTGTGACTTTCCAGTGATGTTTACATATTTCTTAAAATAACAACGTAGTAATTACATAAGGAGTCGGTTGTTTTTTTTATATAAACAATGAAGCCGATTTTCTTTTTAGTTTTTAAAACATCCTTATTTATTTAAAAGTAAACGTAATTAATTATAGCAAAGCTAAATTCATACATAAATAAATATGTTTACACATAAGCTCGTAAGAATATATTCAACTATGTTATTAAATAAATAAAAATTAAATTGAATTGAAAATTGAATTGGACTGATTGGATTTTGATGAAACTTGGTACAGATCAAATCTGTGACCTGAAAAAGTATATAAGCTTCCTTTTATAAAGGTACCACGCATGCAAAGCCACCGGCAGACGCTTGTATTATATTAGTAGGATTGCTCAAAAATCACCCCGTGTGCACCACTAGTCGCACCTAGCACGACGGAAGTAATTACACCGGCATAGGAAACATGCCGAGACACTTCCTATACTAGGTACTTATACAGGATGGTCCAAACAGTGACGTACGGATCAAACGTTTCAATCATTACATCCGGGGGTCTGAAAATAGTACACTTTGGTATATTCCCCAATATATCACTCATTAGGAATGGGATCTATATCCAAAAATACATAAACCCTATAAAAATAAAAATTACAACAAAGTAAGACTAAGTACATATCAACGTGGCAACGACGCCAGTGTCTTGGGAACGCTGCCCTCTGGCAGTGATCTGGATCACATGCATTTTATTGTGTTGTATACTAGCTTCTGCCCGCTTCGTACAGATAGTACATACATAAAAAATAGCCTATGTCCGTTCCTCAGATACAATCTATATCCATACCAAATTTCATCAAGATCCGTTCAGCCGTTTAGCCGTATAAAGGTAACAAACAAAACTGACAGAAACAGAGACACTTTGAATATATAATAACTGGCTGCTGCCTGCGGCTTCGCACGCGTGGTTCCTACATGAAAAGTAGCCTATGTCCTTCTACAAGGTCCCATCTATCTCTATACCAAAATTCATCAAAACCGGTTCAGCGGTTTAGGCGTGAAAACATAACAAACAGACAGACAGACAGAGTTACTTTCACATTTATAATGTTAGTATAGATTGAATTAAAATATACGTCATTGATGCAAAAAAAAGTTCTGTTGATCCGATCGCAACCAAACTTCACAGGATCTGAATATTTCCTAAATAAATCATCGAAATCCAGCCGTTTCGGGGTTTATAGGGAACATACATACATACACACATCACCTTTTATATACTTACATAGATTATTCTGTACATATCTGTAATTAATTCTGTAAATATATTATAAAAAATATTAAGTAAAATGATAAAAGAAAGTTATGAATGTCAAATTGTCTTAAAATGGAATAAAGGCTATATTTATTTTTTATTTTATTATCACTCATATCGAAAAAATATTCCTTTTTTGTACACTGTTTTGAACATCCTGTAGATAAATATACTTTGACTCACATACAGAGAATAAACTAAGAAGCTCACGCTCTCATTTATCAAAATTCCGTTTTTAGGCCTCCGTACCTCAAAAGGAAAAAAGGAACCTCTATATGCCTGCCTGTTTGTCTGACTGTATGTATGTAAAGACCCCTTTTCTCAGGAACACGTGAAGGGTAATATCAAACACTAGCTGTTGTACTAGAATTGTAGCTTAGCTTAGCTCTTTCTCCAGGATGCAATTTTTCTTCTTGCCAAATTTTATTGATAAGTTTTAAGCCAATCACACCCACCACCCATTAAAAAGTTTCCTTACAAACGTACACACCCCATTTTAATCCTTAGGGAGAGTTTTTTGAAAAATTCTGCCATTTATTGTGCTTTTTAAGTATCCAAACTAAGTTTCTAAGAAATCACACCACCACCCGTTAAAAAGTTCCCATACAAACTTTGATACCCCCTTTGTTAAGTTTTTTTTTTAAAAATCCTGTAACACGTGCACATTTATTTTGCATTTTATTTATTCATATCAAGTTTCAAGCAAATCGCACAACGCGTCAAAAAGTTTCATACATTCGTTTTCACTCCTTTTCACCCTCTTAGGTTTTGAATTTCAAAAAGGCCCGTCTTAGTGGGTGCTTTTGCTGTAAAAGGAAGCTACCTTCCAAATTTCACCTTTCTAGCTTCAGCGGTTTCGGCTCGGCGATGGTGAATCAGTCAGTCAGTCAGGTTAAGCTCTTTTATAGGTATAGATGAATGTCTGCGACCCTTTGAAACTCTAAATAAACCAAGCTTATAAGTCAATGCAATCAATAAAAAAATTAAAAATTAAAAAGAAAACCGACTTCATTGAATAAAATTTAAGCAAATAAAAATACATCAAAATTGAAACATTGCAAATCTGTCAGTAAACTGTCTGAGGGCAGAGCAACATGAGGTCATGCATTTATAGCAACAATATAGACATTTTATATTATAATACGCTTTCTTCACATGAATACCCTTTATGTAAGCTTTAAATTTCTTAATAGATAATTTAGTGGCATTTTCAGGAAGCTTATTAGAGAAGCACACCGTGTTCCCTGTTATAAAGGACTTATTTAGGTACTTTTTCTAGGCGAAACTTATACTGATTCTATGAAGATCACTTCTTTGCTGAAACACATCTCTATTTTCATGAGTGTACCTATAATACGAGTACATTATCACATATCAAATTGTGAAACTATTAAGGGTTTTTTTTTCAAAATTATTATATTGTTTACCGACCGAATTACATTTTTACAATCAATGTCGTAATCCTTCACAACATACGATACGAACATTTAAAATTGACAACGAAAAACTACATTTCAACGATGTTATTGTTATGATAATATATCGAAATCGGTTTGCCGAGTATACGTCCATGTTCTCGTCTCTGGTTCTCAGCCTAACTACCTAAAGTCATTAATAGTCACCTACCTATGTCGCTCCTTAGTATAGATTAGACAAAGAAAATCTAAGTACGCCTAAAAGTGGCAGTTAATAATTGCACAATATCCCTTGCATTCTTTTCTCTTTCTTTGGCTATTCTATACAAATCTTTCTGTCCCTTGGGGCTTTCTAATGAGTGGTACAGCTTGTCTTGCACCTTAGCCCTTGCGACAATGACTACTTTCTTAGCCTTCCTTTTACACTCCATGTATACACTTCTTTTCATCTCTTTCAATTCATCATCACCACAGTCAACGTTCTTCCATTCTTTAAATGCACACTTTTTATCTTTCAAAACCTTCTGTACTTCATCATTCCACCACCACGTATCCTTATCTATCTTTCCTTTGCCTTTCGTTTCCTCAAACACATCCCGAATACACGTCGCCATTTCATTCCAACATTCATACACTGACATATCATCTAAATCCGTCATTTCTATCATTCTATCTACAACTCGTTACCGAAATTCTTCCGCACACTCCTTATTTTCCAATTGGTGCCATTTGATATTGGGAGGGGGCTTCGCCTTATTCGTCACTTTTTTATTTTTTATTTTACTTCTAAGACCAGTAATCGATGTTGGGAGACCAAACTTTCACCCGGTACGACTCACTATCCAATACGACGCCAACACCATTCCTCTTTCCATCACTTCCACAATAATAAAATTTATAACCCACTCCAATCTCTCTGGCTTTCGATCCCTTCCACTTCGTTTCTTGCAGACAGGCTACATTTATTCGTCTTCTTTCTAATACATCCGCTAACTCTCTTCCTCTTCCAGTCAGCGTACCTACATTCCAACTTGCAAATCTCAGTCTTACATCACGGACTCGCCTCTTACGTTGCACCCGTCCCTGATGCAACAACCCTAGTCCATTTCTCACAGTCGCCGGGTGCTGCGCCTGCAGGTCGCCTCGGGGGTTCGCCCTAACATTATCGCGCATTCCATTTAAACTTGAACTCATGTTGTAAATGTTTTGGCAAAGTGTTTTACGACCGGCCGCCTGCCTGACGTCAACCCTCTTTGGGAATTATATAAACAATGATATAAACGTAATGTTATATTAATATCATCATCATCATAACAGCCTTTATGAAGTCCACTGCTGAACATAGGCCTCCCCAATAGATTTCCAGGAAGAACGATTTTGAGCCCACTCCATCCACCGACTTCCTGCGATCTTCACAATGTCGTCAGTCCATCGGGAGGGGTTCGTCCTACGCTTCGTTTTCCTATACTTGGTCGCCATTCAAGAACTTTTATTCCCCAACGGTTATCAGTTCTGCTAGCTATATGGCCTGCCCTTTGTCACTTCAACTTGCAAATTTTGAACGCTATGTCAGTGACTTTGGTTCTTCTACAGATTTCCTCGTTGCGGATTTTATCACGTAGTGAAACACCCAACATAGCTCTCTCCATAGCACGTTGCGCGACTCTGAGCTTGTGTATGAGGCCAATAGTTAGCGACCAAGTCTCAGTTCCATATGTCATCACTGGCAACACTCACTGATTATAGACTTTCGTCTTGAGGCTCTGCGGTATCTGTGACGAGAAGATTTTCCGTAATTTCCTGAACGCTGCCCATCCGAGTTGGATTCGTCGGCTGACCTCTTTGACGAAGTTGGACTTGCCTAGTTGAATCTTCTGACCCAAATAGACATAATGGTCTACAACTTCGATTATATCGTAATTATATAAACGTAATGTTATATTAATTTAAGATCAAATAATAATTTACCTAAATTTTATTACGTTGATTTATCGTTAATCTCATTAAGTAGCTTGCAAGCAATAAATACTAAGTATACGCTGACTAACTTAAAACATATTTAATTCATAACAAACATACTTTACCACTTCATATACTTACATCTTCTTAGACTTTATAAACAGTACCTAGGGTTAGTAGAATTATTCATTTGAACACACTTGTTTCTACTAATCCTAAATGGCCTTATTCCAAAACAAAGACTAAAGATAGTCTTGGTTTAAACCTGCTGATAAACCAGGGTCTAATCCAAAGCTTATTACAAAACGAAGTTTTTCTCTAGTTGCTGTGATAATAAATAAACCAAGGTCTTTCTTCTTGTACTAGCTGGTCTTTGGTTAGTACTACGTTTTGTAATAAGAACACATTTTGATACTCGGACCAACTTTGTTACCGCAACAAACCTAGACTAGAAGGTCTTGGTTTAAACCTAGACTATTGTATTTTTGTGTAATAAGACCGAAAGAGTTTCAATTGACCCCGATACAGGGTCAATTAAAACATTTCTCGAGGGTTTCTATACCTAAGTTAGGGGCATATTATGTAACAAACAACATTATTACTGTTATTATATAGCAAGATAACATACCTATAATAAAACCAATTACATAACAGAAAAGATTTAAAATGAAGTCACACTGACCGATTTTCTCAAAAACGTTTCAATTGACCCCAATCTGATCATACTGATCATCATCATTTAGCCCGATTGCACCCAATGCTGCCTATAGGCCTTCTCTCTAGAACGTCACTCTTTTTGGTCCCTAGGAAATTTTATCCAGTGGTTTCCGACTACACTTTCCACATCATTTGACCATACCCACAAACTACAAGATTGCTAAATACCATACTATATAGGTAACCGAATACTGATACGCCATTTAAATTTGCTGATTAAGTAGGTACCTACCTACTAGAAGACGTTTCCGTCGCATGTCTTCGATTGTAATTTTATGTAGTAGGTAAGTAAAAGCTATTATAAATTAAATAGATATTTCATGTTAATTTGAGCGGTATTTTAATCAATAAATCGTTACTATAAAGGGTACCTACCAAAACAATTAAATTATACTTAGGTGTATTATTTGCTTTGTACGAGTAGGTAATCCAAGAAAATTCTAGACGCTCATTCCGCGATGACGTTTAGAATAGACAAATGATGATTTACTGTGACTGTGACGATATTATAATAATACATAATCAATTGACAATAGTTGGGATTTCTTCGTCTGTCATTTCATGGAGTAACATAGCTCTGCTAATTTAATATATTTTACCCGTTTTATTGCATGTTTTATTCAGTAATCTTGGCGGAATTTTAATTAATAAATTGTGACTACTGGGTATGGATAATTGAATTATATGTGTATTGTGGTGCAATGTGATGTGCGTGACGAGGAATCGTGGAGGAATCCCAAGATGCGTTAGCATCCTATAGTTTGTGATCCCAAGAATTCTAGACGCCATTCCGCGTGACGTTTAGAATTGACAATTGACCATCGACTAAGACTAATAACAAACAAACTGACTATAAACTATAAATACTTGACATTGGCAGAATTGACATTAGTATGTCACAGGCCATTAACAAAGAAGAAAAAGGATGCTGGAAGAGAAGACGTAGCCGTTGTTTACCACCAACCACCAAGCTTTCTTTTGAAGCGATGTTTATGACGATAGTAAGTATATTATGTAATATTATTTTATGGAACTCGGGTCTCAATCGATCAGAGTCAAGCGTATATTCTTAGTGTGAGGTAAAATCACCATCTCCCTTTTTCCACGTTACACGGCATAACAAGTTATTTTCCACTCTCTATCACTCGTCATAATAGTGCCTTAACAAACTGCGAGTTCAGGTCGGGCGATGCAGGAGTAACCTTAGCAAATGGGGCATGATCGGCGAAAACGACACGTGGTCATTTGGTGCTCAGGTGCAGTCCATGTCACATGTAGACGTGTCCTTCTAGCCCCAACTGATATGGGTGATCTGATATCTTGCTCGGACTCCGTAGATGTGGCTACTTACTGGTCAAATAGAATGTAACAACGACACGAAAGCATTACCTAGTCATTCCTTTGTTACAATAGTCCATCCACCTTATATTAGACCTACCTCTACATTATCCATCCACATTTAAATCCATCACACTTCTTGTAACATGTCTTTCAATGAAATGAAGCTTTTATGCTTTTATCCATTCTCGTCACTCCGCGCTTCCATCTCACAACGTTTTATAAATCGATGAACGCCGGCTGCACGCACGAAAAATTGTCACGTTCCGCCTGAGCCGAGCGTGCAAGCGAGAGCGCGAAACAAGCGATAGACACGATCGGCCTAAGCTTTCGGCTGGTGACGCATCTTAATAGGTTAAAATTATGCAATTTTTCATCAATGTTTTCTTATGACGTTATCACGTAAAATTATCGTCCGTAAACCGACTTTACAGACAACCATTTTAATTTTTTTTAGATTTGTTTCACAGATCTTATGGATTAAAATAATACACAGTTATAAATATTCAACATAAATTTAATTTATCTAAGTACACTTAATCTATTACAATGTAATTTGTTTACATACAATTATTCTATAGGTACCTCAGTAGGGTAGACTGGGTACGGTTGTAACAATTTTTGGTAGATCATTCGTACTACTTCCATTAATCGTACGAACAACATGTTAAACATTTCAAATGAAAGTGTAAACATTTGTCTTCAAGTGGACATAACAATTGGAAGTCTAGATGCAATAGTTGCCAGACAGTTACAACTAACGGATATGTCGGTCACTGTTACAACTGACCCCCATACCAGGGGCGGTTGTAACAGTGATAGGGGTCAATTGTAACACACCCAAATAATACAAACTACATGCATTTTAATCACTTTTATTATTCATAAATCACATTAAGGTAATTTTAAATTACTTAAAATTATTAAAAAGACTCTATTATGAGCTTTAAATCCCATTGTTAAATTTGCCGCCTCCGCGACACCTTCGGTCGCTGCATCTCTCTTTCGTATGTATCGTAGCAGAGAGACGTAGTTAATTGTATGGGTATTAGCCGCTTGTCATAAAGAACTCCCAGTTTTAACTTCATCATAAGCATCTTTGTAACGAAATATCTCGCTTTCACCTCTTGAAGACTTTTTAATGCGTTTTCTAGGCATCTGCAATGTAAAATAAAAATATTACCTAATGTTACAACCGTACCCACAAAAACTGTTACTTTCGTACCCAACCCACCTTTCTGACGATAAAACGATCTCAGTGACGAGTTTAAACAACCTACACAAAAACAATTTACTGTTATCTGACCTCATAAGACTAACAATTACGCATGAAAACAGACAAAACTTAGAACAATATATCAACGATGCAATTTAAGAAAGAAATCAATCAAAAAAACTTACTTTTCGTTGACAAATCACATAAGGCCCCTCTGCAAACGTATTCAGCGCTTGGAATGCGCCGCGACACTGGCAAACAGGTCGAGACGCGTAAGCCGCGTGTCCCTCCCCTTGTACCCCTCACTGTACGGTGAATAGTTTCGCGAATATTTGAACTGTTACAAACGTACCCTGTTACAAACGTACCCAGTCTACCCTACTTTATTGTAATATAAGGTCATTTTTTAATAATGATTAGTGAGGTGTTGACAGTCACTTAAGTGTCCTATATGTCACTTCACTGAGCCAGGTAACTTACTTGAGTGACCTAGGTCAATCACTTGAGTGAATTAAGTCAGTCATTTAAGTGTTTGGTTGGTCATTTGAGTGTTATAGGCCAATCACTTGAGTGTGCTAGAGCAGTCACATAAGAGAGTGAGGTCAGTCACTTCAGTGAACTAGGTTGGTCTCTTGAGTGAACTAGGTTGGTCTCTTGAGTGTGCTAGGTCAATCACTTGAGTGTGCTAGATTAGTTGCTAGAGTGTGTCAGGTCAGTCTCTTGAGAGATCTCTAATGCTACATGATCACATGAGCGGCTCAGCATAGGGTCTTCTGTCTTGCTACATAGTAACTTCGAGTGCTTAAGCCTTGCGTCCTCCATCTTGCTTTATTTTCCCTTGCGTGCTTGAGGCTTGACCTCGCATCTTTGTAGCTGGTTGTTCACTTGAGCGGCTGTGCCTTGGGGCGGCCATCTCTGGTGAGTTTGAGATGCACGAGCCGGTGATGCGTGGCGAGGACAGAGCGCTGCGCGAAGGCGGCCGGACAGCGCGCGCAGGCGAAGGGCCGCTCGCCGGTGTGAGTGCGAACGTGAGACTTCAGGATAGAGTTCCTCTGGAAAATACAATCATACTCTCTTCATTATTGGTCATATTGGTTGACGACCACTGTAGCGCAGTGGGCTAAGGTCCAGCTGAGACGCAGAAGGTTGCGGGTTCAGTTCCCGCCGCGTGACAAATGTTTGTATTATCTGCAAGTATTTGTCTCTAGTCTGGGTGTTTCTATGTATATTATGTATGTATTTACAAAAAAGTGCTTATATAAGTAGAACATCAGCCATATGGTACCCATAACACAAGCTCTGCTTACTTTGGGGCCAGATGATGCTGTGTGACATGTCCGGGATTATTTTATTTGATTATTTATTATTCACCTCTAAACAAATGTTGCTCAACTTGCCTAAACACTCCTCAAGAATCAGCCTATTACTATTTGTTACAATCTGTCAAAAAGGGATGACTTGAGTTTACTACGGACCGTTTAAAACCAACAAAGTTTGTACTATTGTTAGTTAAAGTGTTGCCACAAGGGCTTCTTATAATAACTTACATCGAAAACTTTATCGCACATAGAGCAGGGATATCGCAAGGGCCTCTTCGCTCCGTCGTGTGTATACCTCATGTGATCTTTCAGCGACCAGCTGTTTATGTACGCCTGTCAATCAAAATCCAGTTATAATAAACCCTAATATTATAAATGATAAGGGTTGTAACATTTATATGCATAGTTATCACTTCTTTATGGTTGGAAAGAAAAAAAACAGTTTAACTTTTAAAATAGTTGATCGCGTGTTGCGATCATTTCTACTAGTCCCATTTTCAGCTCCATTGATAGAACGAATTTGACTAGAAAAGTGTCGAAGAGGACGACCTCTGTGGTGCAGTGGGCCAAGACCCAGCTGAGACGCAGAAGGTTGCGGGTTCGATTCCCGCCGCAGGATGTATAATCTGCAAGTATTTGTCTCGTGTCTTTGGCGAAAAGCCCATCCCAAGTGTTTATATTGTTTACTAGCTGTCCTATTCGTGACTTCGTCCGCGCATTATATATTAAAAATATATTTATCTAAACCATTCTCGAATCCTCTTGAACACACAAATCTTGAACACATCAAAATCGGGCCAGCTGTTTAGGAGTTTAATTACAAACACACGTACAGAAGATTTATATAATATTACTAGCTGACCCGGCAAACGTTGTTTTGCCATGTATGTATTAGAAAAAAAAATAGGGGTTGATCGTAGAGGGGTGAAAATTTAGGGTTGCATGTATTTTTGTATGATGTATCATAAAAAAATAAAAACAAAAAATGTTGTCTGAAAAATAAAAAAATAAAAATTAAGGGGTGGACCACCCTTAACATTTAGGGGATGAAAAATAGATGTTGTTCGATTCTCCCCCCTGACTAATATCCTCGCTAAGGATCACGAAAATCGGTCGAGCCGTTTCGGAGGAGTTCGATTACGCACCCCGTGACAGAAGAATTTTATATATTAGAAGATAAAGATAGTATTAACAATATAAACACTTGACATTGGCAAATTTGACATTATTATGCCACATGCCAGTAACGAAGAAGGAATGGGAAGAGAAGAAGAAAACTCACCCTGTCGCATTTATCACATGGATATGGTTTAATGTTGAGATGTACTCGATTCGTGTGCCTCACTAGATCCCTTTTTATAGCGAACCTCTTGTCACAGTGTTGGCAGAGCAACCTTAAAAGAAAATACACATTTATTATCACGAAATTAACGTGGCTTTAAAGCATCGTCTTTCCTTATCGTTCTTATGTCAATGAATAAAGAGAAAGCAATATTACAGTAGAATCCGAATATAACGACCGGCCGACGCACAAAACGACAGTATAATTTAAGCGATTTTAGAGTAAACCACAGACCTAGGATATCAAACTAGGACCTAGGAAAGAAAATGAATCCTGATCGAGAAAATTCCAAAAAAATACGTAGTGCACAACATAATAATTGATTTGTTTATGAATCAACGATCATAATATTTTACTCATTCATACAAATTTACCCAATTATAGAGAACCATTTAACAAATGGCAACCCTCTAAACGCACATAGAATGGTGGCTTCATTATGGTTGATAGCAATCTGTATATCCTAGGTCTGTCAGTAAAACTAAAGTAATATTTTCTCTTTTTTCTGCAATTGAGAAACACGTTCACTTCACGGAACTCATTTAAATCCTTGACCTTGACAAAACAGATGAAAAACTGTAATTTACGCGCACTAATCACCATACTAGGCGAGGAATAAAGCAGGGGATGTGTGCTGGCGAGGTGCATTGGTTTCGTAAAAAAACACCGGCCGATTTATTGTCAAAATAGGTCGATCTAAGCAGTTGGTTGCTTAAAACGGAGGCGTACTAAACAGATATGTTTTCATAGTACGTCTGTATAGAACCTAACTTGTGTTTGCATTATACTTCGCTAAAAACGGTTAGCTGTTATTATATACTATATAATATATAACATAATTATACATATTATATATATTAAACGAAGTCGTAATAGGTGAATTCTACCGTATTTTTATGCCGGCCATTTCACACATCATCTGGCCCCAAAGAAAGCGGAGCTTGTGTTATGGTTACCACATGACTTATATATTACTTATATGCTTTTTTTTAAATAAACAAACAAATACATGCAGATCAAACAAACATTTGTCCCGCTGCGAAAATCGAGCACGCAACCTTCTGTTTATCTGGGCCCTTAGCCCACTGCACCACAGATTAATAAGTGAAACAAAAACTTTGTACTACTTTTTACGGAAATTGCGCGGACGGAGGCGTATGTAATTTCGCACACTTATAGTTTATATAGAGGAGTGCAGAATGCATTTTTTTTTAAAATTATGCATAACAAATACATTACTTATTAATTAATTATGGTCGAATTTCGACCACTAATACCTCCACACTATTGCGACCACTTGTAATCCTTACTAATCCTTAATAATATTATAAACACGAATGTTTGTTCGTATAACAAACATACGAACAAACAAACTCTTTCACGCAAAAACTACTGAATGGATTTTAATGAAACTTTACAATAATATAGCTTATGCATCAGAATAACACATTTATAAAGATATTGGCCTCAATTCTGTTTGCACCAACCTAACTAATTTTAGCTAAAATTAGGTTTAGACTGTCAAATGAAACTTTGGTATTCTGCTGTTACCAACATATCCTAATTTTATTTAATTTAATTTAATTAAGCGTTTCTTATTTAATTAGATGGTACCAACCGAATAGGTTTTACAAATGCTTTGACCAACTAAAATATATTCTAGACAATCCTAATTTTAGAAATGAACCAACCGAATTGCCACCATTGTCCATTGTGTGAATTGTTCAAAATATAACAATAAGTGTCCAGTAAGTAGGAAAAAAATCTGCCATCTGCAAGCTATTCTGGCGTGCGCTGCAAAAACCGTTAGAATTACACGAAGTACTAATCCTGCGCAGACGAAGTCGCGGGCACCAGCTAATAATACATATTGGTGGACAATGCACACAACACCATCAAGTCCCAAACCAAGCATAGCTTGTATTATGGTGACCAATTTACTGATAAAATACTTATATTTCTTATATTTCAAGTATGTAATGTAAATATGTGATTATTATGTTGACTGGCCTGTCAGCTCAATTGATGGGCTCTGCCTTCTACGCTGTATTTAATTCCCTCCCAGGACAAACATTTGTGTGATGAACATAGATGTTGGTTTTGTGTCTGGGTGTTATAAAGTATCATTTGTATTAAAAAACATGATAAGTATTATTTCAGTCATCTGGTCACCATAAAATAAGCTATGCTTAGTTTGGGGCTAGATGGTGTTGTGTGCATTGTCGACCATTATTTATTAATTACAAATTTAACCTTACAAAATTCAAAAACAGGTTTTCAATACAATCACTAGGATCACTTTGGATCATCCAATATACATTTACACGGTGAATTTTGGTTTCAGTTATCTCTAACCAATGTCAGAGATAAATAAAATATGTTACCATCTTTATATATTACTAGCGACATCCCCCGGCTTCGCACAGGAGAAATTTAAAGAGGAGTTTACAAGTACATAATCAACCTTGATTATAGAACTATTTAGTTGGATAAGGATTAATATCATTGATCTTTCAATTCTACCGGTGTTTTGATTGACTAATTTGAACAAAAAAAGCGTCCAAGTGCGAGTCGGACTCGCCCATGAAGGGTTCCGTAGCAGCAAGTAACATAATATAAAAGTTCTTGTAGTTCGTTGTAACTTTGATCGATGTTTTAATAATAGTGTATTTTTTTTAATTAAGTTATTGATAAGTAAACATTATAATTAGGTACCTAAATTATGGGATTTAGATTTAACTATATGCGAGCCTATACAGGCTTGTGATAGCTAAACAAGCTAATATTATATTCCAGTTTGACAAGAAATATTTCCAAAAATATTATCAATTTGTGTGCCTCCTCGCGTAGTTGGACAAAGTGGTAATAACGTCCTGTATCTAGCGTTATGCATGCACAGTATACAATTGTCTTTTAAAAAATCTTCGTTGAAGTCTCCAATCAGTAATGTTGGCATATTGTTGTTGTAAAAATCATTTTTGTTTATGATCTCCATGGATGTTTTGTTTGTACACTGGGCGATACCGATCGAGCCACGCCCCGCGCGAATTAGAATTATTATTTACTTAGGCACCTATAACAAATTTATTATTAGAAAATAATGGTTCACGGTTTATGCATAAAGTTTATGTTTATGAAATTAAATGTTTTTTTTATTTTTATATTTGAGTTGATTGAATGAAAGGTAAATTGCGGTTTACGATTTATGACGTATAAAAAAACTACTTACTAGATCTCGTTCAAACATTTTCGGTGGAAGTTTGCATGGTAATGTACATCATATATTTTTTTTAGTTTTATCATTCTCTTATTTTAGAAGTTACAGGGGGGAGACACACATTTTACCACTTTGGAAGTGTCTCTCGCGCAAACTATTCAGTTTAGAAAAAAAAAATATTAGAAACCTCAATATCATTTTTGAGGACCTATATCATACCATACCCATATGCCCATATACCCATATACCCATATACCCACACCCATTCATACCATAGATAGGTCTTCAACCCCACACGTATGGGTTTGATGAAAAAAATTTGTTGAGTTTCAGTTTTAAGTATGGGGAACCCCCAAAACTTATTGTTTTTTTCTATTTTATCTTAATGCGGTTCACAGAATACATCTTCAAGCACAAGCAATACATCTTTCAACCAAGTTTCAACAGTATAGTTCTTATAGTTTTGAAAATAAGTGGCTGTGACATACGGACGGACAGACAGACAGACAGACAGACATGACGAATAAATAAGGGTTCCGTTTTTTGCCATTTGGCTACGGAACCCTAAAAAGTAGAAAAAAGTAGTATATCATGTGGTACTCATAACACAAGCTCTGCTTACTTTGAGGCCAGATGATGTTGTATAAAATGTCCGACATAAAAAAAAACATATTACATCTCTTGAACAGGAGTTTCAAAAATTCCTAAGAGCTTCAACGTGAGGATAACTAAGAAGTTGAACACCTGGTTGATCAATTTAAGTCATAACTTACGGTAATTCAGAGTATTTCACGTGAGATGCCGCAGTTTTTAAATGGTGATTCAAAATGCCACCCGATTTGAAGTTTCTGAAACATAAACGAACAAGCTTATTGATTTATTGTTATCCAAAATATGGATAAATACTTACGCCCATATAATAAGTCCAGTTGGTAGTAGCTCTGCCTTCAGTGCTGTAGGTTGAGGGTTCGATTCCCTCCCAGGATAAACATTAGAAAGATGAATATTGGTGTTTGAGTCTGGGTGTTATAAAGTATCATGTATTTGAAAATTTATAAGTCTGGTCACCATAACACAAGCTAAATAAATAAATGTTTCGCGTTTTCAAAATTATTTCTCGGCGTTTGGTAGATACGTTGCATGACCCAAAGAGCTGGCTCCTATCTGGCTCAGCGTATTAGCATTGCCATTCAACGTGGTAATGCCGCCAGTATCTTGGGAACGCTGCCCTCTGGCAGTGATCTGGACCAGTTGAGCTATCTATAGATCGTTTTAAACGGTCCTTAGATAGCTCAACTGTTTCACGTGTATTTTATATTATTGTATTTTATCTTGTACATTTCTGTAAATAAATTATATACTATATTGATAAGAAAATAATAATAATCCCGGACATTTGACACAGCATCATCTGGCCCCAAAGTAAGCAGAGCTTGTGTTATGGATACCACATGATATACTACTTAAATAATTACTTTTCTTTTGTAAATACTTATAACACATACCCAAGGCAAATACTTGCAGATCATACAAAAATTAGTCCCGCAACGGGAATCGAACTCGCTACCTTCTGTTTCAGCTGGACCTTAGTACACTGCGCTACAGAGTTCGTCAATGTTAGTTTGCCATAGTTTGGGGCTAGATGTTGTGTGCATTGTTCACCAATTTTTATTTAATTCATCACCATCACTTACTACGGCCTGATAAATTGCTAATTAACTTTTCCAAAAAGAATAGTAGATTTTATTGAATAATTACGTTTTAGAAACTAAAAAGAAACCGACTTCATTGAATGAAATTTGAGCCTATAATACATTTTTAGTGGAAAGTAGATGTATTTTGTGTATATATAACATGGATAGGCCAAATAAACGCACTGCTCCAATGAGACAGCGAGGTATCTAATTATATATAGATTTTCGTTGATTTTTCAGCTCGACCGATTTTGATAAAATTTATATGGGACCACGAAGTTTCAACCCTTTCAAACAAAATAAGAATTTTTCAAATCGGTTCAGCCGTTTTCGAGTAATCGGTGAACATACAAAAAAAAAAAATTCCGACGTATTGAGAACTTCCTCCTTTTTGATAAAGTCGGTTAAAAAGTAAAATCAGATCGGAACCAATTAGTTAGGTTATATCAGAGTATAGAAACAACGCGCAAGGCATAGTTACTATATCCTATGGTTCGGTTGACCAGAAAGCTAAAATTTTTTTTTCTTGGAGCTGTCAACTGTAACACGGAAATGTGCACGCCGTCATAAGGTGATGCAGTGTTTTTTTGCCGCCGCCAGCAATAAAAACAATGGGAGAATCAGTCTCAGCATTTCTATCAATAGAATTTATTTATTTATTTATTTTAGCCTCCCAACACTAATTCTAATATTTATACATTTTAAAGACCTTGATTAGTTTTGTTTAGATTAGATACATACATTTATTATTGATAAGATAGCATTTTTTTTTATTTATTACTAATAATATTATTATTATTTTTTTTTTTTTTTATGCACTCAATATTTATTATGTAGATATGTATCTATTATTGTATTGACTATTACTGAAAATTTATTGTTATGACTATAGATCATCCCATTGTTGGGCACAGGCCTCCCCCTCAATAGAATATCAATAGAAATACCTACTGGAAATAGTGCGTGTAGGCGATACATGAACTTATCGATAGAACATTATATACATTTTAACTTTTATCTTACTTACCTATGCATATCTAAGTACATAGCTATATTTCTTCTTGTTATGTTATTCAATTTAATAAATGCAGTGTTAGAATGATGGCGCGGGAGACGCATGCAATCGGGGAGGGGGGCGAGTGCCTTGTGGCCCTAGTAAATGTATTATTTGACAGTGATCTTTACGATTAATTATGCGCGGACGTGTTTGCCTCTCCCAACCTCTCCCATCACAATTTTTTCGTAACCAATTGTTCTCACTGTGCACATCCCTTACAGTGGGATACACCCCATCGTACATCGTACAAAATGTCACCTGTCACATTCGACGCAGTAGAATTTCTTGAGCTCTGAATGCTTGATGCTGTGGTTGCGAAGTTGAGAAGGGGCTTTAAATGCCATTCCACATTCCTGGCACACATACCGTTTGCCAAGAGCGCTACATGACGGGTCCGTTGGATGTTTTCTGTAAGCAAAAGTATGTGATCGTTTGTAGTTTTTGTAACAGATGTGTTTCAGAAAAAGTTGTCCAAGTGCATGTAATAAATAATAATAATAAATAAATAAATATTTCATTTCACACAGCATCATCTGGCCCCAAAATAAGCTGAGCTTGTGATAAGGGAACCACATGACTGATATACTACTTATATACTTTTTTTTAAATACATACATATTAAACATAGAAACACCCAGACCCGAGACAAATACTTACAGATCGTACAAACATTTGTCGCACGACCTCTGTGGCGCAGTGGGCTTAGGTCCGGCTGAGACGCAAAAGGTTGCGGGTTCGATTCCCGCCGCGGGACAAATGTTTGTATGATCTGCAAGTATTTGTCTCGGGTCTGGGTGTTTCTATGTATAATATGTATGTATTTACAAAAAAAAATAGTATATAAGTAGTATATCAGTCATGTGGTAAACATAACACAAGCTCTGCTTACTTTGGGGCCAGATGATGCTCTGTGAAATGTCCGGTATCATTATTATTATTATTATGAGGTAACAAACATAAAAAAGTCGAATTGTGAACCTCCTCCTTTTTTGAAGTTGGTTAAAAAATTACTAGTGGTCAGTTTCCATACCAATTTAATACCATCTAAATAAGGAGGAAAAGTTATAGCAAATTCAATAGAATGATATATCTTTTTGAATTATCAAAATCGGACAATTACTTAAGTAATAAACATTATGCCGTTCCTGCCGGTAAAATCAATGAACGCGGGTGCGTGTGACGTCACTGGGACGGTGCCCTCTTACTTCACGATTCGATAACTGACGGCGACCGTCCCTGACGTCATAGCTACCACGGCAAACACTCTGTGAACTTCGCTAGTCATTTCGTTTTCCACTGTATGTTAAGGATTTTTTAGCTCTATAAATCTGCATTCTCAACTAAAAACGTTACAGGAAAATGCAAAAAGTTTATAAAATTTGTATCATCGTGCTGAATTTAACCATGATAAAACTAATAGCGAGTGAGAGCAAGATTAACATAAAAATTGGTTATATCTGGCAACATTACATGCATCAATTATACAGACACTTATTTGCATGTAATGTTGCCAGATATACAAGGGCCTTGTAGGGTACTAACCTCATTAGATGCGCGCGCAGAGATTCCTTATTTACGTATGTGTTATGACATATGTCACATGACACCTTGTCTTTCCCAGAATGCCTGTAGTACTTGTGTTTACTCAAGCTCACTGCGCGTCTGAAATTACATAAAATTTTATTTAAACTTTCTTTATTTAATAAAATCACAAGGACCACATTGAATCGCCTTCTTACATGGTAGTGAATCTAGGTGCTGGTTCCTCCTAACCCCAGTTTAAGAAGTATCCGGCAAGAAACTCGTCTGGTCTTAACACTTTTTTGTATGATCCTTGCCAATTTTGTTTTGTTTAAATTTCGCCAACTATATACTAGATAAGTACTAGATATAACTAGCTGACCCCGTGCCCACTTCGTTGGGCAGTTACAATTTCACAAAAAATATTAAAGTACTAATATCGTTATTAAAAAAGGTAGCTATTCTAATTATTGTAATAATTACAGAGATTAACAAAGTTACAGATAAATATTGATAGATGGCGCTGGCGGCCACCCGTGGCTTTGCTTGGCCCGTTCCCGTTGTTTATCTGGGATAAAAATAGCCTATATCCCAATCCAAGTCCAACTCTTGTAGTTTTCAACCCTTGTAGTTTTGTAGATGTTTCTCCAGGATAAACTTCGGAACCATTGAACCAGTTTTGATAAAATTTGACTTACTGTGTGTAATTTAATCAAACTTAAAAGAAAAGTTTTTATTCGGATTATTAAGCTCATTATTTTTTACAAATTAAATATGTCCTACAATTAGTTCCATAAGTTTCTAACAGATGGCAGTGTAAGTTAACTTCAACATCTTTTGATTAAAAAGATCAATATAATATATTTTGAGAACAGGTTATTATCGAACGTTGTGAGTTAATTCAACAAATAAGACTGCCCTCTGAAAATAATTGATGAACGGAAAAAAATATTTTTATTATTTAACGGGTATGGCAAAAGTTGCATAATATATGTAGTTAATGACCTGAAAAGCTTTGCCAACTGCCGACGTGGCTACAAAAATTACCTTTCCTGTCCTTTCCTAATATAGAATCTATTCGTAGCAAATTTGATATAAATACATTCAACCGTTTAGCCGTGAAAAGGTAACAACCAGACTTACAGACAGACACCTTTGAATTTATAATATAAGTGTATATACCTATATAAAACAAAGTCGTGTTAGTTACACCATTTATAAATAGACTTTCATTTCATGATTATTGATTTGTTGGATTTATCTCCACCCGAATAGGATAATTAATAATGCCGAACATTTCACACAGCATCATCTAGCCTCAGAGTTTGTGTTATGGGTACCACATGACTGATATACTGCATATATATTTTTTTGTAAATACATACATATTATGGATAGAAGCACCCAGACCCGAGACAAATATTTTCAGATCATACAAACATTTGTCCCGCTGCAGGAATCGAACATGCAAACTTCTGCATCTCAGCCGGGTTTTGGCCCACTGCTACTATTAAAACATTTAAAATTTGCAAATAAAATACAGATAAGGTGGTAAGTACAGCATGGTCAAGCATAGCGTTTTAATGCGATATATTTTTCTTTTTATAAGTTGCGAACGGGATAGCATGTCACTACATAGTATAAAACAAAGCCGCCTCCCGTTGTCTGCCTGTCCCTATGTATGCTTAGATCTTTAAAACTACGCAACGGATTTTGATGCGGTTTTTTTTTAATAGATAGAGTGATTCAAGAGGAAGGTTTATATACTACATGCATAATATAGTAGAGAAATACTGATAATTTTAGAGGTTTCTAGTCACATTACACATTCTGTAGTATATTTGGTATAAACATTGCACACGTGCGAAGCCGGGGCGCGTCGCTAGTTGATAATAAGACTTACGTGAAAACCTTGGGGCATAGCGGGCATTTAAGTTCACTATACCCTTTGCTATTGTGCTTCGTTGAGAAATGATCCTTTATTGCGTTATAGTAGGAGAATGTTGAGTCACATTTCGGACATTTGTAGCGACTGAAATACAAAGGTCAACTATGAAGTCAAAGTTCAAGGGTCAGCTTTAAGGTCACCTTTCAAAGGTCAAATGTCATTTTAGTATTAAAAGCTTCAGCTTAAATATATTGTATTGTATATTTATACTTTTGTATTAAATACATATGAATCCATTTCTTATCCTGTAAATATGTAGTACACATTATTTTCATTATAAATCACTTATTAAAATTACCATCACCCTTTTTTCAGCTACATTCACTTGTATCTATCCAAAGGTTGTATGGCAGAGATCACTACATAGCGATAAGACCGCCATTGTTGGTATTGATCAACAAAATCCGGGTGGCTTGGTACGGATGCCCCTTTTACATGTAAGTTTTCATTTATTCTATGTAAGTCATTTTTATAATCCAATATATTTATTACAACTTATATTTTTGTATTATTTTGGCCAATTATATCAAATAGAACTTATTTTTTAACTTCTCAACTATTTAATATATTTTAACAGGGTCTTGTGACAGCTATGGCCTGGGCAGAATAACAGCATCTACTACGTAAACAGTAGGCATCATGCTGAGTCGAGGCCTATTTGCTTTATGGCACCTACATAATTGTAAGCATTATTAGTACCATGTGCCTTTTTATTATTACTAGTGGTCGCCCACTGGTCGAATATCGACCACGATTAATTAATAACGATTTAACGAACGAATTAACACGATTATTTTTTATGCATAATTTTAAAAAATATTAGCTTTCTACTCCTTCACTATATAGCAGCATGGTCAAGCATAGCGTTTTAATGCGATATATTTTTCTTTTTATAAGTTGCGAACGGGATAGCATGTCACTACATAGTATAAAACAAAGTAGCTTCCCGCTGTCTGTCTGTCCGTATGTATGCTTAGATCTTTAAAACTACGCAACGGATTTTGATGCGTTTTTTTTAAATAGTGTTTCAAGAGGAAGGTTTATATGTATAATATAGTAGAGAAACACTGATCATTGTAGAGGTTTCTAATCACATTAGACATTCTGTAGTATATTTAGTATAAGCATTGCATCCGTGCGAAGCCGGGGCGGGTCGCTAGTCTCTATATAAACTATAAGTGTGCGAAATTTCATACTCCTCCGTCGTCGGCGCAATTTATGCAGGGGTACAAAGTTTTTGCTTCACGTATAAATATATAGATGCCTCCTACTTCCTCGTTTCAAATTGTTTTTAGAGTAATAGTTACTTTTATAATTTAATAATGCAACAAAGTCTATATTTAATAATCATCATATTTACATTTTGATAAACACGGGCTTTACTCACGTATTATTTAGTCAATGGAGGCACCGACATTGTTTCGATTCATCTAGAGAATCTTCATCAGGGTGAGTTAGATCATCATATTTTCCAAAAGTTAAAATCATTTTAACTTGCAGTTCACACTACCCGTTAAACTTTTATTCAGATATCTTTATATGAATGTTTTCTGATAAATATCGCGATTTGAGCGCCGCGTATACATAAAATGATCTTGCATTTCAAGGTCAAAGTCAAGGTCAAAGTCAAGGTCAATGTCAAAGGTCAAAATTAAATGCAGTATATACAATTTACTAGTAAAACAAACTTACAGAGTATGCCCTTGTCTATGCTTTGCCAGTTTAGCAGCTGTGTCATATCTTATTGTACATATCTTGCACCGAAACTTGCCTCTACTCTGAAAAAAACGGTATGATAAGTTGATATTCGATTTAAATTATTAATTTCATTATTTCAGATAAATTTCATTTCACACAGCATCATCTGGCCCCAAAGTAAGCAGAGCTTGTGTTATGGGTACCACATGACTGATATATTACTTACATACTTTTTTTTTGTAAATACATACATATTATACATAGAAACACCCAGACCCGAAACAAATACTTGCAGATCATACAGACATTTGTCCCGCGGCGGGAAACGAACCCGCAACTTTCTGCTTCTCGGCCGGAACTTGGCGCACTGCGCCACAGAGGTCGTCAAATACCCGTCGAATACACGTCTGAGACGCAGGTATTTGCCGGTTCGAGTTCCGCCGCGAGACAAAATGTTTGTATGACTGCAAATATTTGTCTCGGTTCTGAGTGTCTTTCTATTTACAAAACACAATTATAAGTAGTATAAGACATGTAGTTTGGATAACACAAGCTCTGCTTACTTTGGGGTTAGAGGTGCTGTGTGAAATATCCAGCATTATATATTTATTTATTATTTATATTTGACTGGCCTATCAGCTCAGTTGGTAGTAGCTCTGCCTTCTGCGCTGTAGGTTGAGGGTTCGATTCCATCTCAGGATAAACATTTGTGTGATGAACAGTGTTTGTTCTGTGTCTGGGTATTATAAAGTATCATAAGTATGTATTTAAATATATGTAAGTATTCTATCAGTCATCTGTAGGGCGATTATGGAACTCTAATTACAATCAATGTCCATCAGTTTTAGGCGTAATTTCAATCATTCGTTTGAAAACTGATAGACATTGATTGTAATTGATTGTAATTAGAGTTCCATAATCGCCCTAGAGGTCACCATAATACAAGGTATGCTTAGATGGCGTTGTGTGCATTGTCCACCAATATTTATTTATTTATAACCAGCTGCTGCCGCGGCTTTGCACACGTGGTGCATACATAAAAAGTAGCCTAAGCTTCTCCAAGTTCCCATCTATCTCTATACCAAAATTCATCAAAATCGGTTCAGCGGTTTAAGCGTGAAAACGTAACAAACAGACAGACCGTTACTTTCGGATTTATAATATTAAGTTAGATATTTATATATACCAAGCAAACATCACTTAATTATAACCTAATTAAACAGAAATATGTAACCGAAAGTGAACTAAGCGCGTTTTGGGCAATTTTCAGTTCTCAGATCAATACTTTATGATGTCCCTTTACAGTTTAATTCTAACTTAACTAAAGGTCGCCCACTGGTCGAAATTCGACCATAATTAATTAATAATTAATGTATTTTTTATTGGAAATACGGATTGGAAATAACAAATACGCGAATGTGGGGGTGTATATGGGATTCCAATATCCATCTTCGGTACCCAAGCCAACCTCACCTGCACGTGGTGCACCCTGCTGAACAACAAACGAGGCTCTGGCGGCCGGCTGATAGCCGCATAGCGCAGCCTACATCGGCATAGTTAAATTTTCTGGCCGCTGACGAGCAGCAGCGTCGGCGGTGCGAGAAGCTATGTTCTGCGATCCCCAACCCGCTTGCCCAGCGTGGGGATTATAGGCTTGTACCCCCAAATGATGTTGAACGCAAAGAGGAAATGGCCCCCAGTTCCCGGCCGCCACGCTATTCCTGGTCATGGTAGCGACCATGGTAACGGCGGGGCAAGGGGTGCTAAGAATCACCGGGCTACCGCAGGCTACCTACAACAACTGACCCTGGCAACGTATAACGGACGAACTCTGAGGCTCGACGAACATCTAGCGCAGTTGGAAGTGGAGCTGGAAAACATTAAGTGGCATGTCCTGGGGTTGTATGAAGTCCGTAGAGAGGGAAAGAACACCATTACCCTAGACTCGGGCCATCTTCTGTACTTCCGCGAGGGTGATCAAACATCACAGGGTGGCGTAGGGTTTCTCGTCAATAAGGCCCTCTCTAACAACGTTCTAGAAATCTCCAGTGTGTCGACCAGGGTAGCGTACCTGATCCTTCGACTATCCAAGCGGTATAGTTTGAATGGCTTAGTGCGTGTGTGTATGCTTGAGTGTGTATGCGTGCATGTGTATGTATGTGTATGTGTGTGTATGTGTGCGTGTATGTGTGTTTGCGTGCGTGTGTATGTGACACATGATGTATATGTGTTTGTGCGTGCGTGCGTGTGGATGTGTGTATGTGTGCGCTTGTGTATGCGTTTGTGTGTGTGCGTGTGTGTGTGTGCGTGTGCGTGTGTGTGTGTGTGTGTGTGTGTGTGTGTGTGTGTGTGTGTGTGTGTATTGTATTGTGTGTATTTAGGCAGTGTTCAAGTTGAGATGCGTTTAAAAGTAAAGCCGTCATTAGCTATGTGATTATAAGAAAGACCCTAAAACCACAATGACTACAGTTTTTGTTTATCCAATATAAATTGATGTTTTCCTTCACCGTTTCTTACCATACTATGTTTTTCCATGTGCCTGTCGTATGTTTCCTGTAGTATAAACCCTTTGATACACGTTTCACATTTGTATGTACAGGTGAGGTATAATTCTTGTTGTCTCTTTTGCTCTCTCTCTTTCTGATGTTGTGTCTCACTTATGTGTATTTTGGTATACATTTTTGGAGTATCTGTAATGCATTTTAATATTATAAAAAATTGTGTCTTTCTATTTGCAGCAACTAGTTTTAACTATAAATTTATGTATTTGTATATATTAATTATAACGGCACAACCAATTACTCTAATTAAATCACATAGAAAATAACCACCATTATTAAACGGATTTTTTACTATGGATATCTTAATATACAATGAATGTCCTATTAGCAACAAGGTATTTTTTACTATGGATATCTTAATATACAATGAATGTCCTATTAGCAACAAGGTATAACGTATAGGCATTTTTGACGTGTAACATTTTTCCACTCGTTATCCTGCCTGCGCGAGTAATTTCGTGAAAAGGAACGGAAGAGTGTAACCGGAAGCGGCAGTCAGCTCTGCGGCATACGCTGTTAAAATGATTTTTACCGACGAAAAGACATTTTACCGACGTAGATACCGCTAGAATCGTTTACTTCAGCTACTTTCATAGCATTATGTCTTATGGTATTCTGTTGTCGGGGATTGCTGCTGATATTAACACCATATTTGTGTTGCAGTGCAGAAGAGGGCTGTTCTTGCAATTTATAACATGAAGAATCAGAATTAAGTTTAAATAAATTAATATTATGACAATGCCTTGTCAATACGAAAATTTAATGTATGTGCACAAAAATGTTCTTTTATTAAAAAAAATATATGCGATAATCATAGTATAAACACTAGAAATACAGATAACCTCGCTGTTCCCACTGTTAGGCTCGCTAAAGTTAATAAGTCTTTTATAGGGCAAAGTGTACGCTTCTATAACAAGGTCCCAAGCGACGTGTTAGATTTGTCGATTGGCAAATTTAAAAACGTAATTATAATATGCTCCACTAGCATGTAAGAAGACGATTCAAAGTGGTCCTTGTGATTTTATTGAATAAAGAAAGTCTTGTATATGTATTTGTGTTAGTTCGGGGCTAGATGGAGCAGTGTAAATGGTCCACCAATAATGTCTAGAATATTTACCAATCAAGTTCTTTTTTATTCTCTCCTTTATCTTACTGCCACGTTTCTTCTTAACCATTCTACTCTTTATTGTTCTACGTAGACTCTTTAAGTCAATACTGTCCAACTCTATTTCTTCTTTTATAAGTGAATTTAGAGGGAAATCATCTTCATCTTTTACAAAAGAGTCTTGGAATTCTGAAATAAAAAGTACATAAAGTTATACATAGGTTCAACAAAACCCTGCCAAAACATTGCTGTGCATAACAACTTTAAATAGGCTATATACTAAAGCTATTGATTTAGCAGACTATCTATCTGCGTATTTTTATCTATACCTATAAAAGAGCTTAACCTGACTGACTGACTGATTCATCATCGCCGAGCCGAAACCGCTGAAGCTAGAAAGCTGAAATTTGCCAGATAGCTTCCTTTTACAGCAAAACTACCCACTAAGGCGGGATTTTTTGAAATTCAACCCCAAAGAGGGTGAAAAGAAGTGAAAACGAATGTATGAAACTTTTTAACGCGTGGTGCGATTTGCTTGAAACTTGATATGAATAAATAAAATGCAAAATAAATGGACACGTATTTCAGAATTTTTGAAAATTACCCTCATAGAGCAGTAAAATGAGGTGTGAATGTTTGTATGCAAACTTTTTAATGGGTGGTCAGATGATTGGTTTGAAACTTAATAATAAAATTTAGCAAGGAGATAAATTTCATCCTGGGGAAGGATTTAAGCTACAGTTCCTTTAAAAAAAATGCGGACGAAGTCGCAAGCAACAGCTAGTTTATAATACGCATTTACAAAAAAGTATAACTTATAAAACCATCATGGTTTTGAACATAATTTTCACTCAAAACGGGATAATTACCATGATATGAGTTTTTTTTTTTGCTTCCCGATATTTCGGCTCAGTTGCATGCGCTATGATCACCAGAAAAACACATCGGTAAGCAGAAAAACACATATATCATGGTAAATATCCCGTTTTGAGTAAAAATTAAGTATATAAGTAGTATATCAATCATGTGATACCCATAACACAAGTTCTGTTTACTTTGGGACCAGATGATGCTGTGTGAAATGTCCGGCATTAATAATTTACTTAATAGTTACTGAAACAATTCAAAAACTCTCAGATAGTTAGTTAAGTTTGTTCCATAGATTTTTAATCTGATTCCCACTCAAGTAAAACCGCATGCAAAGAGCTAGTAGTTACACCTACCATCATCATTGCCGTTAATAAACTCCTCTTCTAGCTGTTCCAATCCTTCTTCTTTAAGTTCTAATTTGATATCCGATTCTTTACTGCTGTTGACGTAGCACAGCTCCTCGTCACCAGTTCCTGTGGCCTCGGCTGTGGTGGTCTTGGTTTGTGAGCGGGTGATGGGCGACTGCACTTGGGCACTGATTGATTGGATGATGGATGATAAGACCTGTCCGGAAATTAAACATTAGATTGTAATTAAACCACTAACATACAAAACAGATTTTCGGTGTTTTCTTAACTGTTTGATAACAACTAATAGATAGATTAGATTAACGCTTATAGTACACAGAGAGAACATACAAAAAACAATTATGCTTATCTCTAAAAGCCTTCCAGGCCTTCTACCTTCCAGGCAACTTTTAGATGGACAGAATAGAGAAAAAAACAAAAAAGGCAATAAGACGTAATTTTTTGACAACCTCTGTGGCGCAGTGGGCTCAGGTCCGGCTGAGACGCAGAAGGTTGAGGGTTCGATTCCCGCTGCGGGACAAATGCTTGTAAGATCTGCAAGTATTTGTCTCGGGTCTGGGTGTTTCTATGTATAATATGTATGTATTTACAAAAAAAAAAGCATTTAAGTAGTAAGTATATCAGGCATATGGTACCCATAACACAAGCTCTGCTTACTTTGGGGCTGAGTGTAAAAAAAAGTAATAATTTTATTTATGTCTTTTTATTAAATAAACAGGTTAAAATTAAGGTATGTAATTAACTAAATTGACTCATTACTAATAAGAATGCATGGCCTCATGTTGCTCTGCCCTCAGACAGTTAACCGACAGATTTGAGATGTATAAGCTACTGTAATCTTGCATTTGTTTTTAGTAGTTAAGCTAGTTATAAGATGGATCATACAAAAAAGATCTAGGACGAGTTTCTAGCCAGTTCTTCTCGTACTAGGGTTAGGAAGAACTGACTCATAATTCAAGCTGTGCTTAGTTTGGGGCTAGATGGTGTTGTGTGCATTATCCAGCAATTCATTTATTTTATTTATTATATGAGACATTTCAAATTTCATTTATTGTTGTCTGTTTTAATTATGGTTAAGTAGTTATATTAGTTTTCATTATATACAATATATTATTGATAAATTCATAGTATATTTAAGAAATGCCGAAGATTAATGTGATAAGTTGTAGTCATAAATTATTAGTAATTAGATGAATTGTCACCTAAATTCACCTAGTAAGTAAGACGTTTCCAAGTCGTAATTGAATTGAATAAAAATATTTTTGACATTGATTTATAATGTAATAAATCATAATGTAATTAGAGTTTACTACCTGTCTACTAAAACAATGTTAATTTGGTTCCGAAAGTTTTAAATTTTGATTCTGTAAGTTGTTTTTTATGACAGAATTAAAAGGTGCAATACAATACAGAGGACAAAAACTTTTTGAGTCATTAAGTAGGTACTAACCCCTTACTTTAAGTTTTACTATCCATCTGGACCTTGTTGTCTTATTATATAAATATATTATTAATACTTACATCATGAAAGTTCTCTAGTAACATTTGGTTGCTCTGCACATTTTGTATGAAAAGTTCTGAGTGTTGGGCTAGCCTGTTGTGGCATTCGAAACATAGCCTTATTTTGTCCACCTGTAGGATCGATAACACATAAAGTCTTGTGTACATATTAGGTTGGGGAAAAAGTCTTTTCGCATTATAGTATGTATGAACTTGTAATAAAATCTCTTTGGCTATACAATTTTTATTTGCTCTTCCCCCCGGACCGCTGAGGTGCTCAGACGTGTGATTAACCTGTTTCCCATTTTAATTTATTTAAACCATATTTTAAAACATTTTACACGTAAAAAAACAAACTGAGAAATTAGGAGTGCATAAGTTGTAAGGAGGTCGAGCGCAATACCCTGCACTGCGAACGCGTGAGTCATACATCATAATACCTAATACCACACTATTGTCAACCTAGTGTGCGTGTACCGACGTGACGCATAACCATGATCGCTAACGTCTGACTGCCTGGTACCGAGAGCCGGCCGCTACTGTCACAGTTCACATAATAGTACTGCAGCCTGCCTGCCACAGCTCAGTACTGCAACCCACTTACCACAGCTCACGCAAGAGTACTGCAGCGTAACCACCACAGTAAACGTAATAGTAGGTACTGCAGCGAGCATTCGACCGACACGCGACGCAACAGAACTTTTAAGCTTCTATTTTCTTACCTCCACTACCTGTAGTACCTGTACTGGTCGAACCGAGTGCTATTTATAACTTTGAAATTATGATGGACAATATAACCGAAGCTAATAGATCTGTATCAGACTCAGAACTAAGCCAGTTTGTACATGAAAAAACGCCACCAAACGCTTTTCTTTGTTACAAAAGAAAAAGGACCGAAGAATATACTACGGAGCTGAGTAGTTTTAGGGACGAGATAAAATCGATACTCTCTGGCCAGGAAAAAGATCTTAGAAAAATATTAAAGGAAATTCAACACACAGTAACCACTGTATTCAGGACTCGGTTACCCTACTCACAGCGCAAAATGAAGAGTTCAAAAAAAAGATTGAAAAATTGGAAAATGAAATCCAAGACGACCAGTTATAGATAACCCTTTTGGAGGATAAGATCGAGGATATGCAGATGTCAAGTCGTAAAGCTAACTTCGAAATAAAGAATGTTCCTAAAAAACATTCCGAAACCAAAGAAGACCTGATAGAGATGGTCGTGAGCCTAACCAAAAACGTGGGAGGCAACATTGAAAGATCTGATATTAGGGACATTTACAGAGTGCGTGGAAAAAAGGAGGCTGCACAGAATACCCCTATCATTGTCGAGACGTCCTCTACATTAATTAAAACTGACATTCTGAAACTAAGCAAAACTTTCAATGTAAAGCACAAGACAAAGCTGCGGGCTGTGCATCTGGGACATCGGACTTCTGAGGATACACCTATCTACGTGTCGGAACAGTTAACTGCAAAGGGCTCCCGACTACACTTCTTGGCTCGAGATCTCGCAAAGTCAAAACAGCACAAGTTTTGCTGGACGGCGTACGGGAAGGTGTATGTTAGGAAGGACGAGAACTCCCCTGTTATCACAATAAAAACAGAAGCTCAGGTCCAACAGTTGATGCAAACACGCTGACTAGTCATGGTAAAATGTCTTTGTCACTTAATCTTAAATATCTTTTTTATAGCAAATGTATTTTTGGCAGTAGCTATGTATAACCGTGTAACTTTGATAAATTTTGTGCAAACTATACTTACCCACAACATTCAAGCATACTCGTACAAACCACACACTCACACACACGCAATCCTTTCCCCGACAACATTTTTCAAAATTTTAGTCAAACATAATATGAACATAACTTTTAAACTTGCATACTTGATGAACTTTTCAATATGTACAACAAATATCCACCACTGCAGACCTATAGTAAAAGCTCATTATGGATAGTTCTCTTAACACATTAAATTAAATAGACGAGATTGAAATTACTCACGCTATACAACGCGATATTATAGATCTTTCTAATAAATTAAATATGAAGGAAACTGATCTTAAGATTTGTTGCCAAAATATAAGAAGCATATATGCTAATATTGATGAGTTAAATGTTAACTTAAGCTTTTTGGATTTTAACCCAGACATTTTAATTTTAACAGAATGTCGACTTCAACGTAATAAACCTACACCAACCCTTGCTAATTATACTTCTTTTGAAACTAATCATCATCTTAATCAAAATGACGAAGTAGTGGTGGTTATAAGAAATGAGGTCATTGTCCTGAGTGCCAAAGAGGTAAGGCTAGTCCATGCATCCTGTTTACACGCTGTTTCCGATAAATACACAAAATAGTGTAATCTTGGCCATATATTGCTCACCTTCTAACGCAAACGCAGACCTGTTTATAGACTCACTAAATTTACACTTGGAATCCATTAAATCTCAAAAAACTATAATTCTTAGCATAAACATTAATCTGATTGCGAGAGATACTGATTTATCTTTAGAACGTAACAACAGGCTTAACTACTTAAATATGTTAGCAATGCATAGCCTGATGCCAAGTCACACATTCCCAACAAGAGAAAAAAATTGTTTAGATCATTTTATGATAAAAATTGAAAAGGACAAGACAGCGGCGCAAGTAGCTGTTCTAAACACTACTATCACTGACCACTCTATGATTTTCATTAACCTTTCATGCCTAAATCTTAGAAATGAATATCCCAAAATCAAGAGAGTGACTGACTTTAACAAGGAACTCGTCACTCTGGCCGAAAAAAACCTCACAGAACTGCTATTCCACGACAATCTCAACGTATTGATCGAGCATTTAGTTACCAAGATATTAGAGTCATTACAAGAAAACACTACCACTGTCCCTCTACCCAACAGCAAGCGGGTTACAAAGCCTTGGATAACTACCGGCATACTACGGTGCATACGTAACAGAAACAAGCTGCAGAAAAAAGTAAGATTAGATCCTCACAATGAAATTTTAAAGATTACATATAAAACTTTTAGATATAGAAACTTTTGTAATAATTTAATAAAGAAATGCAAACGGAATTTTGAAAGAGAACAGTTAGCTAAATCATCGAAAAATTCTGAAAGTCTTTGGAATAGCATTAAATTCATAACTTATACGAGTAAGAACTCAAAATCTGATAACACTAAATTATTAAATATAAAATCGTCACCCTCGGACTCAGTTAATCATGCTAACCAATATTTTGCTAATATAGGAAAGAACCTTGCAGAAGACTTGCTATTGACTCCCCTCCTAAATCCAAGCAATGAAGCACAACATCCCCAAATTGAGTTTTTTTTTTTTTTTTTTTCGAAACATATCCTACAGAAGTCGCTGATGTCCTTATGAGTCTAAAGTCGGATAGTGCTCCTGGCTGGGATAACATCCCTACTAGCTTCCTTAAGCTATTTAAATATGAAGTTTGTCCTATTATATCCCATCTTACTAATATCTGTTTTAAACTAGGTATATTTCCTAATTTATTAAAACAATCCATTATTACCCCAATTTACAAAAATGGTGACGTAGATGACATTAATAATTACAGGCCGATATCAGTACTGCCATCAATTTCTAAAATACTTGAGAAAATTATTAATAAAAGACTCATAAGCTACCTTAATAAGTATAACATACTTTCCGACTCCCAGTATGGTTTTAGAAACGGGAGGTCAACTGAAGATGCTGTTTCTGCATTGAGTTCGTTTATTGTTGATGAAATTGATCAGGGCAAAAAATGTTTAGCTACATACTTAGATCTAAAGAAAGCCTTTGACACCGTTGATACGCAAATGCTCATGAAGAAACTAGAGAACATCGGTATTAGAGATACGTCTCTAGCACTATTCAGAGACTACTTATGTGATCGGAAACAGCGTGTAAAAATAGGGAAGCATGTTAGTGAAGAATCCTATATCTCCTACGGCGTCCCTCAAGGAAGCGTCTTAGGACCTACCTTGTTTCTAATATGTATATATAAATAACTTATGTAAACTTAACATAGGAAATGCTAGAATTTTTTCGTATGCCGATGATACTGCGGTAATCTTCAGTGATAAAACTTGGAAGAAATTAAATTAAACGCTGAACTTGGCTTAGCTATAATCGCTAATTGGCTCAGAGAAAACTTATTAACACTGAACGCTTCTAAGACTAATTATATTTGCTACACTATTTACAATAGAACTGAACCAGGAGCAGACTTCAACGTACGCATCCATAATTGTGGCATGATGGATAATGATCATTGTAACTGCCCCTATATTAATAAAGTCTCCTCAACAAAGTATTGTAATAGATCAGAATATGTCATGGTATCCTCAAGTTGAAGCCTTGAGTAACAGGATAAGAAAACTTATATGGATTTTTAAAACCTTACGACACGTTGCTCAAGAATCCTTATTAAAGAAAATTTATATTGTCCTAGCTCAATCCGTGATGGGATATTGTATTTCCATCTGGGGAGGAGCAGCCAAAGACTAAATTCATCGAAATAGAAAGAGCTCAACGTGTACTAATTAAAGTAATGTATTTTAAATCATACAGATTCTCAACGAATATGCTTTATTCTATGACGCAAGTATTGTCTATCAGACGTTTGTACATCCTACAAGTGGTTCTAAGAATGCACAAAACTCTAGCTTATAATACTAACATCGTAAATCGTAGACGAAAAGACAAGGTCGCTAATACTATAGGAACGAAAACTTCATTTGCCCGTAACCAGTATGCAATCCAATCTGCCCACTTATATAACGTAATGAATAAAAAACTAAATATTTACCCTATGCTATATTATGAGAGTAAACAAGTCCTGACTAATTGGCTGCTGACAAAAAGCTACGAGGACACGGAAGCACTACTACATGTTATTACCTAACACCATTGGTACCTATTACCACAGTTTTACCTAGTAGACACCAAACTACTCCATAACCCTTCTATTCAATGACACACACACATACACACTCTCTCTCTCTCTCTCTCTCTCTCTCTCACACACACACACACACACACACACACACACACTCTCTCTCTCACACACATAGTACAGCAAACAAACACACACAGGCACTATGTCCACTAGTTTACTTATAATTTTTATCTATATTTGTTTAGTATAAAATATCTATCTAAATTTTTTAATTAATAAAATAGGTATAAATGTTTCTGTAAATTAATCTAAAGCCATTAGTTTTATAGCACCTAACCAATCTGTAACTTTAATAGTGTGGCTATGGAAGAGCGGCATCTTCTAACACAAGTATTCTATACTTAAAAGAAGATCTCAACCTTAGTTATTAATATTGTAAACATGTTACAGAAATAAATTATTTTCTATTTTCTTTTTCTATTTCTATTTCTATTTGTATCTGGCTGGTTTTGGTATCATTAAGAGTTAAAATTTTAAAGAACATAATTCAAATTAGGAAAATGTGTGATTTTTATTTGTTTTTCGTACTGTCAAGATGAGTGAATCTAATGATGAAGAAATTCGATACATTTTAAAATTTTACTACAAAAAGGTAAAAATGCAAGGCAAGCCTCGAAAAAAATTTGCGATGTTTATGGACCTAGTGCAGTGTCTGTGAGAGTAGCACAAATTTGGTTTAAGCGTTTTCAATCTGGAAATTTTGATGTCAAAGATGCACGTCGCTCTGGTCGCCCTATTACGGATAAAATGGATGCCATTTTTGAAGGAGCAAGATCGGCATATCAGTAGTTACGACGTAGCTGAAAAACTGGGAATTGACCACAAAACAGTTTTGGCGCGTTTGAAACAAACTGGGTTCACAAAAAGCTCGATATTTGGGTACCTCACGAGCTCACTGAAAGAAACCTAATGAACCGTGTACTCATTTGTGATTCTTTATTAGGTTGTGGTCTAAGGCCGGTCAGGCTTCACAGACTGTGGCAAAACCCGTATTAACTCGCAACAAGGTGATGCTGTGTGTGTGGTGGGATTGGAAGGGCATTATTCATTATGAGCTGTTCCCACCAGGCAGGACCATCGATTCTAAACTCTACTGTGAACAACTGATGAGATAAAAGCAAGAAATTGAGAGAAAGCGTCCGGAATTAATCAACAGAAGGGGTGTGGTTTTTCATCATGATAACGCTAGACCTCACACATCTTTAGCTACTCAGCAAAAATTAACCCCTGAAGTATTATGTGGACCACATACGGTCCATTAATTCGTCTTGCCTTTGAGCATCACGTGGACCAGATCCGGTCCATGAGTAGTATTTAACTTTGACTACTATTTGTAGAAATGTAAGGTATATTTTACTATGAGAAGTTTATGTTGCCTAATTCTTTGTAGAATGAGGTATATCTTTATCAAAATTAAGTCAGCAACAGATAATTCGGAATGAACTTGCTAGTTCTGTTTGTTTGGCGAGCACTAGCGGTCCCGGTGCAACAATGTGAACAATTGAACAATGTGACTTTGGATCATGTTTATTCGAAAATAAACTATGATCAAGGGGTTTGTCTATTGAAAATATGTTGTGTTGTATTGCTGTTAAGAGTTTACGATATGAAAGTGGGTAGTAATACATGTTCCCTTCTGCGGTACATCGACTCGAAGTTTGACTTATGTCACGTACTCCATGTATATAGCTACAAGAAAAATATTAGTACAATAAAAAAAGAAAAATATCACACATTATAGAACAGCTTTCATAATGGGAATCAGACCAATCGTTTTTGAGATAGAGATATGAGAATTTATATTCAAAAAACGGGAGTACGCCATCTTGCGAAAATATGCGTGATGCTCAAGGGATACAAGTGTAATTACGAGAGAAATCCGTGAGAGGTTAAGAGAGTTTGGCTGGGAGGTGTTAATGCATCAGCCGTATAGTGCTGACCTTGCACCTTCAGATTTCCACCTGTTTCGGTCTCTTCAGAATTCTTTAGGCAGTGTCAGGTTAACATCACGAGAGGACTGCCAAAACCACTTGTCGCGGTATTTTGACCAGAAGTCCCAAAATTTCTATAGCAATGGGATCATGTCCCTACCTACAAGATGGCAAAAAGTTATCGAACAAATGGTACCAACATACTTTAGTTAAATGTAAATAAACTATATTAAAAAATGTTTTGAATTTTCTTAAAATGCGAAGACTTTTTCCCCAACCTATTATTTATATCGATGCTTTTATGTAGGTAAATTAACACAAATACTTTAGCAAATGAATTACAATCACAGCTCAAAATATGTACAAAGCTTCTGAAGTTCTAGAAATTGTTTATTTACCAGGAAGGTAGCTTTGAGAGACTCGCATTTGATGTGAAACTCGTGTAAAATAAACTCTTCTTCTGTACACAAGCAACAAACACAACATTGGAGGTATTCCTCCATTTAGGCTTGTTCTTTCTCTTCGGCTAAGGTGTGGGGCTCCTGGATGTTGTGGCTGTAATTTTAATTGTCCTGTAGCATTTTGGGGACGATAAACATCGATATTATTAAGCGAAGCGAACAAAACACAATCAAATCACTTCACTTTTTCGAAAAAATTGCAAGCAATGTCAACTTTATTTTACGAAAAGAGCAGCGCTGCGATCTTGTTGTTGAAATCTATCGATTGATAGGCGGTACCATCGATATGTATGCTACATATCGATCGATGCCTAAATTATAAATATTAGGTTTTAATTATGGTAAGTGACCTTGTTGACTTACCTTCACCTGAAATAATAATAATACATATTTATTATTTTACCAGGAAGCAACAATTCAAATATGACGATAGTTGTGCGCTGCGTGCGTGTTGTTGAAGTCTCATATCAATCTATAGGCGGTAGGTATCGATACATTATGCTATCTATCAATACTAAAATTATGAAATGTATTCAAACCACAGATAATTATATTATTAGATATATTTATTTACTAGGACTCAGCTATTCAAAACTAACTAAAATATATCCAATCCGTACCATGTTCAATATTTTCAATTGCATAAATTACTTCTTCACCTTCCTACACATTTTCATACTAAATTAGTTTTTTGTTTGAATTTTGAATCAGGAATAAGGTCGGTAACAAATTTTCACTACATAGTATAAAACAAAGTCGCTTCCCGCTGTCTGTCTGTCCCTATGTATGCCTAGATCTTTGAAACTACGCAACGAATTTTGATGCGGTTTTTTTTAATAGATTGAGTGATTTAAGAGGAAGGTTCATATGAATAATACATGCACAATATAGTAGAGAAACAATTATAATTTTATAGGTTTCTAATGTGATGTCGAAAATTAACTAATTTTTTTGAGCTTACATTGCAAACGTTGGCTGAACCCTACAAGATAGATCAAAATAATGTACTACAGGTATTGTACATCTTAAAAAGGTCTACAAAAAAGTCCGCGATGGTATATGTCTATCTCTTAGGTTATGTTATTGTCTTAGATAACGTTGTATATAAAGACATTCTGTAGTACATTTAGTATCAGCATTGCACCTAGCACTGCACCATTGTCGCTAGTATGATATATATTTATGTAGGTATTATTTTTATCGGCTCGATGATTTTTATTCACCCGTCCCTAACGTTTTCCGAATGTCAATGTCACTTGTCAACTATCACGGCACGTACACAAAACATCGTCATTCATGCTATTCTACCAAACTAAATAAATATTCGTTGAAGGCAATGCACATGCAATGCAACATTATCATTATATTATACATACAACTAAATGTTCCTATCCTAATTCCTAATGTCTGTATGGCGCCTCACTCACACACTACCTATTAGTATTATTTCTATTATACATGGCTAAATCCGCCATTTTATGATTTGTTTTTATATTGAAAAGGGCTTTTACAAAACTTGATTATGAGATGTTTTCCTATCTATTATTTGGAGTGGAGGGGTATTCTATAAGCTTGGCTAGCTAGACTTAACTTTAAATAAGGAAGTGCCGTTCTGATTGCATTATTTTATTACCTACGTTCCATCATAAATAAAAAAATATAAAATAAATAACAATGCATGGATGCTGTTTTTAATTCTCTTCAGTCAACGTTGGTCTCGGCTCTTTTGTACGATCATATTCTTCGGGATGGCGTCTGAAATAAAACAAAAGACATACAACATGAGCTGTGCGAGTACAGTTAAAACATCCATCTATCTCGAAGATGTTATTCAATGTATTCAAACTCGATTGAATTGATAATTAAGCGTCCGCGGTGATATGTTATTTAGAATAATAAAAGGCGATTGACTACGACTTTGAAGATTCTTCTTCTTCTTCTTTGTCAATAGAGCATGTGACATCATATGTAAATTTTGCCAGTGTCAAGTGTTTTTAGTTTATAGTCAATTTGTTTGTTATTAAAGTCTTAGTCGATGGTCAATTATCAATTCATAACGTCACGCGGAATAGCCGTCTAGAATTTTCTTGGGATTCCTCGTCGTTCACTCACACATATAATTCAATTGTCCATATCCGTCCAGTAGTAACAATTTATTCATTAAAATTCCGCTAAGATTACTGAATAAATACATGCAATAAAACGAGTAAAATATATTAAATAGAGCTACTTCATGAAATGACAAACTAAGAATCGACTTAGAAGATAAAACAAAGCAAAGCAAAACAAGCACTTGACACTTATCAAAATTGACATCACATCGATGGTAGATGTCATTAAATGAAGAGAAGAAGAAATATATAATTCTTCTTTTTCTTATCGTGTTCTTATAGGTTCTACGATGCGCTGGTTAAGTCACGATGTCTTTCATCACCAGAATAGTGGTATGACATAAATATTATTCATAAAGACTAACTTCTTCTGATGCCGATGTAAAGTGCTCTTCTGTGCGAAGAACTTGCCACAATACAAGCAGAGGTGCCTGCCTTCGCCCGTATGAATCCTTTCGTGCACTGTTAGATTGAACTTCTTCTGGAACTGTTTGTTGCAGGTGCTGGAAACGTTTAGTTTTTAAAGTGGCGCCATCTAGTTTGAATTCATTGCATCAGTTGTTGATAAAAAAGCATCTGCTTTGATAGATAATTGATTCAGGCGTGACTTTGCAGAAATCCATTACAAAACATTAAATAGATGGACAAATATTTAGTACTATTCCGCCAATCTATTCCCGCGTGGACGCGGAGTGAGGTGCATATAAATAAATTGGAATATATGGAATATAAATTACGACTCTTGCGACGACGCAACAAAGTTCAATTCAGCTCGCATATCCTCTATAACATAGCCAAACGCTTCTTACATATAGCGCTGTCACTGTCTGGGCCGGAGCGATGCATTTCGTAAAATCTATCTGTGGTGTAATTTTAAGAATAGGTACCAATGTACCTATGTAAGTGCAAACCTAGCAATCATTATTAAGGTATGTTGGGTACTTGTATGTAGGTTTTACGTACCTAATATTTGGGAATTATTTATTATGCGTGGGTTCTAGGCAAACTAAACAGCTAGGCTCATCTAGGTATGAACATTAAAGTAGGTAGTCTTCTCGTAGGTACCTACCTAACCTTCCGACACTTGTTTAAATTTTATATACATACCTACCTAAACCATCTGTAGCGTAATGTAGGTAGGAAGGTATGTATTTTTTTTTAACAATTGCATTTCAAGAGTAAGTAGGTAGGTACATGGGTATATGAAAACCTAGCAATCATTATCATATCAAAGTATGTTGGGTACTTTTATGTAGGTATTACGTACTTACTATTTGGGAATTATTTATTATTTTATTTTTATATTTGACTGGCCTGTCAGCTCAGTTGGTAGTAGCTCTGCCTTCTGCGCTGTAGGTTGAGGGTTCGATTCCCTCCCAGGATAAACATTTAGTGGTGACAAAGCTATCGATTACCTGCAGCTAAATGGTTTGATTCCAAAGTGCTTTCCATTCTTATGGTTAGTTAGGTGGTCGGTTCTTGCGAAGCCCTTACCACACAGGTCACATAGAAGTGTCAGTTTCGCTTCTGTAGGGTTTTCTGCATGCTCCTAGATAAGATTAGACAATTTTAAATGCGTGACCAGAGCGTCTAAATAGTTTTTATAGGCATTACTTATATCTGTAGCGCAGTGAACCAAGATCCGCAAAAGATCTTGGTTCTTGGTGGAGATGTGTCTTTTTTAACACATGATGTTAAAAAGACAAAAGACACGAGTAATGAAACCTAAGGTTTCAATTATCCATGGATTCTGTGAATATTGATAGTAGAAACAACCGTAGAAATTCGGAAAGACGAACATTAACAAAGCGTGTTATTAAATAAATAAATAAAATATATAATAAGGCTAGAAATTTCACATGGCATCATCTAGACCCAAAGTCTCAAATTTGTGTTATGGGAACCACATGACTGATATACTTACATACTTTTTTTTTGAATACATACATATTAAATGAAAAATATGAAATGAAAAACTCATCACATGAAATCATATGAAAAACACCCAAACCCGATACATTTATGTATATTTGCAGATCAAACATTTGTGCAGCGGGAATCGAAACCGTAATCTTCTGCGTCTTAGGCGGGCTTTTGCAACTGCGCCACAGAGGTCGTCAATAAAAATATCGTGTCGTATATTGTGTCATATATATCGTATCGTATATCGTTAAATATCGTAATACCTCCATATGCATTGTCAATCCATTCTTATTATCACAAGTGAAGCTACATTGGGTGCAAGTGTACTTAGTGATGGCCGACAGCCCCGGATGCCTCTTACTACGATGGGTGACCAGATACCTGAAATATCACACTAATTTTATGAATGTGAATGTGAATGTTTGTGCGTGCGATTGTTGGTTTTTTATTTCACAATCAAACGGCTCGACAGATTTGGATGAATTTTGGTAATATAGATACTCAATAAGTTTATTATAACTCAATAAATTTATTATAAGTAGTAGTAGAGCTCGATAATTGATTCAAGGCAGAAATCTATTACAAAATGTTAAGCAAATAGACAAATATTTAGTACTATTCCGCCAATCTATTCCTAATAAGTTGCACCGACAGACCCGATGCAGAAGCATGCACCTCCCTCTCGCCCACAAATTGAAAAGCCATGCAAAGCGTTAGAAAAAACTTAGCGCACAATATCCACACAATTGCACATGATGTGTGGTACATATGTCACACATCACTTAAGGCTCCGTCTGAAAATCAACGCTGCCCCGATCCTCCAGGGTTCGGTACAGCATCATGCTGAGACGGGGACAACAATCTAGGTACTTAGTTTTTATTTTTTTTATGATTATAAGCATATATTTTGTATTTTAATACTATGTAAGTGCCCTAGATGCAGGGTCAAATAAAAACATTTTCTTTCTTTCTTTCTTTCATGCAACGTCAAAAATAAATTTGACACGTGTTTCGACTACACGAGGCCTCCTCAGGAACAATTGACTCGCTCCGCACTGGATCGAAAAAATCCAGCACTCGGCGAAGCAACAAGTCTGCAGAGCAGAATCTTGGTGTTTTCTTCAAACACGTGTCGAATTTATTTTTGATGCATAAAAAATACCTAATATTTTTATATCTAATTTTCGGGATATTTACCATGATGTATGAGTTTTTTCTGCTTCCCGATATTTCGGCACAGTTGCGTTTATCTCGTGATCATGGCGCATTGAACTGTACCGCAAAAAAACTCATATATCATGGTTAATATCCTGTTTTGCGTGAAAATTATGTTCAAAACCATGATAGTTATAGAAGTTATTTGTATATCTGTTTATTGTAATGTTTAGTATAGCTTAACGAATTAGCAAGCTGAAGTGGCAGTGAGCAGGTCATATGCCGCAGAAGCGATGGCCGTTGAGGCAGACTGGTTCTTGAGTGGAGGCCGCGTGTCAGTAAACGTAGTGTAGGGCGCCCCGTAGCTAGTTGGGGCGATCATATTCGTAATGCAGCGGGCAAGGATTGGAGGAAGAGAGCTGAAGATCGAGCTCAGTATTGTGCTATGGGAAAGGCCTATGTCCAGCAGTAAACTGACACGGGCTGATGATGATACATACATGTGGTAGGGTTTTCAAAGTGGTGGTAAGGTTCTTATGATTCCTGTTGGATACAAAAATAGATAGACGTTTTTACGCCAGAATCTGCAGCTTCATTGCCAGGAATCCCAGAATGGCACGGTATGATATTGATGCCAATATTATGTCATACACATAACAATTCCTTAATTTTTACGATTGAAGGCAAGCGAGAAATAAAGCGAAAAGGATTGGAGAGAATAGATTGGACACTGAACTGCCGCGACCAAAGCATAAGTAATATATAAACCCGAGTAAAGTCACCCACGTTACGAGAAAATCACCTGTGCATATGAAACGCCATGTTGCAGAAATCACAGACGAACGGTTTGATATTGTTATGGATATTCTGATGCTGGTCATACCATGTCTTCACCAGGAAACCTTTGCCACAAGTCTTGCAGGTATACTGAAAATATACAAGAATCTAAATACATAAAATCCACTTTGGGATTCGTCAGTTAATAATTTAACCCCAAAAAGCATTTCCATTTTTTTCTTATTTCAGAACGTGACCTTTGAATATGAGGCTGCATGTACATACATATTACCGTGCAAAAGGTCATCTCGTAAGTCTGCGAGCTAGGTTCTAATTAGGGTCGGACAAATAGACATACAGACGGATATGACGAAACTATACGGGTTTCATGAAGGTCTTCGGAATTCTCAAACCAGAACAGTTTTCTTTCTGATTGTATTTAGCTCTACGTACTTGTAGAGCTAAATACAATCAGAAAAACAAACAAAAAGGTAGGAATCCTCCCTTAGACCAAGGAAGTTGTTTAAATTAATCTTCTTTCCCTACCCCCCGTCTCAACCTACTTACCTTCTGAAGGAAGAAAGTAATCAATAATTGAAAAGTAATAACTGTTTTGATAAACACTAGTTTTACTGACGTATTTATTTGTCGAGTAAGGAATGAGTACATAAGAGGATGTATGAAAGTGGCACCAGTGAATCGGAATATTGTCTTAATGCTATATTTCCTTCGCAACAAGTGTCCAATTTTATCCGTCACCCCTTTCACAAACGGTAGGTAAGCTGCAGTTGTCTCTACTGACATCTGACGTTTTCTTGAGGATGAGTTGGCAATGCGAAAACTATGATTCCATCCGTAGCCATTCTTCTCTAGTGCATTCCTAACGTGTGATAACTCTGCATCTAGATATTGAGGGTGGCATAGTCTCAAAGCCATAGAATTATACACTTGTTGCGAAGGAGATATAGCATTAAGACAATATTCCGACCACTTACTCAACTCAGACAACTGATACGCTTTCCTAAAGACAAAGACCCTTTGAGTGTACCTGGCGTTTACAAGATTCCTTGTGATTGCGGTAGCTCCTACGTTGGTGAAACTACATTTCTACCATTTCTAGCAGGAATGTGTTGACTGAACACATTCGTGCCGTGAAGAATGCTGACATTGAAAAGTCAGCAATTGCAGAGCACTCGCTAACCTCTGGCTCTACACATTACATTCGGTTTGATAAGGCTCAGGTACTATCAAGAGAAAGATTCTTTTTACCTCGAAAGATCCGTGAAGCAACGTGAACCGAGACAAAGGTTGGTTTCTCTCTCCAGCCTGGAAACCTTGTCTGCACGGAACGTTTTATAGTAACGTTGAGGAGGCCGGTTAGTGATAGTGTCAGTGCTGTATGTTTGACGGTTCCCAATGTTGAGGGCACGAGTGGCGAAGTCGAAGGGCCAGTACTAGCACCAAATTTGTTACCACCTGCCGTGACAATGTTTCCCCCTCTACCTGCACGCACGACTCGCGCCGCGAGATGCTTCACGCGCAGTGCGAACCGTGAACTCGAGCGGCAACGAGCCTACCGCGGATCAAACTCACCCTGATGAAGATTCTCTAGATGAATCGAAACATTGTCGGTGCCTCCATCCACAAAATAATACGTGAGTAAAGCCCGTGTTTATCAAAATGTATAGTACAACTCACGAAAGTTTTGAAAGTTAATAATAGTCAAAAAAAAACAGGAAAAGCATTGGAAAGGAAAATGCAGCAGTATTATAAAATAGGTGATCACGAGCAACAGTGGCAACATATCGTAAATCACACAATAGCCGATGTTGTTAAACGAATCACCGTAAGGCGAGAGCGAACCCAAACTCAATCAATCAAATACTTCTTTACAATAGATTCAGAAGAAGTACAAGTGTGTAAAAGTTTATTCATGAAAACTCTAAGCATTTCACATCAAACTGTTTATACAGCACTAGAAAAAACCTAATCTTGCAAGAAACACAGAAGAGAGTCAGAAAATATGGTGGACACAAGTAATGGTAGTACAACCATTCACAGCCATCAATATAAATATCCAAATATGACTTCGATGCTTAATATTCTTAATTTAATACAGATCCTGTCAGAAGAATAAGAAGCGAGCAGGGTACCAGACAGTTAGAAATCCATAGTTCTGCCAATATGCCCGAATTGCAAGTGTTATTATTATGATTGCACTGAGCCTCTTCCAAAAAGCAAGGCTTTACATGATGATCTTATGAGCCTCTGTAAGGCAGGACATATTCCGAGCTTCTATCATGCTTTTTACGAGTCCTTGACTCGTGTCAGTAGCTGTTTGAAAGCAAAGATGGTGACACGGAAGATTTTCAAGATTAATCACCCATCTTTATTATATTTTTCAAAATAACGAAGAAATTCTTGTATGTGATCATGATAGTGTTAATTAGTATTAACTGATTATAATATACAACACCTAAGGCTGATTTTTCTAAATACCAAATGTATAGGAAGGCTATTCAAGAGTATATCAAGATACTATTCAACAGTATATAAAATATTGTAGTGTTTTTATACGCTTTATATTAGCTTCACTTGTATGTATGTTTGTATGTTAGTATGTTTGTATGTTAGTATGTTTGTATGTAACCGACTCCTTAGGACGCGATTTTGAACCACTTTAAACGGCCAGATTTCATTCAAATTTTGCAAAAACCGATGACAATGCAATAATTCGAAAAAATAAAAATAGAAGATTTTCTATTTTTAAGTTTGGTTTTCTATATAAAGCGTGTTTTTTATTTTTTTTTTAACCTTTTTTTATTGTCTACTTTTTAGTTTTAGGATAACAGGATATTTTTTTTTTATTTTTTTATTTTTTTTTTAAGTTTTATTTGAAAGAAGTACAGTTTATTTTTAATAATAATAAAGAAACTAATGTTTTCTATGTGATTTTATCTCATTTTAGCTAATCTAGAAATTGTTAATACTCAAGATAACTGACTGTTTGTTTCGGCTTGTAAAATAATTATGGTTGTTTTTTATTATACGCTTTATATTAGCTTCACTTGTATGTATGTTTGTAACCGACTCCTTAGGACGCGATTTTGACTCTCTTTAAACGGCCAGATTTCATTCAAATTTTGCACACCTGTCAAATACCGATGACAATGCAATAATTCGAATAAAAAAAAAATATAAATCGATTATCCTAAAACTAAAAAGTAGAAAATAAATTATGGTTTAAAAAAACTAAAAAACACGCTTTATATAGAAAACCAACCTAAAAAATAGAAAATAAATTTTAATAAATGTAAGTAAGAAAAAAATTTTTTATTTAAAAAAAATCGTGGGGTGCTTTTTAAGATATTATTGAAATGATAATCCTTCTTCTCATCAACAATAAAAATAAGATGCAACAATATTTAGTAAAAATGTTACTTACATTTTTACTAAATATTGTTGCAACTGCAACTAGCCATTTGTAAAATGTAAGCAAGAGTTCCATAATCGCCCTACTGTAGGGCGATTATGGAACTCTAATTACAATCAATGTCTATCATAAATCTGTGAAAACTGATAGAAATTGATTGTAATTAGAGTTCCATAATCGCCCTACTGAACAGCAAACCATTAAACAGATGGGATAAATATTTAGTACTATTCGTACTAAATATTTGCTGCAGCTGCGGCGCAAAAGGAAGCGGGACCCACCGCGGAACTAATGTTTGTATGATCTGCAAGTATTTGTCGCGAGTCTGGGTGTTTCTATATATAATATGTATGTACAAAAAAAAATTAAGTAGTATAATCAGTCATAACACAAGCTCTGCTTACTTTGGGGCTAGATGACGCTGTGTGAAATGTCCGGCATTATTATTAATCCATCTGTTTAATGTTTTGTAATTGATATCCGTAAAGTCACACCTGAATTAATTAATCTATGATAACAGCATAAATTGGTAATCAAGCATACGGCGTATCTGGTTCTAATGCCTTACATTTCGTTCATCCGTATGCCTTTTCTCATGGTCCCTCATAGCGCCAGGATACGGAGAACTGTACCCGCATCCGTGCTGGCAGAATAACTTGAAGCCACTGTGGACGCGGCCGTGGCGTACTATCTCATAGACAGTCTTGTATGTTTTACCTGAAACACAGAATAAACTCGCACTCAAATATGTTTTTAATCAATACAATCACAAGGATCACTTTGAAATGTCTTGCATAATAGGTGAATTTGGTGTCCAATTCTTCCGAGAAGAAACTCATTCTGGTCCTAGCGCATTTTCGTATGATGATGAAAGGGTTTTACATTCAAAAATGTTTTTTATTTGTTTCTAAGAAGTTTAGATTGTATATTCTAGATCGCTCTATCAATGCGATAAGAGTTTTTCTCTTCAAAACCTCTTTAGCATCGCTGTGATTTGAAAGTTGATGAAACAAAAAAGCGACAGTAAAATGAGACAGCCACATAAATTCATAATATTTAATGTGGGAGAAAATGAGATAGAAAGCATTGTACGTGTTTATTATCACGTGTTTGTGCGCGTATGTGTAGTACAAAGCTTGAGAAAAGGCACCACAACAACCGTGGTGTTTTGTATATATGTGTACGTATTATACGTTTGTTTTTTGAAGGTTTCACTTCTACCACGTGTGAATTTTTTTTTTGCTTAGACTCAGGTAGATAAATATATATATATAAACAATGGCGGACAATTTACACATCATCTGGCCCCAAAGTAAGTAGAGCTTGTGTAATGGGTACCACATGACCTAATATACTTTTTTGGTAACCATACCAAGTTAGTCATGTGTGACATTTATATTTTTAGTTATAAGGTAGTTATATAACTTATGTTATGTCATATGGTATCTATACCTATAAAAGAGCTTAACCTGACTGACTGACTGATTCATCATCGCTGAGCTGAAACCGCTGAAGCTAGAAAGCTGAAATTTGGAAGGTAGCTTCCTTTTACAGCAAAGGTGGGATTTTTTGAAATTCAACCCCTAAGAGGGTGAAATGGGGTGAAAAGGAATGTATGAAACATATTAATGTGTGGTGCGATTTGCTTGAAACTTGATATGAATAAATAAAATGCAAAATAAATGGAAACGTTTCAGGATTTTTCAAAATAAGCCTAAAATGGGGTAAAATGAGATGTCAAAGTTTGTATGTGAACTTTTTAACGGGTGGTGTGACTTATTTGAAATTTGGTTTGGATACTTAAAATGCAAAATAAATGGACACATGTTTCAGGATTTTACAAAATGACCCTCATAAATGAATAAATGTGGAGTGAATGTTTGTATGGAAACTTTTTAATAGGTGCTGACCACCCATTGGTTTGTGATTGGTTTGAAACTTATCAATAAAATTTGGCTTCAATTCCTTTCAAAAAAAATGTGGACAAAGTCGCTAGCAACAGCTAGTAACTTATATAGTAGTTATGTGTTTTATTTACTTACCACACAATTTGCATACATATGGTCGCTCATATTTGTGCAATAACACATGCTTAGTCATTTCCTTTACATCCTCATTGGAATCACCACAACTATTGCATTTATAGAATGGTTTTTGATCATTTGATGCATGTAATGTGTATTTATCTGTCATGTCAATGCCATTCTCGGACTTCAAACTGCCAGGTTCGATACTGTGGTCAGTTTTGTAGTGTTTCGACAGTTCAAGAGACGATTCATACAATTTGAAGCAAGTTAAGCATTTGTTGGGATCATGGTCAGCAAATTTATCTTTTTTTGTTACTTTTCTTGTTACTTTAGGACTTCTGGTATCATTGGACAGTTTTTTTTTTACTTTTGCTTTTGTTTTGGGTTTTATAGTTTTTTCTTTCTTGGCTTTATCATTTGTATCAAGCTCATCATCAGATTTTATTCTCTGGATTTCGAGACTAACTTCTGGTGCTAGGTATGCATCATCAAAGAGGTTTAGACCTTGGCTATCCTCTTCTTCCTTGACCATTGGATCTGCTTCCTGTATTTTCTCATCTTTAATATCTCCATCATTTGTGAGTTGTGAATAATACATTTTCAATGAATTGTTATTAAGACATTGCATTAGTTTGAGTTCGTTTTGAATTACTTTTTCACGGAATTTATGTGTCTCTTTGATTAATTTGTGGCAACCTTCACAAATCTGTTTCGGGAAATGTTCAGTTAGGCTTAGCTGAAATATTATTGGACGAAATGTTATTGTATAGACGGGAGTAACGGGCAAGTGATCGGTTTAGCACAAAAAATGTTTGATCCCTGGTCCCTGATTTAAACATAACGTTAGTTTTTAAGTTCATAAAGCGAACTCTTTTTATAAATTTATTATTTACAAACAAAAACACAGCAAATACCTCTATACTTAAACATGCATTCAGTTTAAACATGATTTCTGAATACATTGTGAGCTCATAAACGACTTTATCGATTACGGTAAAACACAGCCTGCATATTTTGTCCATTTTAGTTATGGTAAAGCTGCTAAAATTGTACAATTTCACTTAGTTTTGAACAAAATTTAATGTAAATAAACAAATAAAACAGCACGAGTGTGAGTGAATGGAATGATGTACGTACACAGTCAGAGTCAGCTATCCATCAATGTCAAAGTCACTTTTTTTTTTTTTTTTTTTTTCTTTCTTCGCTCATATGAGCAGGCTAAAGTCTAGAGACCATACTGCCTTGTCTTGCGTTAAATAATTTCATCCGTTTCAAGGGTAAATTTTATGTCTTTCGTAAGTTTCATAAACAATGTTTATGTATTCATCAAAATACTTTGATACGTCTGAACGATTTTTTTTTTTTTTTTTTAACTTGAACAAGTATTTTATTTTGCTAATAATATTATAAAATAGTTATGTACTTACATATTTATTATTGTAAATAAAAAATTTTTTTTTTTTTTTTTGTTTCCCATTTTTTGTTATTTTTTTTTTTTTTAATAGTTAATTACTATAATATTCTTTTACATTTATAATTATATTATCTATGTACATTTTGCACATTTTTATATATCTATTAAAATACTAAATAAAAACTTATACAACTCTATATAGGTTGACTCATTCTTAAGTAGCTCCAGAATACAACGCGGGACCAAATCAGGCTCACCATAAATTTGGAGGAGTCCATCTATCAGTACAAGGCGCTGAATACTGAATGATGGACAATCAAAAAATATATGATTTAATGATTGAACTTCTCGTGACTGACAATGCTCACAATCAGAAGAGTCAACCAGCTTTAAGCGATAGAGATGATAGTTCAAACGACAGTGACCAAAGCGCATTCGACAGATTGTAGAATAAAATTTTCTATTTAAGAAAATCTTACTCTTACAAAACCACGGTATAGAATCAATCTGGACATCGAGAGTTGCATACCAGGAACCTTTATTTTCGACTTGCGTATAGTGATACGAATGTCTTCCCCATGCATGACACATCCGTTGTTTTAGGAGACTTACAACGTCTGTGTATGGTAACAAGACATCTGCATCACCACCGCTTTCAATATTAGATGATATGGTATTTGAAAACTTAACTATCGTATTAGCTAGATAATCTGCTTTTTCATTTCCTTCAACACCTTTATGTGAAGGCACCCACACGAAGCTAACATTAATATTTAAATCAAACAACTCCACCCATAGCTGTTTTATTAAGTAAATGATGTAATTAGTGTCAGCATGCAATTTGTTATTAGCCAGGTTTTTTAGAACACTCATGCTGTCACTAACAACAACCCATTTATTGTGTCCCAAGTTACGACTTTTAATATGTTTTAAAGCGCTCAAGATTGCAACAGCTTCAGCTGTGAAAATACTAGCGAATTTGTCCATTTTATGACCAACACCAATATTCAAAGACGATTCAAATATGGCAAAAGACACAGCGTTATCGTTTTTGGCTCCATCCGTATAGACAAACTTGTGATCTGTCCATTCAGACAGCATTGTGCACACTTCTTCTTTACTTGACAAAGCATTATCAATTACTACATTAATTTCTGGGAATTTACTATTAAAAGATCCTTCATAGCAAGGTAAGGTATGATTTGCCTGATATATATTTAAATTTTGAAGAAATTGTTTAAAACTCTGAAAGCCCTGAAGCATAAAAAAAGATTTAAAAACCCCTTGGGCTCCGGACAGATTAGTCAAAAGACTATTGCCAGAAACACAATGAAGTTTTAATATAAACCTTTCTTTTAGGTAATTCAAACGAATATTAATTGGTGGAAGCCTGCATTCAATCTGCATAGCATTGATAGGAGTACTCCTAAATGCCCCTGTGATTAAACGCAAACATTTATTTTGAAATGTATTCATTCTATTTACAATTTTTACATCGGCAGCATAACAAACGAAGCCATATTCAAAATGACTACGAACTAAAGATTTGTACAATGTTAATAAAATCTTTGGATCTGCTCCCCAATAAGAGCCTGACAAAGACTTTATTACATTGTGAGCTTTTTGAGCTTTGCAAATGATTTGTTTAGAGTAATTATTCCAGGATAAATTATGGGAGAATAATACTCCCAAGAACTTAACTTCAAGAGACACTGGCAAAGGTGCATTTTTATAATAAATCGCTGGCAAGTTATTAGATTTTTTCCCAAAAACCACTACCTTAGACTTCGACGAATTAACATCAAGATCTAAATAAGAAAAGTATTTTTCAAGTTTTGTCAATGCGTCATTGACAATTTCAGCTACAGGAGCTAAATCTGCTCCCGACGCATAAACAACCAAGTCATCTGCAAATTGAAGATTTTTAACATGTGAACCTAATATTAAATTTAAACGAAATATATACAAAATGAAAATTAAGGGTGACAGAATGCCACCCTGAGATACACCTACAGAAGAATATCTTGGACCATAGAGATGTTTATTGTATTTTACAAAAACTTCTCGATCTGAGAAAAAACATTGGATCCAATTTATAATTTTTTCAGGAATGCCTAGTAATAGCAGTTCTTGACAAAGAATTTCAATATTGACGCTATTAAAAGCGCCTGAAATGTCAAAGAAAACAGCGACAAGATGATTGTTTGCAGCCAAGGAATGACATATATCAAGTTGTAATTGACAAATACTCTCTCGAGCAGAACGATTTCTACGAAAACCGAACTGATTGGAAGGTAAAAGTTTGTGATGTTCTACATAAAATTCCAAACGTTGCTTTAGCAATTGCTCAAAAATTTTACCGACACATGAAGTGAGCGCAATAGGACGATAAGATTCAGGGCATAATTTGGGTTTATTGGGTTTCAAAATTGGTACTAAACAGTCAGTTTTCCAATTGTGAGGTACTATATTATTTTGCCAAAGTAAATTTAAAATTTGGAGAAAAATTGTCAAACAGTTTCTATTCATTTTCTTAAAGATTATAAATGGAACTCCATCAAGACCAAAAGCAGTATCCCTCCTAGAGAAAATGGCAGAAGTTAATTCACTATATGAAAAAGAGTCTACAAGAAAGCTATTATTAGAATTTAAATTATTTGATTTAAGTGTTTTCGATTTAGGTAGTACAAAATCAGGAGTATATTTGGATAAAAAATCACAAATCCATGAGTCGTCTTCATATTGAATAGGTTTATAGTAAGATTTATTAAATTTACGCATGAACTTCCATACAACGGTTAATGGAGTGCATCGATTGAAAGTTTCACAAAGAGAGACCCAGCTTTTTTGTCGTTCTATTTTTATTGTAAGTTTTTTGTGAGCTCGCAGTCTCTTGAACTCCAAATAGCTTTCTTCTGTTGGATTGAATTTAAAATTTAAATATGCTTCTTTGGATTTCAAAACAGCTGCTGAACATTTTTCATTCCACCAAGGCAGATAAGGTTTTTTACCAGGTTTATTAACACATGACTGTTGACTGTCAGTGTCAGTGACATCGACAACAGAAGAATTTCTGCTTACAATAGACCTATCAACGGCCGTACGCAATACTTTACAAAAATCTAAATAGGAATCTTGCGGACATTCAGTATCCACTATAAAATCAATCAACATTTTATCCATGCAACTACTAAACATTTTCCAATCTGTAAGTTTGTAATTTGGATAGATTGGTAAATGTCTCAAATTATGACAACTAGGATCCGAACCAGTGATATTGTTATTCAATAAAACTTTAATTATTACAGGAAGATGATAGCTTGTGCCGACTGGGCTATCATAAACAGACCAGTCACAATGTAGCGCCAATGATGGCGAAACCAACGACAAATCTAATGCGTTCGGACGCCAGGACAACGAACCAATCGTCGTTGGCAGACCATCATTTAACAAAACTAAGTTATTGTCGTCAATCACTTCCAAAACATCTCTACCACGAGGAGTGTCAGAACTGCAACCCCAGGAGGTATGATGTGCATTGAAGTCTCCTGCAAATATGAATGGACCAGGAATAGACTTGATTAGTGCGTCAAATTTGCTTTTACTAAAGGCTGGACTACAGTTTGTTGGGCTATAAAAACTGACTATGCTCATAACTTTCTTATTAATTGTTACTTTAATACAAATATTTTGTAGTGAGTCATCAAAAAACGTGTTGACTTTAGAATATGCGATACTATTGTGAATTAGAATAGCTACACCATTATGATTGTTTCCACAATCATTACGTTCAATGTTATAATGTTTTATTTTGAATGTTTGGTATGGTTTAAACCATGTTTCAGAAATAATTGCAATATGAATGTTATTTGAATAAAGGAAGTTTGTAAATATATGTTTGTTACTGTTTAGACTTTGTGCATTCCATTGAATAATATTTAAAAAATCCATTATGATGTTGGAGGTAACTTGTTACTTAGAGTTTTTTTTAGGGTATCTCTAATAGACCCTGAATTTATGGGGACATCTTTGTTTGTTATAATTTTAGTGATTGTTTCTATTAAAATATTAATAAAAACTTCAGACTTCATGAGATTATTAACCTGTACATCAAGTGTCCTAGCTGACAATGCTGGGAAAGACTTAGAGTCGAAAAGTTCTGAGTATGTGGCAGATCGAGATTTTATTTTATTTTCTTCTACCTTCTGCTTTTTAATAGGGCAAGCAGCAGATATTGCGATGTGATTGCCACCGCAGTTTGAGCATTTTGCATCTTTAGTTTCAATACTACAGCTTTTGAAGTTATGCGTGCCGGAGCAGATGCTGCAGACCTCTGTGTTGCGACAAAACTTAGCAATGTGGCCGTACCGCATGCACTTTAAGCACTGTTTTACAGGGGGTATGTATGATTTCACTTCATGTCGCCAAGAGTCCAAGTATACATATTCGGGGAGCTGAGTCGACGCGAATGTAACAGCAACCGCTTGGGTTGGCTGGAACGAGACACTACCCTCACCTCGCACCCTACGCATAAATCTTCTGACCTGTATTATATTTTTGGAGCTGCCAATAAGCGAAAAAATTTGCTTATTTGACATCTCAGTAGGAACAGATGTCAGAACACCTGTTACCTCCGTGTCGCCTGCTGGGATGGTGGCTTTTAGCGATAGCTGTTCCAGTAGTTTTTTATTTTGTATAAAAACATTGGCGTTGTTAGATAGGTCAAATGTTATTCCTATCTTGTACCTATTTATTGATCTCAGATGTAAAACTCCAGAGACGCAATGTTCACGCAATGCTTTGGAAAGTTTTAAGCGGTCACGGTCATTAAAAGCAACACCGTCATCAGTGTGCGTCAGGAATACGATGAATCCGTCCGACTTGTTGGAATTATCCGGGTATTTTCGTATGTATCCTTGAACTTTATAAATCTCATACCTGTCCTTTTCCTTACTGTTTTTTTTGACCCCTTGTGGAGATTCGACCGAGTCGGAGTCTGAGGTCGACCCTTCCGACCGGTCTTCATCCGGAGGTGGAGGCTGCTCACACCTCTTCCTCTTTTTCCCCATGGCTTACCGGTACCAGTACTAGCTTTGTATTTTATTTACAACGAAAAAGATTATATATTTACAGAATTACAATTAAATTACAAAAAGATTTCGAGAGTTCGCGCCTTTCCACTTTCGAGGTTCCCGCCTTTTTTTTCATGTCAAAGTCACGTCACGACAAAGTTTTTCTGTGTTTTCACCTCTCATAAAAAAAATACCCAATTATTTAGTTACCATCATCATCAGCATCATAGTTCACAGCCGGATATTATGCATGAAGCACTAGATTGAACGATCTGTTCTGTTGAAACTGTTTAAGGCACAGAAAAAAATTGTCCTCGTATTTCAACAATGCATTCTTACATTGTCTTCAGCCTGGATGCACGTTTTCAGTGCAAGTTATTTATATCATGGTACCTACCCAACATGAGAGAATGAATACACTAATTGTAAGTACGAGTAGGTACCGACGATAAATGCTATAACTATGAGTTTTTCATTTCTGCCTCTTAATGTTGGATAACCACATAAAAAACAGGATGTTCTTCCTGCCTCCGGAAGCGATAGTAAATAATATTTTGCTGGGATTTACAAAAATATTGCAAGGGTATTTCGATAACAAGTTTAAATAATGCATCAATCTCTGCGTTGCAACTCTCTGATTACAATTATTTTTGCTCAACTATCTTATATTGATTTCTGATCTGCTAAACATAATAGGTATATTCCAAAATACCTATATAAGGAGAGGAGTGTCAGTTTTTTTTTAAATACAGGTACAAGATTATTTTTGCTACATCTAGAATGAATGAAATCTGTAGGTTGGGTAAGAAGTTTTTGTAATAAGATAGAGATAAGTACCTAATCTTAATTATTTAAAATGGTTAGGTGAGAGATGACTGAACGTAGTCAAATTATAAAACAGAAATTAGAGGGAAGGTTAATTGATTTTGGGGTATGTTTTTTAGCAGATTCCAAAATTCAAACCTCAAGAAGTGCAGTGGTGATTAAAGTTAAATAAAAACATTAGATAGAAGAAATTAAAACACGGAGAGTAAATATTTTGGTTACCGCTTAATCATGTCAACCTTGACCAGAGTTCCACTGAGGTCATCTTTTACACCATGTCCAGCACACCAATTGTATTACTAAGGAGGCTAACTGGCTCGGAATGTAATACGTGTTCTAGCTTTGGCTCCATAAACGTAGTCATACGTTTGAAATTCCCGATTTTTACGATAAGATAACTTTGTCTTGCAGAAAATTTGCTTATTCAAAACAGAGTTTGCGATACTATTCATAGGAATAATATTCAGTGGAAAGTTCGCTTCCTTTGATAAGATTGCATACGCATCCCGTATTGCAAAGATAAAATCAAAATGTATTGAGAAAATATTTATGCCTACAACGGTCAAGCCTCATAGAGGCTTACAAAAACTACTGTGCTACTACTACTAAACTACTGTGGTTATATGTTAGTTTGTTATTTCTTGAGTAATGATGAAATTTTGAAAGGCATTTAATTGATATGTGGCACAGGTTAAATAATATTTTGTTTGTGTTTAATATAACTTTGTCAAATGTTTTGTTGATATTATATTAGGAAAATATTAATTAAATTTTTATTATAACGTAAAACTGACATCTTTCCTCTCGCTTTTCTGCAATCTGTGGTAGTGATTTCGTGAAAAGGAAGGAAGTGTGTAACAGGATGCTGGGGAAGCGCGCGCTTTGGTGGTAAAGTTGGCCATCAGATAGTACCAACCCATTTTCTGAGAAGTTGATACTGTTAGCCAACCATGTGTGCGCGTGTGTAATGAGAAAGAGAAAAGGAAATAAAGAAGGATAACGCATCAGCTGTGCACTTAATCTATAGTAGTGTGTATAAAGTGTGCTGTTATATAAACTCATTCAAGATATAGCGTTAATGTTGCTTATTACCAAGGTTGAGACGTCAGATGTTGTTACACATCTTGTGTGACTTCTGTAAGGCTTGCTTATTTTTTTTATTTGATACAGTGGAACGTCTGTACAGTTTATCTTTATATCGCCTTAGCTACATTACAAACCAGCTATTTTAAAACAAAATACAGATAATTATGTTACAGTCTAGTCCCAAGTGTAGAACGGTGAACATAATTTATTTGAATTTTATTTAGTTTTTTGTTTAAAATGTTGTATATAACTATGTTGCCAAACTGTTTAATCATGTTATTACTTGGTGGCTTTATTGAAGCAAGTGGTATGTACAATATTATTATTAGCGCGAATTATTTCTACCATATTTCTAGAGTTTTTAGGGTTCTGAGGTACAAGAAGGATCCCTTACAGTCCATCTATCTGTATTTCTGTCTATGCCCCTACTCAGAGCTCTTTCTTCCAGACTATGTATGAGTGGCTGGCATCTACAAAGCTATGAAATAAAAACTGACCGAATGGTTTTACGGGGTGCATGTAAAATCACGAACTACAGGTTGTTTATATACAACCCCCGCGTGTGGCATATCGTTAGTGAGGTTTTTAAATTAAAAAGTCTATTGAACAGTTTTTTGATACTTACATATTTATTATTTTAATAAATGTTAAACTTTGAAGTATTTATTTTTAAATAAGTTTCTTACCTGCCCTTCGGACTAAAACGTTGTTTGGAGGATAACCACTGTACCTGTTTTCTAAATAGTAGCTCTAATTTGCTTAAAAATAACAGCCTGAATTAAGGTTTAGGTAGGTACATAAAAAAGTGCCATATTAAATTCTGTAGTTTTCTACCTAAATTGCAATGGGACCTGCCATTTGTCATTTTTATTCGTACCTACTGACTTCAGAAACCTTGACTGCGCGTGGTCTGACACTTACTTGGCCAATTTCCTTTAAAAAGGAGTTACATCATTTAAAGGTTTACAATTAGACGGTGCCCTCAGCAAATAAACTTTTGTATAGAAAAAAAATTTAGAAAACAATTTAGACTATCTGCTCTTTAATTAATGGAATAATATTTATGAAAGGTATATGGTATGTAATGTAATATTTTACCTCCTACTTCCTCGTTTCAAAATAATTGTTAGTTTATAATTTAATTATGAAATAGTGTCTTAAATATTCAATAATCATGTTCTTCTCTTAAAGTTGACGTCTTTTTAACTTGCAGCATACACGAATAGGCGCAAAGTAAGCTAATTAAAACATTAGGTACCTGGTAAACTTTTTATCATAATTCCTCATTTGACTGTTTTCTGATAAATAACCGCTTTTTCGTCGTGAATACGCGTCAATATCATTTGATCAGGGAATCGCCTTAAACACTTATGAGTTTGTGGGTGTTCTATGTGGTATAGGGAAATTTAAAAAATAATATTTTTTTTTTTAAATCCCTGACATTTCACACAGCATCATCTGCAGTAAGCAGAGCTTGTGTTATAGGTAGGGCTTGCTATCCGGATGTCCGGAAATCCGAATTATCCGGATATCCACCGATTTTCAAATCTGAATAGTGACAAATATCCGGATAATTCGGATAATGCGCATAGTAGGTAAAATTAATCAAAAGTTACAATCTAAAGACGAAATCAATAAAATGAAATGAAAAAAAAAAACAAGTTTTACTTCATTATATTATAGGTAAATGAGGTAAATGAGTAGTGCAGGTTATAATAATTTAGCAAAAAGCGCATCACTAACATTGGAATCACTCAACCTACGTGAACACACTGCCCCCCCCCCCGGCCCCGCAAGCACCACGTAGGTACACACATCTTGGAAAAAGGAATCCAAGTTGACAAATTATTTAGTTAAGTTAAGTTAAGGTTTCAAAACTAGCAGCTCTAGATGGATTTTAATTTATTGTATTTAGGACGTCAGAAACTCAGAACGTCAGACAATGAAAAACCACTGCCACAGTCGCCACACACGATAAAAAAATGATATATATCATGGAGAAGAAGAGAAGAGCGATATCTATTCATAGTCCGTCCAACATTGAAATAAATGGAGAGGCAATGAATCTTGTAAATTCCACGATCTTCCTAGGTCTTAATATTGATGCAAAACTACAGTGGGGACCACAAATTGAAACACTTGCTGGTAGGCTTAGTTCCGCTGCATATGCAGCTCGTGCGATTCGGTGGCTTACTGATGAAGCTACAGCTAGACTAGTTTATTTCAGTTACTTCCATAGTTTCATGTCATACGGCATCATTCTCTGGGGGAAAGTAGCTGATATTGGAAAAATATTTGTAATTCAAAAAAGGGCAATACGTGCCATTTATAAAATGAAACCACGAGAATCTTTGAGAGAAATATTCAAAGAAATTAATATTCTCACAATAGCTTCACAATATATATATGAAAATTTTCTTATACACACATAAAATAGAGATGGGATTCAGCAAAATAGTTACCTTCATAAAATCAATACTATTAATAAACATAAATTATACATCCCTAGGTTTCGACTAGAAAAAGTTAATAAGTCATTTATGGGGAACACGGTTCTATAATAAGCTTCTTGAAAATGCTACTAAACTACCTATTAAGAAATTTAAAGCATACATTAAAGGTAGTCTTTTGAAGAAAGCTTATTATAATATAGATGACTATATTATTGATAAGAATGCATGGCCTCATGTCGCTCTGTCGTCAGACAGTTAAGCGACACACTTGAAATATATAAACTCTCTTGTATTAGTATTTCGTAGTTAAGGTAGTTATAAGATGGATCATATAAAAAAGCGCCAGGACCAAGACGAGTTTCTTGCCAATGCTTCTCAAGCTTGGGTTAGGATGAATTGGTACCTAAATTCACCTATTGTACCTACCTACCTATTAGTGATTGTATTGAATAAATCATCTTTTGACTTAACTTGACTACCACTACACAAACAGTGAGGTTTTATGGCAGCTCTACAATGGTTTTAGGAGGAATAAGTTCGGATTTGGTGATCGTTGACAATCGGCTAAATGCACCTCGTTACATGGAAGTGATCCTCCAGGATCATTTTCTGCCCTATTCCGGGTACATTGGGTACAAACAATTTTTATTAATGCACGATAACGCATATCCCCACGTTGCGCGGTGCATTGAGGAGTACTTTTAAGTGGTCGAAATTTCAAGGTACACCCAATACCTTGGGTGTACATACACATCACACACACACATCATACACATCTGGGACATGCTCAAAAGAAAGATTAAGTCCGGTTCCAACCCGCCACAAACTCTCAACCAGGTCCGCTCTTCAGCGCAAGCCGCTTGGGAAGCCATACCGCAAGTGCACGTCAAAAACATGATCCAGAGCATGCCTGACCAGACGCAGGCATGCATTAGAGCTAGAGGAGAAAGTACCCGGTATTTAAATGTGTAAACAGTTTAAAAAACGCTTGTTTTCTTTTTTCAGTTCGTTACGAATGTTTTTTTATAAGATAAGATAATTTTAAGATAGAAGATTGTCATTTTTTGTAATCTCATAAACGTAAACTTTAATCAAAAGTAGGTAGATACTTTTATATATTTTTTTCGTTCTTCTTAGTTTATTTCAATAATTATCCGAATTATCCGGAAAATCCAGATATCCGAATAGTAGAGTTCACTATTATCCATATTATCCGAATACCAAAATGTGACGGATAATGCAAGCCCTAGTTATGGGTACCACATGACTGATATACTGCTTATATACTTATTTGTTTTTTTTTTTAAATACATACATATTATACATATAAACACCCAGATCCAAGACAAATATTAGCAGATCATACAAACATTTGTCCCGCGACGGGAATCGAACCCGCAACCTTCTGCGTCTCAGCCGGATCTGAGCCCACTGTGCTACAGAGGTCGACATAACCTTGCCTAGATTCCCTTGCACCATCTTTAAATGTCTCGACGGAATCCACGCCATATCAATGGTTAATCCTATTATTTTCCATCCAATATGTTCCTAACGTGGTCCATACTGTTATCAGCCGGATGCATGCTCTTGGCATGTCCTCGCTGCACGCTTCCGTCGTGACATGGGAATGTTGCGTGGGTGTAGCTTTCGGTGACCAAAACAATATAGTATAAGGGAACTTCTATTAGGACTGGTATGGCATACTTACTCAGTTGCTTATAGTTAAAAGTAGTAGGTAGGTATTAAATTGTATGTACATAATTTTAGCCAGATACCTTTTTGTCTTCTGTTAAAAACCCACTGTGGGTTAAACACCGTGTTATAAGTTTAACGTGTGTAACTTTATTGGTACGTATCTGTGTTTTGTGTGTGTCTATCTGTGGCAATCGCAACTTCCAAACAAATGAACCAACTTCACTTTAGCTCTAAGACTTAGGTTAAGCCTGGGTTATACGTGACAAGATAGTTAATAGATAGTAATTGAATACTTAAATTAATATCAGATAACTATTTTGACAAACTCGATGCGCTTAAAAATACGGCTAAGTTCATGCCAGACCACCACGATGGGGTACTAAAACAATGAAAAAATATTGAACCTCTAAACTTTAAATCTAAGGGAGGTAGAAGTTTTATAGATGTGAAATATCTTTCCTCTCGCTTTCCTGCAATCTATGGGAGTGATTTGGTGAATAAAGACGGTAATGTGTAACAAGTAGCCGGGGAAACACGCACCAAAGAGCGGGCGCAGTGGTAGAGTTGGCCGTCAGACCAGTGATTCTGTTACAAAGATTCCGTTACATAGATAGATGATACATACATTCCAAGCTAATAAAAGCGTGTTAAAATAAATAATAGGTAAAAAAACTAAAAAATACACCTTAATTGAAAAGCAAACTAATAAGTAGAAAATATTTGTCAATAAGCGTAAATTAAGAATAGTGTGATTAACAAAAATAAATATTTCACTGTAGAAAAGCATGGTGTGCTTTTTAAGACATTAATGACTCTTATACCACTTTACCACTATCTGTCATTAAAATATTAAAACAATTGACATAGAGCATCTCACGCTTTTCTACGATGTTTTTTTAAAACTATTATTTATTAATTATATTTGTCGAGGCCTTTGATATACCTAGTCAGTTCATAAGTTCTGTCACAACCCTATTATGTATTTTTAAATTTCGAATACTGGCCAGAAATCTTTTATTGAATTTGAACATTTGAGCTTTCCAGAAATAAAAAATAAATTCACTTATTATGTTCTTTTTTCAAAATGGAATGAACGCTAAGAGCCTGTCCAGATGGAGCGTTTTACGCGCGAGTGCACTCGCGCGCAAACATTCGCGCGTTCTCCAGATACTAGAGCAATATACATCGCGTCCAGATGCCTACGCGCGTTTCCTAACACGCGCGTAAAACGCGTGCCGGACTCTCGACTCGCGCGTTTGGCGCGCGAGCGCTGCGCGTGTTGAGATACTCAGGCGCCATTGCTGCGTCCAGAAGTACGCGCGAGTCCGCGGCGAGTGGACGTATTTAGTGCAAAATGGAGCTTGATAACTTCGACATCTACGGAAATTTTTATTGATTAAGTTGAAAAAAGAGTAGCCATATGGGATATGGAATATTTAGATTATTTTAATAGAGTCATAAAACGGAGTAATTGGGAAGAAATAAGTAGTCGAAACGTTTTTGAAGCTTTTGACTTTCTCTTTGTTACGACGTTTCTGTCGACGGTATGCAAGCCACATCACAACTGCTTTATCTGGCTCCATGTTTATAACTGTCCCTGAGTCCCTCCCAAACACATCGCGCCTAGAAGCGCACGTAAAACGCGGCATCTGGACGCAATTCAAATTTAAGCGCGCGAAGGCACTCGCGCGTAAAACGCTCCATCTGGACAGGCTCTTAAGGAAGATCGAGTCGCGGTTATCGCGTTGCACCGCTGCAAAATTGCAATCTGAAAAATATGAAAATAACATTAAGGTTTGCTCATCGAACCATCAAACGATTCAGTGAAGATTCGAGCCTCGAAGATCGTAGAAGGAGCGGCAGACCTCGCACGATTAGGACACCAGTGGTCGTCAAAGCAGTGAGAGCGCAAATCCAACGAAATTCCATGCGTGAACAAAAAATCTTAGCTCTTCAGATGGGACTAAGCAGAACAACTGTTAAAAGGGTATTAAATCAAGACCTAGGACTACGGGCTTATCGAAAAAAGACCAAAGCTTTTTTGGATGTGCGACTAAAAAAATTTGGTTTGAAAGATCTTGCGCTTTGATACGATACGGCGGTACGCGGGATGGCGGTTGGCGGTATTTTTTATACCGCCAAATTTTGTTTACGGATGAAAACATTTTTAACATCGAAGAAAGTTACATCGAATAAAATGATAAAGTGTACGCCCACAGCAGTGAAGAAGCAAGCGCCCGTACTTTGAGGGTCCAGTGAGGGCATTATCCTTCGTCATGCATGGTTTGGCTAGGAATGTCATATTCAGGCCTAACTGATGTGCATTTCTGTTAGAAAGGTGTGAAAACTAGTGCTGTTGTGTACCAAAATACCGTCCTTACAAACATAGTGGAACCTCTTTCCCAAACAATGTTTGAACACAGACCCTGGACTTTCCAGCAAGATTCTGTACCAGTTTATAGGGTACCAAGCACTCAAAACTGGCTGACCACCCGTGAAATTGACTTTATCAGGCACAAAGACTAGCCCTCGTCTAGCCCAGACTTAAATCCACTGGACTACAAAATATGGCAGTATTTAGAGTAGAAAGTTTGCGCTAAGCCTCATCAAAATTTGGAATTTCTCCGTGCATCTCTGGTTAATGCAGCAGCAGAAATAGACATGAATGTGGTGCGTGCTGCAATCGATGACTGGCCACGTCGGCTAAGAGCCTATATTTAAAACCGGGGTAATCATTTTGAATGATTTTAATAAAATTGTACACTACATTTAATTATCTTTCTTTTCATGTGCAAATTTTAAGCAATAAACACAATTTATATGATTTATTCAGTTAATTGTTTGTGACAGAATTGATGACCTGACTAGGATACATTACCATGCAAATTTAATACAAATTCATCACGGTAAGACCGAAAAGTAAAGAGCAAGAGCTCTGATTATGGGTGGACAGACAGGTAGATAGGCAGACAAACAAGCAGACAGATATTTCAAAACTGCAAGGTTTACTAGTTGAACTTTGGACGCTTTAAAATGCGTAGACTGATCGATTATTCAAATGTTGTTATTCCAGAATTTTCTTATTCCGACTCTACAAATCGATTGCAGCCCTGTCCATACCCTATGATAGAACATGGCAGGGCCCGTATCAAGCAGAGGACGAGATTGGTGAAGTTTATGTGCATGAATCGTTACGAACTTGTTGGAAACAGATACTCAACATGCAGAAACGGACAGTGGGATGTGCCAATTCCAGTTTGTGTTAGTAAGTAATTCTGGGTGGCGTAATTTGTGAATGTTTAGCTGCGGCGTTTGAAGTTTTGGTTCGGTGATGTTTTTTACATCACAATAATTATATTCTCTAAAACAACCCATCCATATAGTTTTTGGATATCTGGGTATATGATACCGACGCATTTTATCAATACGTTTCTGTAATTTTTCAGAGGCAGGTTGTGATCCCCTACCCAATGATACTAACTCAATACAGGTAAGAGAGCATCGAGATGCTTGGGTAGTGACTTTCTGCCTCCCAGGATACAAGCTCGTGGGATCTTCGGCGGTTTATTGTGACGGATTCAAATGGAACGATACGGCACCAATTTGCGTTGGTAATTTTTTTTTTGTATTAAAAAATCCGTGGTATGCTCATTGGTGTTCACAACCGATTGCGTAAAATTTGATTTTCTCTCCCACTGGTTTCTACCGCACAGATAGATTCTAATAACTATATATTTAATCATTATAATAATTATAAACGAGGTGGTAATCGAGGTCATTAATATTATAATGGTAAACTTGGTAAATGGTAAATGGTAAACTTATGGTAAACGACATACCGGCTTTTCTTCGACATGCAGAATGTCTTTTTTAAGCGGATGATTTGAAGCTTTTCATTGTTGTTGGATCTCAGGATGATTCACTATCCTGAGATCCAACAGGAGATTATTTTACTAATTATTTTATTCTGATTTTAATATTTTTACTGTGACATTTAATTTGATTTTTTATCATTTGTTATGTATGTGATTAATTAGAGTAATTGGTTGTGCCGTTCTAATTAATAATAAATAAATAAATAATCTTAGTGCACAGTGACATAGTTTCCAATTTATCCCACTATTACGTAACTTATGAAGTGCTGGCAATACTTTAACCCTTTCCTTTTTTCGCCCTCACTTTCTCTTCATTCTACCCTATCTACTGCATTTTACTTCACTTCACAGACCATACTCCGCGATACTCCGTTAGAAGTAGTTATATATCACAGACTAGGTTTTACTCCATTAGGTTAGGAGTAGATTGTTCTATGAGGTTTTATGCCGTGCCAACGCATGTGCATTTGCAGTTGCAGGACATTTAATGCTACATTTCCGGTCTAGTGTCGGTTTTTTGACACAGATCAAAGGGCGCTTGCGGCAAGCGCTTGCGATGCATTCACATTTAGTAGCCATTGTGTTGTGATCTCGCGACGAGTGCACGTTTGTTATTTCTTTTAATCATAAAGATAAAAAGAAAGTTGCAGATGCTTGGAGTCGTCTGCCGAGTTACGGGAAAGCCAAAACTGATAAAATATGATTACGTTCTATAAACTAAAAAGAAAACCGATTTCATTGAATGAAATTTGAGCCTATACTACATTTGTAGTGGAAAGTAGATGTATTTTGTATATATATAATACTAGCTGACCCGGCCACGCGTTGCTGTAGCTCAGTAGTTCTAATACGTTGAACCCATATACGTTAACTTCTAAAATTATCAGTGTTTCTCTACTATATTATGCAAGTTTTATACATATAAAACTTCCTCTTGAATTACTCTATCTACTAAAAAAACCGCACCAAAATCTGTTGCATAGTTTTAGAGATCTAAGCATACATCGGGACAGACAGACAGCGGGAAGCGACTTTGTTTTATATTATGTAATGATATTTCCGCATACAATGTAATTTGTCAATGGAATTAACTTAAAAAATATTTCTTTTCCTTTTTGTTGTTCGGCACTTTAGGACAAAGATCTGAGTTCTAAGTATATTTTAGTTTTAAAAACTGAAATTGTTAATCGATTTTAGTTGCTGACTGTAACTTTTACAAACATACTTCTTAACTAACAGGAAATTAAAATAAAAGCTTGTAAAAACAGTATTTTTTATAATGCATCTACTTAGGTAGGTACTTACCTACCAAAAAAAATATGAAATATACCTAGATAGGATAGGTAAGTAAAGTATATTACATACTTTTTTAATATAAAAGTACTGAGAGAAGCACATAGTCTGGATTATCTTTACGTAAGTGAGGGTAGATTGATAATATTGAATTGGATTAAAAACAACATAATGTATCATACTTTAATGATATGGCCGCTAGTGCCATCTATAAATATTTATCCATAACTTTGTTAATCTCTGTAATTATTACAATAATTTGGATAGCTGTCTTTTATTAATAGCGAGAGTACTAATTACTTTAATATTTTTTGTGAAGTTGTAACCGCCCAACGAAGTGGGCACGGGTCAGCTAGTAATATATAAATATAATACATTGAAATAAAAGGTAGGTATGTAAAGGTAGGTAGGTAGCTAGTTTTTTAATAAGGAAGCTATTATAATAAACAAATTTTGTATAAAACAGTGTTTTTATTCATAAAATATCATTTTGGGGAAATTGTGGGTAATTAATCAATAAGACTCGGGTAATTTCGGGGAATCGGTAACACTGACGCGAGGAATCGAGTTTTTTTATTGGCAGCACTGATTGCAGAGGCTCTTGATTCCGACTCCGGCTCCGCTCGGACGGAGCAGAACCGGAGTCGGTGTCAAGAGCCAAATTAAAAACAATAGGTACAAAAGCTATATATTTTTTTTTTCAAAAGTACCTATACTTACATGGAATGCTGAAAATACGCAATTTTGCTTTACTCGGTTTGGCAAAACATCGCATTTTTATTATGTTTTGTGTTTAGATTCGACTGTAAAACCCAGTTTGAGCTGCGACTTCGAAGAACCGTCTATTTGCGGGTGGACTGATGATGAGCTTCACGATTTTGATTGGACACGTTGGAATAAGAGAACACCGAGCTCTTTTCTGTCAACTGGACCTTCATATGACCATACTTATGGTTCGCAAAAGCAAGGTACCTAAGTCTACTAGTCACGCCTAACTTGCTGTAAAAATTATTGGGACAATTTGTAAGATTACTCTAAGAGTTCTATCGTAATAACTCACACTAGCTAATGTGTTGTTTAAATCTGTTGCCATCTCTATACTTTGACATTAAAATGACAAGGACAGAGCATACTTTAACGACACATTAGCTAATTATATGATTATAAGATAGGTAGAGGGTAAGTAAAAAACTTTACCCCCGAAATACATTTTTCAATTAATTTGGGGGCTGGTGAATACCCAAACCTTGTAGTTGATTTATCAACTTCCTTTTGCTTCTAGTACCTATAAGTTTAGTCAGGCCGAAGAAGCGTTGGCGTGACGATCTTGATGCCTTTGAGAAAGGCTGATGGGAAGTGGCCGGGGACAGAGATAAATGGAAGGAATTGGGGGAGACCATGAAACTGAAAGTACCTATTATAGTTTAATAAAAAAAATAAGTTTAGTACCTATATAAAGGGTCTTCCAATAGGCACGTCCGAACTTTGACAGTTGGTAGCGGCAATCTTGTTGAAGCTACATCTGTCAAATTGGTTGTAATTTATTCGTTCTGTTTTGCCAAATCATCATGGATAGCTATAGCATTCAACAACACGTGCAAATGATAAAATTGTTTTATCAAAATGAGTGTTCTGTTCGGGCAACGCACCGCGCGCTTCGCCCATTTTACGGTCGCCATAATCGTCCTACCGAGAGGACTATTCGTCGTGTGGTGGATAAATTTGAGTCCACTGGTTCGGTAAATGATCGACCAACACCCGTACGTCAACGAAGCGCAAGGTCTGCCGAAAACATCGCCGCTGTCCGTGAGAGTGTGCAGCAGAATCCGAGGCAGTCGATTTCGCGTCGCTCTCAAGAACTCGGCCTTTCACAGACCACAACTTGGCGAATTTTGCGTCGTGACTTGGGCCTGCACCCGTATAAAATTCAACTCACCCAGGAATTGAAGCTAAACGACCATAGACAACGACGTGTGTTCGCTGAATGGGCACTGGAGCAGTTAGCAACTGACCGTAATTTTCACAGAAAAATTATCTTCAGTGATGAGGCCCATTTCTGGATGAATGGGTACGTAAACAAACAAAATTGACGAATTTGGGACGATACCAATCCACATGAGATCCAAGAGCGTCCAATGCATTCCTAAAAGCCAACATAACCTATGCCATAAGTCAAATTCAGCCTGAATTATGCGCAAAAGTCATGGAAAATTGGATATCTCGCATGCGCTCCACCCAGAGAAGCCGTGGCGGACATTTGAATGATGTCATATTCCACACATAATGGCATCACTACATCTTTCAAATAAATACCTAAATAATTTCGATAATATATCACACACATTTTTTTATTTAAATTTAAAGATAGGACACGCTTAATGAAAGACCCTATAGTATCCCTATACTGGAAGATATTGCCCTATGAGATAAGACTACTGATTGCAGGACAAATTATGCTGTAGCTGTGGCATAAATTTGTAGGTACCTAAAATTTTATTTTCTCAATAGTTTATTTATTATTATTACAAATACAAATACAAATATGTACATTTATTTGCAACTAAGAAAACATATAACAAAACATGGAATAAGAGCATAAAACAAACATAAAAACAATATAATAGCATAAACGTTAGCTAAGTTGCAAAAAGGCCCCAACTCAGCGTGTGCAGGTTAACCACCTGCGCTGGTCTTCCGTAATTATTATTATATATTACTATTTTGTACTATTTACAGAAATAACTAGGTATAGAAATACACAGAATCACACTAATATTATAAACGCGAAAGTTTGTGAGTGTGTGAGTGAGTGTATGTTTGTTACTTCTTCACGTCTAAACGGCTGGAGCGATTTTAATAAAATTTGGTATGGAGTTAGCTGACACCCTGGATTAACACATAGGCTACGTTTTAATGCGGGAAAATACTTTTTTTTGTTTGTTACCGCGGGTAACACCGCGGGGCACAGCTAGTATACAATAAGTAATATAAAATACATGTGAAATAGTTGAGCTAAGTATCTAAATACCGTTTAAAATGGTCTATAGATAGCTCAACTGAACCAGATCACTTATATTTATTATATTACTTGTAATAGGTACTAAATTATACCTACATCACACCTAAATATTTTGATTGTATGTTTTGAAATCTCTAGTTATGTTCCAGGGTACTACATGTATGTACATTGAAAGTACAGTTTTAACTCAGTTTTAACTGATTCTTCATGGGTTTACTCAAACCTATGAAGAATGAGTTAAAACTGTCAAAAATAATAATATTTTAGAATAGAATAGAATAGAATAGAATAGAAAATATTTATTAAACGTCACATATCAAATACAGTGCAAATGTAATATAAACTAGTCTATGTACAGTGACGAAAAAAAGGCTACCACTCAGCATATTTTCTACTGTAACATATTTTTGATACATTCCAGGCTACTACATGTACATTGAAAGTACTTCAAAACCAGAGAATGGATCGGCTCGGTTGCTTTCACCCATCTATGATTCTTCGCTGACCACCATTGGATGCTTTCAATTTTTCTACCATATGTACGGAAGGTATGTTTCAGAGCAGAAGAAATGACTGGCCTATCAGCTCAGTTAGTAGTAGCTCTGCCTTCCGCGCTGTAAGATGAGGCTTCGATTCCCTCCCAGGATAAACATTTGTGTAATGGACATAGGTGTTTGTTCTGTGTCTGGGTGTTATAAAGTATCATGAGTATGTATTTAAAAATATATGAGTATTCTATCAACCACCTGGTCATCATAATACAAGCTATGCTTTGGGGCTAGATGGTGTTGTATGCTCATGTGTACTGGGAGGGAATCAAACCCGAAAATCAGTCTTCTGGTTCTATGCTTAGTATGGGGCTAGATTATGTTGTGTGCATTGTCTATCAATATTTATTTAATCTCCTATCTTAGTTACCTTACTAATAGAAGTTCTAGTTATAGAAATCTACACTTATATTTCAGGGACATTGGTGGCCTAAGGGTATACCAGAAACCAGACAGCCTACAACTACTGGACATGCTTAAGGATGATGACCAGAAGCACCTTCTCTTTGAACAGTGGGGCAACCAGGGCAACTTCTGGTACAGTGCAACGCTGGAGCTTACACCTATGAATGAAGACTTCCAGGTTAGATTAATAGCTGTACCTACAACAAACAAACTCACCCAGTCGTCCCAGACAGTCTTGTCTGTACTGTACTAATGTGACTGTCTGACTGACTGTACTAATGTCTTGGTCTTGTCAGACCTAGACATTAGGACAGTCCTGGTGCCACCAGTGCCAGATATTCTGCCTCCAAGTAGTGTGTTACATTTGAGGGAAACTGGAGCAAGTGAAATTACTGGACGAACATGCTAGAGAACTACTTACGATTAGGGACTGCAACGTACATGTGATATTTCTTGATATTGCAAGCGTCATATGTTAAAGTAACCGCTTACCATCACGTGGGCCGTATGCTTGTTTGCTGGATCTGTTGAATCAGGAAATTTGGCAAGATGCACAGTGAAGGAAATTCCGATAAAATTTGTTAACAATTATTATAGAATTTAGTTGAGTTTGACCTATATTTTGATCCTTATGGGAACATTTTCATTTTTTGCATTAGAGCAATGTTTGGTGCTTTGTTTTTACCAGCAGAGTAATTAGGCAGAGATGGAAAGGGAATACTCCCTGAAATCGTGGAGCTACATCAACTGGGACCTCTAAAACACAAGTAGTGCATTGACCGTGAATGAATAAACTTGTGTGTTAGTGGGATTGTAATCAAGTTTATTTAGATATCCCCTATCTGAGCTCCCTACTCCAGACACAAGCCTCAACCTATTCTAAACCACGTTCGCTCGAGAAGTGATTTAAAGGCTGGAGTAGAAGGAATCGCCCGTGCTGTCATGAAGCAATGACATGCCGTATAGCAATGAAGTCTGCTTATTTGTAGCATATCATTGATATGCATGATGAAAAGCGCGGACGACTACACTGACCCTTGGGGTACGCCAGTATTGATGGGCGAAAGATTTGTACGTGTTGAAGGGAAACCAGAGTGGGCAAGGGGTAGCTCAGAAGCTGGAAACGTCTAAGACGGATCGAATGCTTTGCCCGGATAGAAAACTAGCGACCAAACCGATTAAGCCCTTGGAAACGCCGTAAAAATGAAGCTTTGAAAGAAGAGGATTGTGCCAAACCCGATTGAACGCTTTAGCAATTTCTAAACTTACAGCCAAAGGCCTCCCCTGTACTCTTAATGGCTTCAGCCCAAGATAGACTAGAAGATCGCCAGCTGATCGACCATTACAAAAGCCAGGCCATCATGGATCAGCTGGTGCTCCCCCGGACAATCGATGTTTTTTATCTTGAAAAAAGAAGTCTACAAAACATATTTTAGTTCTCTTTTCCCCTCTTCCTTTTCAATGTATATTCCACGGTATCGAAAACTTCTATAATCTATGCTAAAACACCCAGTTCATGTACAATCTGCCGAAATACAATTGTAGAGGTAAAGAACGGCAAAAATGTTACATCCTATATTTGAGGTATGTGTATCCGCCACAGACGGTAACCCACAGGCTGGACTTTCGCACTTAGAAGATCTATGTGCGAAAGTTCAGCCTGAGAGGGTAAGTCCAAAAGAAACTCTTATAGTTTCGCTATGAGAGACAAACAGACGTCTCTCTCGTCTCTCGTCTCTCAAATACCATAAATTAAATGGCGATTAAATGTTGAAAGGTAATAAAAATGTTTAGTGGCCCCTACAAAGTTATGAAATAAAACATTAGATTAAATATTTTTTAGGGATATCCCCCTACATCCCCATGAAAATCAGCGCTGTTTTGCATGGTATCCTTTTCATGTAAGGCATCATTATGCTGAGTTAAGGACCAGTGTTTGGCTGCATACACAGACCGGGACTAGTTAAGCATATGGCCCACAAATAGTCCATAAATAGTTTACTACCTATCTTCACTGTAAGTAATTTTTAATGTTCCTATTTTCCGTTCTGTTCTGTGCTGTCCAATAAAATCTATCCTTTCATTCTTTTACATGTAAAGTGGGGTTAATTTTTTTTTATTTTACTACCCCAACGTGTCACATATCATTTAGGTCATTTGAAGATGTCATGAAGTTTCTTAAACAGTTTTTCGATACAGATATTCGTTTGGTAAATATTAAGCTTAAAGCATGCGCTAGACGGTTTGAAATCACAGTTTTTACCAAGGTGACCTTGGTAAACCGTGTAGATAGTGGTTTCAAACCAAATTTCGCATGACCTTTAAACGCCCTTGGTAGACAGGCTTGCCCAGCAAACCACTGGCAGAAGCGGTGGTTAAAAACTTGTTTAAAACCACGCGTACCACAGTCGCGCCGCTGCACGCATCGAGCGCGGACGTATTGCGCGCAAGCATGGTATTACGGAGAAAGAACGTGAGGTTATCACTGAATTCATCGAGTTATTTCGAGACCTACCCTGTCTCTGGGACTTAACGTGTAAGGAGTACAAAGACTCCAGCCAAAAAAAATGTTTTGTTTTCTTCAATGCACACAAAAGTGCCATACAAACTCCAAACTTTAGAAATTTTGATAAATAAGGAGCCATTGTTTCTTTGTTAATTGTAATAGTGCATTACAAGCATTCTGCACACGTCTATTCAGCATAAGCGTTTTAAACACACTGAAGTTTGGGTTTGTTTTAAACCGTGTAGACAGAAAACGTTCTACCAAGGTGACCTTTGAAACTGGTTTCAAACCGTGTAGCGCATGCTTTAAAGTGACCATATTTTGAGGTCAGTGCTCAATACCGGCTAAAGCGCTGTTTGGGGAAGCCTGTTTTTTTATTGTTGGATATATGATGGAATTACATGGATAATTATCACGGCTTAGTAAGGCTTTAACTAGATTTCAAGTAATAGCCTGATTAGTAAACCTTAAAAAAAATGTTATGTATGTAAATGTAAAAAAAAATAGATATAACTTAACAGCTTACACTAATGCGTTACGTCTAAGACGGATACTGGTGGCAATTCGGCTGGTCATTTCTATTCATTTCTAAAATGATGAATTGTCTAAATTATATTTTAGTTAGTTATAGCATTTGTAAAACAAAACCTATTCGGTTAGTACCATCTAACTAAATTAGGGACGCTTAATTAAATTAGATAAAATTAAATTAGGATAAGTTGGTAACAGCAGAATACCAAATTTCATTTGGCACTTCTAAACCAGGTTGGTTAGTTCTTCAGGTTGGTGCCAACAAATTTAAGGCCACTGAATCCTTACTAATATTATAAAATTGAAAGTAACTCTGTCTATCTGTCTGTCACGTTTTCACGCCTAAACCGCTGAACCGATTTTGATGAATTTTGGTATAGAGATAGATGGGACCTCGGAGAATGACATAGGCTACTTTTTATGTAGGTACCACTCGTGCGAAGCCGCGGGCAGCAACTTGTATAAAATAAAGAAACAAGAAACTTATACAAACGAAGTTATTGAATTGCTTTGGCTGACCTGACTAGTCCTTCTTAACCTTACTGACTTCGAAAGCTTTCATTGTTTGTGGTCAAATGCGCTTGATCAATTTATAATAACTAGTGGACGCCCACTAGTCGAAATTCGACCATAATTAATAAATAATTAATGTATTTTTTATACATAATTTAAAAAAATATTAACAATCTGCACTCCTTCTCTATATAAACTATAAGTGTGAGAAATGTCATACTACTTCGTCCGCGTAATTTTCGTAAAAATAAAAAGAAAGAAAGGAAAACAGTTTATTTGCAACGTCCAGGAACCGAACGAAACAGACATATTAGAACAAGAAATAAACATAAAAACAAAATTGAAACAGCTTAAAGTATAAAGTATATATTTAGTAAAAAGTTCTATCTTTTGTCTCTCTATCCATGACGTCACAAAATAATAATAATAACAAATAATAAATCTATTTTTATTTACAGAAATGTACAGAATAATAAACAATACTTAATATAAAATACACGTGAAACAGTTGAGCTATCTAAGGACAGTTTAAAACGATCTATAGATAGCTCAACTGATCCAGATCACTGCCTGAGGACGGCGTTCCCAAGTTACTGGCGGCATTACCACGTTGAATGGCAATGCTAATACGCTGGGCCAGATAGGAGCCAGCTCTTGGGTCACGCAATGTATCTACCAGACGCCGTCAAATAATTTTGTAAACGCGGTGGGCTCCTGTTTTCCACGGGCCCAGGGTCTCGTAATAATAATTAATAAGCCCGGACATTTCAAACAGCAACGTCTGGCCCCAAAGTAAGCAGAGCTTGTGTTATGGGACCACATAACTGATATACTACTTATAGACATTTTTATTAATATTTTAAAATGGTGTCCAACTCAACACGCTGTTGCGTTTATATCTAAGCTACTAAATTATTACGACCTCTGTGGCGCAGTGGACAAAGACTTGCCTGAGACGCAGAAGGTTGCGTTTCCGTTTTCCGCTGCGTGACAAATGTTTGTACGGTCTGCATACCCGTATATTTTTAACCGGTCTCTGTATATTTCTATGTATAATAATGTAAAATAATATAATAATGTATTTAGAAATATTAAAAATTATGTAAGCAGTATATCAGTCAAGTGGTACCCATAGCACAAGCACTGCTTACATTGGGGCTAGATCATTTTTAACGCTCTGTTAAAAATGACCGGCATTATTTATTTACTAGCTTATGCCCGCGGCTTCGCAAAGTATACAGCATACAGTAGGTATGCGTGCGATGCCGCTGGCAGAAGCTAGTACAGTAGGTACATACATACAATTTCTCTCTCTTACACACACACACACACACACACACATACACACTTACACATACACACACACACTCACACACACACTTTTACACAACTCTCATACACTCCCATAATTATAATGTATAATTATTATTAGGTATTTTCTATTAACTAATAACATGTTTGGTTAGTGACTGTCTTCTAAATTATAGGTGATAAACATAAAATGTAAATTCGTTATTGGCTTTAAGATAAATGCGTTAGTTTAAGTAATATTGTTTATTAAGAGCTGTGGATTTTGTTTAATAAATAAAATAAAATAAATAAAAAGTAGCCTATGCCCGTTCCTAAGAAACAATCTATATCCATACCTGATATAGATTGTTACTCAATTCAATTCAATTCAATTCAATTCATTTATTCATCTTTAGACATAATACAATGTTCTTAGACATGTCTTACAATAGTTATAATATATAAGTGTATCTAATTAAGTAATTATATGAGTATAATTTTCCATACATAATTATTTATCAGCAAAAGCATCGTCATGTATATATTAAGGTTCACTTATAAATACCTACCTAACAAGTATCACATTGAAACACTGATAAAACTAGATATTCTAACCTAACCTTAACCTAGGTACACACAACAAAAGACACGAATCATTTATTAAAAGTAAACATTTTTTTATCCGCAAAAACTTCATCCATTTTATAATAACTCTTATGTATTAATTGATGTTTTACATACTTTTTGAAGTGGGCGTCTGTCATATTCGTTATTTGTACTGGTATGTTATTGTACAATTTGATTGCGGTACAATAATAACTTTTCGAAACTTTTGCAAGTCGTGTCATAGGTACAACCAGTTGATCCCTATACCTAGTATTAATATTGTGTACGTCCTTCTTAGACCTCATATTGCCTAGGTTTTCTCTAACATGTAATAAATTTTGATAGATGTATTCACCAGTCATTGTCATTATGCCTAATTCTTTAAATCGCTGTCTACATGAGTCCATTTGTTTTAAACCTAATATATATCTCACAGCTCGCTTTTGCAGAATAAATACTCTAGCAGCATCAGCCGCTGTACCCCAAAATAAGATTCCATATGACATAATAGAGTGGAAATATGCAAAGTACACGTCTCTAGCGGCTTTTTCCCCTCCTAGTTCCTTAATTTTTTTAACAGCATACGTTGCAGAACACAATTTTTTTGCAACTTCATCTAAGTGATTAGACCATGTCAGCTTACTATCTAAAGTTACACCCAGGAATTTGACATTGTTAGTCGGTGAGATATTAAAGTTATCTAGGATTTCTTGAATATAATCCGGAGTGCTTTTATCTATTCTAGAACCTAGTGCGAACTCTATTACATTTGTTTTATCCACATTAAGTAGCATGTTATTGACTGAGAACCATTTTTTGATGCTAAGTATGGATTCCCTTATACTACTACTTACAATTTGCTTACTCCTGTTTTTAATAATTAGGCTGGTGTCATCAGCAAACATTGTTATGTCAACGTCTTTAAAAACTACAGATATGTCATTTGTGTAAATTATGAATAGAAGAGGCCCTAATATGGATCCTTGTGGAACCCCTACATTTATTTTATTCCTATTAGATCTAACCCCATTTAACTCTGTCACTTGGTATCTATCTTTAAGATATGATTGAAAAATGTTAAGTTCTTTTCCATTGACCCCGTAATGCAGTAACTTTCCTAATAGTATCTCGTGAGAGACACAGTCAAATGCTTTAGAAAGGTCACAGAAAACTCCATACGTCTTCTGTTTACTCTCCAAGCCTAAAAATACATCTTCGATAAGTCTTCTTATTGCATGTTTGGTTGATTTCGCCTTTTGAAATCCAAATTGCCTTTCGTTGAGTAGTTGGTGGTCGACCATATAATCAGTCAACTCCTCTGCAATATATTTTTCAAAGATCTTGCTGAAACTGGGTAGGACTGAGACAGGTCGATAGTTATTACATTGAGTTGTCTTGCCTTTTTTATGAATAGGAACCACTTTAGCAATTTTCATTTCTTCGGGGAAATAGCCTTTTTCAATACAAACATTGATAACATTCATGAGTGGTGCAGCTATTTCTAATTCAATTTTTTTTATGATAAAAGGTGAAATAAACCAGAAATCACTTGACTTTTTAGGCTTCATTTCTCTAATTATTTTAACAACCCGTGAAATATTTATTGGCTTTAATATAAAGTAACTGGTCTGGTGAGGAATAAACTCATTAAGGTACCGTTGTGATTCTATAAGTGAGCATTTGAGATTATGGGTCAGTTCAACTGTTACATTAGCAAAATAGTTATTGAAAAAGTCAGAGATTTCCTTATGATCATAAATAAATTCGTCATTATAATTTAAGATTTTATCACATTTTATATCACAGTTGTTTTTTTTACCAGTTTGTTCCTTAATAATTTGCCAGGCACATTTGATTTTATTATCAGCGTTTTCTATTTTTTTGGAGAGGTGAATCTTTTTGGCTTCCAAGCAGACATTTTTGTAAATTTTACTATATTTGGTTACTAGAGGTCTCAACACTTCAGTTCCGTCTTCCTTGAGCAGAGCGTACAAGTTATATAACCTTTTTCTAGAAATAAGAATACCTTTTGTGGCCCAGTTTTTAAAATTGTCATGTCTATTTTTAGATGTAATCTCAGTTACGGGGATTGCTTCGTCCATTTGTTCAACGAAACCTTGGAAATAAGCTTTGTAATCTATAATGGGTTGACGGCTTTGTGACAATATGATCAGATTATTTTTTAAACTCCTAAGATTATGTTCATTTACTTTTCTAATGCAACGTTTGGTTGGCTCTACATAGTCCACATTGATTGCAATGTCAGCTATCTGAGCGTAATGATCAGACTTAATACCTTGCAACACCCTGACACCTGAAACCATGTCGGAGTCAGTAAAAATGTTATCAATACATGATTTACATGCTTTTGTTACTCTAGTGTAATCATATATAAGTCGTTTCAGCAAGAAACTGTCAACGATATCTGATAAAAGATGTTTCGATTGCAGACCAGTTGGAAAGTGAATATTGAAGTCACCACATAAAATTATAGACTTATTATTATTTTTTGTAATCCTGTCCAGACAGTGTTCAAGTTTTGTCATAAATATATTTAAGTCAGCCGATGGTGACCTATAAACAACTAATATTATGGCAGTTTTCAGTTCTATACAACAAGTCTCAAAATGTTGTTCTATTGACGTTTTGTTAATATCTTCTCTTTTCTTGAATTTCATGTTTTCGCGTATGAGGATGAGACAACTACCACGTTCCATTACAGTGCGACAATACATAGATGCTTTCTTGTAGTTCGCTATGTTAAATACTGGAGCATTACTCCACTTAAGAAATGTCTCAGTCATGCACATTACATCGATATTTTCTAAATCTAAGAATAAGCTAAGATCATTACCTTTGTTATAAATACCTTCTACATTCTGGTGACACACTCTTATTTTGTGGGCCTCAACAATACTCGCTCGAGAAAATTTTGGTTTTTTCCCTTATTACTATTGTCTGTCGTCTCATCAACTAATATTTTCAAATTACTCCTGTTCACACCGTGCAAGCAAGCAGTCACTATGAATTTTGCAGTTGCGTGCTGACTTGATCTCCAGTTTTTGTTCGAATTTTTTCCATCATTTAGTTCTATAATATTAACGTTGCTGTGAAGTGATGCGAGAGTGTACAGTTTGCTGTTTAATCTTGCGATTTCCACATTAATGCGATTTTGTTTTTCATAGACAACCGTTGATATAATTATCTTATTATTAGGTTTTTCCCTTGCTAGTTTTTCTATTTTATATATGTATTCCATTGAACTTCCTCGAAGACTCATGTTGTGTCCTATCATGAATATAATGGGTTCATGCTCATTTGTTTCCTCTAATTCTTCTTTTAGTATTTCGTCAATATGAAGTCCTGGTGTACAGCTATTGTAAACTTTGAACAAATCTTCAGGTAAATATTTTGATATAATACTGCCCATATTTTTTCCAAAAGCGTCGGAGTACATATGTATTCTTTGTCTTCTCTGTTTCGGTGCGTCACTTAGATTGTTCACGTTGCATGTTTCTAACCTATCCCTAAGGCTTTCATCAGCAATGCTTGTGGTATAAGCCAAGACTGCCAAATCTTCTGCTGGTGGACTTTCACTAGTACATATTGCATCTACGCTAGTAGCCATGTTGTTTATTTTTTTTTCTATAATAAGTTGTAGTCTAATCAGTTGTTTTTCAAGGAATTACTGATACTGATTGATGAAACAAAAAAGTTCTGTTGATCCGATGGCTACTAAACTTCACAGGATCACCCGGGAGGCCAATTTGAAGATTTCCTTAAAATTTAATCAAAATCGGTCCAGCCGTTTCAGAGTCTATAAGGAACATACATACACACATCGCCTTGTATATATAGAGATTAGTATGGATAGTATAGCAAAATCGTTGTTTCATCTTCAGATCGTGATTGAAGGAGTTCGAGGGTCTAGCTTCATCAGCGACGTAGCAATTGATGATGTCGCCATCTTGCAAGGAAATAACTGCACCTTGGCTAGGCAGAACGCTAATAATCCTACAACTACACCTAGTATTGAGAGTAAGTAAAAGTACTGAACATATACCTCTTATGTTTATTGTATAGTTCTTTAGCATCTAGTTTTTTAGCATCGTTGTGATTTTAAAGTCGATGAAACGAAAAAGCGACAGTAAAAAGAGACAGACACATAAATTCATAAGATTTAACGTGGGAGAAAACGAGATAGGAAGCATACAGTGTTTCTTATATTCGTGGTTCTTAAATTTTTGAAGGTTTCGCTTCTACCACGTGTGAATTGCACACATGTTTTTTTATTCTTTTTATGTTTATTTTATTTTGTGTTTTGTAAATTTTTCTATTTATTTCTTGTTTATTTATAATGTAAATAGCGTTTTATGTCCGCTAAACAGAATTGGTCCTAACGGAAGACTAGCGCGGATTGTTGATACTGCAATCCGCAAAATGCTGAGTTAGGATCCATTTTGCGGCAATCGTTAATTGTATTTTTATTGTATTTTTGTCTATTCGTCTTCGTAATGTATGTCTATTCTTAATGTGTTGTTGCAAATGAAAAGTTATTCTATTCTATTTCTATTCTACTAGTGGTCCCCCCTGGTTGAAATTTGACCATAATTAGTTAATAATTTATGTATTTTTTATGCAAAATTTAAATTACCATTACCATTCTGCACTCTTTCTCTATATAAAGTATCCGTGTGCGAAATTTCATACTCCTCCGTCCGCGCAATTTTCGTAAAAAGGGGTACAGAGTTTTTGCTTCACGTATAATATATAGATTCTATGTCACATGTTAATTCTTCTTTATAGTGTCAATAGTTTGTAGAACCAGTGTGATGAAAGGCTCCTTTCGTGCATTTGAAACATGTCTTCGAAATTTTTAGGTTGTACGACATGCTGGTTGCTTCACGATGTTTTTCTTCACCATTTGAGAGAACTGGTATTGGTGCACATACATTTTCGAACAGAAAATACATTGGGCACGATTCGAACCCACGATCATGGGATCGAATGGCGGGGCCACTACCACTAGACAACCATGATAGTTTCAAATGTTATGCTTACCTATTTTTTCATACACCCGCGGTTTCATAAAAAGTAGCCCGTGTCCGTCCCTAAGATACAATCTATCTCTTTATCAGAAAGCTGCGGGTTCGATTCCCGCCGCGGGGCAAATGTTTGTATGATCTAATAAGTATGTATTTAGAAATAAATAAACAATCCCGGACATTGCACACAACATCATATGGTCCCAAAGTAACCAGAGCTTGTGTTATGGGTACCTGCCACATGACTGATATACTGCTTAAATTCTTTTTTTGTCCCGCGGCGAGAATCGAACCTGTTACCTAAAAAGTATGTAAGTAGTAATATATCAGTCTTGTGGTACCCATAACACAAGCTCTGCTTACTATGGAGCTAGAAGTCGCTGTGTGAAATGTCCGGCATTATTATTAATATTAAATATTATATAGTAAGTCCTCTCAGCGTTTTGGCTCCAATAGTAAATAAAATAAAATAAATAAATAAATAATCCCGGACATTTCACACAACATCATCTGGCCCCAAAGTAAGCAGAGCTTGTGTTATGGGTACCACATGACTGATATACTACTTATATACTTTTTTTTGTAAATACATACATATTATACATAGAAATACCCAGACCCGAGACAAATACTTGCAGATCGTACAAACATTTGTCCCAGGCGGGAATCGAACCCGCATCTTTCTACGTCTCAGCCGGGTCTTAGCCAACTGCGCCACAGAGGTCGTCAATTGTCATAGTACTTCTATGACACAGCTTTGCTTAATTTGGGGCTAGATGGCGCTGTATGTAATAGTTCATTATTCATTGTATATCTTTTGGTATTTATTTTGTTTTTTGTCTTGTAGTTTGTTTATGACTTACTAGCCCAAGAATTCGTCCGCATTTTTTTTAATTGAATTGTAGCCTAAATCTTTTCCAAGGTTTCAATTTATCTCCTTGCCAAACTATTAGTTTCAAACCAATCAGATCTACCAACTATTTAAAAGTTTCCATACAAACATTCACAACCCATTTTAAACCCGTTAAAAAGTTCATATACAAACTTTGACACCCCATTATACCCTGTTGTAAGGGCTATTTTGTAAAATCCTGAAACACGTGTCCATTTATTTTGCATTTTAATCATTCAAATCAAGTTTCAAGCAAATCGCACCTTGCGTTAAACAGTTTCATACATTACTTTTCACCACTTTTCACCCTCTTAGGGGTGGAATTTCAAAAAAAAACCCGCGTTAAGGGTTGTTTTGCTATAGCTACCTTCCAAATTTCAGCTTTCTAGCTTCAGCGGTTTCGGCTCGGCGATGATGAATCAGTCAGTCAGATTAAGCTCTTTTATAGGTATATCGTTATATGTCCGCTGAACAAAATCGATCCTAACGGAAGACCAGCGCGGATTGTTGACACTGCATTCCGCATATGCTGAGTTAGGGTCTATTTTGCGGCAACCATTAATTATGTTTGTATGTATATTGTATTTGTCCATTCTATTGTAATTTGTTGTATAAAAAACATATTCTATTATTTTCTTATTTTCTTTTTTAACTGACTCCATCAAAAAGGAGGAGGTTCAAATTTTTTTTATGTATGTTTACCGATTACTCGAAAACGGCTGAACCGATTTGAAAAATTCTTTTGTTGAATTCTTTTTGTTTGAAAGGGTATACTTCACAGGTGGTCCCATATAAATTTATTTATCAAAATCGGTCGAGCTGAAAAATCAACGAAAATCTAAAAATTTTATACATCGATGATGTTTTCATGTACTTTAATACCCCGCTGTCTCTTTGGAGCAGTGCGTTTATTTGGCCTACCCATATTATATATATACAAAATACATCTACTTTCCACAAAAAATGTATTACACTCCTCACACTAAGCATAGCTTATATTATGGTGACCAGTTGGGCAATTATGGAACTTTGATACTATCAAAACATAGATACTAATAGCTTTCAGTTACTATTCATGAATTGGTATTACGAATCGCTGCGATTTCTATCGGCTTCTATCGCTAGTTACAATGTGAAGTTTGTGTCAAACTATAACTCGACCAATTTATAAAGTACGATTGTGGTAGGAACCGTGTTTAGCGTACTAAGCATTTAAATACATCGTATATGATTGATTGAAATAATGCCTATTGCTAATCGAAATTGATAGACATTGATGCCGATTGCTAATCGAAACTGATAGACATTGATTGTATCAAGAGTTTCATAATCGCCCTACAGATGACTGATATCACACAAATGTTTATCCTGGGAATCGAACCCTCAACCTATAACGCAGAAAGCAGAGCTACTACCAACTGAGCTGACAGGCCAGTCAATCATTTATTAGGTATTCAATCAGTCATCTGGATTCCACAGTTTAATTTAGGACTAGATGGTTCTATTTGAATAATTATGAATACTAGTGGCCGCCCATCGGTCAAAATTCGACCATAATTAATTAATAATTAAAGTGTTTGGGTATGGGTAATTAAAAAAAATAGCATTCTGCACTTCTTTTCTATATGAACTAGAAGTGTGCGAAATTACATACTGCTCCGTCCGCGCAATTTTCGTAAAAAGGGGTGCAAAGTTTTTGTTTCACGTATTAATATATAAATATTTAATGGTTTCAGTGCAAACCTGCGCAGGGCGATGCAACAAAGTGTCCTCAAATTCACTTCTATGTGGCTGTACCTTCCAGTGTCTGATCTACAGAGATTGCTGTCCTGACTACCTGGATACGTGTTACTTGGACGGTACGTAGTAGGCATGTTGTTGTTGTTTGTAGTTTTTAGCCTGTACTGTCCCACAGCTGGACAAAGGCCTCCCCTCGAGTTTTCCATTTCTTTCGGTCCAACGGCATTGTTTGCCACCGACAGTTGCTAAAGGTGTCTAGCTCGTCACGCCAACGTTTGCGTGGTCTACCGCGCCGTCTCACTGTCACCACTGAGACAGTACAGCATACATAATAATAATAATAATAAAGCTTTATTTTATTCCATACATAGTACATATAAGACGATAACAATTGGTAAATTATTAACCTATAAAAATTCTAATTACATTTATTTTATTCTAATTACATTTATTTTATTCTAATTACATTTACACTTTGATGAGTTTGATTTCTAATTTATAAATTCTTTTTTGTAATTAGTTTAATTATTATTTACTTAATTTGTTATTTGCTTTAAATTATCAGCTACCTAATTTTTAATGCTTGGACCCCGTTCGGGTAAAAGCCTCCCCCAAGGAATGCCATCCTTCTCTGTCATTAGCTCTGTTAGGCCAACTTCCGACCGCGCACGCTACAATTTCATCTGCCCATCTGGCCCTTGCATACATATATATGTTAAATCCCGACTATTTGGTTATCTTGTTGACGACGATTTTGACGACCTCTGGCGCAGTGGGCTAAGGACGGGCTGAGACGCAGAAGGTTGCGGGTTCGATTCCCGCTAGGGCAAATGTTTGTATGATCTTGTATGAGCAAGTATTTGTCTCGGGTGTTTCTATGTTTAATATTTATGTACATATTTACAAAAAAAAAAGTATATACGTAGTCATGTGATACCCATAACACAAGCTTTCCTTACTTTGGGGCCAGATAATGCTGTGTCAAATGTCCGGGATTATTTATTTATTATTTTTTGTTTATGTTGGATTGAACTGGTCGCTGGCTGATTGGAAGCCTAGGAGATACCGCTGAGTAGCATGTGAAGTTTGTCGAAACTACCCTCAATTTTTCTTCAGATTCTGAATTGTCCGCGTTCATATTACAAGACCACCAAAACAGTATCCACGCAATATGATGAAACGCTACCAGGTACTAACACTGGGATTCCACGATGAAGAATGTAAAAAGTTTTCTCGGTATATACATATCGGTTTTATTGGGTACACCTTGAAATCCAAACACTTGTCACTTTTACAAACTTTATTCGCCGATCACTATTTTGAACCGACTTCATCAAAAATGAGGAGGTTCTCAATTCGTCAGAATCTTTTTTTTTATAAATGTTCACCGATTACTCGAAAACGCCTGAACCGATTTGGAAAATTCTTTTTTTTGTTTGAAAGGGTATTCAATAAAATCACAAGGACCACTTTGAATCGTCTTCTTTGAAGGTTCTAAGCGACGTGTTAGATTTGTCGATTAACAAATATAAAAACTTAATAAAACAGAATCTATCTATTAAAGCATATTATAAAATATCAGATTATTTAGATGACAAAAAAACTTGAGATGAATCTGCTCCATCTTGACTCGGCATCCGCAACAAAATTGAGTTTCTTGCCGGATTCTTCTTGTACTGGAGTTAGGAAGAACCGGTACCTAAATTCACTAGCATATAAGAACGATTCAAAATGTTCCTTGTGATTATATTGATAAAGAATGTTTTGTTTGTTTGAAGACATAGAGAACGCATCCGCACATTGGCTAGTTTGGTCTGTTACCTTTAAAACGGTTATCGTCTAAACAACGCCGAAAATAAGCAGTTTCCTGATGTTTTCCACCATTATTTTTACAGATGATGCAATATCCAGTACAGGCGGCCTTCCTGAGACTCAAAAATTGGTGGGGGAAACCACCGTTAATCTTCCATCCCTAGCTATTAGTCAAACTGCTAGAACTGCAACACCAAAATCAATTCAATCAACGACAACTAAACCACCAACAACAACAACAACAACACCACCAACAACAAAACCAACAACAACAACAACAACAACATCAACAAAAACTTCAACGACAACAACTACGACAACGACAACAAAACCAACAACAACAACAACAAAACCGACAACAATAACAACAAAACCAACAACGACAAAACGAACAACCACTAAACGAACAACGATAAAAGCAACAACGACTAAACCAACACCAAAAACAACGAGCAAAGCTACAACGCGATTGGTTCCAACAACGAAACCAACAAAACGGGTTGTAACAACCCAAAAGGTTGCAACCACTATTGCTGTGAACATGAACGATAGTTTTATAGATAAGAAGAAAGAAGAAGCAGAGGTGAATTTTAACAAACTGGTTTCAAAAGACCTTTCGAAGCAAAGTGAGTAAAGAAATCATAGATTTGTAATGTTTGAAATGAAATGTTTGTATGATCAGCAAGTATTTGTCTCGGGTCTGGATGCTTCTATGTATAATATGTATGTATTTACAAAAAAAATTAAGTAAATAAGTATTATTACAGTCATGTGGTACCCATAACACAAGCTCTGCTTACTTTGGGGCCAGATGATGCTGTGTGAAATGTCCGGCATCATTACATAGTATAAAACAAAGTCGCCTCCCGCTGTCTGTCCCGATGTATGCTTAGATCTTTAAAACTATGCAACGGATTTTGATGCGGTTTTTTTTTAATAGATAAAGTAATTCAAGAGGAAGGTTTATATGTATAAAACATGCATAATATAGTAGAGAAACACTGATAATTTTAGAGGTTTCTAATGTGGTGTCGTAAATAAACACATTTTTTTGCGTTTACATTGCAAACGCGGGCTGAACCCTACGAGATAGATCAAAATAATGTACCACAGTATTGTACACCTTAAAAAGATCTACACAAAAGTCCGCAATGGTATATATCTATCTCTTAGGGATAACCATTCTGTGGTATAATTAGTATCAGCATTGCACACGTGCGATAGACCCAGATAGACACATATTTAGTACGAATATAACAACGATTTATAGGAAAGTCTAATATTACTTGTGGCTCTGTAAGCTGTAGACCTCGCGAGTCTGTCTTTGCATAGTTTGTTATGGGCAATATCGCCGTTATGTCAAAAGCTTCTTCAATCCAAACAAAAACTGGGGTATGAGTAACCAAAAACCAAAAATCGTAATTCCGAATGCTGATGAAATTTGTTTTATTTTTCATAACTTTTCATTCCTAACGCCAAGGGTTCGGCCCCTTGAAGTTTATCAGATGAAATAGTTGTTCGAACAAAAATGTTGCGTCTTAAAAGGGTAACAAAAAAGTTTAGTGACATTTTTGATTATATTACGAAATGACTGATATAAAACTTTTTTACGTTTTCAACCCTCATATCTCCGGAATTTTGAAAAATTCCTAAAACTGAATCGACAAAGAAAATCTATTTAGTTATAAAACCTGCTCACAAAATTTCACGAGAATCGGTTGAGAAATGCGACCTGTAGAGGAGAACATCCGGACAGACGTCGGCCGGACGCCGTTCGGACAGACATACGAAATACATTTTGCCTAAGCAATAATCTATTTCATGCCCTCTCCATCACACATTACTAATAGCAGTATTGTGCGAATGAGAAGACATGAATAAAACAGCTACTTAGGCGGTGCCCACAATAAATTACGAGTACCAGAAAAAAATTGTAATTCTTGCCGCTATTTAATATTATCCTTACTAATATTATAAATGCGAAAGTAACTGTCGGTCTGTCTGTCTGTCACGTTTTCACACATAAACCGCTGAGCCGATTTTGATGAATTTTTATATAGAGATACATAGGACCTTGGAGAAGGACATAGGCTACTTTTAAGGTAGGCACCACGCGTGCGAAGTCGCGGGCAGCAGCTAGTTTGTAATAATAATTATTATTAAAGAACTGCATCATATAGTTAAAGCTCTATAATTACTATTTCATTATTTCTTGTCAATTCTTCTTGGATTTGGGTTAGGAGGAATCGGCATTAAAATTCACATAATATGTACTTGTGATTGTCTTGAATAAAAACATATTTGAATTATAGATTGACTGATATTTTTTTTTTATTTTCAGGTAACTCCAGCACGTGGAAAACAGCAATTATAACGATTGTGGTGATAGCATTATCTGTGGCACTGATTTATGTCGCAGTTAGAGCTAAAACCGCCAGAGGGCGCTTTTCAATCGCGAGGATAAGAGGAAGATTAAACCATGACTCAGAGGTTAGGTACCTCAACTCGGCTACTGATGATGATTTGTAAATGGTGTGAATAAACATCGTTATCTATTGTATTTGTTGTTTTTATTGTAACTACCTCAAAATATATGAAACTGACTGACTAAGATACATGTGACCACGCACAATGTATGCGTGACGACCTCTGTGGCGCAGTGGGCCAAAGCGCGGCTGAGACAGACGGTTGCGGATTCGATTCCTGCCGCGGGACCAATGTTTGTATGATATATATATATATATTATATTATATATTATATACTAGCTGACCCGGCAAAGTACCGCCTCAGAATCAATAAATAAAAAAGCAAGCATTTTTTTCATATTTACTCACGTTTAAACCTTTCCTGGACTTCCACAAATAATTCAAAACAAAAATCAGCTAAATCAGTCCAGCCGTTCTCGAGTTTTAGCGAGACTAACGAACAGCAATTGATTTTTATTATATAGATAAGTCGTATATCAGTCATGTGGTATATATAACACAAGCTCTGCTTACTTTAAAACTTTCTTCAACATTTTTAATAACATAAATTGACACAGGTATTAATAAATGTAGGTTTTTAATCACAATCGTAATCTATGTTTACCCGCAAAAAGTGTACCTAGATTGTTGGGTATTGCGTTTGAAGTGGGAAAAGAACGCAAATTCTTTCGGCGTGACATAGCGTAAGTAAAATCAGTTGGTCAGTTTATTATTTGAAAATCCGGATGCAAGCTTTACTAGACTAATTTTAATCGCCTTATTATTATTATTAGGAGCCCGTGACGTCCCACTGCAGGGCAAAGGTTTCCCTTCGTTTTCTCACTGTCTATGTTCACTGTGGGCCAATCCTTAAGATGGGTGTCTAACTCGTCCCTCCATCTTCGCCACCTTAGTAGGTGTAAAAAAGTACGTGAATTTCAATCGAGAGGACGGTTTTAGAGTTCGTCGTGGAATCCTATTGTTAGTAGGCATCTAGGCATCCGTCGCGTTTAGTCTTAACAATGCGTAGTAACGGTTAGTTTGTCGTAATGTAAATGCGGATATTTAAAATACAAATACATCATTTCATTCAATAAAATCACAAGGACCACTTTGAATCGTCTTCTTACATGTTAGTTAATCTAGGTGCCGGTTCCTCCCCAGTTCAAGAAGAATCCGGCAAGAAACTTGTCTGGTCTTAACACTTTTTTGTATGATCCTTGCCAATTTTGTCAAGTCGATTTGGAGCAGATTCACCCCAAGCTTTTTGTCATCTAAATAATCTGTTATTTTATAATATGCTTTAAGGGACAGTTTCTGTTTAATTACGTTTTTAAATTGGCAATGGACAAATCTAACACGTCGCTTGGGACCTTGATATAGAAGCGTACACTTTGCCCTTTAAAATACTTATTAACTTTAGCGAGCCTAACAGTGGGAACAGCGAGTTTATCATTATTTCTAGTGTTAATACTATGATTATCGCAATTTTTAAAAATAAATGAACATTTTTGTGCACATATATTAAACTTTCGTATATATACTATACTATATACTCTAGGTGATTCTCTGGGGCCAAGTTATATATTGCACGAACAGCCCTCTTCTGCAACACAAATATTGCGTTTATATCAGCAGCACTCCCCCACAACAGAATGTAATCTGAAGACCAAGAGAGGGTAGTTCGTAAAACTGTCCTTGCTATTCGATGGTAACTTCCTTCCAGTCAGCCTACAACTACGGTTGTCGCGTCGCGAAAACATAGTCGAAACGTCGGGAATTTATAGAAAAGGTAGACTTGTTCGGGGAAAGCGAGGAAATGTTTTTAAAAAATATAAAATAATTGAATTAAGATTATTTAATATTAACGAAACGATACATGAAGTGGTCAAAGACAGAATGACCAGACAATCTCTAGTTTATCTTACTGTGGTTTTGCTACATCAGCCGTCTGGGCCGGCGACCATGCGTAAGCATTATTAGGAATGAGAAATAAACATTGTAAGTGCTTAATTGGCTATAAATATGGATTGGTTAATTGGTTCAGGCAATGTAACTCCTCCCTCCGTAAGTTCGAGATTATCTGAAGGATGAGGATTATCTCGAGTCTTTTCCCTAATACAAAAGTTTCTAATCCTATTTTTAAATCCAAAAAACAAAAGACATATAACTAATAAAACGCAAAACACAAAATTTCCTATGCTAACACTCTTATAATCTAAAGCACTATCGTGATTTTTATTATCACTGATAATTTCACTTTCACTGTTCTTTAATAAGTAATTCAGGAACTGGACATCAGTAAGGTCGATACCGTTGAGATCGACAGGTTTCTTCTGCATGTCAGATGGGCTGACCAATATTTTGGGCAAGTTGACAACTGGAAGTTTTGTATATGCTATATCTTTTCCTTGGCGTTGGTGTCTTTTAAGCTTTATTTCCTTTATATTGATTTGACAATCATCATCTAAAGTTAACAGATGAATTCCACTTATGGGTTCTTGTGTAATCTCGTCTTCGCAGTACCTGGTAAGTAATGTTTCGGTTTTCACGTAGATGATCCAGCGATTTGGCTGTATGAGTTCTGCTTTTACATCATTGATTGTAACCGGAACCGGATGACAACTCGAGATATTTGTAGAAAATTTCATAAGCTCGGTAATACAATCATCTTCGATTAGCGGTAATGCGTCGTTCTCGAAACATAAGAAGCGGGATTCATCAACTTCGCGGCAAGGCTGGGAGAGCGGCGTTATTTTCAACCCTTTCACCAGTACGTAAGGATATTTGGGCAGGATAAGAGAGGTAAGGTCATTGATTGTGTCATGGATAGGTAAGGGAATCAATTTAATGTAATTAAATTCCTCATTCCTAATCAAAGGAATATGCATAATGAGTTTTATCTGATTTTGTTTTATGTACGCTTTCATCTCTATACACTGCTCTATTTTTACAACGTTTTCAGTCTTAACTGGAAACACTAATCTATTAGTTTTCTCAATCTCCTTTAATAATAATACTAATTCATCTGTGTCTACGATTGATTGGTGTAACAATTTAATTTTAGCAAAAGCAATAGCCGTTTCAATCTCATTCAGCCTTATGTAGAGTGTCTGAAAGTTATGTATAAAAACGTTATAGATGTGAATAATTTTATTACTAGTTTGAGATAACTTTGATTCATTTAAACTGCGTTTAATATCTTCAATACTCTCTTCAATCTGAATGAAATTGTTTATAGTAGAGTTCGCTATTTTTGTGAACGTACCCATCATTTCAGTAACGATTGTAATTTTCTTGTTTATTGCGTCTTGTTTTGTCTTTACTTCATGAATTAACTTTTCGTACATCACAGCGTCGTCATTGTCAAGATTACCTGTGATCGTCTTGATCAATGAACCGATAGGGTTTATAAAACCACGCTTAGCTCTTACCGATGGAATCAATTGTTTATACTTATCTATAGTTATATTCATAATGTAATCTGTTTGTGACTGTACTTCGATAAAGTCTATATCAAAAGCTTTGGTCTCGAAACAGCTTTGTACTTGTCCTTTAAGTCTTACATAGCTACCTATATTTAACTCTAGTTCTTGGTGAAGAAACCTTATATCTAAAATCTTAATAACAGTCCATGTATCATGGCTAACGACAGCTTGACCTTCCTTTACAGGTAGCAGTCCCGGGTTCTTGTCAATCGGCTGCAGATGAAGGGCCTGGCTTCGGATCACTTGGACCACCAGAAGAATTAACCTGTGGAGGGCGCTTTATGTCTTTAATGGGAACTTTAGTATTCCGGTTATGTGTTATAACAGGTACAACGTTCCTTTCTATAGCTCCGGTAACCTGTGCTTTCTGAAATCGCGGTTTATCTTTGCTGCGTCTAGTATTGACTCCTTTAATGAATACTGTATCGCCTATATCTATGTCGAAATCTTTTTCTCCACCCCGTTTCTCTATAACGGCTTTCTTTTTATCGATTATTCTATCTGTTAGATACTCATATAAATGCTTAGTTCTTCTTACGTGTTCTTTTACCAATTGTTGAGTAAACTGTTTATTAAAATCTACATAAAACGCGCTATTAGATTCGGTATGGCCGAAAACTACTTCAAATGGAGTGAGACCTGTGGTAGAGTGGATCGTATGGTTATATGACATTACTGCATAACTCATGACTGATGCAGCGTCAGTTATCTTTTGTTCATATTTGGCGATTCGATATATCTCTATAATAGTAGAGTGGAATCTTTCAACTATTCCCATAGAGTTGGGATTATGAGGAGTACCAATATGAAGTTCGATCTTATAAAATGATAACATTTCTTTCATGAGAGTGTTGTTGAATTCAGTACCAGGGTCTGAACTGATTCTACTAGGAGTTCCATACAAGGAGAAGTATTTTATCAGAGCCCGAACAGCTTCAGGGGTAGACTTAGTGCTGATCTCAAATGCTTGACCTAGTTTGCTAAAGGCGTCAAATATTGTGAGATAATGTTTTCCATCAATAGAGAAAGTGTCTATGAATAACTCTTGGAATGGTTTAATTTGAGTCTGTGATAGTTGTAATTCAGGTTTTAATGGTTTACGATCATACTTCATTTTTTTACAGAGTTCGCACGCATTTAAGATGCTGGCCACTGTCTGGTCCATATTATTCCAATAAAATGTACGTCTTAAATGTACTAGCGTTTCTTTAATTCCCCTGTGACTATTTTTTCCTACATGGTATTTAAGTACAATGTCTCGCTGCTCAGCTTCACTATCTACATAAATCACTCTCTTGGTACACTCGTAAAATTTCACAGTTCCTTTCTGGAATAGAAATATGGAGGCCTCTGAAAACTGTTTGCGATGTAAAGGGTCTTCAAAATAAAAGAAATATTTAATTTTAGGCCTAATATATCCTTTCAGGAACCTTTTTATAAGGTCTGGGTTATTTAAAGGTAAGTGGATCTCTAATACCTTTTGCTTGTTCCTAGATAAATCTTTAACCGATAACTCGTCTCTGTTCCAGCTATGAACGAGGATCTGGTTTGGCTTACTATCTACGGCTTCTTGAAGAATAAGCATACCATCTGTATCCAGATCAAGAGCTGAATGGACCGTGCCTATGCTGTCGTTTCTTCCTTCAGATGCAGATGCAGTGGTACTACCCAATGATGGAATTGAGTAGTGCGATCGTCTACCGTTACCAGCTATTGATGTATTACTTTTCTCTGAATCGGATGAGATTACTATCGTAGGTGGCGTTCGCTCACGTGGCGAAGAGGCGCGAGAGGTGCTGTTAAGTTCTTTACTCAATCGTGTAATTTCCTCAGTTAAATCTATAATATGACGTTCTAATTTTTGTTCTTTCTTATCCAAATTAACCTTCATTGAAATATCGTCGTTATCTCCTAATGCGTTAATTCTAACCCGTGACAAAGCGTCAGCGTTGCAATTTTGCTTTCCTGCTTTATGTTTAATATCGTAATCGAATTCGGACAAACGTAATTTCCATCGTGTTAATTTACTGTTAGGTTCAGTTATAGATTTTATCCAAGTTAGTGGTCTATGGTCCGTATAAATTAAGAACTTCCTGCCGTACAAATACGGTCGGAAATGTTTTGTAGCCCATACTATGGCTAGAAGCTCTTTTTCTATCGTACTGTACCGCGTTTCTGCGTCGTTTAAAGTACGACTTGCGTATGCTATTGGCTTATCGCTACCTATAGGTCCCTGTGATAAGACAGCTCCGATCGCAAAGTTAGATGCGTCCGTTGTAAGGACGAATGGTTTGGTAAAATCGGGAAACTGTAAGAGCGGTGCATTGGTCAAAAGCTCTTTGCATTTTTCAAATGCGTTTATGTATTCTTGTTTAGTGCTATCAATTTTATTTTTCTTTTTTAGACATGAAGTTAATGGTTGTGTAAGTTTAGCAAAATCCTTAATAAATTTCCGGTAATAACCTACTAAACCAAGAAAACTCTTTATTTCAGTAGACGTTTTTGGTAATGGAAAGTTCTGAACTGCTTTAATCTTGTCGTTATTAGGCATAAGGCCATTTTTGGTGATGTTATGACCAAGATAAAGGACTTCCTTTCTTAAAAATTCGCATTTGTCTAGTGTTACTTTTAAATTAGTTTCTCTGAGTCGATTAAATATTTTACGTAGTTTCTCAACGTGTTCCTCTAAGCTAGATGAAAATACTATGATGTCGTCAAGATAAACTAAGCAATGGATACCTTAAAGACCTCGTAGCACATTATCCATGGCCCTTTGAAACGTTGCAGGGGCCGTCTTTAAGCCAAACGGCATCCGTTTAAACTCATAATGGCCTGATTGTGTCGTAAAGGCAGTTTTAGATCTATCTGCCTCATTTACCTCAATTTGGTGATAACCGCTAGCAAGATCTATTGTGCTAAAATACTGGGATCTGCCTATTTTATCAAACAGATCGGTAATATTAGGCAACGGGTACTTATCGTCGACTGTGATTTCATTTAGGCGTCGATAATCGATCACCATTCTAAATTTCTTTTCACCAGATGCGTCTATTTTTTTTGGTACCAGGTGAACTGGTGCACTCCAAGGTGAGTGAGAATCTGCAATTACGTTGTCTGCTAAAAGTTTATCTACTTGATTTTGAATTTCTTGATTAATAACAGGCGGATGTCGATAAGGTCGTATATAGATCGGGTCTTCGTTGGTCGTTCTAATATTATGTTTCACTTGGTTCGTGAAGGGCAATGGTATTTTATCGCTATAAAATATATCACGATATTCTTGACACAACCTGAAAATACTTTGACGCTCCTCTTTATTCATGTGTTCTAAACGCAATTTTCTCAAATTTTCTTTCAATACTTCATCAATCATACATTCGTCTTTCACAAAATTTACCTTACATTCCTCATTTTCAAATATCGTAACATCGAAAGGTTCCTTGAACGTGATAACAGCTTTCACATCGGATGTATTTTGAATAACTGTTTCTGCAAAATAGTTCTCACACTTGACAAGAGCGGTAGGCATACGAACGCCTTTTTGGAATTGTAAATAATCTAAAATCGCATCTCCGTGTTGTAAGTTCGTGGGAATCCTAACTCTAGTTTCAGATCGTGGTGCTACATAGATTTCATACGGTGGATTGTAAATAATCGGTATGCTCGCGTTGTGAGTTAGTAACACTTGGTTACGCATATCGATATTTGCTCCTAACTTCGATAAAAGATCAGATCCTATTAAACCGTCGTAGCGTCCGTCAACATCATAAACGTAAAATTTATGAGCCAGTGCGCTCCTAAAGGTTTTTAACAAAGGTATGTGTATTACTTCATTGTGCATGCTCTGGGCATGTGTGCTGATTACTGTGAACGGCTCGTAGTATTTGAATTCGCAAAAAAATTCGTTGGCTTTAACAGGGCTTATAAAAGATCTACTACTACCAGTATCAATGAGAAACTTTGATCTTATTTCTGGTATAACGACGTGAGGTAGTTTTAGAATACTATCGCAATAATTTAAACTAATTACCTCACCGCATCCTTCGAGGCTATCTCCTGAAAAATCGGACTTATAGTTTCCGAACTGATGTTTTCCGGGTTGATGTTTTCCGGCTGTACGGAATTGGTTTCATCGTGATTGGCCATGTAATAGCACTCATCAGAAGGGTACTCTACATTCTCGTTTACATAGTCATACACGTTTGTATAGTCGGGGTTATAGTCTTCGCAAAATGGAGGATCATTTATAAAATACAAATCATCCGCTACCATATTTTGTCTTATCGGCGCTGTGCGCATTGTAACGTCAGACTCTTGTAATCTAGGTTCCTGTACCTGCTGTTTCGGTACACCAAATTTATTTTGGTTGAAAGGTTGGTTCTGAATGCCGAACTTATTACCTTGCTGTTGGGGTATGCCAAATTTGTATCCTTGCTGTTGCGGGATACCAAATTTATAACCTTGGTGTTGTGGAATACCAAACTTATAACCGCCGTGTTGGAATGGGGCGCGTTGCGTAATAGGCTGGCCGAAAGTACGCTGGGGCTGTGTCCCGTATCTAAAACTTTGCGTGGGCGGCGCGTACCTCAATTGTTGTATAAAGTTTGGACGGAATCCATTCGGATTTTGTGGAATACCGAATTTAAAATTATTTGGCACAGAGTCGAGCGCTGGTTTAAAACCTTGAGCGACCGGTAAAGGTTTCTGTGTATTTTGATAGTTTGATGAACTATGAGTTTGTTTTAATAATTTATTTTTAGCATCGTATTGGAACTTGAAATTAACCTCCTCGGTTACTATGCTTAAGGCGTGTTCCAAGGTAGAGCAACTTTTAAGGCGTACGATTCGAATCATATCCTCTGGTAAGTTATACAAAAACACGTTTAACGCAGTGTTATTATAAACTATCATTTTCGCTGCTTTAATTCCTTCATCGGTAAGTCTATTCACTTTAGCAAATAATGAACTACGGACGTTCTGAATTCTATGACAAAACTGGATGTACGTTTCGTTTTGCTTTAGCTTTAGAGATTCTAGCTCGATTGCTATACATTCTTCCGATCGAGGGTCACCAAAATGTTGGGTAAGTAAATCTTTCAATACCGCATATGTACAGATATTCGGATGGTCACTTAGTAGAGTCGCGGCTCTACCAGTAAGTCTGCTAGAAATAGCATGAAATAGATACAAACTCTGCGCTGCGTTTCCGCTAATCGCGCTTCCACTTATCACATACTCGCATTTGTTTAGAAATAAATTTAATAAATTTTCGTCCCCGTCATATTTAGGGATAAGCGATAAGGTTTCCTTAGGAATAGCCTTAATTTCCATTTTTAAAATATTAATTTTTACTATTACTATACTGATTTACCAATATAAGTGTAAACTAGTTTGCCTATTTAAGTGCGACTTAATATTACTTATGACTAATACGAATTAATTACTATTAACAGATCTGCCTATTTAAGTGCAAATCAATTTGCCAATTTTAATGCAAACAAAATCAGATAAACGCAACTAATAAGCTCGACAATTTAAGTTCGAGAAAGAAAGGTGGAAAAGACACAGGAATATACAATACAGGAAGTGAAAAGGTTTACTCACAAGCTGCTCGATCCCATGTCCTCCTGAAACCGCACTTTGACACTTCACTTCTTTCACACGCTTTTACCGTTCGAGAGTCGTAATTTATTTGGTTCGTTTATTTCCACGTCCGCGTATAGTCGGTTTTCATACGGATTTCAATTTTCGCGACACCGATTTTGGGGTTTTCACGAGCGAAGAAAATCCGGGAAAATCGTGGAAAATCCACAAGGCTGCGCCAGACTTGTTCGGGGAAAGCGAGGAAATGTTTTTAAAAAATATAAAATAATTGAATTAAGATAATTTAATATTAACGAAACGATACATGAAGTGGTCAAAGACAGAATGACCAGACAATCTCTAGTTTATCTTACTGTGGTTTTGCTACATCAGCCGTCTGGGCCGGCGACCATGCGTAAGCATTATTAGGAATGAGAAATAAACATTGTAAGTGCTTAATTGGCTATAAATATGGATTGGTTAATTGGTTCAGGCAATGTAACTAGGTAGTAAATACGCGTTAAATACCATGAAGCAATATCAAATCTGATCGCGAAAATTTATAAAATAAGAAGGTCAAAAATAAGTACCTTGGTTATATTCTAAATAATAAATAAATAAAATCTGGCACATACCAAATTTCTTCTTTTTTGTTATGGCATGTGTTAATATGATGACACTTGTGCCAGTGTCAAGTGATTATAAAGTCTTAATCGAATGTCGATCGTCATTTGACTATTCTAAACGTCATCGCGGAATGGCCGTCTAGAATTTTTTAGGGATTCGTCGTCGTTATACCATATAATTTAACTGTCCATACTTGTGCTATGAAGTCACAATTTATTGATTAAAAATCCACAAAGATTACTGAATAAAACACATTAACACGCGAAAAAATATTTAATTTAGAAGTGCTATGTTACTTCATGAAAAGACAAACGAATCAACAAATGTCTTAATCTTCTGTTATTTCTATAATGACATTTGTCTTTATGTCAATTTGACGCTGACGCGCGATGACGTTTGGGAATGTCATCGTGGAATGATCGTCTACAGTTTTCTTGATTCCTGGGCGTATAAATTCCAATGCAACATACTCTTAGAATTCAATTGTCCACATTTGTGCTAATTCATTTCAATTGTTCAATTCAATTATCTACATTTTGTAGCAATTTAGTGATTAAAATTCTCTTTTAGGATTGTGTGCCTAATGATTAGATAACTTAATTAAAACATCAAATAATAAGAGAAAAACTATGTAATAAATTGATTAGAGCTTAAAATTAAATAATAATATAATTAATAATAAATAAAATTAGAGTTATGTTACCTACTTAATAAAATGTCAAACGAAGAAAGATACCAAATTACAAAATAGATACCAAATTTCATCAATGACCGCCCAAGCCGCTTAAAATAATAATAATAATACCGGACATTTCACATTTCACACATCTGGCTCTAAAATGTAATAAACAGACCAGAGACACTGTCGAATTTACAAATTAGTTTCGAGTACGAATTATTCTCTCATAAAAACGAGTTATTTGTATCGAGTCAGTAATTTCAAAATGTGCTGAAAGATTAAAAAGCGCATTTGTGCTTTCGTGCCCTTTTGAATAATTTATTAACTGGCAATATTTTTATAATGAAATATATTCCACTCTGGCAACATCCATATCTCAGTCGGAAACCCGCGGCAATATAAAGTGTGACCTCGATCCGAGGGCGGCGCAGCCTTCGCCTTATCATATCGACCCGCGACAGGGCTCCAGTGCGCATGCTCGTAAGAATGCGACAAACCACTATAACCTCCGGAACAACCTGACGTTTCATTTCAGTTCCCCGTGTAAATACCACAGAAATACTATGCCTGTGTTGTGCTAGCAGTTAACGGTGAGTATTATTGAATTATAGTAACAGGATTGCTGTATTTTATAGGTATTTTTAGATTTTACGTAACTTTTTCTTTCAGATTTTTAAGTTGTGTAACTCATATGTCGCTAAAAATAAAGATGAGTATTCAATTCTTTTCTTATTGAATTCTTCGGTTAAGAGTTCAAATATATTTGATAAGTTACACTTCTTAAACGTACTTTTGAATGCTAAATTTTCTATTCTGTACACTATGGAATCTTTATTCCAAGTTCTGTTTCTAGGTATTACTTAAGTAGTTGCACTTATTGATCAAACAACTAGGTAGCTATGTATACATATGTGTATTAGTAGGCATGACGAACTGTAGGCACTTATATCGACTGATATTTAGGCTGACAGCTTGTATTATCAGCTAACCGATAACTTTAACCGTACTGTTGCAACACAGAATTTATTTAATGTTTATTAGAAGTTTAATTACAATTTATTTTAGCACTACGATCCAGATACGTTGTTGTAGTATGTACCTAATTGATTACTTAAATAATTGCAAGTTTATTACCTTGCCTACTTAAGGTGTATTATTGTAGTCACGATAAAGATTACAGTTAAAGAACTTTCTTGAAATCATGTCATGGTTTTTCAATCATAGTTTGAAGGTGAAAACTTTAAACTGTTCCGACGTTTGTTTACAAAGAGAGTTTTAAAAGTTTTTAATTAAGTAGGTTATGTTTTCGTTTTTCATTTTCGCAATTTTCGTTAAAAATCTCTAATTTACTGAAAATTAAGTACAGCCTATACTACTCGCGGATAATGTAGCTTTCTTTAGGTAAAAGATTTTTTATAATTACGTTTTAAAAATTAAAAAGACAACCGAGTTCATGTATATTAACAAGGTAGCTACTGTAAAACGTTGAGGAGTTCCCTTGACTGTCCTTCGTCTTCATCATCAGACCCCTAATGACAGTCACAACCCATCTACAGTACAGTTCTCATCAATACAAATTAATCAAGCCCAAACACCAGGTAATTGCTGTAAATCATTAAGGAGTTCCCTCGTCTGTCTTTCGGCTCCATCATCAGATCGACTTCAGACCTTCATTAAATAGCAGTGCTTTAAAATACTTAAATAAAATATAAACAAACACACTAGTCGCCACTACGATTTTCGAAAGTTCCCCTCGATTTCTCTGGGATGCCATCATCAGATCTGATTTCCTTATCATCACCATTGGCATAACTCCTTTCCAACAAAAAAAGAATCATCAAAATCGATTCATTAACTACGGAGTTATCTGCGAACACACATAAAAAAAATATACCAATCGAATTGAGTAACCTCCTTTTTTTGAAGTCGCTTTAAAATCGATTTAGTAGTTTTTGAGTTTATCCATCACAAGCAATAATAACTCAAATCATTTCTCGTTATTATATTAGTGTAGAATTTACACTTTTTCTACACTATACACTGTATATTTAGATCTAATCCTAATTGACCTCACAGGTCGGTTGGTGGCAGCCTTCTGCGATGTAGGTTCGATACATTCAAGACAAGCGTGACGAACAAAGATGTATTCTTTATCCGGTTATTATAAAGTATCATTTAGGTATCTACAAGTATACAACTCTATTATATCAGTTACTAGCGATCCGCTCCGGCTTCGCATGGGTGCAATGCTGATACTAAATATACTACAGAATTACTTTATATACAACGTTATGTAGGAGAATAACATAACTGAGATAGACATATACCATCGCGGACTTTTTTGTAGACCTTTTTAAGGTGTATAATACTGTAGTACATTATTTTGATTTCAGCCAGCGTTATTTTTTTTTATTTTTTATTTATGACATCACATTAGAAACCTATAAAATTATCAATGTTTCTCTACTACTATCAATGTTTCTATACTCTCTACGGACAGCGGTAAGCGACTTTGTATATACTTGTTTATACTATGTAGTGATTTGGTTGTCATAATACGGTTTCTAGTGACATTTCCCAAGTGCGCGAAAAGAGGCTCTGGCGCACTTAATTCCTTTCACCGCATTTAGCTTTGGCTAGTGTGGTGTGAATTATCAACCAATATTGATTTTAAAAACCAATTGAGTTAGATAATCCATTTTGATAAACACTGGTTTTACTCACGTATTATTTGAGCAAAACCCGTGTTTATCAAAATGTACAATATTGATTTATTGTACCTTTAACATACTACGTACGTTCAATGTAGTTTAAACCTTGTCACTGAGGAATTCAAAGTTTAAAATTAGTTAATAGAAGGTTTTATTCCAAGGCCCTCCCAAGTATGAAACCTTGAAATGCCGCATACATTTTTACTTACCTACCGACTTATTTTTATATATACTCGTCAATGTTTTTGTTCGACATTGGAGCAGTTTTCTTGTTACTGCGTAATTAGGCCACTTGAAATACCCTAAGGGTAACATGGTAACATGGTAACAAGGACTAACGAACTTATCTACTGTTAATAACAGCTCGTGCCCTCCGAAGATGGAAGCTTATGTAAATACCACTTCATCGTACCGTCTTATCTCTAGATATTTCAAACACATTTGCGAAAAGACTAAAGCGCGTGTCAGAAATAGTCTAGAGCTATACCTAAAACATACTAAAAACTACCCGTTCACTACCTAATAATGTAGGTTGATAAATATAAATGCAACTTTATGGACATTATATATTCAATTAACAATAATGTAGATCGATCAACACTTCCAAGTAACCTACACGTAAAACTATAACACATCAAGTAATCAAAACCTTACACACCGACAGGTAACAACATAATATGTAACTGATACAAATGTATGTATCTATGTAGTTCACAGAAATAAAAAAGTTTGAAAGCCTGTGGTAGTTATCAAACAGAGAACAACGCAAATAGTTAACATATTAAATACACACAAATATATTTTACGCGCGTCAGAGGATCCTTGCACATGACACAACTTTTGTTGTGTCTGAATTTTTTTTTGGTTCTAAGACATGCTGGTCTCCTCAAGATGTTTGTCTACACCGTTTAAGAGTACTGGTTAGAGCACATACGTTTTTCTATCAGAAAAATCCATTAATGCACGATCAGTTTCGAACCCGCGAGCTTTGGATCGGAATGGGCCATTATCACTTGACAGTATAAATGCTACTTGCCCATCTAAGTATAGACCGCTCAGAATAATGCTACTTTGAATTATTAGGAGTCAGTTACGTTACGATCTTTGAGCAATGAGCGTTTCTTGGGTTCCGAAGTTCAACAAGGAGCCCATACAGCCTTACTCCAAAACGTTTAAACCTAGACTTTTTTAGTCCTTGTTTTGGAATAAGGCCGTTATAGTTTCGTCATGTTCGTCTGTCCTTTGGGACCTGATTAGTAGTAATTCTTCTTTGACTTTGAAAGTCTTCACTGTGCTACGACCACCTCCGTGGCGCAGTAGGCTTAGGTCCGGCTGAGACGCAAAAGGTTGCGGATTCGATTCCCGCCGCGAGACAAATGTTTGTATGATCTGCAAGTATTTGTCTCGGGGTTGGGTGTTTCTATGTATAATATGTATGAATTAAAAAAAAAGTATATAAGTATATCAGTCATGTGGTACCCATAACACAAGCTCTGCTTACTTTGGGGCCAGATGATGCTGTGTGAACTGTCCGGTATTATTATTATTATTATATACTCTTGGCTAATTATTTTTTAGGGTTTTTTTTGAGTATCTACCGAGACAAATAAATAAACGAGTGTGACAACAAAGGAATTAAATACAACAAGTGTCACAAACAAAGCAGTATTCGAGGACGAGAAAATCTCTCAGGGCTTAATGAATTAACATTAACATCGGACATCTTGTGTTGTTTGCTCCCATAATTAATTCTGGGAAGAAACAGAACCTTAGGGGCTTGGGTTCTGGAAAAAAGCGGCCGCAGGTTTTATACGTACGTTATAATGACAATGGTGAAAATTCTGTTATTTCGCCGCACCAACTCAAATTTCGTAATAACGAGCGGTTATATCTCGTTTGAGACAAAATCTGAGTTAAGATAACATTTTTAAATGTCACTTTTTAAGGTGATTGTCAATTTACCTTGTGGTATCATGACGAGGCTCAAATCGGGATTTTTTTATCAGAAAATTCGTCAGCATTTCCTCAAGTCATTTTCTCCCAAATATGATGATATTGCATTATTATAATATTATACCTATTTATGTACATATTACTAGACCTGTATGGCGATTATGGAACTTTTGACAGAATCAATGTCTATTAGTTTTAGACATAGACATAGACATAGACATTTGTTTATTTACTGAATAAGCACACAAACACATCAATAATAACAAAGAGTAACAAAATTAGGTAAAAAGGAAGTGACACATATCAAAAGAGTTTTGATTTGAGTTTTGAGAGTTTTGATTAGCAATCGGCATAATTTCAATCATAAGTTTTATTGTAATTGGAACCAGTTTTGACAAGATGGATTACTATTACGTACGTTCTATAGCCGTGCTCATTGCGCTTAGTATATGCATACATACTTATACTATTAAGTGTAAGGTAATGTCGTGGTCAATAAAACATATTACAAAAAAATAACACTATTTATTTAATATATATAAAAAAGCAAGAAGCACGATTTCGGTGTATGTGTGTGCGTGGATCGGGTATCTACACACAGGAGCACGGTTTTGAGACTCTATTTTGGTTGATTGCGACGCTCCGTCTTCATATTTATTTGATCTGAAGATTATATTCAATGACAGCATGTATGACAATCAACATCAACCTTCCGTAATACCAATTCATCAATAGTAACTGAAAGTGATTAGTATCAAAGTTTTGATAGTATCTATAGTTTATATAGTAGTAGTTGCTGGAGGCAAAACATTTAAATTCTTAAACCATGTTAAACTATAATCCATATTATTACTTATAAAAGATAAATAAATAAATAAATATTGGTGGGTAATGCATACAATAACATCTAACCCTAAACTCAGCATAACTTGTATTGCGGTAATCAGATGGCTGATATAATACTTATATAATTTGAAATACAAAATAGTAAAAGATACTTAACAACACCCAGACACAGAACAAACATCTATGCTCGTCACATAATGTGTGACCAGGGAGGGAATCGAGCCCTTAACCTACAGCGCAGAAGGCAGAGCAACTACCAACTGAGCTGACAGTGTTAACCAAGCCAATGTTATAATGTTATGTAGGTACCTATGTAATAACTATCTACAGAACAGAATAATGTACAGAATAATATAATAAACATGTTTTTTTTTGAAATATTTATAACACCATAACATGTTTTCCAAAGCGATGTTATACTTACACAAAAAAAACATAACATAATGTATATGGGCAGGCTATGGCAAAAAAACATCCACATTATTATCCGGGATCCGGGAAACATGTACAGGATATTATACAGGTTTATAGCAAGTGAACTTGAGGAGGTTAGTCCTAAAAGCTGGCTGGCTGAGCAATGCTGGCCGACGACGCAGACTTATGTCGCCCAGCGATGCGCTGACATGGAAAACAGTTAAGCTATCTAAGGACCGTTCAATACGATCTACAGATAGCTCAACTGATCCATATCACGGCCAGAGGGCAGCGTCCTCAAGACACTGGCGGCATTGCCATGTTGAATGGCAATGCTAATACGTTTCTGATAGGAGCCAGGTCTTGGGACACGCGATGTTGATATCAGACCCCGTGAAATAATTTTGAAAACATGATGGGCTCTGTTCCGCACGGGCCCAGGGTCTCGACTCCAAAAGGCTTAAATATCTAGGCCCTATCAAGACCGACGTATTTGTGCCTTTCGAGTTCCTCCGCACATTCAGCCGCCGCACCAGCTCTAACGGAAGTCCCCGACAGATGAGATGCGGCCAGGGTGCAAGTAGCATCCTTACCAATAGCCCTCTTACCATCATTACGTATCAACCGTTCGGTTCGAGAACAGCTGGTACGCTGACGCTGGTAAGTGCCCGACAAATGACATAGTTTTTTTATGTAAAAGGATTTATTTTTCAAATGGTCCATTGATATTTGATCTTAATCGGTTGAGTAGTTTTGTTTTTAAATCAAAATAGCTGGGAAAAGTGTGTATTCGGTTGTATTTTTTTTTTAATTAAATGAAGTCGGTTTTCTATTTAGTTTTAAAAAGGTAATTATTATATAGGTATCTTGCGCTTGAACTTTCGGGCATACATTAGTCAATGAGTTCTAGCTAGCGCCTACGAGTCGTAGAGTCGTAGGCATTTTACGTACATTATTTTCGGGAGATTGCTACGAAGACGTAGCACTTCGTAGCCGTATCGTAGCAGGGTGAAATGACGGATGTCAATTTATATTGTTTTAAAATCTACCTTATAATCACATAGTACCAGATTTACACAACGCAATTGCTAATGTGTGGTTATAGGATACTAGATGTCACCCGCGACTTCGTACGCGAATGCTTAGAACCATTTTTAAATTTTTGGAAGGAATGCATTTTGTGCATCTAATTTTACCCCCTTCGAGGCTTATTTTGCAAAAACGTAACACACATTTCTTTATTTCTGATTAAAAGCCTAAATATGAATTTTCAGATCCCTAACACAAGGAAATATGAGTTGCCCAAACAAACTTTCAACCTACTATTTTACCCTTTCAAGGTTGTTTTTTGAATGCAAATGCAATACATCTTTTTACCAATTTTCATCAAAATCCGTTTAGCCGTTAAGCCGTGAAAACGTAACAAACAGACAGACAGAGACACTTATAATATAATATTAGTATAGATACCCTGAGTAATTAATTGTTATTTATCGCATACCACCATTTAATTTGTTTCAACTCTTGTCTATTGTTAAACTATTTTCCACTGCCCTGGAAGACAGCTAAAGTGATTCCAATTCATAAGCCTGGCAAAGACCCGACAAACCCAGTAGGATACCGCCCAATAAGCATGTTACCGTGTATAGGTAAATTGTTCGAAAAAATCATATATACACGCCTATCTCGAGAAACAAATCACTTTTTAATTGATGAGCAATTTGGTTTTCGCCACGCCCATTCAACTGTTCAACAGCTCGCAAGAGTAGCGGTAACTGTGGCTCATGGCCTCAATAAGAAGGAATCAACGGGAATGCTCTTATTGGACATTGAAAAAGGCTTTGACACAGTTTGGCACCAAGGCCTCATACATAAATTGCTTAAACTCAACATATTACCAGCTATCGTACGCCTTATCAGTTCTTACCTTTCAGACCGTTCTTTCAAAGTCCACATCGACAGTCATTCCTCTTCGTTAAAACCTGTGCCTGCCGGCGTACCTCAAGGCTCAATCCTTGGGCCTCACCTTTTCTTGATCTTCATAAACGATATCCCTATCCAGACTCGTACTAAACTAGCATGTTTTGCAGATGATACTGCCTCATTAACAACTTCAGTGGACGCTGACTTGGTAATCGGGCGCCTTCAGCTGTCGGTCGACGCTCTTTCATTGTACTTTCATAAATGGAAACTAAAAATAAACGCTTCTAAAACGGAAGCTATCATGTTTTCTCGCAAAAGATCAAACCCATCGCGAAATTTAAAAATTGAAGGCTATGAAATACCTTGGAGTAATACAGTTAAATATTTAGGTATCACGTTAGACCGTAAATTGAACTGGACGGCAAATAGTATTAAAGTCCGCATCAAAGGATTAAAAGCCCTAAACGCTCTGAGCCCGATTCTTAACAGAAAATCCTGCCTTAGTAGTACCACCAAACTTAGAATCTACCGTACACTTATCCGACCTTGCAACACATATGCTTGCCCTGTTTGAAGCAGTACATGTAAAACAAACATGAAAAACCTCCAAGTCCTGCAAAACAAAGCAGTTAAACTTGCCTTCAACACCCCATTTCATACAAATCTAACTGACTTACACTTAAAAGTAGGACTGCCCACTCTAGAAAACATTATCTCTCTTTAACTCTCTAAAAAATTCTACCAATACACCAACTCGACCAATAAAAACGAGCTTATAAAAAATATCTGCAATTTACGAACTAAAAACTTACCTTACTTCGACAAATACTGCCGATACAAATTACCCCATCACTTATTCCTCAAATGCAATGAATAGGCACATACACACACACACACACATACAAGTGCGCGCGTTGTTGGCTGCAGGTAGCGCGCGCTGCTCTCGTTCTTATTATCGTGGGATATAGGTCGATAGCGGCGTGCGCGGCGGCGGTCGGCGCGCGGGCTTGTGGGTTTGTCTGGCACATCTTACGACAAGCGCTGGATCTTTAGTTCGTGTTGCTAACTAGTTTTTATATTTATTCAACCATTCCTACCCTCGCACTTATAGTTTAAAAAAAAAATAACAAAATATTATCATTTAAAAATATACATCAGCCAAAATGTAATGCTCTTTAAAAAGCTCTCATCTACCTACCTATCTCAATGTACACACTAATTTCTAACTCAACAACTTCATTAAAAACATCTCTTACCTCTGTTTAATACTTTTAATAAGCACTAAGCATATAAAACGTACATAAACCTATTAACGTATATTTCTAGGACAAATCTACACTGAAAATTGTACATAATGTATTATGTGTTTATGAAATAAAGAACTTTTGAAATTGAAATTGACCATTTAATTTGTGCCTGAAGTTTCGGCTATGTTACAGTAACCGTGCTCGCGGACAGAAAGTCAGCCCTACTTAATTTAAATTGTTTTTCAAAGGGTTTTAGTAGTCAAACGTTAACTATTAAAACAATATGACCGACGACTCTGTGGAGCAGTAGGCCAAGGTCCGGCTGAGACGCAAAAGATCAAAAAGATTCCCGGCGCAGGGAAAATGTTTGTATGATCTGCAAATATTAGTCTCGGGTTTGGGTGTTTCTATGTATATGTATGTATTTACAAAAAAAAGTATATATGTAGTATATCAGTCATGTGGTACCCATAACACAACCTCTGCTTACTTTGGGGCCAGATGATGTTGTGTGAAACGTACAGCATTATTTACTATTTATTTAATATTTATGATCGCGAAAGTTGAACAGACTGGTCGAAAACGGCAATAGATCGCGTCAGATGGAAGGAACTGGAGAAGGCCTTTACCCGAGAGGGGTCGTAACTGATTATCTACAACTATATAATGAAACCCAAAAAAATTTTTTTCTAAATTCATTAAGAATTAAATTAATTGAAATTCAAATAAGAATGTTTATCATATTTGAATTTAAAATGCATGTATTTATTTAACTAACACCTTAGTTACGGAATAAACAGGCTTTTTTTTTAATTTATATTAGAGGAAGCTTAAAAAGTTACGCCAATGATAGATTAAGAAGTACATAATAGGTTAGCAAGGACATGTTCTGAGGAGGAATTAATGTCACGAGGAGAGTTTTAAATATGGACGTGGATGACGTGGATAGACATCAAAAGAGGTCGGCCTGAGAAAAGATTGATAGATGCGAAAGACAATATAAGATAATTACGTTTTAAAAACTTAAAAGAAAACCGACTTCATTGAATATAAAAAATATCATTGACGTATACAATTTTTAGATTTTTGTTGTATTTTTAAAATTTGCTCGACCGATTTCGATAAAATTTAAATGGAACCACCGGGGAAGTTTACGCTTTGAAACAAAAAAAATATTTTTCCAAATCGGTTCAGGTGCTTTTGAGTAATCAGTGAACATACATAAAAAAAACCGACGATTTGAGAACTTTTTTAAAGTCGGTTAAAAAGGCGTGAGTCGACTGAGGAAATATTGTACCGACCCCACTTTTTAACTGTTTAACTGTAATGCTTCTGAGGGCTTCCGTGCTTCGGAGAGCACTTTACGCATCAACCGCACGTTACGGTTACACACGTTACGGTCTCGGCATCAAAAATGTTGTTAGACCACGAAAGAGGTCTTTGAGCAGCCTATTGACAATAGCCGCTGACTCATACAAAAGAAAGATCAGGTACCACTTGTAAATAACATAAGAATGCATGGCCTTATGTTGCTCTGCCCTCAGACAGTTACCCGCCACATTTGAAATGTCTGAACTCTCTTTTATTCGTAGTTAAGCTAGTTATAAGATTGATCATGTAAAAAAGCGCTAGTACCAGGACGAGTTTCTTGCCAGTTTTTCTCGGGCTTGGGTTAGGAGGAATTGGCACCTAAATTCACCTAGTATGTAAGACGTTTCAAAGTGATCCTTGTGATTGTTTTGAATAAAATATGTTTTGACTTTGACTTGATAAAGTATCTAGCTTGACGACCTCTGTAAGGCGTGGAAGAAGGCTGCCTGAGATGCAAAAGTGAAGATAAATGTTTCTATGATCTGCAAGTATTTGTCATGGGTCTGGATGTTCTTCTATGAATCTATAATACGTATGTATAAAAAATATATATTTAAGTAGTACATCAGTCATGTCGTTTATAACACAAGTTCTGCTTACTTTGGAGCCAGATGCTTTGAAACGACCAGCATTATTTATTTATTTATTTAGGTACGGTTTTCATTAGATTCACCGAAACGTGAAGCGTGTGTAATAGGACTCAGTCTTCAGGGAACCTCTGAAGGTAATCATTAGACGATGAAAGATATAGTTTTCCCCACGGACACCCAGCTTCGTTTGATGTTGAGTCCATTCGTTCGGCTGGTCCCCTTATTACGTAACTCGCAAGAGCACTAGGCGTGAATTGTGCGATCATTGCTGTCAAACACACTTTGCAACTAACAAATTCATATCGCTCAATAAACATTACGGCCAAAATATTTTATTTTTATTTTGTTTTATATGAATATTAATAAGCTACAAATATAGTCTAATGTTAGATAAATGGTAGCTTAAATATAGTAACAATATCCATAGCATTATCCATAGGTATACAATATTTTTTTGTGGTAGTAGGCCTATAGAGGCTTTTATAAAAATAATAGTTAAATAACAATTATTTAGCAATTAGGTATTAGGTTAGTAAACATAATGTCTGAAAGTGAAGTAGGTAAGGTGAGTATGAAAATATTACTGAACATTAGAGTTGGTAGTAAGGAGAATATTGGAAACATATTTTTTAAATCCATTTAGAGCATGCAAAAATATTGATGGCTATGAAAGTAGAATTATAAGACCTAACCACTCGAAGCATGGAGCTGGGAAGTTCAGCTACTCTTGGTGTCAAAGTCAAAGTTAAAAGATATTTTATTCAATACAATCACAAAGATCACTTTGAAACGTCTTACATACAAGGTGAATTTAGACACCAGTTCCTCCTAACCCAAGCCCGAGAAGAACTGGCATGAAACTCATCCTAATTCGAGCGCTTTTTTGCATGATCCATCTTATAACTACCTTAACTACGAAAAACTAATAAATTATAATACACTTTCATCAAAAGACTACCCTTTTTGTTAGATTTATAAGCGAACAAGGAGGTACGGCTACGGGTAGTCACTCCACTAGAACTACACACAATATTCATACTTGCAGTGGTCAAGTAGAAAATTTGGTGATAGTACCTATCTACCCCATTTTTACGTAATTTTTATCTATGAGCGTATTTGCATTTGTGAGTGGCGATAGACGAATAACAGGCAGTGACTGGCTTCCGTAACAAAAAAAGTTCGCAGAGCAATTGCTGTCGCGTTCCTATTTTAGTCGCTATTACGTAATAACCCTGCCGAAAATGCTTTAAGTATGTATGTAAAACCTATTTGGACACGAGCAATTTGTTGAGAAATAGTTGTTCGGCAACTAGTATGGATCAGTTTAAAGAGCTAAACGTTTCATGAGCAAAGTTTTCCTAAACGTTTCATAACTCGAGATATGGCAACGATATGTTTAAACAAATTCATTGCCGTAAGTTACTTGATATAATAACCCCATTAAACAATTAAGTGTCAATTAATAAATTAAATCAAATAATTAAATATGACGACAGCTGGTTCGGAATTGGGCGATCAGGTAGTTCAGACATAGCCGAAATAATAAATCACGCTATTTTAAGATTGTACACACCTTTGTTATTAAATCAAAATTACAACTTTGAACATCTATCGCGGATCACTTTGATTTTAACCGATTTAGAATGGAAACGCGGTGAGTTCGGCACAAAGTAGACAAGACAACCGTTCTTCTCGAAAGTCTAAAAAATAATGTCCCCTGGTTGGTCGACACGGCCATCCTGATATCACACGCCCTCGTGTGACGTACCTTAAACAAAAACAAAACTTTCGCAAAGTAAAGGGTTCACTCGCTTGATTTTCGCTTCCGTATACACATGCTCAGTTGCTTCCAACTAGCAACTCTTGGACAGCCGCCATCTGGCTTCCGTATACACATAGCTCAGTTGCTTCCAACCAGCAACTCTTGGACAGCCGCCATCTGGCTTCCGTATGCACACACCTAATAGGGTCCAGTCACCATTCAGACCACAAACCATTAAATTTACTAGCAAAACATTCCTTTAAAAGTGAACCTTCGGCACCCGAATCATAGTTAAAAGTAAACAGCTCACCGAAGTTTCGCAAGGTTCTGTTGGCGCACTGACGATGCATAGGTCAACTCGTATCTCCTTGGTCGGCCCGGGTCCAGCAGCATTGTTGTCCCTCGCTTTCCGCTCCGGACAATCAGACGCGTAGTGCCCCTCTTCCTGTAGTTTAGTGGCTCGTGCTCTGGCTGCGTCGGAGCTGTCATTGCTTTTATTAATTCCAAAAAGTGAAGATTTTGCTGTTCCAACAACCATCTCCATTTGTCATCTTGTTTGTCCACGTAACCTTGTTTGTAACGTTTGTTGACATAGCCGAAATAATAAATCACGCTATTTTAAGATTGTACACACCTTTGTTATTAAATCAAAATTACAACTTTGAACATCTATCGCGGGATCACTTTGGTTTTAACCGATTTAGAATGGAAACGCGGTGAGTTCGGCACAAAGTAGACAAGACAACCGTTCTTCTCGAAAGTCCAAAAAATAATGTCCCCTGGTTGGTCGCTTTCCATAGACCAAACCCAAACGGCGAATGTACGAACGAATGTACGACCAAACGAACGAGTGAATCGATCACAGTTCACAGATCAAACGAAGCGACAAAGCGCCCTCTGTCTACTTTGCACCGACTTCATCCAAGTGAATTACTTGACGTTTCCAAATCAATAGCCGAGAGATGGCGCTTAAAACTAAATAACATCAACAGATGGCGCTTACATCTCAACATTAAAATAAATCGACACACGGTTAAAGGCACCTAACACTAGAGGAATAGGCCAGTCCATGTTTACGACACTCCAACACTTAAGACTCTCCGACTCTCCGACAAATAAATATATTTTACAAATACAAATAAATAAACTAAGTCTCGTGACGACATAATTTGTAAGTATTGCCTATAATTGAGTTCTAATTGGTATTATAAGCGTATATTTAAGGATGTATGCTATAGAACATTTTATCTCAGGTATTTGTTAAAGTAATGTCGAATCTGCGCGAAGATAATGCAACATTTTTTGTATGAGCCAACTTTGTTGATAAAAAGGCACCAGGAGGAGTTTTTTGTATTCTTGATGAATTCTTCTCGTACTTTGGTTAGGATGAATTGTCATCTGAATTTACCTAGTATGTAAAACATTTTAAAGTGTTCCTTATTGTTACAATCAAATGTTTGTAAAGGATAAACTCGATAATAATTTATCCGATTTTTGAAGTGAAAACTTCTTTTAGCGCGGTACGCATATTTTTAGATGAGGTAAAACCTCTGGATTCGCGACACCGTTACTGGGGCGAAACGCAGCCAGCTGCCGCGCTCGTCCCATTTGATTATAAACCTTAATTCACATGTTTACAGTCTACTTTATTAATAAAGAAATAAAAATATTGGTGGACAATGTACACAACACCATCTAACCCCAAACTAACAGCGCAGAAGGCAGAGCTACTACCAACTAAGCTGACAGGCCAGTCAAAATTAATCCCTATCCAAATAAACAGTTTTATAATCAAGGTTGATTATGTTCATGTAAATTATTCGAGTCAGACCTTTCATTTAGAAGTAAGGACCGGTATAAAAATGATCAGAGTAAGAAACATGCAGCGGTGTGAACGAAACATCCGTACGCCTAGTCAAAGTCAAAAGATACTTTATTCAATATAAACACAAGGATCACTTTGAAACGTCTTACATACTACGTGAATTTAGGTGCCAATTCATCCTAACCCAAGCCCGAGAAGAACTGGCAAGAAACTCGTCCTGGTAGGTACTAGCGCTTTTTACATGATCCATCTTATAACTACCTTAACTACGAAATACTAATACAAGAGAGTTTATACATTTCACATGTGTCGGTTAACTGTCTGACGGCAGAGCGACATGAGGCCATTCATTCTTATCAATAATATAGTCATTTATATTATACAATGCTTTCTTCAAAAGACTACCTTTTATGTTTGCTTTAAAAATAATATGAGTAGTTAACTATTAGTTACTCCTATCACGGAGTTATGAGGTAAAAAATATATATTTAAAAAAAACAACTGAATTGAGAACCTCCTCCTTTTTTTGAAATGAGTTAAAAATACAGCGTCGCGGTATCTCGCGAACGCCACGCCGCCGCCAAACAACTAAAAATCCTAAATTTTTAAACTCTTTTAGCCATGGACTTGAACTATAAACTCCCCGTACGAAGCCGAGAAGGGTCGCTAGTATTGAATAAGTATGGCTTTTAATGCAGTTATTAGGTAGTTCTTAGAAGACTCAGTTAATAAATCAAAGACTTGCATCATGGAAATCTAAACTCGCAAAAACACGAGTTTTAGAAAAATTCTATTTTTATTTGATTGGTTTTTCAAATCGTGTCATTTTGTAAAGACTTTGATAAATTGCGATCTATCAACTACAAGAACTCTAACTGGTTTCTTTGTTTGTCATTTCATGAAGTAATATAGCACTTCTAAATTAATTCTTTTCTTGCTGTATTGCATGTTTTGATCAGTAATCTTAGCTGAATTTTAATAAATAAATTGTGTCTACATAGGACAAGTTTGGACAATTATAATATAATTTAATAATAATAAAATTGAATTAAAAGTGTAGTATGGTGCAATGTGATTTGATCGACGAGGGATCCCGAGAAAGTTCTAGACGACCATTCGGTGATGACGTTTAGAATTGACAATTGACCATCGACTAAGACTATTAACAAATAAACACTTGACACTGGCAAAATTGTCGACAAGACAGATGCCATTATAGAAAGAAAAGAAAAAAAGAAAAAAGCTCCAACTGTCGTGGGTTAAATGTCATACTTTTTCTTCTTCGTATGAATCTGTTACCAAGTATTGACTGTGGTGATAACTTTTATAACTGTGTCTTTAACGCTGTGACCGATTCACACCAGGACAAATATTTGTGTGGTGAATGTTATAAAGTATCACATATGTCTATATGAGTAGGTATTATATCTGTCATCGGTGCCGATATTACTTATCTTTGACTAGCTGTCCCGTTCGCGACTTCGTCCTCGCGTTTTAAAACGAAAATAAAAAAAATTAATGTATAAACCATTCTCGAATCCACTAGTAAAGGATAAAAAATGGTTATACCATCACGGAATTTTTTGTAGACCTTTTTAAGGAGTACAATACTGTAGAACATTATTTTGATCCATCTCGTAGGGTTCAGCCAGCGTTTGCAATGTAAGCGCAATAAATGTGACGACACATTAGAAATCTCTAAAATTATCAGTGTTTCTCTACTATATTATGCATGTATTATATATATAAACCTTCCTCTTGAATCACTATATCAATAAAAAAACACCGCATCAGAATCCGTTGCGTAGTTTTAAAGATCTAAGCATAAATAGGGACAGACAGACAGCGGGAAGCGACTTTGTTTTATAGTATGTACCTAGTTATAGTGCTGCTAAAAATTATCTACTAATATTTATTCATAGCCATAGACAAAATTAGAATACTTTCTCCTCCCTTCTTCGTATGTGGCCAAATCTGGTGATGGATAATAGGTCACCCTAGGGCCTCTGTAGTGCTCCTTTAGACCACGGAAAAGGGGGGACTCTTTACGGCTAGGATTTTTCGTTTGACATTATGTGAAATAGGTAACATAATTCGTTTGACATTATGTGAAATAGGTAACATAATTCTTACAAATATATTAGTTTTTCTCGTATTATTTCACGTTTATTGGATAATCTTAATAAAAAAAACGAGCGAGCTTTAGCAGTCGCATATGAGCTTTACTCAAGTATTATTTTGTCGATGGAGGCACCGATACTGTTTCGATTCATCTAGAGAATCTTCATCAGGATGAGTTTGATCCGCGCTCCGCTCGTTGCCGCTCGAGTTCACGGTTCGCACTACGGGTGAGGTATCTCGCGGCGCGAGTCGTGCGTGTAGGTAGAGGGGGAAACGATGTCAAGGCAGGCGGTAACAAATTTGGTGCTAGTACTGGCCCTTCGACATCTCACATCTCACCTTCTCTCCTTGGTAATAAGCAATATTAACATTATATCCGATTCATCGTTTGTCATTTCATCAAGTAACATAGCACTCCTAAAAGAATTATTTTCACGTGCTATTGCATGTTTTATTCAGTAATCTTAGCGGAATTTAAATCAAAAAATTGTGACTTCATAGCTCAAGCTCAGTTGAATTATAGGTGTATATGGTGCAATGTGATTTGAACGACAAGGAATCCCTAGAAAATTCTCGCCGGCCATTCCGCGATGACGTTTAGACAAATGACGATCGACATTCGACTTAGACTTTATAATCAAATAATCACTTGACACTGGCAAAATTGACATCATTTTGACACATGCCTTTAACGAAGAAGAAGAAGAAGTCTATATCCTGAATCAGTTTATATAAAAGCACCCAAAATGTAGATTGACAACACAGCAGCGCGCAGTGATGAGTTCTCCTTCTCTATTTCCTTTTCTCTTTCTCATCCCACACACTATTGGTTGACAGTATGAACCTCTCAAAAAATAGGTTGGTAACATCTGACGGCCAACTCAACCACCGCGCGCGCTCATTGCTCAAATCAAATAGCGCGCCCTTCCCCGGCTTTCTGTTACACACTTCCGTTCCTTTTCACGAAATCACACCCAGAGGTTGCGAGAGGAAAGGTGTTACTATAAAACCTTTACAAAAAAAATTACATCGATTTGACACATGCCATTAACAAAGAACAAGAGGAATATAATTATGTTGTATTTCCTTATTTCAAACCTTAGATACGAGTAGGTATTAGATATGTTTTACTAATTTATCAGTATTATTCAACATAATGAAACATCTTGTAACAAAAAAATATAAAACAATTTCTTTTACTTAGGTTTCTATTTTACTTTCACAAAAATCATAACAAATTTGCCTCGCATTTTCGTTCAACCGAATTATCCAAAAAGGTTTGTAAGTTATTCAGTTATCCTGGTAGGTATGAAGTTCTTGGTAAATGGAGTAATTGTGTAGCTAAGAGAACATGCCCAAGTTATAAGAGAAGAACCCATCCTAAGAAAATAAATCGCTGATGAGCTAGTGCGTGTTACTAATTATTAAATAGCAATCCGCTCGGCTTCAGCACACATTCAACACACAATTGCTCATCAGCGATTTATAATAACTATTGGTCGCCCACTGGTCGAAATTCGACCAAAATTAATTAATCATTAATGTATTTTTTATGCATAATTTATAAAAAATATTGGCTTTCTTCACTCCTTCTCTATATAAACTATAAGTGTGCGAAATTTCATACTCCTCCGTCCGCGCAATTTTCGTAAAAAGGGGTACAAAGTTTTTGCTTCAAGTATTAATATAATAAAACACCTAAACTGATTTTTGAAGTGAAAACTTCTTTTAGCGCGGTACGCATATTTTTAGATCAGGTAAAACCTCTGGATTCGCGACACCGTTACCGTTTGGGGCGAGACGCAGGGCTGCCGCGCTCGCCCCATTTGATTATAAACCTTAATTCACATGTTTACAGTATACTTTTGTATGGAGAAGTTTACTGAGTTAGGTTCTTTGATATATTATCTACATTCTGAACAAAAAATATTGCATCATGTGTGTTCGTTCAGTATTTGTTTAGCAGTCGCCATAATTACTGATTTTGAAGTGATTTATTACTAAACTCTAACGCGCCAAAATAAGTTTTCACTTCTGTCGGCACTCCCGGAGTGCAAACCGATTTTTTTTAATACTTATGTGCATATGATACCTAGAATCACCCAGATCCGAGACAAATACTTGCAGATCATAACATTTATCTCGCTGCGGGAATCGAACCTGCAACCTCCTGCGTCTCAGCCAGAACTTGGCTTACTGCGCCACTGAAGTCGTTAAGTAATAAAATAGAAACTAAAAACATAATGATTTTTAGAGATAGGGTAGGTTTTTAAAATATTTTACTACTCCATCGTGTGGCATATCGTTGGATAGGTATAATAAAGATATTAGGAGTTTTTTTTAAACGGTTTTTCGATATAATTTTTGACGTAATAACGTCTTATAAATCGATTAACGCCGGATGCACGCCGAGCGTGCAAGCGAGAGCGCGGTATAAGCGATAGAGAGGCATCGGTTCATCGATGTTTTCTTATAACGTAAAATTATTGTCTGTAAACCGACGTTACAGACAACCATTTTGTTTTGCTATGCTGTTGAATTGGTCTGGTAGCTGACCACTATTCGTTCTTGACCTTACTGACTTCAGAAGCTCTCACAGTGCGTGGTCACATGCAATTAACCATGTAGTCTCAGACGCTCATGGCATAGTTAACTATAACACCCATAAAATAGAATTCAAAATAAAAAAACTAGATGCTGGACAATTCACACAATGGTGGCATTTCGGTTGGTTCATTTCTAAATTTAGGAATGTCTAAAATATATTTTAGTTAGTCATATAATTCGTAAAACCTATTCGGTTGGTACCATCTAACTAAATATGGAACACTTCATTAAATTAGATAAAATTAAATTAGGATAAGTTGGTAACAGCAGAATAACAATGTTTAATTTGACAGTCTAAACCTAATTCAGCCATCTGGTCACCATAATACAAGATATGCTTAGTTTGGGGCAAGATGGCATTGTCCAACCATATATATTTATACAAGTACTAGCGACTCGCCCCGACTAAATATACTATATGTATGTAGATGGTGGCAATTCGGTTGGTTCATTTCTAAAATTGGGAATTGTCTAAAATGTATTTAGTTAGTCATAGCATTTGTAAAACCTATTCGGTTCGTACGATCTAACTAAATTAGGAACGCTTAATTAAGTTAGATACAATTAAATTAGAATAAGTTGGTAGCAGCAGAATACCATAGGTTAATTTGACAGTTCAAAACCTAATTTTAGCTAAAATTTGTTAGGTTGGTGCCAACAGAATTGAGGCCAATGTCATGATACAGCCAGTGTCCCAGCCAGTCACAGAACTGTAAATCTGTAGAAGCATTGTCTATGGATTTCCTATGGATTTCTCTGTGAAAATCAGAGCGGAACCATTCTATTCCCCTCAGGGATGCTACTAACAGAAGTTTTTATAAGAGCTATAACCGTTTATAACAAACTAGCGACCCGCCCCGGCTTCGCACGGGTGCAATACTGATACTAAATATTCTACAGAATGTCTTTATATACTTACAACGTTATCTAAGAGAATAGCCTAAGAGATAGACATATACCATCGCGGCCTTTTTTTAGACCCTTTTACGGTGTACAAAACTTTAGTATATTATTTTGATCTATCTCGTTGGGATCAGCCTGCGTTTGCAATGTAAGCTCAAACAACAGTTTATTTACGACATCACATTAGAAACCTCTAAAATTATCAGTGTTTCTACTATATTATGCATGTATTATACATATAAACCTTCCTCTTGAATCACTCTATCTATTAAAAAAAACCAATCAAAATCCGTTGCGTAGTTTTAAAGATCTAAGCATACATAGGGACAGACAGACAGCGGGAAGCGACTTTGTTTTACTTTGTAGTGATAAAAGAAATTAAGCAGTGTGGTTCGAGGCTTAAGTGCATCGGAGGGCACTTAAGCCACTTGCCCTCTATTCTATAAACACATATTAAGCTAGCTAAAATAAGCATTTAAATATGCTCTGTCCTTATCATTCTGAGGTCAATCGATAGAGAAGGCAACAGATTTAAACAATTCAAAGTAAAAAAAAGTCTCATTGAAACCAATTCCTCAATTCCTCCTAACCAAAGCACGAGAAGAACTGGCAAGAAACTCGTCCTCGTCCTCGAAACTCTTCAGCCAGTATGATTAGTCTCGGCATTTCAAAAGTTTCATAAGACGGATGTCTTTGAGCGGCATTTTCTCTAGTTAGTGAATATGAAAAAAGAAGTCCACGGTCATAAAAATACAAGTACATTTACAAAAAGAAGTTTTACAAATTAAAATAAATAAATAATGCCGGACATTTCACACAATTTCATCTGGCCCCAAAGTAAGCAGAGCTTGTGCTGTGGGTGTTGAGGGTATTTTTGTAAATACTCGTGTACATGTTATACGTAGTAACATCCAGAACCGAGACAAATACTTGCAGATTATACAAACATTTGTCCCGCGGCGGGAATCGGACCCGCAACTTTTTAAGTATCAGCCGGGCCTTGGCCCACTGCGCCACAGAGGTCGTCATAAATACTTAAAAAAATACATGTACCAAGAACCAGATCTGTCAAGAAGTATAAAAAAAAATCTGCTTGAAACTCGACATGTTAAATAAACTACCTTTAGAAATTTCAAGGCTCCCACTAAATGAGTTCTAACTAAAATTAAAGACATTTTTGAATGGCACCTATTCTACCATACAAATGATTACATGAGTTGTTCATTCCCTGATTTGCAAACGTGAATTGTAAGAAAGCTAGATTATAATAGGAGTGTACTCCATATTGTACAATTTGACATGCCAATGTTATGTATATGTAACGAAATGGTTAAATGAATGAAATTTGAAAATAATACAGTTTATTTAATACCACAGAACAGCATGACGATTATGGAACTTTTAACACAATCAACGTCTATCAGTTTTTTTTTTATCAACGATAAACCTACGTTTGACCACGATCTCGCCTGATGTTAAGCGACGATGTGGCCGACGATGGAGCACGCATGTCTAGAAGACACCTATTTACTCGAGACTTGAAGAGACCTAGATTGTAGTTTTCAGGAAAGACAGACGACGTCAAAGCATTCCAATCCTTGGCTGTACGCATTATAAATGTAGAAGCAAAGCGCTTTGTTCGTAAGGGTGGTAGGTTGACAAGGTATGGATGGTATTGAGCGGTACATCTGCTTGTCCTGTTGTGAAAAGGAGATGGTGGAAGCAGATCATGTAATTCCTGGGCACATTCTCCGAAATGTATCCTATAAAAAATCGAAAGACAAGCAACTTTACGACGGTGCTCGAGACTATGTTTCTATTTGCATTAGGCATACTTTCAATCAGTATTTTGAATCAATTCAATCGTGTATTTTGATAGGGGAGGGGTTTTGAGGGTTTACTTTGGTTGATCGCGGGGCTCCGTCTTTATATATGTTTGGTCATACTATATACGTCTTTATATATGTTTGGTTATACTACTTATACTTACATTTTTTTTTGTAAATACATACATATTATACATAGAAACACCCAGACCCGAGACAAATACTTGCAGATCATACAAACATTTGTCCCGCAGCGGGAATCGAACCCGCAACCTGCTGCGTCTCAGTCAGACCTTAGCCCACTGCGCCACAGAGGTTGTCTTACGTATAGTTCATCGCAAGTCGCTTACTCGTTTATAGTAGAACAAATAGTTACGTTATTTATATAAAATTGATTTCCCAGTAGTCTTGGGGTCGGTACTGTTGTGGCTTCCATGAAATTAAGTTACCGACCGAATTGCGGCTAATTGGCTATCTTGTTAATGTAGTGGATGGTTCTCGTTGTTTAGGGGGTTTACGCGAAGTACTTTCTCAAATATAACTATAGTAACAATAATAATGCCGGAATTTGTATTTATTTAATTTAAAAAATACCAAAAAAATGTATTTAAGTAGTATATTAGTCATGTGTGGTACCCATAACATAAGTTCTGCTTACGTTTAGGCCAGATGATGCTGTGTGAAATGTCCGGCATTATTATTATTATTATCTATTATCTATACCTATAAAAAAACTTAACTTGACTGACTGACTGACTGATTCATCATCGGCGAGCCGAAACCGCTGAAGCTAGAATGCTGAAATTTGGAAGATCTTAGTGTGTGGTTTTGCTGTAAACCACCCACTAAGGCAGGTTTTTTTGAAATTCAACCCCTAAGAGAGTGAAAAGGGGAGAAAACAATTGTATGAAACTTTTCACCGAGTGGTGCGATTTGCTTGAAACTTGATATGAATAAATAAAATACAAAACAAATGGACACGTGTTTCAGGATTTTTCAAAATAACCCTAACAAAGAAGTAAAACGGGGTGTCAAAGTTTGTATGAGAACTTATTAACGGGTGGTGTGATTTCTTAGATATTTAGTTTGGATACTTAAACATGTGAAATAAGGTTTTGACGACCTCTGTAGCGCAGTGGGCTTAGGTCCGGCTGAGACGCAGAAGGTTGCGGGTTCGATTCCCGCCGCGGGACAAATGTTTGTATGATCTGCAAGTATTTGTCTCGGGTCTGGGTGTTTCTATATATAATATGTATGTATTTAAAAAAAAAAAGGATAATAAGTAGTAGGTATATCAGTCATGTGGTACCCATAACACAAGCTCTGCTTACTTTGGGGCCAGATGATGCTGTGTGAAATGTCCGGGATTATTTATTTATTTATAATCAAATGGGGCGAGCGCGGCAGCCGGCTGCGTCTATATCAAAGAACCTAACTCAGTAAACTTCTCTTACAAAAGTAGACTGTAAACATGTGAATTAAGGTTTATAATCAAATGGGGCGAGCGCGGCAGCTGGCTGCGTCTCGCCCCAGACGGTAACGGTGTCGCGAATCCTGAGGTTTTACCTCATCTAAAAATATGCGTACCGCGCTAAAAGAAGTTTTCACTTCAAAACAGTAGGTAAGTAATTGCTATAGTTTCGTGCTTATTAGTCCCCTCTGTGTCGCGTGGGACAAACAGGTCCAGTCTCATAATTGTAGCTTCACACATTCGTGGGAAGCAGCGCTGGTTTTCATGTGTGTGATATATGAGATCGGGGTCTTGTGTACCCATGCCCACCGCTGGATGATTTGATTGAGGCTAGTATTGTTTATTACTAAATTTAATAAATACATTAAAAAAAAAAAAAACTACGATGGATAATTTGTACAAATAAGAATTGGCAATCGTTAAAATAGGAATTAAAAAGCATTGATTTCATAAAATATTTATAATTTTAGTATAATAACATCATTATCATCATCATACCAGCCTTTAGGAAGTCCACTGCTGGACATAGGCCTCCCCAATTGATTTCCAGGAAGAACGATTTTGAGCCATCTCCATCCACCGACTTCCTGTATAATAACATTGAAAGCAAATTAAGTGTGTATATCTATCTATCTAATATTTCGTTTATAATCTGAATCTCGGTATCGGCTCCAACGATTTTCATGAAATTTAGTATGCAGGGGGTTTCGGGGGCGATAAATCTATCTAGCTAGGTTTCATTTTTAGAAAACGTCGTTTTATCTGTGTTTTATACCGAACAAAGCTCGGTCATCCAGGTACTTAATGTAAATGGTAAGTATTATTTATATTAAGGTAATTAATAGGTTTTCAGTCGAGTTACATAGTCCAGTTCAGGAAGCCAACCCTTAACAGTTCATTTGCATTTATAGTGAAAAAGGGAACACATAAAGTTTGAGGGTTTTATTCAATTTTGAAAAGAGATAAGAGTTATTATATACCTAATATATTGCCTTCAACATACAATGTTCAAGTCTACTTTAGATCGTAAATAATCGAACACACGTACACGCTATGCCGTAATTGGCTAACAAATACGGACAAGAGGACCATTGACTATTTTTCCTTGAAGGTTCCGTTGTATTAAGTCTACTATGTTGTTTTATTTTTTATTATTTTATTGTAGGCTTTCTGGACCGCCCGCGAGTTTGTCCACACGTTTGTACTTGAGCCTGTACTTAACTGACCGACTTATATTCGACCGAGCTAGCGAGTGTCTCCGTTTCAGCTTAGGCAAAAATGCTTTCGTATGTCTGTCCGAACGGCGTCCGGCCGGCGTATGTACAGAACATCCGGATGTTCTCTACAGGTCGCATTTCTCAACCGATTCTAGTGAAATTTTGTGAGCAGGTTCTATAACTATATGGATTTTTTTTGTCAATGCAATTTTTGGATAATTTTTCAAAAATGGCGGAGTTATGGGGGTTGAAAACGTAAAAAAGTTATATTTCAGTCATTTTGAAAAATATTCGCGAGGTCTACAGCTCACAGAGGCACTAGTAGTAAGATATAAATAACCTCGAGGAATTTAGGGTGGGCAATGATGTTTACTATAAATATATAGTACCTACATTATTTTGTGTATCATCGATACTTTTTGCAGCGCATGCAAAATAATGACTTTTGAAGAAAAATTTTTGATACCTTTTATTCCAATTTTTCGTTTTAAGGATACACAAGGCAGCGGCACAAACTGGTTAGTGGGCGCAGCTAAAATGCATGGTATTTCACCTAGCTTAGTGTGAGAAAAGGATTGACGTGCACCAAGGATAGAGATGAGCAGTAAGGAGATATCGTGATTATAATTTCGAGTCATATGATCAGATTAATCTATGATTTCTAAATAAAACGATTGCGTAAAAATAATGAATTGACCTTTGGTTCAAGGGTTCTCATGAAAAAACTACTGAATGTTATTATAAAAAAAAAAGTTATTTGAGCTCTTGAACTATGCTTGTATTAGAATATTTTTTTAGTTTGCGTACTCCGTTTGTTATTTATTCACACCTAAAGTTGCGCTAAAATCAGTGATGAAAAACGTTTTTTTTTGAGTCTTGTATCTTTGAAACCCATATTATTTTCACAATTCTGTATTGATACAAGCATAGATTATGACAAGACAAATTTATATCACTTTTAGTTTTGGTTGTTCATCATCAGACGGTGGTGTGATCACCCTTCGACGTTTTGTATGGAAAGATAATCGACTTCTTCACTCTTAAAATGTAATACAGCCTATATCACTCGCTGATAATGTTGCTTGCTATTGGTGAAGGAATTGTCAAAATCATTTATGTAATTTTTGAGATAAATAATTAAATAATGCCGGACATTTTAACACAGCATCATCTGGCCCCAAAGTAAGCAGAGCTTGTGTTATGAGTAACACATGCATGACTGATATATTACTTATATACTATTACACATAGAAACACTCAGACCCGAGACAAATATATACAAATACATGTAGATCATATAAACATTTGTTATTATATTAGTTTAGTTAATATAATTTATCGTAAGGCACATAAACAGCCAAAATTCACTTATATAAGAATCCATATGTAAATGAGAAACTTAGCGATGCAGATCGTGCCTAGACTAAATCTAGCACCTACAATCTATCTAGTTCCAAACTAAGCATAGCTTTTAGGTACCTAGTATGAACCAGAGGCCTGAAGTAATACTCATGTAATAGTACCCGTACATATGATTACATAGAACATCTAAAAGCGCTAGGACCAAGACGAGTTTCTTGCCAGTTGTTCTCGAGCTAGGGTTAAGATGAATTGGCACCTAAATTCACCTAGTATTTAAGACGTTTCAAAGTGATCCTTGTGATTGTATTGAATAAAGTATCTTTTGACTTGATTACATAGAAACAACATATGATATTGATTGGTCTGTCAGCTCAGTTGGCAGTAGTTCTGCCTTCAGCTCTGTATGGTGTCATGAACATAGATGTCGGTTTTGTGTCTGGGTGTTATAAAGTATCATAAGTATGTATTTATTTGTAGCGCAGTAGGCGAAGTCTGCGGGTTCGAGTCCCGGACAAATGTTTTGTATTCCTCTGCAAGTATTTGTTTCGGTATTTGTCTATGTATAATATGTATGACTTTAGATTTTTTTTCTATATAAGTAGTTCAGTCATGTGGTACCCATAACACAAGCTCTGCTTTCTATTTATCTATACCTATAAAAGAGCTTACCTGACTGACTGATTCATCATCGCCGAGCCGAAACCGCTGAAGCTAGAAAGCTGAAATTTGGAAGGTAACCTCTTTTTATGGCAAAACCCACTAAGACTGGATTTTTTGAAATTCAACCCCCAAGAGGGTGGAAAAGGGTGAAAACTAATGTATGAAACTTTTTAACGGGTAGTGTGATTGCTTAGAAACTTGGTTTTAATACTTAAAATGCAAAGTAAATGGGCACGTGTTTAAGGATTTTTCAAAAAAAACCCTTATAAAGGAGTAAAATAGGGTGTGAATGTTTGTATGGGAACTTTTTAAGTGGTGTTGGAGATAAATTGCATCCTGGGGAAAAATTTAAGCTACAATTCATAAAAAAAAGTCGTCAAAGTCGTGGGCAACGGCTACTTTATTATTACATAAGTATTATTTATTTATTTATTTATTTTTAAGGAAAACCAACAGCTATACACGTTTAACTTAAATAATTACATAAATAACAGAAAGCCAATAACAGGTTTCCGCTGATAGAAATATAACAAAAATAAAATGTGAACACAAGCTTAAATAACGCTTACATACCTAATCTAACACAAGATAAACAAGAAAAAAAAAAAACAAATTAACAATCGGCCTAATCTTTAAAGAAGTCGAGAGTTAAGCACCGCCTTGCCCTGGGAACACTTGTACAATATGGATCAATGTCCAACAACTTACTAAAATTATTCAGGGTTTCATTAGCTCGCACCATATATGAATTCTGTCTATAGTTAGTGGACGCACCTGGAACGTGTAGTGGAGGATTGAATCGGAGTGTTCTACTAGGAGTATTAAAGTATATTTTACTTAAAAGGTCTGGACAATCAATTATACTAGTTATAATTTTTAGAATGTATAGAAAATCAGCAATGCCCCTGCGATTAACAAGTGGAAGAAAGTGAAATTTTTTACACAGCTTTAAATAATTAGAAGAATGATAAGGGGTTCTATCTCTATAGCAAAGATATCTTAAGAAACGCTTCTGAATAGCTTCTATGCGATTAATATAAATATCATAGCACGGGTTCCATATCTGAGACGCATACTCGAGATGACTCCTAACAAAAGTACAATATAATATTTTTAACGTTTTTACCTCTGTAAAATTCTTTGAAAGTCGCATAACAAATCCTAATGACCTAGAAGCTTTACTAACTATTTTATCAATATGGACATCAAAGAGTAATTTCGAGTCATGGTACACACCCAGATCACGCATGCCGTCAATTTTCGAAAGAGCTTGACCCTGTAAGGTATACTTCGTCGGTATAATATTATATTTACGAGTAAAAGTAATAACTGAACATTTCGTGGCATTAAGCTCCAGCTTATTAATGAGACAATATTCTTCTAAACGAGATAGATCTGCCTGAAGGGCAAGCATATCAAGGTTAGATGTTATAATCGAAAATATTTTCATATCATCAGCAAAACACAGTAGATTGGTAGATTTAAAGCAGGAATCTATGTCATTCACATATAATATGAAAAGCAGAGGCCCAAGAAGTGATCCTTGAGGAACACCACTAGGAACGGGTACCCAACCAGATATATAATTATTAATAACAACTGCCTGAGATCTATTAACAATATAAGAAGAAAACCACCTTAGCAAGTCACCTCGTATTCCTGACTGAATAAGCTTATGAAGTAATGTATTGTGATAAATTTTGTCAAAGGCTTTGCAATAATCAGTGTAAACTACATCGACTTGGTGACCGTTATCCATAGCTTCAGTTATATAGTCGTTTAGAAGAATCAGATTTGAAACAGTCGATTTACCCTTTAAAAAGCCATGTTGGAAGGGGCTAAACGTGTTCTTTAAACTAGAATATACCTGATTGTAAATTATTCTCTCGAAGATCTTGGCAATGATACAAAGCTTTGATATGGGTCTATAGTTAGTGACCTCGGTTTTAGAACCATTCTTGTGTACTGGAGTAATAAACGCCGACTTCCAGATCTTAGGTACAATGTTGCAAGAAAGTGATTTACGAAATAGAATTGACACCGGACAGGCAATAGAGGAAGCACATCTAACAAGAAATTTGGATGAAATGTTATCTGGACCTGGTGCTTTAGAAATATCTAGTTTTTCTAATAATTGCTTTATTTCAATAGGATTAATTTCGATATTACTGATATCTGAAGCCGAGTTAGTTACCTGAATATTAACTAGGGATTCACTAAGGGAAGATGGCATATTAACTACTGTTGAATTAAGAAAAGTAGAATGAAAATAGTTGGAAAAAGCATTGCAAATAGACTCACCACTAGAAATATTAATTTTATTGTAATTCATCGAACTTGGCATAGAATTTGATTTGGATCTACTTTTTACAAAAGTCCAAAAATGCTTAGGGTCTGACCTAATTAAATCTTCAGTTGATTGAATGTACTTTTTATAACAAACTGATTCTAAGTTGATTACTCTCTCACGCAGAAGTTTGTATGTGAGATTATCTGAGAGATTGCCATATTTTTTAAATTTAGTAAAATATTTATGTTTTTCTCTGATAGCTTTTTTCAATGCAAAGTTATACCATACAGGATACAAGCTGTCACACGATTTTTTAGTGGGTATAAACTGTTTATGGAGATCATACATGGTTTGATTAAAAAACTGTACGGATTCATCAACTGAGCGAGTTGAGAATTCAGAGGTCCAGTCAATATCATTAATGGCATTATTTATTGACTCGAAATCACCCTTATTAAATAAATGACGTGTGCGAGGTGCATAGTCCAGCAAGGGGGTTTCAATATATCTATAACTAATTAACAAGGCCGGATGGTACTCATCTATTGGCGTCAATGGATCAGGACAATTAGATACAAAAATATGTTGATTAGAATAAACTAGGTCAAGTAATCGATTACTTTTGTTGAATATTCCATTGAACTGATCAAAACTTAAGGCACTCATTTCATCAACCAACATATACTCATTACTACTTACCATATTTGTCGGATAATACATTAAATTACCCGTTGGCAACCATACAATGCTGCTCAAATTAAAATCGCCGACCACTAAAAATGCATCGGAAGGATTACCGGAGACTACAAGGTTCAATTTAGCGAGAAAATTGCTGAGCTGAGAGCTAAATGACAAGCCGTTTTTTTGATCACACAAATAGATAACACATACGTATAAGTCAACCCACTTCCGTGTATTAGCTTGCTTTACACGCACACAAATCCAAAGATCTTCCGCAGTAGAATTAAATTGAGGCAGTAATTTAACTTGTAAGTTTTTACGCGTAGCTATTAATACACCCCCACCCCTTGACTGATTAGTTATACCATAATCACGGTCACGGCGCCACACTAAATACCGATCGTCCAAGAACTCTGAATTAGAAATGCCATCAAGCAACCATGTCTCCGTAAATATTATTATATCATACGAGCTGAGGCAAGCCATACGATAAATTGATTCCGTTTTTGTTCTAAGGCCACGAACGTTCTGATAGTAAACGGATAAACCTTGATTATTTATATTTTGCGACAACATTTTAAAGCAATGTTATAGAAATGGAATATACAATAGTTTATAAGTAATAGTGTTATAACAACGTTTGCAGGCAAAAACAAGTAGTCATATTCATAAAGTGCAAAAGGGTAGAAAAATAAAAATAATAAATGATAATTTTTAGCAAGTGAGTGTATTAGAGTAAATAGATAGCAACAGTATTCAAAGTGCATTTGAGCAGGCGAGACAGCTGTATGTGCATCCGAGTTAGTCCATAACAATATGGTGTCGCGGCAGTTAACTGCACAAAGAATTAGCAAGGCAGGGGAGTGCAACATTTTACTAAATAGTAGAATTAAGGCATATAGCAATACTTTGTAGATGACAAAAGATTTACGAATAAAGTAATTTGATTTTACGAAGCAATAATAGTGTTGCCAGCATCTTAAACGATTTTGTTTAAATCATTTTCATGTCTAATCATAATCACTTTCGAAGAATCATCTCGACGCACATGTATTTTTCCATGCTTTACCCACACAAAGCTGTAATTTTTGCTAATGGCAGTGGTCTTCGTCGAGGTAAGCAGCTTTTTATGGTCCATACTCAAATGGTCATTGACGTAAACTCTGCCCGAGGGACCCTGCAAGCCAAGGTCTGATGTAGTCAGTTTCTTGTCAGCACGGGCAGCTGCGATAAAATCTTCTTTTATATATCTGTTAATGAAACTGACTATTATCAGTTTATCTTTGGAATTATGCATAGGAACCCTGGATATGTAATTAATCTGGGTTTTAGGCACTGTGTAATTGACCTTGCGGCTGATTTGTTCGACGATAGAGAAAAGGTTCTCGTCTTTCTTGATGGGTACACCCTTAATCTCGACATTGTTCAGCCTCGATCTCTGTTCCTGAGCAGATAACTCCATTTTAGTTTTCACTAGATCATTCTGCAGGCCAATGACAGTATCCTGAAGCTTCTCAAGACTACTAACCCTGGCCTCCACTTGTGAGAGTCTAACACCAAGATCATCCAATTTCTCACTCGTATAGATGCAAGTGCTTTTCAGTTCCGTTAGCTCCTGTTTGATCGAAGACATATCCTCTCTCATCCCTGATATGCTGGACAGCTGACGTTTCATATCTCTGAGTTCTTTCATGATGGATTCAAGAGACGCAGGTTCCACTGGAGCCAGTGTGGCTGGTGATGGAGCCCGACACGACGGACATCTCCACTGAGTTTTTTTATCTACTCCATATCTCCGCCAAGTGGTTTCAGATATGTGAGCACAGCTGAAGTCCAAATGACCTTTACAATTAGAGCACAGAACTCCATCGATGAAGTCTTCCTTGCAACTAGCACACTTCATTTCTATAAAAATGGTTAGTTGTAAAAGTGGAGCCAAAGGTTGGCAATATATTTATACCGACCAAGCAGTGGACGGATCACGGAGGCGCGTAAGCGAAACGAGTGTTCACACGAAACTGTATCACTATCCGGTCCCTATAATACAAGCTCTGCTTACTTTGGGGCTATATGGTGTTGTGTGCATTGTCCACCAATATTTATTTATTATTTATTAAGTTAGCATCCGCTAAAACAAACTAAGTTCACACAAATGTTTGTCCTGGGTAGAATTGAACCCAAACTACCAACTGAGGCTAATCAAATTGGGTCAAGTATTGTGACTGAGGGTTGAATTATTAAGTATGTAATTCTTGTTAACCCTTGCAGTTGTTTAATATGCACGTGAGTACACAGAGTGTGCACGCCATGCCACTTACCTAACTTAATATGTACAGACAGAAAGACGCCATCATAGTAAACTAGCGTCTAACCGCGGCCTCGCATGCGTTGTACCTGTTTAAACAGTAGCCTATTTCAGTGTGTTTTTGCGATCTGCAAGTTTGTCTCGGGTTTTTCTATGTAAAAAATAATAATAATGCCGGAAATTTCACAGCATCATCTAGCCCCAAACTATGCTTATATTATGGTGACCAGATGACTGATAGAATACTTATATACTTTTAAATACATACTTATGATACTTTATAACACCCAGACACAGAACAAACACCTATGTTCATCACACAAATGTTTATCCTGGGAGAGAACCGAACCCTCAACCTATATGTAATGTATGTCAGTATTAATAAAAAATGAAAGGTATTCATGTAGTGTATCAGTGCACGAAAGGAGGCGCACTTTAATCCTTTCACCACGTTGGCGTTGTTAGAAATAACTAGTGACACTATAAGAAGAAGAAGTATATAAGTTATACCCATAACACAAGCTCTGCTTACTTTGGGGACAGATGATGCTGTGTGAAATGTCTGGCATTATTTATTTATTATTTATTATATGTACTATATCGGTCATGTGGTACCCATAACACAAGCTCTGCTTACTTTGGGGACAGATGATGCTGTGTGAAATGTCTGGCATTATTTATTTATTATTTATTATATGTACTATATCGGTCATGTGGTACCCATAACTCAAGCTCTGCTTACTTTGGGGACAGATGATGCTGTGTGAAATGTCTGGCATTATTTATTTATTATTTATTAAATGTACTATATCGGTCATGTGGTACCCATAACACAACCTCTGCTTACTTTGGGGACAGATGATGCTGTGTGAAATGTCTGGCATTATTTATTTATTATTTATTATATGTACTATATCGGTCATGTGGTACCCATAACACAATTATTATAAATACTTACGGGTATTTATCGCGTTTATTTACCTATTTTTCCCGACGTTTCGAGTCATCCCGTGACCACGACAGAGTTTAAACCTGTCGAAACGTCGGGAAAAATAGGTAAATAAACGCGATAAATACCCGTAAGTATTTATAATAATGTGTTCTGATCGCGTAAGTTTAAAAAACTTTACCCATAACACAAGCTTTGCTTACTTTGGTGACAGATTATGCTGTTTGAAATATCCGTCATTATTTATTTATTATTCTATAGATCGTTTAAAACGATCCTTAGATAGCTGAACTGTTTCTGCACTGCTCAAATAAATGTTTTATTAATTCATAGTTATCTAAGATACAATCTATCATACCAAATTACATCAAGATCTGTTCGGCCGTTTGGCTGTCAAAATGTATCAAACATACATACAAACACTTTCAGGCGCACTCTAATCCTTTTAACACACTGGTTCGATAAGAACACGACAAGAAGAAGAAAATGATAGACAATCTTTCTATTTTTTTTTATGACGGACATTTAACACATCATCTGGCCCCAAAGTAAGCAGCGCTTGTGTTATGAGTACTACATGACTGATAATTTTCACTCAAAACTGGATATTTACCATGATATATGAGTTTTTCTGCTTCTCGATATTTCGGCACAGTTGCATGCGCCATGATCACGAGATAAACTGCAGTCTTTGCGGGTGGATGTTATCGGCAGACAAAACGGTCTACCCTCTTTCTCAGTCTTTTACTGCGAACATTACTCCTACTACCGGTTTCACTGTCACTAACAACTCGATCACGATTACGACACACAACACTCACGGTATCTGGACGCACAACTGGTACCTCACTTTTACGATTTCCACACATCCTCACCACAGGGTTCCAGGCTCCAGACAATTGAAAACCGTCTTCTCCATTGAAATTCCTGTGTTTGGTCTCTCTATTGCCTCTTGTACCAATCTTGGGATGTAATGTTTTTCAGTTGAGATTACCTGTGGATTGTGTAACACGATCCAGTGGTTTGAGCCAGATTCTAGTAGATGTGTAGCTATGGCCGACTTTTGTGTGTCCATATTTATGACCGCCCGGATGTGTTCTGTCACTCGACAAGCTATGGTACGTTGTTTGGCCGATGTAAGAGCTCCCACAGCTGCATTCAATCTTGTACACTCCTGGTGTTTGAAGAGGAATCTTATCTTTAGGTGAGCGCAGGTAGTGTGAGATCTTCTTTAAAGGAGTAAAAATTGTTTTTATGGACAATTTTTGCAGGGCTTTCGCAATTTTGTCCGTCACTCCTTTGATGTACGGTAAAAATGCAGGTTTTTGTTCTACTATACATCTGTGGGGTTTAGGCTTTTGTCTAACTGGAAAAGATCGAAGCTTATATCCATTTTTACGTAGTACATGCTGAACATGAGCTAGCTCACTCTTTATGGAGTTCTCATCACATAGGTCGAAAGCACGGTTCGTGAGAGACATTACAACCGAGTTAAGCTGCCGAGGGTGATGGTGTGAATCAGCATGGAGATATAGATCCGTATGGGTCGGCTTCCTATAAACCGAATAGCCTAAATTACCATCATCACGAATCTGTACCATCACGTCCAGGAAAGCCAAGCTTCGATCACTTTCCATTTAATACGTAAAACCACTTTCCATTTCATTTGTCCCGCAGTGGGAATCGAATCCTTCTGCGTATCTGCCGGCCCATGGCCCACTGCGCCACAGAGGTCGTCAGAATTTGCAGAATATTATTATTAGCAGAATTGAAGTAGGGAGAGTATTGTTGTGGGTACCCAAGTATAAAATTTAAATGGCTCCCGCGTAATTGAAACCTATTACCAGTTTCGGGGAAGTAGACTAAGTTGGACTCTTTTTATATAATCGTAATTTTATTCTATTCTCGTAACTTGGATGGATTTTGTACATTTTGGTAAATTTGTTTGTTATAGCGGTTATTTAAAAATAAATAATAAATAAATAATGCCGGTAATTTCACACAGCATCATCAGACTCTAAAGTAAGCAGAGCTTGTGTTATGGGTACCACATGATATAGTACATATATGCTTTTTTTTTGTAAATACGTACTTATTATATATAGACACACCCAAATGAAGTTTAGTATTTTATTTTAGCATTAATCAATTATATACATTTAGTCCATTGAAAAGTTACATTTGGGTATGCATTTGTCAGAGGACGCAATTTTATTTTTTTAATGTGTAGGGGGGGTCAGTAGAAGCTTAAGTTCAAGTTTGTGGGGTCGGCACCCTTGTCCCCCGGCCGCCATCTTGGAAAAGGGGGTGCAAAGGGTTTTCGCGCTGTATCTCGTAAACTAGTTACCTTACAGAAAATTTAATCAAACATAAAATGTAGCAAATTAAATTTCCTACAATTTTATTTCTATTACTTTTTATCGTCAAGTGACCAACAAAAAAGTTATAAACAAAAATAAATGAAAATTTTGTTTGTTTGTTCTAGGTTTTACAGCGCTCCAAACTTAAACGGATTCTCGAATGCTCATAGGGATGCAATAAAAACTAAAAATTAGGCTTACTTTTCTATCTATATTTTTTTTATTCATACAATTTATTATGATCTTAACATTCCTATGCTATTATTGAACTATGTTTGACCCTTTTACCCACCACCTATGAGGTATAACATGGGCAAAGTCAAATTTATAAAAATTTTGCAGAAGCATCCAGAGTTAGCAAGTGGAACTAAATTATTTATGAGTGAGAAAGTCGAGTCATCGTTACTCAGTGTTGTTGGCGAACGTTTTTTCGTCTTTTTATATGGCGGAAATAAAGACGATACTCTAGACACTCTGCGATACAAACGATTTGCTAAGACAGTGACAAAAAATGCATTAAAAAATGCATTAAATTTTTATAAATTTGACTTTGCCCATGTTATACCTCATAGGTGGTGGGTAAAAGGGTCAAACATAGTTCAATAATAGCATAGGAATGTTAAGATCATAATAAATTGTATGAATAAAAAAAATATAGATAGAAAAGTAAGCCTAATTTTTAGTTTTTATTGCATCCCTATGAGCATTCGAGAATCCGTTTAAGTTTGGAGCGCTGTAAAACCTAGAACAAACAAACAAAATTTTCATTTATTTTTGTTTATAACTTTTTTGTTGGTCACTTGACGATAAAAAGTAATAGAAATAAAATTGTAGGAAATTTAATTTGCTACATTTTATGTTTGATTAAATTTTCTGTAAGGTAACTAGTTTACGAGATACAGCGCGAAAACCCTTTGCACCCCCTTTTCCAAGATGGCGGCCGGGGGACAAGGGTGCCGACCCCACAAACTTGAACTTAAGCTTCTACTGACCCCCCCTACACATTAAAAAAATAAAATTGCGTCCTCTGACAAATGCACACTAAGGCCTAAAAAATGTAACATTTTAATGGACTAATTAGTTTCCAAGAAATTCGTTGACAGTGTAAAAAGTTCTGTCTAAAGGCCACATTTTTTTTTAAAAAGTCCTTTATTTTGGTAGAAATTTTATTAAATATATATAATGTCCACACATTTCAAAAACACTTTTTTTATATAGGGTAGTACTAGGCACTCTTGAAAGAAGAATTCATTCAGGGTTTCTTACACATTTATGATACATGTCACGAGCTCTTGTAAAGAAATTCGGTTGAACTTTAATAAACTTAGCTGCCTCTAAAATATACAAGCTGGGCAATGGTGGCAATTCGGTTACTTCATTTCTAAATGTAAGAATGTCTAAAATATATTATAGTTAGTCATATCATTCATATATCATAAAACCTATTCGGTTGGTACCATCTAACTAAATAAGGAACACTTCATTAAATTATATAAAATTCAATTAGGATAAGTTGGTAACAGCAGAATAACAATGTTTAATTTGACAGTCTAAACCTAATTTTGGCTAAAATTAGTTAGGTTGGTGCCAACCGAATTGCCACCAATGTCAACAGTTTTAGCTTACGAAAGATCCGCTTACATGATTCCTACGGAGGTATCCCAACAATTGCTCGTACGCATTTTTTTGTAAAATAAAAGCTCTATTCACGTCTGTTGATTTACCCCAGAGGATAATACCATACAAAGTCAAGTCAAGTCAAAAGATTATTTTTTCAATACAATCACAAGGATCACTTTGAAACGTCTTACATACTTGATGAATTTAGATGCCAATTCATCCTAACCCAAGCCCGAAAAGAATGGGCAAAAAAACTCGTCTTGGTTCTAGCGCTTTTTTATATGATCCATCTTATAACTACCTTAACTACGAAATACTTATACAAGAGAGTTTATACATTTCAAGTGTGTGGGTTAACTGTCTGACGGCAGAGCGACATGAGGCCATGCATTCCTAACAATAATATAGTCATCTATATTATAATAAGCTTTCTTCAAAAGACTACCTTGCGTGTATGCTTGCTATGTATGCTTTAAATTTCTTAATAGGTAGTTTAGTAGCATTTTCAGGAAGCTTATTATAGGAGCGCACCGTGTTCCCCATAAATGACTTATTAACTTTTTCTAGTCGAAACCTAGGGATGTATAATTTATGTTTATTCCTAGTGTTGATTTTATGAAGGTCACTATTTTGCTGAATCTCATCTCTATTTTGTATGTGTGTATAACACATTTTCATATATATTGTGAAGCTATTTTGAGAATATTAATTTCTTTGAATATTTCTCTCAAAGATTCTCGTGGTTTCATTTTATAAATGTCACGTATTGCCCTTTTTTGAATTACAAATATTTTACCAATATCAGCTGCTTTCCCCCAGAGAATGATGCCGTATGACATAACACTATGGAAGTAACTGAAATAAACTAGTCTAGCTGTAGCTTCATCAGTAAGCCACCGTATCGTACGAACTGCATATGCAGCGGAACTAAGCCTACCAGCAAGTGTTTCAATTTGTGGTCCCCACTGTAGTTTTGCATCAATATTAAGACCTAGGAAGATCGTGGAATTTACAAGATTCATTGCCTCTCCATTTATTTCAATGTTGAACGGGCTATGAATAACATTTGGCAAAGGGAATTTGATACATTTAGCTTTTTTGGAATTAAGCAAAAGATTATTTACAGTGAACCAGTTAAGAACTAACGATAAGGATTCATTTACGTTATCGCAAATACTGGTTTTACCTCTATCAACTTAAAAATTAAAGACGTATCGTCTGCAAATAAATCTATGTATGTCACAAATATTTTTAAAAAATATTAATATTAATATTAAATATTATATTTTATACATTAAAGTTGAAACCACATACCCATGGTAAGCTGTCAAAATAGTGTTAATATTTGTAGTCTTACGTAGCTTATAAAGGACATATTTTTTTTTTTAGATACCTGATCGACATGCGCCTTTCAGTTAAAATTTTGGTCCAGCATGATGCTTAGGAATTAGGTTTCATTTACCACAGACAATCGTTGTTCTTTATAGCAAATACGAAGCTTATCAGAAATTTTGATAGAATTATCAAATTGTATTATGCTAGTCTTGGTCAAGTTAACATGTCAATTACTTTCGTCAAGCTATTTAATTATAGTATGACGACTTAATTAATTATATATGTAAAGAATAATATACAATTACTTATAGATAAAAAAATAAAATTCAGTTCACTGACCGCAGGTAAAGTGCTTAAAAGGCTAGCAACGTTACGTTATAGAAATGTCAGAATTGGAAGATATGAAAATAGATATGTCATAAGCGAATAATGTACATAATGGGTTAGGAGTCACTTCAGAGCGGTGATTAATATAAAGCAATATTAAAAGAGATCTTTCCGCACTACCTTGAGGTACCCCAAACGGTTATCCAAACGGTTTTAATTCACTATTTACATCAATATTATTAATTTAAACGCATTACATTCTATTATGCGTTCGGCTTGTGACGCATCTTAATAGGTTAAAAAGTATGCAATTTTTCATCAATGTTTTCTTATGACGTTATCACGTAAAATTATCGTCCGTTAACCGACTTTACAGACAACCATTTTATTAAGTGGATAGTGAAGGTTTCAACAGTTTCATTGCGTACACGTACAATATTATAAATATCTTCCTAGGTAGGTATAAAACGATTGATACATATCCTAAATTGGCTCAAAACGGATATACATTTTCACTTTATAAGTCCCTAATCCATATCCAAATCCATACTAATATATAATTATGTTCGAGGGCCTCTGTCTGTCTATATGTATGTGCACTTTCACGGCTAAACAGCTGAACGGAACTTGATTAAATTTTGTAAGCAGATAGATTGTAGCTTGGAGATTTACTTATTCTACTTATTATGTATGTACGCGTGCGAAACCGTGGGCAACAGCTCAGTAATACAACAGTAATAATTATAATTATTGGTCGCCCACTGGTCGAAATTCGACCATAATTCATTAATATTTTTTTTTTTTTTTCCCCATATAAACTATAAGTGTGCGAAATTTCATACTCCTCCGTCCGCGCAATTTACGTAAAAAGGGGTACAAAGTTTTTGCTTCACGTATTAATACATTTTATTATATAGATAAAGTATGCATTATCTGCGTACCCTTAAGCGATGAAAAAAAGTGTAATGAAGAACAGAAATGACAGAGTATTATATTTTAGTGATTAAACTTAATTAAGAGACATGTTCAAGCTAACCTTAGCCTTTTTTGTGAACACGGTTAGCCCTGGAAGGGTGTTATGAGTCATTATGGCTGGCCTACTTATTTATCTTGGTAAGTACTTAACCCATTTCGGCTCGGACTGAACAAAACGCTCGTGTTAATACTTAAACTGATTTATACTCATAGAACGTAAAGCTGGGTTTTAGGGTTTCGAAGTACAATGAGGAACCCTTATAGTTTCGCTATGTTCGTCTGTCCGTCTGTCTGTTAGTCTGTCTGGTCTATCTATCTGTCTGTCCGCCCTTAATTACATAGAGCTAGTTTGAAGACTTTTCGTCATTAATATTTTCACTTAATCAGTTGAGTCTTATTGTAATTAATTGTACGGCAATAGAGTACTAGTTATAATAAGTAATGAATTAAAAAAAAAAAATTAAAGAATTTATTTAGAAATATTGTTTATTCGAAAAAAAAATTAGAAATTTAAATTAGAAAAAAAAATAATTAGAAATTTTAATTAGAAATTTTTTTTTTGGAAGATTACCTTGCTCCCTATATAAAACATATTTACTTTTTCTAGTAAAAACATAGGTAGGTATAATTTGTTTCTGTTTCTTGTATTGATTCTATCAAGATCACTATTTTGCTGAAACACAAGCTGGTGCCCGCGACTTCGTCTGCGCAGGATTAGTATTTAGTGTAATTCTAACGGTTTTTGTAGCGCACGCCAGTATAGCTCGCAGATGGCAGAATTTTTTCCTACTTACTTGACACTTATCGTTATATTTTGGACAATTCGCACAATATCTTTAAAAATTATAGCATATGTGTTATTCTGATGTATAAGCTATTGTAAAGTTTCAATAAAATCCTTTCAGTAGTTTTTGCGTGAAAGAGTAACAAACATACATACAAACTTTCGCGTTTATAATATTAGTAAGATAATACATTTATATATATATACCTATATTGTGATTGAACCAGTTGGTGGAATACTTACTTAATTATCTACTAAATTATATGTATCATATATGTACAAACATACCTAGTTAAATCAATGTGAAGAACTGGTGAATGAAAACGTGTGGAAACTGACATGTCGTAAAATCTTAAAAAAGTAAAAAAAAATGGTTGTCTGTAAAGTCCGTTTACGGACGATCATTTTACGTGATAACGTCATAAGAAAACATTGATGAAAAATTGCATACTTTTAACCTATTTAGATGCGTCACCAGCCGAACGCTTAGGTTGATCGTGCCTCTCGCCTCTCGCTCGGGTCAGGCGGAACGTGACAGTTTTTTTGTGCGTGCAGCCAGTGTTCATCGATTTATAAGACGTTATCACGTCAAAAGTTCTTAAAAACAGTTCGAAGACATGTGCCCCTTTGTACATGTGCACAAAGAGGCCTCTACGACGCACTTTATTCCTTTCACCACGCTAGTTTGATATAATGACACGATACAAAGAAGAATGGTATTAAATAATATAATTTTAGCGAGATACTTGTGAGTATCTTCATAATTATATATAAAATTCTCAGTGTCACAGTATTTGTAACAAAACTCTTCCGTAGGATATATACTATTTTTCATACCCCTAAGTATAAGGGTGGTCCAACCCAAAAACTTTTTTTTTATGATTCGGCAATAAAAAATACATACAACCCTAAATTTTCACCCTTCCACCACCGACCCCTATTTTAACCGGTGTCGCTTCTCACCCCGTAAACAGCATCAATAACAATTAAAAGAGATAATTTACTTAGAAATAATTTAAATTATAATATAATAAATACTACACACTTATAAACCAAGAAAAACTCTTGACAAAAAGATTATGTTCCCGCAATAAGACAAGCCTGTATCGCGAGAGGCCCAAGGCAAAATATATCAAATTACATAAAATAAGAGCTTTCATAGAAACAAAGTAACTTTAACTTTAACAAGGCAAATTTCTAAATAACACAATAACCAACTCAAGATACAAGAAACCTAAAATAAAACCAATTTTGTACCAAAAGACTAAACGAATCCATGCTCTTATGTTCTGCTTATTAGATTCGTGCGTCTCTACGTTCCGTTGTAAGTTCATTGTTGCCTGATATAACGAAGTATAGTTACACTCTAGATACACCTTCTTCTTCTTCCTCCTATAATAGCATCTGTCTTATTGTCAATTTTGTCAGTGTCAAGTATTTGTTTGGTTATAAAGTCCAAGTCGAATTCTTCGTTTGTCATTTCATAGCTCTGCTAATTTAATATTTTTTTCCTGTTTTATTGCATGTTTTATCAGCAATGTTAGAGGAATTTTAATGAATAAATTGTGACTACATAGAACAAGTATGGACAATTGAATTATATGTGTATCATGGTGCAATGTGATTTGAACGACGAGGAATCCCAAGAAAATTCACTACGGCCATTTATTAACGGCGAAAACTTTATTAACAAACAAATTGACTATTAACAAATATTCAACAACAACACTTGACACTGGCAAAATTGACATTATTATGTCACATGCCATTAACAAAGAAGAAGAAGAAGTCTAAGTCGATCGTCATTTGTCTATTCTAAACTACAGCACTGAATGGGCATCTAGAACTTTATCGGGATTTCTCGTCGTCCAAATTACATTGCAATATAATACACTTACAATTCAATTGTCCATACTTGTGTTATTAGTTCACATATATCGATTACAATTCCGCTAAGATTATTAAATAATGCAATAGAGAAAAAATATTTAATTTAGAAGTGCTATGTTACTTCTTGACTGACAAACGAAGAATTTTCAGATATACAACGCTCAACCATTCAAATGGCACACTATGAGACATGACAATGACAATGTAATTTTTAACCGACTTTATCAAAAAGGAGGAGGTCCCAATTCGTCGAGCTGAAAAATCAACGAAAATCTAAAAATTGTATACATCGATGATGTTTTCATGTACTTCGATACCTCGCTGTCTCATTGAAATATTATAGGCTCAAACTTTATTCAATGAAGTCGGTTTCTTTTTAGTTTTTAAAACGTAATTATAATGAGACAACTCTGTTCACGAAGATAACCGACTCTCGACATTCTCGCTCGCGCAGTTGCCCATTTCGGACTTGTACAAGATGGAGGCAATTTGTAGGCGTTTAGTTAAAATCAACATGACTGTGGAAAAGTGGAAGGAGTATCTCGCGCAAACAGAAAACAACATAGGAGCCATTTGATTCGGGCACGAAATACCGAGACAAAATGGAGACCACACGAACATAGTCGAAACTTCCCAAGTAGGGCCTCTATACTCACGTATTTTTTCTCGTGTAGTTTTGGCAGGGATGTGGAGTGCGCTTTAAAAGGCCGCCAAAATGAATTTGGTTAACAACTTTTGAGAAACTGGAACTGACAGCTTAAGATGACTTCCTGATCAAATGATCTTGACGCGTAGTCATGGTGATTTTTTTAAGATTGAAATAAGCAATTCTGAAAAAATTTAACAGGTAATGTTTTAACTAGCTTACTTCCCGCCTATGAGTGTTAGTAGCTAGTTAAAACTATGTCAACTTTGGAAGATGATGATTATTAAATATTTTAGACTTTATTCCATAATTAAATTATAAAACTAACAATTGATTTTAAAACATTTTCAAACGAAGTAGCCTCCTACTTTGTTTGAAATTACATAAACTATAATATCAATATTGAAAATATTTTCAATATTATTTCAATAGTATTTTCAATATTGAAAATACATAAATATTGAAAATACATACCATATATCTTTTATTACTATTATTCATTTAATTAACTATCCACCAAATAGCCGTAAAAAAAAACATTTTTTCCATAAAAAGATAATTTGCAGTGGGCACCATCTTAACCTGCTTTTCAAAGCACGGAAGCACTCAGATGGAAATGTTTGGCGTTCATCCATCCAGGTACAGCCCAAAGCATTGCTTAGTAGTTCTAATAACCAACAAAGTTAACTATGCCAAAGACACAGACAAAGACCGTGCTAAAGACAGTGAAGAACAATGATCCTTACGACTTAATGCCCCAGTCTTTGCAGATACGGGAGAACTTGAATAGTTATTACTAATTGGCATTTCTTCTCCGAGCCCACGTGGGCTTGGAATGTACCTACTACACGATGATAACAATCAAAATCAAAAGCCCGGATGTGCTCTGTCACTCGACAAGCTATGGTACGTTTTGTTTGGCCGATGTAAGAGCTCCCACAGCTGCAGTCAATCTTGTACACTCCTGGTGTTTGAAGAGGAATCTTATCTTTAGGTGAGCGCAGGTAGTGTGAGATCTTCTTTAAAGGAGTAAAAATTGTTTTAATGGACAATTTTTGCAGGGCTTTCGCAAATTTGTCCGTCACTCCTTTGATGTACGGTAGAAATGCAGGTTTTCGTTCTACTATACATCTGTGGGGTTTAGGCCTTTGTCTAACTGGAAAAGATCGAAGCTTATATCCATTTTTACGTAGTACATGCTGAACATGAGCTAGCTCACTCTTTATGGAGTTCTCATCACATAGGTCGAAAGCACGGTTCGTGAGAGACATTACAACCGAGTTAAGCTGCCGAGGGTGATGGTGTGAATCAGCATGGAGATATCGATCCGTATGGCTCGGCTTCCTATAAACCGAATAGCCTAAATTACCATGATCACGAATCTGTACCATCACGTCCAGGAAAGCCAAGCTTTGATCACTTTCCATTTCATACGTAAACCGCATCTTGGTATATACGCCATTTAGGTATGCCAAAAGGAGTTCAATCTCATGTTTATTGCCTCTCACAATACAGAAAACATCATCAACGTACCTTTTCCACAACTTCATTGGCAAGGGGGCATAGCACATAGCCAGGTTCTCAAAATACTCCATCCATATATTGGCCACTACGGGAGCGACGGGACTTCCCATGGCAACACCATCAATTTGTAGGTAGTAATTTTCCCTATACAAGAAATAGTTTGTGGCCAGAATAGAATGAGAGACCTGGGCGTTAATTTTGATACACGTCTGAATTTTCATGAGCATATGAACGTACTCGCTGCCGATTGTTATCGTAGGTTAGGTTTTGTTCTGCGGAATGCCCGTGAATTTCACGATGCCGGTGCTATAAAACTGGTCTACTCGGCTCTTGTAAGGAGTAAGATTGAGGCGGCGTCTATCGTATGGCATCCACATGAGAGTACTTACGCCTTGCGATTGGAGAAGATCCAAAAGGCTTTTTTAAGATTCTTGTACAAAAAGATCTATGGATATTATCCTTTCCTTTTCCCCACAATATTTTTACTTGGTGCGCTAGGCTTCATTCATTATTATACGTGACGTCACGGACGCGAGACAACGCAAACTTCTTCCGTAACATTTTAATAATTTTTTATAGTAAACACTGTCATTTTGGTTCGTGAGTGTGTATTATAGATCGGTCATACTCTGATACGCGTGTGTGAATGTTTGTGTGAGTGCGGAGGCTGTTGGACACCTTTTATTAGGTAAATTAAAGACTGGATCTGTCTTACTATTTATTTATTTGAGGGTAGTGGCTTAGCCTTGAGAAATAAAACTTTAACATTCAGTACTGACTGACTATAACGTGGTGCCATCTACCGTGGTAAAGCTCATCTGTCGATATAATACATCGATTTGCGTTAACGCCATCTAGCGACAAATTAAGGTACCTTTACCGCTGCCGTCTGTCTAACTATTAAACTAATACCAACTATGGCAAAATCATGCAGCGCCTGCGGGAAGTATTTGTCACCGACAGGGGCCGCTACTTGTAGCATGTGTCCAGCTTTTTATCATAAAGCCTGTGTATTGCTTTCGGAGGCAACTGCTGTCAGCAAGAGTTGGGTTTGCCCTGGTTGCAGTAGTCGGTCGCGCACGGGTGACAACACCCCCGTAAGAGCGCAGAGCACGCAGTCAACACCGCGAGCTGCCGGAGCCGCCGCGTTAAGAGCTGCTAGCGACTCAGAGCCCGCCCCGCCCGCCCTAGATATGTAGGACATTCACCGAGAATTCGCTGAGTGGATGTTGGAGATGCGAGAATTCCGTCGTGAGATGGCTGAGTTCAGGGCTTCTGTCAGAGGCCTATCTGAGCGGGTTGACGTCATCGAGGAACGGCTAGTGACAGTCGAGCGGGAACGGAACGAGGAGTCCCCGTCGGTGGTTGCCGAGCTGCGGTGTAAGGTGTCATTGCTGCAGCAGGAGTTGAAAGACCGGGACCAGGATGCTTTGTTGTCGGACCTCGAAATCGGGCAACTTCCTGAGGAGAAAGGGGAGTCCGCGGTGTACACCGTCACCGTACTTGCCGCGAAGCTGGGCGTCACGCTGGACGAGCGCGATATTGTGTTCGCAGAGCGTGTCGCAGCGGAGAGCGGAGTGGCGCAGTTGGCGGGCGCGGCAGGTGCTCCGCTGAGCCCGCGTCGCCTCGTTGTACGCCTGGCGCGGCGCCAGCTGCGAGACCACATGCTGCAGGGCGCACGTACCAGACGCACTTTAACCGCTACGGATGCTGGCAGATCTGCTCCAGGCGCGGCGGGCCCTCGTATTTTCATCAACGAGCGGCTGTCGCGTGCCAACCGCCAACTCTTCTACCGAGCGCGCAAGGAGTCTCGGCGACTCCAGTGGAGATTCGTCTGAACCAAAAGAGGCCGCGTGTACTTTAGGGAGGGCGATGGAAAACAGGCATTTCCAATACGTTCTGAGGAGGACTTGGCCAGGGTCTTCGGATCAGGATCACCCCGACTTCCTTTTCAGGAAAAATCTAAATTTTAAATTTGTTCTTGTTTTTTTTGTTACTAATATGTGTACTCTGGACATGCTCATTGTATTTTCGCGTGTGCATTGTCTGATTTTTATGTATTTAATATTTTGTATGGTGGTAACCATTTCAGCTTTGCATTTAGTTTTATTATGTATTAATAATGTTCAGAAGCTTTTCAGTCTTTCCCTGTGTGTTTTTATTTCAGATATATTTTTATTAATTCAGGATATTATTACATAACATATTTACACTGTTATACTTACACCCAATTGAGTATTTACACGATTAACTTTAATAATCTATCTATACATATTATTATATATTATTATTCATATCTAACTAACTTCATCTCATATCTTTACCATATAACATTTGTATCTGATATGCGTGGAAGTGGACCTGGTTTGAGTCTTTGGATCCCTTCATGTTGGTTTTTCTAGCTTGAAATTCAAACTTTGTATTTTAAAATATTGTTTCTGCCTGTAACATATAAGTATTTTTATTGTTATTCTGTATATAGTGTGTTATCGTACCTATGTGTTAATTATGTAGTAGCTTTCTATAATTTACTAATTTACTTTTTACTGTTGTATTTTGTTATACTGTGTACATTTGTTTATACTGTGGTTTGATTGTTTTGGGCCTTCCATGTGGTGGTTGTACAAATATCAGATGCAAGGGACGGAAGCCGTATAATCATTTAATGCATTTATTATTTTTTGTGTACTTATATGTATTTAATATATTTAATAAATTCATTATTATTTGTGTACTAAATAATACTAAAATATGTTTTCTAAATGTAGCTGATGCCTACCCTGCAATAAACTTTACTTGTTTTATTCATCTCATAAATTGTTTAATTAAAACTATTATGATACACCGGACTCACATAGATAAATCGCAACAAAATTTTATAATCTCCTAAATTAAATTTAAAAGTTGGTCTCTTTAATGCTTGGTCACTAAATACAGGTCACGAGGAATTCATTGTTGCCATGGAGGATATGATGCCTGATATAATGGCTATTAATGAGTCCTGGCTGAGGGTGGGACAGGAAGATTGCGCCCCTAATATGACAGGATACCGCTTACTTTTGGCTCCAAGGCTTGATCATATTAAGAAGGGAAGGGGTGGGGGGGTGGCATTCTATGTCAAAAAGAGCTTTAAATTTTATGTTATTCCGCATCCTGCCGCTCCGAAAGATGATCAGTTGTGGCTAAAGTTGATTATCGGTGGCAAAATGATTATGATTGGAACTGCATATAGGCCACAATGGTTAATTGTTACTGAGTTTTTGGACGCCCTCTCTGAATCTATTTCTTCATTTTTAAATTGTGATCCCATTATCCTTCTAGGGGACTTTAATATTAACATGCTGGAGCCAAATGATAGTAAGACTAAATTACTGGTCCAGTTTCTAGAATGCATGAACATTCGTCAATTAATCACCGAGCCAACCCATTTCACTTCACATAGCCAGACATTAATCGACATAGTTTGCACAGATGCTATGGTGAGCAATATTCGAATAAAGTACAGTCTGGATCTAGGAGCACATGCAATTCTATTGGTGAAATTACGTATAAAAAAAGAAAAACACTGCCCTCAGCTTGTTACCTATAGACCGTTAAGAAACATCCTAATGGAATTGTTTGCCAAGGATTTGGATAAAGTGAATTGGGCCCATCTCGCGAGTATCCCTGATGTGAATGATAAAACTTTTGAATTTTCTGGTATAATTATAAATCTTTTTGAACTTCATGCACCTCTTAGGACCCAAAGGTTTAAAAACCCTCCTCACCCATGGATCACTGATACAGTGAAAACCATGATGCAAACTAGAAATGATTATCATGACAAGTATAAATTAACCAAAAGTAGTGATCATAAAAGTGACTATAAAAATATGAAACTGTTAGTCGTTAGGGCAATCCAATGTGAGAAAACTGCCTATTTTACCCAACATATAAATAGACATATAAAAAATTCTAAGAAATTATGGAAAAATCTGAAAAGCAGCATTTTACCCAGTACAAAGCAGACATATGAACTTCCCCCGCACTTTATGGATCCAGACATAATAAACACCCACATTTTAGATGTCCCTCGTGCGAATTTCGTCAGCATTTCACTCCTAACTCGCTTTGAACACCTCAGACACGGGTCAGAAACTTTTACTTTGAACAATGTCAGTGAATATACTGTGTTGAAAATTATACAAGGCCTTAAATCTAATGCTCAGGGTATAGATGGCATAACTCTCGATATGGTTTTTATGACTTTGCCACATTCTCTTTCGACCATAACTTCTATAATTAACGAATCCATTGCTAGTGGTACCTTCCCTGATTACTGGAAGTCGGCGGTCATAAAACCATTACCCAAAAAAGCAATCCAGTATTGGTTAATGATCTTAGGCCTATCAGTCTTCTTCCTTGTCTATCTAAAATACTAGAGAAGGTGGTAAGTCTGCAATTGGTCAAGTTTCTTGAGGATTCCTGTATTCTGGCACAGTTTCAGTCAGGTTTGCGTAGGAGTCATAGTACGTCAACTGCCCTCATAGATGTGGTCGACAACCTTTTACTAGCTCAAGATCAGGGGATGTGTAGCATTCTGGTGTTGCTGGATTTCTCGCGGGCGTTCGACAGCATAAATATTTCACTGCTTCTCTCAAAGCTTGCCTTTTATGGATTCACCCCAAACACAATTAAATGGTTTGACAGCTACCTCAGTCACCGAAGGCAGTGTGTGGAACTAAGATTGCCAGATGGTTCCTCTCTCCGATCTGCCTTTCAGTCTGTTCCTCGTGGGGCTCCCCAGGGTTCGATTCTTGGCCCAATCCTCTTCATCCTCTACAGTGCAGACATCATCAAGGACATTACTCATTGTCAATTCCATCTTTACGCTGATGATCTGCAGCTGTTCCATTCTTTCTTGCCCAGCGACAGTATCAGAGCTGTTAATGATATCAACAATTTAAGCAAGGTTTTTCAGTGATCTCTCAACAACTGCCTAGTCCTTAATCCAAAAAAGTCGAAATTCATGATAACTGGTTCCAGAGCAAGTTTGAGTAAAATTAGTCTTGAGACAATTAATATCATGGTTGGTGGTGGATCCGTGGAATTTGTGAGTGAGGCTAGAAATTTAGGAATAAAATTTAATTCTCAGCTCAACTTTGAAAGTCATATATCGGAATGCGTTCGTAGTTGCTTTTACAAACTTAAAATGTTGTATAAAATCCGCCCACACCTGAGCGAGGAGGTTCGAATAGCCTTGTGCGAGTCAATTGTTCTATCAAAACTCAATTATTGTGACGTAGTTTTTGGGCCTTGTTTACTGGGCAGGACAGAGAAGCTCATCCAGCGCGTTCAAAATGCCTGTGCAAGATTCTGCTTTTGCATTCCTCCTCGGTCACATGTGACACCCTATTTGAATGCCTCTAACTTGCTAAAGATGAAGTTGCGTAGGAAATTACATTTGGCAAGCTTACTATTTGGCGTTATTCATAGTAAAACTCCCCCTTACCTTTATCACAAGTTAGAGTTTGCTCAGGTGAATCCTCGTTACCCCCGTAGGGCTTGCTCCTTTATATTTGTGACGAAGAAGCATAGAACAGTCGCTTTTAGAGGTTCGTTTCTGGAATGATCTGCCGCCGCCATTGAGAGACCTAAAAACGTCTTATACCTTTAAATCTAAGTTGAAACTTCATCTTCTGTTGACTCAAAAAAGCTCATAAGCGGAGATAGATGAGAAATGGGTCGTACTTACGTGCTGTCTGTAGTACAGGGGAGTTTGGCCTTGGTTAGGCAGCTGTATCTTTGGATTCTTGGGTTACTTTGGTCCCTTGCCCACTCCTCTGCGCCACTCACTTCATTGCGCAATAGCGCTATGGTATTGGATGGTAAATAGTAGCTTATTTGGATTGTTGCTGGGCAGTACTGGATAATCTCACAAGTTATGCCACGTCACGTACCCACGTAATGCCACATGGTGCCACGTTTGCCACTATTTGTTTTTATTTTGCAATAAAATAACCTTATTTTTTTATTCTACATAAGTTCACTCAAGTTAATCGATCGATCTCAATCTATCAAAAATAAAAAAAATAAAAAATTGCTTTTTGCTTTGCTTCTCAGTGCTCGGTGTTGCTGGTAAGAAATAATAGGGATTAGTTAAACAATAATCATTTTATTATATACCTTTACACAAATCGCGATGAACACAAATTGAATCTATATCATATACTTTTTAACCTAATACTATTTATTTAAAATTTTATATGTACCTATATTAATTATTAACGTTATGTTTCGCGCCCGTGAAGTCACGGCGCCGGTTAAGGTCTAGTCTGTTGTCTGTTGTTTTTTTTTTAGTTACCTTCTTACCTCATTGTTCATAGATACATTCCTAACTGCCTGTTTCTATTGTATTTTCAATTTCCGTGTGTGTATATGTACCAAATAAATATTTATTCTATTCTATTCTATTCTATTCTTCAACTCTCTGGAAGCTAGGCGTCACTACAATCTTCTGGTCACTGCTGACCAGAAGATTGATCTGGTCAGATACTGCGCGGTACTTCAGACTGCCCTGAATTAGTGGCTAGAGTTGTAAGACTGTCTGTTCCCGAAATGCCTAAATACTCGCTGAGGCCCCGTAGTCACGACTTACTGGCTGCACTGTGGGCGCGGTCAGTCGCGCACGACAACTCGCCTCTTGTTCGGGCTCTAAAATTATTAAATGCGCTTCTGGCATCAACACCTTCTTGTGATCTGTTTGCTGACCGATGGACGAATGTGTGCAGAGAATGTCTGAGGTAGGTATTGTGAGACGATTGATAGTAGTAGAATTAGTTCAATCTGTAATTTTTTTTTTTTTTTAAGTATTTTTATTATTAATTATTTGGTAAAAATATTTTATTGTGTTAAATTTTTCTGTTAAACTGTTATTTCATAGCGCCTTGGTGTACCTACTGTAATGCTATGATCTTATTGTGTAAAAAAATAAATAAATATGGTATAAAAGCTTGGCATATTCTGCTGGGATACCATTTCTCTGTATTCTAGTCTCTATCACCTTCATACAGTCGGCTATAGGGACGTTTGTTAAGAGGGATTCCACATCAAAACTAACCATCACCTCACTCTCATCAACCGTTGTCTGCTGAAGAATCTGTATGAAGTGACGTGAGTCTTTCACGAAAGATGATGTCAGGCCTACAGAAGGCTGCAACACACCCGCTAACATGCTTCGCCAACTCATAAGTAGGTGAGTCAATCTGACTAAACGATGGGTCGCAGCGGAGCATTCTGTTTATGCACTTTAGGTAGACCATTCAGTTTAGGTGGCTGGATGTTTTTAGGGCGCAACAGGTATTTTGTTAATTCCGCGCTTATATGTCAGATTATATATATACATATATATATATACATATACATATATATCATCTGAATTTCTCGTTTAAAGGTATTACATAGAGTACTGATGACCGAACTTTACTCGGATTTTTCCATCACGAATTTCCGTCACGACCTTTTCTTTACTGTAGACGGTTTCCACGTTTTACATACGGTATCCATAGGGTGACACGAATGAATTAACTAGATGAACTAATGAACGAATAAATTGAATGCTGTACAATAAAATGATTATTTTCACGACTCGAAAAAATATATTAATTACGAAATTTCCTACCATTCCTTAAATTTATTAGTAATTTCTGCGTTTGATTTAATTGCTCTCAGACGCTAGTAATTAATTCATTTGTATTTGTTAATCATAATACATATAGTACGCTTATCAATAATAATATACTACGATAGGAACTTCGTTCCAACAGAGTGTTCCACGACCCCCATGCATTTTATTCGTCACGGTTTAAAGATTACTTTATGTTTTATTCGCACTTTACGTAGCGTTAAATAAATATTTTCAATCCTATTCTATTTAATTTATAGCTACACCAAGCTCTGACACTGGCTTTACGAGACAAAGAAGCCTCATGTGCCTGCAATTTCCCCGACACACTTCATATCTAGTAAGGTTGAAGGCCACCCACTCCATTTTCCGTCGAGGTCGAATATATTGAACCAGAGAGGCTTAGACTAGAATAGCTTTTGCCAACTGTTAGTTTTTACAGTACAGGTCGTTTTTATCTTGATAAAATGATATCTAGCAGGTTAACAAAACTACTCGGATATGACATTCAGCGCAGGCTTTATTAGTATGATACAGTTCTAAATAAAATGTATGCATATTTCAATTAAAAATCGATTCATAACTAGTAAAACAGTGTTTAGTTACTACTATATACTACCTAGGACCTTCTTGCATATTGGTGGATAATGCACACATTACCATAAGCCTCAAACTAAGCAAGCATAGCTTATATTATTATATTGTCTGTGTATTTCTATATGTATAATATCTAGTATAGTAGTATATCAGTCATGTGATACCCATAACTCAAGCTCTGCTTACTCTAAAGCTAGATGATGCTGTGTGAAATTTCCGGAATTATTTATTTATTATTATTACGGTGACCAGATGACTGACAGAATATTAATTTTATTAAATACATACTTATTATACATTATAACACACAGACACAAAACAAACTCCTATGTGAACATAGATGTCCCGCACGCAAAAGTGCGTGCTTAGCCTTAGCATGGAAGCTCCCTTCGCCCTTCAAAGGGAGAGTAGTTGTAACATTCTATAAGTCCTCTATTCTCAATACCTGAAATTTAATCAAAATCGGTTCAGTAGTTTGATTTTTCAAAATAGCTGGAAAAAATTTAATCCAAGTAAAACGAAATTTCATATTATTGTATAAATTAAGTCATTTTAGTTAATTTGTAACAAACATTCTCATCTGTAACAGTAGGATAGGATGTGGTAGGTCTATCAGATTTCTACTTAGATAGATTCCACTCTCAACACGGTGGTTAAACACCTGAAAGGTATAACCACAGAAAGCACTCTGCTCTCACCAAAGATAAAACGAAATTGCGCGTTACTTAGGCATCGTTAAATAGGCTAAGGTTGCGTCCACACGTGTAATGTTGATATCGCTTATTTTCACAACAGGACAAACAGACGTAACGCTCAGTACCATCCATACCTTGTCAGTCTCTACCACCCTTACGAACAAAGCGCTTTGCTTCCATATTTATAATGAGCACAGCCAAGGATTGGAATACTTTGCCGTCGACTGTCTTTCCTGAAAACTACAAACTAGAGTAAATAGGTGTCTGCTAGACCTACGTGCCCCATCGTCGGCCACATCGTCGCTTACCATCTGGCGACATTGTGGTCAAACGTAGGCCTATCAATGATTAAAAAAAAACATGTTAGAAGTGTGGATTTCAAACATGCCTAGGAAGAGTAAGTGTATAAAACATACAAACATTTGTTCCGCGGCGGGAATCGTACCCGCAACCTTCTGCGCAGCCGGGCTTTGGCCAATTGCGCCACAGATAATAGGCGTCGTCATAATATGTATGTAACACATATATATATAATAAACACCGGATACAAATACTTGCAGATCTTACAAACATTTGTCCCGCTGCGGGAAACTCGGGAAACAACCTCTGTGGTGCAATCCATTGCACCACAGAGGTTGTCCTACTAATATTATAAATGCCCAAGTGTTTGTAGACGTTTATATGCTTGTATGTTTATATAATTTTTGTGACTCAATTACACTACAACGGCAGACTGAATTTGATTTAAACTTTATAAAGAAAAAGTCTGCAACATGAAGTTGCTAGTGTTTAATATTTTCCTCCCGCGAGTCTATATCTAAACTTGTTATAGAAATAGTCTGCAACCTGGAATGTTATTATGAATACCACGCGAGTGAAGCCACGAGCAGATGGTTGTATTCAATATTTTCCTCCTGCGAGCCTATATCTAGACTGATCCAGTTATTCCATGGTACCTAGACGGGGAAGAAAGCAAATATTGTACACACGATAAATTTAGTGTTTTATTGTGGGTGCCCATTTTGAAGGCAACAGAACCAACCATTGTACAGAACAATACCAGGCTCATAGGATTGTTTGCAAAGCTCTGCTTGAGTAAGGCTTAGAGATGTAGGTAAGTAAGGGATAAGAATAGCCGGATATTGCAAGTGATTATGTTGTTTGGACGGACTAGTAAAAATTTTATAAAATATGAATAAATAATGTCGGACATTTAACACAGCATCATCTAGCCCTAAAGTAAGCAGAACTTGTGTTATGGGTAGGTACCACATGAGTGATATACTACATATATATATATTTTGTGTAATACATACATATTATTTTTAGAAACAACCAGGGTTCGAACCTGCACCTTCGTCACCTTCGACGACCTTCGTCAATGAATGGACTTATCATACTTACAACAAAGTCCAAATAAACATTTATAAATAACTAGTTGTCCCGACAGACGTTGTCCTGTCAACTGTCAAACTGTCAAACGAATGACAATTATGTCAAACGACCTAAAGTTACATAAGAAAAGTTAATCTCGTCTTTAAGTTTTCATAAATTTTCTTATGAAACGCATCTTTCTTTTTTTTTTTTTTTTCTTTCATAAGAACTTATCCTGACAATAGCAAACACAACAAAAAAGAATTAGCGAAATCGGTACAGCCGTTCACTCGAGATGCAGTGACCAAGTGAAATAGGATTCATTTATATATTATATAGATTGTTATAACATAAGTTTAGTCTATAATTCAATTTCGTTTCTTTAATTTATTGATGTTAATATGGGACCAACTTCGGGATATACCCTTTCAAATAAAAAATATATTATCAAATTCGGACTACCCTGTAAAAAGTTATGCGTGGTCATAAATAAAAAAAAAAGTTGAGTACCTCCTCCGTTTTGCGTCGGTAATAAGATTTTTGCGTCTATAATGAGCTAACACATCATATATTTAGTAAAAAATCATTTAAAAATGATAATCTAATTTAGACTTTGGTACAATCAGAATAAGATCGTTCGTATTTTACGATATTTTAATTAGTCCAACAAAACAACTGACTCACGGCCATTATCATAGTCTGGTACTTCTGTAGAAAGTGGCCTAAATATGTCTAATTCAAATCGGTTTAATCTTTACGGCATAATTACGACAAAAATACAAACATCTACATAAACATAAAATGCGTCTAACTTCGTATATAGTGACACAACTCTTCTAACTCAGACTATCTTGTAAATTATAGGTTACTAGCTTCTGCCCGTAGCTTCACACGCACAGTAGATACATAAAAAGTAGCCTATCTCCGTTATCGAAGTTCTGTTGATCCGATCGCTACCAAACTTCACAGGATCACTCGCTAGAAACACACATCGCCTTTTATATATATAGAAGATAGATAAACAAAATGTAAATCCATTATTGACTGTAGGATAATCGTCTTAGATTAAATCATATTTTTATATAATACATACAATTAACAAATAAACTCAATTCGTACCGGAGATCGAAACATAGGTACGAGTGTAGAAAAACATTACCGGTGATAAGATGCTATGAGGTCACGGCGCTGCCATGAAAAAACAATGTACAGTAAGAGAGAGAATCTAGCTACCTTTTCTTAAAAAGAAAGCAGCATTTACCCAGTAGGACAACATACCTTCTCTGTTTATTTATAGTCTAGTCTATCCAAAGGTTGCCTGTCAGAGATCGCTGTTAGCGATAAGAAAGAATAAGAAAAAAATATATGCGGGGAAAACTAAGTAACTTGAGAATTGTATCGTCGAGCTATTAGATTCTTATTTTTGTTTTGTATTTTTGATTTGAAGCGTGCAGTGACGATGACGCGAGTTTCACGTTTTGTTCACCCAAAAAGTGCCCAACGCGCCTATAGAAGTTTTCACTGAAAAAATGTTTATAAAAATAATTGTTTTTGTTATTTTCCGTGTGTGATAAAGAAATATCTATTTATCAATCTGTGGTGACACAGTTTAAGTAAGCGTTCGCTTGCAAAGCGCGTTTGGCGATTCTGCATTTTAAATCATATTATTTTCAATAACTAGTCACGCTCCAGACCTCTCCTCGGGAACACATGCCTAGAAGGCATCCGCGATAGGTACATACGCCGTCGTATATATATATGTAATGTGTACCTTTACTCAATACAAGTAATTCAAGTGATCGGTTTTATTATTTCATTATCGCACCCTACCTAGCTAGCACCTAAATAGATCAACATCCTACAACATATAACCATACGTACAAAAAATCCATCCAAAAAAGACGGATAAGTTTTTAGTCGGAAAGGCGTGTGAAAAACCGGTTCGCACTATCTAGTTACACATACGGTTCGTTATTTTCCACGTATGACGTGACTTGGATAATTGGGTGCCTTTCCGACTTCGCTGTAACCCAGAAAAAACATTTCTTGTTTATATAGGTACTCACATTGTCGCGAATAATGAAAGAAATACAAGATTTCTTTCATTTATTTTATCAAAATATCAGAATATATTTCTTTGGTGATATTTTATTAGTATAACGAGTTTTATCAAGAAATTACTATTGAAGTGTTCGTGAATGAATTCATAAATGCCTGAGCTCTCAAACGGTGTAGACTCGGTGTGTACATGAGGAAACCGGGACACCCCTAGACCCAAAAATGAGAAAAAATCATAAAAATACATCGAAATCTTTATTTTGAAACGTAAAAATGGTACAGACTTCAGTATTAAAACGATTATATTATATTTGGTGAAGTATAAAACTGTGATACATACATTAATACCCTCCGAAAATAAATTATAATCATAGTTACATCAACAATTTAAGATAGGTATAGGTAGGACCAGGCAAAGCGTATTCTGCACTTCACCAAGTTACAAGAAATAATAAATTATATTTACATAACTAAATAAAAAAATAACTAGTGCCTGTGTGAGCTGTAGACCTCGCGTACATTTTTCGAAATGACTGATTTACGTTTTCAACCCCCATAGTTGGATAAGACCCGGCTGAAACGCAGAAGGTTGCGGGTTCGATTCCCGCCGCGGGACAAATGTTTGTACGATCTGCAAGTATTTGTCTCGGGTATGGGTGTTTCTATGTATAATATGTATTTATTTACAAAAAAAAAAGTATATTAGTAGTATATCAGTCATGTGGTACCCATAACACAAGCTCCGCTTACTTTGGGGCCAAATGATGTTGTGTGAAATGTCCGGCATTATTTATTTTTATTTATTTATATCTCCGCCATTTTGAAACATTTCCAAAAACTGAATCGACAAAACAAATTGGTTATCTGTAAAGTCTGTTTACGGACGATATTTTAACGTGACGTCATAACGTCGTCATGTCGCTCCGATCGTAACGTTACAATGAGCGTAACGGGACAATGAGTCATCCTTTTTCGTGCGTGCAGCCGGCGTTCATCGATTTATTAGACGTTGTCACGTCAAAAATTATATATAGTTATAGAACCGGCTCACACAATTTCACGAGAATCGGTTGAGAAATGCGACCTGTAGAGGAGAAAATCCGGAGTTGATACGGAGAAACTCGCTTCGCTCGTTCAATTACAGAATAGTACAGCATAATATAAAACAATATGAAATACATGTACATACAATTGAGCTATCTAAGGACCGTTTAAAACGATTATAGATAACTCAACTGATCCAGATCACTGCCAGAGTGCAGCGTTCCCAAGACACTGGCGGCATTGCCATGTTGAATGGCAATGCTAATACGCTGAGCCAGATAGGAGCTAGTTCTTGGGTCACGCAATGTTTCTTTGCCGAGAAATAAATTTGAAAACGCGAGTTTCAAGTATAAGTATTGGCGGTCCCAACATGTCGGCCAAATTCATAGAGAAGTGCCGCACTAGACGAGATAGAGTTACGCAATAGAAAGAAAGGCACAATGTAGGTAAATATAATGTTAGGCATTAAGCGCTTGTGGGAGCTGAAAAGCACCTTGTTTCGTCGTTGCAAGAGTTGCTATTTATATAAATGTTTTCGTGGAGTCGGCCTTCAGTCTGTATTAATAAGTATTCTGTGGTAGTATATAAAGATATGTATGTGCGTATATTGTAGGTATGTGTCATCGTTTTGTATTCCGTATTTTAAGCGATAGATTTGCTTGTCACGTACTGAATACAAAGTACTTATTAGCAAAATATGTGCATCGGCCCAGTAATGTTTCGACGCGTCTCTTACTTCCTCAAAGATCTCAGTAACTTGAGATCTAGGAAGTGTCATTCTACTAAGTCTGGAGATGACTACAGGCGTGAGTGCGCATGCTTGTTTTGTTTTGTAATGAAGCGACATTGTTTCGTAATAATGACGACATCGGTGGAAAAGTCAAAGTCAATGTTTTATCCAATACAATCACAAGGATCACTTTGATTAATTTTGGTACAAAACTATACAGTAAGTATTCTATTTTAGCAATAATCAATTATATTAATTAGTTTCCAAGCAAATCGTTAACAGTGTAAAAACTTCTGTCAAAAAGCCACAATTTTTTTTTACAAAAAGCCTTATTGACAAGTCCTTTATTTCGGCAGGAATTTTATTAAATATTTGTCCACACACTACAAAATACTTTTTTGAAGTGAAAACTTCTTTTAGAGCGGTACGCATATTTTTAGATGAGGTAAAACCTCTGGATCCGCGACACCGTTACCGTTTTTGGCGTGAGACGCAGGGCTGCCGCGCTCGCCCCATTTGATTATAAACCTTAATTCACATGTTTACAGTCTACTTTTGTATGGAGAAGTTTACTGAGTTAGGTTCTTTGATATATTATCTACATTCTGAACATAATATATTTCATCATCTGTGTTCGTTCAGTATTTGATTGGCAGTCGCCATAATTACTGATTTTGAAGTGATTTATTACTAAACTCTAACGCGCCAAAATAAGTTTTCACTTCTGTCGGAACTCCCGGAGTGCAACCCAATTTTTTTTTATATAAGGCAGTTCTAGGCAATAATGAAAGAACAATTCTTTGTGATTTAAGGAAAGAATAGAATTGTCAAATTTATGCATTATGTCATAATTTAGAACAAACAGATTCGCTAGTGTTCCGCTTCGCATACATACGAACAAGACATGGTGAAATTACTGCGGTTCCGCTGTTATGGTTTCGCGGCGGAGGTGTGCTACGGATGTAAAGTAGGTATTGTAAAGTTTTTATTTCGTAATTTTGTAGAGAACACTAATACGTATTACCATGCAAATTTTAATTACGACATGACTGCGAGTAGAGCTCTTAGGGCAGACAGACAGACGGACAGACGGACTTGTGGACTTCGGAACGCAATAATTACGTTTTAAAAACAAAAAAGACAACCGAATTCATGTACCTACCTACCTATATAAAAAATATCATCAATGTAAAACATTTTTAGGTTTTTATTGATTTTTCAAAAACCGCTGACCGAAAGATTGCTGACTGACCCCGGTTTCGATAAAAAAATAAGACCACCTGGGAAGACTACCCTAAAAAATAATTTTCCGAATCGGCTCGTCTTTGAGTAATCGGTGAACATACAAAAAAAACCGGCCAAGTGCGAGTCGGACTCGCGCACCGAGGGTTCCGTACAAACCTGTAGGTATATAAGTAAAAGTTCACCCATCACGACAATAGAGTCATAGTTGGATGATGTAACAAAACATTTAAGTTTTTCGCAATTTTCCCTTTATCTGTGCTATAAGACGTTGCTTCGTACCAAAGAAGTACCCCGTAGGTTTTGATTCCCTTGCGAGAGTCGAAATTTTGCGGAAATTTGCGGCATAAACGGCTTTATCTTTTGATTGCGTTGGCTTAGAAGTTAGTTTTTTTCACAGCTTTAAGGGACAATAAACTTGAGTATTTGATATAAATTTCAACTTGATACCTCCATGCGTTCCTCAGAAAAAGGGTCTTGACAGACAGACAGACAGACGGACGGACAGACGGACGGACGGACAACAAAGTGATCCTATAAGGTTTCCGTTTTTTCCTTTCGAGGTACGGAACTCGAAAAAAGCTAAAAGTTAAAAAAAAGAGATCCCGACGAATTAAGAACCTCCATTTTTAAAGTCGCTTAAAAAAGAGAGGGCCAAACGTATTTTATTCGCAAACACATATAATTCTATATAATTCATAATTCATTTATTGTGAAACATAGGTATTGTGTACAATATTTTCTAACAATGTGAGAAATTTATATAAAAAAAAAACTAGGTAACATAATAATAATTCAATATAAACGTCACTTAGGAATATTACTTAATTAAATTTGTGTCATTTTATTAATTCAGATACGTTATAAAAACATTTAGCTTGTAACCAGGTCTTGAGTTCCTTAATAAATTTATTTAATGGTAATTTTTTTATATAGTCAGGTATGGAATTATATACTTTTCCGCATATTGCATAGCTACTATTTATATCCATACTCGTCTTTGGAACTTTAGGCAACACATTGTCCTGGTTTCTTGTGCTTTTATGATATACCTCACTAGCTTTAACAAACAGTTGATTGTGCTTTCTAACAAAATAAGCAGACTCCAGGATATACATACAAGGTAGTGTGAGAATATTTAATTGTTTAAAGAGTGGTTTGCATGATTCCCAGGGCGGTATCCCGCCAATTGCCCTTACACATTTTATATACCTATAGGTATTATAACATCTATAGATTTTCCCTCTTTACTGGTTCTCACCCTCGCCACCAATTAAGGGCATCGATCGAGTAAAGTACAGATAATTAATTCGTAGAAGCCATTCAAATTTTCTATCGTCGATTTCTACTTTCACAATTATAATAATTGCATAACATTCAATTGCAAGTAATTTTAAAATCGCCAGTTATCTACATAATAACTTAATGTCAAAATGAAACTTATAGAAACCTAATTGAAACCTAATCTATATAATAATAAATAATAGTTAAAAAAAACTAAAAAAACGCTTTATATAGAAAACCAAACTAAAAAATAAAAAATAAATTTTAATAAATGTAAGTAAGAAAAAAATGTTTTATTTAAAAAAATGGTGGGGTGCTTTTTAAGATATTATCGAAATGATAATCCTTCTTCTCATATCTGTCAATGAAATACTTATAACTATTGATACCATGCAGCCCACGCTTTTTTTAAATAAAATATTTTTTCTTACTTAGGTACATTTATTAAAATTTATTTTCTATTTTTTAGTTTGGTTTTCTATATAAAGCGTGTGTTTAAGTTTTTTTAAACTATTATTTATTTTCTACTTATTAGTTTTAGGATAATCGGATATTTTTTTTTTTTCGTACTATTGCATTGTCATCGGTCTTTGACAGGTGTGTAAAATTTGAATGAAATCTGGCCGTTAAAAGTGGATCAAAATCGCGTCCTAAGGAGTCGGTTACAAACATACAAACATACAATTATACAAACATACATACAAGTGAAGCTAATATAAAGCGTATAAAAATCAATTGCTGTTCGTTAGTCTCGCTAAAACTCGAGAACGGGTGGTCTGATTTGGCTAATTTTGGTTTTGAATTATTTGTGGAAGTCCAGGGAAGGTTTAAAAGGTGAGTAAATTTGAAAAAAATGCTTGCTTTTTTATTTATTGATTCTGACGCGGTACGAAGTTTACCGGGTCAGCTAGTCTATATAATAAAAATCAATTGCTGTCCGTTAGTCTCGCTAAAACTCGAGAACGGTTGGACTGATTTGGCTGATTTATTTTGGTTTTGAATTATTTGTGGAAGTCCAGGGAAGGTTTAAAAGGTGAGCAAATATTTAAAAAAAAATGATTTGTTGAGGCGGTACGAAGTTTGCCGGGTCAGCTAGTTTTAAATAATAATTACGTTTTAAAAACTAAAAAGACAACCAATTTCATGTATAAAAAAGCAAACTTTGGATGTCGCTCTTGCAATTTTTCATTTCATTTAAAAATAACCATTCCATGTAAAATCTTCCAGTAAAAATAAGTCTTCTTCATCCATATTATATTTTGACAACACTGGACACGACAACATTCTGAACGAAGCCGCGCTCCACTGCGGACAGGCACAAATGCGCGCGTTGCCGCACCCGCGCCGCTGCCTGTCTCGCGCTACCAATCTGGACAAGCACTAAAGCACTTGCGTTTCTGTCTATGCAACAACAAAATGTTGTGTAGCTTGGATTGATATCCATAAATCGAAGGACTTATAAAAGATTACCGTCTATCTCTATTAAGTAAGTGTAGTATAAGGTATAAATAAATAAATAATGCCGGTTATTTCTGATACAAATTAACTTTATGTGCAGTAACGAGGTATCTACATCTGTATAATGAGTTATCTATCTATCTATCTGTGTGCCCGAAACGTATTTTACCAGTGGTAAACTTATAATTCTGATACGTTTTTACGTTTGAAATTTTTACCTTCTAGTAGAACTTTTCGGCAGACCCAAGAAAAGATGGCGAGACGATCTAGATGCATTTGAGCCAAATTGGCAAACTGAGGTCTTGGAGCGCAAAGAGTGGAAGTTAAAGGGAGAAACCTTTGCCCATCAGTGGGACACTATAGGTTAAAGAAAAAAAAAACCATTAAAACTATCATGATTTTTACTCAAAACGGGATATTTACCATAATATGTATTTTTTTGCTTCTCGATGTTTCAGCATAGTTGCATGCGCCATGATCACGAGATAAACTATGCCGGAAAAACTCGCATATCATGTTAAATAATCCATTTTGAGTTTAAAAGGTCATGTTTGGAGTAAACGCAGAAAGTTAGTCGCTTTGTTTGTTTCAGAAACAGAAAAATGATTGACCCAAGTTCATCCGAAGAAGACAGTGATGATGAGCACAAGAAGCAGCCGTCCAAGATGCAAGGGGGCAAGCGTAAGTCACTAGGTACATCAACAATAACTATTTTCACTTATAGAGTATAAGCGTACACGAGCCACTTATGGCGTAGGCTTTCGGGCAGCATTTTAATACTAGAGTTGGCCACTAGCAGTGGTCGATAGTAACAGCTTAAAATAACACAAGCTAAACACTGCAAAAGTAAAGTCTAAAGCATAACCCACACCTGCGCTACCAAAACGATTGTGAAGCGAGAGCGTCTGCCGTGCGGCTGCTACCCATACCTTATCATTGGCGATTTGCACACTTACGCGACCACGTTGCACGTTGCATTGCAGACGCTCCCGCTTCATGTCCCGCTTCCCGCGTTACTGACGCCCAGGTTCGACCGAACCTTAAAGCGTAAAGCTTAGATAGCTTAGCTTAGTAGGCTGGTAGTTGTAGCGGAGTTGAAATGATGAATCAATGGTGTTTAGTTCTTAGGCTATTCAGAGACGAGTTTACGTGATAATTTACGCTTCTGTGACAAAATTACCGCAATTTGATATGCTGAAGCACCTAAACGTACATTTTTGTCTCTCTGATATTTTTGTCTTTCAAGCAATAAATAAACTTTGAGGCTTGTAGAGCCAAGTATATCTTATGTAAGTAACCTCCTTATGTAAGATTTCGCTATTTCACAGTGGTGCCCCCCGGCTCCCTGGCGGGGGGTCGTCCATCAATTCGAGGGAAACCTGAACTCCCTCGAGGCTCCACTGCTGGTTTATCCGGCGCCATGCCAAAAGGTGCGTCAATTCTACCCTTATGATTATTTTATGTGGCTTTGGCGACGTGTCACGCACAATGGACTGACATGGGTTGTCCCCCCTTCATGTAACTTGCCTCCATGGAGGCAGGACGTGTGTATGTGGCGATGATTTTCAAATATGGTTGATTATATTGATGACGCTCGGTAAGAGTTAGTTCATGAAAATCTAGATTTTCAGTCAGTAATGGAAAATACTGATTGATAACACTTGTCAGTTATTTTTTTCATGAGAAAGGAAACTGTTTGTTCTGGTTTTCTTAGAAAAGTTATCTGATGGATTGTTGATTTTATTTAAAAGGAATCTGCCTAATTGGTTAAGAATTTGTAGGTACTCATAAACTACGGACTCCTGCTGCAAGTTGTAGTAATATAGCGATTCCGGAATAACTGTTGCATTCTGATCTGGTATAATCCCATTGTGTCACGAAGCAGCGTGAAAAATTCAGTTATACGATTAGGAAGGTATTTCAATATTACAATGTTGTAACCAATAAAATAATGTCCCAGGACCAAGTCCCCTTACAACAGCACCACACGCGGCGCCTCTCCATCCTGCCACTAGGCAGAGGGAGGCCGCCGCATTGGCTCCACCACCGCACGCGTAAGTGTTTGCTTCTATCATAGTAGGTGTAGGGAAACCTACTGAATTCTCACGTCCATTACACTCATGGACCATTCTAGAAGCTACGACGCTAGAATCAGAGCTTATAGGTACGCTTTTGAAGCAAACTTATTGTTACTTATGTTTTTGAAAATAGATACCTATAAATATTACCTAAATATTTATACCTAAGGTAGGTATAAATATTTAGGTAATATTGATTTTATGAAAAAAGGATGAATAGCATCCATTCAACAAAATTAAAGATGAATATAAATATTTTTAAAACTTTGAAATACTACTCCCTTGATTTTATTTAGTATTAGTTATTAGCGAATCACAATTAGTTTTTAGATTGTAGTCTGCACTACATTACTATCAGTTCACACATACAGACTAACAAAATACACTGGACTGATAGACTCACTAAATCAATAAAGAGAAACGTAAGCGAAGCTGGAAATCGTCATCACCTATCAAAGTGTGAGAAGTCTGATTGTGTGTACCGATTTCATATACATTGACGATATAATACTATCGATCGAGTAGATCGTTCCTTCGCAGGACGTCAACGGGCAGTGCAAGCTCAGGGGAAGCGCCAGCACCGTCCCCAAGCCCTTCTGGAGCGAGCCAGTCAGACAAAGACCAGGATCCGCAGGTAAGCTAAGCCTGCTAATGCGCAACAATATGGTTTAAAGAGATGCCTATACATTAACGTGATGCTCAGACCAGATTATGACCAAGACATCAGTTATGGGTGCTCAACTATATTCTTCAACACCCTAATTTGTAAATTAGGAAGTCCCAGTTTTAGAGAATATTGACAATAAACTTTCAATAAAGCAATAATACTGAGTCTCAAATCTTGTACCCAAGTAGGTATACCTATATTGTTTATTATGTTTTGGATTCCAGTTGCACCCTTTTCTGTGAACGTGTATTTCCCCAATATTTTAGTTTTACCAGCAATATGCTACCAGGTAACATCTGTTTTGCCTTCTTATTATTTTTAAGATTACTCCATAAATTCGGCGAAAATAAAAATACGTGCGCACCTAATAGGTATAAAATAATGGCCTGTGCCGTAAAACCCATTTGTAATATGGCGTGCTTAGATCATATTTTATTTACTCTCACACAAAATGATTAATCTGGTTGTCCAAAAATAATTAAAGCCTCTAAATTGGAAAAGATGTAGGTGATTGTGGGCGTTCGTTCCGTCATAAAGTAGCTTTTGTATTTTATAAAAAAAATGTATACTTATGCCAAACATGCAAAAGGTGCAATCGGTACAATAAAGCAAGAGTTGATTGTGATTAATGCAATGGTCTATTTAAAACAGGAAAAGATGGAGAAGCTTGAAGAAGATAAGAAGAGACGTCTGCAACTCTACGTATTCGTTTCTCGGTGTATTGCTCACCCGTTCAATGCTAAGCAACCTACAGATATGACGAGACGCCACACGAAGCTTACGCCTCATCAGCTGGAGACCATCCAGGCTAGGTTTCAGGTACTTCTTCTAATCATGATTAATAATTATTAATGTCATTTTTCATTTCACCAAAATAATTATTTATAGTTTTTACTCCTTGCATTGTTATAGCAACATTTATTCGAAACATACACGAAATTTTAATGGAGCCTTTCTATATTACAAAATAATTTTATCTTATATCTTGATAAAACATGTTATCAATTTCGATAGTTGGGTAAATTTATTAATATTCAGCTTAATACTCTTTGTCCAGGCTTTCCTTAAGGGCGAGACGCAGATTCTTGCAGACGAGGCATTCCAAAATGCAGTTCAATCCTACCATGACGTGTTCTTGAAGTCAGAGCGAGTGGCACAGATGGTGAAATCTGGTGCTTGTTCTCATCATGACTTCAGAGAGGTCTTCAGAAACAATATCGAGAAGAGAGTCAGGTTTGATGTCGATCGATGATGATAACCTACGTTCTTTTATAGTTATGGCTTTTATTTAACCGTTCCATGACATTTAACCAACCGTTGTTCTTCCTACTTGAGACTTTTTATTTGTTTTGATCGATTTGTAATTGAAATGAAAACTTCTTTTAACGCGGTACGCATATTTTTAGATGAGGTAAAACCTCTGGATTCACGGCACCTTTACCGTTTGGGGCGAGACGCAGGGCTGCCGCGCTCGCCCCATTTGATTATAAACCTTAATTCACATGTTTACAGTCTACTTTTGTATGGAGAAGTTTGCTGAGTTAGGTTCTTTGATATATTATCTACATTCTGAACAAAAAATATTGCATCATCTGTGTTCGTTCAGTATTTGATTGGCAGTCGCCATAATTACAGATTTTGAAGTGATTTATTACTAAACTCTAACGCGCCAAAATAAGTTTGCACTTCTGTCGGCACTCCCGGAGTGTAACCCTTTTTTTTTTACTGCTTTCTAACGGTAGTTTAATCTTATAACTTAGTACAGTAAGCTTAGTACAGTAATAGTACAGCTAATTTTATGCTTTTCTTAACTATCCGTATGTAATTTTTCACAATTTAACAGGTCTTTGCCAGAGATAGATGGACTAAGTAAAGAGACGGTGCTATCATCATGGCTTGCCAAGTTCGACTGCATTATGAAGGGAACGGGTAAGAAAATTATCTTGTCTTGCAGAGCGTCATATGAAATATTCAAAAGATATCAAAACAAAAATGATGCACTTTAGTAAACTTTTAACAGGCGGTAATCATTGATTGTTGGCTAAAAATTAACATTACTAAAAACTTACGTTACGAAAAAACTTGCGAATTTAATGACAAGAAAAACCATATATAGTACTAATCATGGTACTTGTTCTGGTAAAATTAAAACAAAATATTGATATTTACATCAGTCAGCAGCAATTTGTATTCGATTGAAGAATCGAGGTAGTTTCTTAAAAATATAAAATATTAAGCATGTTGCAGGAGTTGCAGACAATGTGTGTTCAACAAAACGCTTGTGTTTGCAATGTGCTCTGAATGTTTGTGTATAACTTGCTTGTCTAACATTTGGTTCATCTAGTTTCGCCCAAGGTAAGCATTCATCCCAATGTTTATTTAGTTAATTTAACCTGTCCCTGTTAAAATCTACATGTTATCAATATCTATACTTACTAACCGATTGTCTTCGCGTTCTTATTTGATCTTTAACTGTATTTTCTCTGTTGGTCAATCGACTTACTTTTTCAATTTGTAATTTCCATTTTTTTAAACTAAATTGTCAATTACAATGTTGAACGAAACATTAAACTAATCTCTTGCTGTTTATTTTCGATGTTTTTAATAGTTTCATCATTAATTATCATAAGACATGTTTTATAGATTATTTCTGAAAATCACCTAGCGTACTGTTAACCTCATTGAAGTTTAGTGGATTTGTGTAGTTCCTAACATTACTGTAAGTATTGTATCCTGATTATGTGTGTGGCCTGCATCTGTCTCACTGTCTGTGTTTCTTTCCTTGTCTTTCACAACATGTCTCTCTCACACTCCCGAACAGGAATAACAGGTATCACTTGACAGATTTATTTTCATTATTTTTTTCCTATTTTCTATACTTTTATCGCTTAAGTCACGTGTCGTTGCTTAATTTCGCTTATTTCTCATTAATTTCAAAGAAATAAGTTGTTTTACAATATAATTTTATGAATTGACGTTTTTTAGCTATACTTACATAGTTTTCAAAATTATTTTAACTTAATAATATTTTTTTATTGTTTTTTTTATAACATATATTTTTTATCACTTTCAAGTTCTAAACGTCAGAACCGTCTTACAGAAATATCGTTTATTTCAAATTACATATCTAGCAAATGTAGCGTTAAAGTATGGTCTGTCTCTGTCAATGAACAAGGATGGCAACAGATTTAAATAATTTTAATAAGTTATTAGCTAATGCTAAATAGTGATTATTAGATAGATAGATAAAAGAGTGATTATAAAAATATATAATTTTGTTATTTTCGCGTTTTTTCTTATCTGTCAAGGTAAGGAGCACTGCATGTTTTAGTGTTTATCGATGTTGCTACCGCTCCTTGTTTTTCAGATGCCTACTGGACAAACAAACATCAAATATTAATGACACTATTATTAACATGAAATTTTATTGCATTAACAATGTTAATTTTATTATGCACAAAATACTTTTATAAACACCTTTTTAAAATATTACTAAATTATTTACACCACAGTCACAGTTTATTTTAATCTAAATCGTCGTTTTATATTTTGAGCGTACATTATTATACTGAACATGAATTATTTTTTCCACTCTACTATGCAAGATTGAAAAAATCATCAATTGTAGGCTGATTACATTTTATTTACCAAGTTGCTTTGAACCACAGTGCTCGTTTGGGCAAATAGATTGAATTGGACGAGTGCATGTGACTACGAGCAGCGAAAGCTTCCGAAAACAATAAGGTTCAGAATGACTAGTGGTCAGCTCCCAAACCATCGGGAAATCGGTTGGAGAGGGCTCAAAATCGTACATACTGGAAAACTATTGGGGAGGCCTATGTTCAGCAGTGGACTTCTAGGGGCTGATATGATGATGATATGATAATCTAGTAAAGCCTTACACGCCGTAATAATTTCCTTTATTATGATATAATAATGATCTTTATTCTGATCTGATCTGATTTTGATTCTGATCTGATTGTTATTTTATATGTGTGGGTAGTTTTGTGCAAGCGGTTGGTTGCTGGCCATTAAACAGGTACAAGCAACGTGCGGTGTTTTCTTGTAAATATCCTAAAAACAGATCATACATGTTACTATGAAAAACTAAAATCTAATAGTCTGCGAGCAAAAGCTCCGATTCGAGGGGGACAGACAGACAGAACATAGAGAAACTATAAGAGTTCTTTGTGGACTTCGAAACCCTAAAAAGCAATGTTAATATACCAAATGTTCACTGCCATCCAAATGTTTCAGCAGAAACGTTAACAAAATTACAGTACAGTAATTTTTGACGAAACGTCTTATAAATCGATGAACGCCGGCTGCACGCACGAAAAAGCATGACTCATTGTCACGTTCCGCCTGATCCGAGCGTGCAAACAAGGGCGCGGAACATGTGATAGAGAGGCACGATCGGCTTGTGACGCCGGTTTTCTTATGGCGTTATCACGTACAATTACCGTCCGTAAACTGACTTTACAGACAACCATTTTTTTTATTCAATATTATGTTTTAAAAACTTGCCAAAACATCTATAGAGATGCTAGATATACTCATGACTGAATCATGCTTGATTCTGAAAGAAACTTCACTCTGCGTATTATCGCCTGCTCACCCTTGATGGAGGCTCTTGGTCCTCAGGCATCCCCGGAGACGACGAGTCCAAGCGCCCATCCAGAGCTCAGCAGCAAAGCCTCAATGCGGAGTGCATCCTCAGCAAAGAACAGCTATATGACATGTTTCAACAGATCCTGGGTGTCAAGAAGTTTGAACACCAGCTGCTTTTCAACGCTTTACTGGTAAGACTTCTTAGCTTGGTTGTGTTATATGTGAAATCTTTTATCTTTGAAATTACTTTAAATAGATTCGAGTCATATACCAAGGTCAGTGTTGTATATGACTATATGTGAAGGTTTCCGAAGATAGCAAGGATAAGGAGATCTCAAATCAATCAACACCATCTTGTTAGCAAAATAAAAAGATTTAGTATGAAAGCTTCACTATTTCCTTTACGGCTTATAAATCAAGCAGTTATTGATAATTTAGTATGATTGACTGATGATTGATTTTCCATCTAATTTCAGCATATACATAAGCTACAACTTTAAACTTTTCAAGTACCCCGAAACTCTTATAAAAATGATGACTTCAAAGCTAAATAGTCAACCAAATAGCTAACAGTCTAAACCCTATATATCCTTCACATAATTAACTAGCGTGGCATTAAACTAAGATGTGTTGATGAATGAATAGAGATTGCAAGGGATTTGAACAACACATTTGCTAATGTTTGATTATAGGATAGACCCTAATAGTCTGGGAGCTAGAGCACCAATAAGACAAACAGCAGACAGACAGACAAACAGACAGGAGACTGACAGACAGACAGACAGCCAGTCAGACGGGCATATCGAAACAATAAGGGCTTGTTGGACTGAAACTTTATAAACATTCATCTTTGAAGAGTAGACATCTTTGATGATGTCCAAGGAGAGTCAGAGGCACGTCAAATTTGGTATAGAAGTTAAAATTCAGATAAAACTAATTTGCATAAAATCATGACCTCGCAGACAGACAGCCAGCCAGACGGGCATATCGAAACAATAAGGGCTCCTTGTTGGACTTATACTTTAAAAACATTCATATTTGAAAAGTAGACATCTTTGACGATGTCCAAGGAGAGTCAGAGGCACGTCACATTTTGTACAGAAGTTCAAATTCAGATAAAAATAATTTGCATAAAATCATGACCTCGCAAATCCCAAATAATAAAAATCATGCACACATTTATTTGACAGCTTTGTGAGAGCTCTTTTATAGCACCTACTTTATCAGAAATTCAGTGAGATCCGAATCCAAATTACCCTTTCACACTTCAAACGTATACATGCCTTTGTTGTAAACATCAGAATTAATGAACAAGGTTAATTAAAATATGAGTTTTAACATAAATATGTATTCACTTGAACAAGGGTCTGGCTGGAGTTACGTAAATAAAATGAGTGTACCTAAATTTAAACAAATATATACAGGTACATTTCTACGGTAGATACAGAACAGTTTTGTAAAGTAAATAAGTCTTTTATGGGGAACACGGTGCGCTTCTATAATAAGCTTCCTGAAAATGCAACTAAACTACCTATTAAGAAATTAAAAGCATACATAAAGGGTAGTCCTTTCAAGAAAGCGTATTATAATATAAATGACTATATTATTGATAAGACTGCATGGCCTCATATCGCTCTACCCTTAGACAGTTAATTGACACATTTGAAATGTATAGGTACTCTCTTGTATTAGTTTTTCGTAGTTAAGGTAGTTATAAGATGGGTCATGGAAAAAAGCGCTAGGACCAGGACGAGTTTCTTGCCGGTTCTTCTCAAGCTTGGGTAAGGAGGAATTGGCACCTAAATTCACTTAGTATGTAAATCGTTTCAAAGTGATCTTTGTGATTGTATTGAATAAAGTATCTTTTGACTTGAATTTGTTTAGACCCAAATTTAATGAGTATGTTTCAAACTATTATAAATGTGTTAGTAGGGAGTGTTGGTCTTCTATCATTCTTAAATTTGTAGCTTCTTATTCTTATTGTGTCACTACTTTTTTTGAACCAGTGTGGTAAAAGGATTAAGTGCAACTCAATTGCTCCTTTCGTGCACTTGGCACATGTTTTCGGTTCTTAGGCCATTTATAAAATAAAACCGCGAGTTTTATACTCATAAAAATAGATATGGGTTTCAGCAAAATGGTGACCTTCATAGTATCAATACTAGGAACAGAAACAAATTATACATCCCTAGGTTTCGACTGGAAAAAGTATATAAATTTATATAGAAGCGCACCGTGTTCTCCACGGTGCGATTCTCGGAAAATGTAACTAAACTACCTATTAAGAAATTTAAAGCTTACATAGAGGGTAGTCATACACCGGGGGGTTGGGCATCAGCACCCCGAGTACTTGTTACTAAATCTGCGGTCACCAATCCGCCTGCCAAGCACGGTGACTATGGCAAAACCCTCTAATAAATGATTGACACAATCAGAAGACGGCCCCCAGTTCCCGGCGTTCCGCTATCCTGGCATAGGTGGCGGCCACGGTAACGGCGGAACAGGGGGTGCTAAGAAACTCCGGCAGAGGTTCAGCTACCAATCCTAACGACCCCTGGCCCTGGCAACATACAACGCACGCACACTGAGGACCGATGAGAAGTTGATAGAGCTGGAAGTAGTAAAAAGTTGCACTGGGATATTATAGGGTTATCAGAAGTCCGAAGAGAGAGATGGACACGTTAATCCTAAATTCCGGCAACTTATTTTACTTCCGGGAGGGCGATCAACTATCTCAGCACGGTGTCGGCTTTCTCGTCCAGAAGTCCCTCGGTAACAACATTGTAAAGATCGAAAGCGTGTCGAGCAGGGTGGTATACTTTATACTCAGAATAATCAAACTGTATTTGGTTAAGGTCATACAGGTGTACGCACCTCACTCGAAACGTCCAGACGAAGTGGAGGCTTTGTATGATGACATTTCAAATGCCATGCAAGCCTCGAAAACACACTTTACGGTTGTGATGGGGGACTTCAACGCACGGCTAGGTGTAAGAAATGGCGACGAACTCAGAGTGGGGCAATTTGGATTTGGACAGTGGAACCAACGGGATCAGCGATTGGCCGACTTCATGGAAAAGGAGGGACTCTTTATGATGAACTCCTTTTTCAAGAAGCGGTCGTCCACAAAATGGATGTGGCTACACCCCGGTGGACACAAACGCGAGATAGATTTCATCATGACGACCAAGAAGCAAATATTTAATGATGTCTCACTTGATCAACAGGGTCAAAACCGGTAGTGATCACCGCATGGGCAGAGGCTCATTAAATCTAAATGTAAAGCTAGAAAGATCCCGTCTGATGAAATTTACTCTTCGTCCAAGTCTTGCACAAATCCAAAACCCCGAGAGCTTTCAGTTGGAATTTTAAAATCGCTTCCAATGCCTCGCCGAATGTGGAACCGTGTACGAAATAAATTACGGTCTGGTGGAAATTGTCCATGTTGTTGATTAACGTCAAAGTACTGTAAAAACCAGCGCAAAGGTAGAACCGAAAACCTCACTGAGCACATTCTTAAACTCATGGCAGAACGTAGCGAAATGAAACTGCAGTCTTCAATGCACATGTCAAAATACAGCTCGCTCAATAAACAGATCTCTAAGTCTATGCGACGCGATTTGCGTCAAGTCTCTTTAATACGTGTAGTATAAAGAACGCAATAGAGCGCAACGAAGGCTCCAAAGTGTTCGCGAGAGATCTGTCTATTGGGCAAAGTCTGTTGACGAAGCTGATGACCGACAGTGGCAGTATCGTTTCCTCAAAGCCAGAAGTTTTATGAGAGCTCGAGAAGTTCTATGGACAACTGTACACCTCATCGCAAAGTCCTGCAAGCACGACTAGCGATGCAAGAGCCTGCCTAACCTGACACTACACAGAAGACATCCCATACGTCAGCCCATACGAGATCCGAACGGCTCTCAAGCAGCTTAAGAACAACAAGGTACCGGGGGAAGACGGAATAACAACAGAGCTTGGTGGAACAGGAGCGTGGTGATACTGTTCTATAAGAAAGGAGATAACACCCTCTTAAAGAATTTACTAAAGAAACTTACATAAATTTTCGAACTGAAGTTTTCATTGGTGTACTACCGGGTTCAATCCGTTCCTAAGGAACATAGGAACGGAAGGCGAGGCCCCTAACAGTAGACCACCAGTTCTGATTTATTTATATAGATAGATAGATAGATAGATAGATAACTCTGTATTGTTATACCACACAGAAAAATACACAGACACTAATTTTACAATAAAAGGCAATACAATGGGCGGCCTTATCGCTAACAACGATCTCTGCCAGGCAACCTTTGGATGGATTGGACTATCAATAAACAGAGAAGGGGCATATTGGTATGGTGTTTTGGCAAATATAATTCTATACTTACTTACATAATCTTTAAATAAACTAAATATAATACTGATATAAATAAATACATACATACATACATAATAAGTATAATAATAAACATATAAAATCATAAAATCATAGCACCAAATTAGGTTTTATATTATGATATCAACAATATAGAAATGATTAGGTATAACAGTACGACAAATAGTGTTTCATGACCATATTCTTGAAGATGGGGAGAGACTTGGCCTTTCTAATATCTACAGGCAACGCGTTCCATAAGCGGACAGCCTGCACTGTAATCGATTTTCCATAGAAGGTAGAGGAGTGAACAGGAATTTTAAGTTCATGTGTTTCTGAGGAGCGTAAGGATCGAGGGTTAGAGAGATGGAGAAATTCAAACCGTTCTTTGAGATAAAAGGGAGTTGAAGAAGAGAACAGAATATTGTAGAGAAGATTGAGAATGTGAGCATTCCGGCGAAAACGGATTGGCAACCACTTGAGTTTATTGCGAAATTCAGAAATGTGATCATATTTGCGTAAACCAAATATGAATCGTATACAGTAATTTTGGAGACGCTCAAGCTTATAAAGTTGCTCTCCAGTGATGTCGAGATAGCAGGCGTCAGCATAATCAAGGATTGGAAGAAGGAGGGATTGTGCAAGCGCAATTTTTTGTAGCGGTAGGGAGAAAATTTCGAAGCCTTCTGAGAGAAGCTCCAGCAGCAAACACTTTTCGACCGACTTCAGCCAAGTGCAGTCGCCACGAAAGTTGCTTGTCTATGTGTACGCCTAAGTTTTTTACCGAGTCACTCAGTTGAATACATTTGCCGTCGAAGATCACCTGAGGGAGATGGAACCAGTCAATTTTGGATATCATTCTGGAGCTACCTATTATAATAATTTGCGTTTTATCTGGATTTATAGAGAGACCATATGATTTGCTCCAGTTAGAAACGCAACGTAAGTTAAAATTAGTGGCATCCACCGCCTCGTGTAACATAGATAAAGGTGCGTGAGTGTAGATTTGGAGATCGTCTGCATATAAGTGATAGGACGAAGAAATATGTTGAGAGATACTATTAATAAATATTGCAAAAAGAAGTGGAGATAGAACGCCGCCCTGAGGAACACCAGCTTTAATATCACACCATGAGTATGAATGAGGATGAGTATGAATCATCTATGCGGATACGTTGCCGGCGACCATACAGGTAACTGTGAAACCACTCAATTACCTCAGGAGATATGTTAAGAGAGCGTAAAATTCCTAGCAGAATATCGAAATCAACATTATTAAAGGCACTACTAAAATCAAGAAATGATAAAACGGTGAGTTGTCCGTCATCCATAGCGTGACGTATATCATCCGTGATCTTCAGCAGGGCTGACACAGTGCTGTGGCCGGGACGGAAACCAGATTGGAAGGGATTTAAGAGATTATTTCTGGATAGAAAGGAACTAAGTTGTTGATGAACTAAACGTTCTAAAACTTTAGAGAGGAAAGGAAGAATGGAAATGGGGCGGTATTCATTAAAAGACGATGGATTTGCTTTTTTAGGAAGGGGAGTAATTTGGGCCTCTTTCCACGCTGATGGAAATATGCCAGTAGTCAAGGATGCATTTAGTATGTGTTGGATGACAGGAACGACTTCATCAATAATTGGGACAATCATGTTCCGGCTTATACTATCACTTCCGATTGCATTCGAGGATATGGTCGTTACGCTCTTCTTAACATCACTTTCGGAAAATTGAGTAAAGTCAAAACTAGAATAGTCAGGAATTGGAATACTAGAAAGATTATTTAAGGTTAAACTTTTAGTGTTACTATCACATAAAGTGGAAGAAGAAAAGTGCTTATTTAGAGCATCAATGTTTAAATCCTTTGGGGAATTGTCTGGACGAGACTTTCCAATTCCTAATGACTTAAGAAACTTCCAAACTTTGGCAGGATCTTGATTATCAATGGATTCGTGAATATACCGGCGTTGTGCGTCTCTACACACTCTATTACAGAGATTCCGACGCTCTATATACTTCTCTTTATTAGCTACAGATGGCCGTTTCTTGTATTCAGATTTTGCTATAAGTTTTTTTTGCATAGCTAATCGCAGTTCCTTTGTGATCCACGGTGCAGGTAGATGCTTCAGCTTTATGGCTCTAACGGGAGCATGTATATCATAGAGTTTGATCAGCGCACAGTTAAAAAGATCAACTTTGTCATCAATAGAACTCGCATTAACAATGCTAGCCCAGTCCAAGTTCTTATATATACCATAGTTAATTAATAGTTAATGTATTTTTTATGCGTAGTTTAAATAAAATATTAGCATTCTGCACTCCTCTATATAAACTATAAGTGCGCAAAATTGTATACTCCGTCCGCGAGATTTTCGGAAAAAGGGGTACAAAGTTTTTGCATCACGTATTAATATATAGATAATTTATAGCTGGATTCAGCTGATGAACAAGCCGCGGCAATTAGAAGAGAACTGGATGGAAGAATGCAGAAAGTCAACGACATGGAGAGGGTAAGAATTGAATGTTCTAAACTCGAGTGGGATGATGACGAGGTGTTAGTATACCGAAATCATTATTATTACTATGTTGATAACTATTAAATCCTCCTGGGCCCGTGGCGAGCAGGAGCTCACCGCGTTTTCAAAATTATTTCACGGCGTCTCGTATGCTAGATACATTGCGTGACCCAAGAGCTGGCTCCTATCTGGCTCAGCGTATTAGCATTGCCATTCAACGTGGCAATGCCGCCTGAGTCTTGGGAACGCTGCCCTCTTGCAGTGATCTGGATTAGTTGAGCTATGTATAGATCATTTTAAACGGTCCTTAGATAGCTTAATTGCTTCACATGTATTTAATATAATTGTATATTATTCTGTACATTTCTGTAATTATCGTGATCACCTATATCGGTCGTAAGTATATTCATATAATAAATGTTGTTTTTTTTCACATCAAGTCTGTAATCGACTAACCAACGTTATTTATAATCAAATACATTTTTAGCCTTTATTGGAGGCATAAAGAAGTTACAAAACAATAAACATTATGCGGTGAAATTAATAAAACAAAAAGACGATAAAACTCCTGTTACAGAATCGGAAGCTAATGCCGAAGTTTGTCCTCAAAGAGATGGAATCCCTCTACATAGAAGAGCTGAAGTCTTCAATCAACTTGCTGATGGCAAACTTGGAGTCGCTACCCGTGTCAAAGGGCGGGGCTGACTCCAAGTATGGCCTGCATAAAATCAAGCGGTATAATCACAGGTCAGTGTCCAATCTTTTATTATTTCAAAATAATTCAAATATTTTACTTACTTCTGTTGTATAAATATGAGAGTTGCTACTATGCTGACAAAATAATGCATTAAATTATAAAAATATAAAAAAATGGTTTTGTGTTGTACTCTTTTCAAGAAAATACTGTTCTATCGACATCTACATAATTTCACTTTAAAAACTCGTGAGTTGTACTATACATTTTGATAAACACGGGTTTACTCACGTATTATTTTGTCGATGGAGGCAACACTGTTTAGATTAATCTAGAGAATCTTCATCAGGGTGAGTTTGATCCGCGGTCCGTGAGTTGCCGCGAGCGTTCACGGTTCGCACTGGTCAGTGCGTCAAAATGTATCTACATAATTTTTTCAATATAACTTCCACATGCCCTGATCGGTATTGTTTTTGATGTTAATTTTGTCAGTATATTTGCGATTATGTTTTTGTAAGTCAGAATAAAATATCGATGATAGTTGAACCTTAAACATACACAAAAATGTTATATTCATGCCATTGTTATTCGATGGGGTCAATGTTGTTGCTAAATGATTAATCAATTTTAAAATGTCATCGAAATCGCCATTCTTTACTTCTAATTCTCTAGCAATTATTTAAAATTTTAATATTTTTACTACTATTGATTAATCATTAAGTACTTAATAGATGCAAATCACTAAATATGGTTATGCTTTAAGTTATTCAAAATTCGTTACATTGTGAGCATCACATGACATGACTTAACATACATTGTCATCTCTGTCCTACTATTCGATGTTTTTTTGTTACTTCTGATTTACCCTCTTCGCACTTAGGTCTGTTTACCCTATACCTTAGTCTGGATGCTTCGACAAATATGCGTATTGAATATCTGAAGCTAAAAGATCTAAAAAAATCAGCATTATTCTCAGGTTGTCTCACAATTTTAACTCAGAGCTGACAAATGGCAAAAGAAAATATCATGTGTGAGATATTAATTATTAAATATAGAAATTAAGCAAAAGAATATCTTTAAATAGGAACCTATTTCTGCTTATAATAAAAACAATGTCGATGTACATCCAGACACATTTACTAATTTCAACTTGTTCATTTCTGTTTCGGTTTTTCTGTCCCTGGCACTTATCCGGATGGTAAAATAAAAAGGAAGTACAAGTAATGAGTACAAAATTGATAACTTTGCGCACGTGTCTTGTGTAGAGGGACCCCTACACTCTCCTAGCCTGAAAAACAAATCTTCGAATCCTGATGTTGTCATTCGACCACTGTAGAATTAGAAAATAGTAGTTTTGAGCTTCTAGCTAAAGTAAATCCTTTTGTAGAAGTAATATTAAGTGGTCCTTATGATAAATAAGTAAAAAATGACAACACAGGATTTAATACAGCTTCCACTACACTGCCAGAAAATAAAAAGCTTATAGAAAATATAATTTTAGAACATAATAACTGTAATATAGACAATACAATAGATAGCTACAGTAACACTTAAAAGGCTTAGCGTAAATCTAATGAAAGCAAAGTAACAAAATAGAAAAAAGCTTCAAAAACACAGCTTTAAACTTTTTTGGTTCACTTAATTTACATTCATTTGATAACTCATTTTATTTACTACTTCAAAAATAAAAATTGAAAGCTTCGAGCTTATAAAAAGCTTTGCTTTTTATTACACATTATTCTATTTCATTAACATTTTCATCAGTATATTATTTGTACTCAACTAGCTAGATTTGTTTATTACCAAAACCTTTCATTCATCTTTCACGTTTTGTATACCACAGTATTCCGTTATAACATAGTATTAATCCTACTTACTCAATTCAGTGTCTTTGTAATATTTCCCTTTGTATGCTTAATTATTCTTGGTAACGGTGATGGTTCCTTGTGATTGCCACCATGCATTTTGTCCGGGCTTGTAAATGTCGGCCGTAACATTGCTTGACTAACCCCAACTACTAATTACTCATTATTCCCAATGTCCATAATGTCCCAACTAACATGTATTATGTCATTACCCTAACGTAAAACATTGTATTTTAATAAATCGTTATTGTATATTGCTTAATCCTTGTAAACGTCAACTTTGTAATTTGAAATATCGTTTTCAATAATTTGTAATTCTTACTATAACAATATTTTAAATACTGAAATTGCGGCTATCAAAATTAACATCAATAATGAAAATATATCGAAACTTATTATTTGTGCAACAATTTCAAATATATTTTGGATTGAAAATTAAAACGTTTAAAATTTTTAAATATTTATTGAACTTGAAACGTGTATGGTGGTGAAATTTGTAATGCTGTTCATGAATTTGGAATATAGATCAAATGCAGATAAACCAGACCCGAGTCCAAGACTGAGTAAGCAGCTATGTTTCAGATCCCAAGGGTCTCTCGCAAACAAGCTCACTGGTGAAGAGAGTGGTGATGCAGACACTCAACTCACGAAAATGGATGTTGTACTTACTTTCCAGATTGAGGTATGGTGACTTGCTGATAAGACGAAGCGGAAGACGATGATAATACATCTATTACGCATATTGGTGCATGAATATAAGGTCGTAATCATACAATGATCCAAGGAAAAGCCTATTAATTTCAAATACGTAGCTATCATCAACTTTATAAAATAAATGGGATCATATTAATCCCTATAAACAGACATCTTCAAATCTTTACCTCAGTTTCTTAAGGATATCCAAAAGGTTTCGTCAAAGAGGCAAGTCCAAGCATTATGTTCTCCATAACTACATCATCATCTAAATTGTAGGTGGTTGTAATGGAAGTAAAGGGTCTGAAGTCTCTAGCGCCAAATAGAATAGTCTACTGCACCATGGAAGTGGAAGGTGGTGATAAACTGCAAACCGATCAGGCGGAAGCATCGAAACCTATGTGAGTATCAGGTTTACATATATTAATTTTCCCATTATTTGTACTGACGTTCACTGAAATTCCATGGCAAATAGACTTAAACCGTCACCACAAACTTCCTGTCACCACTATAACGCAATTAGTCCATCAAGCATCGAGATGTACAGTACATCATCAAATCAAATTAATATGTCATCCAAGTATATTTGAAATAAGTTCGTCTATGTGTCAGTGCAGTGACCAACTCTGATTCAACTAGGAAAACTAATGAAGTTTTTTTACTAAACTCTTCTCAGCTTCGTAGGACATGTTACACTCTATATCCCGGTTATATCACCCCTGAATATATAGGATTCAATGGTAAATCTTTCATTATATTCGATGTGAAACTCAATAATAATTTTATCCAGGTGGGACACACAAGGAGACTTTAGCACGACACAGCCTCTCCCGGCTGTGAAAATTAAGCTGTACACGGAGAACCCTGGAGTCCTTGCGCTGGAGGACAAGGAGTTAGGGAAAGTCGTGCTGAGGCCTACTCCTCTATCAAGTAAGGTAAGAAAGGAGTACTTATAACAGACTGCCAAAAGTACTGAAGGAAGCAACAAGTTTTCTATAACACGAGATGTGAGAAGAAAAGATAGTAGTCAGGAGTGTACGTTAGCCAGCCTAATGGCTAATAGCATCTTGCTAGTTAATACTAGCTAGATACGTCGATGACATTGTATAAAGGCATGAGATAATTAATAAATAACTATGAAACTATAATAACTAGATGGTTGTACATGAGTCAGATAAGCGGCGTAAGAAGGAAAATTGGAGAGAGATGACACAAAATAAGAGAGACCTATGCCCAAGGCGTGAAATGAGACGGGCACATGATGATAAGTATTATCAATTATGATACTCTTTTGCTCTTCTACGAATCAAGGTCTCCTTTCCAAATTGAGCTTGTGTACGTTGATGATCAAGGCTTTTTATGTGTCATCTCGTTTTCAGGTCCCAGAATGGCATCGAATGACGGTACCCAAGAATTTACCAGACCAGGACCTCAGAATCAAGATCGCGTGCCGTATGGACAAACCACTGAACATGAAGCATTGCGGGTAAGTCTATTAAATTACCAAAAACATTTTCTAGTTAGCCGGGTCGGTTTTACGAGGTTTAGGTGGATGATTGTTTGTGGCTCTTTTAAATGAGCCTATAGTTTATCATCTTTTCCTTTCTTTATCCTAAATTCCTTAGATATTTGGAATTACCATTGGTTGTCTTGCAAATATTATTGCTACTCCAAGCTACATGATACATTAATGTCTGTTCCAGCTACCTCCACGTCATCGGGCGTTCAGTGTGGCGCAAGTGGAAGCGACGCTACATGGTGCTGGTTCAAGTCAGCCAGTACACCTTTGCTCTGTGCTCATACAAGGACAAGAAATCAGAACCAGCTGAAATGATGCAGCTGGATGGGTTCACAGTTGACTACATTGAGCTGGCCAGTGGTTTGTAGCTAGAGCTTAGGCTAGTGGAACTGTTGTTCTTGAGAGGTGGTTGCAGAATAGGGGAATTTGCCAACGTGGTCTAATGGGCCTGGATGTGTCACTAGTTATCTTGTACCAGTGTGGTAAAGGATTAAAGTACGCCTCAGAGGCTCCTTTCGTGAATTCATCATCATCACTGAGAATGTTAGAATGCTAGTACGGCGACCTGTCGATCCTGTCATGTATGGAATGTAATGTATCATAAAGTGATCATTGTGATTGGATAAACATATTTGAGTTTGAGTTTGAACACTTACATGAAGTTTCGTGGAAAGAAAAGAAAAGAGAGAAAGAAAGAAAAGTTTATTTCGTGTCTTTTGATACCATATAAATACTTATGAACTAACAAATAAGTAAATAGACAGCAAAATTGGTCATTACTCAGCATGTGTTGTAAATAGCGTTTAGAACGCTCTTATAACGCTGGTCATTCCGTTGATTGGCATGGCTCAAATCGACCTGAAGACTTCCGAAGTCAGTAAGGATAAGTATAGGTCATGATTCAGTTCTCATACTTATAAATAGGAACAACATGCTAATTATCCACCTTTGTGAGTGAACTTTTATGTTAGGCATCCTCTGCTAATGATATCTTTCTATTTGCAGCACAACTAATCGTCAGTCAAGGTACGAGTATGTTTCGCTCTTTTATGCCCTTTTGTGAAATTCTTTCCCCAAATTCTTGCCCCTAATTGGTTTAATCTTTCAGAGTTGGAAGGTGCGAAGCATTTTATGAACGCGGTACGTGATGGGGAATCGGTGTTGATGGGGGTGACGGACGAGAATGAGTGTCATCTGTGGGTTATGGCGTTGTACCGGGCCACGGGACAGAGTCATAAACCCACGCCGCCAACGACTTCGGACACACACCACAAGATTATGGGAGGTGCGTGGCATACTTTGGTACAAGGTTATGGTTTATAACGATAAGGTTTTAAAATACTTCATCCTTCATCCCTTGCTTAGGAAAACATAGCACGTGTCTATCAGTCAGCATTTCATAACTTTTCAGAGCTTGTGATTTAGTTTGAATAATAGGTAGGTTTATTCAAACAAACTATTAAAATTATTGTACACGTCAATCTTTTTCAGGAATGTTTGTTAATGTGTATACCCAACTGAATAGCTAAATGGCTCCCATTATCGCCTTTCAAGCCCAAAACATTAACGTGAGATAAGAGCAGGAAGATGATGACACCATTTGTTTTTAGTGATTGAATGATATTCGCGTACACGTTGCATTTATCAAGCCACTTTAGATACCTAGATAGTAACTACTTTAATGTACATAAATACATTGGACATTGATAGAACCAGGAACAATGTTTAGCTAGTAGGTAGTGCAATCTGCAGTCTTATGGCTATGTAGCGATCTCTGCCACACAACTTTCGGGTGGATTGTACTGACTAAAGCACTTTACCTATTTGAGTAGTCTTATCGAACACTGTGTTTTGTTTTGCTACTTGTAAAGGCTATTGATACATACTTTTGTTACGCTCTTCTATCTGTCTGTGCGCGTGTCATCTGTATGTCTTTCTAGACGCAGACAAGGCCCGAAAACACGGAATGGAAGACTATATTCAAGCAGACCCGTGCCAGTACGACCATCATCAGCTTTTCTACACTCTTCAGTCTCTGACGCTGAAGTATCGTCTTCAGGATCCTTATTGTTCTCTGGTGAGCATGCATTACATTCACTATTTCAGGACAATAGGAAGTCCTGGAAAAGAGGTCATTCGTATCCTTATTATTTGGTGTGTCAAATTAATATTTTCTTTCGTTCTTATAACTTTATCGATTTGTTCTTGAACTAAGTTAACTTAAATTCTCCAATAAACACTTCCTGATACCATCTCCTACTAATATGAAAATGATATTTGATAAATCAATTTGAATATTGATACATTCTGATGACACTTTGTATGTCCAACGTTTAGTGTATCGTTTGATTGCTTTTTCGGGGAACAACGCATAAGCAGAGCTTACAAACAATTAATAATTTATTTTATTCCCAGGGTTGGTTCTCTCCCGGTCAAATCTTCGTACTTGATGAGTACTGCGCTCGCTATGGAGTCCGTGGATGCTACCGCCATCTTTGCTACCTCTCTGACCTGTTAGACGTCGCTGAAAGCTCGCAGCAGACTGTGGACCAAACCCTGATGCATTATAGCTTCGCATTCTGCGCTGCGCATGTTCATGGGAATAGGTAAGTGTTGAATATAAACCGTTTAATTCAGTTCAAAATTAAAATATCCTTATTCAACAATTGCAAGAAACATTTTGAGTATTCTTAAACTATCTCTGCGCAGTCCGTAGGCTAACGCTTTTTTTAATAATAGATAAAAAAAAGGTTTTTGTTCTACAACTCTGATGAGATAGCCATTTTCTACCAGCTACCTGGTATGATGCTTGAGGAGTATATGGTTTCCTTCGTCATACCCTATAAAGTTACTGTGGTCTGATTTAAACGGTTTAAATACATTTGTTCTGATAAACCTACAATGACAATTGGATACCAAAAGTTCGTAATTGCAAAAACTTTTCGAATACTTTTGACTATGTTGATATGTTACAAAAATAGACAGCAGGTCATACTTTTTCCGTTAATCATAAACTAAGGTTGAAATCGGATTCCTTAAATAATGAAACAAACAAGGTTGGTACTGCATTTCCCTAAGATACATATTAGTTTGGTGTTGTGCAAGGATTTGTATTTGGATCCATACTGTTTTGTGTATTAAGTGTACCTAGGTAAATTTTTAACTTTGTCACTTTATTGGAGTAAACAAATTAATAAGCCTTTGGACGGATTAGGAACTCCATCATCATCATCATCTTCACATATAGCTCATAATTACACAATTTAGCTTTGTAAATAAATTAACATGACGCATACGATTAGCCCGTTATTTCCTACTGCTGCTGGCCAAAACTCTGCCCTTAATCTCATCAATCATCCCGGTTTTGAGCCAATTGAAACAAATTGTAAATAATTATAAATATAGCATAATATCACAACGAACAATAGAAGATATTATATATAAGATTTTATATACTAAAAAACTTAGTGTATAAATAAATAATTCCAGACATTTTACAAGGCATCGTCTAACCTCAAAGTAAGCAGATTTTGAGTTATGTTATCAAGACTGCTAAACTACTTATATACTTTTTTTTGTAAATTTGTCATACAAAACCGACGTACTTCGCAATCTAATTTACCAAAAAGTTGTGTCTTAGCAATCTTAGTGCCTAATAATTTGAACTGTAGCTAAACTGTAGATTATCTAAGGTATCTAGTTATAAATTAAATATACCCTCGTCTCTTTCTATCTTTATATATACACGGCCCGTTGAATGTCTCACTTAAGTGTCGTGTGCGCTTCCTAATGTTACCTTCCTTAGTTCCCTTCTAACCTGTTGACGAATCAATGTGCTTATTAACTGTGCCTGCTCACCTTAACTAATGTACTTTCCGGACTTCTGGGGGTAGCAGTCTTGAATTGCAGCCATAGCTCTCTCCAGGATACTGGCTCCGTAATCACGATTAGTATTAATCAATATAATGAATTTAAACTAGTCATGTTTTTGATAGTTATATTTGAGAACTTTCTACATCAAATCAAGCCATTTATCTTAGAAGATTATGATGAAACTGATTCTAGTATTTTAATTTGGCGAGTATTTGTTGATTTACTAAAAAATGATTAATATAGAAAATAGAGATTCTTGATGAAGTTTCTAAAACTAATAAAGTATGTAAAGTAAAATGGCTACAAGTAATGTCATAACCAGGGATAAAAGCTGCTATCTCCAAAGTCCCCCTAACCTGCCTGTGCCCTACTAGCATAAGCCCCACAGTAAAGTGGTTCACAGTGGTACGACGTTGCCTGGCAGGCCCGATGGAGTAGGCAGCATAACCGTACAGGAGAAGGAAAAGTTTGCAGAGATCAAGGAGCGTCTGAGGAGTCTGCTCCAGGAACAGATCACCAACTTCAGATATGCCTTCCCGTTCGGTCGGCCAGAAGGCGCGCTGAAGGTACCGCTAGGAGATCAAGCTCTGGCATAACAGCTGTATAATTAAAAAGAAAGAAGAAATATTATATTTATGTTTGTAACCTTGGCTTGGTAGACATCTTTCTTGATCTATGTTTACTTATATTTACTTAGAGCTTTGAGGATATTGATCGATATTTCTGATTATTTGAAACAATAAAATGCACTATTACAAGACAGCCGATTCTGAATTAATGATAGATAAAGATAATTATTACTATAAAAAGTAAAATTATGAAATCAGCGTATACGACAACTAATCATAATAATAATGGATTTAAGAATCTTTTGATTACATCCAGCACATTCCACGTGCTCGCACGCACGTTCCAATCATGATAAACCCGAAAAGGCAAATGTGAATACAAGTTATTATTTTTTCCCAGGCAACCCTATCGCTGCTAGAGCGAGTATTAATGAAGGATATAGCGACACAAGCACCGGCAGGGGAGGTTAGAGGTTTGATCCAAACGTGCTTGGAGAACGCTGCATTATTGAATTACACACAGCTAAGCCAGAAAGCGAATATCGAAGGTAAGTTTTGCTATAGTAAACTAGTTAAATATAACAACGGTAAGAATCAAACAAGTTCCTGAAAACCTTAATAATATGATTTCGGTGAAAGATGGAGAATTTGGTAAAATATTCTTTCACTTTACAGCTATTAACACAAACGAATGTATAAAAATTGTTGCAGAAGATTTAAGAGGCGAAACAATGGTTACGCCTGCCAAGAAGCTTGAAGACCTTATACACTTAGCAGAACTGTGTGTGGATTTATTGCAGCAAAACGAAGAACATTACGCGGAGGTAATTCCCTTGGCAGTATTAATTTATTAATTTCGTTTTGTGCAATGGAGAATAACATTTCAAACGTATAACTTACCTAGTGACTAATTAAATAAACCTACATCTGTGTTTTAAAGTACCTAATGTTGTTATCGTCTTAAAATAATTAAAAGATTTGTAATGTTATACTTCAAAAATTTCTTTCTGTCTGTGTTATTATTCAATGTTGTAACATAGTGTGATAAGACCTTTTTGACATTTTACTTTTATATTCTTTCTCCCTTTAACTGCATTTTGTTTTGTTCTTAGTTAACTATGTTCTATGCTTCCGTTTTGTATTATCAGGTATTATCATCTAAGTTATTTTGTTTAGATTTTGTTGTGGTTCTATAGAAATCTTATGTTCTGTTATCTAATCTTATGTTCTTAGGTTCTGTGTCCAACATTACCCCCAGAGTTGCATAATTTTATAACAAGGTTTATTGTCACTGCACCTACTCTCCTGTCTCTGTTACTCTGTAAGGCTACTATTTATGTTTTCTTTAAACTGAATTGTAAGATCTGTTTATTAATCTTTATCCATATTAATAGATCAGTTAATTTAGTTGTGCACAGTGTCTTTAAAACTATTTGGAAGATTATATTTACTATCGTTTTTAATTTCTTTGTGTGTTTTAGTAATTTTAAAATGTATTTTTTTTCCTCTTATATAATACTGTGTTTCTTCGTCGGTAAGTGAATTGACAAAGCTATCAACAAAGTAATCTGTTGTTAAAACTCGTAATACTATATTAGTTGCTTACTAATAATTTGCTTTTGTGATTTTGTTTTCTCTTACCGACACTGAATGTTTGCATAACAAAACTTTAATTTTTATATTCCACTTCTGTCTTATATTTTGTCTCTCCGCAGGTTTATAACACAATACCGGGTCCTAGCGGAAAACCAGATGTAACTACTCTAGCTCAGCTGATTAAATCACTTGTTGATTGTTCACTCTATATTGATCATACTTCACTCTGGTTTGATCACGAAGGAGTAGACTTAATGATAGTTCAAAATCGCTTGGGCAAATGCTTAGATGTTCAAAGCATTGCATGGATTTTATATAGAAAAATTATTAGAATAAAATTAAATTAAACTTTTCATTCTAGGCTTAGAGTTTTCTAAATTCTTTGATATTTACTAAAGTAATACATAATTGGCAGGGTTTTTCTTGAAAATTATGTCTTCAATGAAAAGTACAAAAACTTTAAAGCAGTCTACTCCATGTTTTACATTCACGAACAAGAAACTGCTGACATTTACATAAAAACTAAAACATGTAGCATATTACACAATGTAAGCTTTTCGTAGTATGCTAGTCTATGTATTTCAAACGAACTCGTGCTTTCACTCAAACTACATTAGACTATACACATAACTACATTAGCTAGACTTACAAATTAGGCGCACACACATTCGATACCAGAAACACATTGAAATGTCTATTTAAAATAGCTTTTTTAGTTTTGGAAGTAGGTAGTTTATGCTATATTTCTTTGTCTATATTATCTGTGTAATATTTTGCATGATGTATTTACTTTACTAACTTCTTCTTATGAGTTTAGCAAAATATTGAATCATCGATTGTTAGATTCATTTGACAGACATTTTGATGTATCAATATTTTGTTAAACTCAAACCGAAACAATCATGTTTGTTTGTGTATTTAACGAAGCACTTTCAGATTGTGTTTGTTGTAACTGTATGTAACTAGCAAATTTTTGAAAACATTATTTGGGCAGAACAGTCAAATCAAAAGACAATGCAACAGACCATGGTAACTGATTGTAATCAACAGATCAACAGTTTGTTCATGAAAGTCTCGCCTGTAAACATAAACTAAAACCAACAATAAATCGGTTGTAAAAATTAAATTTACTATGAAAACTCATTATCCGTCCAAAGATGCAAGCAATGACAACTATATATACTTTGCCCTTAAATCCCAGCAACCCATGAACCAAACAATATTTACAACTCATCTAAGCCGTTCACCACACCATACAAAGTCGCCACATCCTTTCAGGATTTCGCGTGGTTTTCTGAGCTCTTGGTAGAACACGCCGAGATCTTCTGGGCACTGTTTGCTGTTGACATGGATAGAGTGCTCACTGAACAGCCACCAGACACCTGGGACTCCTTTCCGCTGTTCCAGATTCTGAATGATTACTTGAGATTGGACGGTGAGTGGTTGAAATTGTCCATCTACATACATTTTTACACGTTTTTACCTGTACTATACTAAAATACTAAAAGGTGTCGGAGCCATTTTGTAAAAAACATCTAAAAAAAAGTTTCTGAAAATAAAGAGAGTCTAAATAGTTTGTTGGTGTAGAGTTTTCTTCGTTGCTGTTGCCTATTATTTTATTAATACAAAGTTTTGCTATATTATTTTCTCGAAATTACTAACTCAGTCTCCTATCTCCGTATTAGAACTTAAAATTCCTCCAGATAACCTGAAGGGCGGTCGGTTCCATGACCACTTGAGGGATACCTTTGCGCCGTTGGTGGTACGATATGTGGACCTGATGGAGTCATCCATATCCCAATCTTTGCACAAAGGGTTCGAGAAAGAGAAGTGGGAGATCAAAGGGTAAGAAAAGTATACGAATCGCATGTCGCAGTCTATCGACTGCGATTATGGTAGACGCTAATAAGAGATAGATAGAATGCATAGTGGTGATGATAACAGGTTTAAGAAAGGGAGAAAAGACTCAAGAGTAAAATGAAAGAAAATCATATTACACCCATACATACAAATAACCAACCTTTTTAAAGCTTGGTTTATAGTTTCTGATTCCATTTACCCATAGATCTTTTGAATGTTTTTGATGCCGTAACGGCTAATTTAGATGAAACTTAATATAGATATAGAATGGACTGACGACATTGTAAAGATCGCAGGAAGTCGGTGTATGGAGAGGGCTCAAAATCGTTATTCCTGGAAATCTATTGGGGAGGCCTATGTTCAGCAGTGGACTTTTAATAAGGCTATAAAGGATAATATGATGAATATATAAGTAGTATGTGACTTGGAACAGCTTATAGACTACTTTTAATAATGTAGACTTTCGAAATATTCGAAGAATTTTGAAATTGTGGTGTTTAGATGTTGGTTTGTAACTCAATTCAGCAGTGATATGAAGCCACGGGAAGAAACAAGATTAAAATATACGCCGAAATATACGCTTTTGTGCTTGCATCTGCATCTTTCTTCTAGAATTTTAGAGACGGATGTTTTTCAATATATCTCCTCATTTTCTTTTAAAACCGTGCGCTTTTAGAATACATTTATGTACTTATTACTTTCCAGTAACGGCTGCTCGACAAGCGAGGAGTTGTTCTGGAAGCTAGATGCTCTGCAGTGCTTCATCCGTGACCTGCACTGGCCTGAGCTAGAGTTCCGCACTCATCTGGAACAGCGGCTCAAACTGATGGCGAGTGACATGATGGAAGGCTGCATACAGAAGACGGAAACTTCATTCCAGGTGAACAAACAATAAAACAGAGCCCACGACTGACACTGCAGGCTTTAATATTTATGAAACGATTATTAAAATGTGTTTCTCTCGTGTACTAGTCGTGGTTAAAGAAGAGTGTTACCTTCATGTCGACTGACTACATCCTGCCGGCGGAGACGTGTGCTATGGTCAATGTGGCGCTCGATGCTAAGAACCAGGCCTTGAAACTGTGCGCTGTAGAAGGAGTGGATGTCGTGAGTAAATACTCATGGAGTCCATTTTATTTGGACCTATGAAGTTTAATAGGAGCTTTCATATAAGCTTTACTTTTGACTTGAAATAATTATGGTGTAACCTGTTTGAATAACGATACGAATTTTAATTGTAAAGGGCTCTCTTATCGCATATTTTTTTGTTTTAATATTAGTTTAGACAACTAATTTTACTTAATGTGTTTTGATCATGTCCTCTTCAGTACCAGTACCACACTAAGATCGACAATCAGATCGAGACGTGTCTCGGAGCCATGTCTACAGGGATGACTAGCCGCCTGTCTGCCGTGCTCGAGTCTACCCTCGCCAAAATCGCGAGGTTCGACGAGGGCAGGTAAGGATGCCTCGACCCAGAGTAAGTCCAGTTTTCACTCCAAACGGGATATTTACCATGATTTTATGAGTTGTACTGCTTTCAGATATTTGGACACAGTTGCATGCGCCATGATTTCATGTAACTGTGCCGAAATATCGTTAAGCAGTTAAACTCACATAGCATAGCATGGTAAATATCCCGTTTTGAGTAAAAACTATGTTCAAAACTTAAGTTTCACATTTTACTTAATAATATTAATGTATTAAGGAGAAATATACAGCTAATTCTGAACGTTTTTAGTAGTTTTATAGATTTGTTCGTTTTTTTGTAGATATACATACACATTTCTCAATTCGCCGCTATAAACTCGACCACTATATCAGAGATGTTATTATATATTTTTCATTTCGTTTGCTTCTTATAGTAGTTCATGTGCGTGCCGTCGCGCATTTTATAACTAGCTACGGAAGTTTGACGAAAATCGAAGCTATACTATGCTCCAACACACAATAAGTCAAATTGTCGAAGAGTCCCAGTTTCTGTGATTAAAAACGACAAAGATGGGATTTAAATTTAGATAGAAGATTTAGGTAAAAAAAAACACAGTCGTAATGTACCTAACAGGCCTCTTATGAAATAAAATACTTACTTAAGTATCTACCTACCTATCTACTAACATTTTGTATGCCGCAGTTTAATTGGATCTATCCTGACGATAGCCAACGTGTCAGGGTCAGGGAAGGACATCGGTCAGGGATACGTCAACTTTATGAGGAACTCCATGGATCAGATCAGATCTAAGGTCAGCTCACTTTACATACAGGTCTTCATCGTGTTCTTTTGAGGTGGCTTGGGCAGCTTCATTTACTGAGTACCTAGGTACCTATCCTCAATTTTACATCTATTGTGATTCATCTATCGACGCAAACAAATAAAAAAATAATCGCGGAGATTTTCACACAACATCATCTGGCCCACATAACATATTTTTGTAATTACTTACATATTACATAGCAACCCAGGCCGGAGATCATACAAACATTTTGGTGCGGGAATCGAACCTGCATCCTTCTACGTCTCAGCTGGGTCTTGGCCCACTGCGCTACAGATATCGTCTTGGCGATTGACGAATGACGGTTATGTAGGTATTCTTCTTCTTCTTCTTCTTTGTTAATGGCCTGTGACATACTAATGTCAATTCCGCCAATGTCAAGTGTTTATAGTTCATAGTCAGTTTGTTTGTTATTAGTCTTAGTCGATGGTCAATTGTCAATTCTAAACGTCATCGCGGAATGGCCGTCTAGTCTAGAACTTTCTCGTCGTTCAATTCAGATTGCACCATAATACCTACACCTATAATTCAATTGTACATACTTGTCCTAGGTACCTAGTCACAATTTATTCAATAAAATTCCGCTAACGTTACTGAATACATGCAATAAAACAAGAAAAGAATATTAATTTATAAGTGCTATGTTACTTCATGAAATGACAAACGAAGAATCCAAAAAGCTGACGTCTTACTATAACCAATCTTACACAACACTTAACACTTGACATTGGCAAAATTGTCATCCTATGACACATGCCATAAAACGAAGACGAAGAAGGTTTTTTTTATTTGGTTAAAAATGCCATTTTTCCAGGTCACAGACGAGCTATGGATCCTGCAACTATTCGAGCACTGGTACGGGATACAAATTACCATGATCAGTACGTGGCTAACGGACAGGCCAGCACTGCATCCTCAGCAGGTCGCATGCCTGTCCATCATACTGAAGGTATGAAATACACCCTTTGATGTTTGGTGTTAGCGACATCTGTTATCATTAAATTGTACTTATTTACTTAAAGGAATTGTTTCTGTCATTATAATTAAAAAGCAGCATTATATTATTGAAATCTATCTTACCCATTAACTTTTAACGAGACTATAGAAAAATATAAATTTATTTGTCATGCCACTTGTAAAATGCCGTAATCAATATACCGGAAAACTAAACGCAAAAAGGTTATTCAAATTAACCTTGCCATAATTGTATTTTTACCCCCAATTTCGGGTACATGATTTATTTTAAAGCAACCAAAAAAGTGTTATGTAAACAGGTACATTCATAAAGCCATTTATTTAATTGTATTTATTTACATTAAAGCTAATGTAAATATATACAATTAAATGATTAAAATTAAGATTAAGATAACGTAAGATTGAGGTACCTTATTTTTATTATATTTTCAGAAAATGTATAGTGACTTCGAACTGCAAGGCGTGATTGACGATAAATTGAACTCGAAGACATACCAAGCCGTGGCTTCAAGAATGCATACCGAGGAGGCTACGTGCAGTCTGCTATTGACACAGCAGGACTCTGGGTAAACTATCACCATAGCTTACGTACAAAAGATAATTAAGCAGATACTTATTAAGATGTTTAGTTCTAAGAACCCGTAAAACTTGACTTTTTCAAAACCTTATTTTAAAATTTATTAATTTTTACCGACTTAAATGAAAACGCAACTGAATATGTTCTTTGCTGAAGTCGATATTGTTTTCACTCTCGTAAATATAGTACCTATACGCCTATATTATATAAATTACTAATATTCAGATATTTATTATTCTGTTTTCTTATAGAGCTGGTGATGATGGTTCCGAGGAAGGCTCGAGAGGAGGTAAATCCAAATTAGAATCCCTAACAGAAGAGGCCAAACTTGGGAACGTAACTGCAGTTGTGGGAAAGGTACATCTTCTCAGATTACAATGTTATGAGCAAGTTGATATTGTTGGAGGTTTGACTTCAAAATAATCGGTTATTTATTTTTAGGTTGGCAACATGTTTGGTCGAGGAATCGGAGAGCTATCTACAAAACTAGGTGGAGCTTCGTCATGGTTTTAGCATAATGACAATGATAATAATTCACATCTCATCATTCACATACACCCATCCTTAGTTATTGGTATCGATGTGAAAAGGTGAAAATTCTAAATGCTCTTTGTCAGTGCATTAATTTGGATAATAACTGGGGAAAGTGAATGCACTGACAGAGGGTGTGACTTTACTGTGATGAGAAGAAACCTCTTTTGAATTCGTAAAACATAGCTAGACCGTCATTTTGAAATGTAACTAAACAAAATGGTGGCTTAGAGGCTAGGTAATACAATTAAGTGGCCAGTTAATGCATAGCTTAGTGTGATTAAATAGTAAGGTCTAGATTTTATTTTATAAAGCTTTATGTACAGTTAGGCGTCATTCGTTTATTGGAGCAAAATGTACTAGGTGTGTATAATAAGAGTAGTATTTGATATCACGATTGAATTACGATAAAAATATTTACGAAAGCATACTTAACACAATGCTACAATAAAAATACATATCGCTTTGGCAAAATAAATTATAATTGTGTTATTATAAAATTACTATCGCGATGGTACATTCATAAATTATTTACAATATTAAATCGGGGAGGTGAATGAAAGTGAAGTGCTAGTGTTTTAACTGTTTCTAGTAGAACTCTATTGTTATGTTTGAAACTTTTTAAAACTTGTTATTGACATCTATTACCTACGTCATTAAATTTTTTGCATCAATAATGATTTTTCACCAATCATCTCTAAAAAGAGTGATGAAAGCACATAGTTTCTAATGTATTCAATGCAATCCTTTCTATGCCTAAGAAGAAACCATATTTTTCTAAATAAAATAATTCTAAATCGGTCTATTTTGGTGTCTCAAAATGCACATCTATGCATTTTTATAAAAAGCAATGGCGTGAAATGTCATTTTTATTTTTCGAACTTAAGTATTGCTAAATAAAAAGTGACACCCAATTTTTGGGATGTTTTTGTTCTTTATAACAATGCATACAAGTTTGTTAGCCACTTTTTGCTATAGCAATGCTATACCTTTAATATTTCGCTATCTAGATTTATCTAGCGACACTAATTTAGTCAAAATAATAACTATTTATTAAAATTATTATGATAGATAAACTGTTATCAGAATATTCTTCTACGCTAAAACCTTACAAATTACACTAGAAAACTCTTTCTTAGATACTTTTTGAAGAATAATAATAGCGTTTAGACGCTATGCTAAATCATCTTAATGGAGATGTTGAGGCTTGAAACATCACAAACTCTGATCTCAAGAAAGGCTCTCTTGCATTCTTAAATTTTTCTCTCCCTTAAAAATATACCTATTTGTCCTAATGAAAGTTTCTTGAAATGGTAGTAAAAGTACCTATCTATTGTCAAAAAAGTTTAGAAAAAAAATAATTCAAGCGAGTTTTATTATCAATGAACGAAGAGTTCTAGAACGTTTGCTAATAATTATCTAATAGGAGTAGGACATCACGTATTGTAGGCAGACCAGCCACACGGTTTATGTAAGAATCGGTAGTGCTCTCAATCTTCAATGACTTACTAGATGGTTAGAATTACTTGGTAGGGTCTCTCCATTATTGTTATTAATTTTATATTTCATAGCCATTAAACATAGACAAACAATTGAAATTTGAAACTACTAAGCTGAACTTTTGTATCACTCAAATGATATCTTTATGCCAATCATATTATATTTACCTATGCTAATGCATTATTTTCAAAAAATATGGCGTGATAATTACTGTTTAAATCAATCTAAAAATCGCAAAATAACCCTACTTTTTGCTACTGTTATATTGTTATATTGTGTTTAACAAATTATGATGTTTCTTTATTGTCCACTATTGTTTCTATTTCATGTATTGAGCTCATTAGAACGTGTAAGTCAGGTTTGGTCGATACATTACGTAACAATAAGTGCATTATAAGAGCTGACTGAGATTGTAGAAGCTTGTATCATTTTGCAGAAGCAACTTGCGATGGTGTATTCAAAAAAAATTAATAAATTAATAACGTGCCTATTTACATAACAAACTATTCGTGATTTCGGAAATGAATTCAATCATGTTGAAAACAACATATTTCAAAACACACTTGTTAGAATAGATACCTACATTGAAAAGTAGGTATTATTGAAGACACTTATAATTGAAGAATCAATGTTTCTTATTTCTGTTTGAATAATATGTACTTATGTAAGTATCAACATCACTTTAGATATCAGTAATTGTATTTTTTGCTTTAAATACGTTTTGGTTTAAAGAACACCTGGTAAAGCCGTAAAATCCGTATTTCGCGCTAAAAGTAGTAGTTACTTAGCTAGGCACTTAAAATACCTACGTGGTTTAAGAATACCTATCCGTGCAAACAGTATTGACCAGCTGCCGTACCTACTACCTACCTATGAAAGATAACTATTTATTAGGAAAATGTTAATTTATTACATTGTAAAAGAATTTTATTATTTGGGATCACGAATAGAATGGGAGAAGAAAACGTACCTATGGAAAATCGAATACCATTGTAAGTTTTCGGAATGCTTGAAATGCCACTGGGTGCATCGCGATTGTAAGAGATACAATAAATAATATTTACAATAAAAATGTTTACTGTTCCTTTGTAGTTTAATTTGTCATTGTTTAACCTACCAAGCTGTCTTACTAAAAAACATGCTTTGAATAAGTACTTTCTTATGTTACCTACTCAATATTGAACGATTTTAAGTAGGTACGTGGGTAGGTAATGAACCTTCGTACCATCATTATATGCAGGAATCTACTTACTCAAAATACTGAATACTAACTTAACAACACTCTTTGCTATGAGACTCTCTTTTTAATTTTACCTATGGTTTTTTTTTAATCACACATACATAATACACACATCTCACATATTTAAATAGTTTTTGATGAAATTCTATTCTACCATACGACATCCATCGTAACAAGTCTACCTACCTAGGTAGTTAGGCACTTGCCTATCGATTTATTCCATTACTTTGGGAATTATAGTTCTCAGGAACGCTCAAGTAGTATGCACGGGTATTAAACTTAATTATCTAATATGCAAATCTTTCAGAAGTGCAAAACCGCTTGGTTTCGATTTAAATCGCGTCGAATTTAAACATTGATCCACTCAGCACTGCAAAAGCGATTACGAACAGTGTATCGCAATGTGTGCCAGCGGCATTTTTAAATATTTGACCTATTTTTAGGCTACGCTAATAATAATTACGAAAGGTAATGTGAACCTTTCGGCTCTTAGCTGGTGAATTCCGGAGGTGTCCACGACTACAGTTACTGTTAGACAACGTGAACACAACAGCTATTTAATTATGTATAAATCATTTAAAAAGGATTTTGATAATTAGGAAACAACTTGTTCGATTGTAATACTCGTTTAATAATTGTCAGTGTTAATTTGTGGAAGTGAAGATCAAAAAGTTTGGGGAAAATATCTTGAGTGCTAGCTAGCAACACCAACCAGTCCGAAAAAAGTTGACATTTCGCGTAGTAGTTGTGAACGAAGTGAACGTGTGTGTTTATTTTCAAGATAATTATTTTTAGTGGAATCGAAATAAAATGTAAGTTTTTTAAATTAAACTTTACTGCTGTTTAGGTAAATTATAGTTTAACATCGTAGGAATGTTGTCTGGCTTCATTCAATCGCTCCCGGAAACGTTAGTATTGATAGGTCTTTTATTAAAAATAAAAAGAAAAGAGAAAATTAAACCTTTGTGGCCAGTAACATGTCATGTGTGTGCATTCCGATGATATTACGTTTGTTGGCGGGGTCATGAAACTTTATTTTGCCTCTTCGTTTTTCGTTTAAAACAGCTTCACTTTGCAGTAAGTTCTTACTGTATTTACCTAACTTTTCTGGATCTTTTATTGGTAAAGGTACCTACCTTAAAATAAATTTTGAGCCGTTATTTTATAGTGCCAACTTGTTATCTATCTTAATAGGTAGGTAAAAATATATATTTCAGGAATTGCCGTATGTAAATAATTTGATACATACCTACCTATTTACATCATGAAATTAAATTTAATTTGTCCGTACAAGTGCTGAATTACAGCAAATGAAAACACATCTATAAAGTTTAATTTTACTCTTTTGGGAAGCCTCCAAAACACCTATCAATTTTTTTTCTATTCTATTAATAATTAGGTACTTACTTACTCATATAATCCTACTAGTTAATATTTTTTTTGTAGTAGAACTATTGGCAAGCTCAGCATTGTGTAATGACTCATTAAAAATGTGTCAAGAGGTGATGGTCACTTGGCTGAAAAAAGAGTTACCTTCGCCTAGTTATCCGGAAAAAAGTGGTTGCTCAATGACATTTTATTTCTATTTTTAAATTTCAAGTCCAACTAAATTGTTGTCGACTTTGTAATTTGTTCTAGGAATTTTATATCTGTATTTCTGAACAAAACTCAAACCCAGATTAAGAACAAAGCTTAAGTTTTATTGACAGCATTTTATTCAATATTAATAAAATCAATGTGTAGTTCTCAATCTGAGTTTTATAACCACGCTCAGTGATCTTAATTAATTTAAATTCAATTCAATTCTTATAACTGAGCGCAGTTATAAGCATGTTCTGGAAATCAGACCTCAGTCAAATAAGTGTCATATTTTTTTTGTCAAATAGGTATATTTTACCGTAACACCAATTTTATCTCTACCTATACCTAACATTACCTAAAATAAAATAGTAAAAGCTGGAGGAGACCATTGCACCCAATGACAGTCCTTGAACTGTCGATACACAAAAATCATAAAAAGTTTAAATATAATATTGTAAACTGTGTACCTATTGTTAGCAAAAGGCTTTGAAATTAAAATGAAAATAATTTTTGAGTGTAAAATCCAAACCTTTAAAACAACTGACTGTACAGATACAGGACTTTCAGTTAACTAAAAAGAAAAATTACCAAATTCAGCTACAAGAACAGATAACTATTTTCAAAAGAATGCTAACATACCTCAAGCTACTGTCCAAGAAAGAACAAGTGACAAACAAATGAGTCTCTAATTACCTTAGTAAATACTTGTGCTTATCTATTGTAAGTTTTGGATAAACACCAACCATTAAATTGACATTCTTGTACAATCAGGGAAGATAAATATACTACTGGTGCCAGCAACAGATAACTGACAGACAATCCTGTTAAACTAAACTCATTAGTAGATATATACTAATCTATATTAGTACTAGATGCCTGCGTCTTCGCACGAGTAGTACCTCTTAATTTTTATGTTTTAAAAACTAAAATGAAAACCAACTTTATTGAATGAAATTTTGAGCCCATTAATACAACCGAATTAAAAACGTCCTCCTTTTTTTGAAGTCTGTTAAAACCACTGGAAAGTCACAAGAAAGCAAATATCGAAATTTCGTTTACTTGGATGACATATTTTTTCCAGCTATTTCGATTTAAAAACCAAAGTACTGTACCGATTTTGATGAAATTTCTATGAGACCAACGGGAAGTAAGTATATATATCCTTTCACATTTATTTTTATTTTAAATTATTGGTTCATAAATGACGGAGTTATAAGAAAACAAAAATTTATAAACATCCAAATTGAGAACCTCTTCCTTTTTTTTTGAAGTTGTTTAAAAAGTAGTCCTCAAAGACACAATCTTACTAAATGACTTACCAATAATCAAAATCTCTTCAAAAACCGTATAGTTTTTTAGCTACAAAAACGTAACAAACATTTTCGTATTTATGATAATTACTAGCTTCTGCCCGCAGCTTCGCACGCGTGTACCTACATAAAAGTAGCCTATGTCTTTCCAGAAGATAATTTGGCTTCAAAGTAAGCAGAGCTCGTGTACCACACCCATAACACGAGCTCTGCTTACTTTGGGGCCAGATGATGCTGTGTGAAATGTCCGGCATTATATATTTATTTATACGTACATACATATGATACTTCTACACCCAGACACGGAAGAAATATCTATATGCCTTGATAAGTAAACATAAAAATATTAATAATCGCTTTCGTTGATCAATATTCAGTGCGTATTGACTCACGTACTCGTAAGCATGAGTTTTACTTATGTTTTTCGTTTCACATAACTGAGATAACTTATTATTAATAATTAATGAAAAAATAACTATAAATAAATATTGGTGGATAATACACACAACACCATCTAGTCCCAAACTAAGCATAGCTTGTATTATGGTGACTAGATGACTGAATGAACAAACACCCATGTCCTTCACGCAAATGTTTATCCTGGGGAGGGAATCGAACCCTCAACCTACAGTGCAGAAAGCAGAGCTACTACCAACTGAGCCGACAGGCCAGTCAAACTGGCCTGTCGGCCTGTATTATGGTGACTAGATGACTGATAGAATACTTTCTTAAGATACTCTATAACACCCAGACACAGAACAAACACGTAAGTTCATCACACAAATGTTTATCTTGGGAGAGAAACCCTCAACTTTCAGAACAAAAATAAAAAGTTTTTTTTGTTAACCTAAACTTTCCAACTGCTAGGCAAAGGTCTCCCCCAACTGCTTCCATTTGTCTCTGTCCCCCGCCACTTCCCACCAGCCTTTCTCGAAAGCATCGAGATCGTCACGCCAACGTGACGATTCTTCAGACAGGCCAGTTAAAATACTTATTTTGAAATACGTATGCAGCTGGCTAAAACGAATAACAAAAGTATCATAAGTATTTATGATATTTCTAATTTTTAGCCTTCATTCAAATATTATCAGCAACAACGAAACCGAACTAATTCCGTTCAAGAATTCTAACGATCATGGACGACAATTGCCTGGATTGGTACCTAGATACCGTGATTGCATTGAGTTAGAACAATATACAATTTGCTATGTAAATATTGTGATGTCATTGTATTAATGACTTCACTAAACGCTGGTGTCATTTGCCTTGTTTCTCTAACAAGAGATCGTTTGTGGCGATCCTGAGGATATAATTATTACCCAGGTAACACTTTTACTTTGGAGTATCTATATATTAATACTTGAAAAAAAAACGTTGTACTTGCCCCTTTTTACGAAAATTGCGCGGACGGAGGAGTATAAAATTTCGCACACTTATAGTTTATATAGAGAAGGAGTGCAGAACGCTCTTTTTTTTATTATGCAGGTCGAATTTCGACCAGTGGGCGACCACTAGTATTGATACAAATACTTACAAAGGTTGCCTGGGAGTGATCGCTTTTAGCGATAAAGCCGCTCATTGTACAATTTTATTTCTATTATTTCTTATGTTTTCTTTGTTTACAATAAAGTGTTAATCTGTATATCTATCTGTCTATCTTACATAGTCGTGACGGAAAAATGCCTTCTGAAGACTTCTGAAGTCGGTAATGATAAGAATGACATGTGCTCAGCTCCCAAACCAATGCAATGTCGTCTAGTTAGCAAAATAAAATAATTTTATAGAAAGCTTACATGTTTTTGACGACCGCTATGACGCAGTGGGTCAAGGCCTGGCTGAGACGCAGAAGGTTGCGGGTTCGATGCCCGCCGCGGGTTAAATGTTTGTATGTTTACAAGTAGGTATTTGTCTCGGGTGTTTCTATGTATAACAAGTATTTACAAAAAAGTATATAAGTAGTATAATTACCATGAGGTACCCATAACACAAGCTCTGCTTACTGTGGAGCCTGATGATGCTGTGTGAAATGTCTGGCATTATTTATTTATTTTATTATACAAACTACTTACTGGGACACTATATAATTACGTTGTAAAGACTAAAAAGACAGCCGACTTCATGTGGGTACTTACTAAAAAGTAAAAAAATATATTTAAATTTCGTTCCAAATGGATGATATATTTTTTCCGTTTCTTTGATTTAACCAGCTAAGATAGATAATTGATTCAGGCGTGACTTTGCAGAAATCTATTACAAAACATTAAATAAATGGACAAATATTTAGTACTATTCCGCCAATCTATTCTCAAAGAGTTAGACACGATGCAGACGCATGCACCTCCCTCCCGCCCGCAATTGAAAAGCCATGCAAAGCGTTAGTAAAAGGCAAGCACACACAATCTAACACACACTAATATGATGATGATGAAATATAGCTTTAAGATACCCATAGAGTCTGAGAGTCTTGGTGGGTACCAGCACAGTGGCAGACATTCTGCCGCCAAGCAGTGTGCAACCATTACAGTGTTTAAGTTCACTAGAGCAAGTGAAATTACTCGCCGAATATACCAAATATGTTTGTCTTAGGATCGGCAACGCGAGTTTGTTATCTCTTATATTGCAAGCGCTCATAGATTACGGTAACCCCTTAACATATGATGGGTCGTATGCTTGTATGCAGGCACGGTTGTTAAAAAAAACATGTGTGCAATTCACACGTGGTAGAAGTGAAACCTTCAAAACACCACGGTTGTTGTGATGCCTTTTCTCAAGCTTTGAACTACGCATGCGCGCACAAACACGTATAAGGCTTCCTATCTCATTTTCTCCCACGTTAAATCTTATGAATTTATGTCTGTCTCTTTTTACTGTCGCTTTTTCGTTTCATCGACTTTCAAATCACAACGATGCTAAAGAAGTTATCACTTGAAAAATCCTATCAAATGAAATCTGGTTTGAAAATTCAGCTGATGAGAACTATTTGCCGATTTCTTACCGTTTTCAAACATAAACTAATAGGAATTTATTGTAACAGAAGTTCGTAGTCCGCCAAAGCACATTGCAAAAACAAGAGTAAGTATTATGCGTTGGTAAACGTCTGAATGTGTGAAAGTATCAGTGAAGTTTCTCAGTTTATTTTTGTCTTTTGTGTAACGCGTGAATTCTGAATCTGTTTCCTCTGAGAAATATTAGAATTCTACGCTTGCTATAATAATTATAGATATTTACAGAATAATATAAAATACATGTGAAACAGTTGAGCTATCTAAGGACTATCTAAGAAGCGTTTGGCTTATCTCGCCGGTTTTCTTATGACGTTATCACTTAAAATTATCGTCCGTAAACCGACTTTACAGAAAACCATTTTTTTACATTAGGTAAGAACATAACTCAAATAACAACATTGATTTGCCAGGGTCTCCCATTAAATCTATCTGGGATATCATAGGCCGTTTTCATCACTATCTAAGCAAGCGAACCAAAAAAGATTCTCAATTCTGTTAGTTTTTTTTATTATTTATTGATGTGAAAGGATATACCATCTGATATGATATGATAAAATGATAAAGTACTAAAAAGCGTAAAATAAACACTTTTAACCGACTTCAAAAAAAGAAGGAGGTTCTCAATATTTTTATTTTATTTGTATTTTATTTATATTCCATGAACGACTTCATGTTTGTTTATAAATAAAAGTTCTTAACAGTTTTAAATGACAGGTTAAAATAAGTTAAAATAAGTTAAAATTGTCATGTTGTTCCATTATTGATAGGAAAATCTTCTAGGATTTTCGGCAGTTTTATTAAACACCAAATTGACATGGCGTGTAAAAAGAGCTAAAACATGTCAAACGTCAAATTAGACAATTAAAGAAGTGTATTGTTATTTCTAATCATTTATTTTTAGTCTTTGATGCAAATACCAAACATATTGAGATCGTTTGTATTTCATGATATCGTTCGTATATCGATGATCGTTCGTATTTTAGTTAAATCAGCGAAACAACTGGATCAAGGCCATTGTCGACGTACTTAGGCTATGTAAGTTAAGATGCTGATAAACCTAAGTGTGATCTTACGTCTGTTTGTTAAAACTCAATTAATTTTGACATTATATTCAAATGACAGCATGTGTGAAATGTACAGAATCTACAATAATATATTTAAAACAGTTGAGCTGTCAAAGGACCGTTTAAAACGTAATATAGATAGGTCAACTGATCCAGATCACTGCCAGAGAGCAGCGTTCCCAAGACATTGGCGTTGCCACGTTGAATTGGCAATGCTAATACGCTGAGCCAAATAGTATAATTGTGATTCTGTTTTTCCGTCTAACTAAAATTACGTAATAAACAAACGATCTCATTTTGCTAACGCCAAAGCCAAAATTATAGTTCCCGCGACTTCGTCTGGGTTCGTACTTCGGGTAACTTATTTTCTTTTCCAAAGTGCCATCTTATTCTAATATTTGTCCAAGTGATGTAGTGTGAAAGACATATTTTATCTACTTTAAATACCAGAAGCGATAAATGTATATATTTTGATATAAAGATCAATTTGTTACTACCAAATGTGCATTAGAAATAAATTATCAATTTTTATTGTATTTATGGTTCACTATTTTGGCGATAATGGCTTACACATAAAAGATAGATATATGCTGTCGCGGGCTTTTCTGTTTAGACTATTTAAGATAATCATTCCCATTATACATTATTTACGTACGTGTAATTCAAACGGTTTTTGTAGCGCACGCCGGAATAGCTTGCAGTAAATTTTTTTCCTACTTATCGTTTTATTTTAGACAATTCACACAATATCTTTATAATAATAATAATAATAACCGGGCATTTCACACAGCATCATATGGCCCCAAAGTAAGAATAGTTTGTGTTATGGGTACCATAACACTTAGTACACACACAGTACTTTTCTGTTTATAGGTAGGTATTTCTTTAGTGTATACCTAGTAGTAATTGGTACATTTGTAACATGTTTCCAAAATAAACTCTCTTGATTTTGAGTAAGATCCTACCTTTCTTTCTCCAATCAATCTGGGATATGTGAATGTTGAACAGCCTTCTGGTACAATGAATACTACTTATATACTTTTTTTTTGTAAATACATATTATACATAGAAACACCCAGACCCGAGACAAATACTTGCAAATCATACAAGCATTTGTCTCAGCCGGACCTAAGCCCACTGCGCCACAGAGGTCGTCATATAAATCATTACCTATGTGTTATTCTGATGTATAAGCTATATTATTGTAGTTTCATTAAAATCCATTCAATAGTTTTTGCGTGAAAGAGTAACAAACATCCATACATACAAACTTTCGCGTTTATAATATTAGTAAGGATTTTTAAATTACAATTATATAATAAGTCACAATTGACATTTTGTTCTTTTATTGAATTGATCTTCTTAGGATTTGTGTCATTTTTTTTCAGTCAACACGTCAGTGACACGTCAATTAGTATATTTAAGAACTGTCATTTTAAAATGTTATTTTCATGTTTCTTTACTGATTGTAAGCTTGGAGCCTATGAGGTACACTTCATTAATCACACTGGTTGAAAATAACTAAAAGAAGTGATTGTAATGAGTTTTGTGCCTTGAAATAAATAAAATATTCCGTGAGATGTTAGTTAATATATGATTTAGTATCTGAATCTTAAGTAAACATAAACCTAAACCTAACATAAATAATTCCTACTAATATTATAAATGCGTAAGTAACTCTGTCTGTCTGTTACGTTTTCACGCCTAAACCGCTGAACCGATTTTGATGAATTTTGGTATAGAGATAGATGGGACCTTGAAGAAGGGCATAGGCTACTTTTTGCGTTCGAAGCCGCGGACAGTGACACGATTAGAAGAAGTGATTGTAATGAGTTTTGTGCGTTAAATAAAATAAGGAAGCGTGAGAAATATCTTAATATACGATTTAGTCTCGGAATCTTAGGTAGATAAACGTTAACCTATTAATAATATTATATATATTTGATTTGCACAAACGGCTCCAGTGCCAAAACTATTTCGAATTTTGTCATAAACATTCAGGTATTTCTGACTCAAGTCAGTTTTGGCTCCTTGATTTAGAATTATGTCAAGCATGAAACATGCCGACCGTCTGTTATTTTGACTGTTATTGCTCGAATTGAGCTTTCTTCAACTGACGGAGGATGTGCTGATATTAGGTACCTACTGTATCTATACCGTTTTCCTTGTTTCATTTTTATATAAGCTTACGTATCGTACGACAAATACATTTTTGTAAACAGGACAATTATAAAAGGACACAGCTCAAATTACGTCATGTCTTTTAAAGGTGTGTGGATCCATCGAAGATCCATCCATTCCTCTGAAAATGGCTGTGGTAGTCCATCTTTTTCATGTACTCGTTTTAATTGGTACCGTCAAAGAAATATCACACTTTTATCGCAAGTAGTAGACTGAAACTGAGCTTGCGCCTGCGTCTTCGCACGCGTCGTACCATCTGAAAACGTAACAAACAGACAGACAGCCAGGGATACTTTCGTACTTTTATATAATACGAAAATGATTCTATCTGGCTGGACAGTCCGTACTAGTATGGATAGCGTCATTTAGACTCATAAAGATGAGGATGCACCAAAGTGGAGATCTTGTCTAAATATCATGATGCGTGCGATTTTTATTTTCACGACTCCTCTAGAAACCAAGTAAATAAATAAATAAATATTGCTGGACAATGCACACAACACCATCTAGCCCCAGACTAAGCATAGCTTGTATTATGGTGACTAGATGACTGATAGAATACTTATATATTTTTAAATACATACTTATGATATTTTATAACACCCAGACACAACACCTATGTTCTTTACACAAATGTTTATCCTGGGAAGGAATCGAACCCTCAACCGTAGAAGCGTAGAAGGCAGAGCTACTACCAATTTAGCTGACAGGCCAGTGTCATTCGTAAGTACAACTGCTTAAGTGCTGAACCAGAGGGCACACTGACAAGCCGAGCTCTAATGTTTATACAAGAATTATTTTGGATTGGCGCGGCACACGGGAACAGTGAATCACTCCGTCCACTGTTGCAATGTCTTCAAGACATTCAATAACATCGCTGGGAATAAGAACTATCGCACACTGACCAATCACAAAAGTACAACGTCAAAGTATTATATAGAGCGAGATCTTCTAGATCACCCGCCATTACTTAGCAACAGCGATAAAATAGCTCTTCGTCTGAAGGCTGTTTCAGCTTTTCAACAATTTGCCAATATCCATGCCTAGGTAATTCTTGAAGATGTAAAACAGATGCGGATATCTGTTTAATTCTTGCAAACGTGCAATAGCATAATCGTTACACTACGTCTACTTTGCTTGTAGATCAACGTCGCTACGGTACGGAATGTGAATAGCTTCTTGCAAAAACGCCTTACTTAGTTAGATATATCACTTTACATCATACTATTATAAATGAGAAGTGATAGGATGTGCGGCTCGCTTCGCTTTCTAGACTATGCTGTCACTACTTTGCTCTTGTATACTGCGATTGCACTTTGTATAGGGACCAAAGAAACCAAAACTAAAAACCTGCATTGATTACGCGACCCGATTGTGTCGGCCAGCGACGTTTTGACATTTACGATGTAAAAATAAAACGCCACCATCTATTCATAGACGGCTTCACCGCTTGCTGATTCAATTCACAGTTTGATTGAGTGGCAAATCTCACCTGGCTGTAGCAATTTGTAGATCTTTTCACAAGAAATGCTTTGTATTACCTATTGAGATCGTTAGCTATGACGGTCATTGCATTATGTATGTGATGAATGACGAATGCTACGTGTTTTCCTCAACTCCATATAAAACAAGGGCAGATAGAGATAGCCTTTTAATAATGCAAATCACAAAGAGCAGGCTTTAAATGGCGCTAAACTGCAAATTACATAAGGCTCAAAGGGCGATATTATTTCAAGATTAGGTCATCGTGAGAGTGGGTGAGTCAGACATTCCTGCGTTCCTGCTGAAGTATAAGGGTTTGTGTGATAATTTAGATGCTCTTATATAAACAATGGAATCGCGGCCAGCGCAAAATGTGCAAACAATATCAGGAAAATTCAAGATGAACTCATAATAAACGGAATTAGACTAAAATGGAATTATTTATGGAGGTTTTCCTCAACCGGAGCCCACAGTGAACATCAAAATCTATTTAGCAGGATAGAAAAATTTCAGTGACGCAGGTAATGAGCAGGCCAATGTTATTTGCATCCATAGATAAAGAGCCGACACAGAGAAAATGTATTGACTGGTTAGTGTCGTTCGATAACACTGAACTTGCGTTGTGTGGTCTGGTATCAGGTGGCACATACACTTGTAACACAACCTACTGTTCGCCACAGATTATGTTGGCTTAAGATGCGATACGTGCTTTAAAGTCTTAAGGTAACCTACTTGATTAAAAATGATAGGAATGGTAGTTGCTTACCTATACTACCTAGTTACCTACCTACTTAAATAATTCCCTAATTCTTGTAGATTTAGATCGATGATGATTTTGTGTATTGATACCTTCTTCCCTTCCTTAACACCCAATCTGGCTTTTAATCTTCAATTTTAGAGGGATCTCATTTCAACCACCAGTCAAGAGGCATCAGCGATATTAGGATAGGAAGTATTTTGATCTAGATTTGGCGAAAACAATTCTTACGCATGCTTATGAGATATACTTGAACTTTAATTTGGGTATTTTAAATACTAAATTAATTATTAATACGTATATCAGAATTTTTCAAAATAACCCCAAAAATGGGTTAAAGTTTGTTTGGAAACATTTTTCTTGTAGTGCGATTTGCTTGCGACTTCATTTGGATAATATAGATACTAATTAAATTAACACGTGTTTTGGGTTCTTCAAAATAACCCTTAAAAGGGGCAAAAAGAGTAAATTGCGTGAATCTACTTCATACTTTGTTCATAGAATGTTAGAAACATTTAAGAATGTTGATAAACACGTTTAAACTAAAACACGCGAACGAAGTCGCGAGCAGGTCTGCTAGTCTATAATAATTAAAGATGTTATAAAAAAAATGGCAGTTCAATGCCATATTTATGCAGTAACTACATAAACATTTATGATTACGAATGTGATAATTAAATTTTAAACGAAAAAGATTTAAAGATTATTAGGTAAATGTAATGGAAACGAACCGTGTTTCGATTCGCCACGAGGATAAGAATGTATTAAACACAAAGATAAAATTAACTAACGAAAGAGATCCGAAGGTTAGTACTTAGTCGAGCTATTTTAATTCGACACAATCACAAAAACAAATAATGTCGGTATTTCGGGAAAACACGGGTTTAATGGTCTTATTATTGATTTCTAGATATCATGCATGATTTTTCTTTATCCATGTTCAAGAATCTCAGTACATAAAGAGCTAAGGAGAGTCTTACTGCATTACAATCGCAAGCTTGCGTAGGTATTTATTTATTGAAGTGATAACTTCTTATGGGAGGGTAATCCGCTTCGTTACGTAACGCGTTACTGAGCCAGTCTGTCTGGCTTCCCCTTCTCTCATGCATACGGCAGCGGTAGGCAGGCTCCTCTCTCATTCAAACCCACAGAGCTAGTTAGAGGCGTCCCGAGACGCACACGTTTTTTTTTCTTAGTAGTACGAGGGCGGGTCAATAAGTCCGTGACTTTTTGAATTTCTGACCTCTCTACTGAAAAAGCAACACTACTCCTGTTAACAGGCATCTGTCAGTTGACTCCTGTCAAAATTTGAACTTGCTGTGTCAGTTAGTTTGTGTTTGACAGCTATCTTTATCAGACTACCCACTAATTTGAGGAAAAAATGGAAAAAAGTGAATTTCGTGTGCTTATTAAGCATTATTTTTTGCGAAAAAAAACCATTACCGAGACCAAGGCTAAGCTTGATAAATACTATGGGGACTCTGCACCATCGATTTCAATGGTAAAAAAGTGGTTTACTGAATTTCGTTGTGGCCGTACAAGCACTGAAGATGCCGAACGTCCTGGACGCCCAGTTGAGGTCTCTTCACCCGAAACAATCGAAAAAATTCACGATATGGTGTTGGCCGACCGAAGATTGAAAGTGCAAGAGATTGTGGAAGCCGTAGGGATCTCGCATGGCTCAGTGGTTTCAATTTTGAATCACTTGGGCATGAGAAAGCTTTCCGCAAGATGGGTGCCGCGTTTGCTCACAGTCGACCACAAACGCAATCGTGTAACAACTTCACTGGAAGGTTTGGCGTTGTTTAATCGCAATATGGAGGAGTTTTTGCGCCGTTTTGTAACCGTGGACGAAACATGGATCCATCACAACACACCAGAGACCAAACAACAGTCAAAACAGTGGGTTTCTAAGGGTGAATCGGCGCCAAAGAAGGCCAAGGTGGGTTTGTCAGCCAATAAAGTTATGGCGACTGTTTTTTGGGATGCACGCGGGATAATCCACATTGACTACCTTCAAAAGGGAAGAACAATCAATGGGGAATATTATGCCAACTTATTGGACCGATTCAATGACGATTTGAAAAAAACCCGACCTCATTTGTCCAAGAAAAAAGTTCTTTTCCACCAAGACAATGCAAGGGTGCACACATGTGCAGTTGCCATGGCAAAAATCCAGGAATTGGGCTATGAATTGCTCCCTCATCCGCCCTATTCTCCAGATTTGGCTCCGAGTGACTACTTCTTGTTCCCAAACCTGAAGAAATGGCTTGGTGGAAAAAGATTTGACTCCAATGATGAAGTCATCTCGCAAACAAAGGCCTATTTTGAGGACCTCGACAAATCCTATTTTTTGGAAGGGATAAAAAAATTGGAGAAGCGTTGGACAAAGTGTATAGAGCTCAAGGGAGACTACGTTGAAAAATAAAATTATTTATTTATCAAAAAATCTGTGTTTTATTCCAAAAGTCACGGACTTATTGACCCGCCCTCGTATTTTCCATCGACTGTCTTATAGCTGGATTTATTATCATCGGTGCATTCAATTGCGCTCATTAGCAACTATGTAATGCAAAGCAACATTAGCCGAGACATTTTGAGGACGCGTAACGTAACTAAACCTGACATATTGACTATAATTTAGATTTAATATGTACCTAGCTAAATTAGAACCAAATAACTTCCAGTACTATCTTTGATCTTTTAAATCACTTCATTTATGCAAATGCAAGTAGTATCTTTACGATTCTACGTGAATCTTAAGGAGATTTGCTAATTGTACTGGCAACTTTCAAATAAATTAAAATTGAGCGCATCGTAAAAATTTTTTTATGTAAAAACAAATGTGTCAAAATTGTATAATTTTAATGCGACTTCACTACATAGTATAAAACAAAGTCGCTTCCCTCTGTCTGTCCCTATGTATGCTTAGATCTTTAAAACTACGCAACGGATTTTGATGCGGTTTTTTTAATAGATAGAGTGATTCAAGAGGAAGGTTTATATGTATAATACATGTATAATATAGTAGAGAAACACTGATAATTTTAGAGATTTCTAATCACATTAGACATTCTGTAGTATATTTAGTATCAGCATTGCACCCGTGCGAAGCCGGGGCGGCTAGTCGCTAGTCCTATATATACTGCTTAACTCTACACATTTGATTAGGTCATGATTGGTAGGTAATTAGATGAAATGGTACCTACATAGAAATTATACATAAAATCATGTATCATGTAAAAATCATGTAAAATCATGTACCGTAAGACAGGGATTGATGAGCCTTGCGATAATGTTGCCAGTTAGGAATTAGGAAGTTTACCTGACCTGGATTTGGCTCAGTCATTTCTCAAGTGATAAATTGTTAATTCTTTAGAGAAGACTGAATGTTCCTTTGCTGCTTACTGAAATAAACTTCATAATTACTATGATTTGGGACTGTATTTCAGAATTAAACTCAATCTTAGATTGAAAACTAAGCGCAGTTTTTAGACAGAAGACGTAGTTGTGTGTTCAAAAGATATCTAATCATCAGGCAGTGTTCGAACAGTAACGAACTCATAAACTGCTAAACTAGTTCAACACAGTATTGTGACAAAGCTCGCATAAACTTCTCAAATAACTAAGCTTTTATAGCCAGGAAGTGGTCAAAGTGATGTACTGGTATGACTGGACTAGATGAAGTGTTGAATTGTCCACCGTGACGAGATAGAACAAATAGAACTAACGTAACGAATACGGATTGCCAAACTAAATTCAAACCTATTATCTTACGCGTGGAACTCATATTCCATAACAGAAAATCGACATCGGCAACATCGTTAAGGCGATTTTTTACATTAAAATTGGTTGAGTTCAATCAATATTGAATTAGAAATCCGCGCAATCAAGTATCATTTTACTATAAAATGACACAATATCTGATGTAGTCGCAGCATAAAAGTACTGTGTGTGACATAACCGCTGCAGCTAAAATTAGACAATCGAGTGCGGCGCATCCGTGCAGGTGCGTTGTGTTGCCACATGCGAATGATGCTCCTCAGAACTGGGGTGTTCTACCTTTACTGCTGGAGAATTTTGAAAAATTTGATCCTAATTTTAGGCAGGGTAATTTTTGTTGATTTAAAAATGTAAATAATGTTAAAAAAAAAATCGAAGGTAAATGTTATATTAACTGAAATATCACAAACGCTGTGTAAGGCTTACATATATTATAAAGCTACGTTTATTTCGGTCTCAGAGTAAACTAACTACAGGTAAGAAATGCAAATACTAGCATCGGGCTGGCGGGATATGTGCCAGAAGCTTCAGGTGCGAAGCGATATCAATAACTGTTTATTACAGTTTCGTTCCGCGAATCGCGTGATTCATAGTTTGCAAATTGTATCTTATATCAAGGACGTAAAGATATTTCGTCAAATGCATGATCTTTGAAGAATCTTTCAAGGCTGGGCTCTGTTGTTCATGCTTCTCCTAGTAGCCTCCTAAGCACTGAGTGTGCAGAACGTTGTTTAACCTAGATGTTTTAAGAGCGACCAGGTAACTCGACCGTTTTTCTGAGTAGTAAACAATTATAACACTTTCTAAGCTCGTGCATCGTCAAATCGTCACGCTCATTAAATGTTTTGTTAAACTGTTGTGCTATTAAGCCATTTAATTTTATCTACGTTGAATTGTCTTAATCTTATGCAGTTTGTGGTTTTATCTTTGTTTGACGTGATAACTTCTTATGGGAGGGTAAACCGCTTCGTTACGTAACGCGTTACGGTCTCTGTCTGGTTTTCTTTTCTCTCATGCATACGACAGCGGTAGGCAGGCTCCTCCTCTCTCACTCTAACTCACAGCGATAGTTAGATCGGTTTAAGTTATCACTTCTATCGGGCGTCCCGAGACGCACACGTTTTTTTATATGCTGTTAACTTTACCTGTAATGAGCGACTACGCTTATCTATTAGAACATTTGATCTGCATCGAGAATTAAACATGCTTCGCTGGCATCTCAGCCAAACACACGTCCACCGCGCCACCGAGGTCGACTATATTAAGGTAACATCGTTACTTTTTTTATTAAACGGTATAATAAAAATAGGAAAATGAATCGTAGTCTATTATATACGGAATTGGTAATAAATAACGTCAATGTCAATGTCGCTCGTAAATATCACATTGATAGCTAATTTCAATAATACTCTCACTTATTCGTGTTTGTATAAATAAATATTAACGTATGATTCCGAGTAATTTATAAAGCCAGTATGCGAGTGCTACAAAACTGCTTTAGAATTCAGTATTTTTTGTGGCATCGCTGCTCTTAGATGAACTTAATTCAATGCTGCCTCCTGTTTGCTGTGTAGCTTATTTTTGGTTGAAATCGTATATGTTTTAGGAGCATCGTGCTCTGTATATATCATAGAATGTTCTTTGTGAGATCGATACAAATTCTCGTATTTAATAGCCTTCCCGGATGATGCAATTTCTAATTTCACACGAGCGCCACTCAGCAATATTATCTTGCAAAATACAACACCTCTCCACGTCACCACGCCCACTCAGACTGTAAATGTCAGAACATCTTTGATAATGTACGAGTAGGTATTAAGCGGAGCGAAAACTGTGTGCGATGCTGATTGCTTCGGAGAATGTGCTGACTAATGTATTGAATCTGTCCGTAATGATTTATTTTCAGCTGTTAAAAATCTTCTTTTAAATTGAGTATTGTCTCAGATTTGATGAAAATGGGTGATCTAGATGACTTTGTCCTTTATTCTTTATTGTACACACATTGAACACATTTTGAAACATACATTATCATATGTACACAGGCGAGTTTAACCCTTAAAAGAGTTCTCTTCCAGCAAACCTTGGAAAATGAAAATATTATAAACTAATGGTGGGTATAATGCTTACAAAAGGGAGAAAGAGAAACATAAATGAATAAATATTAAAACATACTAACAAGTACACTATAAAACAGACTTATATATGAAATGTAATTTAATAAACTAATATAACTAGAATAATACCTACATAAACGAAATATACATATACATAATATATACTTATAAATAAATAAATATATATATCATTACATAGTAAAACAAAGTCGCTTCCCGCTGTCTGGCTGTTCCTATGTATGCTTAATCTTTAAAACTACGCAACGGATTTTGATGCGGTTTTGTTAATAAATAGAGTGATTCAAGAGGAAGGTTTATAGATATAATACACACATAATATAGTAGAGACACACTGATAATTTTAGAGGTTTCTAATGTGATGTCGTAAATAAACACATTTGTAGTATATTTAGTATCAGCATTGCACCTGTGCGAAGCCGGGGCGGGTCGCTAGTAAAATATAATACACAAATAAAATATTAATATAAACAATTACAAGGAGAGTTAGTTCTATATATAGTGTTTGTCATTCATCTTATTGGTCTAACTATTTGAGGTATATCTAACACTATCGATATTCTCTCAAATAGTTGAATGTTTGTCTCAGATTTGGTGAAAATGGTTGATGTGGATGACTTCGTTCAACTTGGTGGTCTATATATTTGAGGTATATCTAACACTATCGATATTCTCTCAAATAGTTGAATGTTTGTCTCAGATTTGGTGAAAATGGTTGATGTGGATGACTTCGATCAACTTGGTGGTCTAACTATTTGAGGTCTATCTTATAATCAAAACGAATGTGTTATTAAAATGTGTTGCCATTTTTTATCATTGACATTAGCATGACAAGGACAGATAGTTAAACGACTACTTAAAATAGATAATTAGAGACTTTATATGGCAAAGAAAATAGAAACAACGAAAATGGCCACGTCGCGTCGTTGATAATTTGGGAGTGAAAAGTCGAAACAAGTTAAAAATCACCGACTGGACAACAAGAAAGGTGACTAGTACTTGTACTACATTTATTATGACTAACTACATCATAATTTTCCTATAAATATAAAGGTAGTACCGCTAAGTGACTCTGATCCCCACACTAGGACTAAAAAGCCTGTATAGTGGGGTCACGGGGACTCGCTACGAACTCTTCTAAATTTACGACTTGTACATGAGTGTGTGAGTACACATGAGTGTGTGATAAGAAATAAATGAAAAACTCAAAAAAATTGATAAGTATTAAAAATAACTTTTAAAACTATCATGGTTTTGCACATCATTTTCACTCAAAACGGGATATTTACCATGATATATGAGTTTTTCTCATATATCATTCAGTTTTTCTTTCATCATGGCGCATGCAACTGTGCCGAAATATCGAGAAGCAGAAAAACTCATATATCATGGTAAATATCCCGTTTTGAGTGAAAATTAAGTATTAAAAAATAAATGAAAACAAAATAAATAATGTTGGTACATGAGTAAGATAAGAAAATAAAACGTTATAGATATTGCCAAGTATGCATAGTTGAATGTTTGAATATGAAACCCTAGACTTCAAAACACTGTTGTATAACAGTATTTTGAAGTGTTAGACACACCTTAAACTATTACTTTGATTATCTCTTTGTTCTAAAACTCTAACTCATAAATCTTTTGTGTAACATCTCCATCAAAGTTGTTGAACTTTCTGCAAATTGACCCATATATCCGAAGCCATACTTTTTAGAAATTAACCACGCGGTTCGAATTATATATACATAAATTTCTCGGAACGTTGTGATGTGACCTGCATTCCGGTTGGTTTGTCGTACTAACTGGTGTCTGATCTGTGGCGCTAAGAATGCCGTTCGAAGACGTAGTAAGGTTTATTTTTGTTGGAAAGGGTTTTCCGTGTGTCACAATAGTTAGCTTTTATATTAGTTATGTACTGGAAAGATCTATATTCTGTAACACGAGTGTTTCAATTTATGATACTACTTTTTTTTATAATTTGAAATATAGTTGAGACTATTTTCTTTTTCCGTTTTTGTCTGTAATTAGGTGGTATTCAAAATGCTGCCATTAAACCTACTTGGATACATTTAAAGCTCCACAATTTTGAATAAAAAAAAAGTAGTATTGAAACACTCGTGAGTTTCAATTTATGACACTACTTTTTTTATAATATGAGTTGAGACTATTTTCTTTTTCTGTTTTTGTCTCTTAATTAGGTACGGTATTCAAAATGTTACCATTAAACCTACTTGGATACTTTTAAAGCTCAACAATTTTGACGCATGTATGTCAGTTTTAAGAATCCTCTCCATGTTGATCGTTAAAAAGTAATGGCTGGTGAAAGTGAGCATCAGTAATTGGTGGTAGTCGTTACAGTTGAGCTGGACCTTTGATGACAAACGATCTTTATTCAAAATACCCATTAAACTAAGTTAATGGCGACGGTTTACATCCAATCGTATTCAATTTAGTTCAACGGAAAGTTCAAAAGGGTTACCAAATAGATCATGCCTAACTTGTTTTAATTACCGACTTCAAAAAAAGAGGAGGTTCTCCAATCGGATGTATGTTTTTTATATATTTGTTACCTTATGTATAACTCTGTCATTTATGAAGTGATTCCACAACAACTTATTTATGAAAGGATATATTTTTCGATTGGTCCCATAGTAATTTAATCAAAATCGGTTTGGTAGTTAGGTTTTTAAATCAAAAAAGCTGGAAAAAATATTACATCTAAGTAAACAAAATTTCGTATTTTGCTTATCTGTGACTTTCCAGTGGTGTTTAAAAACATCGAAAAATGATAAAGTATCTACTAAAAAGCGTAAAATAAAAACTATTATAACGGTCTTAAAAAAAATAGGTTTTCAATTCGGTTCTATTTATTTATATTCAATGTAGTCTGTATTCTCTTTAGTTTTTTAAATGAAATGTTTTTATTATTTATACAGGTATGTAAAAATGAATAACGTCACTTACATTAGATCACGAGGAAAATTGTAGTGTTTCGCTCTCTCGCTATAGCAAAAAAATATACGCTTCCAAAATAGCACGATGAAAATGTTGAATGCGCTGATTTACAAAGTGCCCTCCACCATGCATGAAAGAAATAACGGTTTACAAGTCAGTCCTGAAAAATGGTGTCTTTAACCCCAGATCCCACCTAAAAACATCTACCTACACGCTTTTGACAGCTTATAAACTTTATAGCTGCCCTAATAAAAAGGCAAACGTAAAACTTGGGTCACGCTGACACAAATAGACCTGATTAACGTTTTTCTCGTTCGTCTGCTCACGTCTTTTGTTTTTCTCACAGTTTAATTAAAATAGTATCATGTTACAGGATACTGGCTGGTGAAAATTAGAACGGGAATTTCAAATTTAGAATGACTTTTATTTGTGTGCTGCCATTATCTTGTTTTGTGTGTATCTTGTCATGATAATTTCTATAATTCTAGCCTATTTTTCCTCATTGTATTTGGCGCTACAAAGTAATTAATAGACAACGAAACTCTTTCATGGCAGAGTAATTTTATGAAGATTTTACGTTCTGTTCGTTCCAAATTCGAAAATCAAGCAAACACTGCACTTGGATTCCCGCCAAAAAGCAAACACCTCAATGCCACATTGCATTGTTTTCCTCTGCCCACATTTTCTTAGACTATTTTCAAGTAAGACATCTTGTTTACACAAATGGTGTGTAACTTGTAAGTCATTGCGTTCTCTACAATAGTGTTGAATTAATTGGATAATTATCATAGATAAGTGACGCAAAATGAATAATGTATGATAATTAACTTTCCTTCTTTAGCTGACACAAAAATCTCATTTGAGTTTCGGTCTTCGGAGAATGTAGTCGTGCATAGGCGCGGTTATATTAAAATAACGATAGATTTTGCATATGATAGTCATTAATTTTTATAAAAAGGTTTTGATCATCAAAGTGATTTTGTTATTTTTACGTGTGTTTTGTGTAAAGTGAAGTTAAAATGACTGTTATACCAACCTACATAGGTGATTATTTTATAATTTTTTATATTTGAAAAAATAATGATCCAATCGGCAGAGCGTAGAGGAGAGAATTATAAATGTAAAGCCATCACAATTATTCGTGGAAAAATTACGCGAATTACGTCATGAATTTATAAATTTTCGGTAAACGAATACCTTGTTAGTTATGTTAATAACTACATACTATATAAACATGCAGAGCGCACATTATTTTTATGGGAATGGCCAATTGGGTGTTCTGTATAATATGTATGTATTTACACAAAAAAAAGTATATACTTAGTATATCTGTCATGTGGTACCCATAACACGAGCTCTGCTTACTTTGGGGCCAGATGTTGCTGTGTGAAATGTTAGGGATTATCTATATATTAATACGTGAAGCAAAACATTGTACCCCTTTTTACGAAAATTGCGCGGACGGAGGAGTATGAATTTTCGCACACTTATAGTTTATATAGAGAAGGAGTGCAGAATGCTAATATTTTTTTTAATTATGCATAAAAAATACATAAAATTTAATTATGGTGATCATTATGGTTGTAATTTCGATCAATGGGCGACCACTCGTTATTATTATTATATTAATTAAAAGTTTATTAAGTATATTGACTAAGTGCATGTGACCACACACAGTGAAGTTTTTCGGAGTCAGTGTGGATAAGAATGACTAATGGTCAGCTCGCAAACCAATTTAATACTTTAGTAAAAAAAAATAAAAAAATATGATTTGGGGATTTTTAAACTATACAAATAAGGCTGTTAATCAAAATGTATTAAAGCCTTACGTGACCTTGAAGTTTCATCATATATCCTACTATTTTAAAAATTATAGGTTTCCCCAATCAGCGGTTGAGCCGGTAGAGGCCATTCTTGATACTGGTACAAATATGGCCACTTTAAAAGTGTAATATTTAACAAATGGACATCTTTATCGAAAAATTGTTCTAAATCCTCTTATTATCTTTGAAAGACCTATCCAACGTCATATAGTTACAGACAACACGATAGAGCAGTTCTAAAAGCTCCTGTAAAATATGTTTTTATTGTATGGGTCACTAATTCATACCTACCGTGCAAAATTTAATTAAGATGAAACTTAATCTGAGAGTAAGAGCGGCACACAGACACAGACACAGGCGGACAGACAGACGGACATAGCGAAACTGACGGTTCCTTGTGGATTTCGTACCTTAAAAATGGGATGAAAATGAAATCGCAGACATATTAATTATATTATATACAAAAGTATTATATTCCTTACTTTTAGATAGATAGGTATATGGAAAACACTTTACTGGCTACCACACGGAATATTACAATAACAAAAAACTAAACTTATTTAAGGCAATAAAATGGGCGGCCTTATCGCTAATAGCGATCTCTACCAGGCAACCGTTGGATGAACTGGACTATAAATTAACAGAGAAGTGGCATGTAGGTGTGGTGTATTTATATAATTACATACTTACAAATACTAAACAAATACTGATATAAATATATACATACATATGAACTCAATAGAGATATATATATATAAAGATAAACTTTTTTACTATTTTTTTGATTTTTTTGTCGACTTTACTCATCTTGGCTTTGTTTAATAACCGAATTCTGAAGAGGACTTTCTCAACTCGGTTAATTTTTCATGTTTCATGTTTGCTAACTCATAACTCCGTCATTTATGAACTCCGTCGCGTTGCAGAAATATTCGTTCCGATTGGTTCCATAGAAATTTCATCAAAATCGGTTCAGTAGTTTGATTTTTAAATCAAAATAGCTTAAAAAATATGTCTTCCAAGTAAACGAAATTTCGTATCTTGCTTTCCTGTGACTTTCCAGTGGTGTTTACAAAATTTCAAAAAAATATAAAGTACAAAAAAAAAGAATCCGACGAATTGAGAACCTCCTCCTTTTTGATGAAGTCGGTTAAAAAGAGTAAAATAAAAACATTATTAACCGACTTCATAAAAAGGTTCTCAGTTCGCTTGTTTTTTTATAGGCTCAAATGCTCATTCAATGAAGTCGGTTTCCTTTTTAGTTTTTTAATCGTAATTATGAGTACTCACTCATCTTGAGTTTGGTATCACCGTACGTTAGTTACATCGTTAAAGAACCTTCATAATAAATGTTCTTTTTAAACTTTCCCAACCAGGCCACCACGCCCGCATCTGCCAGTTTGTGATAATGCCTAATGGAGAATTAGAAATTGCACATAGCTATCAACACTTCCGAAGTCAGTTTCATTTGCATTTCAAGTCTAACATATACAGCTAATTAGTGGACTAAATGTTGTAAAACTGATACACGAGTGTGTTTGTTTTAAAACGTGGAACTTTCTTTTGATATTTTGGAACCTTTGTGAATTAAAGAGAGTATAATTTTAATGTAAATGAAATCAAATGTTAATACTGTGTCACAAGTACAAGTGAAGTACTTAAGCGCGCAGTTCTTTTTATCGTGTCACTAGGTTTATGAACCAATGTGGTGATAGGATTAAAGTGCGCTTCAGAGTCTCCTTTAGTACACTAGGTACACGCCTTCGAACTTTATAATATAAATGACTATATTCCTGATAAGAATGCATGGCCTCATGTTGCTCTGCCCTCAGACAGTTAACCGACACATTCGATGTTTACAAACTCTCTTGTATTAGTTTTTCGTGGTTAAGGGAGTTATAGGATCATGCATAAAAGCGCTAGGAATAGGACGAGTTTCTTGCCAGTTCTTCTCGGGCTTGGGTTAGGAGGAATTGCACCTATTTACCTAGTATGTAAGACGTTTCAAAGTAATCCTTATGATTGTATTGAATAAAATATCTTTTGACTTGACTTGACTTGACTTGAAAGGTTCTACGTCATGCCGCCGGTTTTCTTAAGATGGTTTCTTTCACTTGAAACATTGGTACTGACAGCTTTCTGTTACTATTGATGAATTGGTATTACGGAAGGTGGATGTTGATTGTATGACATTCTGTCATGAATAGAAACCGAACTTACGTAATACCAATCCATGAAATAATGACTATTACTTATCAAGAGTGATAGAAGTTTTACACCAGCAGCCTCAGGGTTAACTGTACACTGAAATGTCCCAATGCTCTGCGCGTCCAGTACAATAATGGATTGAGGATGCTTCTGAGGATGCCTCGTTTCTCTAGCGCATCAGAACAGTGCGCAGAATTTTGTGTTGACGGATTCCACGCTATCATGCGGAAACGAGTTGCCTCTTTGATGCGCCGCGGGCGTGGTAGCACCAATAGCCTCCTTAACACCATACTGGATAGGGTTGACTGTACCGTCGCATGCATGGAATGCTTTACATATGGCAGAGCCGCTATGTTTAATGTAAGATAGAGTTAAAAAGTTGTTTTTTTGTTCTTTTTAAAATCATTTCACTGTGAACGTCGAGGCAATCCAGCTCCTCGACATCACCGACATAGAAGGCTCAAACGGAAAAAGCCATTTGAGTTAGTTTAACATTAGTGAAGTGATAAGTAACTACATAAAAATACAAGAAAAAAGTGTCCTCCCCTTAACTAGAGACTATGAAAAGTGCTATTGGACACATTCTTAGGTATAATATATTTTATAAAACTATGTCAAAGCTAAATTATCCATTAGCTTATTTGGCTTGATTGTATATTTAGCGTATGATCAATATTGTGCACTAAAATAACAAAAAAATATCATTTTTGTATGGACATGTTTGAAATCAACAAAATATCATTATCCTAATACCTTCAAACGAGCAATTCTTGTATATGTATGTACCTATATATATAATCTGAATCTCGGAAACGGCTCCTACGATTTTCATGAAATTTTGTATGCAGGGAGTTTCGGGGCCGATAAATCGATCTAGCTAGGTTTCATTTTTAGAAATCGTCATTTTATCCGTGTTTTATACCGAGCAAAGCTCGCTCATCGAAGTACTTATTATTAATAGCTGTATCAAGAGTTCTATAAACGCCATGCAGATTCGAATGACCTAAGGATCGAAAGGCAGGATCTCTACCGCTAGACCAACAGTGTTCTTTGAGTAAAAAGGTCTCGCTGTCTGACAATCAACATTTTACAGAACACAGCACAATGGCAATGGCGACGGCTTCGGCCAGCATGGAGACATCCACCTTGGTGGAATCCAGAGTACAGCGAAGCTACCAGGAGGTGCAGGTCACGGAGCGCCAGACAGTCAAGAAGAAGAAGTCCAGGAGGCACCATAAAGAGGAGGGGACTATCTCCGTGGTAAGCAGTTCCTCTTTGCTTATTTACATAACACTGTGCCAAAATGTGGGCATGTGCCGCATGTTTGGACGTGCCTCTGAATAACGTCCTTTAGACTTCCACAAAGACCTAAGTAACTAGGGATCTGAGGAGATGTTTACCAAGGCTAGGGATATGCATCCTTCTTTATTTTTAAAACACTTCTTCAAAAAAGGAGGTTCTCTACTCGGATATTTTTTTTAATGTTTATATTTGTTACCATAACTCAGTCATTAATTAACCGATCTTAGTTTATGTGACAGGATATACTTTCCGATTGGCCCCATAGAAATTTCATCAAAACCAGTTCAGTAGTTTTATTTTTTAGTCGATGGAGGTACCGACACTGTTTCGATTCATCTAGAGAATCTTCATCAGGGTGAGATTGAGTGCGAACCGTGAACGCTCGCGGCAACCCACGGACCGCGGATCAAACTCACCCTGATGAAGATTCTCTAGATGAATCGAAAATGTCAGTGCCTCCATCGACAAAATAATACGTGAGTAAAAACCGTGTGTATCTAGTACTCACGAAACATGTACTCCGCAGTCAAAGAGTTCGGAGAAACTTCACAAGAAGTTGAGCGCTGCGTCAGACGGCCAGGGGGAACCGAAGTGCTCCAAGTGTTCCCGACCCGTGTATGCCATGGAACGTGTGAAGGCAGAGAAGCGTGTTTGGCATAAGGAATGCTTTCGATGCGCGCAGTGTAGCAAACAACTAACGTGAGTATCTACCTGTTCTATAGATACTGGCCTCAATTCTGTTGGCACCAACCTAACTAATTTTAGCTAAAATTAGGTTTTGAACTGTCAAATTAACCTTTGGTATTCTGCTGTTACCAACTTATCCTAATTTAATTTTATCAAACTTAAATAAGCGTTTCTGATTTAGTTAGATGGTACCAACCGAATAGGTTTTACAAATGCTATGACTAACTAAATATATTATAGACAATTCCTAATTTTTTAAATGAACCAACCGAATTGCCACCACTGTAGATGTAGTATCTTCTGTTGTGTTATACTTCTGATTTGTTTGAAAATACGCTTCAAGCATTTAAAAAGTGTAGGTAGATTGATTTGACGACCTCTGTGGCGCAATGGGCTAAGGTCCGGCTGAGACGCAGAAAGTTGCGGGTTGAATTCCCCCGGGACAAATGTTTGTATGATCTGCAAGTATTTGTCTCGGGTCTGGGTGTTTCTATGTATAATATGTATGTATTTAGAAAAAAAAACGTATTTAAGTAGTATAACAATCATGTGCTACCCATAAGCTCTGCTTACTTTGGGGCCAGATGATGCTGTGTGAAATGTCCGGCATTTTTATTATTATAATGGTATAGAGATAGATTAATACTTTATTGTACACAAAAAGTACACAAAAGAAACAATACTCGTAGAAATAAAATTGTACAGTGGGCGGCCTTATCGCTAAAAGCGATCTCTTTCAGGCAACCTTACAACAAGTAACTTAATATACTAATACAAAAATATAAAAATACTAAATTTGGTACCTAATGATGCTAATCGACATACACTACATAATATAAAACAAAGTCGCTTCCCGCTGTCTGTCTGTCCCTATGTATGCTTAGATGCGGTTTTTTTAATAGATAGATTGATTCAAGAGGAAGGTTTATATGTATAATACATGCATAATATAGTAGAGAAACACTGAACATTTTAGAAGTGTCTAATGTGATGTCGTAAACACATTTTTTGCGCTTACATTCTCTAGTATATTTAGTATCAGCATTGCACCCGTGCGAAGCCGGGGCGGGTCGCTAGTTCTATACATATTTGTATTTGACATCGATCCCGCAATATACGCCTGTTACTAGCTGTAACGAGTTATGTTATATGGAGACGGATCTTGCTGAAATTTGGTGTAGGAATATATTGTGTCCTAGGGAAGATTTTTTATTGTGGTCAGAAGCTAGTTATAGTTACCTACTAATATACTACTTAAATACATTCTTATTATACATAGAAACACCCAGATCCGAGACAAAAACTTGCAGATTATGCAAACGTTTGTCTCGCGGCGGGAATCGAACCCGCAACCTTCTGTGTCTCAGCCCACTGCGCCACAGAGGTCGTCATTTATTATGTATTTTTTTTTATTTATTTAATATAATAATAATAATTAGAACAAAAAACAAACGGATTAACCAATTACACTATAGTAATTACAGTATGTAATTTTAACAAGTGATTAATTAAAATGAAATTACAAATACAATTTAAATAATAATAAAAACATGTAATATGTCTATAAGTTAATTAAATTACCTAATAAAAATAATATACAAGAATAATGAATAAGACAATAAAGTACATTAATAATATCAATAAATATATCAAATAACTTAAATTTATAATTATAAAATGTCAACAATCTAGACAATGTACAAATTTAAACAATTACTAAATCATTCGTCAATCTCGCAAAACCTTATACATGGCTATCTATATATTAACACGTGAAGCAAAAACTTTGTACCCCATTTTACGAAAATATCGCGGACGGAGGAGTATGAAATTTCGGAAACTTATAGTTTATACAGAGAAGGAGTGCAGAATGCAATTTTTTTTTTTAAATTTTGCATAAAAAATACATTAATTACTAATTAATTATGGTGGAATTTCCTGTAGGCGACAACTAGTAATTATAAAATGTTAACTATCTAGACTACAATGTACTATTAAACTACTACTAAATCATTCACCACCTCAAAGATGTCGACATGAGTATTAATATTAAAATTTTAAAATTTATATTATTTATTTGTTACAGAGTGGAGACATACCAAAGTGACCATACCACTCTCTACTGCAAGCCTCACTTCAAGCAACTCTACGAACCGAAACCCGTGGACGAAAGCGATGAAGTTGATGGTAAATTCATCATCTACCTTCCACTTAATTTCTTCTTCTTTGTTAATGGCATGTGACATAATAACGTCAATTTTGCCAGTGTCAAATGTTTATATTTGGTAGTAGTCAATTAGATAGTAAAGTCTTAGTCGATGTTCAATTGTCAATTCTAAACGTCATCGCGGAATGGCCGTCTAGAATTTTCTTGGGATTCCTCGTCGTTCAAATCACATTGCACCATAATACACATTTAATTCAATTGTCCATACTTGTGCTATGTAGTCACAATTTATTCATTAAAATTCTGCTAAGATTACTGAATAAAACATGCAATAAAACGAGTATAAAATATTAAATTAGCAGAGCAATGTTACTTCATGAAATGACAAACGAAGAATCCCACTTACCTTCTTTCGAACCCATCGTACATAGATCCTGTCAGATTGGACAGTGCTTTGAAACGTTGAAGGAAACATTGACAGGAAACTCGCTAGGTAGTCAGCTTCGTACTGTTATACCTATACTCTGTTTATAAAAACGATGACATCTTGCCGATGTCAGCGCTATCCTCTATTCTAAATAACCGTCTATCCCTCCTTTCCTCAGTCTTGACTTTTACTTCTTCGCGAGCGGTTGTCTCTGGGTCATATTTTTGTCAAACCTATGTCTATATCCGAATAAATAGGTTTTAGTAATAAAGTCCTTTTTTTAAAAAGACCCTAAGCAATTCGCCTATAACATTTGGTGGCAGCGGTGGGATACGAAAATCCCCAGTGTCTAGTGAACTAGCAAAAGTGTGTGTCCTAGTAAAAGGGCCTTATCTAAATATCCTGTGACGGTGCTCCTCTAGTGATAGTGTATACGTATACTCGCTACCGCATCCTGGATATCCTGCGGAACGCGGTATAATTATCCAAGTCAAGACTCATCATCACTATCGTCCAGAAATCAATTCTGACCCCCGAATCCTGAAGTAAGAACCAACCTCATCCGGGACCGAAGACATCCATACCCGGCTGACGGTGAATCAAGCTGCTGCGACGGCAGGGAACGACCCCAGAAGATATCATCTACGCCGTGCACCCTGTATCCTGTGTTACGACGCGACATCCTACAACGACCAATAATTTAATTTATTGATCGCGATCATCGAGTGTGAATTAGCCGTCCTCTCGTCGGACTGCATCGCCTTATCACCCAGAATGCTCCAGTTCGTCGAATTGGTCGCCGCCGCATACGCGTTGTTTATACTGTGAGTCTTTGGTCATTGTGTTTAATATTATTAGGGTTCAGTGGGTAGAAATATAAAATCTATTCTTTATTAATAAGTGTAAATCGTATTAGCTAATTCGTATCCGTTAACTAATTTAATTTTCCTTGCTAAAATCTGTAATGCCAAAAAAGGCAGACGACGGTAAACTCGCTGTGGAAGTCCAAGATACCCCCGAAGTTAAATCACCCCTTGGCTCTCCGCGACTCACAAGGTCCGCAGTCGCGGCTGCAGCAATGGCGGAAGTCGAGCTTCCCCTAAGTACACTCTTTAAGTTTGTAAAATCCTACGACGGCAGTCGGGAAACTGTCAATTCTTTTATAATAAATTGCAACAATGCTTGCGAATTGGCCTCGGAAACGCAGAAACCTATTCTGTTCAAATACATCCTTAGCCAATTGACTGGCAAGGCGGAACTTGCTTGCTCTATTAAAGAGTTCACATCCTGGGTTCAACTCAAAGAGTTCCTTAAAACTCAATTTAGTGAGCGTAAACATTACGCTCACCTCTTGACCGACTTACAAGAGAGCAGGCAAGGCCCGCAAGATAACGTGAGCCAATTTTCACTCCGTGTCGAAACCCACCTCTCACAATTACTCACGGAAATCACCTTATCAAATTCAAAAATCAAAGAATTGCCCGGTCGGTGTGCGGCGATGGAAGATCTCGCCCTCCACCATTTTCTCATGGGTCTTCATCCTAGGGTGTCGAACATCGTGAGATGTAGGTCTCCCAAATCGTTAAATGAAGCCATTAATATGGCAATATCAGAAGAGAGAATACAACAAAGCATCTATAGGAGGGCTGAAAACAATTCGAGACCTAAACCACAAAATCTTAACCCACAGAAGTCAAACCAATTCAGTTCGTTTAGGGCACCACAAAAACCAACATTCAATTCTAATCAACCTCAACCAACTTCGGGGTCATCTTCGGCGTTTTGCCGCTATTGCAAAGTCCCTGGGCATGATATTTCGGCTTGCAAAAAGAGGGAATATAATAATAATCGCTTCAAGTCCCCACAGAATGTGACAACCAATCAAGAGTCGTATAAACCTCGAGTCAACTTCGTATCCGAACAAGAAGGAACCGATGTCGTTGATTCCTTTGCCTATGACGACGAAGCTTCCCCCAATGTCGATGACTGTACTTTAAACGAATAAGAGTCTCGCCACAGTGTCGCTCGAGACCACCCACAAAAGTCGACACCCATCATCCAAATCCTAAATGGGACCACACGGGTAACCAGCCCCAAATAAGCGCCCATGCCCATGTTACTAAAGGCTCCTTGGAAAAGAAGCCCCAAATAAATATTTCAAAACGTATCCAGACCAACCAACAGGGTAACCAGCCCCAAACTGACGGTCTATCCAATAAAACATCGACTTACCAACAGGGTAACCAGCCCCAAACTGACAGTCGACGTATCCAGACCAACCAACAGGGTAACCAGCCCCAAACTGACGGTCTATCCAATAAAACATCGACTTACCGACAGGGTAACCAGCCCCAAACTGACAGTCGACGTGTCCAAAGAACTAACCAACAGGGTAGCCAGCCCCAAACCGACAGTTCCAATCCTAACGAATCCTTAACCAAGGTCTACGAAGTGAATTTAGATACAACCAAAAGGTTGTTACCACATGTACTCCTGGACTCTCAAATATCCGAGATTCCTCTGACACTTTTAGTAGATTCTGGATCCGCTATATGCATAATCAAACAATCCTGTATCCAGACCAATCAAAAACTGATTAGAGAATCCATCAAGATCAAGGGCATAGATCCCGGTGATGAACCGACCCCAACAGAGGGTTACTTCCAACTCAAACTTAAAATACCGGAGAACAAAGTTGTATCCTATAAATTCCATGTCCTCAAAGACATTAGTTTACCTTACGACGGTATTATAGGGTCGGACTTCCTTACAGCCTTCGGTTGCAATATCGACTACACGACTGACGTCCTGAAAATCAATAAACTCAGTATCAAGCTACACTTCTTCAATCCTTTTTACGAAATTCCACCTCGCATGGAAACTGTTGTTGAATGTTCAGTTCAAAATCCTGAGATTAATGAAGGCATCATTCTGAACCAACACCTTTCTAGTAGCCTGTTGATATCCAACTGTATCGTTAAAGTGAAAGAAAATAAACGGGTAAATCTGACGATTGTCAACACATCCGAATCGCCCGTGAACATCAATTCGAATCTAAATCTTAAGCTCGAACCTTTAGTTTCTTGTGCCATCCCATTAAGCACCAAAGTAAGCAATACATCTGAACGTACTGCTGAGGTTATTAAATCATTAAGAGTCGATCATCTCAACCGAGAGGAGTCTGACGCCCTCTTAGAACTTTGTTCTCTATATTCTGATATCTTCCATTTATCCAACGACCAATTATCCTTCACCGATGTCCTAAAACACGAAATTAAAACATCCAATGATGTCCCCATCCATACCAAATCGTATCGATTCCCAGAATTCCACAAAAAAGAGGTTGAAACTCAAATTAACAAAATGATAGATGATGAGATCATCAAACCCTCATCCTCTCCATGGAGTTCCCCCATATGGATAGTCCCTAAAAAACTCGACTCACAGGGTCAACGAAAATGGCGGATAGTCATTGACTACCGAAAATTGAATGATATCACTATTGGGGAAGTATATCCTATCCCACAAATATCCGAAATCCTAGACCAATTGGGCAAAAGCAAGTACTTTACAACTCTAGATCTTGCGTCTGGTTTCCATCAGATCCTCATTTCACCCGATGACGCACCCAAGACAGCATTTTCCGTTCCTCAAGGACATTTCCAATTTACAAGGATGCCTTTCGGCTTAAAGAACGCCCCTTCCACCTTCCAAAGACTTATGAACACCTGTCTTACAGGTCTTCAAGGAACCAGGTGTTTTGTCTATCTCGACGACATAGTAATCTATTCGTTCGACCTCAATTCGCACATGTCCAACTTAAAGGCCGTCTTTAACAGACTTCGCAACTTCCATCTCAAACTACAACCTGAGAAGTGTGAGTTTCTTCGAAAAGAAGTTGCCTATTTAGGCCACATCATCAGTGAAGAAGGTGTTAGAACAAACCCTGACAAGACAAAAGCCGTAGCTGAATATCCCGTTCCTAAATCTCCAAAAGACATAAAGTCATTTCTAGGTTTAATATCGTATTACAGACGTTTCATACCTGATTTTGCAAAATTAGCAAAACCTCTTACGAGTCTTTTGAAGAAAGATGTTCCTTTCATATGGCAGAACGAACAACAACTCGCTTTCGAAACTCTGAAAGGAAAACTAGTATCCGCTCCAGTTCTCGCCTATCCTGATTTTTCACAACCATTTAATATGACGTGTGACGCGTCAAACTATGCCATTTCCGCGATACTATCGCAAGGACCAGTAGGCCAGGATCGTCCAATTGCTTACGCGTCCCGCACGCTAAATAAGGCTGAGTGCAACTATAGCGTAACCGAGAAAGAATGCCTCGCCATTGTCTTCGGAACTAAAATGTTCAGACCTTATCTCTATGGTCACAAAATTGTGATACTATCAGATCACAGACCATTGCAATGGCTATTCAATTGCAAAGATCCAGGTTCGAGACTTATTAGGTGGCGCCTAAAACTCGAAGAATTCGAGTATAACATCCAACATAAAAAGGGAAAAATCAATACTAACGCTGATGCTCTCTCCCGGTTCCCAGTTAATCCTGTCCAACCTGGGGAACCCGTACCGTCTAATCCCAATAACGAAGCCGAATCTCATCGAGAATTAGATGCTGATTTAATGGATCTCTTTAGATCCCCACCTTCGTTTAATGCCGACGAAACTATCGTCCAAAATCCTGAGTTCGTCGATCCTTACGAAGATATCCTTCCCTTACCAGATATCGACTTGCCTGATAACATCCCTGATCCTCTTAGGCAACAAATTGAGAATGAGGTAAATTTCCCTGGCCCTATCCAGGAACTGCCATCCTTACCTGATCCGGTTCAGGAAATACCATCCTTACCTACTCCTCAATCTCAGTTTGATCCGACACCATCAACAAGTGCAAATCCAGATACACCAGTCGACGATTATCATACCTTTCTGAAAACAATGTCAGAAAAAACATTTAACACCGAAATTATAGAACATAATGAGAGTCTTATGAAGTGTCCTGCAAAGGTTTTACTAGTTCCTACATCTATTGATTTAGATGAATCCAATCCATACCTCCAGGAAATCCTGAGTGATCCTGAAATTTACGCAAAAATACGCGACACTGAAAAAGAACTCTTCTTATTTGAAAAACTTATTACAGGTAATAAAATATATTACCTACTATACTTTAGAGTCCATCATTTCGATCAAACAAGGTATCCCGAAATCTTCGAAACCCTAAAAATTATAAGAAATGAATTAGTATCCATCGGAGACATAACGGAAATCGGTATACCCGACTTAAAGAACCCTTTCGAAAAACATTCCTTCATAAAGATATATAACATAATAACTTATCTTTTCCATGACACCCGAATTAAAATTAACATTTATCATAATAATATCATATTCCCTGTTCCATCTGAAATCAAAAAGATATTACATGATAATCATGATATCCCTATAGCGGGCCACCTTGGATCTGCCCGCATGTTTAATAGACTCAAGCAAACGTATTATTGGAAGGGAATGCACAGTGACATAGAATCGTATGTTAAGCAATGTAAAGCCTGTCAAGAAAATAAAGCGCTTAGGAAAACCAACCGAGCACCCATGCAGATCACCAGCACATCTTCTGAACCAGGTCAGCGTATCTCTATCGATGTCGTTGGTCCACTTCCAGAAGCAGGCCCTGCAAAATTAAAATTCATTTTAACTTTTCAAGATGACCTCACTAAATTCTCATCAGCATACCCCATTCGTAGTACAACGGCGGAAGAAACTTGTGAATGCCTCCTCCATTATATATCCATATTTGGAATACCTAAAATAATCCTCACCGATCAAGGCACCAACTTTACATCAGATCTGTTCAAAAAGACATGCTCTTTCCTCAAAATTAAAAACCTCTGGTCTTCTCCTTACCATCCACAAACTCAAGGAGCTCTGGAGAGAAGCCACTCCACCCTGAAAGAGTATCTCAAATCCTACATAAATGCGGAACAAACTAACTGGCCGCGTTATGTATATACAGCCATGCTAGCGTATAATACTTCCGTTCATACAACAACGCACTATGCGCCTTACGAATTAATGTTTGGTAATAAACCATTTATACCAAATTCCATTTACGATGATTCTTTAGGAACCACGTACCCGGACTACGTTCAGATGCTTCAAAACCGACTGAAATATTCGCGAGAGAAAGCTATGGAACTCATTAGGAAATCCAAAGAATCATCTAAAACGTACTATGATTCCCACACTCGACCTATGTCGTACAAGGTTGGTGATTACGTCTACCTCAAAAATCATCTCAGACTACGCAAGGCCCTCTCTCCCATCTGGAAAGGTCCCTATAAAGTAGTAAAGACAAACGGTAACAACACACTTACCTTGTTGATTAACCGACGACATGTAACTCACCACTATGACCAGGTAAAACCTGCCGACGTCAGGAACCTGTAAAAGGAAAATAGTTAGTAAGTAGATATAGATCTAGGTATACTTTTACTTTTACACATATTATTAAATACTAGTTATAGGTACTTACATTTTATTTCTATGCTTTTTATTCAAATCCATTTTAGTTAAACACATTTTTATTGTTAATTTACAGGGGTTTAGCACGAGGGCAATTCAGTACGGAATACCTTCAACCCATAACATCAAGCCCAGGCCTGTATTTTGACTACTTAGGTACCCTAAAAGCTAGTAACGGCTATCTCAAAATTTTGATACCATTAGATATATCACATTTTGATCCTCATATACAAAATATCGAAACAGCACTCGAAACCACCAGGTACTTGTGCAACCAAACTCATATAATCGAAATAGATTCATTATGCCATAATAGGTTACAACCTTTGATAGCACGATACCACGATTTAAGTAATGAATTCAATTCTATTTCACACTTGATAGATAGCCGTACCAAACGTGCCTGGATCGGGGGTATAGGATCTGTATTAAAACAAGTTTTTGGTACTTTAGATGAAAACGACGCCCTAAAATATAACGACGCAATAGAGTCCTTACAAAATAACGAAAAACGTCTAACCGCATTAATGCAGGAAAATATTTTAGTAACCACTTCAATTATAACTTTTTATAACAAAACATTGAGCAAAGTCAAGGATAACGAAATCAATCTAAACAAAGCTATTGACCATCTCTCGTTTAACTTAAAGAATATATCTCAACAAACAAACGGATTGCATATACTTTTTAAAGTAAATCAAATCTTTAACAACTTAGAAACATCAATCCTTACCCTATCTTTTCAACTAGAAGATATAACTAACGCGATACTGTTCAGTAGTCTAAACATCCTGCATCCAGCAATTATGACAACATCGCAACTATATCGAGAACTGGCCAATAACTACAGACACTTATCTAGGGATTTACAATTACCTACTGTTTTAGATTTAAATAATATTCATTACATTTTAAATATCTCTAAATTAGTTTGTTATTATGTAGATTATAAGATTGTGTTTGTCTTACAAGTTCCATTAGTTAGTGTTGAGGAATATACATTGTTTCATACTATCGCTCTACCTACACCCTACAGTTCTTTAGAACCAAATAAATTCAGTTTAATTATACCTAACAGTAAGTACATCGCAATGACCAAAGACAAATCAAAATATTGTAATTTCGACGACTTGAGTGATTGTAGGAGTGTAAGCCCAGGAACTCTTATCTGTGACGTCACGAATGTTTATACAACAGACGCGTTACCTACCTGTGAGAGTGAACTCCTGTCTAAAGTGATCAGAAACATACCTACACAGTGCGACACTAAATTTATTTATGGAAAATTAGATATCTGGAAACCTTTGATTAATAATAAATGGATTTATGTTCAGTCGGAACCTAATAAAATTTCTATACATTGTACTAAATCCAAATTATATGAAACTAGTATTTTAGCTACTGGAATTATAACCATACCTAATGATTGTATTGGACGTTGTAGAAGTACTACACTCATACCTAAATATACTCTTAATATTACGTCACCTGTCAATCATGTACCAAACTTCAATCTAATTAATGACTCTTGCTGCAACATTGTAAAATTTAATGACCTTATTGAAGATAATGTGTCTCCTATTCACTTACAAAATATTGATTTGGATGAACTTAAAACAAGTAAAATTGCACTAAACTCATTACTAAATAATGTAAAAGAAATTAATGACAGCCCTCACATTGTAAGATATGGAACACATTATTCTACTCTAATTATCGTCATTTTATGTGTAATCTTATTGTATTTGTTTTATGTAATGTTTAAACGGTTTTGTAAACCCAATGACAACCGAATCCTTAAATTTAACTTTAAATCCAATTCACCCCTTCAGTCAACCCCTAGAAATACTGACTGTACGGACACACAACATCCCGATTTTGAATTGAGCCCTATTGCCACAATTAGAACCCAAACTTAATCTTGGAACTTAGGTAACAAAACTACCCCTAAGTATCCTCTTAACGGGGAGGTGTTATACCTATACTCTGTTTATAAAAACGATGACATCTTGCCGATGTCAGCGCTATCCTCTATTCTAAATAACCGTCTATCCCTCCTTTCCTCAGTCTTGACTTTTACTTCTTCGCGAGCGGTTGTCTCTGGGTCATATTTTTGTCAAACCTATGTCTATATCCGAATAAATAGGTTTTAGTAATAAAGTCCTTTTTTTAAAAAGACCCTAAGCAATTCGCCTATAACAGTACGTATTGACATTTGTCGATGATCTTTGACCGTCTTGTGAAGCAATAGTAAATTGTTGCACCGAGCGTAAAGTGAGTTATTAATGTACGAGTGTTATGTTGGTGCCCGAGCGCAAGCGAGGGCACTGAATTAACACGAGTGCATTAATTACTCTCTTTAGCAAGGTGCGTAATTTACTTTTCTTTCAACTACCAATCTACCTACTGTGATAAAATATACCCACTCAAATAAAAAATATGAAGAATCAAAGTTTTACAATGGTAGAAAATGCGCGCCATTTGTTTTTTTCCACCAAGTCGGTTTTATTCAGCCGTTTTTTATTATCAGCCAGTATAAATTTACCACAGAGGTTTAATATCTCCCATTAAGTTTAATATAAAATGTTTGCATTCGATCAAAAAGATACTGGCTGATAATAAAAAACGGCTGAATAAAACCGACTTGGTGGAAAAAAACAAATGGCGCGCATTTTCTACCATTGTAAAACTTTGATTCTTCATATTTTTTATTTGAGTGGGTATATTTTATCACAGTAGGTAGATTGGTAATTGAAAGAAAAGTAAATTACGCACCTTGCTAAAGAGAGTAATTAATGCACTCGTGTTAATTCATTGCCCTCGCTTGCGCTCGGGCACCAACATAACACTCGTGCATTAATAACTCACTTTGCGCTCGGTGCAACAATCTACTATTATTTTTCTCGAGCTATTTCTGTATTTATTAGTAATTTTTGTGATATTATTTAAATAGAGCTAGAGTTATTTACTAGAGTGTGAATAATTGGAATAAAAGCTTTGTGTTTCTTTGTGAGTCGAGCAAAAATAATCCGTTTTATTTTATATGAAAGGCATATATGTATGAATTAAAATAAAAAATATATAAGTAGTATATCAGTCATGTGGTACCCATAACACAAGCTCTGCTTACTTTGGGGCCAAATTATGCGGATGAATGATGAATGTCCGGCATTATTTATTTATTTATATCCGAATTGGAATTTTAATTGAGTAATGTATTTATGATGAATTATAGATACAAATAAATATATAAAAAAAGCATTCCGAAGAGTTTTAAAACTGGGATGCATTTTTTATAGGCTCAAATTGTGTTCAATGAAATCGGTTTTCTTTTTAGTTTTTAAAACTTTATTATATACTTCTTATATAAGTCAGTCGCTAACTATAGTAACGGAGGAAATAAGCATTCAAAAAAACCTCTCATGGCTCAACAATTTGAATAAAGCCAAGAGCTGAACGTGCCCTCCAAAGTAGGAAAGCCCTTGAAAAAAAACTTCATAGAATAATATTGTTTTAATTTTACAGCTACCCCCAAAAAACACCAGATGATAATTTGCGAGAACAACCCCGTAGAACTGCCGCCAGATGTCTTTAGAGGTAAACCTTATATTTAATAAGATCTATCAAATTATGAAGGCAGAACCGACACAGCATGTACTGGTTCATCTTTCCTGCGGGTCCTGTCGGCAAGGTCGAAATCTTACATTAAGGCTTACCTAAGTGCACGAAAGGAGCCTCTGAGGCGCACTTTAATCCTTTCACCACACTGGTTTGAAATAACTAGTGACACGATAAGAAGCAGAATGAAGGCAAACATTGTGGAAAACGTCACCAATGCATATATTCATTCTAGATAATTGATTCAGGTGTGACTTTGCGGAAATCCATTACAAAACTTAAAATATTTAGTATTATTCTGCCAATCTATTTCTAATGAGTTAGACACGATGCAGACGAATGCACCTTCGTCCCGCCCGCTATTGAAAATCCGTTCAAAGCGTTAGTAAGTCTCTGTCCAGCGCTCGGCGAAGCAATAAGTCTGCAGAGCAGAGTGTTTTTCGTCCAAGTGCGGAGCGAGTCATTCTTTATAACACCCAGACACAGAACAAACACCTATGTTTATTACACTCGTGTTTATCCTAGGAATCGAAGCTCTAACCTACAGCGCAGAAGGCAGAGCTACTACCAACAGAGCTGACAGGCCAGTTAATTATAGAGGCTTAGTCTATGCCAAAAATAAGTTGGTTAATATATATAATTATATATGTCTTAATTTTACAGCATCCGACAAACCTGAGCTAGGGTTGGAAGAACTGACCCAGTTGGACGTGAAGTCCCGTTTTGAGATCTTTGAAAACGCCGGGAAGGCGGAACAACCTCGACCGGCATCCCCAACCCCTCATACTAAAGAAAGAAGCCGCACGCTTCTTGCTAAACTAGCCAAGTAAGTACACAATCATACTATTTTTGACGTGATAACGTCTTATAAATCGATGGACGCCGGATGCACGCACGAAAAATTGTCACGCTCCTGAGCCGAGCGTGCAAACAAGAGCGCGGAACAGGCGATAGAGAAGCACGATCGGCCTAAGCGTTCGGCTTGTGACGCATCTTAAGAGGTTAAAAATCAATGTTTTCTTATGACGTTATCACGTAAAATTATCGTCCGTAAACTAATTTTTTTTTGAAGAAGAAAACATCGTTAGGACCGGCTTGTCGTAGAACTTATACGGTCTTATTACAAAAAAATACAATAGTCTAGATTTAAACCAAGACCTTCTAGTCTAGGTTTGTTGCGGTAACAAAGTTGGTCCGAGTATCAAAATGTGTTCTTATTACAAAACGTAGTACTAACCAAAGACCAGCTAGTACAAGAAGAAAGACCCTGGTTTGTTTATTATCCACAGATAAGGTAGTAAGATTGTGCTGTCTGAATGAAAACGTATTGTTAAGGTCTATGCTCTCGTTCTATACAACACCATTTTACGTGATACTGACACTTACACTGACAGTAACGCAGACAGATTTACAAAATGAAATGGTGCACCTAGGCCTTTTAATTTAACTTTCAGGTCAAATGCTTTTGTGGATGCCCACCCTACTTTTTGTGTAAAGTCGTATTGCTTCATACATTTTTATTTAATTAATTATTATTTACAAAACTGAAGAAACGCGCCACAATATTATAACAAGTAATATAGAGTTTAAAAACAAACAAATCAAAATGATGGAAGTTGAACATGAAAACAATAAAAAAAATGCAGAATAAAAAATAAAAAAATTAGAACTGGAAATAGCTTTATTATAATTACAGTACAAAAAAAATACATCTAATATAGAATACATTGTATAGTATAAGTTCCTAACCTACCTTCATATTACTATAGATAAATATTGTAAAAAATATTATATACTATTATTAAAAATGAGTTTCAATAAACTGCCTTCTCCTAATATTTCCCCTTATCGTGTTAGGAATATATCTCTGTATTTCTAATGGTTCCCGTGATGTTTGGTCATTGCTATCCTTCTCACCGGGAAACAGGTCTTCCCTCATATCAATAGCAATATTGTGAAGCATGGCACATGCAACAATTGTTTTTTTAATTGTTTCAATATCCCTAAACATGCCTCTTAATAGGCAGCGAAACCTCTGTTTGCATAGACCAAAACATCTTTCCACGGTGTTCCGGGTACGGATGTGGCATCAATTGTAGTTTTGTTCTTGCAGAGTTGTGGGGTTCAAACCTATATTTCAAACGAAAATCTTCGTCATGTAATTGAAACGGGATATCGTGTCCGATAATGTTGCCGACGGAATGTCTCCAGCATATCCAAAGCACCTGGATCTTCTAAATCCATCAGATCGTTGTTATCAACTATTTTCGAAACGCAAACCGAAAAAACAACAAAGGAATAAATCCAAACAACGGATATTGTTTGAAGTTTGTTTGATTGATTTAATTTTGAGGTTATGTTTAGTACCAAAGATTCAAAGATATTATATTCAAAGAAACTAGGGGTCTCGTGGGTTTATCTTTAGTACCATAGATGTTACAGTATCTAGAGAAAAACTTCATTTTGTAATAAGCTTTGGATTAGACCCTGGTTTATCAGCAGGTTTGAACCTAGACTATCTTGAGTCTTCGTTTTGGAATAAGGCCGATAAAGTTCAAGTACGTGTGTATTAAAGGAGCCTCTGAGACGCATTTTAATCCTTTCACCACACTGTTTCGAAATAACCTGTGACACGATATGACGACCTCTGTGGCGCAGTGGATCAAGTCCCGGCTGAGACTCAGAAGTTTGCTGGATCGATTCCCGCCACGGTACAAATGTTTGTCTGCAAGTATTTGTCTCGGGTCTGGATGTTTCTATGTATAATATGTACATATGTATTTAAAAAATGTGTATAAGTAGTATATCAGTCATGTGGTTCCCATAACACAAGCTCTGCTTACTTTGGGACCAGATAATGCTGTGTGAAATCTCCGGCATTATTTATTATGTCCATCACGCAAATTTTTGCACTGGAAGGTATCGAAATCAATGACGCACTCGTATACCTTCGAATTTAAGGAATATGAGCTGGTTACCTCAAGATGTTTTCCATAACCATCTGAGAGCACTGGCATTATTACATAGATTTTTCGAAAATACCTATCTGTATAATGTATGAAGAGATCGCTTTTAACTATGAGGCCGCCCTTTGTATTTTTTTGTGTTTAATTAAGTGTTAATCTATCTATCTATATTAAATTTCACCGAAATAGGTTCAGCTGTTAGTAACAGACACTGTATTAGTCCAAACATTTGCATTAGTAATTTAAGTGTTTTTTCAAGAACATTTGATAACCTAAAAAAAACAAGCAATCAACTTTCATCTCTCATTTTAGCAGTATCTAGGCTGTTCTATTTTCAACCCTATGACAGATAAAATTATAGTTCAGATTAGTCATGTCTTTCGTTTGTGTGGTATCTCTCACATGTGTGTAGTTAAAACAAATAATCTTGATCCTTGATCAAAAATCTAAAAATAATAGTCCAATTGTGGCTTACATTCCCGCAGCGGGACAGATGTTTCTATGATCTGCAAGTACTTGTCTCGGGTATTAAGTATATCAGTAATGTGCTACCGTATTTTTTTATAAAGAATGTCAGTTTATTCCTTCACTTTTGTGGCTTAGTTAGAGTTAAAAGTTATTCGGTCAATTTAAAGAAATAAATCTTACCTACACCTAATTGACAGCTCTGCCTTTTACGCTGTAGGTTGAGGGTTTGATTCCCTCCCAGGACAAACATTTGTATGATGAACAAAGGTGTTTGTTATGTGTCTGGTGTTATAAAGTATCATAAGTATCATTTGGTAGAAAATCCTCTAAGCATTGTAAGCATTGTAAGCAAGCCCGCCTATTGTACATTTATATTTCTTTGTGCATTAAAGGATTAAATAAATAAATAAATAAATAAAATAAGTATTTCAAAATATAAAAGTATTCTATATCAGGCATCTGCTTACCATAGTACAAGCTGTGCTTAGTTTAGGGGCTAGATGGTGTCGTATGGCTTGTCCACCAATATTTATTTATTATCCGTAGTGGTTCCGATTTAAAATAGGACCCCTCCATTTCCTCTCGTGGATGTCGTAAAAGGCGACTAAGGGACACACACCGAGGGATTGGGCAGCAGCACCCCCCGAGTACTTAATACTAAATCTGCGGTCACCAATCCGCCTGCCAAGTGTGGTGACTATGGCAAAACCCTCTAATAAATGATAAACACAATCAGAAGGCGGCCCCCAGTTCCCGGCAGTTCCGCTATACCTGGCATAGGTGGCGGCCACGTTAACGGCGGAACAGGGGGTACGAAGAATCTCCGGCAGAGATCCAGCTACCAATCCCAACGACCCCTGGCCCAGGCAACATACAACGCACGCACTCTGAGGACCGACGAGAAGTTGATAGAGCTGGAAGAAGTAGAAAATAAGTTGCACTGGGATATTAAAGGGTTAACTTATTCTACTACAAGGAGGGCGATCAAATATTTCAGCAAGGTGTCGGATTTCTCGTCCACAAATCCCTCGTTAACAACTTTGTAAAGATCGAAAGCGTGTCGAGCAGGGTGGTATACTCAGAATAACCATACGGTATTCGCTTAAGGTCATAGAGGTGTACGCACCTCCCTCGAAACGTCCAGACGATGAAGTGGAGGCTATGTATGATGACATTTCAAATGCCATGCAAGCCTCGAAAACACACTTTACGGTTGTGATGGGGGACTTCAACGCGCGGCTAGGTGTGAGGAATGGCGATGAACTGAGAGTGGGGCAATTGGGACAGCGGAACCAACGGGGTCAGCTATTGGCCGACTTCATGGCAAAGGAGGGACTCTTTATGATGAACTCCTTTTTCAAGAAACGGTCGTCCACAAAATGGATGTGGCTTCACCCCGGTGGACACAAACGCGAGATAAATTTCATTATGACGACCAAGAAGCAAATATTTAATGATGTCTCAGTGATCAACAGGGCAAAACCGGCAGTGATCACCGCATGGTCAGAGGCTCATTAAATCTAAATGTAAAGCTAGAAAGATCCCGTCTGATGAAATCTACTCTTCGCCCAAGTCCTGTCCAAATCCAAAACCCCGAGAACTTTCAGTTAGAACTCCAAAATCGCTTCCAATGCCTCGCCGAATGCGGATCCCTAGACGAAATAAATGACGGTCTGGTGGAAATTGTCCATGCCGTTGGGTCAAAGTTCTGTAAAATCACGCGCAAAGGTAGAACCCAAAAACTCTTTGAGCACACTCTTAAACTCTTGGCAGAACGAAATGAAACTGCAGTCTTCAGTGGACATGTCGAAATACAGCGCACTCAATAAACAGATATCTAAGTCTATGCAACGCCATTTGCGTCTTTTTGAAACGTGTAGTATAAAGAACGCAATAGAGCGCAACCAAGGTTCCAAAGTGTTCGCGAGAGATCTGTCTATTCGGCAAAGTCTGTTGACGAAGCTGAAGACCGACAGTGGCAGTATCGTTTCCTCAAAGCCAGAAGTTTTACGAGAGCTCGTCTTGCTACAAGCATGACTAGCGATGCAAGCGCCTGCCTAACTCGATACTACACAGAAGACATCCCGGACGTCAGCCTATACGAGATCCGAACGGCTCTCAAGCATCTTAAGAATAACAAGGCACCGGGGGAAGACGGAATAACGGCAGAGCTTCTAAGAGCGGGTGGAACACCGGTACCTAAGGTCCTCCAGAAGCTGTTCTACTCCGTCATCCTCGAGTGAACTACGCCTGAGGCGTGGAACACGAGCGTGGAGATACTGTTCCTTAACCCGGCGAGGATGTGGTATAAAAAGGATACATCAATGTTCCTATGACATCCTTCGCAAAAATTAACTATCTTACGTGCAAAGTGCTCGGCAATTGAGGTATGTCTTTTCGGACACTCAAAGTGTTCGGTTATGAGCGTACGGTTCCAGTTTTTTGATAAAATTACGTCGTTTTTGGGTTTTATTACGATTTGCTCGGTAAACTATATCAGCGTTTATGCCATTCGTATTCAGTATAGCATAGAATACTGTCAGAGGCCATTTCTTCAAATTGCGGCTAACATTATGTAATATGTCGCAAACAACTCATCTGCAACGCCTACTCCCATCTTTCGTTGACACGAAGACAGCTATGAATAAAATGAAAACGCTGGCGTGCCATTGTCATACAAAACATTTAAACGCCTATTTCGTCTGAAGCCCAAAGATCAGCTGTGTTCTGCCTCCCTGATCGGTAAAATTCAGCAGTGTACAACAAGCCTATAAAAGCCTTCAACTCACACGTGCTATTTTTTTTTATGAAATAGTAATTTGCAACTTCTTTACAAGCTGCTCTTCTTTCTGCAATTTTCAAATTTGTATATGTCAAAACAATACTACGACGATACTAACTACGTTTACGCTTAGCCTCCCAGTCTTCGTTGTTCATGTTGACTTAAAACACCTAAAGTCACAAGAAAATCATTAAAATAATAAATTGAAAAATGGCAAAAAATACTACATCGCGGTTGTGGAAGGGTCATAACCAAGTGGAGGTAAGCGGAGTGGAGGGTAGTTCAATGACTACAGCTACTGAAAAGCTCGACCGCTTACGATTGCAGCAAAAAAAAACTGTGCAAAATGAGCAGGGTCAAATTGACGCTGCCACATCCTCGCCGGGTTAAGAAAGAAGATAACACCCTTTAAAGAATTACAGGCCCATTTCGCTGTTGAGCCATGTCTATAAGCTGTTTTCGAGAGTAATTACTAATCGTCTCGCTCGTAGGTTTGACGACTTTCAGCCTCCCGAACAAGCCGGGTTCCGAAAAGGCTTTAACACCATAGACCACATCCATACGCTCCGGCAGGTTATACAGAAGACTGAAGAGTATAATCAGCCACTTTGTTTAGCGTTTGTGGACTATGAGAAAGCCTTTGATTCTGTCGAAACCTGGGCAGTGTTGCGGTCACTCCAGCCGTGCCAAATCGATTATCGGTATATTGAAGTGTTGAAAAATCTGTACAGTAACGCTACCATGTCTATCCGACTCCAGGACCAGAGCATGAATCCAATCCCATTGCATAAAGGGGTGAGACAGGGAGATGTTATTTCTCCGAAACTGTTCACCTCTGCATTGGAAGATGTTTTCAAGCTCTTGTACTGGCATAGACATGGTATCAACATCAATGGCGAACGCCTCACTCACCTTCGATTTGCCGACGATATAGTCCTTATGGAAGAATAGCTGGAAGACCTAGGCACAATGCTCAGCGACCTCAATATCGTCTCCCAACAGGTGGGTCTTAAAATGAACATGAGCAAGACAAAAATCATGTCAAATGCTCATGTTACACCCGTACCGGTATATGTGGAGAGCGATATAATCGAAGTTGTAGACCATTATGTCTATTTGGGTCAGACGATTCAACTAGGCAAGTCCAACTTCGACAAAGAGGTCAGCCGACGAATCCAACTCGGATGGGCAGCGTTCGGGAATTTACTGCTTATCTTCTCCTCACAGATACCGCAGAGCCTCAAAACGAAAGTCTACAATCAGTGCGTGTTGCCAGTGATGACATATGAAACTGTGTCGTGGTCGCTAACTATTGGCCTCATACACAAGCTCAGAGTCGCGCAACGTGCTATGGAGAGAGCTATGTTGGGTGTTTAACTACGTGATAAAATCCGCAACGAGGAAATCCGTAGAAGAACCAAAGTCACCGACATAGCACTCAGAATCTGCAAGTTGAAGTGGCAATGGGCAGGCCATATAACTCGCAGAACTGATAACCGTTGGGAAATAAAAGTTCTTGAATGGCGACCAAGGACAGGAAAACGAAGCGTAGGACGACCCCCCACCCGATGGACTGATGACATTCTAAAGATCGCGGGAAATCGGTGGATGGAGAGGGCTCAAAATCGTTCTTCTTGGAAATCTATTGGGGAGGCCTATGTTCAGCAGTGGTCTTCTAGGGGCCGATATGACCTAGTTTAGTTTTAGGATCTGTAGAATCAGGAACACTATCATGTTAAACGTTAGATGAAAACGGTACCCTAAGCAAATTACATTTTGTATAGGGTCTTTCATTAAGCGTGTCCTATCTTTAAATTTAAATAAAACAAAGTGTGTGTGATATATTATCGAAATTATTTATTTATTTGAAAGATGCAGTGATGCCATTATGTGTGGAATATGACATCATTCAAATGTCCGCCACGGCTTCTCTGGGTGGAGCGCATGCGAGATATCCAATTTTCCATGACTTTTGCGCATAAATCAGGCTGAATTTGACTTATGGCATAGGTTATGTTGGCTTTGAGGGCCGCTGTGATTTGTGGTTTATTCACATAGACCTGCGACTTAAGAAAACCCCACAAGAAAAAGTCTAGCGGGGTTAAGTCACAAGATCTCGGTGGCCAGTTCACATCAGCTCCACGTGAGATGACCATGCCCTCAAATCTCTCATGCAGAATATTCAATGTGGCATGAGCTGTGTGGCACGTAGCGCCGTCTTGTTGAAACCACATGTCGTTGGTGTTCAGATGATCCAGTTCATGCCAAAAAAAGTTGGTAATCGTCGACCTATAGCGCTCGCCGTTGACAGTGATGGCCTGGCCAATGTTGTTCTCAAAGAAATATGGCCCGATGACGCCACCAGCCCAAAACCCACACCAAACTGTAACGTTTTCGGGATGCATTGGACGCTCTTGGATCTCATGTGGATTGGTATCGTCCCAAATACGACAATTTTGTTTGTTTACGTACCCATTCATCCAGAAATGGGCCTCATCGCTGAAGATAATTTTTCTGTGAAAATTACGGTCAGTTGCTAACTGCTCCAGTGCCCATTCAGCGAACACACGTCGTTGTCTATGGTCGTTTACCTTCAATTCCTGGGTGAGTTGAATTTTATACGGGTGCAGGCCCAAGTCACGACGCAAAATTCGCCAAGTTGTGGTCTGTGAAAGGCCGAGTTCTTGTGAGCGACGCGAAATCGACTGCCTCGGATTCTCCTGCACACTCTCACGGACAGCGGCGATGTTTTCGGCAGACCTTGCGTTTCGTTGACGTACGGGTGTTGGTCGATCATTTACCGAACCAGTGGACTCAAATTTATCCACCACACGACGAATAGACCTCTCGGTAGGACGATTACGGCGACCGTAAAATGGGCGAAGCGCGCGGTGCGTTGCCCGAACAGAACACTCATTTTGATAAAACAATTTTATCATTTGCACGTGTTGTTGAATGCTATAGCTATCCATGATGATTTGGCAAAACAGAATGAATAAATTACAACCAATTTGACAGATGTAGCTTCAACAAGATGGCCGCTACCAACTGTCAAAGTTCGGACGTGCCTATTGGAAGACCCTTTATAATAAAACAAATAGTTTTTGTCTCTGCTTGGCTTCGAAAGAATATTTTTTTTGTAAATACATACATATTATACATAGGAAATACCCAGACCCAGACAGAGACAAATACTTGCAGATCATACAAACATTTGTCCCGCGGCGGGAATCGAACCCGCAACCTTCTGCGTCTCAGTCGGACCTTAGCCCATTGCGCCACAGAGGTTGTCGCAATGGGCTAAGGTCCAAATGAAAATGAATAAAATGAAAACAAACTATAAAAAATAATTAAAAAAAAAAACAAAAACGGAAACTAAAAAGAGAATAATAATTGTGAAACAAAAAAAGTAGGTATTTTCAATATTTTGCCTTAAACATAATATCTGCCTTGTAGCATAGATACTATTTGGGATTGCAAACAAATGTCAATCGTACGATGAAATTCAAAGAAAACTTACACTATTATTTTTTGTATGGCTATATGCTTGCTAATGAAGAAAAAACAATATTATTAATAAAAAGTATTCAATATTATGCCTCCAAATTTCATGATTCAAATTGGTTATTGGTAATTCAGATATGGAATAAGCTCTTAAATATTCAATTACCCATTAAAACTTGTTTTCTGTTAAAAAATAGCGATATAATTTAACGCGTCAATGTCATTTATTCAGAGTATCGCCTTTAATTTACAGTTCCAGTCATAAAAAAACAAGAAAATGGGTCAGTTTTCTGAACTTTAAAAGTATCAAAACCTTTAACTACTCTATAGAGCACTTGCGTCATTCACGAGGGCGTCGATTTCGTCTATTTCTGATTCCTCTGAGAACGCTTCCTTACCATCGCAATGAACAATTTCATCGCTATGTTCGATTTACATTGCTTGCTCCATACCAATGTATTCAATTTCGTTTCAATCAAACTTCATAAAGTCATGTCATCTCACTCGCACTAAATTGCTTTGTCACAGAATACTTATTAGTACATTTATTGAAGGTGGGTTCTGTGAAAAACGTTTTCACAGAACAATAGTAACTCTTTCTACGAAGCTACAGAGAGTCGATGAAACGTATGAATCCAGTCGAAATGACGGATGCTTCGTTGTCAATTGGCAACGATCATACAAAAAAGTGTTAAGATCAGATGAAGTTCTTGCCGGATTCTTCTTGAATTGTGGTTAGGAGGAACCGGTACCTAGATTCACTAGCATTTAAGAAGACGATTCAAAATGGTCCTTGGGATTTTATTGAACAAAGAATGTTTTGTTTGTTTGTTTGTCTATTTCAAATTATTGTCTGTTGTTGAGGATTACGACATTGATTGTCAAAAGTAATGCCGGTCGTTCTATCGTTCAAAACGAGTGAAAACAATAGAGTCCCCCAGCTTAAACAAGCGCTTACTGCCTAACATTATAAAGACCTTCATAGTCCCTCTCTTTCTAGCGTGTAACTTTATATTGACTAGCGCGACGCTTCTCTACGAATTTTCGTAGAGAAGCGTTATAAAGTACGGACTGCGCTTAGCCTGGTATTGTGCGAGTTAGAGGACATTACAAAAAAACATGTGTGCAATTCACACGTGGTAGAAGTGATACCTTCAAAAATTTTAGAACCACGAATAAAAGAAACATTGTATAATGCTTCCTATCTCATTTTCTCCCACGTTAAATCTTATGAATTTATGTGTCTGTCTCTTTTTATTGTCTCTTTTTCGTTTCATCGACTTTTAAATCACAACGATGCTAAAGAAGTTTACACTTCAAAAATGTTGTTTATGATTCTTCCTAGTGTGCTATTAAGTTGACTGGTCTGTTAGTTATCTCGATTCCCAGGACATACATATGTGCGATGAACATAGGTGTTGGTTTTTTGTCTGGATGTTAAAAAGTATCATAAATATGTATTTAAAGATGTATAAGTATTTTAACAGTCATCTGGTCACCATAATACAAGATATGCTTAGTTTGGGCTAGATAGTGTTGTGTGGATTGTCCTCCAAAATTAATAATTTATTTATTATTTTATTTAGGGATAATAAACAGCTACAGTATACTATTATGTTAGATAATTGGTAACTTAAATAAAGTAAGTATGTATATATAAAAGAGCTTAACCTGACTGACTGACTAACTGACTGACTGATCTACGAGTATCATCGCTGAGCCGTAACCGCTGAAGCTAGCAAGCTGAAATTTGGAAGGTAGCTTCCTTTTACAGCAAAACCAACCACTAAGGCGGGCTTTTTTAAAATTCAACCCCTGAGAGGGTGAAAAGGGGTGATAACGAATGTATGAAACTTTTTAACGCGTGGTGCGATTTGCTTGAAGCTTGATATTTATAAATAAAATGCAAAATAAATGGACACGTGTTTCAAGATTTTTCAAAATAACTCATAAAGCAATAAAATGGGGTTCACACCCCATATTTGTATGGAAACTTTTTAATAGGTGGTGAGTGGGTGTGATTGGTTTCAAACTTATCAATAAAATTTGGCAAGGAGATAAATTGCCTTCTGGGGAAGGATTTAAGCTAAAATTCCTTTGAAAAAAAAATACGGACCAAGTCGCGAGCAACAGCTGGTATCTATATAAATAGCCCACTGCATTATGCACATATTCGGTATAAAAAAAATATTTTTTTGTAGTAATTCGCCGACAGAGGTTTTTATAAAAATAGTAGGTCTCAAACTAATTTAAAGCAATTTAGTATCGTGAATCGTTGTACAATAGAATTAGGTAAGAAAACATAATAAAAAAAATAAGTAAGGTAAGTAAGGAAATATTATTGAACATTAGATATGGTAGTAAAGAGAATATTGAAAATATGCTTTTTAAACCTCCATTTAGAATTGCAAAAATATCGATGTCTGTGAAAGTAGAATTATAAGACGTAATTCGCACGGGACGCACGGGACTCCGAATTCCAGAGTTCGTGTGACAGATGTTCACAGCAAACAAAGTACCCGCGCGAGCCTTTCCGGGGTACTGCATATCAAAGTTTGGTATTGAGGTCATAAACTTTAAAATTACTGTTAACAATACCGTATAGTGCGTTGGATTCTAAGTAAGTGCGTCTAGATTCAAGGGGTAGGAGATTGTACTTGTCCAACAGTTGTGAGTACGATAAACGCGATCTAAAGCACCTGTAATACATAGTTTGCAGAAACATACGTTAATTGTTTAATAAGAAGAAACTATTCTTATTGGCTTCACATGTTTTATGTATTGTTGTAGTCGGCGTTGCTTTCGTAAAAGGAGGTAAATTCGACAATACAATATATCAATATTGGTTGATGATGCACACAACACTATCTAAGCTCAAACTAAGCATATCTTGTTTTATGGTGACAAGTTTACTGATGAATATTTATATATTTTTAAATACATACTTATGATACTTTATAACTAACAAGTTTTTCTGTCCAAACATCTACCCTAGATAGAGAGAAAATTCTTTATTGCACACCAAATATACATTGAACAAGTAGAAACAAAAATAACAATGTTTTGCTAGTCGGTAGTACAATGGGCGGTCTTATCGCTATGTAGCGATCTCTGCCAGACAACCTTAGGATGGATTGAACTAAATGTAGCTTAAAAAAGGATGATGATATTAATATTAAGAGATTTATTATTAAAATAATGTGTACATACAAATTTACAGGATAAGAAAAAGATAGATACGTCAATACTTATACAAAAATATATACAATACATTTTTTTTTTTTTGCGAGCGAGATAGCGAGAGATAGGGAAGAGTGGAAGAGCTTGGAGGAGGCCTTTGCCAAAAAAGGGCAAACATAGTGTCGATGTCGTAGTGTGAAATATAATTTAATAAAATAAAATGTATCTGTAATAAAAGGCTTAAAAATAAAATAAAATAATAAAAAACAAAGACCACCAAGCAATGTACACGTCTAATATTGTAACTCTCAATCGAGAGCGATAGGATATTATGGGTGAAATATTTTTTCAGTCTGACATTCACTATATCTCCATCTACCTGAAAGCACATGTTTAACAAAACTGACCTTTCTCCCCCAGTAATAAGAGTACACGTGAGCTTGTGAAGTATGCTCGTATAGTATACCGGTTAACGTTTTATTAATAAAAAAGTTAGTGTATCGTGTGTGGTTGTTTTTTGATCAGTTCTTAATAAGTGGTGGTAGGATGCTGTTTATTAGTAATTAGTTTAACGAGATTGTGACAGTGAAGTAATTATTTAACACTAATTTGGAGAAATGTATAGGTATGTTGAAGATATATAAATTGTTTTATTTTCGATCCGCCATTTTGAATGATTGTAGTCCTAGAAATTACTAGAATAACTAAGTATTTTATGTATATTAGTTATGGTGTTTTCAAAAGATTTTTCGGCGTCTGATAGACACATCGCATGACTCAAGAGCTGGCTCCGATCTCGCCCAGCGTATTAGCATTGCCATTCAATGTGGCAATGCTGCTAGTTTCTTAGAGACGCTGCCCTCTGGCAGTGATCTGGATCAGTTGAGCTATCTATCGTTCGTTCTAAACAGTCCGTTGATAGCTCAACTATTTCACGTGTGTTTTATATTATTGTACCTATATTATTCTGAACATTTCTATAATTTTTATTTATTTATTTATTACTAACATAACATTATATTTTTAATCCTAAATCGATGGTAGATCTACGTAGATACCTAACTTATTTAAGGTAAATACAAGTAATATACCATTAATCTTAAATACATTTCGTTTCTATCACGAACTGTGCCATTTCCATGACTTTGATAGAATACTATTATATTTTTAAATACATACTTATGATTATGATACTTTATAACACCCAGACACAGAACAAACACCTATGTTCTACACACAAATGTTTATCCTGGGAAGTAGTCGTACCCTATATTACATTATTAGTATAGATGTAACAGGAGCCCACCGCGTTTTCAAAATTATTTCACGGCGTCTAGTATATACATAGCGTGACCCAAGAGTAGGCTTCTATCTGGCTAAGCGTATGAGCATTGCCATTCAACGTGGCAATGCTCATATGCCAGTGTTTTGAGATCAGTTGAGCTATCTATAGAATGTTTTGGTTAAACTTTAGTAGTGCGTCGCAAGCCAATTAAAAAAAAAAAAATGGGGGGGGGAGGGGGGGGACCCTCCCTACCCCCTGGTACCACCCCCATACTAGGTATTTCCCCGTTCTCGAGATATTTGAATAAATTTAACCTAACCTCAAAAAAAATTATTGATACAAATCTAGTTTAAATTACCAAGGAGGGGAAGGGAGAGGTCCACCTCACCCCTGGTAAAGCTCCCAAGATAAAGGTAGATGCACAAATGAGAAAAAAAAAACATTTGTAACCTATCGAAAATCGGTGTCCAGTGTATAATCGTAGGTCAATCGTAAGAATCCAAACAACATATCAAAGAAATCGGTTTTTTACGTATCGCGCGATTTGGCGCGGTTTTGATTTGATTTGGTTACAGTGACACATGACAGGTTTTTTACGTTTCGTTCGCATCAACTTTGCACAACATGATATATCACAGACAACAAATATAACAAAGATCAGATATACCGTGACCTTGTATTATTTTCTGGCGCTGCGGCGGCCGCTGCCGCGGCACGCTTCGCTCGCCTTGCGCCTTTTTTTCTATATTCCAACATAACCTACCTAGTAATAGGTGATAAGTAACCAAGTGAGATATACCGTGACCTTGTATTATTTTCTGGCGCTGCGGCGGCCGCTGCCGCGGCACGCTTCGCTCGCCTTGCGCGTTTTTTTCTATATTCCAACATAACCTACCTAGTGATAGGTGATAAGTAACCAAGTGAGATATACTGTGACCTTGTATTATTTTCTGGCGCTGCGGCGGCCGCTGCCGCGGCACGCTTCGCTCGCCTTGCGCGTTTTTTTCTATATTCCAACATAACCTACCTAGTGATAGGTGATAAGTAACCAAGTGAGATATACCGTAACCTTGTATTATTTTCTGGCGCTGCGGCGGCCGCTGCCGCGGCACGCTTCGCTCGCCTTGCGCGTTTTTTTCTATATTCCAACATAACCTACCTAGTAATAGGTAATAAGTAACCAAGTGAGATATACCGTGACCTTGTATTATTTTCTGGCGCTGCGGCGGCCGCTGCCGCGGCACGCTTCGCTCGCCTTGCGCGTTTTTTTTCTATATTCCAACATAACCTACCTAGTGATAGGTGATAAGTAACCAAGTGAGATATACCGTGACCTTGTATTATTTTCTGGCGCTGCGGCGGCCGCTGACGCGGCACGCTTCGCTCGCCTTGCGCGTTTTTTTCTATATTCCAACATAACCTACCTAGTGATAGGTGATAAGTAACCAAGTGAGATATACCGTAACCTTGTATTATTTTCTGGCGCTGCGGCGGCCGCTGCCGCGGCACGCTTCGCTCGCCTTGCGCGTTTTTTTCTATATTCCAACATAACCTACCTAGTGATAGGTGATAAGTAGCCAAGTGAAGTGAAGATAAGCCAAAGTCGTCGAAAGAAGCCATAACAAAATCACTGACAGGATTTTACGTTTCGTTCACATCAATTTTGCACACAACATATTAAACCATAGACAAGAAATACGACGAAGTTGATTATTATCTGTCAATTTTTACGTAGTTTTATCTAATTTATCTGATTTGTGAGGTTAAAAATGTTGTATTATTTTTTGTAAACTAAAAATAACCTAGTGTTATTAGTGGTAAAATGTAATCAGGAAGCAAAACCCTACCAGATGTGAGTCTTTTCACCCTCCAATTCCTGCGACGCACAACTAAAGTCAAGCCGTTTTGTTTAAGTAAATTTAAGAAGTTTAATTTTAGTTGTTTATCAACGAAACGCAAAATATTGCTGGTTCGATTCCCGCCGCGAGACAAATGTTTGTATGATCTGCATGTATTTGTCTCGGGTCTGGGTGTTTCTATGTATAATATGTATTTATTTACTAAAAAAATAAAAAACAGTCATATGGTACCCATAACACGAGCTCTGCTTACTTTGGGGCCAGATCATGCTGTGTGAAATGTCCGGGCCTTATTTATTCATTAGAGTGACAAAGACAGACTATACTTTAACTCCAAGTTACCTAATTGTGTTATTATGAGAAAGTGGGTAGAATAATAAAGATCGTTTTGTGACATATTCGTGATGTGTCATTATTGTAGGTTGAGGGTTCGATTCCCTCCCAGGATAAACATTTGTGTGATGAACACAGGTGTTTGTTCTGTGTCTGGGTGTTATAAAGTATCATAAGTATGTATTTAAAAGTATATAAGTATTCTATCAGTCATCTAGTCGCCATAATACACGCTATGCTTAGCTTGGGGCTAGATGGTGTTGTGTGCATTGTTCATCAATATTTATTGAAGTGATAACTTCTTAAGAAGGGCAAACGGCTTCGTTACGTAACGCATTACGGCGCCAGTCTCTCTGGCTTCCCTTTCTCTCACGCATACGGCAGCGGTAGGCAGGCTCCTCTCTTACTCTAACCCACAGCGCTAGTTAGATTAGTTTAAGCTATCACTTCTGTCGGGCGGAGACGCACACGTTTTATTTATTATTACTATTATTTATTGTTGCAGATTCAAAGCCAAGGGTATGGACATCGGAGTTTCTGATGAGTACCTCAACGGAGTACCTGTGGAAGCCAGCTCCAGCGAACCAGAGGATGAAGAAGACGGTATGTTCGGTTCAGTAAGACTATATTGACTGGTACTGCACTGAGAAGTGCAGTAATTAAATAATTAGGTCTGCAATTCACACAGCACTTTCTAGCCCCAAACTAAGCTAAGCTTGTATTATGGGAAACACATAACTGATAGAATATTAATCTGTTCAGTCGTTAAGTCGTGAAAAGGTAACATACAGACTGGCAGACAGACATAAAGACAGACAGATAGATAGACATACAGATAGACAGACAGATAACAAATAGATAGACAGATAGATAGACAGACAGATAGACAGACAGACAGACTGACAGACTGACAGACAGACAGATAGATAGACAGACAGATAGATAGACAGACAGATAGATATAGATAGACAGACAGATAGATAGACAGACAGATAGATATAGATAGACAGACAGATAGATAGATAGACAGACAGATAGATAGACAGATATACAGACAGATAGATAGACAGATACACATATAGACAGACAGATATTTGCGAATAAAGTCTTCGACATTATAGAACGCCCTTTCAACGAGCCATGATACTCGTATTACAAGCTATGCTTAGTTTGGTACTAGATGGTGTTGTATTGATTATCCACCATTTATTTCTGAAAATATACCTTTTTTTGAGATTTTTACCATTATTCCTCTCGCTTTCCTCTCGTTTAAGTGATTTCGTGAAATAAGACGGATGTGTATAACAGGAAGACGGGGAAACGCGCGCTATATGATTTGAGCAATGAGCGCGCTTCTGGTAGAGTTGGCCAACAGATGGTACCAACCAATATTCCTGTAGGTTGGTACTGTCAGCCAACAGTATGTGAGTGTGTGACGAGAAAGAGAAATAGAAAAGGAAAACGCATCAGCTGTGCGCTTAACCTACAGTGTTATGTATAAAGTGTGTTATATAAACTAATTCAGGATATAATGTTAATGTTGCTTATTACCAAGGTGAGATATCAGATGTTACACACCTTGCGACTACTGTAAGACTCGCACGTTTTTTGTTATAGATGAGGACTCTGATCTGAAGAAGTCTTACAAGCATACCTCGAGTCGGGAACAGCCAGTTTCGTTCTGCAACATGAGTGAGATAATGAACAGATTCGAAAGCGGCTCCGATTCTGCCAGCGAGAGACATCGCGAACGGAAGCAGGAGATACAGAATATACGCAGCAGACTCTTCATGGTAATATATACATACATTGGTGTGATGAACTTTTTCACAACAGGACAAGCAGACGTACCGCTCAATACCATCCATACCTTGTCAGTATACCACCCTTACGAACAAAGCGCTTTGCTTCCACATTTATAATACGTACAGCCAAGGATTGGAACAAAGGGGTAAAATTTGCTGTCAAAGTTTGTATTGGAACTTTTTAACGGGTGGTGTGATATCTTAGAAACTTGGTTTGGATACTTAAAATGCAAAATAAATGGCCACGTGTTTCAGGATTTTGAAAATAACCCTCATAAATGAGTAAAACGGGGTATTAATGTTTGTATGGAAACTTTTAAATGGGTCCACCACCCATGTGTGATTGGTTTGAAACTTATCAATAAAATTTGGCAAGAAGATAAATTGCATCCTGCAGAAGGATTTAAGCTTCAACTCCATTAAAAAAATGCGTACGAAGTCGCGAGCAACAGCTAGTGTGTTATAAAGTTTTAAGTATTTATTTAACAATATAAATATGACAAAAGTCATCAGACGGCCGATTTATTTGACGACCTCTGTAGCGCAGTGGGCGAAGGCCTGCCTGAGATGCAGAAGGGTTTCGATTCCCGCCGCGGGACAAATGTTTGTATGATCTGCAAGTATTTGTCTCGGGTCTGGGTATTTTTATGTATCTGTCAAACCAGAATTCAGCTTTTTAGCCGTAATTTAGTAACGGTTGAACAGATTTCTATTTCGATATTTTCTACCACCGTTTGAGAGATCTGGCTTAAAACCACCTCAATATTAAAAGTTTGTTATGAATGGTTCTCATTTCAACGTTTTTTTTATAATTTCAGGGCAAGCAAGCTAAAATAAAGGAGATGTACGAGCAGTCTGTTCTACAAAGCGAACAAGGTAAGATTCATTTCGATAAACATTTTATTCCATAAAATGACAGACGAAGAATCCTCGTTGTCCTTTTGACTTTATTAAATAAAAAATGTTTTGACTTTGACTTCCCAGACTTTTGTTTGTTCTGTATATAGGTGTTATTATGGTACATATTATGTATGCTTTAAAATATATAAGTATTCAATCAGTCGTCTAGTTTCCATGCTATGCTTAGTTTGGGGCTTGTTGGTGGTGTGAGGATTGTTAATCATTATAAATATTCATTCATATATACTGTTCATAATAATGACATGACATTCAGGCGCTGCGCAAACGTAGACACTTTTTGTTGCCGACTCGGCACACGCACACAGGGAACCGTAGTTGCCGTGTCCTGTAGCGGTAATCGGACACAGTCGCCCGTTGCTACTACTGGCCCACTGGTACAATTCTTCTCAGAATCGTCATCTGACTTCACTGACAGTGCGAACCGTGAACGGTCGCGACAACTCACGGACCGCGGATCAAACTCACCCTGTTGAAGATTCTCTAGATGAATCGAAACATTGTCGGTGACTCCATCGACTAAATAATACGTGAGCCCGTGTTTTTTAAAATGTATAGTACAACTCACGAAAGTTTTGAAAGTGAATAAGGTAAGATTCGTTTTAGTTCTTAAAAGTCTTCTAGTGCGATCCAGTTCCATAGCAAAGTCAAAACAGTTTTACTATGAATTGTATAAAATAACAGATTGTTGAGATGACAAAAAAGCTTGGGATGAATCTGCTCTAACTCGACTCGGCATCCGTAACAAAATTAGTATAGATCATACAAAAAAAGTGTTTAGACCAGACTAATTTGTTGTTTGTTCTGTGTCTGGGTATGATTAAGGCAGGGCGCAAACGTGGCCACTTTTGTGTCTTGGGTCAGATACCAGCTACCGATGAATAATTGATTTCTATAGAACCAGTAGGAAGTCATCCACTCCCTGCGCAAACGTAAACATTTTTTGTATCCCATTGCTCCCATTTAACACATACTCATTGACCATCAAAAAGGGTTTGGTGTCGGTAACTGGAAACTAAAAGTCGGCAGTTGAAGACACAAGCAACATTAACTTTCCTTACAATTGTACTGAGTTTCTTCATCGACGTCCATCGTGAGACTGACGAAAAACAAGCAAAGAATTGTACCAGTGGCCAGTAGTAGCAACGGGCGACTGTGTCCGATCACCGCTACAGGACACGGCAACTACGGTTCCCTGTGTGCGTGTGCCGAGTCGGCAACAAAAAGTGTCTACGTTTGCGCAGCGCCTGAATGTCATGTCATTATTATGAACAGTATATTTGAATTAATATTTATAATGATTAACAATCCTCACACCACCAACAAGCCCCAAACTAAGCATAGCTGGTACTATGGAAACTAGACGACTAATTGAATACATATATATTTTAAAGCATACATAATATGTACCATAATAACACCTATATACAGAACAAACAAAAGTCTGGGAAGTCAAAGTCAATACATTTTTTATTTAATAAAGTCAAAAGGACAACGAGGATTCTTCGTCTGTCATTTTATGGAATAACATAGCTCTGCCAATTTAATATTTTTTACCCGTTTTATTGCATGTTTTATTCAGTAATCTTGGCGGAATTTTAATGAATAAATTGTGACCACAGGACGGGTATGGATAATTGAATTATATGTGTTGTGGTGCAATGTGATTTGAACGACGAGGAATCCCAAGAAAATTCTAGACGCCATTCCGCGTGACGTCTAGAATTGACCATTGACCATCGACTAAGACTAATAAATAACAAACAAACTGACTATAAACTATTTTATAAACACTTGACATTGGCAAAATTGACATTAGTATGTCACAGGCCATTAACAAAGAAGAAGAAGAAGAAAAGGACAACTTTGAATCATCTTCTTACATGCTAGTGAATCTAGGTGCCGGTTCCTCCTAACCGCAGTTCAAGAATCCGGCAAGAAACTCGTCTGGTCTTAACACTTTTTTGTATGATCCATGCCAATTTTGTCGAGTCGATTTGGAGCAGAATCATCCCAAGCTTTTTGTCATCCTAGTAATCTGTTATTTTATAATATGCTATAAGGGACACTTTTTATTTCTGTTTTATAACGATTTCAATTTGCCAACCGACAAATCTAATACGTAGCTTGGGACCTTGTTAGAGAAATGCACACTTTGCCCTATAAAAGACTTATTAACTTTAGCGAACCTTAACTGTGGGAACAATTCCAAATTCAAAAAATGTAGGAACAAGTAACATTTGCTTATAAAACAAGAGAGAGTGAGTGAAGTGTGTGAAAAAGTTCATTCTGAAACTCTTAGTAGTTCCTCAGTGTCATCATATGATAAGTTGTTCAGCCATTCGAGACATTTAGTTTTACATTTATAATAGGGCAAGGGGTAAATGTTTGTTTGCTTATTGGTTCTATTGTATAGAGTTGAGCTAATGTAAAAGAAATGACGACTTGCTACAGCTAATGTGAAAGAAATGACGACTTGAACAGCTAGTTTGTATTTATTTCTAGTATTAATACTAAAATCGCTATTACATATGTCGCGTCAGGCATGGCAAGGTGCGACATTAGGTGGATATTTTCTTCACCTTCCATTATTGTGGGCGCTAATAGACTCTCCAGGCAACGAAGTAAAGGAAACACGTAATGCTCACAGTTTTATTCGAATTTGCACACAGATTATTCCTAAAAACTATGCCGTTATTAATATAATTATGCGGTAACAGACAAGTCTTTGCCCACGTCTTGCTATTACCAACTCTCCAAAATAATAAAAATAATAATAATTCATTTATTCATTCAGATAGCTAGGGATCCATAATGGGTTAGTAAAATCTTAGGGCTAAGTTAGTCAACAGTCAAATTCACTTAATATATAATATAGATAATTATATTTATATACATACATTATTAATTAATCAGTACTCCAATACAGCGCCTGAATAAAGGACCATCGAACTTGTTATTGCCATCAGGATAGTGTTGGTACTCCCGCGAACTCTGCGCAGCAGAGAGGCTGCCTTTTTCCTTATGCAGGCGGCGAACCCATCCGTGCGCGCCTCTAAGAACATGCCGGATGCGCTACAGAACCTCGGTAGTCCCAACAACATCCCGAAGGCATTATTGTATTGAACGCGAAGGGTGTTGACCGACTTTTGAGTGTATGTGAACCACAGGCTGCTCGTGTAAAATGTTTGACAAAACGACTTAAACAGACTTATTTTTACCTCTTTTGACAATAACTGACTGAAAATAACTGACCGAATTTACAAGCAAGATGTACAAAAGATTTGTCCAGACGCCCTTGAAATCGTTGGCAACGTCTGCGTTTCCGCTTCCAAGTCAAATCCCAACTAATTTGAATGGAAACGGAAATGAACTTACAATAATACCAACACTCTCGGAAATCAAACGAATGACTTTTTACACAAAAATAATTAAACGAAAATGGCTAACCGGAAATCATCTCGCAATTTTAAAGATTAAGATTAAAAATCAAATGAACATCTTAGTACTAAATACATTTCAGAAATCAACAAAAATAAGTTTAGTTTTCATAACACAATCAAATTAATCATGTATATTTTATACTAATTGATTGGTTATTTTCCATATTATTTCGTTTACTCTCCGACACATATAACATTTTTGTGAACTTACATTAGATTTTCGTTTATATACTGATAAGGAACTGTCATGATCTTTATTTCATTAAATTTATCTCTACGTGGTTCTCTAGGGCGGGAATCGAAGCCTCAACCTACAACAGGAAGGCAGTGCTACTACCAACTGAGCTGACAGGCCAGTTCCTCTGATAGTCAGATGGTATTATGTGACTTGTCCTGTAGTTATTCATTTATTTGTTTTAACCCTTTTGCTATTTGAAGGTACAATTTGACCAGTAGTACGACCGCCGTAGACTCGCAACTGGCCCAAAAGTGCTAGCGCACGAAATGTTACACATAAAGTAGTTTGTTCAAAATAGTTGCCACCACCGCCGTTTATTGCCATATTTACAAGTCTAGATTTAGGTTCGCTACTAAAGAGGTTAATTCTATATTTTATTGTTTCTAGGAGTGACATCCTCTGACAAGATATCCCTAGAATTGGATACAGAAAAAGCTCGGGCTATTAAACAACGCTTCGAGAACGGCTTCAACGACGAGAACCAACCGCCGAGGACCCGGGAAGTTGTCGACACCTCACTCTTCAACGACGGTTCGTAATCATTTACTAGCTGCTGTCCATGGCTTTGCACGCGTGGTACATACATAAAAGTATCCTTTATCCGTAACAACTAAAGCCGTGAAAATTTAAATTCATAGGTATATTAATTTATAAATTTATAGGAGTTTTGTGTGTACAATTTGTATATATTTACAAAGTATATAAGTAGTATATCAGTCATGTGGTATTCTTAACACAAGCTTTGCTTACCTTGAGGCTAGATGACGCTGTGTATAATGTCCGGTATAATTTTTATTTAAAAAAAAAGATTTCATGTATGCTTCACTTACCTTGCAGCCTAGTTGGTAATAGCATAGTTCAGTTGGTAGCTCTGACTTCTGCGATGTAGGTCGTGATTTTGATTTCCATCTAGGACATTTGTGTGATGAACATAGATGTTCTGTGTTTGATTAGAATGGCCTCATGTCGCTCTGCCGTCAGACAGTTAACCGACACACTTGAAATTTATAAACTCTCTTGTATTAGTATTTCGTAGTTAAGGTTATAAGATGGATCATGTAAAAAAGCGTTAGGAAAGGTCGAGTTTCTTGCCAGTTCTTCTCGGGCTTGGGTTAGGAGGAATTGGCACCTAAATTCACCTAGTATGTAAGACGTTTCAAAATGATCCTTGTGATTGTATTGAATAAAGTATCTTTTTGACTTTTTTTACTTTTGTGTCTGGGTGTTATAATGTATCATAGGTATTTATTAATAATATATGAATATTCAATCTGTCGTATGGTTTCCATAGTTCTAGCTATGCTTAGTTTGGGGCTGGATGGTGTACATTGTCCAGTGTTTATTTATGGTTATCACACAAATGTTTGTCTTGAGAAAGAATCGAAACCAAGACCTACAACGCAGAAGGCAGAGCTACCAACAGAACCAAGAGGCCAGGATTAGTTGCAAGTTATATTAAATTATTGATATATTTACAGGCATCGGCAAGAAATCTCGCTCGATCTTCCTAGAACTAGATGCTAACGCGAAGAATCTTCCCCCCACTTCCCCGCCCCCGCAAGAAGTCCCCAAGCGCAAGGAGATTGTAAGTTACCACCTACTGCTAATGCTGCTGATTTCGTATAAGTCAACTCCCGTGATAGAGTTAATGATCCAAAATGACACGAAAGCCTCCGGCGCGGCGCGGCGCTAGAGTTGAACAGACATTGACATTGATTTAAATATAACTAGCTTCAGCCCGCTTCGCATTGTACCTTCATATTAAGTTGCCTATAATGCTATCCACAAGTCACAGAATACGATTATATTATACAAATTTTCATTCGTTTTTCATCCAAAATCTACACTAACATTTGAATACACATCTATTTAAATCAAAATTCATTATATATTACATAAATATTAAAATCACAGCTCAAAATTTAGTGCACCCCGACTAATATTCCATTCAAGTTAGGCTCCTCTCCATCCAAAGGTAGTCTGGAAGAAATCGCTCCCTTAGCGATAAGATCGCCTATTGTACCTATATTTTTAGGTATTCTTAGTTGGCTGATAATCTGCTAGTTTTAAGGTGTATAATAAAGTGTTTTCATTTATTCAAACTTTTGCAGTTACAATATAAGTCGGAGTAGATTTATCCATACTTATAATATAAAGTCTGTCATTTAGTTAGTGACTGAAAATTGGTAAGGATATAGGCAACTTTATATGCAGGTACACGTGCGAAGCCACTGGCAGCTGCTAGTTCACAATACCACTATGTATATTTATTTTGCATGTGCAGCCTTTCATCCCCAAAGACCTGGTCCGCTCTGATGATAAAATGGAAGACGTGAAGATTGAGACGGCAGATATCTCTGACAGGTTCAAGTTCTTCGAGACTTACCGCCCCGAGTCTAAGCGTAAAGAGTTCCGTATGACGCCGCCTCGCCAGACGCAGGTAACATTATTATCTAACACTAGAATAAATAAACGCCTGACAGAAATGATAACATAAACTAATCTAACTAGCACTGTGGATTAGAGTGAGAAAGTAGCCTGCCTACCGCTACCGTATGCGTGAGAAAAGGGGAAGCCAGACAGACGGGCGCCGTAACGTGTTACGTAACGAAGCGGTTTACCCTCCCATATGAAGTTATCACTTCAATAATTCACACACCATCATCTGGCCCCAAAGCAAGTAGAGTTTGTTCTATGACTGATATACATGAAATATACATGATTCTGTCAAAAAAGTATCGGGAATTTATGAGTACATGGTTCCAACTTTTTTTTTTGTTAGATTGGCACAACTGTTTTCCATTTTTGCTCGGAGTTTAAGTTGCATTTGTTATTTAGATTAAATACAGTGCTGTTTTTAGTTAGATCATATCTACTGTGTATTGCGAATTTCATAATATCTATTATGAAAAACATCGAACAAAGAGTATGTCCTAAATTTTGCATCGTTTAGGAATTTCGTGTTTGGATTCCCTGAAAATGTCACAGAAGGCTTACGACGTTATCAAAACACGAGCTTATTTAAGTGGTGCAAAGCGTTCAAAAGCGGTCGAGATGTGATGGAAGATTTGCCTCGCTCTGGTAGACCATCAACGTCTTCAACTGAAGTTAACATCGCAGAAGTGAAGGAAATACTAACTGAAAATCCTTATTTACGTTAGTCACTGATAGTCGCTGAAATTTCTGTGTCTCACGATCCGATCCGTACCATTTTAAATAATCACTTGGGAATGAAACATGTTGCCGCTTGTCTAGGCCCAAAAGATCTGAATTTTCTCCAATATCTCAATCGCATAAGAGTCGCTGAGAACATACTAGAACGAGTCAATTCCGACCCAACATTCATGAAACGCATTGTTAATGGTGACTAGACGTGAGTTTACATGCAAACTAGTCAACAAGCTTCGGAGTGGCGCCTGCCAACTGAACCGAAACCGAAAAAACCATGCCAAAGTCGATTAAAGTCAAAGTCATGTTTACTGTTTTCTGTTTTCTTTAACTATTGGGCTGTTGTGCACTCGGAATTATTGCCGGAAGGTCAATAAAGGATATTATTTGATCGTTATGGGGTGTTCAAGAGAGCAAATTCGACGAAAAAGACCAGATTTGTGCACCACGATAATGCGCCTTCGCACAAGGTCATCATTGTGAACGAATATTTGACCAAAATGTCAACAAATATCATCGAGCAATCACCTTATTCACCAGCTATGGTTCTATCCGACTTCTTTCTCTTTCCTAAACTCTAATTACCACTTCGTGGCACCCGTTTTTATTCGGTAGAAGACATAAAGGAGAATTCGCGAGCGTGAACTGAACCCTTTTTCCGGTATTGATACCGGAAAAAGGGTTTAAAATATGTTTTGATGATTGTATTCTGAAGGAGTATACTTTTCATCAAACATTTTTCAACTATCATTTTCATCCAAATAGAATGAGTGTATTATTGATCGTTTCCCGGTACTTTCTAGACAGATTAGTACTACTTATGTACTTTTTTGTCCATTGTCTTTTTAACCGTTCCGACAAGCGCTGTCTATACCTTTTATGTAGCCGACGCATGACATTGATATGTGGGTGTAATGTAGGTGTCCGATTTTCACCGATTAGGATACAGCTATGTTGGCCAGGATGGTTTGAGTTGTAGTGAATGTATGTATACCCCTCATATGCGGCACACGTCAACCAACAGTGTGTGCGTCATACACATGACGAGAGAGAAATAAGGAGATTGCATCAGCTAAGCGCGTAACCTACATATATCAGCGTTATATATCAGCGATTCAGGATATAATGTTAATGTTGCTTATTACCAACGTGAGATATCAGATGTTAGAGTGCTTACCTACCGTCCACCTCCCTGAGACTATCTGGGTGAACCGTTGAATGTTTTTTTCACAACGACTCACCTTTGTTTGGGAAATATTTAGATTTCACCGTCTACCTTAATATAAAAAATCTTCAGAAGTGCATAGAGATTATTTAGGTTACAGATTAGCAACTGGACAGAGTTTTCCAGACAGACGAACTATATTCTTTTGGCGTTTCGGCGGCAGCTGCCGCGGCACCCTCGCCTTGCGCGTTGTTTTCTATACACCAACATAACCTAACCAACTGGTTTTGATCTAATTAATTTGTGAGGTGTACGTCCGTTTTTTAACCGACTTTATCAAAAAGGAGGAGGTTCTCAATTCGTCGGAATCTTTTTCTTTTTTTTATATGTATGTTCACCGATTACTCGAAAACGGCTGAACCGATTTGTAAAATTCTTTTTTTGTTTGAAAGGGTATACTTCACAGGTGGTCTCATATAAATTTTATCAAAAATTATAATAGATAGAGTGATTCAAGAGGAAGGTTTTGTATGTATAATACATACATAATACAAACAAACAAAAATAAATTTATTGACATAATACAATGTTACAGATCTATAATGAATCCATAGGCTCCAGTTTTCAGCCCGTACTGTCCCACTGCTGGGCAAAGGCCTCCCTTCGAGTTTTCCATTGCTTTCTGTCTAACGCCATTGTCTGCCACCGACAGTCGCTAAAAGTGTCTAGCTCGTCATGCCAACGTTTGCGTGGTCTACCGCGCCGTCTCACTGTCTCAGGGCTCCACTCAGTGGTAGCTTTGGCCCACAGTTCGTCCGGCATGCGGCAGACGTGCCCTGCCCAGTACCACTTCAGTTTCGCAGCTTTTTCAGCCACGTCGAGGACTTTTGTTTTGGAGCGAATGGTAGCATTTTTGATTCGGTCAGTTAGTTTAATGCCGAGGATGCTTCGCTCCATTGCCCTTTGACAAACCTCGAGTTTAGTCCTCTGAACACCAGTGAGGGACCAAGTTTGAAAACCATAGGTTAGAATTGGGAGGATACAGACGTCCATGAGTTTACGTTTGAGAGATAGAGGCAGATCACCTTTAAATTGTGCTTTCATCGACCAATAGCTTCGCCAGGCGTTTTCGGTCCGTCTTGCGACTTCCTTATCCTGCCTGTCTTCGAAATAAACTAATTGGCCGAGATAAACGTACTCATGAACGTATTCCATATTCCGCCCATTTACCGAGATAACCTTTTTGGTGCTGTTTGTCATGACTTTGGTTTTACTCATGTTCATCTGAAGACCAATCTCCAGGCTTGTCGTCGCTAGGTCTTGTAGCATGTCTTGTAGTTGAAAAGCTGAAGATGAGAAAAGGACGATGTCGTCAGCGAAGCGAAGGTTTGTCAACCTTGCTTTGCCTAGGTCAACGCCCTTCTCTTTCCAGCGAGTTGTAAATGTGCGGAAAACTTCTTCTAGGGTACTAGTGAATAACTTAGGCGACAGTGGGTCTCCCTGCTTAACTCCTTTTTTAATTTCGAATATAGTTCCGGATGATTGTAGTTTAATGGCAGCAGTACTGTTTGAATAAATTCTATGGATGAGTTGAATGTGGGTTCAATATTTTGATTTTCTAGTGCTTTTAATATAGATGAGTGACTAATGCTGTCAAATGCTTTTTTATAATCTACAATGGCTAAATATAATGGTAATTTGTATTCTGTGAATTTTTCAATGATTTGATTGATGGCATGGAGATGATCAGTAGTAGACAGTCCACCGCGAAAATCTGCCTGCTCGGGGGGTTGTTCCTTATCCAGCTGTTTCGTTATTCGATTTTCTACTACTTTTAAAAATGTTTTATAGACGTGAGATATAAGGCTAATCGGGCGGTAGTTATTTAATCGGACTTATCTCCATTCTTGTGTATTAAAACTATATTGGAATGGCAAAAATTGAGAGAAAATATACCAGTTTTCAGTATTGAATTGAACATGTTTGTTAAGTGTGGAAGTAGGGTGGGCTCGCCAACTTTTAATGCGTCTGTGCTGATACCATCCTCTCCTGGCATTTTGTTGTATTTCATTTGGCGAAGTGCCAAATGAACTTCCTGGCCAGTTATGAAAGGTATATTATCAGAGCATGAGTAATCTACAAGATTATTGTTATATTGGGCATCTGAGTATAGATTTCTATAGTAATTCGTGCATATTTCTAAAATGTTTTGTCAATTTTCATGTTTCTTTCCTAAATCGTCTTTCAAATTTATAATCCAAGATTTTCCGGCTGTAATTCCCTGTTTGGCTATTTTCAATGAACTGTTATTTTCTAATGCTACCTTAATCATATTTTCATGAAATTTTCTTAAATCTCTACGAATATATCTTTTTACTTTTTTGTCTATTGTCCTATATTGCAAATCCGCTCTATTGTGTGTCAGTTTATTCCTTTCTTCTATCAGTTGTCTTGTCTCGGCAGAGAGTTTATGTTGGTTTTTTATTTTAGGTTTTATCTTTTTACTTGCTAGTTTAATACTATTTTCTATATTATCAAATTGTTGTTGGTCTTCTTCTGAATCTGTATTTAATAAATCAAAGCTATTTTTTAATTCTAGATTAAAGTCTTCCTGACTAATTATTAGTAAATCTTTATTTAATTTCTTTATTTTGTTGCAAATTTTTTTCTGTCTTATAAGTTTAAAGTCAAATTTAACTGTGGTTCGAACAGGACGATGATCAGAACTGAATTTAAATGGGTTAAGGACTTCTACGTTTTTAATAATTGATTTATTGGATGAAAGAATAAAATCTATTTCGTTTCGGTATAAACCGCCTGGTGACTCCCATGTCCATCTACGTTGGGGTTTTTTATGGAAAAAAACTATTTCCAACAATTAAACTTTGCCCGAAAGCAAACTGAAGAAGGCGCGTGCCTCGTTCGTTTCGAACTCCTAAGCCGTGTGACCCTAAGATGTTGCAGCTATCAGAAACTTGCCTGCTCCCAATCTTAGCATTAAAGTCCCCCAACACTAAGTTGAAAGTGCCACGATGTTCGTCTAGTGCCTTGTTAACTGAGTCGTAGAATTCCTCGATTTCTTCGTCTGGATGTGAGCATGTTGGAGCGTGTGTTTGTATCACGGTTAATGTCTGTTCGTTAGTAAATTTCAACTTTAGCAAGGCCAGTCTGTCTGATAATCCGATAAACTCTAGCACATTGTCCTTCCATTTCTTGGCTAAAATGAAACCCACGCCGTACAAACTACCTGATTCTCCATAGTGATAGAATATGGTATCGTGCCTTTCTATGGTGTCCTCTCCTAGCCTTCTTACTTCACATAAACCCATTATGTCCCATTTAATGTATGATAGTGCATTTTCTAATTCTAATAAACGTTCCTCTGGTTTAAGGGTTTTTACATTAAATGTCACAATGTTAAGCGATCTATCTGTGTCTAGTTTAACGTTAGCTTGGGTCGTTTGACGGGGGATCGTTCCCACCCGGGGATTCTTCGCACCCCTGGCTACGGAGGCTGACTGCTTTCCGTCATCAGCAGCACCTCCATCGCCGCCGGGCACTTGGGGCCTATCTCTATGTTGTACTATCATAAATCGAAGGGGTTTGGACCATAACCCACCACGCTGGTCCAGTGCGGGTTAGTGGGTAGGGCGCCAGAGCCTCGTTTGTTGTTCGGCAGGGTTGTGTACACGGTTGTGTACCACGGGCCGGTGAGGTTGGCTTGGGTTACGAATGATGATGATTTTAACCCCTTACACCCCTTACACCCTTACAATACTGTAGTATTATTTTATATTGGTGTTTAGGTGTTGAGTGTTTATTCAAAATCCTATAATTTTAAACATAAGAAAAACTATTTAACTTCTTGAATTATATTCCTAAGAACGAAATTTTTTGAGCATATTTTCTATACCCTCATAATCAATGTTTTTGAGCCAGTTGAGTATTATCCTTTTAATTTCATTATTACTATACTTCTTAACTCTATGTTATTTATTTAACTTATTATACAAATGTGGAACTAAAACTTGAAACTGCCTCTGAGCATGTGTGGTTCTTACTCTTGGTATAGGACACGTGTCAAGTCTTTTAGACGTTACAGGTAGGTGCGGAACAACTATTCTATGATAACGTCTAATACACTCGTAGATGAATAATTTTCTAACGCTTAAGACATTTGTCTTTTCGCAAACAGCTGTTGTAGGGTGTCTGTAGGGTAGGCAGAGAAGAACCTTTAAGACAGAACGTTGTGCAGGTTCGGCTGCAATGATGTTTGTTTTTGCGGCATTACCCCATACGCATATGCAATACCTAATGATGCACTCACACAGTGCTCTGTATGTTTGAATAATTAGTTTGTGATCAGCAACTGTTCTTAAATTCTTGAAAACGTAAATGAGTGAATGAACCCTAGATACCAGCGATGTAATGTGGATATTCCACTTGAGCTCACTATCTATTAGCACGCCCAAATATCTAATCGAGTCCACTCGAGTTAGCGTGGAGCAGTTACATTTGACACAGCGATAGTTACGATTGCATGGGTAAGTATGAATCTTAACTTTAAGATCTGGTTCAGGTTTCCCCGCGGCCGTCAAACTGTAACACATGTACTTGGTTTTGCTTGTATTTAGCGACAGCAGACTGTTTTCAAGCCATTGTGTTACTACTGAGAGACATTCTTCAGCTAGATCTGCAACTCTTAGCCATGTTTTGTCATGTAGGAGCAAAACCGTATCATCGGCAAACATCAGTAGGTCAAGACCAGGCATGGTGGTTTTACACAGGTCATTGATATATATGAGAAAAAGCGTTGGTCCCAGTGTGCTACCTTGCGGTACCGCATAGGTGCACGCAACGCTATTACTTTCATTTATTTCATATATTTACTCGCTGTGTTCTTCCAGTCAAGTAATCTGTAAACCAGACTAGAGCCAAACCCCTTATTCCCACTCTTTCTAGTCTCGTTAGTAAAATTGGGATGGAGACAGTGTCAAATGCTTTCTGGAGATCCAGAAAGACACCTATACATTTGTCTCCTTCGTCGAGGTATGTGTTAATTTGGGAAGTCAACTTTATTACTGCGTCCTCGGTAGTTTTGCGGTCTCTGAAGCCGTATTGGTTATCATTAAGCAGGTTGTTCTTCTCAAGATATCTCATCACTCTTTTTTTACTAACTTTTCCAAAACTTTGGATAAGATTGAAAGAAGAGAGATCGGTCTATTATTGGAAAGGCATTTTTTTTCCCCCGCCTTAAAAATTGGGCAAACAATAGCTGTTTTAAATGCTCTTGGAAAAGTACCCGTAGTAAAGCATTGTATTGCATATGTATGCTATAGGTGCCGCCAAGAACATGAAGAACCTCTTGAGTAAATTTGCTGTAATTAACTTCAGCAGCATCAGTGGGAATATAGACATTACTGCCTTGCTTGGGATATAGCTATGAGCTGCGAGGTCATTTTCTGTTGTAATCGTAATATAGTATAATATAATAATATAGTAGAAAAACCCTGATAATTTTAGAGGTTAGCGTATATGGGTTCAACGTATTAGAACTACAGAGCTACAGCAACGCGTGGCCGGGTCAGCTAGTAATGATATATAATAATGAAGTATTTATCAAAAACTCAATACATAGGGTCATTAATAACTTATACATATTGCTTCAAGATTGATACGCTAACCAGGAAAAGATGCTGTTATAAAAGCAGCAGACCGGAAATCAATCTAATACAAAAAAACATTGTGTGCAATTCACACGTGGTAGAAGTTGAAACCTTCACAAATTTTAGAACCACGAATATAAGAAATACTGTATAATGCTTCTTATCTCATTTTCTCCCAGCTTAAATCTTATGAATGTATGTGTCTGTCTCTTTTTACTGACGCTTTTTCGTTTCATTGACTTTCAAATCACAACGATGCTAAAGAAGTTTTCACTTAAAAATAAATAGTTTAAAATAAATTACATACAAATATTATCACCAAAACAATTTACAAAGCTGTGTTAAAATAATCGGGTTTGCTGTGTAGACTGTGTAACACTCAATATCAACGCATCTTTTTAATTTCTTTCGTACAAGACCGTGAAAGCTCCCAAACAAGGCAACTAATTAGTACTTAAAATAAATGATACACACCCAATAAAGAACACAATATCCCATCAATAAAGGTCAATGTCTGTAACAGTTATGTCATTGTGACAACGCAGTGGGTACGGTTTCATCGTCACTACTGTGGCTACTAATTAGATCTAATGCTGGTAATGCCAACAGTATCTTGGGAACGCTGCCCTCTAGCAGTGATCTAGATCAGTTGAGCTATCTGTAGATCGTTTCAAATGGTCCTTAGATAGCTCAACTGTTTCACGTGTATTTTATATTATTGTATATTATTTAAATAGTATATGTATACTTATTTGGTTAGCGTGCGAAGTCCCCGTCCCCCGAGCTGTACCACGAGCCCGGCGTGGCGCGCTGCGGCCAGGGCGGGCCCGAGGCGGCGCTGGCGGCCGGCCGGCACACCGCCTCGCGCATGATCAACGTGTTCCGACAGATGGAGGAGCAGAGGAACTGCCCAGAGGACACCGGTACTACTGCTTACTTACACTACTTCCATGCTACCGACCAACACTCACTCTCACTCTCAATTTGATATTATCGCAGCGATTGTCTTTTAGAAATTAAAACTGACTTGATTAAACAAGGTCCCTATCAAACACTTAATTCACTACGGATCCTTCTGTGCCTTCATTCTTTTCATAATTCCAAGCTACTCGATAAATGCCATTTACCAGTTTTTGCAAGTTTGGACAAAAATCTTGCGTATGTGACGGTCTCGCTGAATTTAATTAGAAGCAACCTAATAAAACGTTCACAACCTGTTACTATTGGCATTTCTTATAGTAGTTATGAAAATACCGAATATGGAGATAACTAGGGTATTGTCCTTGGACCTACCTTGTTTCATATTTATATAAATGAAAAATGCCAATTGCCTTTGACGAACGTTCAGTGAATTACTTATACTGATGACACTGTTATTATTGTTTATAATAACACTTGGTTCACTACTCAACATGCGACAGAATCTGCGGCTATTCATCTAATCGTCAAATCTACTTACGCTTAATTTGGACTTGGTGTTTAAAGTGTGATTCCTTCCTCTTACACAAAAACACATTCTCACATCATTATAATGATGACACACTCCGATTCTAACTCGTGAGGCATGCTCAGCCACATTTCCGCAAGCACGATGCCACTTCGGAACTCCCCTCGTACATATAGAGATGGATGTTGATACCGTGTGCAGGTCCTCGACCCCTGAAACGCTTCACCCCCCCGCCGGAGGGCGAGCTGGCGCACGCGGCGGACTCCAGCTCCTCGGGAGAGTGGTCGGAGGAGGAGGACAGCGAGGACGAGCGCCGCCGGTACTGCCAAGAGGCCAGGGACCAGGATGACGCTTTGAAGCAGGTATACTACGATGCAGACAACTGCCATCTCTACTCACTGCACCACTCTGTGTGTTTTACTGCTAGGGAATATGGATTTAGATCCTATTTATATTACATTTGCTTCTTTAGAATAGAGCGGGAACTGAACCCACGGGTGCACTAGCGTCCGTCACAAATAAAGTACCTACACTTGCCTTATGGGAACTAGAGGACTGATAGAATACTTGTTTCTACGTACAGTACTCGTACTAGTGAAGGTTTGATCCCCGTCTAGAACATAAGTGTATGTTCTGTGACTAGGTGCTATATAGTATCATAACTATGTATTTACATGTTATCTCGTTTTCATACTACAAGCTATCCGTGGTTCAGAATTAGATTTGTCCAGCAATATTTTTATTTCCTCTTTACGTACTAAGTAACGAACATGGCTGGACAATACTATCACATCATGACGTGTTCGTGACTCGTGTTTCGCTAACGAAGCATTGTTATGCGCGTTGCGTTCAGCAAGTAGAGACATCGAAGTGGGACCTCGCAGGCCACGTCTGCCGCATGTCGGATGCGTTGTGGACTAAAGCGACAGACACGATACGTAACGTACGAGCCCTCAGTAACAGTAACGCACGTCCCAGGCCCAGCAGCTGGCGCGCACCAAGAGTTTCCGCGACCGGTTCGAGAAGTGGTCGGAGTCGGAGGCCGCGCGCCCTCCCCCCGCCGTATTCATCGAGCGCGAGGCGCAAGACGACGAGAACGACTCGCAGCTCGAAACTGCCAAGAGGTAACACATCCCGCACATCCCTACAGTAGCTGCGTCAAGTAGCCTTTGTACCTCGTCTAGATGCAACCTATCGCCTTACCGAGTGTCAGCATCCGTTCACTCTGGGTAAAATACAGACATAGAGAGATTAGCACTCGTATGTTCACATGCACATATGCTATTCCAGATCAGACTACATCTGTACAGTTACGGCGTGATCGAGCCACTAACATCCCAACAAACTTTCACATAACTAATATTAGAAAGATAGTTTGTTTACAAATCTGTTGTGTACATCTTTTGTTTCGACGCTAATTAGTAAGCTAAAAAGCAACTATTGCCGTCTCCTTTCTTCACGTGGACAAGTATATGTTTGTCACTCTCCCGCTTTGACTTCGAGAAGTCTACAATACTTTGTTGTTTCAGCTTGCGACAGAAGTTTGAAAGCATGAATGTGACCACGAGCTCTGTGTCGAAGACCGGCGCCGCCAAAGTCAATAGATTTGTAGTAAGTATCCGACTTATTTATTATCTGAGCGCTTCTGTGCTTCGGAGGGCACGTTAGACTGTCGGTCCCGACTTTCAAAAGCTAGGCCTCGGGAGAGCCTGAGAGAGCATTCGGGCTGCCTATTAACTCAATCACCAGAGTTAGCACTCATACTCACAAAGAAGGGAGTAGAAAGCACCCTAATTTGGCCTATGAGTATATATTAGTAGACAATTCACACAGCACCATCTAAGCTAACCTTGTAATCTGGGCATCAAATTATTGATGTACCTAATACTTGTAAATACTTATATAATACCAGCGACCCGCCCCAGCTTCGCACGGGTGCAATGATTATACTAAATATACTACGGAATGGTTCAGCATGCGTCTGCAATATAAGCGTTATGTCTTAATAATAAAATTTGTTTATTTTAAGACATCACATTAGAAACCTCTAAAATTATCAGTGTTGCTCTGCTATATTATACATAAATCCGTTGCCTAGTTTTAAAGATCTAAGCATTCATAGGGACAGACAGACAGCGGGAAGCGACTTTGTTTTATACTATGTAGTGACTTTATAACACCCAGACACAGAACATACATCTACGTTCATACAAATATTTGCACTGGTGGGACTCAAACACAGCCTACAGCAGAGGGCAGAGTTACAACCAGCTGAGCTGTGATAGCAGGCTTTATAATACAGGATAGTTTTATAAGAGTATGTCTCATTGTACGACGACCTCTGTGACGCAGTGGGCCAAGGCCCGACTGAGACGCAAAAAGTTGCGGGTTCGATTCCCGCCGCGGGACAAATGTTTGTATGATCTGCAAATATTTGTCTCAGATCTGGGTGTTTCTATGTATAATATTATAAGTGGTATATCAGTCATGTGGTACCCATAATATGTACCTATTAAATGTCCGGCATTATTATTATTATTATTATTATTGTTGTTTCAGTAACGACGGAGTAAGAAGAAGTAACGGCGGAGTGTGAATCTACTCCAACTACCAAAGCAAACAACGCTTACAGCGCCACCAACTTCTCTGTTCAGGTGGTCAGATCTGGAACTAATGTCTATTATAATATTGGGACCTTAAAACCTGAGGTCTGTCTAGGCACTCAAATTCATCAAAAATCTCAGTAAAAACACTACGACACTATTTCGATTCATCTAGAGAAACTTCACCAGGGTGAGTTCAGTAAGCCCTGTGTTTATAAATATGTAGAATCAATTCTATTGTCAAAAGTTACCGCCCTCAACGGAACAGATTAGTTGGTTGCACTACGCATTGTAAAGTCACGACATGTCCGTTTAATATTATCTATAGAACGTGTCACATAACATCTTAGAAAACACATACTATTCTGTACTAAAATATGTATTTACATACTATATGTAAATACATATTTTAATTCTTAATTGGTGTTTTCGATGTATATTATATTCTTTTCTTCACTTTATAATTATATTCTCTATTTATTATAACAGGTCTTCGAACATTTAGTTTAATTTATTTTAGGACTGATAATGGATGCATTTTCATAAAGAAATATTAAAAAGCGTTAGCCATTTTTGTTTAAGAACTCATCGCTCCTTTTTGAGTTTATGGTTTTAGAGTTATTTGAGTATATTGTTTTAGTAAGATACAGAATGTTTAGGTTACTGTTGTTCCCAAATCCAATTATAAATCTAATTAGTAATATATAAGTGAAAGTCATGTAGTTCTAACAACTGCCTTCGATTTACACTTGTTCATGTTCATACCTAAACTAAACCCATAAACGCGTTCTATACCTTGCTCATTACTACTCAGGATGGTTTTACATTAGTTAATAAGTATATAAGTGCCTTATCTATACCTAATTGTGCAATGTCATATTTACAAAATGAATCTCTAAATTTTATTATATACATATTTTTATACCAACTTGACGAATTAATCAAATAGTAGATAAGAAATTATTGTTAAAATTACGCACAAACGATTGCTGCAAGTACTCCAGGTTTGATAGAAAACCAATCTTTGGCTGAAGATGATTTGATTTTAATTACTGCAACAATTGAGCTATCTAAGGGCCGTTTAAAACGATCTATAGACAGCTCAATTGTTCCAGGTCACTGCCAGAGCGTCCCGAAGACACTGCGGCATTACATTGACTGTCAATGCTAATACGCTGATTCAGATAGGAGCCAGCTCTTTGGTTAATAATCAAGTTAAACTTACATAACGTAATCGGTAAAACTTGGTTCTCTATCGCGGAGCATATTCGCAATATTCTATGTTATTCAATAAGATATAGAAATATATTATATCTTAGTTTGAATAACTCTTTTGAGTTTTCTGTTAATTCATAGGTTCCATTATATTTACATGACATTAGAAGCAACTTGTACAACTAATTGTATCGTTACACAAGTTCAGAACACTTGTGTTCAATACAATCACAAGGACCACGAATCGTCTTAAATGCGGTGAATTTATGTGTACTATTGTTCAAAAATTCAGTCAATTATAACTTTTAATCGTGCTTCTGACTACCCCTCTCTCTTGAGTGATGTGCAACACACAAACACAGATTTACAAATGTAAAGTCTAAACTAGCCCTATCATTATGAATGTAAGGTCTCAATAAAACAGTCCTTGGACCTTGGATAATAAATAAAACAATTAATCAATACATTTTTTCGTCTACTGCCACCTGTTCTACTATTTTTACCATTAGTTCTGTAACTTATAAGACTATGCTTTACATCTGGCTTCAATCTCATCGACAGACGAACTATATTCTTCTGGCGCTTCGGCGGTCGCTGCCGCTGCTGGCACGCTCGCTTTGCTCGCTCGCCTTGCGCATTGTTTTCTATACCCTAACATAACCTAACCAACTGGTTTCGATCTGAATTTCATGCCAAAAGATTCGTGAACAGAACTACTGGGAATTCTTTTCACATTTGTTCTGTGAACAGAACTAATGGTAAAAAGAAACCCAATAGTTCTGCCAACAGAACAGGTGGGAGTAGACTATTTTTTTAATATTATAATAGCTATAATATTAAAAAAATATAATATTAATAAAAAAAAAAAAAAAAAATATGTCGAATCCTCGTCGAAAGATGATTTCACTAGTAGCTCTACGAGTATGTATATTGTACGAGTTGTTTATAACATCCTTCACAGATCTTGCCAAAGTGCCATTTCGATTTTAATCAATTAACAACCATCATTATTGTAGAATAAGAATATTTATCATAGAATACGATTTGACTGAATATCAAGTGTATTTATTGTTTGTACTTAAATGTTTTTTGTATACCTTGAACCTGCTGTAATGTGAATAAATGTAAAAATCTACAATTTGTTTGTTTTTATGTAGGTACCATGCGTGCGAAGCCCCTGGCAGAAGCTAGTATTACAATAATCTATATGATGCTCCACAGCATCACTGGAGAATGGAGTAACTGTTAAAATATTGTTATATTGATACTAAGAATGTTAGACAACGATAGCGTGTTCTAGACCAGTACAGGATAGCAGCGCAATCTAGTTTTATTTTTATAATATGACGTGTTGCTTTCATATCCCACTAATATTATTTAATCAGGATGTTTTTTTGTTACTCAATCAAGTAATAACGTCTGAACCTATTTGTATGAAACATATGCAGATCAATAATACTACATTATACCAAGTACTAATTCAAATAAAGGAGGTTTAAATATTAAATTGCTGTTCTATTGTTTCAAACTGACACTTTGAATTTAAATGAAGCCTGCATGGTGTGGAACTTCAGAGTAAAACTTTTTTCACATAATAACTTTGTTATTCCAAACTTAAAAATGATATTTGAATTTTTGTCATTCGATTGTTTTTCACATTTAGCTTTAAATATTTGAAGAGGACACGGCTAATAGAGCCACTGTGCGTTTAATCGCCTTCGTATTGTATACTTCGACTTGTAGAATGGACCACGAGGAAGGCCAGCTAATAAGTTACGAGTAAATGACCAAGGCCGATCCTTATCAAACTCGTGTTAGCGGCATGGTTTGACGTTAGCTTACATTGACTCTTGTTGGAGAGTCATAACACCTGACTGGTGTCTAATAAAGACGTGGTCGGGGCTGTTTGAGACGGCAGATATCTCGGATCGGTTTCAAGTTCTTAGAGAGCCACACCTCGAGTCCAAGCGTAAGAAGATCCGTATGGCGTCGCCTCGCGAGACGCAGGTGAGATGATTATCTTACGCATAGACTACTAAGATGGAAATAAACATCTGAAAGAGCTATTTAATTTATAGAGTTAGTAGGAAAGCAGCGGCCTACAGCAGAGCAATAGCAACCAAGCGACAGCTCTCTGTCACTCAAACACTCTATGAACTAAACACAGTCTACCGTCTTGTATTGTCAATGGCTACCGCAATCGCACGGCTACTACTACTGTCTGCTGCAACTACTACTACTGTTGAGATGACGGCAACGTGCCTTGTGGACGGCCTCTGTCGTGGTCCAAGTGCGACGGTTGGTAGATCAGGTAACGTGTTTCAGCGCGCCAAGGCCCCGTCCCCCGAGCTGTACCACGAGCCCGGCTTGGCGCGCTGCGGCCAGGGCGGGCCCGAGGCGGCGCTGGCGGCCGGCCGGCACACCGCCTCGCGCATGATCAACGTGTTCCGACAGATGGAGGAGCAGAGGAACTGCCCAGAGGACACCGGTACTACTGCTTACTTACACTACTTCCATGCTACCGACCAACACTCACTCTCACTCTCAATTTGATATTATCGCAGCGATTGTCTTTTAGAAATTAAAACTGACTTGATTAAACAAGGTCCCTATCAAACACTTAATTCACTACGGATCCTTCTGTGCCTTCATTCTTTTCATAATTCCAAGCTACTCGATAAATGCCATTTACCAGTTTTTGCAAGTTTGGACAAAAATCTTGCGTATGTGACGGTCTCGCTGAATTTAATTAGAAGCAACCTAATAAAACGTTCACAACCTGTTACTATTGGCATTTCTTATAGTAGTTATGAAAATACCGAATATGGAGATAACTAGGGTATTGTCCTTGGACCTACCTTGTTTCATATTTATATAAATGAAAAATGCCAATTGCCTTTGACGAACGTTCAGTGAATTACTTATACTGATGACACTGTTATTATTGTTTATAATAACACTTGGTTCACTACTCAACATGCGACAGAATCTGCGGCTATTCATCTAATCGTCAAATCTACTTACGCTTAATTTGGACTTGGTGTTTAAAGTGTGATTCCTTCCTCTTACACAAAAACACATTCTCACATCATTATAATGATGACACACTCCGATTCTAACTCGTGAGGCATGCTCAGCCACATTTCCGCAAGCACGATGCCACTTCGGAACTCCCCTCGTACATATAGAGATGGATGTTGATACCGTGTGCAGGTCCTCGACCCCTGAAACGCTTCACCCCCCCGCCGGAGGGCGAGCTGGCGCACGCGGCGGACTCCAGCTCCTCGGGAGAGTGGTCGGAGGAGGAGGACAGCGAGGACGAGCGCCGCCGGTACTGCCAAGAGGCCAGGGACCAGGATGACGCTTTGAAGCAGGTATACTACGATGCAGACAACTGCCATCTCTACTCACTGCACCACTCTGTGTGTTTTACTGCTAGGGAATATGGATTTAGATCCTATTTATATTACATTTGCTTCTTTAGAATAGAGCGGGAACTGAACCCACGGGTGCACTAGCGTCCGTCACAAATAAAGTACCTACACTTGCCTTATGGGAACTAGAGGACTGATAGAATACTTGTTTCTACGTACAGTACTCGTACTAGTGAAGGTTTGATCCCCGTCTAGAACATAAGTGTATGTTCTGTGACTAGGTGCTATATAGTATCATAACTATGTATTTACATGTTATCTCGTTTTCATACTACAAGCTATCCGTGGTTCAGAATTAGATTTGTCCAGCAATATTTTTATTTCCTCTTTACGTACTAAGTAACGAACATGGCTGGACAATACTATCACATCATGACGTGTTCGTGACTCGTGTTTCGCTAACGAAGCATTGTTATGCGCGTTGCGTTCAGCAAGTAGAGACATCGAAGTGGGACCTCGCAGGCCACGTCTGCCGCATGTCGGATGCGTTGTGGACTAAAGCGACAGACACGATACGTAACGTACGAGCCCTCAGTAACAGTAACGCACGTCCCAGGCCCAGCAGCTGGCGCGCACCAAGAGTTTCCGCGACCGGTTCGAGAAGTGGTCGGAGTCGGAGGCCGCGCGCCCTCCCCCCGCCGTATTCATCGAGCGCGAGGCGCAAGACGACGAGAACGACTCGCAGCTCGAAACTGCCAAGAGGTAACACATCCCGCACATCCCTACAGTAGCTGCGTCAAGTAGCCTTTGTACCTCGTCTAGATGCAACCTATCGCCTTACCGAGTGTCAGCATCCGTTCACTCTGGGTAAAATACAGACATAGAGAGATTAGCACTCGTATGTTCACATGCACATATGCTATTCCAGATCAGACTACATCTGTACAGTTACGGCGTGATCGAGCCACTAACATCCCAACAAACTTTCACATAACTAATATTAGAAAGATAGTTTGTTTACAAATCTGTTGTGTACATCTTTTGTTTCGACGCTAATTAGTAAGCTAAAAAGCAACTATTGCCGTCTCCTTTCTTCACGTGGACAAGTATATGTTTGTCACTCTCCCGCTTTGACTTCGAGAAGTCTACAATACTTTGTTGTTTCAGCTTGCGACAGAAGTTTGAAAGCATGAATGTGACCACGAGCTCTGTGTCGAAGACCGGCGCCGCCAAAGTCAATAGATTTGTAGTAAGTATCCGACTTATTTATTATCTGAGCGCTTCTGTGCTTCGGAGGGCACGTTAGACTGTCGGTCCCGACTTTCAAAAGCTAGGCCTCGGGAGAGCCTGAGAGAGCATTCGGGCTGCCTATTAACTCAATCACCAGAGTTAGCACTCATACTCACAAAGAAGGGAGTAGAAAGCACCCTAATTTGGCCTATGAGTATATATTAGTAGACAATTCACACAGCACCATCTAAGCTAACCTTGTAATCTGGGCATCAAATTATTGATGTACCTAATACTTGTAAATACTTATATAATACCAGCGACCCGCCCCAGCTTCGCACGGGTGCAATGATTATACTAAATATACTACGGAATGGTTCAGCATGCGTCTGCAATATAAGCGTTATGTCTTAATAATAAAATTTGTTTATTTTAAGACATCACATTAGAAACCTCTAAAATTATCAGTGTTGCTCTGCTATATTATACATAAATCCGTTGCCTAGTTTTAAAGATCTAAGCATTCATAGGGACAGACAGACAGCGGGAAGCGACTTTGTTTTATACTATGTAGTGACTTTATAACACCCAGACACAGAACATACATCTACGTTCATACAAATATTTGCACTGGTGGGACTCAAACACAGCCTACAGCAGAGGGCAGAGTTACAACCAGCTGAGCTGTGATAGCAGGCTTTATAATACAGGATAGTTTTATAAGAGTATGTCTCATTGTACGACGACCTCTGTGACGCAGTGGGCCAAGGCCCGACTGAGACGCAAAAAGTTGCGGGTTCGATTCCCGCCGCGGGACAAATGTTTGTATGATCTGCAAATATTTGTCTCAGATCTGGGTGTTTCTATGTATAATATTATAAGTGGTATATCAGTCATGTGGTACCCATAATATGTACCTATTAAATGTCCGGCATTATTATTATTATTATTATTATTGTTGTTTCAGTAACGACGGAGTAAGAAGAAGTAACGGCGGAGTGTGAATCTACTCCAACTACCAAAGCAAACAACGCTTACAGCGCCACCAACTTCTCTGTTCAGGTGGTCAGATCTGGAACTAATGTCTATTATAATATTGGGACCTTAAAACCTGAGGTCTGTCTAGGCACTCAAATTCATCAAAAATCTCAGTAAAAACACTACGACACTATTTCGATTCATCTAGAGAAACTTCACCAGGGTGAGTTCAGTAAGCCCTGTGTTTATAAATATGTAGAATCAATTCTATTGTCAAAAGTTACCGCCCTCAACGGAACAGATTAGTTGGTTGCACTACGCATTGTAAAGTCACGACATGTCCGTTTAATATTATCTATAGAACGTGTCACATAACATCTTAGAAAACACATACTATTCTGTACTAAAATATGTATTTACATACTATATGTAAATACATATTTTAATTCTTAATTGGTGTTTTCGATGTATATTATATTCTTTTCTTCACTTTATAATTATATTCTCTATTTATTATAACAGGTCTTCGAACATTTAGTTTAATTTATTTTAGGACTGATAATGGATGCATTTTCATAAAGAAATATTAAAAAGCGTTAGCCATTTTTGTTTAAGAACTCATCGCTCCTTTTTGAGTTTATGGTTTTAGAGTTATTTGAGTATATTGTTTTAGTAAGATACAGAATGTTTAGGTTACTGTTGTTCCCAAATCCAATTATAAATCTAATTAGTAATATATAAGTGAAAGTCATGTAGTTCTAACAACTGCCTTCGATTTACACTTGTTCATGTTCATACCTAAACTAAACCCATAAACGCGTTCTATACCTTGCTCATTACTACTCAGGATGGTTTTACATTAGTTAATAAGTATATAAGTGCCTTATCTATACCTAATTGTGCAATGTCATATTTACAAAATGAATCTCTAAATTTTATTATATACATATTTTTATACCAACTTGACGAATTAATCAAATAGTAGATAAGAAATTATTGTTAAAATTACGCACAAACGATTGCTGCAAGTACTCCAGGTTTGATAGAAAACCAATCTTTGGCTGAAGATGATTTGATTTTAATTACTGCAACAATTGAGCTATCTAAGGGCCGTTTAAAACGATCTATAGACAGCTCAATTGTTCCAGGTCACTGCCAGAGCGTCCCGAAGACACTGCGGCATTACATTGACTGTCAATGCTAATACGCTGATTCAGATAGGAGCCAGCTCTTTGGTTAATAATCAAGTTAAACTTACATAACGTAATCGGTAAAACTTGGTTCTCTATCGCGGAGCATATTCGCAATATTCTATGTTATTCAATAAGATATAGAAATATATTATATCTTAGTTTGAATAACTCTTTTGAGTTTTCTGTTAATTCATAGGTTCCATTATATTTACATGACATTAGAAGCAACTTGTACAACTAATTGTATCGTTACACAAGTTCAGAACACTTGTGTTCAATACAATCACAAGGACCACGAATCGTCTTAAATGCGGTGAATTTATGTGTACTATTGTTCAAAAATTCAGTCAATTATAACTTTTAATCGTGCTTCTGACTACCCCTCTCTCTTGAGTGATGTGCAACACACAAACACAGATTTACAAATGTAAAGTCTAAACTAGCCCTATCATTATGAATGTAAGGTCTCAATAAAACAGTCCTTGGACCTTGGATAATAAATAAAACAATTAATCAATACATTTTTTCGTCTACTGCCACCTGTTCTACTATTTTTACCATTAGTTCTGTAACTTATAAGACTATGCTTTACATCTGGCTTCAATCTCATCGACAGACGAACTATATTCTTCTGGCGCTTCGGCGGTCGCTGCCGCTGCTGGCACGCTCGCTTTGCTCGCTCGCCTTGCGCATTGTTTTCTATACCCTAACATAACCTAACCAACTGGTTTCGATCTGAATTTCATGCCAAAAGATTCGTGAACAGAACTACTGGGAATTCTTTTCACATTTGTTCTGTGAACAGAACTAATGGTAAAAAGAAACCCAATAGTTCTGCCAACAGAACAGGTGGGAGTAGACTATTTTTTTAATATTATAATAGCTATAATATTAAAAAAATATAATATTAATAAAAAAAAAAAAAAAAAATATGTCGAATCCTCGTCGAAAGATGATTTCACTAGTAGCTCTACGAGTATGTATATTGTACGAGTTGTTTATAACATCCTTCACAGATCTTGCCAAAGTGCCATTTCGATTTTAATCAATTAACAACCATCATTATTGTAGAATAAGAATATTTATCATAGAATACGATTTGACTGAATATCAAGTGTATTTATTGTTTGTACTTAAATGTTTTTTGTATACCTTGAACCTGCTGTAATGTGAATAAATGTAAAAATCTACAATTTGTTTGTTTTTATGTAGGTACCATGCGTGCGAAGCCCCTGGCAGAAGCTAGTATTACAATAATCTATATGATGCTCCACAGCATCACTGGAGAATGGAGTAACTGTTAAAATATTGTTATATTGATACTAAGAATGTTAGACAACGATAGCGTGTTCTAGACCAGTACAGGATAGCAGCGCAATCTAGTTTTATTTTTATAATATGACGTGTTGCTTTCATATCCCACTAATATTATTTAATCAGGATGTTTTTTTGTTACTCAATCAAGTAATAACGTCTGAACCTATTTGTATGAAACATATGCAGATCAATAATACTACATTATACCAAGTACTAATTCAAATAAAGGAGGTTTAAATATTAAATTGCTGTTCTATTGTTTCAAACTGACACTTTGAATTTAAATGAAGCCTGCATGGTGTGGAACTTCAGAGTAAAACTTTTTTCACATAATAACTTTGTTATTCCAAACTTAAAAATGATATTTGAATTTTTGTCATTCGATTGTTTTTCACATTTAGCTTTAAATATTTGAAGAGGACACGGCTAATAGAGCCACTGTGCGTTTAATCGCCTTCGTATTGTATACTTCGACTTGTAGAATGGACCACGAGGAAGGCCAGCTAATAAGTTACGAGTAAATGACCAAGGCCGATCCTTATCAAACTCGTGTTAGCGGCATGGTTTGACGTTAGCTTACATTGACTCTTGTTGGAGAGTCATAACACCTGACTGGTGTCTAATAAAGACGTGGTCGGGGCTGTTTGAGACGGCAGATATCTCGGATCGGTTTCAAGTTCTTAGAGAGCCACACCTCGAGTCCAAGCGTAAGAAGATCCGTATGGCGTCGCCTCGCGAGACGCAGGTGAGATGATTATCTTACGCATAGACTACTAAGATGGAAATAAACATCTGAAAGAGCTATTTAATTTATAGAGTTAGTAGGAAAGCAGCGGCCTACAGCAGAGCAATAGCAACCAAGCGACAGCTCTCTGTCACTCAAACACTCTATGAACTAAACACAGTCTACCGTCTTGTATTGTCAATGGCTACCGCAATCGCACGGCTACTACTACTGTCTGCTGCAACTACTACTACTGTTGAGATGACGGCAACGTGCCTTGTGGACGGCCTCTGTCGTGGTCCAAGTGCGACGGTTGGTAGATCAGGTAACGTGTTTCAGCGCGCCAAGGCCCCGTCCCCCGAGCTGTACCACGAGCCCGGCTTGGCGCGCTGCGGCCAGGGCGGGCCCGAGGCGGCGCTGGCGGCCGGCCGGCACACCGCCTCGCGCATGATCAACGTGTTCCGACAGATGGAGGAGCAGAGGAACTGCCCAGAGGACACCGGTACTACTGCTTACTTACACTACTTCCATGCTACCGACCAACACTCACTCTCACTCTCAATTTGATATTATCGCAGCGATTGTCTTTTAGAAATTAAAACTGACTTGATTAAACAAGGTCCCTATCAAACACTTAATTCACTACGGATCCTTCTGTGCCTTCATTCTTTTCATAATTCCAAGCTACTCGATAAATGCCATTTACCAGTTTTTGCAAGTTTGGACAAAAATCTTGCGTATGTGACGGTCTCGCTGAATTTAATTAGAAGCAACCTAATAAAACGTTCACAACCTGTTACTATTGGCATTTCTTATAGTAGTTATGAAAATACCGAATATGGAGATAACTAGGGTATTGTCCTTGGACCTACCTTGTTTCATATTTATATAAATGAAAAATGCCAATTGCCTTTGACGAACGTTCAGTGAATTACTTATACTGATGACACTGTTATTATTGTTTATAATAACACTTGGTTCACTACTCAACATGCGACAGAATCTGCGGCTATTCATCTAATCGTCAAATCTACTTACGCTTAATTTGGACTTGGTGTTTAAAGTGTGATTCCTTCCTCTTACACAAAAACACATTCTCACATCATTATAATGATGACACACTCCGATTCTAACTCGTGAGGCATGCTCAGCCACATTTCCGCAAGCACGATGCCACTTCGGAACTCCCCTCGTACATATAGAGATGGATGTTGATACCGTGTGCAGGTCCTCGACCCCTGAAACGCTTCACCCCCCCGCCGGAGGGCGAGCTGGCGCACGCGGCGGACTCCAGCTCCTCGGGAGAGTGGTCGGAGGAGGAGGACAGCGAGGACGAGCGCCGCCGGTACTGCCAAGAGGCCAGGGACCAGGATGACGCTTTGAAGCAGGTATACTACGATGCAGACAACTGCCATCTCTACTCACTGCACCACTCTGTGTGTTTTACTGCTAGGGAATATGGATTTAGATCCTATTTATATTACATTTGCTTCTTTAGAATAGAGCGGGAACTGAACCCACGGGTGCACTAGCGTCCGTCACAAATAAAGTACCTACACTTGCCTTATGGGAACTAGAGGACTGATAGAATACTTGTTTCTACGTACAGTACTCGTACTAGTGAAGGTTTGATCCCCGTCTAGAACATAAGTGTATGTTCTGTGACTAGGTGCTATATAGTATCATAACTATGTATTTACATGTTATCTCGTTTTCATACTACAAGCTATCCGTGGTTCAGAATTAGATTTGTCCAGCAATATTTTTATTTCCTCTTTACGTACTAAGTAACGAACATGGCTGGACAATACTATCACATCATGACGTGTTCGTGACTCGTGTTTCGCTAACGAAGCATTGTTATGCGCGTTGCGTTCAGCAAGTAGAGACATCGAAGTGGGACCTCGCAGGCCACGTCTGCCGCATGTCGGATGCGTTGTGGACTAAAGCGACAGACACGATACGTAACGTACGAGCCCTCAGTAACAGTAACGCACGTCCCAGGCCCAGCAGCTGGCGCGCACCAAGAGTTTCCGCGACCGGTTCGAGAAGTGGTCGGAGTCGGAGGCCGCGCGCCCTCCCCCCGCCGTATTCATCGAGCGCGAGGCGCAAGACGACGAGAACGACTCGCAGCTCGAAACTGCCAAGAGGTAACACATCCCGCACATCCCTACAGTAGCTGCGTCAAGTAGCCTTTGTACCTCGTCTAGATGCAACCTATCGCCTTACCGAGTGTCAGCATCCGTTCACTCTGGGTAAAATACAGACATAGAGAGATTAGCACTCGTATGTTCACATGCACATATGCTATTCCAGATCAGACTACATCTGTACAGTTACGGCGTGATCGAGCCACTAACATCCCAACAAACTTTCACATAACTAATATTAGAAAGATAGTTTGTTTACAAATCTGTTGTGTACATCTTTTGTTTCGACGCTAATTAGTAAGCTAAAAAGCAACTATTGCCGTCTCCTTTCTTCACGTGGACAAGTATATGTTTGTCACTCTCCCGCTTTGACTTCGAGAAGTCTACAATACTTTGTTGTTTCAGCTTGCGACAGAAGTTTGAAAGCATGAATGTGACCACGAGCTCTGTGTCGAAGACCGGCGCCGCCAAAGTCAATAGATTTGTAGTAAGTATCCGACTTATTTATTATCTGAGCGCTTCTGTGCTTCGGAGGGCACGTTAGACTGTCGGTCCCGACTTTCAAAAGCTAGGCCTCGGGAGAGCCTGAGAGAGCATTCGGGCTGCCTATTAACTCAATCACCAGAGTTAGCACTCATACTCACAAAGAAGGGAGTAGAAAGCACCCTAATTTGGCCTATGAGTATATATTAGTAGACAATTCACACAGCACCATCTAAGCTAACCTTGTAATCTGGGCATCAAATTATTGATGTACCTAATACTTGTAAATACTTATATAATACCAGCGACCCGCCCCAGCTTCGCACGGGTGCAATGATTATACTAAATATACTACGGAATGGTTCAGCATGCGTCTGCAATATAAGCGTTATGTCTTAATAATAAAATTTGTTTATTTTAAGACATCACATTAGAAACCTCTAAAATTATCAGTGTTGCTCTGCTATATTATACATAAATCCGTTGCCTAGTTTTAAAGATCTAAGCATTCATAGGGACAGACAGACAGCGGGAAGCGACTTTGTTTTATACTATGTAGTGACTTTATAACACCCAGACACAGAACATACATCTACGTTCATACAAATATTTGCACTGGTGGGACTCAAACACAGCCTACAGCAGAGGGCAGAGTTACAACCAGCTGAGCTGTGATAGCAGGCTTTATAATACAGGATAGTTTTATAAGAGTATGTCTCATTGTACGACGACCTCTGTGACGCAGTGGGCCAAGGCCCGACTGAGACGCAAAAAGTTGCGGGTTCGATTCCCGCCGCGGGACAAATGTTTGTATGATCTGCAAATATTTGTCTCAGATCTGGGTGTTTCTATGTATAATATTATAAGTGGTATATCAGTCATGTGGTACCCATAATATGTACCTATTAAATGTCCGGCATTATTATTATTATTATTATTATTGTTGTTTCAGTAACGACGGAGTAAGAAGAAGTAACGGCGGAGTGTGAATCTACTCCAACTACCAAAGCAAACAACGCTTACAGCGCCACCAACTTCTCTGTTCAGGTGGTCAGATCTGGAACTAATGTCTATTATAATATTGGGACCTTAAAACCTGAGGTCTGTCTAGGCACTCAAATTCATCAAAAATCTCAGTAAAAACACTACGACACTATTTCGATTCATCTAGAGAAACTTCACCAGGGTGAGTTCAGTAAGCCCTGTGTTTATAAATATGTAGAATCAATTCTATTGTCAAAAGTTACCGCCCTCAACGGAACAGATTAGTTGGTTGCACTACGCATTGTAAAGTCACGACATGTCCGTTTAATATTATCTATAGAACGTGTCACATAACATCTTAGAAAACACATACTATTCTGTACTAAAATATGTATTTACATACTATATGTAAATACATATTTTAATTCTTAATTGGTGTTTTCGATGTATATTATATTCTTTTCTTCACTTTATAATTATATTCTCTATTTATTATAACAGGTCTTCGAACATTTAGTTTAATTTATTTTAGGACTGATAATGGATGCATTTTCATAAAGAAATATTAAAAAGCGTTAGCCATTTTTGTTTAAGAACTCATCGCTCCTTTTTGAGTTTATGGTTTTAGAGTTATTTGAGTATATTGTTTTAGTAAGATACAGAATGTTTAGGTTACTGTTGTTCCCAAATCCAATTATAAATCTAATTAGTAATATATAAGTGAAAGTCATGTAGTTCTAACAACTGCCTTCGATTTACACTTGTTCATGTTCATACCTAAACTAAACCCATAAACGCGTTCTATACCTTGCTCATTACTACTCAGGATGGTTTTACATTAGTTAATAAGTATATAAGTGCCTTATCTATACCTAATTGTGCAATGTCATATTTACAAAATGAATCTCTAAATTTTATTATATACATATTTTTATACCAACTTGACGAATTAATCAAATAGTAGATAAGAAATTATTGTTAAAATTACGCACAAACGATTGCTGCAAGTACTCCAGGTTTGATAGAAAACCAATCTTTGGCTGAAGATGATTTGATTTTAATTACTGCAACAATTGAGCTATCTAAGGGCCGTTTAAAACGATCTATAGACAGCTCAATTGTTCCAGGTCACTGCCAGAGCGTCCCGAAGACACTGCGGCATTACATTGACTGTCAATGCTAATACGCTGATTCAGATAGGAGCCAGCTCTTTGGTTAATAATCAAGTTAAACTTACATAACGTAATCGGTAAAACTTGGTTCTCTATCGCGGAGCATATTCGCAATATTCTATGTTATTCAATAAGATATAGAAATATATTATATCTTAGTTTGAATAACTCTTTTGAGTTTTCTGTTAATTCATAGGTTCCATTATATTTACATGACATTAGAAGCAACTTGTACAACTAATTGTATCGTTACACAAGTTCAGAACACTTGTGTTCAATACAATCACAAGGACCACGAATCGTCTTAAATGCGGTGAATTTATGTGTACTATTGTTCAAAAATTCAGTCAATTATAACTTTTAATCGTGCTTCTGACTACCCCTCTCTCTTGAGTGATGTGCAACACACAAACACAGATTTACAAATGTAAAGTCTAAACTAGCCCTATCATTATGAATGTAAGGTCTCAATAAAACAGTCCTTGGACCTTGGATAATAAATAAAACAATTAATCAATACATTTTTTCGTCTACTGCCACCTGTTCTACTATTTTTACCATTAGTTCTGTAACTTATAAGACTATGCTTTACATCTGGCTTCAATCTCATCGACAGACGAACTATATTCTTCTGGCGCTTCGGCGGTCGCTGCCGCTGCTGGCACGCTCGCTTTGCTCGCTCGCCTTGCGCATTGTTTTCTATACCCTAACATAACCTAACCAACTGGTTTCGATCTGAATTTCATGCCAAAAGATTCGTGAACAGAACTACTGGGAATTCTTTTCACATTTGTTCTGTGAACAGAACTAATGGTAAAAAGAAACCCAATAGTTCTGCCAACAGAACAGGTGGGAGTAGACTATTTTTTTAATATTATAATAGCTATAATATTAAAAAAATATAATATTAATAAAAAAAAAAAAAAAAAATATGTCGAATCCTCGTCGAAAGATGATTTCACTAGTAGCTCTACGAGTATGTATATTGTACGAGTTGTTTATAACATCCTTCACAGATCTTGCCAAAGTGCCATTTCGATTTTAATCAATTAACAACCATCATTATTGTAGAATAAGAATATTTATCATAGAATACGATTTGACTGAATATCAAGTGTATTTATTGTTTGTACTTAAATGTTTTTTGTATACCTTGAACCTGCTGTAATGTGAATAAATGTAAAAATCTACAATTTGTTTGTTTTTATGTAGGTACCATGCGTGCGAAGCCCCTGGCAGAAGCTAGTATTACAATAATCTATATGATGCTCCACAGCATCACTGGAGAATGGAGTAACTGTTAAAATATTGTTATATTGATACTAAGAATGTTAGACAACGATAGCGTGTTCTAGACCAGTACAGGATAGCAGCGCAATCTAGTTTTATTTTTATAATATGACGTGTTGCTTTCATATCCCACTAATATTATTTAATCAGGATGTTTTTTTGTTACTCAATCAAGTAATAACGTCTGAACCTATTTGTATGAAACATATGCAGATCAATAATACTACATTATACCAAGTACTAATTCAAATAAAGGAGGTTTAAATATTAAATTGCTGTTCTATTGTTTCAAACTGACACTTTGAATTTAAATGAAGCCTGCATGGTGTGGAACTTCAGAGTAAAACTTTTTTCACATAATAACTTTGTTATTCCAAACTTAAAAATGATATTTGAATTTTTGTCATTCGATTGTTTTTCACATTTAGCTTTAAATATTTGAAGAGGACACGGCTAATAGAGCCACTGTGCGTTTAATCGCCTTCGTATTGTATACTTCGACTTGTAGAATGGACCACGAGGAAGGCCAGCTAATAAGTTACGAGTAAATGACCAAGGCCGATCCTTATCAAACTCGTGTTAGCGGCATGGTTTGACGTTAGCTTACATTGACTCTTGTTGGAGAGTCATAACACCTGACTGGTGTCTAATAAAGACGTGGTCGGGGCTGTTTGAGACGGCAGATATCTCGGATCGGTTTCAAGTTCTTAGAGAGCCACACCTCGAGTCCAAGCGTAAGAAGATCCGTATGGCGTCGCCTCGCGAGACGCAGGTGAGATGATTATCTTACGCATAGACTACTAAGATGGAAATAAACATCTGAAAGAGCTATTTAATTTATAGAGTTAGTAGGAAAGCAGCGGCCTACAGCAGAGCAATAGCAACCAAGCGACAGCTCTCTGTCACTCAAACACTCTATGAACTAAACACAGTCTACCGTCTTGTATTGTCAATGGCTACCGCAATCGCACGGCTACTACTACTGTCTGCTGCAACTACTACTACTGTTGAGATGACGGCAACGTGCCTTGTGGACGGCCTCTGTCGTGGTCCAAGTGCGACGGTTGGTAGATCAGGTAACGTGTTTCAGCGCGCCAAGGCCCCGTCCCCCGAGCTGTACCACGAGCCCGGCTTGGCGCGCTGCGGCCAGGGCGGGCCCGAGGCGGCGCTGGCGGCCGGCCGGCACACCGCCTCGCGCATGATCAACGTGTTCCGACAGATGGAGGAGCAGAGGAACTGCCCAGAGGACACCGGTACTACTGCTTACTTACACTACTTCCATGCTACCGACCAACACTCACTCTCACTCTCAATTTGATATTATCGCAGCGATTGTCTTTTAGAAATTAAAACTGACTTGATTAAACAAGGTCCCTATCAAACACTTAATTCACTACGGATCCTTCTGTGCCTTCATTCTTTTCATAATTCCAAGCTACTCGATAAATGCCATTTACCAGTTTTTGCAAGTTTGGACAAAAATCTTGCGTATGTGACGGTCTCGCTGAATTTAATTAGAAGCAACCTAATAAAACGTTCACAACCTGTTACTATTGGCATTTCTTATAGTAGTTATGAAAATACCGAATATGGAGATAACTAGGGTATTGTCCTTGGACCTACCTTGTTTCATATTTATATAAATGAAAAATGCCAATTGCCTTTGACGAACGTTCAGTGAATTACTTATACTGATGACACTGTTATTATTGTTTATAATAACACTTGGTTCACTACTCAACATGCGACAGAATCTGCGGCTATTCATCTAATCGTCAAATCTACTTACGCTTAATTTGGACTTGGTGTTTAAAGTGTGATTCCTTCCTCTTACACAAAAACACATTCTCACATCATTATAATGATGACACACTCCGATTCTAACTCGTGAGGCATGCTCAGCCACATTTCCGCAAGCACGATGCCACTTCGGAACTCCCCTCGTACATATAGAGATGGATGTTGATACCGTGTGCAGGTCCTCGACCCCTGAAACGCTTCACCCCCCCGCCGGAGGGCGAGCTGGCGCACGCGGCGGACTCCAGCTCCTCGGGAGAGTGGTCGGAGGAGGAGGACAGCGAGGACGAGCGCCGCCGGTACTGCCAAGAGGCCAGGGACCAGGATGACGCTTTGAAGCAGGTATACTACGATGCAGACAACTGCCATCTCTACTCACTGCACCACTCTGTGTGTTTTACTGCTAGGGAATATGGATTTAGATCCTATTTATATTACATTTGCTTCTTTAGAATAGAGCGGGAACTGAACCCACGGGTGCACTAGCGTCCGTCACAAATAAAGTACCTACACTTGCCTTATGGGAACTAGAGGACTGATAGAATACTTGTTTCTACGTACAGTACTCGTACTAGTGAAGGTTTGATCCCCGTCTAGAACATAAGTGTATGTTCTGTGACTAGGTGCTATATAGTATCATAACTATGTATTTACATGTTATCTCGTTTTCATACTACAAGCTATCCGTGGTTCAGAATTAGATTTGTCCAGCAATATTTTTATTTCCTCTTTACGTACTAAGTAACGAACATGGCTGGACAATACTATCACATCATGACGTGTTCGTGACTCGTGTTTCGCTAACGAAGCATTGTTATGCGCGTTGCGTTCAGCAAGTAGAGACATCGAAGTGGGACCTCGCAGGCCACGTCTGCCGCATGTCGGATGCGTTGTGGACTAAAGCGACAGACACGATACGTAACGTACGAGCCCTCAGTAACAGTAACGCACGTCCCAGGCCCAGCAGCTGGCGCGCACCAAGAGTTTCCGCGACCGGTTCGAGAAGTGGTCGGAGTCGGAGGCCGCGCGCCCTCCCCCCGCCGTATTCATCGAGCGCGAGGCGCAAGACGACGAGAACGACTCGCAGCTCGAAACTGCCAAGAGGTAACACATCCCGCACATCCCTACAGTAGCTGCGTCAAGTAGCCTTTGTACCTCGTCTAGATGCAACCTATCGCCTTACCGAGTGTCAGCATCCGTTCACTCTGGGTAAAATACAGACATAGAGAGATTAGCACTCGTATGTTCACATGCACATATGCTATTCCAGATCAGACTACATCTGTACAGTTACGGCGTGATCGAGCCACTAACATCCCAACAAACTTTCACATAACTAATATTAGAAAGATAGTTTGTTTACAAATCTGTTGTGTACATCTTTTGTTTCGACGCTAATTAGTAAGCTAAAAAGCAACTATTGCCGTCTCCTTTCTTCACGTGGACAAGTATATGTTTGTCACTCTCCCGCTTTGACTTCGAGAAGTCTACAATACTTTGTTGTTTCAGCTTGCGACAGAAGTTTGAAAGCATGAATGTGACCACGAGCTCTGTGTCGAAGACCGGCGCCGCCAAAGTCAATAGATTTGTAGTAAGTATCCGACTTATTTATTATCTGAGCGCTTCTGTGCTTCGGAGGGCACGTTAGACTGTCGGTCCCGACTTTCAAAAGCTAGGCCTCGGGAGAGCCTGAGAGAGCATTCGGGCTGCCTATTAACTCAATCACCAGAGTTAGCACTCATACTCACAAAGAAGGGAGTAGAAAGCACCCTAATTTGGCCTATGAGTATATATTAGTAGACAATTCACACAGCACCATCTAAGCTAACCTTGTAATCTGGGCATCAAATTATTGATGTACCTAATACTTGTAAATACTTATATAATACCAGCGACCCGCCCCAGCTTCGCACGGGTGCAATGATTATACTAAATATACTACGGAATGGTTCAGCATGCGTCTGCAATATAAGCGTTATGTCTTAATAATAAAATTTGTTTATTTTAAGACATCACATTAGAAACCTCTAAAATTATCAGTGTTGCTCTGCTATATTATACATAAATCCGTTGCCTAGTTTTAAAGATCTAAGCATTCATAGGGACAGACAGACAGCGGGAAGCGACTTTGTTTTATACTATGTAGTGACTTTATAACACCCAGACACAGAACATACATCTACGTTCATACAAATATTTGCACTGGTGGGACTCAAACACAGCCTACAGCAGAGGGCAGAGTTACAACCAGCTGAGCTGTGATAGCAGGCTTTATAATACAGGATAGTTTTATAAGAGTATGTCTCATTGTACGACGACCTCTGTGACGCAGTGGGCCAAGGCCCGACTGAGACGCAAAAAGTTGCGGGTTCGATTCCCGCCGCGGGACAAATGTTTGTATGATCTGCAAATATTTGTCTCAGATCTGGGTGTTTCTATGTATAATATTATAAGTGGTATATCAGTCATGTGGTACCCATAATATGTACCTATTAAATGTCCGGCATTATTATTATTATTATTATTATTGTTGTTTCAGTAACGACGGAGTAAGAAGAAGTAACGGCGGAGTGTGAATCTACTCCAACTACCAAAGCAAACAACGCTTACAGCGCCACCAACTTCTCTGTTCAGGTGGTCAGATCTGGAACTAATGTCTATTATAATATTGGGACCTTAAAACCTGAGGTCTGTCTAGGCACTCAAATTCATCAAAAATCTCAGTAAAAACACTACGACACTATTTCGATTCATCTAGAGAAACTTCACCAGGGTGAGTTCAGTAAGCCCTGTGTTTATAAATATGTAGAATCAATTCTATTGTCAAAAGTTACCGCCCTCAACGGAACAGATTAGTTGGTTGCACTACGCATTGTAAAGTCACGACATGTCCGTTTAATATTATCTATAGAACGTGTCACATAACATCTTAGAAAACACATACTATTCTGTACTAAAATATGTATTTACATACTATATGTAAATACATATTTTAATTCTTAATTGGTGTTTTCGATGTATATTATATTCTTTTCTTCACTTTATAATTATATTCTCTATTTATTATAACAGGTCTTCGAACATTTAGTTTAATTTATTTTAGGACTGATAATGGATGCATTTTCATAAAGAAATATTAAAAAGCGTTAGCCATTTTTGTTTAAGAACTCATCGCTCCTTTTTGAGTTTATGGTTTTAGAGTTATTTGAGTATATTGTTTTAGTAAGATACAGAATGTTTAGGTTACTGTTGTTCCCAAATCCAATTATAAATCTAATTAGTAATATATAAGTGAAAGTCATGTAGTTCTAACAACTGCCTTCGATTTACACTTGTTCATGTTCATACCTAAACTAAACCCATAAACGCGTTCTATACCTTGCTCATTACTACTCAGGATGGTTTTACATTAGTTAATAAGTATATAAGTGCCTTATCTATACCTAATTGTGCAATGTCATATTTACAAAATGAATCTCTAAATTTTATTATATACATATTTTTATACCAACTTGACGAATTAATCAAATAGTAGATAAGAAATTATTGTTAAAATTACGCACAAACGATTGCTGCAAGTACTCCAGGTTTGATAGAAAACCAATCTTTGGCTGAAGATGATTTGATTTTAATTACTGCAACAATTGAGCTATCTAAGGGCCGTTTAAAACGATCTATAGACAGCTCAATTGTTCCAGGTCACTGCCAGAGCGTCCCGAAGACACTGCGGCATTACATTGACTGTCAATGCTAATACGCTGATTCAGATAGGAGCCAGCTCTTTGGTTAATAATCAAGTTAAACTTACATAACGTAATCGGTAAAACTTGGTTCTCTATCGCGGAGCATATTCGCAATATTCTATGTTATTCAATAAGATATAGAAATATATTATATCTTAGTTTGAATAACTCTTTTGAGTTTTCTGTTAATTCATAGGTTCCATTATATTTACATGACATTAGAAGCAACTTGTACAACTAATTGTATCGTTACACAAGTTCAGAACACTTGTGTTCAATACAATCACAAGGACCACGAATCGTCTTAAATGCGGTGAATTTATGTGTACTATTGTTCAAAAATTCAGTCAATTATAACTTTTAATCGTGCTTCTGACTACCCCTCTCTCTTGAGTGATGTGCAACACACAAACACAGATTTACAAATGTAAAGTCTAAACTAGCCCTATCATTATGAATGTAAGGTCTCAATAAAACAGTCCTTGGACCTTGGATAATAAATAAAACAATTAATCAATACATTTTTTCGTCTACTGCCACCTGTTCTACTATTTTTACCATTAGTTCTGTAACTTATAAGACTATGCTTTACATCTGGCTTCAATCTCATCGACAGACGAACTATATTCTTCTGGCGCTTCGGCGGTCGCTGCCGCTGCTGGCACGCTCGCTTTGCTCGCTCGCCTTGCGCATTGTTTTCTATACCCTAACATAACCTAACCAACTGGTTTCGATCTGAATTTCATGCCAAAAGATTCGTGAACAGAACTACTGGGAATTCTTTTCACATTTGTTCTGTGAACAGAACTAATGGTAAAAAGAAACCCAATAGTTCTGCCAACAGAACAGGTGGGAGTAGACTATTTTTTTAATATTATAATAGCTATAATATTAAAAAAATATAATATTAATAAAAAAAAAAAAAAAAAATATGTCGAATCCTCGTCGAAAGATGATTTCACTAGTAGCTCTACGAGTATGTATATTGTACGAGTTGTTTATAACATCCTTCACAGATCTTGCCAAAGTGCCATTTCGATTTTAATCAATTAACAACCATCATTATTGTAGAATAAGAATATTTATCATAGAATACGATTTGACTGAATATCAAGTGTATTTATTGTTTGTACTTAAATGTTTTTTGTATACCTTGAACCTGCTGTAATGTGAATAAATGTAAAAATCTACAATTTGTTTGTTTTTATGTAGGTACCATGCGTGCGAAGCCCCTGGCAGAAGCTAGTATTACAATAATCTATATGATGCTCCACAGCATCACTGGAGAATGGAGTAACTGTTAAAATATTGTTATATTGATACTAAGAATGTTAGACAACGATAGCGTGTTCTAGACCAGTACAGGATAGCAGCGCAATCTAGTTTTATTTTTATAATATGACGTGTTGCTTTCATATCCCACTAATATTATTTAATCAGGATGTTTTTTTGTTACTCAATCAAGTAATAACGTCTGAACCTATTTGTATGAAACATATGCAGATCAATAATACTACATTATACCAAGTACTAATTCAAATAAAGGAGGTTTAAATATTAAATTGCTGTTCTATTGTTTCAAACTGACACTTTGAATTTAAATGAAGCCTGCATGGTGTGGAACTTCAGAGTAAAACTTTTTTCACATAATAACTTTGTTATTCCAAACTTAAAAATGATATTTGAATTTTTGTCATTCGATTGTTTTTCACATTTAGCTTTAAATATTTGAAGAGGACACGGCTAATAGAGCCACTGTGCGTTTAATCGCCTTCGTATTGTATACTTCGACTTGTAGAATGGACCACGAGGAAGGCCAGCTAATAAGTTACGAGTAAATGACCAAGGCCGATCCTTATCAAACTCGTGTTAGCGGCATGGTTTGACGTTAGCTTACATTGACTCTTGTTGGAGAGTCATAACACCTGACTGGTGTCTAATAAAGACGTGGTCGGGGCTGTTTGAGACGGCAGATATCTCGGATCGGTTTCAAGTTCTTAGAGAGCCACACCTCGAGTCCAAGCGTAAGAAGATCCGTATGGCGTCGCCTCGCGAGACGCAGGTGAGATGATTATCTTACGCATAGACTACTAAGATGGAAATAAACATCTGAAAGAGCTATTTAATTTATAGAGTTAGTAGGAAAGCAGCGGCCTACAGCAGAGCAATAGCAACCAAGCGACAGCTCTCTGTCACTCAAACACTCTATGAACTAAACACAGTCTACCGTCTTGTATTGTCAATGGCTACCGCAATCGCACGGCTACTACTACTGTCTGCTGCAACTACTACTACTGTTGAGATGACGGCAACGTGCCTTGTGGACGGCCTCTGTCGTGGTCCAAGTGCGACGGTTGGTAGATCAGGTAACGTGTTTCAGCGCGCCAAGGCCTCGTCCCCCGAGCTGTACCACGAGCACGGCGTGGCGCGCTGCGGCCAGTACTATTACTAACTATTGGGTCGTCATTACACTGTTATAGTTCTATTAACAGAATCAGAAATATTAAATGCTAACAATTTAGCAATAATCAACTTACTACGTCAACTAAGGTATACATTACCTTTTGTCAAATAAAAATTACTTATAAAATTATTAGTGTCTAAATATAAAATGTCACTATGACGACATGTCAAATTGTAAAGTATTAAATTCAAATTGAATATTTGGTCATTGTCTCTAACACTCAATGATTTTGAGTATAGGAAAGCACATAAAATTAGTTTCTCTAGCCCAAGATCTAGCTTTTCTAACAGGGTCTCAATTAGTTTAATGAAGTCTAAGAATTTATAATTTTTTATTCTATCGGTAAAATAGTCTTTGTAGACATCTGTGTAACAGTTATTTTTGACTGCCTGTTTCATTAGTCCACCAAGAAGGACTCCCATGCCAGTACCTATCTTGTCAGAGTACAATACAGTCTTCCGGGTCTGGAGACAGGGTTCGAGCTGTCTAACCGGAGGCTTAACCTTTGCAGCCTGTACCACAGTAGGCTGGTGTACTGCTGGTTTGGGAGGTAGTTGCTCACACATGGGTGGGTCAGTCTGTGTACTATTATTACGCACTTGCACATAGATGCTATCATTGTTTAGAAATACAACATTATTCACATTTTCTTGATTTCTTGACAGGGCCGTGAATAACCAAAGTGAAGTCTCAAAACCACGCTCCTCTGTGTAAATACACATCGACAACTGTGCTCCTTGTTCTTAGTATATGCTAAGAATACTAAGAACATGTGTAATAATACTTGTACTATTAAGTTTTCTGTCATGTCTTCGTCTAAAAAACATCTTACATAAAAAAACATTAACATATTCCATAACCATCCGTAATACGAATTCATCAATATTAACTGAAAACGATTAGTATCAAAGTTCATCAGTATCAGTCAGTCAGTGGACATCCGACAATACACACGCTAATTCCGACCGGTTTTGCGCTCGCCACCTTGTGCAGGGATTATCAAGTTTTTCCTCCTTTTTTTTACTCGTGGGTCGCAAATCTTATTGAACATTTTCAGCATGTTCAAATGCAAGAGTTGTGAAGAAGAGTTCATGGACGGCGCTCAGTGCACTGTATGCCTGGGTCAGTTTGATTTTGCCTGTGCTGGAGTCACGGAAACGGGATACCGCCGACTGGGGGAAAACCGGAAGTCTTTGTGGAAGTGAGCTTCCTGCAAGAATTCCCGAGCAGCCAGCCCTATGGTGCCGCCTTTGCCTCCAGCATCATTAGCAGGTAAGCAGTCTTCTGCTAAATCCCCAGTGCCAGCAAGCATGGATGCTGTGCTTGCGGAGTTGAAGCGGCTCTCTCTTCAAGTTGGTGTACTTTTTGGAAATGGAGAAGGACATAAAGACTCTTCAAAAGACGAAAAATGATGTGGAGTTTCTTCAATCACGTGTGCAAATACTAGAAAGCCAGATTCGTGATAATGAGCAGCGGTCACGCCTTAATAATGTAGAGATAAAAGGGGTTCCAATGACCAAGGGCGAGAATCTCTTTGAAGTCATGGGTGTGCATAGTAGATACATAAAGGATGACTTTGTAGCTGCAGCCAAAAAATGCACAACGACCCCTTCGGATCTAGGGTTAAAGGGCAATGCCAGGATCTTCGTCAACGACCATTTGACGCTAGAGAACAAAATCTTGCTCAACAAGACAAAAGCATTGGCAAAGGACCGGGGATTTGCATTCACGTGGGTGAAGGGTGCAAAATCTTTATCCGGAAAAATCAGACTTCTCCAGTAATAACTATCCGAGCGGAGTCGGACCTGAAGAAACTTTAAACTGCTGTATCGTGTGCTTACTGTGTATTTTTTGTGTGCTACCTATGCTCTGTCCTATCTATATCAATATCTGCGACCTAAAGTTTACTAACGCTGCCTCATTAGCTTCTACACTTGCTATGCGTCATAATCTTGTCCGTTTGTCGCCAACTGCGCCGGCGGCTAGGGTGAGTCATTCGACCTTTTGCTTGCTATACGCCTCTCGCTATGCATTTCTGTTCGTTAAAATTTTAGTAATTTTTGGTCTACCTCAATTTTTTTATATTATTAACTCTGCTTGCTTTACACCTTTTGTTAACTGTTATAACTACGCTTTATTTTCAATGTATTATATGCCTTCTGAACGCTACAATCGAATTAACATCTATTCTAATCTAATGCTATACTTTTACATATTCAATGCCTACCATTTATTTTTTATCAATGATTTCGATTAGTATGTACTATCAAAATGTACGTGGCTTACGAACTAAGGTAAGTACTTTGTGCAGAAATATCTGCCTTAACTCGTATGACGTCATTTGTTTAACTGAAACATGGCTAAATGATAGTATAAATAATAGTGAACTATTTGACGATAGGTACGTTGTTTGGAGACGGGACCGTAACTACTCTATAACAGAACAGATTAAAGGGGGTGGGGTTTTAATTGCTGTTCGTCGTGAACTTGTTTCCGAGAGCCGGTCTGAATGGTCTTCCTCTGCTGAAGACCTGTGGGTCACGTTGACCATTCGTAATCGTAATCCCAATGTTTCTTATAAAATGAACATCTGTGTGGTCTATATATGTGAAGAAAATTTGGGTAACTCAATGCACTCACAGTTATCATTTTTTTCTGATAATCTGATTAAAATTGTTTTAGATAACCCACTTGATGACGTATCTGTCGAAAAAAGTCACTACCCTTTAGTACCCGAAGACCCCCACCATTCTTTACTATATATTTCGGCAGACTTTGTTCAACTACACACGATAAAACCACAGCCGTATACAAAGTTTGTTTATGAGGATGGGGATTATTACTCTATCTGTTCTGAGGTAGATGATACGGACTGGGATACTTTACTCGGTTGCGGATCTGTGGATGAGGCTACCAAATTAGCTTATAGTCAATTTTATAATCTTCGTGACACTTATATACCCTCCAAAACTGTGGTTCCATCGCGCAAGTACCCGTTATGGTACAGACGACCTTTGATAAAGCTTCTCAAGGAAAAAGCCAAATTCCATAATAAATACAAAACCTATGGTAATGTCAGTGATCATGATTCTTTTGTTATTTTAAGAGACAGAGCGCGGCATATGGAAAGTGAGATGTTTGGTGATTCTATAAAAAATATTGAAAGTTCCATAAAAATGAACCCACGGGCCTTTTGGTCTTATGTTAAAAGTAAAAATCAGTCCAACGCGTACCCCTCTTTTGATGCAGTATGGTGCACGTTCTTCTGATCAAGGTGATACTATATGCAACATGTTTGGTGAATATTTCCACTCTACCTTTTTACAAAATAATACACCCTCGGACGTATCTGATATAATTAATTATCAACATCAAAGTGTGTCATCTACTGATATTGGCATGGTTGAGGTGGTCAATGAGGAAGTGTTTAAACTATTTAAGACCTTAGACTTACGTAAATCGGCGGGACCAGATAGTATTCCAGCAATCTTTATTGTAAAGTGTGCGAGAAGTCTAGTCTTGCCGCTTTCTATTTTGTACCGCCGTTCATTAACCGAAGGAATCGTACCTAACATTTGGAAGTCTGCTCTTATTACTCCTGTTCATAAAAAAGCACCAAAAAACAATATAGAGAACTATAGGCCCATATCCAAATTGTGTTTATTTGCTAAAGTGTTGGAAAAAATTGTTTACATTCAACTATACTCCGCTCTTAAGCAGGATCTTGCACCGCAGCAACACGGTTTTGTGAGGGGTAGGTCCACTACATCGAATCTCTTGCTGTGTACCGAGTTCTTGACTCGTTTCATCCCGTGCACTTGGATTCGTTTTAAGAATGTCTAAGGACTTTACAAATATTAAAACCTTTAAGATATTGTATTGTGCATATGTGCGCAGTCATCTGGAATACGCATCCCAGGTCTGGAATCCATGTTACGACGTGTATTCTTCGCGCTTGGAGCGCATTCAAAAAAGATTTCTTCGTTACTTGCAGTTTCGTACAGGTGTTTTCCTTCCAGATTACATAGCTAGATGTCGCAAGTTTCATTTCCTCCCACTTTATGAACGAAGAAATATCGCCGATATAGCATATTTGATGAGCATTGCAAATGGCACGGTGGACTATTCTGAGTTGCTGGAGCTATTGGGGCTGCGTACTAATACTGCTAGTTTTAGAAGACCTAACATCTTATATGTTCCAACGGTTAAAGCAAATTATAGGCAAAATGCTTTTATTATTCGAGCAAGCGCCTTATTTAACACCTTAGCAAACGCAGATATTGATATATTTATATTTAATACAGCAACGAGCAAGCTAAAACGCTTGCTCTGTGACAAATTATTTTTATAGTACAAGTACTCATTTCGTTTTATCTTGTTGTTTGATCTATGTATTTTTAAACTATTCCCAGTTATTTTCTCTTTTGTTTTACTTTGTATTGTTTAGGTTTTTCACTTGTACTGTATTTTTCATTACATACATATACATTTTATATCTATCAGTGTGAACTTATAATTGGCCTTCTGCATACATGTATTATAAACATGTATTATTTGTAATTCTTATTAAGCTGTAAGTTTTCTGAAAATTATAAAATAAAAATAAAATAAAATAAAGTTTTTATAGTATCAGAATTCCATAACCGCCCGGCAGCGCAGGTTAGAATATAATAGAAAATACTTTATTGCACACCACAAATACATTAGACTGTTATAAGAAACAATGTTCAGCTCCACGGTAGTACAATGGGCGGTCATATCGCTAGATAGCGATAAGACCGCCCATTCTCTGCCAGACAACCTTGGGATGAATAGAAATCAACATAGCTGAATATGGGGTGATGAAAATAATACGAGTGATTTATGATAAAAATAATATGTACATACATATTTACATTTTAGCAAAAAGTGAAATATAAAGGAAAATGAAAAAACGTATTATTGTATTACTCTTTATTATTTAATTTGAAGTCTTTTATATTAACGTTTTCTCGATTCACGGTATCAAATTCTTAGACTAGTTTGTGCGTTTGTAGAGTATTATGTCGCAAATCAGGAATAAAACTAACAATAATTTTATTAAAATTAAACACATTAGGGTGAGCGCACATCTAAACGGAGCGGAAAAACGACCATGGAGCGTAAAATTACGTAGAATTACGTGATGCAGTTTTGACTCCACTTAGATGGATCACCTTTAGACATTTTCGGTAGTGCCCGTATTCACAAACATAATATTCAAAGTCATTGGTCGATTGTATTTGAGGAGTAAAAATTTCAGATTGTGAATACGGCTGTTACCATTCTCCAGACGCACAAACAAATCATAAATACAGGTTATTGCTTATTTGAAACTAACTCACGACAATCACATGACTGATGACATGACAAGAAATAAATTAACAAATACACTTTAAATTCTTACACTTGTAAGTTGTAACTTGTAAGGCTGGTATATTTACAGTTCCGTACACTTTGTTTTTGTGATAGACTGATTTTGATAACAATTTTATACTCTTTGCCATAGATAACACTTGTGAAAAAAAAATGTTTTCGGTAAAAAGACAGCACAGTAAAAACTTTGCAATGCAATAAATGGCAACCCCGTGATTTGTATATGGTATCATTTTACAAAAGATCAAATTGGATTGGTTTACCAATGGTTTTGGTGTTTCCATGTATAGATTTTCAAATTCCTCTATTTTTGACTTCAATGTCTAGGGTCTAGGGTGTTGCGTCTATTGTCGATTAGACGCAACAATAATCAATAAAAAAACACACAATTCGATTTTTTATACTGAAACAGAATCAAGTCACAGATATGATATAATGCTCACGACCGATATCCCCAGACTTGGTAATGACTCTAGTCACTTAAATATTTTTGAGGCTAACTGAGGGTAGTCAGAGGATCATCCAAACGTATTCGACTGGCCTGTCAGCTCAGTTGGTAGTAGCTCTGTGGGCTGTAGGTTGAGGATTCGATTCCCTCCCAGGATAAACATTTGTGTAAAGAACATAGGTGTTGGTCCTGTGTCTGGGTGTTATAAAATATCATAAGTATGTATTTAAAGATATATAAGTATTCTATCAGTCATCTAGTCACCATAATACAAGCTATGCTTAGTTTGGGGCTAGATGGTGTTGTGTGCATTGTCCAGCAATATTTATTTATATTTAATCGGCTGCCCATTGTTTGCACCAAAATTAGGATATATGTATTACTTTCAATAACAGTCAATATATAAAATCAGTCTATATCGCAAAAATAAGTGTTTTTGTTAAACAGTATGTTAGTACCTTTTTCACGGTGTTCCGTGGAAGAGATTATGGTGCAATAAAAGTATGTTGTCATAAATTTAAACATTTCTTAAACCTTTGTCATAATCTGGTCAATCACATTCACATACAAGTCGCAGTTTTAGATTCTTATAGGGCACGAAACGCTATATAATATTTCAAGATATCAGTTTATGTATGCCTCAAACACGAAAGTGGTGGAGTGTAATGGGTTATCTAAATGACGATATAAACTATGTTCGCTACGGTGGTAATTCTGTTGTTTCTAGGACTAGGACTAGAAAATGTTCGTAAAATACAAAAGATGTTTGGTGATAAAATACAGTAACATTTTTTTATGATAGTTCATAAATTTACGTTTTAACTCATTTTAGAAGCCATGTAAATTTGTGCTGAATAAAACCGTGGAAACCCCTAAAAAAACATATGTGCAAGTCACACGTGGTAGAAGTGAAACCTTAAAAAAACAAACGTATAATACGTACACGTATACAAAACACCACGGTTGTTGTGATGCCTTTTCCCTAGCTTTGTACTACGCATGCGCGCACAAACACCTAATAATAAACACGTATAATGCTTCCTATCTAATTTTCTCCCACGTTAAATCTTATGAATTTATGTGTCTGTCTCGTTTCATCGACTTTCAAATCACAAAAAGCACATGCTAAAGAAGTTAAACTTCAAAAAAAAATTTCATTTAAAATGTAATTGTCAATTTATATCTAGTTATTTTAACACCATTTATAAAAATCACTTATTTATACTGAAATACAATAAGATCAATCGTATTTTACGAAATTTTAGCTAGTCCAGAGAAACAAGGGTATCTCCCTCTATCATTTCAAAACGCTCGATAGGTAAGTATAGTCTGTCCCTGTCATACAAATGTCAATTAATAAAGACGAAAACATATTTTAGCTATATGATGATTACAACAGCATTATGAATGAGCGAAAGGGTGGTAAGGGTGTAAATTACAACATTGGACAAAAGATACATAATTATATAGATTTTAATAGTTTTTTTTGATTTGTATTATGTTTAGGACATAACTGGACGCCTTTTAGAAAACCATTTCGATATATCGAAACGATAAAACGATAGCATCCTTGAAACGTTCGTCGCAACAGTTGGATTGACAGTTTCGTTGTCAAATTCTAATGAATGTACGTCGGTCGTTCCATATTTCAAAACGAGTCGAAACGATTTAGCTTGAAGAGTATGGGTTTTGCCACGATTATTGTCGTATAAATAATTTATCGTTTTCAAGATTATGCTAGAGACCCCTTGGCTTCTGGCGAGGCGACTTGAATACTAGATCTCCACATACTGTTTTTTACGCATGTAGGTTTCATGTATTTCAGTAAATCGCGCGTAATTATTGACAGGGGAATGTTTCTTAAGCGGTGTCACTGGGACATTTCAAAGCCGTCTTAGCTGAATTATTCTACTGCCGGTAATAAAAACAAAACCAAACACGAGACGCGCTTCGTGAGTTTTTTAAGGCATAAATATACATACAAAGTTGCATATTATTTTTATATAGACTCATAATACCAGAGATTTGTAAACCAATTCCACATTGCAAAGTTAATGTTCACGTGTCTTTATGTTTTGCAAACCGTTAAGTAATGTACAAAAGTCATTATAATCACATATCAAAAATAATTGCATATACAAGAAATCTTTTAAATTTCTGACAAAACCAGCGATTTCGTGGAAAGGATTATCCTTATGCTTACCCAAAACAGAAGATCTAAAAATCGAATCCATCCATCCAGGTAATCTAATAGGTAATATTGGAGAGGTAATATTGTTTTGGGTAAGCATTAAAATCAAAGAATAGGTATTAGATTAAATAAATTAATATATTGAATATTGAAGTGTCTGGAACTTTTGCTGATCTGTAGAACATAGAGCTATGAACACAATTGCCGCCCGAACCGCTTCCATTCGATAGGTACGACGAACGAGTCGCGTCCAATGTTGTGTCAAAATGATTGACGCTCGAATGCGCTTGTTGACGCTTGTTTCAAATTGACCACCAAAATTATAATATATGTGTTAGATAATGCAGTTTATAATCACACCTATCACCATTCTGGCTATATCTCGGTCAAGTCCAAGTTGGTAATCGTTATAATGACCATAAATAAACAAATTGATGAAACAACTATTTTCACGATGATAATTAGGAAATAAACACTGGTACTTACAAATCTAAAACTGCTCACTCAACAACTTTCCTTCATAGCCTCTAAGAGACCTCTCTATAATTATATTTACAAAATTACCCTAGCTTACATTTAACATTGAGAGCGGCAGTTTCGGTGTTACCTATAAAATTGATTAACTATAATTTAGAATTTTTTACCCTAAGACGAATCTTTCTCGCATATGGAAAAAACCCGAGAGAAACATATTTTATCAATATGTTTCTTAACCCTATTTTAAACTATTGTAGTTAAAGAAATTAATGAGCGCTTAGTGGCCTTGATTCTGTTGTTTCTAACGAACTAACGAAAATATCATAAGATAAGAACAATCTCATTTTGTTCTCACCAAAGTCAGAATTAGTAAAAATTCATAAATTACCCTTTTAAAATTTACTAACGTGTTTTTAGACAAAATTATAATTTGGATAAAACCGCAAAAAATCTTAGGAAAATCAATTCAATTCAATACAGAAACAAAATGTCAATTTGAATTTTTTATAAAATTATCATGTAAAAACGTTTCTCTAATTTGGACTTTGTTGTGGGCAAAATAAATTGTATTTTACGAAATGTTAGCTAGTCCGTTGAAACAACAGAATCTCAACCATTGTGTGATAATTTTATAGTCACTTCTTTCAATGTATTAAGAGATCAAACTAACCTGAATAAAATCCTTGATCCTTGAGATCACTGTCCACTCTCAACAACACTTAATCACTTAAAGTCCTTAAAACTACACTTAATCCGGTGGTCGATGTAACACCTCAGGTATTCTCGACTCGGGTATCATGGAAACATTCTTAACACTACTAGACCGTTCCCTGTGATCTTTCTTCTTTTCATCAGCTTTCTTGCGGTCCCGTGACCGGTCAGAGCGATGGTGTGAGGATTTGTGACGTGATGATGAAGAGTGTCTTCGATGATCCTTGTCTGAATGGTCAGATCTTCGTTTCTCTGAACGTCTATGTGAATGATTCTTGTCTTTTTCAGTACGATCCGACCTTGATTCAGATTTTTCCGGCCGAGGTTCTCTGTCTTTGAGCTCGGATTTCTCAGTTTTGATTTCTGGTTTCTCGTTTTTGATCTCAGCTTTGATAGAGTTAGTTTCTGTTTTGATTTTTATATCAGCGTTTTCTTTTATGTCTGAATTGGAAGTTGTTGTTTCAAGTTTATCTTTATTTTCTTTTGTATCAGTTTTTTCAGATTTATACTCATCTTTTTCAGTTTTAATATCACTCTTCAGTAACTTAACGTCAGTTTTATCAACTTTCTCTATTTTTACGTCACTTTTCTCTGATTTTATGTCACTCTTCTCGGCTTTCACGTCACCTTTCTCAGTTTTTACATCACCTTTCTCAGTTTTCTTCTTGTCGTGTTTGTTAACATCAAAACTCTTTCTAGTGTGTGATAGTTTCTGGGGTTTGTTGAGTTTCTCGTGGAACTTAGCGCTTAGCGCACGCATCTCTATGACGCCATCCTTGTGCTTAGTCGCGGACGTTGTCTTGGGTTCTGTAACAAAATGAAGGTACATAGATCAGAATTCCTATAAATAATAATTGGTGGACAAATGCTCACAGTACCATCTAACCCCAAAATAAGCATAGCATGTTGACCAGATGACTGATAGAATACTTATACATAGTTTTTAAATACATACTTATGATACCTTAACTTACTGATTTGAAATGTTTAAACTGCTGTAATTTTGTATTAGTTTTTTCGTAGTTAAGATGGATCATGCTTAAAGAGCTAGGACCAGGACGAGTTCTTCTCGGACTTTGGTTAGGAGGAATTGGCACCTAAATTCACCAAATATGTAAGATGTTTCAAAATAATCATTGTGATTGTATTTTTGACTGACTTGTAACACCAAGAATCAGTACCTATGTTCATTACACAAATGTTTGTCCTGGGAGTGAATTGAACACCTCAACCTTCAGTGCAGTAGACGGAGCTATTACTAATTGAGCTAACAGGCCAGTTGATGGGCTGTCACGAACTGAATTTTAACAGTGAAAAAAGGTGGGGTAGGTACTAAATATCATGGTCTCCAAGACAGAGAAAGACAAAAAATGAACTAAAGAAAGAGATTTTTAATTACTTAGTTCATAATTATATCAATTTTAATTATTTATTTCTTAACTCACACATACATTATTAATATAATTATTTATAATAGACAAGCAACTATCACTGATATGTTTATATCACACAGTGTTGAAATAGTCTGGTTAATATTTTTGGGCACTGTATGTGTTAGTTCATAGACAGTTGCTGAGCATTTATTTTTCATTATCAAAGATAGACCTACGTTTGACCACGAACTCGCCTGATGTTAAGCGATGATGTGGCCGACGACGGGGCACATTGACCTGTTCACTCTTAACTTGAAGGGACCCAAATTGTAGTTTTCAGTAAAGACAATATCTTTAATTTTTTTGTCCTGTTTGTGGCTTTGTCCTATCTTTGGCTGTACGCATTAAAAATGTGGAAGCAAAGCGCTTTGTTCGTAAGGGTGGTATACTGACAAGGTATGGATGGTATTGAGCGGTACGTCTGCTTGTCCTGTTATGAAAAGGAGATGGTAGAATGAGATCATGCAATTCCTGGGCACATTCTCCGAAATGTGTTCTATAAAAGATCGAAATGCAAGCAACTTTACGCATGTATTTATCTTAAGGCATTGATAGCAGTAACTATGTCCTCAAAGTAAGCAGAGCTTGTGATATGGGAACTACATGACTGATATACTACTTACTATGTATTTTTTTGTAAATACATAATATACATAGAAACACTCAGACCTGAGACATACTTGCAGATCATATAAACATTTGTCGATTTATATGATTTATTTGATCGAACCTGCAACCTTCTGCGTCTCAGCTAGGCCACAGAGATCGTCAAATATTATATTATAGATATTTATAAAAGAGTGACCTTCCGATGGAGGATGGACGGGTCTTGGCGTGACGGGTGGCGGGGCGCTGGCCCGCTCCTCAGCCGGCGAGGACGAGGTGGAGCCCGGGTAGTACTGCTTCAGTCTCAGATGCCACGCTGCAAGGTAACATTACATAGTGAGGGTATATGTCCATTAGCCAGCCCTTCTTCAGCCAGTTTTGAGACAGAGCTGCCTAGGCTAAGAAGATCATTCTCTCTTCTCAGCTCTTTGCATCAAATTGCAGAACCAACAACGCTACAAAGTATCAACGCAACGCAACGCAACGCTACATGTGCTCCCTTTTTAAACGAATTTTAAAATATAGAGGAGTTTTATCATCTCATCACGTAAATGTACGAACAGATTTGAATAATTATTTTTTATGGAAAAAGATATACTTTCCGATTGGTGCCATATAAATTTCATCAAAATCAAATCAAAACAGCTAGAAAAAATATGTCATCCAAGTAGTCATCCAAAATGACATGTAGTATTTTGTTTTCCTGTATGTTTTGAATTTCGAAAAACGATAGATTACTAAAAAGCGTATAAAAAAACACTTTTTAACAGACTTCACGCTCAAACAATTGCGAATTCGGTACAAAACTTTTAACCGAAAGAAACAACTCTTTACACAAGCAATGATATGCTTTTCAAAACGCAACTCACTATCCATTATCACTCCAAGATTGCAAGTTTCATTAGTGCAGACAATGAGCTCCCCCAAAATTCTCACCTGAGGTGACTCAAGTTCGATTTTATAAATTTGCTTCCTTGATCCTAGTATCATAAACTTTGACTTCGCAGGATTTAAAACGAGACAATTATGAGTTGACCAGATAGCAATACGGTCAACGGTCAAGGTCTTCATTTAATTTATCTAAAGCCTGCGATGCATTCGGAGGAAAAGATGTATAGAGTTGCAAATCATCTGCATATATGTGACACTGACAGTGGTGAATATTTTTTACAATGGAGCAGTATATTATGAGAAATAATGGTCCTAATATAGAGCCCTGAGGAACGCCTCTAGCAACAAAACGATTGTAGAGTGAGTGGCATTATTTTGTAAACTACTCAAAACAAAATAGAGGCCCACCCAATAAAATGTTATTTAAATTAAAATAATAACATACGTACAATTTATTTCAATTTTAATTTTAGGAATAGGTTAACACATTCAGGATCATTAAAAAAACATTACAGTACCTTATTTTTGCCAAAAAAGTCAAGAAATGCGCGTTTTTACGCATTAACCAAAAATTACACGGTTTTCCAAAACAAGACACGAGCACATTTATTTTTAAACAGTTTCGTAGGGTTGCTTTAATGCCTTATGTTTAGTAACGCGTAGGTCCTCCCCTATTGCGCACACACTCTCTAGAGTCGGTTTGGAACACTCTCGTATGAGGTGGATAACGTTTTCATCTGGAATTCGCTCCCAACACACTTTTAAAGCAGTTATCAACTCCTGTCGGCTATGAATTTCAGTGTGAGATTGCACTTTGGGTCACTCTGGCAGTATGAGGGCGAGCGTGATCTTGCATCAGAATAAAGTTAGGGCCTACTCGCTGTGAATATGGGATCACATGAGATCGGATGACATGCTGAACATAGCTGGCGGCCGATACATTGCCCTCATCCAAAATCACTACTCGGTTTTGCCCATTATGCTAATCCCACCCCATACCATAATACTGGGTCCACCAAATCGGTCAGTTTCACGAATACATGGTTCTATAAAACGTTCGTCGCCAAACTCGTACGCGTCTGTCATCATTAAAAAACTTTACTTTAGATTCATCGGTGCTAGCACTGCCCTCCAATTATCCATGGTCCATTCGAGGTGATCACGTGCAAACCTTAATCGCGCTGCACGGTGGGCTCGGGTCAATTTGAGCCGAACAACTGGCATTCTGGAACGTTGTTGGTCTTCATGGAGCCTGTTCCGAACAGTTTGGTCACTCACTCGCGTTCCAGTGGATTCACGTAAACGGTTTCTCAATATACGTGCAGTTACAGTTCGCTCGCGACGCGACGTGCAGACATACTTTATTTTCTTTGTATACCAAATAAATGTCTATTTTATTCTATTCTATAAAGGAAAATATGTTTAATGATCTTATGATCTTACCAACTGAAGAGACAGCAGACACGGTTCTGAACTGGTGGATAATGTTTCGCGGCAAGAAGTAGATGTCATCTGAGCATAGAGGGAAGCGTGAGTAGCGCACGCCTTCTCTGCGAAGCTGGTTGAGCTTCGCTTCTTCTAACCTGTAGGAAGAAAAAAATAATTATTACCAAGAAATAAATATTATTATTATTATTATTTTTTGCAACACACTTTCTTGAAAAGTGGCTCATATTGCACCTATTTAAGGTTCATAATGGTGCTTATTATACACTAGTGTTCTTTACTTTACATAACCGCACTAGTGCTTTTTACTTTACATTTTTTTTCCAATTACAGTAATGAGTATTTATGTCAAAAATGAAATGATTAATATTTTTGTGAATAAATAAACTATTTTTATATAGGCTTTTTAGCGGTTTCGCCAGTGCCTTTTTTCAAAAGTAGATTTTTTTTTCAAAAAAATCTACACATATAAAAATGTATATCATCGATGAACGATCGATCAACATCGATGATATTTTTAATATTCAATGAAGTCTGTTATCATTTTAGTTTTTAAAAAGTAACTATTTTAAATTAGATTTTATTAGTATGGTAACATACCAGGTGACACACTGGGAGATGGGTGGCTCGTACAGATCTAACTGCAGCAACTGAACCAGTTTGTTGAAGTCCCCGGCGTGGAATGCGACGACGTCTTTTGTGATACGACCGCGATCCGACTCGTCACCGCAGTGAATCGCTTTTAGAACACCTGGAATTAGAAAATTCAAATGTTTTTATATTAGGTCTTTACTTATAAATTTGTCATTCTTATATTCAGCTATGTTGATTATCCATCCGAAGGTTTTCTGGCAGAGATCGCTATTTAGCGATAAGACCGCCCATTGTACTACCGTGTAGCTAAAATGTATTTGTGGTGTGCAAGAAAGTATATTCTATTCTATTTTATTTTTTAGAATGTTTGGAATATGTGTTACATAACTTTGTGTTACATATCGCACCTCCGATAAAATAGGGTTACAACTTGAAAAACCTAAATTTTCAGGAGAGTCAAATTAAACTCTCAAATTTTGTATACGGTCTACGTCTATACAATTTTATTAAAATATATAACAAGTTATATATATTTGAAAAGGCTGAAAAAAAACCTACCAAAGTGCATATTTAGTTTATCTATTTTCCGGAAAAAAAGCCTAAAAATGTTTAGTTGTAACACTGTTTTAGATAGATATTGGCACATTTGTGTAAAAAAATTACAGATTTAACTTGTATCAATGTTTATTTTCATGAGAAAGAAGCAGTTTCTGGCTCATCATTTCAGTAAAATATCTTTATTCTGTTCTAAACTTACGAAAAATTCACTATAGAATAACTTTTTCAACAATCAGACCATACAAAACTTATTAACCGTTCTAAACATTACAATTTATCATTTATCACTAATCAGTGCCATATTTAGATAGTCTAACATTAAGTTTCTTCTAGTAACCTCTTCCTAAATTAATCAACCACCTTGGTGGCGTACAGAGGCACGCGTTGCGTGTTATTAATTTAATTTCTAATTGCTTTAAAGCTCTTATTGTTACATAAGAACCGAATCACTTTTAAAACTGATAATTACAGACACATTTGGATTATGTAAGGTAAATCTCGTTACAATTGGTTATAAAATGGTACGTAGAAATGTGGAACATGATTAATATATACCAAACTCATTAAATCAGCTTTATTTTTTTCGCTTTTAGGCACCTGAATATTATAGGCAGGTTTTAGTACGGGCAGAACTTCGGGTTGTTTGCGCCAGATAGATAGATTTGGAGAATCGTTCCTTTTCATAAGAGTTTTTGTAAAGATAAGATAATATTAGAAGATTGGATCTATACAAGGTGTTTCTTTCATGAATTTAACGTCTTTAACTTCTATTAATTTCATGCTACCCATACTCAAACGCACTTCTGCATAATAGTTTCTTTAAGGATGTAAAGTCAGTGAATTAAAGCTCATTTACAGAGTAGGGAGATCCGGTTATTCGGTCAAGTCACAAAACAATTGTGAATTATCAAATGTAGTTTAGCGCATTTGAGTACGCAATACACATACAAAGCCATTATGAATTTGTTTTTATTTTGTCCTTCACAACTACCAATTGCATCAGAAACGCGATTACCAGCTCCCTCGTGCCAGAAGTATCTTTCTGTTTTTTTTTGTGGAAAGATCAGACACTTTTAAGTTAAAGCAGTTCGGAAACGTTTCTTTTTGGAACTAGTAGAACAGCTGGAAGATCATACACAGCAACTATATGTATATCGGAAGAGTTGTCTTGGTCGTTTTGTTTTTCTTGACGTGATAATTGCTTTTATTTTAGGTGTTTAGATATTCCTTGTCCTCTGTATTTTCATAGGCAACACAGTTATAAATTGAAATACTATGTAGGTATTTCAATATTTTTAAGCAATATTTTTTTTTTAAATAGTGTTAATTTGAAAAATAAAACTTTATTTTAACTAAACGATTCTAAAACATTGATATATTTTAAAATAAAACACTTTATTATAACACTTCCAATATTTTCACACATTACTTTTAACACTATACCGTAAAAATTGAACTTGTTGCTTTTTATTAGAAAAAAATATCTATGCAAATATAATATTCCTTCCTGTCAATAACACCGGTACGTTTTGGTTTGTAACACTATTTTGTGTAAGCAAATGCACGATCACTTTGCATAATACAAAATGTTACACTAATTGAGATTAATGAGGAGCAAAAATAGTAGTCTTAATGGTGTAGCGTTACAACTCCATCTAGCGGAGATTTTTAGAGTTACAGTTACAACAATTTTTGAAAAGAAAGACAATTACATTTCAAGCATTTCTGTATAATTAACTCAAAATTCAACATTTTCACGTTGTAACCCTATTTTATCGGAGGTGCGATATGTAACACCTGAGAAGGCCTGCGCTATCAAACAGAATCCCAGGCAGAGTGAAGTCAGTGGAGAGGAAACTTCGTCCACCTCAGCTTGCTGGAGTAGATCCATGAACGAATGTTTTCAATTACAAATCACTGCTCTGTAACTTGACTGACGCCACCTAAATCATCTTCAACAGATAAACGAAGGCCAATGATGATGATGATGATGATGATGATGACTATCCTTTAAGACATTCTGTAAGATCTGAGATCTGAGGTGTCTAAGTCTAGGGATTGCAGTCTTGAAAGAGTTTATATTTATTACATACAAACGAGCAGGAAAACAAGCATATAACACCTGCTGGTATGTAATCGTAGCTTATGAACGCTTGTCTATCTACTAGATAGACTAACTGCCCGACAACCGCAGTTAATGTTTACCGACGCCGGATATAAAAGATACAATTGTTATTTCGAACACAATGACTCAATGGATCCAGAGGTAATGACGAGGCCGACGTCCTGGCTAAAACAGTTTCGGAACTGCGACCTGCAGGACCGGAGCGAATAATCCCCCTCCCTTACAGCCAGGCACGTTCCTGGATCCGCCAACAAACAACCAAGCTTCATAAAAACTACTGGACTAGTACGGAAGGCTGCAGGCAGTCAAAGGAGGCTTTCCCGGATACTCCCGAAAACTCCTCAGTCTTAAACATGACAAACTGCGACTTATAGTCGGTATTGTCACAGGTCACTGCTCACTAAACAAATATTTATTTACACTGGGTGTTACAGACAGCCAATTATGCAGAGGGTGATTGAGCGCGTAGGAAACAGCTGCACACGTACTCATAGAATGCAGCAGTGTGGAACCCCAACGAGCTCAACACCTAGGAACACCGAGGATACCCAGAGAAGCCTGCGCTGACGTGAACAGGCTGCTGGCTTTCCTGGAGGACATCGGGTGGCTGGAGTAGCAGCCTCCACCCGTCACGCAAAAAAAGCCCACCTGCGGCCTGGTTGCGGAAACTAGTCCACTCGCCAAGTACCAAGTACCAGGTAGTTATTTTGAACTAGTGTGGTGAAAGGATTAAAGTGTGCCTCAGTGGCTCCTTTAGTTCACTTGGCACAATCATGTCTTCGAACTTTTTAGGTTCTACGACATGCCGGGTTTCTCACGTTCGAGAGCATCGGTGTAGTGTGCATAACATTTTTCGAACTGAAAAATCGACCCGTGCACGACCAGATTCATTCAACCCACGATCTTAGGATCGGAAGGCAGGGACAAAATTCAAATTAAAATATTTTTATTAAATACAATCACAAAAATCACTTTGAAACGTCTTACATACTAATATTTATCTCAAAGACTTGCGCGATTTCATTTTATAAATGGCACATATTGGAACCAACCGAATTGCCGCCATTGCACTTTTTTAACAGACTTAAAAAAAAAAGAGGATTCTCAATTCCATCGTATTTTTTTTTATGTGTGTACGCAGATAACTTCGTCGTTTATGAAATAATTTTGATGATTCTTTTTTGTTGGAATGGAAATATCCTAAGAGTGGTACCATGATAAGGAAACCAGCATTCGATGATGGCATCGCAGAGAAATCAAGGGGAACCTTCGAAAAACGTAGTGGCGACTAGTGCGTTCATAATTTTTTTTTTAGAGCACTTCTATTTAATGAAGGTCTGGAGTCGATCTGATGATGGAGCCGAAAGACAGTCAAGGGAACTCCTCAGCGTTTTAGAGTTGCTACCTTGTGGATAGACCCAAAGTCGGTTGTCTTTTTAGTTTTTAAAACGTAATTATTGACGAACAAATATTTCTTAAATCAGCTACTTTCCCCCAGAGAATGATGCCATATGACATAACACTATGGAAATAGCTGAAATAAAATGTGTAGGTTCAGTGCAGTGAACAGTGAGAGATATAGTAGAGATAGTAGAGAGTTAGTACCGACCGACAGCGGCCGTGGTGATCCTGTCGAGCCCGTGTCCCACGTGGTCGGCGTGGGCGCGCGTGCGGTCCTCGAACAGGAACTCTCGCGCCTCGCTGTACCGCGGGAGATATTGCAGGTTGCGGAGCTCGTTTATACCCGTCCTGGAACATAACCACTTGCTATTTATCCTACTCATTTATTTTGAACTAGCTGACCCGACCTGTCTTAACTACAGACCGTTCACCGCAAGTTGTCCCCTGCCGTGATTTTGGCACTATTGATTGTCAATCTGTTGCTCTTTAATTCCACACCCAATCAAGTGCGATCTCGCGTCGCCGGCATGACAGGTTAGTAAAATAGGGATCCCAGTTTCCGACACGATGACTTTAGCATGGTGATTAGAATTTACTGACATAACTAATTAAAATATAAACGCGATGACTGCACGGATAATATTACTGATAAATTCATAATTGAACTAGAAAATGACAGCAGCACAGATTCGGATACGACAGATGATGATGACGTTTATGCCAGTGACAATGATTATGTCTGGAATCGTTCTTTTCGACCATAATAACTGTCAGAAAAAAATAAATCAATAAATAATTTAAATTTAAATTGTGTCATCACATCATTTACAACCTTACTAGTCTTATAACTGTATATTATTAAAAAATATGCAAGTAAAACATTTTAATCTATGGTGGGTACATACAAGTTTAGTTAGTGTTGCCAACTGCCACCAATCACAATGTGGGGTAAATACTACATAATATATTGTTGACAACACCGTAGGCAAAGCAGCCAATTCCCAAGGCAGGGGACATCTTACGGTGAACGGTCTTTATTAATAAGCGATCGCGCCAACTGTAAACTGACAGTTATGTCAAATGCCATTAGGTTACATAGGAAAGTTTATTAAGTTATCGGGTCGGCTCGTCGGGTGGAGGGTTACCTTCTCTTCTTGATAGGACTCTTCCCGAGTTCAGCGGTGGGCACCAGCTGTTCCCCCGGCCGGATCCACAGGATGGGCCCGTCGTTAGACTCCTGAGGCTCCATCTCCACGGCGGACATCGGGCCCCACGGCATTGTCTACAAATATATTCTATATTCAAAACTTTCGTATGGGCTAACACTTTTTATTCCCTCTACCTAGCTGGTGGCAGGTAGAAAATGCTACTAGCTACTGCCCACCTATTAAACATCTATATATATTTGTTTGTGCAATAAGGAATTATATAAAAAAAGTGGGTTGCACTCCGGGAGTGCCGACAGAAGTGAAAACTTATTTTGGCGCGTTAGAGTTTAGTAATAAATCACTTCAAAATCAGTAATTATGGCGACTGCTAATTAAATACTGAACGAACACAGATGATGCAATATTTTTTGTTTAGAATGTAGATAATATATCAAAGAACCTAACTCAGTAAACTTATCCATACAAAACTAGACTGTAAACATGTGAATTAAGGTTTATAATCAAATGGGGCGAGCGCGGCAGCCAGCTGCATCTCGCCCCAGACGGTAACGGTGTCGCGAATCCAGAGGTTTCCTCATCTAAAAATATGCGTACCGCGCTAAAAGAAGTTTTCACTTCAAAAATAATAATAACATAAGCTATTGAAAAATAACATTATTGACGACCTCTGTGGTGCAGTGGGCCAAGGTCGGGTTGAGACTTAGAAGGTTGCGGGTTCGATTTCTGCCGCGAAACTAATGTTTGTAGTATAACCTGCAAATATATGTCTCGGGTCTCGGTGTTTCTATATATAATATGTAAGTATTTATAAAAAAAGTATATAACTAGTATTATCAGTTAAGCTCTATTTAATTTGAAACCGGATGATGATATGTAAAAAGTTCGGCATTATTTATTTATTATGAAGAACACTGTACGGTCCGTACAGCCTGGAAAGTTGTTAGACTAATATCAGTTAAACTCTGTAGTAAATCTTAACTGATATATTGATATTAAACTTATGATAAATGATATGAGACGCGCGGTTAGATTGATTACCGATCGCGAACTGATTCGCTGATATTAGTGAACGGCGTAAACAGACACTTAGTTGCAAAGTGATCCTTGTGATAGTATTAAATAAAATATCTATTGACTTTGACACAAGTTTACATCATCATTATCTCCTTGCATTTATCCCCAACTTAGTGGAGTCGGCACAACATATTTGAATTTCTCTCTATAAGCCATCATCTAAGGAACCACATCTTTCCAAAGACGTATCTCATAGTATCGATGAAGTACGTACCAGCTGCAGGAAGGGACACTTGGCCAGCATTTCCAACATATCAGGGAAGTAGCCTCCTACTTCCTCGTGCACCGTGCCCACCAGAGAGATCTGATGCAGAGGCCCACATCGGCATGTTCCAGCTGAATAAGATTGTTGCACCTGGAACAACGAATTACTGATAACTACTTGTACACATCACATTGTTACATCGATAAAGTTATTTTTTTTTGTCAAAGTAGTAAGAGACACCTTCAACTACATTTCTTACCTTTTTATGAGTGCCTAGCTTTAGTGACTGAGTAACAATTGAGTTTATCCATGATACACAAAATACAAAATAAAACTAAAATATATGCACAACAATCCACACAAGATACTTATAATAGAATACATACTTAATTAATATAATAAATATATTTAGCGAATTAATTAGAGCTGACATCCAGTACCTTTGAAGACTAGTGTCATGCTGACCAGCCAAGGCCCTAAGTAGAACTGTTAACTGACTGTTACTGGGCAGCCCTAACAGAGTCTGTTAGGGCTACCCAGTAACCTGCATTTAATAGATGTTATGTTAGTACGTGGTATAGCAAAAAGGATGTAATTTTCAGAAAAAGAGAAGGAAGGAGGTTGTAAAAGATGGTGAGGAGTGTTGAATTATTTTCAAGGAGCAAAACTACATATTCTTGGATTAATAAAAAATGGCATATATGCAAATGCAAAGTATCTCTACCTATTGTGATAAGATCATGTTGCCAGATCATCTATTAACCTTTTCATACGAATATCTCTGTGTTTGTTTCGAAATTCATTATTCATTTATTGTGGAACATAGGTAAATTACAGGTTAAATTTATTTGCGAAGTTAGCTATGCTACTATTTAGAAAATGGTGTACATTGGACCAATCAATTTCAAAAGTTCTTAATTTCATAACACATCTTACTAATATTATAAACGTGAAAGTTTGTATGCATATTTGTTACTCTTTCACGCAAAAACTACTGAATGGATTTTATTGAAACTTTACAATAATATAGCTTATACATCAGAATAACACATAGGCTATTATTTATAAAGATGTTGTGTGAATTATCCAAAATATTACGATAAGTGTCAAGTAAGTAGGAGAAAAATCTGCCATCTGCAAGCTATTCTGGCGTGCGCTGCAAAAACCGTTAGAATTACACGAAGTACTAATCCTGCGCAGACGAAGTCGCTGGCACCAGCTAGTAATACATGTTTATGTACAATTTTCAGCGTAGATTTGTCCTAGAAATATACGTTAATAGGTTTAGGTACGTTTTATAAGCTTAGTGCTTATTAAAACTATTAGACAGAGGTAAGAGATGTTTTTAAAGAAGTTGTTGAGTTAGAAATTAGTGTGTACATTGAGATAGGTAGGTAGATGAGAGCTTTTTAACGAGCATTACATTTTTGGCTGAAGTATAGGAATTTTTAAATGATATCAACAGCGTGACAATAATATTTCCGTGGTTTTTTAAATCGTAAAGTATTTGTCTACGTAATTAGGTGATAGAACCGCGTTATCGTACCTGCTGATAGTATCTGCTGATGGTTGTGGTGTCGATATCCGAGGCCCGTGCTAAGACGCCAGCCTTCACCGTGAGGTTGGGATGCGAGTCCGTGAGCCGCTGCAGCAGGCAGGGGAACTGCGCCGCCGCCCCGCGAACCACTCCGCACACCAAGTGAGCCCAGCCCTCGCTGTCTTCGGAGAACACCAACTGGAAAACAATATATGTTTATACAATCTGTCAATCAATCTTCGTCAAAGGACGACGGTAGCAACCCATGCAATACATGCAACGGGAATTGTCATTCATTTGTATTTTTTGATTTATTATTTACTAGCTGTCCCGTCCGCGACTTCGCACGTTTAAAAAAAACATATCACATTAAAACGCTTGATTTTGCTTCTATGTGACGCAATTATTAATGAACGTACAATGACAACTGTCATAAACCTAACAAATCGAACGTCGTCAAAGGTCGTCAAACGCACCACTTTAAACCTTGAATATATTAGCAAATTTTTGCATTTTTTTAAATGTTTTATGAGGTATTCTGCTATTCAGGGCTAAAACAATTCCAACAAATTGAAAAATCATGAAAATCGGTCCAGCCGTTCTCGAGTTATAAGCAGTGTAACTAACACGACTTCGCAACATCGTCCGCGAGTTTAAAAAAAAAATCTAATCCACTTGAACACACACAAAAAAAAACATCAAAATCAGACCAGCCGTTTCGCAGGAGTTTAATTACAAACACACGCACAGAAGATTTATACATATAAAGATAGATTATTGTCTGGAAATCTGAATAGTGCTCCTGACTTCACAAGGAAGATACTATGGCAGAGAAAATAATTTGTTAAACAAAGTTTTAGAGTAAATAATGATTCTTAATGAAAAACAGTGGCCTCAATTCTGTTGGCACTAACCTAACTAAATTTTAGCTAAAATTAGGTTTTGAACTGTCAAATTAACCTTTGGTATTCTGCTGCTACCAACTTATCCTACTTTAATTTTATCTAACTTAATTAAGCGTTCCTAATTTAGTTAGATGGTACCAACCGAATAGGTTTTACAAATGCTATGACTAACTAAATATATTTTAGACAATTAATAATTTTAGAAATGAACCGACCGAACCGCCAACACCGTCAACGGTTTTCATTCCGGGGGATCAGATGGCATACCTTGAGGAACTCCTTCGCAAGTGTCTCCTGCTGGCTGGCAGACAGCATATCCGCATCCTTTTGATTCAGATAAACAACACTGGCGCCCCCGTTCGGATGAGTCTCCACTCGCATCAGCCTGCAATAACAGATTTATTATTAAATTGCTTGTGTAACTGGGTGTAGGGTTTTCGTCGACGTTTTCATACACCTTTTTAAAGACTGTCATGAAATCAACACTGGATCAACGAGGACACCTACGGAGGTCTGCGCTAGAGAGGTCTGCTGGTTTTCCTAAAACCACCTCTAAAAATCTGACTCAGTAGAGACATTCCCAGATCTTTATTGACTGTGAGAATGTCTAGGGTAGACTGATACACGTCAAAACATATATGGCACGTGCCTATACTTTGCACAGTATTCAGTATTCCGTACGTAACACGTTGCAAACCCATCGCTTATAAAAATACTAATCGATGACACACACGTTCAAATTAATTACACCCAGTCTAAATAGATGTGTGTTTTGTGCGCGAACCAGTAACATAACATGCTTACAACTTTCTCAAATGTAACATATAATTAAATCTTTTAAGCTTGTTTACAGAATGTTTCCAAACGGGCCGAAGATTAAGTTCCCTAATCTGATGCTGCTGAATTTACCAGGAGTTATAGTGATGCAGGCGATCCTATACTTTTGGTTGAACTTTTACTACATAGGAATGTTCCGGTACTTAATTGAAGCCTTGTGATAAATATCTAACACAAAACATAGGTATAGTCGTGCCTCTGACTATCCCTCAATAAAGATCTAAGTAACAAGATGTCTTCCAAGCGACCAAGATGAGGATTACAGTCGTCGTAAAAATATTAAATACTTTTATCTTATTTTATCTTATCCCCAGGCTTGGTAAACTTCAGCGGGGCGATTATGGAATTCTGATACTATCAAAACATTGATACTAATCGCTTTCAGTTACTATTTATGAATTGGTATTACGGAAGGTTGATGTTTGCTGTCATATGAATAGAAACCTTAGACCAAATAAATATTATTAGACGGAGCACCGCGATCAAGCACAATAAATAAATTCTGTGACACTCTTAACATGTGATGACATGAGAGAATAATTAATAGTACAAGTATTTATGGATATACTAAAAGGAAGGAGCACAGTTGGTTGGATGTGTGTACGTGGGAGCGTGTATTTATACAGAGGAACATGGTTTTGAGGCTTCAATTAGGTTATTCACGGCCCCATTGTCTAAAAATTTACTTGGTCTGAGATAAAAACCGAACGTAGGTAATAGTTCTAATTACAATCAAACTAATGATTTAAATTATGCCGATTGGAAACTGATAGACATTGGTTGTGTCAAAAGTTCCATACTGATGTTATAATTAGCTTACTTTCCGCCTATTAGTGTAAACTGTAAGTTAAAAGGTAGAAAAGGACTATTATTTTCAACACATAATTTTATTTGCTACCCACCCATCATAAGGATACACAAGTCAACGTCACAATCTCATCAGTGCGTGCATCTAAAATGCATGCTATTTCACCTAGCACAGTGCAAGAAAGAGATAGACGTGCACGAAAGATGGTGATGAGCTGTAAGGAGAGAGTATGATGATGATTTTTAGTCAATAATTAGATTAGACTGTGATTTCGACAAAAAAAGAGCGCGTATAAATCATAATCAGACTTTTGGCTCAATGGATCTCATGAAAAAAATATTGAATGTATCTATTCGAAATAAAGTTATTTAAGCTCTTGAATAAATAATCTATGCTTGTATGGGAATCATTTTGGAGTTTACGTGCTGCATATGTTATTTATTTACGCATAAAGTTCCGTTAAAATAAGTGTTGGAGTTCGATATTTTTGAGACTTGTATCTTTCGAACCTACGTTTTTTTTATGATTCTGTTGCGATACAAGCATAGATTATGACAAGACAAACTGATACTACTCTTTGTTTTGGTTGTTTAACATCAGACGATGGTGTGATCATCCTTCGACGTTTGTATGGAAACATAATCGACTAGTTCACTCTTAATATAAATGTTTTCACGGAGTTTGCACTCTGTTCATTCTTAAACACTTACTATATTAGTACAAGTAACTAATATAATAAGTGTTCTGTGGCAAAAGGCTACTTTTGATGTGTGTAAAAGTTCGTAATTTAATACAACTGACCTGTGGTACTTAAGTCCTTTTACAACAGGGTTTTCAGCCAGGGCACCCCAGCCGTTGTTCGGCGCATAGGCGGAGGCGGAGGCGGGCGCGGAAGCGAGCGCGGGCCGGTCACGTCGGCACTGCACGCCGATGGAACAGCGTTTGACGCGCGCGCGACGCCGGCAGTGCGTGCACGACGATTGACGAGATGAATGGGATCTGAAATACAGAATACACATTCTATGTTACAATCTTTACATTCCAATACTATTGTAGGTAGGCTGTAGGTTGAGGTTTCGAGTCCCTTCCAGGACAAATCATTGTGTGGTGAGCAAAGGTGTTTGTTCTGTATCTGGGTCTTATAAATAATTCTGGACATTTTACACAGCATCATCTGGCCCCAAGGTAAGCAGATTTAGTATATAAGTACCTAAGGTACTTAAATACTACTATTTTTATACATGTATATTATACATAGAAACACCCAGACCCGAGACAAATACTTGCAGATCAAACAAACATTTGGCCCGCGGGGGGAATCGAACCCGCAACTTGCTGCGTCTCAGCCGGGTCTGGGCCCATTGCATCACATAGGTCATCTAGCTGACATCATAAGTATGTGTTTAAAAATATTATAAGCACTATTAGTCAACTGGTCACAAGCTATGCTTAGTTTGGGGCTAGATCGTGTTGTGTGCATCAATATTAATTTTGTGTTTTGTGAGCATAATGTGGTGCACATTACGAGTATTATCGCCAAAACTATATTGAAATAAATTATTATTAACATTCATAGGTCATTCAGTATTAACTTTACATTCTGCGCTATATATGGTGGTTCTATCCCCACTTGTGTGATATACAACAAGTAACTATCTTTGTTGGGTCTTGGAGTTATAAAGTATCTTATGTATGTTATTGTATTGAAAAGTATTAAATTATGTCAGTCATCTAGTTTTCGTACAAGTAGTTCATAGTTTGGGGCTAGATGGTTCTGACTTTTAATTATCAGTGTTAATGTGTACCAAAACCTGCAAGACCCAAACAAGGAACAAAAGTATTGACCTCTTATTAGGCTGGGTTTAGCTCCAACAGCTCTAGTAAACATTAAGCAGTCTACTTCTTCAACAAGTTTATACTTTTACCATCCGCTGTACTCTATAACGATCAGTTGAGGATCATCAAAAATGGCTTAGCACCCGCATCGGGCTGTATAATCGGGTTGGTAATTTCTGCTGAATTATATAACACTTCGAGTGAGGATTTCTAAGTGGAACAAATCCCAGATTAGTGCTGCTTAGAGCTGATGATGGAAACAACTCCGATAGTCTTAAAATTATTGGGGATTAGTCAACCTGTTGACTAACAGAAGAGCTAGGAATAGAGAAGGAAAACTTGAAACAAGCCCGGCTCGGTGCCAGCCGTTATGCACCTGCAACCGAACCGACACCGCATGTACTGATTCGACTTTCCTGCGGGTCCTGTCGGCAAGGTCGAGAGCTTACATTAAGGCTTACCTAAGTGCACGAAAGGAGCCTCTGAGGCGCACTTTAATCCTTTCACCACACTGGTTAGAAATAATTAGTGACACGATAACAAGAAGAAGTCTACTTCTTATTACCCAGTATGGTGAAAGAATTAAAGTGGGCCTCAAAGGCTCCTTTTGTGCACTTGGCACATGTCTTCCAAACGTTTAGGTTCTACGACATGCCGGTTTCCAAGCTATAATATCAAAGAAAGTAACTCACCTATCTCTATCGCGTTCCTTATCCCTGTCCCTGTCTCGTTCCCTCTCCCGTTCCCTATCCTTCTCTTTCTCGCGTTCGCGTTCCTTCCTCTCTTCTTTCTTCACTTCCAACACTTTATCCTCCGTCTGGATATTCTTCCCAATCGACGGGAAAAACTGCGTAGATGTTGCATTTTCTTGTTTCATCTTAAAAGGCAGTTCCAAGTTCCCGTAGCATGGGAGCTGTCGTCTAGGAGTCGATTGGAATCTTATTGCCTTCATTGTAAGGCTAAAATGCGTTGCAGGTTTACGCAGATTCGAAGTCTCAAGCAAAACATTGGAACGAGTGACCCGTGGGTACTTGTATCGGAACATTGACTGATGTAAATGTGTGTTGATGATTTTCAGCTGACGGGTCACTGAGGAAAAAATCCTTTTAGTGACATCATCATCCTCGATTTTGTTAGATATCTGGGTCTGTCTCCAAGACGCGTGCAGGCCAGAAAACCAGTCCTGCTTCAAAGGTCCATCAGTGAAGCTGATCATGGCGTTCCGATGGAAAAGCAGGGGGTTCCTTGCTGTAGCGGTTTTTCCCAGAAAATGAAGGTTCAGGAATGCAGATTCTCCGAATCCTCCGGAGTCGAAGACCGGCCATATCTTGGTGAGCTTGGCGGGTGTAGCGCTGGGCTCGTAAATGCAGACTTCGCGGGAGTCTGGGCTATGCTTGCGCTTGCGAGCTGTAAAGAAAACATGTAGCTGTTACTGATAGTCATGGTTTAACCATGATACATTTCTGTATCATGAAAAATATCTTTTAGGATATCATCATTACATAGTATAAAACAAAGTCGCCTCCCGCTGTCTGTCTGTCCCGTTGTATGCTTAGATCTTTAAAACTTTTAATATATTTTTTAATAGATAGAGTAATTCAAGAGGAAGGTTTATATGTATAAAACATGCATAATATAGTAGAGAAACACTGATAATTTCAGAGGTTTCTAATGTGGTGTCGTAATCGTTAGTATCAGCATTGAACCCGTGCGAAGCCGGGGCGGGTCGCTAGTTTAGAATATAACTCTCTTAAGACTAGAAGAGCGCATGATCAGATGAGAACCATATGCAAAGTGTTCCGCAACACAATAGACGCACCCGATTTGTTTAACGAGTCACTTCGCTTCTACGTCCCGGATAGATCTTAGAGGCAGGAGACATGAACTTTTTGCTGTCTCTCGTGGACGTACTGTCGCGCGTTCTAGCTCACCTCTGCCTCGCACACTCATCGCCCTCAATGTGCTACTAGCTGCTAACCCAGAATGTGATGTGCTTGTGGATGAATGGAAGAGACTAGTGTTATGCTTGAAGTATTGTGAGAATTGCGGATGATTAGTATCTGACTTTATCTATCTATTAATACGTGAAGCAAAAACTATGTACCCCATTTTACGAAAATTTTGCGGACGGAGGAGTATCAAATTTCGCACACTTATAGTATATATATAGAGAAGGAGAGCAGAATGCTAATATTTTATTTAAATTATGCATAAAAAATACATTAATTATTAATTAATTATGGTCTAATTTCGACCAGTGGACGACCACTAATATTATTAAATATTGACATGTTTACTACATTTAACGATTTTTTTATTTTGAGCTTTTATATATTTTTATACTGTGACATTTAATTAGAATTATTATGATTGTTATCTCTTCGTTCTGAATGATTAATTAAAGTAATTGATTGTGCAGTTTTATTTAATCCCTACTAATATTATAAATGCGAAAGTAACTTTGTCTGTCTGTCTGTTACATTTTCTTTTAATTTTGGTATAGAGATAGATGAGACCTTGGAGAGGGACTTAGGCTACTTTTTATGTAAGTACCACGCGTGCGAAGCCGCGGGCAGCAGCTAGTAATTAAATAAATCAAATCGTTGGCGTTCAAGCCAGCTGAAAGATCAAACTGTATGGAAATTACATTAGCCTGTGATATGTCACATAGCTGCTTGTAAAGATGGTAGACCATAGCGTCAGCGTGAAGGACAACTAAAAATGAAATATTGTCTATTGATATATAAGTAAAAGTAAAAAAACACTTTAATTCAATACAATCACAAAAATATTATTCTATGTTACTTCATTATTCATTCATTAATTGTAAGTGTATTTTGGTGCTATGTGATTTAAACGACGAGGAACCCCGAAGAAGTTCTAGATGGCCATTCCGCAATGACGTTTAGAATAGACAAAAGACGATCGACTAATACTTTATATCAAACTAACAAAATTATCGACAAACCAGATGCCATTATAGGAAGAAGAGAAGAAGAAGAATCACAAAGAACACGTCTTACATACAAGGTGTAATTAGGTGCCAATTCTTCCTAAGCCAAGTCCGAGAAGAACTGGCAAAAAACTCATCCTGGTCCTAGCGCATTTTTCTATCATTCATCTTATAACTAGCTTAACTACGAAAATCTAATACAAGATTATAGTAGTTTATACATTTCAAATCAGTTAACTGTCTGAGGGCAGAGCAATAGAGGTCATGCATTCTTATAAATAATATAGTCATTTAAGTAAGTATATTAAAATACGTTTCCTTCACAAAAGACTATCCTTTATGTAAGCTTTAAATTTCTTAATAGGTAGGTAATTTAGTTGCATTTTCAGGAAGCTTATTATAGAAACGCACTGAGTGCCATAAAGGACTTACTTAGTCGAAACCTAGGGATGTATAATTTGTTTCTGTTCCTAGTTGACTCTTTACCCCAGTGTGGCAATTATGGAATTCTGATACTATCAAAACTATGATTTAGTATCATCGCTTTAGTATCGCTTTCAGTTACTATTGATACATTGGTATTACGGAAGATTGATGTTGATTGTGATATGGATTGAATGTTCAGATCAAATAATTATGAAGACGGAGCCGCAATCAACCAAAATAAAGTCTCAAAACCGTGCTCCTGTGTGTAAAAACCGTGCTAAAGATCGTGCTATTTGATCTTAGTACACGTCACGTCGTCTTTAATAAAGATCGTTCAAAACCCTCGCTCTTTAGTTCAAGTGTGTGTTATGACGTTTTACAAAATAGCCTAAAAACTTACAATTTATATTAAATAAATGGTGTTATTTCCAGTAAAACGTGATTCTGTGACTCTTGTTTGCCACGGAATATCTAAATGTTTTTTTTGTAATATGTTTTATAGACAACGACATGACAAAATACTTAGTACAAGTATGTATGCATATCCCTTTATAAGGCTCTGGCCATATATTTGACACCACATGTTTCGTCCAATATCTCGTTTAATATTTGTTAAATCGAATTGACATATGGACATACTTCATCGTGAATAGTTCCGAAACGAAATGTAAAAAAAGAACAATAATGGCTACCTAATTGCATACGGCTGTCAGTTTTCTCTCAAAATTTGGTGGTTTTTCGTTGGTAAAAACAAATCTAGAAATATCTCCAAAAATAATGAGTAGGAAGGTAAGTTTTGAATTACAATTTATTAGAAATATCATATATTTAACATTTATGAGTATATTTCAACATTAAAAAAAAAAAACATACAGATTTGAAGATAACTTATGACGTGCATAGGTATATTGCCCAGAGCCTGTTTGGTCAACAGATTTTTGCTGTGTCAGAGAGTTACGAGTATATAGTATACTCTAGATAGACTAGAGAAAACTTTATAAGAGCTTATTGGCTTATCAGATGGAGTCAGAGGATGGATTCAGAAGTGATGAAATCGAAAATGAGGCGATTTTCGTGGAACAAAGTCAGGAAGAGCTGGAAGCTGAAAACAGGAGGAGATTTTTGATTCACCATCCTTCTCACGAAGACAGCCTGAGGTTGCCATAAATTTACTATCACAGAACTAGAATTCACCAATTCCTTCCGGGAGTAGAGCAGTGGAAATTCCTTCTGCAAGACAGGACTCAGGAGCAGGTGATTCAAATAATAATGTTCTAGAAACCAATAATGCAGAGTCGTCTCTAACAGAATCTGAAGAAGATGAAGATGATAATGATGATGATAGGAAGAAAATGATGTTCCCTCATAATGCATGAATTGATAAATTTGATGTTATTCCAGCAAAAGCAAACCAAACCATTCCAAACAGAAGTAGTCCTCTTGCATATTATAAATGTTTTTCTCTGATGATGTTATATTTCTAATTTTAGTGTAAACTAATCTATATGCTGCACAGAACAAACAGAAGAACTGGGTTGATGTCTCTGCTGAAGAGTTATAGGCTTTGTTGGAATTAGGACATGGACACCGGTATTCGGTATTACCGAAAAACCGGTAATACCGGAACATTTATGGCACTTCGGAATACCGGTATAGAAGTTCCAAATACTGGTAGTTCGGTATTTTGAATAAAGCGTTTAAATTAATGAAAAAACTCATAAGGCGGCTCTAGATTACTCAAACAACAAACTTATTTTATATTTATGATTGTAAAATTGTTGGGCAGTCTACCTTTTCCTTTCACGGTGTGTTCACAAATTGATAAATCGACTTCAAAAGACATAATCGAACAAATACCCGTATAATTGTGTAGAACTGTTTTAATTAAATCTTTACTTTTACTGACATTTTTAAACTGCAAATTAGTCAGTGTGTACCTACGAGCAAGCAGGTAGACGGTCGCAGGCTTTGAGCAACCGGCTCGCTGATAGCGGGCAGAGCGTTAAGCTTAAAACTAATTGGTGAAATGAACGGCGTCAATGCACGTGCGAGTGCAAAACAAGCATTGTTCCTGTAATTTTTTGGAAAAAAACTGTCGGACCTGTGCGGTGCTCCTTTCTTTGTCACGCACATTTACATTATTGCATAGTGCGGTCTCGCTCGGTAGGCACTTTCTCTATTAATTATTACTACTCACGGTAAACAGGTAAACGGTAATCAGTGTATCGTAGTATTTCGCAGTGACAAGAAGTTCGAAAACAGTTGTGTTGTTGGTTTGGTTTTGGAGACGAAATACTATCACCGAAGAGATAACGGTGCTTAATAAATAACTATTATACTTACTGAATTGCTGATGGATGTAAATAGGCATAATATGCATTCAAAACGGAAAGTATTTTCAACCGACTTTAAGAAAAGGAAGTTGTTCTCAATTCCACTGTATTTATTTTATTTTTAATGTATGATGTTGTTTTAAAAATGGTTTTCAAATACGGCTTGTTCTTGAAATTATTAATATGTATATTTTATTAATTAGTAAAACTGTTAAATTTAAATATTTTAATTATAATTATGTCAGAGAAGATTTTTAAATCAGAGTTATAAATGTTAATTCGATAAATGAAGTTCGAATCTTTATTTACCAATAAAAGTTCAAGTTGATTTAAAAGTATTGTTTTTTTTAAGAAACATTTTTTTATTACAATTTAGGTATATTTATTCAGTCTGAAACAACTTTATCAACTATTTTAATATTTATAGTGAATTACCGAAAATTTACCGAAATACCGGGATCCCGGTTTTAAAAATATGAATACCGAAAAATTACCGGTATTGTCAATAAGCCCATTACCGACATGCCTTAGTTGGAATGTTGGTTCTAATTGGTGTGCACTTTCTTCCTAATATAGATTTATAATGGTCAACAGACCCATTATTTTGTCCCAGGCGATCTGGGGCTTACTGATTTCGGATCCCACCTCCCTGGTCCACTTGCAACATTCAGAAAATGCAGAGCTTGCAGCAGCAAAGAAAACAGAAATAAATCAAAGATCCGGTTCGCATCCGGTGCGAAGTTTCTCTGTGTGCTGTCCCATGTTTTGCAGAATTTCATAAGTCATAGTAAGGCTCTGTCCAAATATCCCCCTTAACACCGTGTTTTTTTATTAATTTTCAGACTTTTTTTAAAATTTCGAAATAAAGGAATCCTACTTGTCCCATTTCTGTGATTTTTATACCTTCAGCCATTTCCTCTGCCTTATAAAGAGATATACTAAGAGCAATGAGCACGGTTTGCTGCTCCTAAACTACTTAATGCTACTAAACTAGCTATTAAGAAATTTAAAGCATACATTAAAAGTAGTATTTTGAAGAAAGCTTATTATAATATAAATGACTATATTATTGATAAGAATGCATGGCCTCATGTCGCTCTGCCGTCAGACAGTTAACCGACACACTTGAAATGTATAAACTCTCTTGTATTAGTATTTCGTAGTTAAGGTAGTTATAAGATGGATCATTTAAAAAAGCGCTAGGACTAAGACGAGTTTCTTGCCAATTCTTCTCGAGCTTGGGTTAGGATGAATTGGCACCTAAATTCACCTAGTATGTAAGACGTTTCAAAGTGATCCTTGTGATTGTATTGAATAAATCATCTTTTGACTTTGACTTTGTTTGGGTAGATGTGTGTGCGTGGGGGCGTGTATTTACACAGAGGAGCATGGTTTTAAGCCTTCACTTTGTTATTCAAGGCATTCCGTCTATATATATTTATTTGGTGTAAGATAGAGATAGAATGTATGTAACAGTAATCCACCTTGTCAAAACTGGTTACAATACCAATCAAACTTATGATTGAAATTATACCTATTGCTAATAAAAACTAATAGACATTGATTGTGTCAAAGGTTCCATAATCGCCATACATACCGGTCTCAGACGATTCTGCACTGCATCGTCTGTCATTTGTAGCACAGTTTGTTTGTCACAGCTCAGCTATGAATAGTTATAGGGGGAAGGTACCTACTGGTCCCCTAATATTCGTACCCCGGAATAAAAGTTGTAAATTCGGCCCCTATATAGGTGCCCATTGGTCCCCTGGTAGGAGACCAGTCAATATTCATTTATTTTTAAGGTACCTATTCGTCGCCTAGAATAAAAGTTATAGACTCGGCACCTGCTCAGGTGCCTTTTGGTTCCATGACAGAAAACCAGCCATATTTTTACATAAAAACGCATTGACATGGTACATTTGTGAACAGTATGTACCTTCTTTAAAGAAAGGAATTTAAAAATATATATATTATTTAGATAATTTTATTAGATTGTTGAAAAAAAATGTCTACTCATGTTCTACAACAACCAGCATTTCTTAGTGTCAAAATTTGCCAGAAATAATATCAACAATTGCCGTTCGATGAAAGACTCGCACTGAATTGACTAACAATATTGCTAGCCATCGTTCATGTTCGTTAATCTATTCCAGGATTTTGACAAGATGCATATTGCAGTTGATCTTTTAGTTGCAAATTCAAATCAAAACACGTAGATGACGGTTGGCTTTATGTCATGGAGGACTGCCTGAAAAATGATTAAATTTCGACTTTCAATGATTACTTTGTCTCAAGCTGGCTTGAAAACAAAAATGTTTAGAGAAATTGGAACGTGTATGGACAGCTTCATCGGACAACTAATCTTTTAGAAAGGACCAGTAGGGCGATTATGGAACTCTAATTACAATCAATGTCTATCAGTTTTCAAACGAATGATTGAAATTACGCCGAAAACTGACAGACATTGATTTTAATTAGAGTTTCATAATCGCCCTACTGATCTATTTTAGATTATGACAATTTGGCTTCTTTTTGTAAAGTTTTCAGTAATTGCAAAATATTTAAGTTAGTTCTATCATTCATTTTACGGTTGATCTTGGTATGCCAATAACACCCAGAAATTAACGTCAGCGCAAATACTAATGGTACAATATTCATACTGTTAAGAGAGCTTCCTATATCAGCGTGAATGGTGAACAGCTGAACAAATGGATATATTACGAATTTAAAGATTCCATCTACGAACATTAGGTCACTGAAAAAATTTAGATTTATCTTGACTTAAAAATGATCTGTTAACTAATAATAATTAATTATTTATAAAATATATGATATCGACCCATATATACTATATTTTTTTATTTATTAGTGCGTCACTGTACCACTACCACAGGGACCAAAAGGAAACATCAAAATTAGTAGAGTGAATGGGAAATATAAATGATTTTAAAATAATTGAAGATCAGGAGACCAGTGGGCACCTGAAATAATTGAGGGTGCGAATTTCAAGGGACCAGTGGGTACCTTCCCGTTATAGGTGTGGAAAGAAACAACATTGCCACGATAACATCATAAGTAATTAGAGATTTGATCACAGATAACAGATAAGGCCTACAATAATGTGTCTATTCCTTATAGCATATTCCGTATACATCTTTTATGTTCTTCAGTAAAAATTCAACTAACCCGGTTTTCTATAATAATGCTCAAATCCATTAATAACACCCCTTAGTTATTTTTTCCATGAGAAAGATAATGGCTTGTTTTGACTTTTAAAATTAATTTGAAAATTATTTTATTTGGGTACATACACTTTGTACTTCTCGCTAGGTCCTATTATATTTGAAGAAAAATTAAGGGATTTTTTTTTATTGGGTTTTTAATTGAGTACTGTACAGGGAATTCAGGAACTAGTATTTTAAGCCTGAACGTGGAGATTCCGACCATGAAAATTAACAGTTGTGGGGGTACAAATCCTAAGAATTAATATTTTCAAATTTCCATACAAAAACTTTCAAGAAATAAAATTGACAACCCTTTTTATTTTGTCAATAATGTTTCTAAGTGCGTTACCTACCTACTATTTACCTAGTTTCGCGTGACTTCAAATTGTCTGCTAAGCTGGGCTAGATACCTAGGTTGGTGTATGTAAGGATCTTTTGACGTAGGTAAGTACTGTAGGTACTTACCTACGTCAAAAGATTACATACTGACTGCGGTATTCGCACAAGCCATGTTGTTTTGTTTGTAGCACAAAACTAATTCGTCTTTTGAAAAACAATGTTTTTAATTTTATGGTAAAAGAAGCAACTACTTATGTAGATTACATACCGTTTAATGTCTTGTTCTAGGCGGATCCATAAAATTTTGAAAATTGACAATAACATACACCACATTACACGATTAGTAGGTACCTATTCTTGGTACTACCTCCTAGGTATCCAACACAAAGCACTTATGATTGAGTTAAAAAAACACATGGTCACTCACAATGGTCACAAGAATGGTTCAATGTGCCAATCCATGGTTCATGGTTTGGCGCGGCACCAACACTCAAAACCATATAGTGTCGCGTCGGTCGCATTCCTCATAACTGTAGGGTAGGACAGGACGTCATGATGATCACTCGAAACGGAATGACGAAACTCTTTACAGGAACTAGGAAGTTGACCGCACGACGTACAACAAATGACTGAGCAAAAATCAATTCAAAGCAAAATAAAATCCTTTGAAATTTCCGAAAATTTTTTAGGGTTCCGTAGCCAAATGGCAAAAAACGGAACCCTTATGAATTCGTCATGTCTGTCTGTCTGTCTGTCTGTCTGTCCGTCCGTATGTCACAGCCACTTTTTTCCGAAACTATAAGAACTAAGTATACTATACATGTTGATAAACACGGGCTTTACTCACGTATTATTTTGTCGATGGAGATTAAGATTCTCTAGATGAATCGAAACATTGTCGGTGCCTCCATCGACGAAATAATACGTGAGTAAAGCCCGTGTTTATCAAAATGTGTAGCACAACTCACGAAAGTTTTGAAAGTGAAACTAAGTATACTGTTGAAACTTGGTAAGTAGATGTATTCTGTGAACCGCATTAAGATTTTCACACACAAACAGAAAAAAAACAATTAATTTTTGGGGTTCCCCATACTTATAACTGAAACTTAAAAAAAAATGTTTTCATCAAACCCATACGTGTGCGGTATCTATGGTTAGGTCTTCAAAAATGATTATAATTTTTTTCATAACTTAATAGTTTGTGCGAGAGACACTTCCAAAGTGGTAAAATGTGTGTGTCTCCCCCCCTGTAACTTCTAAAATAAGAGAATTATAAAACTAAAAAAAATATAATATGATGTACATTGCCATGCAAACTTCCACCGACAATTGGTTTGAACGAGATCTAGTAAGTAGTTTTTTTTATTATACATCTTAAATCGTAAATATCAATAACTTAATTTAAAAATACACTATTATTAAAACATCGATCGAAGTTACAACAAGCTACAAGAAATTTTATATTATGTTACTTGCTACTACGGAATCCTTCATGGGCGAGTCCGACTCGCACTTGGCCGCTTTTATTTGTGAAAATTCAAACCTATCACAATGATGACAATCAATAAAAGTAAGTAAGTAATAAAAGTAAAAGTAATAAAAGTAAGTAAGTACTACTTTCGTTCTTGGTGAAGTTATTTTGTTTAGTTTATTCTGTAGTCATGTCACTGCTTATTTATTGGTCACTGAATCCTTTAACCACTCTGGTTCTGTCACCATCAATCACTATACTCTTTTGAAGGCTACTTATAGAAAACAAAACCAGTGACAAAAGAAATTAATGCAGCACAGAGTGACCAAGATAAAACCAATGACAGGATTAATAAATTAATTAATGAATAAAATAAATAAATTCTTAACCGGAACAACGACAAAAAATACCTATTATAAAAAAACCTACGGAACCTATTTCTGAAAAAATAATAAATGTCGGCTTATTACAAAGGTAGACTACAGACTATTACACTACTACTAGACTTATTACAGACTATTTTTGGAATTAGCCGAGATTTATTATGTGGATTGAACTCTTCTGATTTAGGCCAGTCAAAATAGCATTTAACTTTGCACTAAATTTCCGACCCAAATTCTTTTTTTTATAAGGTTTAGGATCACTTACTGAGCATAAAATCACAAAATGCCGACAGATCCAGGTGACGCTTCAAGCGCCACCTTGAAAAAACGTTTTGGTCCGATATCTCGGAAACTATGCACTTTAGGGCAAAAGTTATGGAGACCATTATTGTAGAGAACAAATTTCCGCATCTTTTGTTTCTTGTAAACTTTTTTGTAAAACTTACCGTTTACGATTTATGACCCATTTAATGAACCGGTTTTTCTATCGCAGCCGATAACTTTTGAAATATTAGATTAATCAATAAAATGCGTCAATCCATTTTTAAAGATCAGTTTATTCTCTTCAACTTTTGTTTTAAACTTTTTTTTCTAATGCCCATACTTTTTGAGTTATAAGACGGTTAATGTAGAAATGCCGTCGCTCGGCGGGTGACGCGGCAACCCAAAGGTTGTTTCCTATAGCAGGTAACCGTTTCTTTTATATCTCTACACAAATTTACTTAATAAAAGAATTAAATAAAATTTTGAATTTGTATTTGTTTTGTTTTTTCTAAAAATAAATTTTAAATAAATTTTTAAAAAGTATTTCCCTTTAGTTTTCTTTCATTTTATTATAGCATTTGAACATAACATAATTAATTATAATTACTAACTATTTTTTAGTTGTACGAAATATAATAAAATAAAATAAAATAAAGTTTGTTTTTATTGCAGGTAAAGGAATTGAACTATTAATTTTTTACCACAACTAATCTGGATATTTTTTGATTTTTTTTTGTTGAATTTGTACCATTATATTCTATGCGTATCCTGAAATTTTCACTTTACGCCCGGTAGTCCAACATTAAACGTCCTATAACTCAAAAAGTATGGACATTAGAAAAAAAAGTTTGAAACAAAAGTTGTAGAAAATAAACTGATCTTTAAAAATAGATAGATGCATTTATCGGCCGCGATAGAAAAACCGGTTCATTAAATGGGCCATAAATCGTAAACGGTAAGTTTGACAAAAAAGTTTACAAGAAACAAAAGATGCGAAATTTTATTCACTAGAATAATGGTCTCCATAACTTTTGCTCTAAAGTGCATAGTTTCCGAGATATCGGACCAAAACGTTTTTTCAAGATGGCGCTTGAAGCGTCACCTGGATCTGTCAGCATTTTGTGATTTTATGCTCAGTAAGTGATCCTAAACCTTATAAAAAAAGAATTTGGATCGGAAATTTAGTGCAAAGTTGACCAAAAAAACGTCTATTTTGACTGGCCTAATTGGTTGTCGGTTTTGTTTGACACCTTCTTTGAGACGGATAAAAAGCCGCGAAGTCACAGAGTCGCACAATGAGATGGACAGATAAAACTATGAATTAAATTTCTATGAAGATCTACCTAACTATGTTTATTTTGGTCGTTGAGCTATTGTAGTTGTGTCATTTTGTAATCATTATACATTTATATATTGAGTGTTTTGTATCTTGTAACGGTATGACGTCACCCTCCTTGTTCGGCGCAGTCTGAAAACCAGCGCTACTTTGCAATATGTGAAGTAGCATAGAGCTGAGACTGGGCCTTTTTGGCAAACACAGACTGGGTTGGTGCTGGGTAGGTACACATACTACTATTTTTTATTTTTATTTTATATTCATGTCATTTTCATTGTGTAGGTACCTGCTATTTTATGTAATTTTTTATCTGTGTGTGTGTGTGTCAAAATAAACTTATTTCATTTACCTACGTAAAATACTACTTACGGAAAATTTTGGTTAGATACCCAATGCTTTAAATTTTTTATGTAGATCCGAATCGAGTTGTTTTAATAACGAGTTGTGAACATGTTATCATCATCATCATCATCATAAACAATTCCTGTTAATTTGCAAATTTTTCAGATTTATTGTTGTTGACACATTTGGCAGAAGAACAAACAAGATTCTTTTAAAAATACCAGCTGAACTCAACTAAAAAACTAAAATTGTCTTTCCTTGCACTTCCTTTTCACAATGTAGGCAACTTTAATGTTTGTGTTGTTGCGTGATATCATACTTCATTTTGAGGTCACGCTCAGAGTTCAATAAACAGCTGATTTTAAGGATGTTACCATTTGTAGTAAGTGCAGTTATGAAGCAAACTTTGCTGCTCATTTCTTCAATGAAAAACATTGAACTTATAAAAGTGGTAAAACATATGTTGTTCTCGAAAGTATCGAGAATCGGCCCACCTCGGCATAACATACTAGTTCCAGACCACCCTGTATAGGGAGTTATAGATGTAAATAAACACTTTTTCACTTTCAACCTTTTCGTGAGTTACTATACATTTTGACAACGGGCTTTACGTGCGAACTGTGAACTCGACCGGCAACGAGCGGATCGCGGATCAAACTCACCCTGATGAAGATTTTCTAGATGAATCGAAACAGTATCGGTGCCTCTATCGACAAAATAGTACGTGAGTAAAGCCCCTGTTTATCAAAATGAATATATCAAACACATTTGAAATAAAAAAAAGTGGTAGAACAGGAGACTCCATTTTTTATGGTATCATAGTTTAAGCAATAAATTTTTCCTTTTAAAACATAATTATCATACAAAAAACAGCTGCTGGATACTATGACGAAATTATTTTATTTAAAAGAAATTGAGCATAAACTAATTGCAACAAATATAATGTGTGATGTGATGTGATCGTTCCTTCCTGAACGATTTGGACGGCAGGCTCCACCCACAAGTGTGGCTAGAGAGGGACGATAGATCTGCACTTCGGAGCGGCCACAGGAGTCCCCAGAGCCCCTGCCCTGGTCTGGAGCCCTAATCACAAGTGAGTCAGTTTTTTTGCGACTTTTTGCGGCCGGCTGGATTTGAGTTGGCGATCGGTGGCGTGTAGGGCAGTGTCTCTGACCACCACACCAGCGCAACGTGAGCAGCCGCGACGAAAATAAGACATACGAACACATCCTAGTGCTACGAAAATAGTCACAATCACTGCTACGTTTTGCTACGCATTGCTTACCGCTACAAAACAGCTACGAAACACCTATCTGCTACGCTACGCTTCCTTACTCGCTAACAGAAACCTGTCATACAATTTTAAAGCTTGGTGCACAGCAATACAATGGCTTCTACACGAGCGGCCGTGTGTAAAACCAAGCGCACGCCTCCTAGACCACTAAGCGAAGCTGTTTCTCAACCAGACATATATGGATCCCCAGAGCTACAGGAGGCAGACTGTAACACCACGTTCAGGAAGAGGAAGTATACAGATGATGTTACTCAAACAATGAATGATATGTTTAGTAATGTCTTGCAGATGTTTAAGGAGTTAAAGACTAGCCAAGATGAGCAATTTTCAAAGATAAGCGATGAGATCGGAGCATTGAAGTTTCAAAACGAAAGCTTACTTGCCGCAAACGTCGAAATAAAAAAAACCTTGGCAACAATAAAGGAGGACCAGAATGGGCTGAAAGCGCGCATAGAGAACCTGGAGATTGAAGGAAAATCCTCACAGGAATACGTGTGTGCACTCGAAGAACAGTTGGAAAATGTTGAGAGGAAAATTAGAGAAAGCTGCGTCGAAATAAACAACCTGCCTACAGAAAACAATGAAGAAATGATGGTTGCCGTTGAAAATATCCACAAAACTCTTAAACTTGAGTACGACCCACGCAATGTACGGGACGCGTACCGAATTACAACTAAAGGTAGCCGTCCAAGACCTATCATAATTGAATTTACCACAACACAAAAGAAGATATCTCTACTGCGGGCTTTTAAAGAGTACAACAAGAGACAAAAAGATGGCAAGTTCAGTACTAGCATCATCGGCACTGCGGGAGAAAATAGACCGATATACATGAGTGAACTCTTGACCAAAAAGGGAAGACATCTCCATTACCTGGCCAGAGACCTCGTCAAAAAGTCTAGCTGGAAGTTTTGCTGGTCTGCACGTGGAAAAATTTTCATCAGGAAAGAAGAAGGCCAGTCAGCTGTCGAAGTAAAAAGCGAACACCAATTAATGGCTTTGGAATCGGCCACGGGCATTGACGACTGACTAGGCCCGCTTAATGGGAATCTTTGCCCATCTCTACATTTTAGATTAGTGATAACAGTCTTCTCATACAATTCTGTGTTCAACATAGGTCATAAGAATATCTTTAGTTTTTATAAAATAGTTTTTAGAATAGTTTTTGATACATTGCCAAATAGTTTACACTCTACACACACATTGCACCTTAAAATTACTCCTCACATACAGAAACCTCAAACATCTACAATAAAAATGCAACAAACTGCATCTAAGTACTTTCCACAGCCAAAGCTTGAGTTCAACAGGAAGAAGAACAGTAAACTGGAGGCCGCGCAGTATGATCTGCGCTATTTATCTAATATAAAATCATGTCGTTAGATCTCCAAGATTTACTAACAGACATTGACAAGGTCAATGTCTCAAAATCACTCCTGTTGAACGAACCCGAGAACTGTGGAAGGTATTTGAGTAGTAATAAAAACAACATTTCTATATTAACAATGAATATTCGTAGCATCAACAAAAATTTCGATGATTTCCTGGTTTTGTTAGATCGCATAGACCTAGAAATTGATTTATTGGTTTTTACTGAATGTAGGCTAAATCAAAATTACAGCCCAGCTCTACTAGCGAACTATACTGCATTCTACACTAAAAGCTATATAAACCAAAACGATGGCATTGTAGTATATGTTAAAAATAGCCTTAGTAACTTTAAGGTTTACGAGCCAACATTTTGTGATGCCAGTTGTCTAATAACAGAGGTAGGACAAGAACTTTGTATTATCTCCGTTTACCGATCACCCTCGTTCAGCAATACTACTAATTTTATGAACTCCCTTGATAATACACTTCTGAACTTAAAATCATACCCAAATATGATTGTAGTTGGCGACATAAACATTAACATTTCGGATGAAAACGTCGATAGACACTCTGAAGAATATCTTACTCTCTTGTCTAGCCACGGCCTTCTGCCGGGACATACACTCGCCACGAGAGAAGATGCCTGCCTCGATCACTGTATGATAAAAACAAAAAATCAAGCTACGACACTTGTACTTCCTGCTTCAATTACAGATCACTCACCTGTTTTAGTACAGTTAATAACACAAAATGAACACAAGAACAAAGTTGTTAATACATTTACCCAAATTGATTACAACGCCATATGCGATGCTCTATCAAGGCTAGACTGGAATAAAGTCTTAGACTACTCGGACCTAGAGAAAGCAACAGAAATGTTTATAAATATTATCAGTAACATTATGCATACTTATACTAAAACCAAAACAATATCAAGACGAAAAGTGAACATAAAACCATGGATAACGCCAGGCCTATTAAGATGCATGAGACGCCGAGATAAACTGCACTTGAAACTCAAGAAAGACCCTGAAAATTTGGAAGTACGAAACACATACATACGTTATAGAAACACTTGTAACAAAATACTAAAAAACCTCAAGCGAAAATACGAAAGGCAAGAGCTGCAAAAATATAATCGTGACAACAAAAAAACATGGAAAACAATAAAAAGAATTTGTAACTTTCAATCAAAATCGAATCCGCTAGATAACTTATTGAGCTGCCGACAGACGCCCGCTGATTCCCTTAACTACGTAAATACCTATTACAGAAGTGTCGGTTCAAATCTGGCCCAACAAACCTTACTTGGTCTAAAAATATCTGAAATTGAATTAGCTTCGAGATCAGTTAATAACAATTCTATGGAATCTTTTGGACTACTGGGCACAGACCCCTTTGAAATCTATACTACTGTACAGTCCTTGAAAAATGAATGTGCACCAGGATGGGACAAAATCTCGACTAAAGTACTAAGATTGGCGCTCCCCCATCTCTTAGACCCTCTCACGAATATCTGTCAAACCAGTTTTGACACTGGCATATTTCCTAAAGCCCTAAAGAAATCTGTCATTTGTCCGATATTCAAGGGCGGTGATGATGATGATGTCGCAAATTTTAGGCCCATATCTCTTTTGCCCACCATCTCAAAAATACTGGAAAAGTTAATGAATAAGCGTCTTAAGAACTTCCTAGAAAAAAAAGATCTACTGTCAAACAATCAATTCGGCTTCAGATCTGGTAGATGTACAGAGGACGCGGTATTAAACGTTACAGAATATGTAACTAAGGTTCTTGACTCAGGCAATAAAGCAATGGGGGTATTTTTGGATCTGTCAAAAGCGTTTGACACCGTCTCTATACCCATCCTTCTCGCAAAACTACAGTCGCTTGGCATTCGAGGTACTCCACTACGATGGTTTCAAAGCTATCTGTCCGAAAGAACACAAAGAGTCAGGATAGGAAACTACCAAAGCGACGAAACGAATATGGACTTTGGAGTACCACAAGGCAGTATCCTTGGACCAACATTATTCCTAATATATATAAACGAGCTTTGTGAGTCTACCCTAGAACATGGTAAAGTAATTACATATGCAGATGATACGGTTCTCTTATTTCAAGCAAAACCCTGGAATGAAATAGAACACCAGGCTAACAAAGGTCTAGTCATAGTCTCAAACTGGTTAAAAAACAATCTACTTACAGTAAACGTTAGCAAGACCAAGTTTATAACGTTTTCTATAAATGCCAGAACCCAACCAAAGACTCCTCTCAAATTGAAAATTCATTTGACTACATGTGTAAGCGTAGATACTTGTGTATGCGCATACCTCAAACCAACAGAGGAAATCAGATACCTGGGCGTCACAATAGATAAAAAACTAAACTGGGAAGCACAGATCAAACAATTGGCTGGGCGTACAAGAAAGCTAATATATATCTTTAAGCAGCTGAGACATGTCTTACCACTAAAATCACTACATAATGTCTACCAATGTCTCGTACAATCTATCCTAACTTACTGTAACACGGCTTGGGGAACTGCAGCCAAGACCTACCTTATTAAGCTCGAAAGAGCACAGAGAGCGCTCTTAAAAGTCATGACATTTAAACCCAGGCTGTACTCCACTGATCAACTGTATAAGGATTGTTCAGTACTTAATGTGAGACAGCTTTTTATTAAAGCAATAATAACAAAACAGCATTCCCTAATAAATGTAAATATTCTTGACAAACTAAAAACACAGCGGAGGCAAGACCAAATTTTTAAAACAGTGATTACCCGCACAAACTTTGGAAGGAAGTCACTTACTATCATGGGACCTAGACTATATAACCGCATCAGTGGAACCATTGAGATTTTGACCCTAAACTGCAACCATTTAAAGAAAGCTATCCTCAACTATCTACTTTATTTAACTTACACAGAAACGGAAAATCTTCTAGACACCGTTGAATGATTCTATTAGTAATATTCATTGAAACCCACACACACACATAATAGTAGCACACACATAAACTCACGCACACACATACACTCACACGCACGGATACCTTACATACGCACACACATACAAATACTCAAGCCCAAATCCACCTACAAACTCACACTTTCATCACACGCAAACATCCAACTATCTACACACTTGGCAACGTTTTATCTGTTTTATCTTTCTCATGTACAAACATTATTTGTTTTGTTTCCATTTTATTTTTTAATATCAATTTTTTTTTTTTTGAGTTTTTCTTTATTTCTTAAGACACACTCATTGTACAAGTATTAAATCTAAACGAGTCCGTAGCGAGTCCCTGTGACCCCACTATACAGGCTTTTTAGTCCTAGTGTGGGGAACAGAGTCACTTAGCGGTACTACTTTTATATTTATATAGAGGAAAATTATTATAAGAACATAAATGTGTACCAGCTCTCTGTTTTGAAAATAAATTATTTATTATTTTATTTATTTATTATTATTATGAATATCAGTATTTGTTATGAGTCTGGGTGTTACAAAGTTACATAAGTTATGTAATTACAAATATATAAGTTATTTTACCCATAGTACAATGACTAGCTTTAATTAGTTTAGGACTTCAAGTTATTGAGTACACTATAGTAATCTATTATTAAGTATATAATTACGTTTTAAAAACTAAAAAGAAACAGACTTCATTGAATGAAATTTGAGGCTATAATACATTTTGAATGGAAAGTAGATGTATTTTGTACATATATAATATGGGTAGGCCAAATAAACGCACCGCTCCAATCAGACAGCGAGGTATGAAAACACATGAAAACATCATCGATGTATACAATTTTTAGATTTTCGTTGATTTTTCAGCTCGACCGATTTTGATAAAATTTATATGGGACCTGTGACCACCCTTTCAAACAAAAAAAGATTTTTTCAAATCGGTTCAGCCGTTTTCGAGTAATCGGTGAACATACATAAAAAAAAAAAAAACGACGAATTGAGAACCACCTCCTTTTTGATAAAGTCGGTTAATAAGAATCTCTATCCTGACTCAACTGACTGAGTGATTCTTAAATAGACAACCCACAATAACAATAACTTGTTGTAGAGACCTGAAATTTATGATGTTCATAGGTCTATTGCGTAAGTAAGGCTGTAAAAAACTTTTCAAAGTAGGTTATATGTGTATGAAGTATTGTTTTCCTTGATATTAAAAACTTGAAATGTAGCACAATTTTCACTCAAAATGGTTATCATGGAAAATATCCCATAAATTATGTTCAAGACATGAAAACTTCAACTTGACATGTAGCATAAATATTCTTCAAGACATCAGTAGGGAGATTATGGAACTCTTGATACAATCAATGTCTATCAGTTTCGATTAGCAATCGTCAATGTCTATCAATTTCGATTAGCAATAGGAATTATTTCAATCAATCATATACGATGTATTTAAATGCTTAGTACGCTAAACACGGTTCCTACCACAATCGTACTTTGTAAATTGGTCGAGTTATAGTTTGACACCAACTTCACATTGTAACTAGCGATAGAAGCCGATAGAAATCGCAGCGATCCGTAATACCAATTCATCAATAGTAACTGAAAGCTATTAGTATCAATGTTTTGATAGTATCAAAGTTCCATAATCGGTGTAAAAAAATTAAAAGTGTATGATGCATTGTTTTCCTTGAAATTAAAAATTTGAAATGTAGCATAATTTTCACTCAAAACGGTTATCATGGAAAATATCCCATAAATTATGTTCAAGACCATGAAAACATCAACTTGAAAAGTAGCATAAATATTATTTTAAAATTTATATGTAAACTTTTTAATGCATTGTGATTTTTTTTAAACTTAAACATTCTTCAGTACAAAAGATTAAGGACAATCCTTTAAATGGATTTTAAGTGCAAAGGAATGTTAAAATTTTTATGGGACTTTTGAAATGTATGATTTGATTGAAACTTGGTATATACATTACCTATACGAGGGTGGAGTGATAAGTCTGGTAAAAATTAAACAAATAGTAAATTGTAGTAGTAGTAGTAATAGTAAAAATTAATATTAATTTTTCCACGTAGCTCCCTTATAAGCCGATGCACTGCATCCAGCGTTTCTCTAGCTTTCCGATCCCTTCCATAAAATACGATTTAGGCAACTCCTCGAAATAGACATTGATTTCGTGCATGATCTTTTCGTTGGAACTTAATCTTTTCCCACCGAGCTATTTTTTTAAATTCAGAAGCAGAAAATAGTCGCCAGGAGCTAAATCTGGCGAATATGGTGGGTGAGAAAGCAACTCATAGCGCAACTCATGGAATTTCGCCAGGGCGACCGCGCAAGTGTGCACTCGTGCGTTGTCTTGGTGGAAGAGGACTTTCTTCTTAGCCAAATGCGGTAGTTTTCAGGTAAAATGTCGTTATATTTGTTCAATAATTTGGCATAATATTCGACATTAATCGTTTTACCCTTCTCCAGGTAGTCAATATGGATTATCCCATGTGCATCCCAGTGATCTGTAGCCATCACTTTATTGGCCGATAAAACTGCTTTGGCCTTCTTCGGAGCTGGTTCGCCCGTAGCAATCCACTGTTTCGATTGTTGCTTGGTTTCTGGTGTATTGTGGTGGATCCATGTTTCGTCTACTATTAAGAAACGACTCAAAAATTCAGTTTTCAACGCCCGTTGAAGAACGCCAAACCTGCCTCCGAAGTGGCCACTCGTATGCGTTTTTGATCAACAGTCAGTAAACGCGGCACCCATCGCGCGGAGAGCTTCTTCATATCTAAATGTTGGTGTAAGATATTACGTACACGTTCGTCTGATGCCTACTGTCTCGACTAGGTATCTCCTTTAATTTTACTCTTCGGAAATTCAACACTATGTCATGGATTTTAGCGATCATCTCTGGAGTAGTGACCTCAACTGGGCGTCCTCGACGTTCACCATCACTTGTGCTTGTACGACCACACCGAAAATCATTAAACCACTCTGAATCATTTTATCGACGGTCAGAGTCCCCATAGTATTTATCAAGTCTGTTTCGTTTCCATAATAGTTTTTTTCGCAAAAAATAATGTTTAATCAACACACCAAATTCACTTTTCTCCATGTTTGCGAAAATGCGTTCAATTGATTTCCTTTAAGCTGGCTGAATATTTAAATTTAAACCTTCAAAATACTTTTACGATGCGATACTTTTTTTCCAAAATAGATTTTTAGACTTATCACTACGCCCTCGTAATTCATTCATAATTCAATACATAATTCAATACAATATGGTGTGATGGGAGGGTATTTACTTAATATTTTAGATACAGACAAACATGGTTTTATTTTCAAACTATCACTTTAAGAAAGTGCAATGGAGAATTAAAGTTTTTATAGTAACTTTTTAAAGCATGGTGGGTTTTATTCGAAATTTAGCATATTTTTAAGTAAGGTTCAGAATGAACTTTCACATGAAAAATGTAGCAGAAGATGATTAGCAGACGAGTTTTGAACACTTCTTCAAGTTTTTATGAGGCTGTTAAAGATTCACTGTTACCAGGACTTCTTATTTCACCAGGTTACAATAGTGTTTGGTTATTAAGAATTGTAGTCTTAAAAAACATGGAACTTTATTCCTAATATTGTAACTTTAAGCAGCTTTAATTTTATTATTGTTAATTTCTTGTTTTAATATGTTGGTTCTTAGTGTTCCATTGCAAATAAACTCTTTTTTTCTTGCATTCTAAAATAGATGATTAGAATCTGATGATGAAGTCAGATAGAGTTCAGTGAAACTTATCAATAAACAACAAAAAGTTAATGGTGTGTAACCCATAGCCAGGGAGTTACTTTCTGTATGATAACGTAAGTTGACTTAGGTACAGAAGCCAAGACAAAGTTCCAACTAGTCTATACCTTTAAAAGGCAATATGTGTATTGTATGTATGTTGCTGCTATATGTTCGATGCAATTTTTAGGAAATCATCAGATAGGCCTAGTGGGTGATTCTAGTCTGGTAGTGATCGGATCAACAGAACTTTTTTTTTTTAATCATTCTAATGGAAGGAATGGACATAGGCTACTTTTTGGTATGTACTATGCTTGCAAAGCCGAGGGCAGAAGCTAGTTTGTTTATAAATGGACTATGGCTTTTATAATGCATGAAGATTCAAATGCCACTAGGGATTTGTTTTAGATTATAATAACTTAAATCTTAGCTTGCTTTTATATACTCTCTAGGTACCCAGAGATAGGTACTTTACGCAAGGCCCATGCAACAAAAGGGACTTGAAACAGTCTAGGTCATGCCACCAATATTTTGCTAAAACCATAAGTTCGTAAATTTGCCCCACTACTTAGAAACATCTCTCAACTTAATATTAATCACTGTTTAAAATAGTTTCAAATAGTGACAGGACGAATCTTAAGCAGTAATAATTATAATAATGATAATAATGCCAGAAATTTCACACAACATCATCTGGCCCCAAAGTAAGTAGAGCTTGTGTTATGGGTACCACATGACATACTACCTTATATACTTTTTAACTTTTAGCAGTGTTTAGACAGTGTTTATGTTAAGAGTTGTTTGTAAATAAGGTTGTTTATGGACATTAACAATGGTAGTAAGATGTGCATCAATCATTTCCTTAGGATTTAAAGTTATGATTTGGCAACTATGGACTATGCAGAAATGAAGTACCTATAGGTCTGTGGTAGGTACCTACCTAGTTATTTTTCTGGCAAAAATTGGTTACACTGTTCATAGTTAATCATACAAACTAACTTTTTGACAGGATATTTTAGTAGCTTTCTGGTTCTTTATCTTCACTGATTGATTCACAAGTTATAGTAGCGCTGACACAAAAGGTTGCAGGTTCAATTACTGTTGCTGGACAAATGTTTGTATAAGCTGCAAATATTAATATGTATGTATTTACAAAGAAAACTATAAAAGTAGTAGGTATATCAGTCATGTGGTACCCATAACACAAGCTTTGCTTACTTTGGGGCATGATGCTGTGTGTGTGAAATGTTTGGCATTATTATTATACTAGCTGGTGCCCGCGACTTTGTCTGCGCAGGATTTGTACTTTGAGTAGTCTATTTACTTCTTCAAGGTCCTAATTATCTTTATACCAAAATTAATCGAAATAGTAAGGAATCCTTATATTTTGGACAATTCACGCAAAATCTTCATAAATTATAGCCTATGTGTTATTCTGATGTATAAGCTATATATCCATTCAGCAGTTTTTGCGTGAAAGAGTAACAAACATACATACAATCTTTCGCGTTTATAATATTAGTAAGGATTATTACAAGCTATGCTTAGTTTGGGGCTAGACAATGTTGTGTGGATTGACCACCAATATTTATTTTAGGGGTATTTTTTTAATTATCTATTACAATTCTATTACGATTTTATTGACGTAATCCAGACCAGTGTCTTGATTATGTCAATAAAATCGTGATGTCAATAAAATCGTGCACAACAGTGTTCTGTACGTAAATAAAACAGTAGGACAGTTTTTACTTCAGCACCTACATCATGCTTTCAGTTTAGTCTGTCTTATCAGGTGAAGATTTCACGGGTAAGACACCTTCAATGTGCAAAGCTGACTAAGGTACTGGTTTCCTCAGAATGTTTACCTTCATTGTTTAAGAGGAAAATCTATTGATTAGATTTTCCTCTTAAACCATTCCTCGGAGGAATGGTGATTATTCAACAGAATCTACAACAGAGTCTGGTATTTTCATACTAAGTAGGTTTTTTATTTACGGATGAATAAAATCTTCTATCATTTTGATTCTTGGTTGATGTCTAATTCAAGGTATGTTCTTCGATGAGGAGGAAATTAAGAAAGGATTTGAGCATCAATGTAAGAAAGGATTTGAGCAGTTTGAAGATGAAATCAAGGAATATTTTGATGCTAGTGATACCACTGAGTAACATAAAAATGGTTATTTATAGCAAATAGAAAGTACTTGTCATTGTAGCAGTCACTAATGATGCAACTCTTACTAAAATGTATCTGAATCTGTAGAAATAGCTCCAGGCTTGTCTAAAAGTGAGAAATTACTAAAAAACAGACCCCAAATAGCTGGATTTGCAACTAAAAACGGCTGTATTATGTTTACAAACATATTTGACCTCTGTTGTGATGTAAGAAGAGAAATGATAGGTTAATATTTTTCCCACCAAAAAATAACACAAGCAAACAGAAGTAATGAGGTCGGCCGCACCTTAAGATGATAGGAGATTCTTGTATTAGCTATTTATGTATGTTCATGACTACTGTACCTTTGGAATCTGTGAGCAAAGCGTGCCTTTCTTCAGTTGACATACTTGGGCCGTTTTCCAGTTTAGGTTGTTTACTGTAGTCGTGCGAAGGACGGCGGTGCTGAATGGTTCCACCACCGCCTCTCCCTATCCCCGAACCGCGGAAATCACCAGCATAATCACGATTTTCACCGACTTGAAAATGCGAGACTATGGGCTCTTCTGATGACGCCATTGTCCGACCGTCACTGAGAAGTTCGACGGGAAATAAACACAGTTCTTCAATTAAACATTGACGTGAATAATTAGTTTTAATTTATAAACGCACACAACATTTATTAAGCAGTGTAGTGAATAGAAACACTTTATTTGCTAATAAAAAACAACTTGCGACGCCATTTCTACGCCTGCTACATTACGTTTTTATTTTTTTTTGTCCATGACAATGTGAAAGCAACGTGGAGCAAGTATGTTTCTATTCAGCCAGCCGACTTTCATTTTTTTGTAGAACTTGGCTTGTTTAATAATTATTTTTAATAGGTTTAATTAAAATTAATACATTTAGTAATGTTCAAACATAACTATCATACTAATTTTATATTGTGCGCCGTAATTTACGGGAAAACAAATCAGCTGAATTCTAAGGTAACCCCATCTGCCGTAATAATTTGTCAAGTTCAACAGCGAGTTCTAAATTACTATTATAGATGGCACTTAAATGAAAGACAAAAATAATAGATTAGCTTTCAACTTCTACGGAAGATGGCGCTTTAGTTAATAATATTTTTTTTTGTAGAAAGCTGCATTGCCTCTTTGGAAAATTGCGGGCCTTTGTTTTCGTATTACACTATTCCTAGTTCTGCAAAGAAATCCAGAAGCTCAGCCTCCCATAACGTCCAACAAGGAGGTATACATAAATATGTTCATAAAGCATCCATCTGCACGAAAGCCGTAATAGAAATTATGCTATGCTAAAACAATTGTTTAAGAGAGTTCCACGCTTTGGATAACACCAGAACACATAATATTATGATCAATTTAGTGGACACTAGGAACAACAGCTCAATCAGTATTTAGCTGCCTAACAAAGCGTGTTCATAAATTACACTCATTAGCAGTCCGCGAGAGTCCTAGGTTCAATTCCCATGTTAGTATGCGCGACAGTGGCAATGAATGGCGAATTTTCGAATGTTGGTGGCATAGTTTTGAGAATTAACAAATGCGTGCGGCCGCATTCTGGACGTCTACTCTGCGCACCGATTTCGATACATCGAAACGATAAAGTCGATAAAATGTACATCGAATTCAGTCGAACTGTCAGTTGTTTCGTTATCAAATTCAAAATATCGCACTAAGATGTACCTAGGTAAATACCACTGGCGGTCACCCAACCAAATGATAACCAGGCAGAACTTCGAAACACAGATAATAATATATATATTGCCAGACATTTCACACAACATCATCTGGCCCCAAAGTAAGCAGAGCTTGTGTTATGGGTACCACATGACTGATATACTACTTATATACTTTTTTTTTGTAAATACATACATATTATACATAGAAACACCCAGACTCGAGACAAATACTTGCAGATCATGCAAACATTTGTCTCGCAGCGGGAATCGAACCCGCAACCTCTTGCGTCTCAGCCGGCCTTTAGCCCACTGCGTCACAAAGGTCGTCAAAGATAAGTAGATAGAAGATAGAAAATACTTGAATGTTAAAGCACATCATAAATACATTGGCCTATTATAAGAAACAATGTTTAGCTACACGATAGTACAGGTGGTCTTATCGCTAGATAGCGATCTCTGCCAGACAACATTGGGATGGATAGAAATCAATATAGCTGAATATGGGGTGATGAAAATAATATAAGTGATTTATGATAAAAATAATATGTAGGTACCATGCATATTTACAGGATAATGAAATACACAGATACCTACTTGGGTAAAGTAATTATCTAAATAAGCATGACAATTGGACTCAATTTTGTTGGCACCAACCTAAATTTAGCTAAAATTAGGTTTTGAACTGTCAAATTAACCTTTGGTATTCTGCTGTTACCAACTTATCCTAATTTAATTTTATCTAACTTAATTAAGCGTTCCTAATTTAGTTAGATGGTACCAACCGAATAGGTTTTACAAATGCTATGACTAACTATATATGTTTTAGACAATTCCTAATTTTAGAAATGAACCAACCGAATTGCCACCAATGTACCCTATTTTTTTATTTTTTTATAGTAATTTTATTACAACTTGACGACCTTGATCTCGCTGTGTTTATGTAGGTACTATTGATTTTCAAATTTTTTGACGAGAAAAAAACATGTTTATGCAAGTAGGTAATTAATAAGTAGGTAAGTACTTATTCTATCTTTTAAAGTTGTACTTTTAACAAACTAAAATAAATTGGCCAAGGGCCAATAAATCTTGTTTTCTCTCCGGAAAGGCACTGGATCAAAAATGTGGACTTTAAAGCTTAATATTTATCAAATGAATATCTATATCGAAAAAATGTTCAAGAAACCTTATAATAACTTTGAAATACCTATCCAACGATATACCACATGATGGGGTAATAAAATAAAAAATATCAACTTGACATGTAGAGGGAGATGTTTCTAAAAAGCGTTTTTTTAATGTTTTGAATAAATAATTAATACCGGACATTTCACACAGCATCATCTGGTCCCAAAATAAGCATAATAAATAAATGGGTACCACATGACTGATAGACTGCTTGTATATAGGTAGGTACTTACTTTTTTTTTAAATACGTAGTTACATATTATACATAAAAACACCCAGACCCGAGACAAATACTTGCAGATCATACAAACATTTGGCCCGCGGCGGGAATCGAACCCCCAACCTTCTGCGTCTCAGACGAACCTTAGTCCACTGCGCCACAGAACTCGTCAATTTTAATTAAATAACTTTTTACGAGTCTTCAGAACTTTTACCGTGGAAACCGTGGGTTTTAATTACAATAAGATTAATAGTCTGCGAGATAGAACTCTAATTAGGGGTGGACAAACATTCATACAAGCAGACAGACAGACATGGCAAAACTATAAAGATTCCTTGTTAGACTTCGAAACCTTAAAATCACAGGTAATAAAAATAACCAATCAAATCTAATAAGGTTCTAATAAGGTTCTATTTAAGAGAACAAGTTTGTCTGATAAATAAATTTAAGTAGGAAAATAATTAATTTGCAAATTAGTCAAATAATACGGAAGGAAGTTGTGGTAAATTTGCATATGACTTCCTCATCTAATAAAATAAAAATTCATAAATTGCTTTTCTTTAGTTCAAAGCATAGTCCAAAGAGGAACAAGTATAATGTACTGTAATCAATTTATTTGCTCTAAATGCACATAAATCTGTAGAACTTATCTTATTTTGTTATTATTCAAGGATAAATACTTAGCGCAAGCAAGATTATACGTAAACGTTGGTAATAACAATAATTGTTAAAATGACGTCAATTTGACAAGATGTTTTATGAGTTGAGTTATCATTATGATTCCGATTGTGTAGCGTACGAATAAAATGTAAAATAGCATGTACGGGTTGTCTACTTATTATAATAATAAATGTATAAGCATTAATTCGCATAGTTTCTGGACGAATAGACAATGAGCGTCCGTCCGCGTCGTCGGCGCGACGGTCGGGGGCCAGGCACCATGGCCTCGCGAAATTAAAAATAAATGCAAAAAAAAAACATAGGTGGCAGCCGCGTCCGCCGTGCTAGCGTTCCACATTCGAAATAATAATTGTATTAAGGAAACATGAGCGCGGCGCATGTGTTTGTTTGTTTGTTTACCCGACAGTGACGTCATATGTTTATTCTCGCGGGGGAGACGGGGCGCAATGGACACTTTACTTTTACATTTATCATGATTTTAAGATTTACGCACTTGTATTGGATTGATTTAATAATAATACAATTGATTATCAAACGTCCATGTTTCGAAGATGAATTTTTGATTGAATCGAAATAAGAAATAAATTGACAAGCCATTATGTTTACATAGTACTACAAATTATATTATTATAATTTGTTACAATACCTTTGACTGTATTTTATATGCGAAAGTAAGCGTGGATTTTTGTAGGTTTGGGTTGTACAAAACATTGTTTCTTATAATAGTCCGATGTATTTGTGGTGTGCAATAAAGTATTTTCTATCCATCTATCTTCTAATTATCTGTGTTTAGACGTTCTGACTGGTTATCATTTGGATGGGTGACCGCTAGTGGTTCGAAGTATTATAATTGTTTGGGTTAAATTCAACTTTATGGTTCAACAGTACTCTTCAGAGACTGGAATAGAAAATGGATGTATATTATGGAGTAGTGTTGCTTGGAACAGCATTCTATCTTTAAGTAAGTTATTAACAATCGGAATCTTAGCAGACTAGGCTTTATCGTCTTAAAATAAAAAAAAATGTTAAAAATATTTTAGATAAAGATACCTGGAGTATTTTTTGGTCGGTATTGTTGTGATAACGATATGCTTTCACAGACCGTAAGCGAAGATAAACAATTTCAATACAAAAGTGAGTTTTCACAAACTCCAAGGTCCCTGATTGAAAAACTTATTCGTTTGTTAGTTAGTTATAAAAGTATGTATACCTACAGGTTTCAGACAAAGGCTTGGATTGATGGTTTTCAGGACTATCCCGTGCTTCAGGTCATCCAACCCAGGAACACAGCAATTATCTGATACCCTAGTCGTAAATGTTGTAAGACTTGCAAAAGTGCTGGCCATTGTCAAGGATACCATGCATGCCCTGTTGCCTCTTGTTTACACACGCACACATACACACGCACGCACACTCGGCCGCTCCCGTCGAGCTGCTTATTTAGGTATATTGTTGTTTATTTTATTCGGCGCTATGCTCCGACACGGGGCGAGCCTTTCGACTCAGTTTTAACGCGTACGTTTTATGAAACGACAACTATGTGCCGATGTTCGCTCGCTGTCGATAATAATTATTCATATCGGAACCGCTCCTACCGACCGAAATAGCAACGCGGTAAACAAATTCGCGATTTTATTGGCAGGTTTTTAATTAAATTAATTGTTCGTGTTTTTTACCTATTTATTTTACACAACATATTCGCACGCTGGGTGACCGGTGCTACCTATGTTGTCTCCGCGAATCTTAATAGCAGTATATCATAGTTTATTTTTATCAAGAAACGTGTGTTAATAAGTGTTGAGACTTGGGGCCACTTGTCGCGATTCTTTATTTTGCTATAGTATTTGATTAGAGCTGGGTTTAATTGAAATGCGGAAGTGATTTCGGGCGAGCAAAAATTATGTTTGCAAATTCGCACTTTTAAATTCATGACATCTCGTTTAAGACTGGACTGGACTGAACACAGTTTTGTGTAATAATAAAATACTTGACAATATTTTTGCAAGTTTTTAGTTGTTGAGTGATTAGCGCGTATTTTTCACGTGTCTGCTCTATTTTCCGAGTTGAAGTTTTTAGAGGTTACGCAGAAGGTGCTAACTAAGAAGTAGGCTCCACAGAAAGTTTAGAATAGTGTTGAGCACACAATATCGGATGCTGGCGAGTGTTTTTTCAACGCGTTTTCGAGGCTAAGCGCTAGTTGTTTGAACAAGTGTGTTTTCTAATGGATTTATTTTGAGGTGAGTTTAAATTTACTTGTGTGTTGGTGTTTGTATTGTTTGCTTTTCGTGTTTTGTGTGCGTGTTCGCGCCGGTGTGGCGGGAAACCGAATACCTAGCCGGTTCTTTGTGTGTGTGTACAAACAATGAACGTGTGTGAGTATGCGACTTATTGTCACTTTGTGTAAGAGGGGAGACAAGGAGGGAGAGGTTACTTGTCATGTATTTAGGCGAAGACGAAACTCTCATGAGTTGACTTTTTAACTTTATGTCTATCGTTAATGGTAGAAGGAAAAATTACGAGATATTTACACACACGTATCGAGCATAGAATTTATCTCTATTGATTTTTGACATCACGCCACCAAATGTAATGTGTAAACGCGAAAACATAATTAATGTAGAACTTTCTATTGTATTATAAATAAGTGGGTAAGTAAGTAGGAGAATCTATATATTTAAAAATATTTTTATATTATAAGAATGAGTTGCAGTGCGCTGGACTCGCAAAATTTGGCACGATTTTTTTTTTGTGTAAATACCGGGGTTGTCTAAGATCAAATCAATTTAAGATACTAATATACAATTTAAGGTACTAAGGTCATCTAGGTCTAAATAAATGTTTCATCGTTGTTTATAGATTCGCATAGTACATTTGTATGTACTATTAAATAACTATTAAATTTATTACAATTTGCTAAATGTTGGCCTATTTAGCCAAACTCACTCATTTCAAGGCCGGTAATATTTGTACAAATATATTTTTTCATCGCTATTTTTCCACGTGTATCTTAAAATAGGTACATACGTGTACCTATATAAATTCAAAGACAAAACCTAATAACACAACTAATAATAAAACATTTATTAACAGAAATTAATTACATAAATGAACAGAAAAAAATACAATAGTATAAAATACATGTAAAAAAGTTGAGCTATCTAAGGACCGCTTAAAACGATCTATAGATAGCTCAACTGATCCAGATCACTGCCAGAGGGTGGCGTACCCAAGACACAAGCGGTATTACCATGGGGGAAAAAAATATGGTGTATGGTCTACCTAATAAATTTTCGGGGCTTTACAAAATCAACTTTCTTATGTACTTACCTACCTACTTAACCTACCTACTACTAAATATGTATGTTAGGATGTCTAGATTTTTTTTAGCCATAACCTTGCCATAACACAAACATTAAGTTCGGTAACTTAGTGTTGTTTAAGTAAGTACCTAAATACTTTTAACAAATAAATAGTTGTCTGTAAAGTCAGTTTACGGATGATAATTTTACGTGATAACGTCATAAGAAAACATTGATGATAAATTGCATACTTTTAACCTTTTTTGTTAAGATACGTCACAAGCCGAATGCTTGGGCCGATCGTGCCTCTATCGCTTGTTCCGCGCTGTCGCTTGCACGCTCGGCTTAGGCGGACAATTTTTCGTGCGTGCAGCCGGCGTTCATCGATTTATAAGACGTTTTCACGTAAAAAATTAGACATTAAATTATATTGAGTCAAGATAATTTGCAGAACAATCTATATCTATTACCTTCGAGGTATTTGTATTCATATGTTTTAGTTGTAGACAATTATTTTTCGAGAAGACTGATTAGTAAGCTTCTTCTTCTTCTTCTTCATCGTTTTCTGATTGTGGCACTATTCAAACCAGTGTGGTGAAAGGATTAAAGTGCGCCTCAGTGGCCCTTTTCGTGCACACACATAACGTCGAATTTTTAGGTTCTACGACATGCCGGTTTCCTTACGATGTTATTCACCGTTTCAGAGTTCTGGTATTGCGTACATACATTTTTCGAATAGAAAAAGTAATTGAAGCACGACCTGATTCGAACCCACGACCTTAGAAATAGAAGACGGGGACACTAGTCCACCAGTGCACTAGACTAATCATCTATTAGGTCTCAAATAATTTTGTTATTTAACTAATGTGAAAACACGTATATTCCACACTCAAAATAACCACAGAAATAGAGGAGGTACGCAAGACGCCCAAAAATAATTATAACTAGGGTTTTAAACTTGGCATTTTAAGTTTGTTTCTTTTGTTAGATAGTTTAATTTATTTATTTACAGATACATACTTATATATATTAAATAAATATACAATTACTTATAGATAAAAAATACAATTCAGTTCACTGACCGCAGGTAGAGTGCCCAAAAGGCTGGCAACGTTACCTAGTTGAATAGCCATACTAATCTTTTGTCCGAGGTAAGCACCAGCCCGTTGATCATTGGTCTTGTCCACCAGTCTTTTTAACAACTCTCTGTATAGGAGCAACGCCTCAGTTCCCCACGGGCCTAAAGTTTCTACCCCAAAAGGCAGAAATATGTAACCATTGCCAATGGATGCATATTTCCGCCTCTTGAGGTCTTCTGCCGCAGCAGCAGCGGCACCTACGGTCTTAGACGTAGTTGTTTCGTTTTGACATTATCTTATTCCAAAAGTCCGTACCAGAAGTTCGTTGATCGACACTTTAGTACCCTACTTAGGACACTTAAAAAGGCTTGATCCTTTTTAGGGTCCTGAAATCCACAAGAAACCCTTATAGTTTCGCTATGTCTGTCTGTCTGTTTGTCCTTAATCTTGCAGACTACATTTTACATAAGACTATCAGTATTGTCGTTATCAAAATTTTACGTGGTAATACGAATTAGAGACCCCTACAATTAAATAAATAAAATGAAATAAAATTAAAACTAAGAAAATGTTTTTAAGGATACCTTCCTATGTAAATAGGGTTAGATGATTGATTTAGGCGTGACTTTGGGGAAATTCAGTACAAAAGATTAAGCAGATGTACAAATATTTAGTACTATTCCGCCTATATACTCCATTCTCAAAAAGAAGTTCATCATTAACATTGGCCTTTGTTCATCTGTTGGAGATGATTTAGGTGGCGTCAGTAAAGTTACAGAGCGGTTAATTGTAATTGAAAACATACGTTCATGGATCCACTCCAGCAAGCTTAGGTGGGTGAAGTTTTTTCTCAACTGACATCACTCTGCCTTGGATTTTGTTTGATAGTGCAGCCCTTCCCAGGTACCCACACTAACCTCTCTCGCTTGCCGACAGGACCCGCAGGAAAGACGAATCAGTATATGCGGTGTCGGTTCGGTTGCAGGTGCCGACTGGCACCGAGCCGGGCTTGTTTCAAGTTTTCCTTCTCTGTTACTTCTGTTAGTCAGCTAACCTAATCCCCAATAATTTGAAGACTACCGCAGTCATCTCCATTGTAAATCTCCAAGTAGCACTCATCTGGGATCAGTTCCACGTAGAAATTACCAACCCGATTTTACAGTCAGATGCGGGTGCTGAGCCATTTTTGATGATCCTCAGCTGATCGTTATGGCGTACAGCGGATGGTAAAAGTAAGAAACTTATAAAATAAAAATTATTTTTGTAAAAATCATCTGAAGGGATGACAGGTGTCATGTCATAGAAAATACAATTCAAATAAGAAAGTTACTGAATATTAAACAGTTGGTTTTTTTTATTTTACTAAGATATCATTGTATCGCTATAGATATACATTTGATAAAATATTAAGCCCTTTAGTGGCCATATTGAGGTCAGTGTTCCCAATAGTTGGTTCATTTTACAAAATAGTTGGATATAATAATTAAATCACTAGGATAATTATCACGTGTAGTATGGCTACTAGATCTTGAGTACCTAACAGCCAGATTTGTAAATCATTAAAAGATTTAAAATAAATAAATAATCCCGGACATTTCACCTAGCATCATCTGGCCCTAAAGTAAGCAGAGCTTCTGTCATGGGTACCACATGACTGATATAGTATATATTATTGACCGAGCGAGCGCGAACCGCGACCAAGTTCCGTTTCAGCAGGCTTTCCGTTTCAACAGGCAAAAATGCTTTCGTATGTTTGTCAGAACAGCGTCCGGCCGGCCGGCGTCTGTCTGGAAGTTCTTCTCTACAGGTCGCATTTCTATTCTATAACTATAGAGAATATATTTGTCAATTCAGTTTTTGGATTTTTTTCAAAATGGCGGAGATGTGGGGTTGTAAACGTAAAAAAGTTATATTTCAGTCATTTCGAAAAATGTTCACGAGGTCTACAACTCACAGAGCCACTAGTATAATCTTTTTTTAAATACATGTACATTATGTATTATACATAGAAACACAAAGGCCTATACAATTTATTTTTGCTATGCTAATAAGATGCTGTTTGTGGTTTGGGAGCTGACCACTTACTTATTCTTAACCTTATAGACTTCGGAACCCTTCCCTGTGCGTGCTCACAGGCGCTTGGCGAATTTATTTACAATAAAATCTGTGGGTAACAAATATTATTATTAGATATTACTTTGGGTAGTTACTTGTTTAATTTTGTTTCATATTAAACTAGCTGTTGTCCGCGGCTTCGCACGCATAGTACATACATAAAAACAAGCCTATGTACTACGTTAAGATACAATCTATCTCCATATCCAATTTGATTGATGCCAAAAAAAAGTTATGTTGATCCGATCGCTAGCAAACGATCGGATCACCCGCTAGGCCAATCTGAAGATTTCCTAAAAATTTCATCGAAATCGGTCCAGCCGAAAGTCTATAGGGATCATACATCGCCTTTATATATATAGATAGATACGACGAGTTTCTATAGAAAGATGATTAGTACAAACATACTAACATACATACACAAGGATAATGCCCAGCAGTGAGTAAAATCGTGCTTTGGATGATGATCATGATGAGTAACTGCCTACTTACAGGTCAACTGACAGGTCAATCAAAATACCATCATTCCATTCATTCCATTCATTCCAACACATCAAAGGCTCGTTTTGACAATATAAGTGTTGTCACTTTTAACCGACTTCAATAAAAGAGGAGGTTCTCAATTCAGTTGTGGACCGATTAGAATTCTTTTTTCACATGGAAGGATATACATCTCGATTGGTCCCAGAGAAATTCCTTTATTAAAATCATGGTTTTAAAATCAAAATATGTAGCTGTAAAAATATGTTATCCAAGTAAAGGATCGATATTTTGCTTTTCTGTAACTTTCCAGTGGTTTACGAATTTCGAAAAATGATAAAGTACTAAAAATCATAAAATAAAATATTTTTCAACCGACTTCAAAAAAAGGAGGTTCTAAATTCGGTTGTATTTTTATGAAATTTCATTCAATGAAGTCGGTTTTTTTTTATTTTTAAAAACGCAATTATTGACGAAATGAGTCGTTATGAAAAAAACGGTTATACTTATTCTGATGATATATGAATAGTCTACGAGCAAGAGAAAGATTAGGGACCGACAGACAAACAGACGGACATAGCGAAACTTTGAATTTTGAATTGAATTTTGTAGACTTCGGAACCCTAAAAAGGTTCAAGCCTTCTTAAGTGTCCTAAAAAACCCTACTTAAGTGTCGATCAACGAACTTGTACGGACTTTTGGAATAAGTCAAAAGCAAAAAAACATTGCGCTATTTTTATTTTTAAGTTTTTTTCGGTTATTCTTGTAACTTTGGTGTCTTTATTTAAATAGAGCTAGAGTTATTGACTCGGGTGTGAATAATTGGAACTTTTATTCCAGTTATTATGTTCACAAAAACACAATTATTGTGTTTCTTTGTGATTCGAGCAAAAATAATCCGTAGTTATTTTATATGCAAGGCACCATTTTATATAAAATAACGATTGACGAACGATACGACTTTGTGACATATAAACAATATACCTAAATACTTAACACTGGCAAAATTTACATTATTTATTATTATTTTTTATTTATTATTCAATTTATTATCAACCCGCAGTGTCCTATTCCTGGGCAAAGGCCTCTCCCCATTCTCTCCATTCATCCCTCTCCTGCGCTAAGACTGTCCAGTCGGCGCGGAATTTGGCGAGCTCGTCCCTCCATCTGGTTTGCGGTCTGCCGCGACGTCGTCGTACCGTATCAGGACACCACTCCGTTGTCAGTTTGGCCCACTGGTCTCTCGACATACGGCAGACATGACCAGCCCAGGCTTTTATCGGCGGCTTTTATCGCTATATCGGCGATCTGTGTTCTTGAGCGCAGCTCGGTGTTGCGAATCCTATCTACTCGTTTATTCTTATTATTATTATATTTAGCTATTATTATTATAAGATAAAAGGTAATTCATCAGATTGTGTAAGCATTATAATTACGTTGTAAATTTACAGAAATTTATCAAAAAAATCTACAGAATAATATAGAAAATATAAAATACATGTGTAACAGTTAAGCTGTCTAAGTACCGATTAAAATCTATAGATAGATCAACTGATCCAGATCTACCAGGGCCAGCGTCTCCAAGACACTGGCGGCAATGCCACGTTAAATGGCCAAATTACGTTGGACAAGATTAGAGCCAGCTCATGGGTCACGCGATATTTTTACTAAACGTCGTGAAAACTTTTTGGAAACGCGGATACATAGGCTGTTTCTTACTCACACTGTTTAGATTTAGCATAGATACGAGGCGGCTATGAACTATACGAATAACTATTCTCCACTATACATTAAGTCAGAATTGTAGAAGACTTCAGTTTTTCTGAATAAAAACACCAAAGATGTACATTTATTAATCAAAACACTGTCGCAATGAGAGGTCTCTCGAGAGTGCGTGCATGGCCTCATGTTGCTCTGCCCTCAGACAATTATCTGACAGATTTTAAATATACATTTTGATAAACACGGGCTTTACTCACGTATTATTTTGTCGATGGAGACACCGACACTGTTTCGATTCATCTAGAGAATCTTCATCAGGGTGAGTTTGATCCGCGGGCCGATCGTTGCCGCTCGAGTTCGAGTTGTGCGAACCGTGAAATCGAGCGGCAACGAGTATAGTACAACTCACGAAAGTTTGAAAGTGAAATAGATTTGAAATATATAAACTACTCTAATCTTGTGTTAGTTTCTCGTAGTTAAGTTGGAGCATACAAAAAGGACCAGGACGAGTTTCTTGCCAGTTGTTCTCATACTTGGGTTAGGAGGAATCGGCACGTAAATTCACCTTGTATGTAAGACGTTAAAAGTGATCCTTGTGATTGTATTAAATAAAAATATTTGAGTTTGAGTCAAAATTATGAATTTTAAGTATTAACACTGTCAAGTCTAAAACATACTATATTTTGTATATACATATATTATATAAAAGGGATTCGAAAGTTCAAAACGTCACCCTCCAAGGACTGGGAAAGGCAAATAAAGGGATGGATTATAAAAACAAGGGTCAGTAGACAAACTTTTTTCTTCCCTTTAACAACGTCTGTATTTAGAAAATTATTGGGCTATATTATTATTACATACTATGAGACAGAGGTTGAGACGCAGTAGCGGCTTCGGTTCTCGCCGCGCGACAAATGTTTGTATGATCTGCAAGTATTTGTCTCGGGTCTGGGTGTTTCTATGTATAATATGTGTTTACAAAAAAGTATATACCTACCCGTAACACAAGCTCTGCTTACTTTGGGGCCAGATGAAGCTGTTAGAATTTTAGGCATTCCTACTAACATTATAAATGAGAAAGTAACTCTATTATGTTTTCACGCCTAAACAGCTAAACCGATTTTGATGAATTTTGGTATAGCGATAGATGGGACCTTTGAGAAGGACATATTTTTATGTATGTACACGCGTGCGAAGCCGCAGGCAGCAGCTGGTTATTTATATTTATATTTATTTAGTATTTTTTATACAACTGCAATCGTTTAGTACTTGAAAATATTTCGTCAACGTATGACGTCTCATTTTATAGTACCTGCTGGGTTGATTACGTCCATTTTTCGGGTTCTAAAGTCCACAAGGAAACCTTATAGTATCGTTATGACCGTCTGTCTGTCTGTCCGCTCCTAATCAGAGATCTAGTTTGTAGACTATTCGTTTTATAATGAAAACTAGCGACCCGCCCCGGCTTCGCACGGGTACAATACTGTAGTATATTATTTTGATCTATCCCGTAGGGTTCAGCCAGCGTTTGCAATGTAAGCGCAAAACATGTGTTTATTTACGACATCACATTAGAAACCTCTAAAATTATTAGTGTTTCTCTACCATATTATGCATGTATTATACAGATAAACTTTCCTCTTGAATCACTCTACCTATTTAAAAAAACCGCATTAAAATCCGTTGCGTAGTTTTAAAGATCTAAGCATACATAGGGACAGACAGACAGCGGGAAGGGACTTTGTTTTATACCATGTACTGATTTGCGCGGTAATAAATGTTAGTGTAGGAAATTCAACATCCGAACTTGATCTCGATAACTATTGTTTGCTACTTGGCAGTTGGAATAACTCACTAGATAAGCATATCCCGTAAACTTTGGATGCCTATGTAAAGAACTTGTAGTCGTCACGTCGAGTGTAATGACTCGCTTCACAATTTTGCGCTATTAATGGCCTTTCGTTATGAAATAAAAACCTATAATCTACCAAATTATTAAATTACTAGCTGGTGCCCGCGACTTCGTCTGCGCAGGGTTAGTACTTTGTGTAATTCTATCGGTTTGTGCAGCGCACGCCAGAATAGCTCGCAGATGGCAGATATTTTTTCTACTTACGTGACACTTATCGTTATATTTTGGACAATTCACACAATTTCTTCATAAATATAGTCTATGTGTTTTTCTGATGTATAAACTATATTATTGTAAAGTTTCATTAAAATCCATTTAGTAGTTTTTGCGTGCAAGAGTCACAAACATACATACAAACATTCGCATTTATTATATTAGTAGGATTTAATTAGCTAACTAGATCGTTTTGGATTAGTTTGGGATCTGTAGGGCGATTATGGAACTCTTGATACAATCAATGTCTATCAGTTTCGATTAATAATCGGCATCAATGTCTATCAATGTCGTTTAGCAATAGGCATTATTTCAATCAATCATATACGATGTATTTAAATGCTTAGTACGCTAAACACGGTTCCTACCACAATCGTACGTTGTAAATTAGTCGAGTTATAGTTTCAAATTGTAACTAGCGATAGAAGCCGATAGAAATCGCAGCGATCCGTGATACCGATTCATCAATAGTAATTGAAAGCTATTAGTATCAAAGCTTGGGATGAATCTGCTCCAACTCGACTCGGCATCCGTAACAAAATTGTCAAGGATCATACAAAAAAGTGTTAAGACCAGACATGTTTCTTGCCGGATTCTTCTTGAACTGGCGTTAGGAGGAACCGGCACCTAGATTCACTAGCATGTAAGAAGACGATTCAAAGTGGTCCTTATTTATGATTGTAATGAATAAAGTTATTTTGAATTTTGAATGTTTTAATAGTATCAAAGTTCCATAATCGCCCCACTCACCACTAGTCAGTCTTTTCCTTACGTGTTCCTATCCTACCGACTTCAGAAGCCATTAGTGTACGTGGTCACATGCGCGGAATCATATTCAATTGTGTCCGCAAATGATAAGATGGATTTGATAAATAATATAAAGTAGGTAGGTAAATAATAAATAAATTATCAGACGAAGTGTGTGACTTATAAAACTTTAACATTAATGTAGTTTTTTTTAAATTATAGTAAAAGCTCTGCTCGCGGCATCAGAAGCGTGGGTACTGAAGCTCTACACATAATATATTTTTTACAAAAACTTGTAAATCGGCTTCTTAATCTGAATATCAAAAATATAAAATCACTACATAGTATCTGTCTGTCCCTATGTATGCGTTAGATCTTTAAAACTACGCAACGGATTTTGATGCGGTTCAAGAGGAAGGTTTATATGTATAACATGCATAATATAGTAGAGAAAATCGATAATTTTAGAGGTTTCTAATGTGATGTCGTAAATAAACACATTTTTTTGAGCTTACATTGCAAACGCTGGCGAGATAGATCAAAATAATGTACTACAGTATTGTACACCTTAAACAGGTTTACAAAAAAGTCCGCGATGGTATAGGTATGTCTATTAGGTAATGTTATTCTCTTAGATAACGTTGTATATAAAGAAATTCTGTAGTATATTAAGTATCAGCATTGCACCCGTGCAAACCCGGGGCGGGTCGCTAGTAACCGATATAATATTTACTCTAATTGCGATATATATTTTATCATTATATTTTAGTGATCAATGGTTTTCGTAGAGTACTTTCAAAGCCAATGGTCTGTAGGGCGATTATGGAACTCTAATTACAATCAATTTCTATCAGTTTTCATAGATTTCTGATAGACATTGATTGTAATTAGAGTTTCATAATCGCCCTACTGATCAACTGACATAAAGGGTAGTCTTTTGCAAAACCGTATATCCCTACTAATATTATAAATGCGAAAGTAAATTTGTCGGTCTGTCTGTCTGTTTGTTACGTTTTCACGCCTAAATCGCTGAACCTATTTTGATGAATTGGTATAAAGATAGATGGAACCTTGGAGAAAAGGACATAGGCTACTTTTTATGTAGAATCCACGCGTGCGAAGCCGCGGGAAGCTGCTAGGTAGTTATAATATAAATGACTGTATTATTGATAATAATTCATGGCCTCATGTTGCTCTGCCCTCAGACAGTTAATTGACAGATTTTAAATAAACTCTCTTGTATTAGTTTTTCGTTAGAGAAGCTAGTTATCAGATGGATCATACAAAAAAGTGCTAGGACCAGGACGAGTTTCTTGCCAGTTCTAGCCAGTCCTAATTTCACCTAGTATGTAAGACGTTTCAAAGTGATCCTTGTGACGTATTGAATAAAAATATTTTTGTCTTTGACTTTGACTTTGACAAGATCCTATTGAGCTATGCCTCTGATCACCAATGCAATGTCGTAAGTGCAATACATGAGCTGCTTTTCATTGAAGATTTCCACAGGATTTCTTCAGAGACTATGGTCTGATCAACCGACACGTATGCATAAAGTTATTGCATGAGATCCCCAATGCTATAAGTACGATACTTGAGCCGTTGGTCGTTGAAGAGTTCTGAAGAGTATCTTCAAAGTCAATATCAAGTCGACCACTGAAAGATGTTCTAAAAGGTACCTATTCCTTTACTATATTTTCCAAACGACTAATTTGTGATGCATTTTAAGAGTTCAAGAGTTTTAAGATTTTTATAATGTTTTCCATCATCAGATCCTCTCTAAACTTGTACGGGACCACCTCGGAGGTACACTATAAAATTCAAAATTCAAAATAACTTTATTCATTACAATCACAAGGACCACTTTGAATCGTCTTCTTACATGCTAGTGAATCTAGGTGCCGGTTCCTCCTAACCCCAGTTCAAGAAGAATCCGGCAAGAAACTTGTCTGGTCTTAACACTTTTTTGTATGATCCTTGACAATTTTGTTACGGATGCCGAGTCGAGTTGGAGCAGATTCATCCCAAGCTTTTTTGTCTTCTAAATAATCAGATATTTTATAATATGCTTTAATAGACAGTTTATGTTTAATCACGTTTTTAAATTTGCCAATCGACAAATCTAACACGTCGCTTGGGACCTTGTTATAGAAGCGTACACATTGCCCTATAAAAGACTTATTAACTTTAGCGAGCCTAACAGTGGGAACAGCGAGTTTATCTTTATTTCTAGTGTTAATACTATGATTATCGCAATTTTTTTTGAATAAATGAACATTTTTGTGCACATACATTAAATTTTCGTATATATACTGACAAGGCACTGTCATAATATTAATTTCTTTAAACTTATTTTTAAGTGATTCTCTGGGGCCCATGTTATAAATTGCACGAACAGCCCTCTTCTGCAACACAAATATGGTGTTAATATCAGCAGCAGCAAAGTAGCTGAAGTAAACGAGTCTAGCGGTATCTACGTCGGTAAAATGACGGACCTTTTTAACAGCGTATGCCGCAGAGCTGAGTCTCTTCGACAATTTATCTATGTGCGGGCCCCATTGCAGCTTATTATCTAAAGTAATGCCTAAGAACACTGTGGTGTCGACGAGATCTAACTTTTCGTTTTTAATTTTTACATTCACCTGTTTAACGTTGGGCAGTATAAAACGAATGCATTTCGTTTTTTTCTCGTTAAGTAATAAGTTGTTTACATTAAACCATGTTACAACTTTAGAGATTGCATTGTTTACATCGTCAAGATTAGTAAGTAGTCGCTTTAATTTAAATAAAAGTGACGTGTCATCAGCAAACAGTACAATCTCGTGATCATCCTTTACAAGTTTAGGTAGATCATTTATATAAATTAAAAACAAGAATGGCCCGAGTATTGATCCTTGTGGTACACCCATTTTTACCATTGACCCCAGAGAACGCTTTCCATTTACATCTACTCGTTGTGTTCGGTCAGTTAAGTAGGATGTGAGAAGCTTAAGTGAAACTCCCTTAACACCATAGTGGTGTAGTTTGCTGATTAGAGTTTCATGGTGAACGCAATCAAAAGCTTTCGACAGATCACAAAAAATACCTAAGGCATCGCGTGATTCCTCCCAGATATCAAAAATATGTGATTTTAACTCAACACCGGCATCAGTCGTTGAGCGTCCCTTTGTAAATCCGAATTGTTTACTGTCTAGTAAATTGTTGGTATTAAAATGCCGTTGTAATTGGTTTAGTATAAGTTTTTCAAATATTTTACCAAATGTAGGAAGTACTGATATAGGCCTAAAGTTACTAGGATCGGAATGACTACCTGATTTGAATAGAGGTATGATCTTGCTATGTTTCATCAAAACAGGAAATACTCCACTGTCAATACATTGATTAAATATGAAAGCTAGATCTGGTGCAATAATGTCAATTAGTGGTTTTATAACACTGACAGAAATGCCCCAGAGATCAGTGGTCTTTTTTTTTATAGGCACAGATAACATAATACTTAGGTACTATAGCTATAGGATAAAAAAATAAATATAAAAATCAGCTTATAATTATGTACCAAAGATTATTATTTTTATTATCATATTTTTTTGTTGGTAAAATACAAAAAAACGGTTGTCTGTAAAGTCGGTTTACGGACGATAATTTTACGTGATAACGTCATGTCACGTCATGTCATGTCAACGTCAACAAAACCGGCGTGGCGTCACAAGCAGAACGCTTAGGCGGATCGTGCCTCTATCGCTCTATCTATTAATAAGACGTTATCACGTCAAAAATACAAATGCGGACAAATTAAGAACCTCTCTCACTCTATTCTATAATCAAATATTTAGATAACGTGACGTTTAAGTATTCTCCGTCTTTGTCATTCTTATGTCAAAAAATAAAGATGAGAACAAGTTTAAACAACTCAATTAGCTCATTCAGACCTATAACATAGACAAACCGTTTTGTCTATTTACGCCCTTAAAAATTTACGACCATTTAGTCTATTTACGTCTATTTGTAAAACTCGCGTTCATTAATTAGCCCGTCTGTCTAAAGTATATTTTGCATGTTTTTTTTGTTGTATTGTGTTATCAGTACTCGTCTATACACATTTTATTCTTATCATTATTTGTGTAAGGAAGGAGATACAAAACTATTTTCGTTCCGAACTCCTTGGAGTTTAAATTTTCGAACAAACAAAAGTCGGTTAATATTTAAAAATTACAAAGCCGCAATAGCGAATAGCGTTGGCGAACTTGATATGGACGCGCCCCCGTAATACAGTAATAAAGCAATAAAAATATTATAAAAATCTGCGACTACCAATAGGTAATATTCATTAAATGTTACTAGTGACTAGTGATTTATTTAGGTAAGTGTAAAATAAAACTAAGATTATAATTAAAAGTTAGCTACCTATAATAGCTACGAAGCATACCTATCTGTATTATAATAATTTAAAATAAGTAGATAGCTACTTACCCATTATAAATATTTATTTCTGATTCTTTTTGCAATGAAACCGCGCTAGTTCAGATTGTTTAGGAAACAAAAGGAGGTCGGAAGCGTGGCGTGGCTGATAGCCACATATTTAGATTTCGAGGCCGCAACATTATTTAGGTTGTTTTGTTTTATCAGTAGGAAGGCGCAATTTCATACCTACAACATGTGCGCGCGAATTTTTGAGATGAAACAAGATTTAGTCTTCGCTAGAGATATATTGCTAGCAGCTATCTCGCTTTTTTTTATATAAAATACAGCTTTTGCTGCTCGAAACTGTTGCTTTCTACAGATGAAATATTTTTTAAACTAGTTTAGGTATTAAAAAACATTAAATAGATGGGAGGGAGGTGCATGCGTCTGCATCGTGTCTAACTCTTTGGGAATAGATTGGCGGAATAGTACTAAATATTTATCCATCTATTTAATGTTTTGTAATGGATTTCCGCGAAGTCACGCCTGAATCAATTACCTATCTATTTTAGGTACTTTTTGAGGTTATCCATTACAAACAAACAAAAAATCTAAAATGTTCTTTCTATAATATTAGTGTAAACTAACTAGTACTTTCTGAGTCACAGTATGTACGCCACTTCTTGGTATAGATTAGACAAAAAAACCTATACCTACTAAGGAGCGATTTATTTACCCGTTATTGGCAGATTTTGGTAGTAAGTCAGGCAGAATCAGCTGATAAATTATAGATAATTTTATATGAGTGTTATATTTCAATGATAATTAGGTACGTTAAACTTATTGAAATATTTAGATTCAATTCGATTAAGTATCTATCTATTTTTTCTACGTTAGGTTGAAATAGAGCATTATCTAATAGGTAGGTAGGTAATTTGTTTTATGTTAAGTACTGATAATACCTACTTTATCGTAGACTTTTATCTGTGCAGTCTGTACTAACAAGTAAAATGAAATAATTACACTAGATTTACTAACAAATTAAAATAGGTATAGGTAGGTAGGTTATTATGTGACCAAAATGATTAAACAGAAAAATAGCACTCCTTTTGTTAAAAACAAACATTACCCCAAACTAGAAATCACCGCGAAATCTCAGACAAACATTAATAAATGACCGTTTTTATTTATTTTACCCACTTAATTATCTATCGCACCACACCTGTGTTTTCTGTGTATTTTGCATATACTGTGTGTGTGTTTGTTGTGTATTTTTGCAAGGCTCATTCGATAACGCTATCGGCCGTCACGCCTACATGCGCAGACTCACACGTACACAACGCGAACAAAAAAAACAATTCGTATAGTGCTATGTTGCTAAGTCCAAAACATTTGTTTGGTTAAGTATTGTAGTCAAATAAGAGTGTGTAAAGTTTTTATGCACCGTTTGTATGATAAAACAATAAAGGTAGGTGAAAACCTCTTTTTCACACCTCTAAAATATCTAATAATTACGTTTTAAAAACTAAAGAGACAACCGACTTCATGTAAATAAAAAATATCCTCGAAGTATACAACTTTTAGATTTTTGTTGATTTTTAAAAACCGATATTTCGATAAAATTTAAATGGGACCACTTGGGCAGTACCTTTGAAACAAAAAAAGAATTTTCCTAATCGGTTCAGGCGTCTTTGAGTAATCGGTGAACATACTTAAAAAAAAAGATTCCGACGAATTGAGAACCTATTCCTTTTTTTGAAGTCGATTAAAAAGGACACCTACATACATAGGGTATGTAGGTGTCCTTTTATACCTATCTATGATCTAAGTACATTAACATTTGATTACCGTTACCCTCAAGGCTTTCTTCAGGGTCAGGCTCATCTCTGGTTCTAGCACTGAGACAAGAAATTAACCTCGTATGGCATACCAGAGACGACTTATAGGTTGATTTATATAGCCATAAGTCAACCTACCAAATGTTTGTATTATTTGAAGTATTAAGTTCAATTAGATACGCTGCAAAGACTACGAAATGGATGTAATGTCTGACCAGTGTTTTTTTTTACTTCTTATGTACCACACGTGTGAAGCCGCAGGCACAAGCTAGTAATAAATGAAACACTAGATAGCCTTCGAACTAACTGTATTCTGGTCATTGTTAAATTTTAGGGTTCGTGAATTGAGCTCGGCATCGATGACTCATTTATTTTGGTTAGCTTTTTCCTTTATTTGCTTGCAATTATGTACCGATAATTGTTGATTAATTAAGTTACAAATTAATAGGTTTGGTGATTATGTATATTTATTTGTTATGTCCCTACCTAATGTTGTTACTAATCTAATTAAACCTTATTTCAGAGATATTTACGTAACGTAGCGATCTGAATATTTTCATTTAAATTTAAATATGATATTCGACGGTACAATAAGATATGTACCTACATATCACCTGTATCCAAATACCTAACAAGCATAATGTGCATTTATTTATCTATGCACCTGTTTCGTAAATTATATTTCTGACAACCCTCTCTAAATACGATTATAGATAAATTAATATATATGACTATAAATAATAATGCCGGACATATTACATAGCATCATCTAGCACTAAAGTAAGCAGAGCTTGTGCTATAGGAGACATCAATGATATTATATGAACCTACTGCGCCCCAGATATTGTCAGTTATAATATTACTTTTGTATGACCTAGTGACAGTGACCCTTCAATTCCCAACTCCCTTAGAGGCACAGAACCGCTCAGATGCCAATGCGGTCCTATCCAGGCACTGACCAAGCACAACGCTTCTTATCTTCTTACGATAGCTATACCATGAGCCCTTTAACGAGTTTAATTAATGTCCAGTCCATACTCTTCATGACTCCACATTACACTTAAATTTGCTGTCATTGAACTGTCTGTCCTGTCTTTCCAAAAATATAGGCCATGAAGTAGGTCTTCAGTATTGTAATATGGGCAGGCCATATAGCTCGCAGAACTGATAACCGTTAGGGAGTAAACGTTCTCAAATGGCGACCAAGGACAGGACAACGAAGCGCAGGACAACCCCCCACAGATGAACTGACTACATTGTAAAGATCGCAGGAAGTCGGTGGATGGAGAGGGCTCAAAATCGTTCTTCCTGGAAATCTATTGGAGAGGCCTATGTTCAGCAGTGGACTTCATAAAGGCTGATATGATGATCATGATGAAGGTGATGATGAAGTAGGTCTTCATGGAGTAGGCGTTTGAACCTGTGAACTCCTTCACAAAGTTGAACTCTGACTCATACGAAAGTAGGTAGTAGTAATTACTACACATACCCACCGAGAAACTGGAAACTTTTAATCACAGTAATAATTACAGAAATGTACAGAATAATATACAATAATAGAAAATACATGTAAAACAGTTACAGTATCTAACGACCGTTTAAAACAATCTATAGATGCTCAACTGATCCAGATCACTACCAGAGGCCAGCGTTCCTATGACACTGGCGGAATAGCCACGTTGAATGCCAAATGCCAGCTCTATCGGGAGTCCCTGGGATGCGGCCAGGGTGTCGAAACATGTAGTATCCCACACTAATGGTCTATCCATCTCCCAAGGGACAAAGAGTCATACCATCAGGCCTCTTACCATCATCACGTATCAGACCGTTCGGTTCGAGAACAGTTGCCACGTTGACGTTGGTAAGTGCACGAAGAATGTCATCGTTAAGACTTGCGTGGCGAGCAATCCTACCTATCCTACTATCCTACCTAACATTGGTCATATTTTGAGGCATTTTTATTATTTCGTCAAGCTAGTAGCAAGTGTTTTACATTTTCTATAATGTAGAGCTTCAAGATACAATCACCACACAATTAATTATTTGTAAGTCTGTCTGCACAACAAAACAATAAGAAATGCATTCCCATCGGCATTGTTTTCTGTTTCCCGAGTCTGTTACTAAATTGCATAACGACTTACATATACCCGCGAGTAAAGTTTACTTAAATTTAGACTTTGAGTCTTTGGGTTACAGTTCAGAAATGAGTACTTGCGTAAGTCTCTTGATCATGTAAAATCTTGATAAACTGCATGTTGAATGAAGTGAATTTGTGTCGTGACGTTTCTGACTTTTAAACATCTCTCTACCTTCATAGGTACTAGCTGGAACAGCTATCTGATCCGACAAACCCATTAAAATAAAAAATAAGTACCGAATTATTATAGTATGATTTGTATTCAAATATATTGCATACATACTTACATAATTATTAAATGTAATATATGAATAAACAATTTAAATTCAGTTAACTTTGACGACCTCTGGCGCAGTGGACTAAGGTCCGGCTGAGACACAGAAGGTTGCGGGTTCGATTCTCGCCCCGTAACAAATGATCGTATGATCTACATGTACTTATTTGTTTCGGGTCTGGGTGTTAACAAAAAAAAGTATTTATGTTGTATATCAGTCATGTGGTACCCAAGCTCTTCTTTGGGGCCAGATGATGCTGTGTGAAATGTCATTCATTAAGTAAGTAAGATGAGATTTTGGCTAAGTAGGTAGGTTAGACACCCGAGTTGATATTTACCAAGGTAGGTAATTAATTTGATCTGGTTTACCTATTTTCAGTAAACGGCGAATACCTATAACAAAGTTAGATTTTCCATATATCATATAATTCGACCCTGGAGTTGTAGGTATCACCCATTGATCGCGGGATGCGATAATTTTTCCATAATTTTTGCTCAAAAGTGGTCAAATCATGTCTTTTAAATATTTTTATACCTACTTACATTAACAATTAGAATGAAACCAAAAATGTAATAATATTTATATAAGCAAAAACTGATACCCTAAAACACTAAAAAGAATAGGGTAGGTAGGTAGGATTGTACCAACAGGCTTGAGTATTTTGATTGACTTTTGGTGATTTTTGTCGTTAAAAAATGTCTTCCAGTAGTTCCATTTTTAAAAAAACAAAAACAATTTACCTAAGAATACTTAGTATTTTTAGGTAAATTGGTTTTGTTCCTCTATATTAAGGATAGCTAGTAGTTGAAACCCACAGGTAGTTATGTACCTTGATGTTAAGCCTCCTGTTCGAAATTCTTTAACCGTAATAAAAATATTATTTCATCATTCAGTGTTCAGGCAGAATTTATTCGTGCCGGCCGGGCCATGCAAACAACAACATTTTGTGTGTACCGTCCTCGAACACATACAGCCGGCTGTGAAAACACACCGACGCACACCAACACACATCCACACACAAAACAAACCAGGAAACGTCTAGCGAAAAACAAACAAGGGGTCTTTTGTATTGTGTAAACAATTGGCTGGCCGTATGCAACAGGCATGACGTTGCTTTGAAAAAACAACACTACAGGTTATCTTCAATAGATGGCGCTGGTTCTTCTGAAACTTAGAACCTACATAGTTCTAGAGTAAATAAAGAGATGGCGCTATCATAAATAAAAAATGCGTTAGTGTCGTGGAATACTCGATTGCAAATTCGTTCCTATCGTAGTAGGTATATTATTATTGATAAACGTATTACCTATATGAATGAATTACTAGCGTCTGAGAGCAATTAAATGAAACGCAGAAATAACTAGGTAATGAGTTTTTGGAAATTTCGTAATTATTATATTTTTTCTAGTTGTGAAAATTAACATTTTATTGTACATCATTCTATTAATCTAATTAATTCGTTCATTCGTTCATCTAATTGTTTCATTTGCGCCATCCTATGGATAACCGTCTACAATAAAGAATGGCTCGTGACGGAAATTCGTGACGGAAAAATCTTACGCTTTGCCCCCATCCGCCAAGTCCGTACCGTGCGATAAGGAACTTCGTTCTAAAAATATAACCTTTTTTGTAAGCTGATATTGCGCTAATCGTATGATGGCAAAGTAGTATATTCAGTTTCTATATGATTGAACATGAGTTATTAGGTAGGTACGTAAGCTTTTATTTACACTAGTTCACTCCGACTTTGCTCGAAAATTGCTTGTCTTAAGTAATGTGTATTAACTTAAAATAAGCTAGTTATTCGTATCGGAATCACAGTGCAAGTTTAACTTAGTTTCAAACGAGTACTTCAATTGAGCTAAGATAATATAGCATATCTTAGATGTTAAGTAAGTTTCGTTTTAGTCTATTAATAATCAATATTTATTAACATAATAATATTTGATTTCACCCAAGCCTCGGATACCCTGAGGTACCTCAATACACAAACAAACTATCAAGCCACCGAGTTTATTATTGTTTTTTCTGTCCTACAGATTGTATTCAAAACATCACACTGCCTTGCCTCAGTCAGTCCGGAGCGCGGATGAGGTGTAACCACGGTGTAACGCAGGGCTCGCGTCTCGGCCCGCTGCTGTTGACAGTTGATAGTGAAGGACATTGTGAATGTGTCTACAGAGGGATGACGATGTATACGTGAATGAAACGGTAAGTTTACTTTACTGTGTTTTTACAAAGAGCGTGGTGGAGTTATTACTGGTGATCTAATTTATGATATATAAATAAATAAGCCGGGATTTAGGTACATGCGATTTGATTAATTGTTTGATTTTAAAAAATATTTCACGGCGTCTGGTAAAAACATCGCGTAACCCATGAGCTGGCTCCTATCCCAGCGTATTAGCATTGCAATTCAACGTGTCTTAGGGACGTTGCCCTGGATCATTTGAGATATCTATAGATCGTTTTGGGTGATCCTTAGATAGCTTAACTGGTTCACATGTATTTTATATTATTTTATATTATTCTGTTAACATTTATTTTAATAAGTGTAAATTAAATGAATGTTGAATTGCTCGATTATAAATAAAATGTAAGTTTGATTAGCATAAAAAAAATCTTATATTTACTAACTAGCAACACTTTACCCGTGTTTTATTAACTAATTTGAACATAACTCGTTTATTGGGACTTATATAATCATAGTTAGACATATAGTTTCGACCTATAGTCATATAGAGCTTTTTTTGAATTGACATGGCATGCAAACTGCAACTGGAATCAAACCAGCAAACCAGCAAACCAATCCTAGCCGGCTAACCCCCACCGTGCCACCGGTCGACTGTACCCAATAATTTGGTTATATTTATATCTTTTTAGGGTCCCGGAGTCTACAAGAAACCCTTATAGTCTGTCTGTCTGTGCGCTCTTAATCTTAAAAAGCTTTTGCTCGTAGACTATAATTTTTATCGTGATGAAATTTTGCGCGATAATACTTATTAGTAACCCCTACAAACTTATAAAATAATAATAAAAATAAACTTTTTTTTGGGGATACCTCCCCTACATGTAAAGTGGGATTGTTTTTTTATATTTTACTACCGCATCGTGTGACATATGGTTGGATAGGTCTTTTAAAGATATTATGAGTTTTCTTAAGCAGTTTTTCGATATTCGCTTTAAATCTTAGCTTTGAATTTTTTTTTTTTTTTTTTCCCGGACATTTCACACAACATCATCTGGCCCCAAAGTAAGCAGAGCTTGTGTTATGGGTACCACATGACTGATATACTACTTATATACTTTTTTTTTTTTTTTGTAAAATACATACATATTATACATAGAAAACCCAGACCCGAGACAAATACTTGCAGATCGTACAAACATTTGTCCCGCGGTGGGAATCGAACCCGCAACCTTTTGCGTCTCAGCCGGTTCTTATCCAACTGCGCCACAGAGGTCGTCAATTATCAATTTTTGTTACAAAATACAAATACAAAATATTGATTTATCTAAAAATTAATATATTGTATAATTCATTTATGGTATAATATACATTTCATGCGTGTAATATCCTGGAAATACCTGGTAAAGGGTCTCGCTCTTCTTACAGGTTGCATACCTACAGTTGAATATTATAATGAAACTAGCTGTCCTGTTCGCGACTTCGTCCGCTCGTTTTAATAAAAAAAATATGTAATTGTTAATCTAAACCATTCTCGAATCCACTTGAACACAAACAAAAAGTTTCATCAATATCGGTCCAGCTGCTAAGGAGGAGTTTAATTACAAACACAGGCACAGAAGATTCATATATATAAAGATTACGGATAGTAAGTCATTACAATATTTTGAGTAACAGACTGATTTGTAAACTTTAAAATATTTTTTTTTCTAATTATATTATGTTGAATTAGTTATAAACCTACTAGTCAATCTTAACGACGTCGGAACCCTTCACTGCGTACGCACATGCACTTGGCCAATTTAATTAAGATAATATTTATTGTTGGTTTAGGAGTTTTTGGATGTTAAATTTTTAATCCTTGTAATTTTTTAGCTTTATAAAAGAGGTTAGTATTTACAGTTGATATTAAGACCTTTTTTGTACTTTCCACGGAAGTAGCAGTAACATTATGAAGGATTATGATAGTGTGGAATGGGCGTGTCATGAGGAAGAATGGAAGGAAAAAGAGTATTAGATTGAGGGTTCGATTCCCTTCCAGGATAAACATTTTGTGAATGTAATGGTTTGTTTTGTGTCTGGGTGTTATAAAGTATCATAAATATGTATTTAAGAATATATAGGTATTCTATCAGTCATCTGGTCCCCATTGTACAAGTTATATGCTTAGTTTGGGGCTAGATGGTGTTGTGTGCATTGTCCAGCATCATTTATTATTAAATATGAAAGGGGGGGAAATAGAAGAACAGATGGATTGTGTGACGGAGAAGAATATGACATGTTGTGACTCCACTTAAAGTAACGATAAGGAGTACTAGCTTCTGCCCACGGCTTCACATGCGTTTTAGTAGGTAGATGCAAAAAATATGTCCTTCCCCATAATACAATATCTCCTTATCAAATTTGATTAAAATCCGTTCAGCCGTTCCGTAACGTTACAAATAATTACTTTTACATAATTTTATAATTTAATTTATATTTATATTTACTTTATATCATTTTTACTTTACTTTTTTAATTTTTACTTTTACTGTCTTTACGGACTCCTGCGGGTCCTGTCGGCAAGGTCGAGAGCTTACATTAAGGCTTACCTAAGTACACGAAAGGAGCCTCTGAGGCGAACTTTAATCCTTTTACCACACTGGTTAGAAATAACTAGTGACACGATAAAAATAATATTACTTTTAAAACTAAAAAGAAAACCTTGAATGTACCTTGAGTGACCTTTAGTGAATGAAATTGGAGTCTATTAAAAGTAAACCATTTTATGAAGTTGGTTAAAAAAATATTTACGCTCTTTACTAGAAAGTCGAGGAAAGCAATATACAAAATTGCGTTTACTTGGATGTCATATTTTTCCAGCTATTTTGATACAAAAACCAAACAACTGGATGGATTTACATGAAATTTCTATGGGGCTATTCGAAAAGTAGGTATATCCTTTCAAATGAAAAAAGAATTTTTCAAATGGGTTCATAAATGACAGAGATAAACAGGTAACATATATAAAAAAAATTGAGAACCTTTTTTGAGATCGGTTAATAAACAAATATACTTACTCGTAGGTACACAGTAAACAGAAACACGTTCAAAATTTTAATATTATTATGCATTGCAAAAACACCACTTTTTTCCCAATTTTTCCAAAAACTTGAGTCAAAACATATTTTTAAATCAGAATGTAATTTTTAAATCATTTTTCAATTTTCAATAAGCCCTTTGATTTCCAATGATTGGGCTCTTTTTCAGAGTGACTGTGCTCTTTTCGAGAAAAACATATTTTGATGATATGCCTTGGAGGAAAGATGGAATGCGAGACAGAGAATGATAATCTTTTAATTATTGGAGTCCTTTTTCACAATGTTAATCTCATCATCATCATCATCATTTCAGCCCTATTGCACCCACTGCTGGGTATAGGCCTCCTCTTTATTATGCCACTCATTCCGGTCCCTAGCAAGTCTCATCCAGTGGTTCCCGACAACGCTGATAATATCGTTCGACCATCGGACGGGTGGTCTGCCTCTTGGCCGTTGAGCATCTCTTGGCCACCATAGCGTTACCGCCTTTGACCATCTCTCGTTATCCATTCTTGCCAAGTGTTAATCTATTTGATCTTAATAAAAGAACTTATCTAGTAAGATTAGATTTGCTTTTTTTTAAAGGCTTTCCGTATTATTACTAATATTATCTACTATAGACTTGACTGGCCTCTCAGTTGGTAGTAGCTCTGCTCTCTGCACTGTAGGTTGAGTGTTTGTTCTGTCTGGCTGTTATAAAGCATCATAAGTATGTTTTTTAAATATGTTTATAAGTTTTCTATCAGTCATCTGGTCACCATAATGTATTAGGTACTGTAGATAAATCGCTGTATCAAAACTACAAAATCAAAACAGTTTTTATTCAATATACAAGGACTATATAAATTAAATCTTCTTACATGTGGAGAGGTTAGGTAACGATTCCTTCTAACCCAAGTCCAAGCAGAAACTCTTGGTGCTAGCGCTTTTGTGTAGGGTAAAACTCGGTAATACGCCCCAACATTCAATAAAATATTATAAATAAAATATATATTAGAGATAATATAAAAGTTTTTATTGAGGAATACAATAAAGTTATTTCTTAACGTTATGACACTTAGTAATTTGAGAAATCTCTTAAGATAATCGACTTATTATAGTTATTTCAAAACCTTTAGGTGGGGCATTTTATATTACGACCGTAGGGTAATATGCGACAACCTGTATTATAAAATGCCCCAGTGTAATAATCTGTTTTATTGCATGTTTTATTCAGTAATCTTAGCGGAATTTTAATAAATAATTAGTGATTAAATAGGATAAGTATGGACAATTGAATTATACCTATGTGTATTATGGTGCAAAGTGATTTGAACGACAAGGAATCCCGAGAAAGTTCTAGATGGCCATTCCGCGATGACGTTTAGAATTGACAATTGACCATCGACTAAGACTTTATTAACAAATAAACACTTGACACTGGAAATTTTCCACAAGACAGATAGGAAAAATAGAAGAATGAAGTATCATGCTGCGACAGTAATGAAAAGGGGCCTTAAAAAGGACCTACCACATTCAAAAACAATACGAACATACACCTATCGCTGTAAATGTAAAAAACAAAGTATAATACAAAAATAAAGCAATGTTTACAAAAAACATTCGGCGTAAAGGTAAACTTTACGGGCGAGAATAACGCAAATCTAAACAATTTTTCTTTACATATCGATTATGGTCGCTTTATTCGATTATTATAAACATCAAATCGAATGAAAGCATACACTTATAGCAGGGCAGGAACAAGGATCAGACTTTGTAGATTAGGGAAGCTAGTATTAATGGTAGTCTATACTAATATTATAAAGAGGAAAGATTTGATTGTTTGTTTGTTTGTTTGTTTGTATTGAATAGGCTCCGAACCTCTGGACCGATTTGAAAATTTATTTCATCGTTAGAAAGCTACACTATCCCCGGGTGACCTAGGCTACTTATTATGCCGGGAAAATTGGTTTGTCCCGGGAAAAATCTTCAACGCAGGCGAAGCTGCGCGCAGACAGCTAGTTGATAATAATAATACTCACAACTTTTCACCTCACTACAGCGAGGAAAATGTGCGAGAAAAACAGCTTAATAGTAATTTTTTCATGCAATCGTGCTGGCCAATGATTATTATAAAAATGAGGTTGACGCACTGACATGAAATAAGTATTTATGCATTTTCAGTGGATTGTATAAAAAAATATCGAATAGTTAATTCGAATTTTGAAAAATCTTTCTACGCTAGCGGATAAAATACACTTTTAGACTCTGGTTTCGAATGATAAAAAGAATCTTTCCGAGGTTGTGAGATAAAAAAGTATTTTAATCTTTTTCTAACTTAAGCACTAAGGTTTTGTTTCGATGACGCAACTCTTTCCACATGTTCCTCTCCAGCGCAGTCTCCTTGATCTCCTTATACGACACAACAGTTACTTTCTCCTTGATTTGTCTCATGAAGAGTTCGTGGACTTCCGCTTCCTTTCTCACCTTTAACTTCCTTCTATGATGGAGTTTATAAAATAGTCTAATATAAGATAACTATATTTATTAATAAATAATAATAAATAATGCCGGACATTTCACACAGCATCATCTGGCCCCAAAGTAAGCGAGCTTGTGTTATAAGTACCAAATAACATACATACATATTATACACAAAACTACCCAGACCACAGAACAGAAAAATACTTGCAGATCGTGCAAACATTTGTCCCGCGAATCGAACCCGCAAACTTCTGCGTCTCAGCCAGTCCTTGGCCCAATGCGCCACTGAGGTCGTATAAGAATATAATGTTATGTTTTAAGACGTTTTTCTTTTATTTAGTAAACAACTAGCTGACCCAGCCACGCGTTTCTGTAGCTCAGTAGTTCTAATACGTTGAACCCATATACGCTAACCTCTAAAATTATCAGTGTTTCTCTACCATATTATGCATGTATTATACATATAAACCTTCCTCTTGAATCACTCTATCTATTAAAAAAACCGCTTCAAAATCAGTTGCGTAGTTTTGAAGATCTAAGCTTACATAGGGATAGACAGACAGCGGGAAGCGACTTTGTTTTATACTATGTAATGATTTGTTAATGTTTTTGTTCAAAATTGCGTTTCAGAATATACATAGTATAAGTTTTTTAATCTAGAATATTTTTAATGTAACCGTCACGGCATCTGTCAGGCCCTGGCGATATGGTACATATCAAATTATTATAAACATGAAAATCAAACGAAAACACATTGGTGGTTTGTAAGCTGATTCTGTACACAACCGTTTATTTTATAAATAACGACTCCGATTATAATTGTTCAGGTGCGGTCGGTCGATTATCGCCATTTTTATAATACAAACAATGTCGTACAACATTTTAGTTTTTTATAATATCACACCTTTGATAGAGCTTGGGTCCAAACAGCTCAAAACCGAGAAGACTGGAGAGATCAAGGGGAGGCCTTTGCCTAGCAGTGGGACACAATGGGCTAATCGTAATCGTAATCGTAATTTTATCACTAGCGACCCGCCCCGGCTTCGCACGGGTTATACTAAATATACTATAGAATGCTGGCAATTCTGTTGTTTCGCCATACTAGCTAAAATTTTCTAAAATATGGACGACCTTAAATTGCTACGAATAAAGTTCAAAATAGAGTACCCATTTTTAAACACAGTTCTAAAATAAGTTAAAATTATTTTTTGTTTTAATGTGATAATTTTTATTCAAATTAATTCCTTTATTGAAAATAAAGTATAGAGGTGTTGATAAAAACAGCGGAAAATAATCTCCTTACATGATGACTAAATTGAGCTAAAACACGTCAGTTATACGTTAATTTAGTAAGTGCCACTTAAAATTGTTATTCTAATTCAGACTTTAATACAAACAAAATAAGATCGTTTTTGTTTTACGAAATTTTAGTTATGTAATTAATGTAAAGATGTCTAATGTAATTAGAAACCTCTAAAATTATCTGTGTTTATCTACTATATTATGCATGTCTTATACATATAAACATTGCTCTTGAATAGCTCTCAAAAACATCTAGTTAAAAAAACCGCATCAAAATCCGTTGCGTAGTTTTAAAGATCTAAGCATACATAGGGACAGACAGACAGCGGGAAGCGACTTTGTTTTATACTATGTAGTGATGAAACATAATCTTACTATAATATAAAAAATGCGAAAGTAACTTTGTCTGTTTGTTACGTTTTTACGCCTAAACCGCTGAACCGATTTTGATGAATTTTGGTATAAAGATATAGGGGACTTAGGAGATGGACATAGGCTACTCGTGCGAAGCCGCGGGCAGCAGCTAATAGATTTATTGACCGAGCGAGCGCGAAGCGCGAGCAAGTGTCTCCGTTTCAGCTTAGGCAAAAATGCTTTCGTATGTCCGTCTGTTCGGCCGGCGTCTATCCGAATGTTCTCCTCTACAGGTCGCATTTCCCAACCGATTCTCGTGAAATTTTGTGAGCAGGTTCTATAACTATGTAGATTTTTTTTCGATTCCGTTTTTGGAAAAAGTTCTAAATGGCGAAGATGGAATACTTTTAAAAAGTTATATTTCCTTTTTGATTCAGTCGGTTAAAAAGGAATGTACATGTACATAATCAACCTTGATCATGTAACTATTTAGTTGGATAAGGATTAATATCATGATAAGAATGTCATCTTTTTACGATTCTACCCGAGTTTTGATTGACTAATTTTAACTAAGCGCGGTTATTGTGACATAACTATAATAGTTAGATAAATAGTCTCATTGACTTTTTTGTAGCATATGATGAGTAACTATATATATGTAGTACATTATTATTATGTATCATCAATAGTTTTTGCAGCGCACGTCAAATAATGTTTATAGGTAAATTTTTGATACCTTGGGTTACACTATTGTAATTTTCGTAGAGACCTCTAATTTTTTGAAAATAAAAATCAGCCTTTGTTACTTGCTGATAACGTAGCTTTTTAAATATGAAAGAATTTTTGAAATCGGTTTAGCAGTTTTTTTTTATCCATTACAAACAAGCGTACATACACAAAATTCAAATCATTCATAAAATAAGCTAAGCTAGCTATCTATGGATCGTTAAAACGATCTGTAGATAGCTTAAATAATCCAGATCATTGCCAGAAACCAGCGTTCCCGAGACACTGTTTAAATGGTAATGGTGATACACTGGGCCAGATACGAGCCAGCTTAGTCACGTGATGTTTGTACTAGACAGCCATAAATAATAATAGATCCTTAAAAAAGGGTCATTTTAGGTAATTTATAAAAAAAAAATGTCGGATATTTCACACAACATCATCTGTGCCCTCAAAGTAAGCAGAGCTTGTGTTATGGGTACCACATGACTGATATACTACTTATATACTTTTGTTAATACATACATATTAAACATAGAAACACCCAGAACTGAGACAAATACATGCAGATCATACAAACATTTGTTCCGCGGCGGGAATCAAACCCGCAACCTTCTGCGCCGCAGCCGGGCCTTGGCCCACTGCGCCACAGAGGTCGTCAAAGGTACTCAAAGTAATCAGAGATCAGTCGTCCTCTTGATTTTAAGGGCCGTTTAAAACAATCTATAGATAGTTCAACTGATCCAGATCACTGCCAGAGGGCAGCGTTCCCAAGACATTGACGGCATTGCTTATACATTGAGCCAGCTTTTGGGTCACGCAATGTATCTACCAGACGGCGTGAATTATTTTGAAAACGCGGAGGGCTCCTGTTCTCGGGCCCAGGGTATAATTAAAGAGCTTTAAGAATTATGACCTCTGTGGTGCAGTGGGCCAAGGTCCGGCTGAGATGCAGAAGTTTGCGGGCTCGATTTCCGCCGCTGGACAAATGTTTGTATGATTTACAAGTATTTGTCTCGGGTCTGGGTTATTCTATTTATAATATGTATGTATGTATTTAAAAAAATGTACCTATATCAGTCATGTGGTACCCATAACACAAGCTCTGCTTACTTTGGGCTAGATGATGCTGTGTGAAATGTGCGGCATTATTAATTTTATTATTAAGAATATTCAAAGAGGTAGACAGATTCAGTGAGACGTCGTCCTCTTGAGTTTTATCCGTTCAATCTATAGCGGTAAGTAACAGTCTAAGAAAATAATAATAATAATGCATTCATGCAGAATCAAGTGAACGAATTGAGACAGATGAAATTTACATTTCTTATCTATATTAGGTACATAAACATACCTACCTACGCACATAGCTTTATCATTATTTACAAAATACTATCGCTCTCTGATAACACATGCAAACAAAAACAAGTCAAGTAACCTACTAATATTATAAAGTAGCTGCTGCCCGCGACTTCGCACGCGTGGTAGCTACAAAAAAAGTAGCCTATGTCCTACTCTAAGGTCTCATCTATCTCTATACCAAAATTCATCAAAATCGATTTAGCGGTTTAGGCTTGAAAACGTGACAGACAGACAGACAGACGGAGTTACTTACGCATTTATAATATTAGTAGGGGTTCTATCAGTCATCTGGTCCCTATAATACAAGCTATGCTTAGTTTGACGACCTCTGTGGCGCAGTGGGCTTAGATCCGGCTGAGACGCAGAAGGTTGCGGGTTAGATTCCCGCCGCGGGACAAATGTTTGTATGATCTGCAAGTATTTGTCTCGGGTCTGGGTGTTTTTATGTATAATATGTTTACAAAAAAAGTATATAAGGTAGTATATCAGTCATGTGGTACCCATAACACAAGCTCTGCTTACTTTGGGGCCAGATGATGCTGTGTGAAATGTCCGGGATTATTTATTATTATTATTAGTTTGGGGCTAGATGGTGTTGTGTGCATTGCTCACCAATATTTATTTATATATATAAAACACAATAATTAGGAAATATACAAAAATAAATTTATTGCCTAATAAAACATTTATTTACAAAAATAGTTACAGAAATGTACAGAATAATATTAAATACATATGAAACAATTAAGCTATCTAAGGACCATTTAAAACGATCTATAGATAGCTCAACTGATCCAAATCACTGCCAGAGGGCAGCGTTCCCAAGACCCTGGCGGCATTGCCACGTTGAATGGCAATGCTAATACGCTGAACTAATTGCTTTTATTTTATCGAAATCTGGGTGTCCGGGCCCCTTTTCTACAGATAAACAATATAACAGATAATATACCTACTTGTTATTATTTATCCATCAAGTAATAAAAGATAATAAATTATTTATACACATGACTTTATCTCGCATGTTTACCTACTTCAGCAAAAGATATGGCTCAATTCATTCATTCGATAAAGACTCATTGAAGAAGTCACATAAAGTTCAGAAATTGGATATCAAGGATCTGTACCACTACTTTTGAGCGTAGGACCGGGATAACGTACCACGCAATTTGTTGGACAATATGACTGTTAAATTGTATAAATATTAACTAAGTAAAAAAAAAAAATCAGCTGGTTAGTGATCATTTATGATGACCTCGTTATCGATACATGTTGGAAGGAGGGGACTCTTTGATCAAATCAAAGATTTTGTAGGACAAATATTTTTCCGAATAATTTATATAATTATCTTGAGCTTTAACAAAAAAAATTCAGTTAGTTATATTTGAGAATCATCAAATCGACATATTTTATCCTTGCTACCTCTGTTAGCTACCACAATCGAGAGTTTCGTACAGGAAATTGTTGGGCGTCTCATCAAAATGAAGCTACTCACGGAAAATTAGCTTGATAGTAATCAAAAGCAAAAAAGGACCAGGGATCCTGGACTACTATCAGTTACTGGAACCTTCCAATTAATAGGCTTGTCAGCTCAGTTGGTAGTAGATCTGCCTTCTGCTCTGTATGTTGGGTATTCTAATCAACCCCAGGACAAACATATATGATGAACATGTGTTGTTTGTGTCTTCGTGTTCTAAAGTATCTTATGTACCTATGTATTCCTATCATATTGTCTGTATAAACTTTCGTGAGTTGGACTATACATGTTTTATTACTCACCTATTATTATGTCGACCGACACTGTCTCGATTCATCAATCAGGGCGAACCGTAAACTCGGGCGGCAACGAGTGGACCACGACGGATCAAACTCACCCTGATGAATGAATGAATAAATAAATAAATAAAGCCTCCATCAACAAAATAATACGTGAGTAAACCCCTCTGTTCATCTAAATGTATACCTAGTCATATTGTCACCATAATCCTTACTAATATTATAAACGCGAAAGTTTGTATGTGTGTTTGTTACTCTTTCACGCAAAAACTACAGAATGGATTTTGATGAAACTTTACAATAATATAGCATATTACATCAGAATAACACATAGGCTATAATTTATAAAGATATTGTGTGAATTGTCCAAAATATAACGATAAGTCTCAAGTAAGTAGGAAAAAATCTGCCATCTGCAAGCTATACATTTTGATAAACACGGGCTTTACTCACGTATTATTTAGTCGATGGAGGCACCGACATTGTTTCGATTCATCTAGAGAATCTTCATCAGGGTTAGTTTGATCCGCGGTCCGTGAGTTGCCGCGACCGTTCACGGTTTGCACTGAAATCTGCAAGCTATTCTAACTTGCGCTGCAAAAACTGTTACAATTACACGAAGTACTAATCCTGCGCAGACGAAGTCAAGGGCACCAGCTAGTAAATATATATATATTGGTGGACAATGCACACAACACCATCTAGCCTCAAACTAAGCATTTTTAAATTCATACTTATAATACTTTATAACACCCAGACATAGAACAAACACCTATGATCACCACACAAATTATTATCCAGGGATAATATCACATCCTCAACCTACAGCGCAGAAGGCAGAGCTATTACCAACTGAGCTGACAGGCCAGTTAATAAACAAGCTATGCTTAGTTTGGGGCTAGATGGTGTTGTGTGCATATTACACCGGTATTTATTTCTCGGCAGATGCGACTCAGAAGCATCCTTTAAAGCTTTAGGATAAGATAAGATACGAGTTTATTCAATAACAATTTTTACATTGTGTCTGAAATACTTAAGCCTAAAAACATTATAATAATATAAAAGAGTAGCATGTATGTCAAATAATTGCAAATAATCACATTTTTCTTAATTTAAAGTCATCAGCTGTATAGAAGCACCCCTCCAGCAAAAGCTTTATCAATGCAGACTTAAATGTAGTGGGACTTTCTATGATTTTCATAGCCACAGGAAGAGAGTTGTACAATGTAACGGCCTGATATCTACAACCATGCCTAACAATATTTTACTTCGGACACAGTGGGGTCGCAAGATCTGTTCTCTTTGTATTTATTATTTTTCTTTTCTCCTTGTATTTAGGAAACCTTGACAAATCTTTCGTCTGGGAGAAACTGTTCAGGTTCGGACATCCAATGAAACGGAAAATTGTTTCATATTTAAACAGGACTTTTATATATAGATACTAGCTGTCCCGTACGCGACGTTCGCACGTTTTAAAAAGAAAAATATATCAGAATAAAAACATTTTGCTTGACTGAGCTTTTAAATGACACAATTGTGAATGCGCGCACAATGGCCACTGTTATAACTCATAACTTAACAAACCTAACATCGTCAAAGGTTGTATCAAACTGAACTCACCTCTTTAAATCTTTAATATTTCTTTCATTTTACATATTTTTAACCGACTTTATCAAAAAGGAGGAGGTTCTTAATTCGTCGTTTTTTTTTTTAAATTTATGTTGACCGATTACCCGAAAACGGCTGAACCGATTTGGAAAATACTTTTTATGTTTGAAAGGGTATACTTCACAGGTCCCATATAAATTTTATCAAAATCGGTCGAGCTGAAAAATCAACGAAAATCTAAAAATTGTATACATCGATGATGTTTTCATGTACTTCGATACCTCGCTGTCTCATTGGAACGGTGCGTTTATTTGGTCTACCCATATTATATATGTATATACAAAATACATCTACTTTCCACTAAAAATGTATTATAGGCTCAAATTTCATTCAATGAAGTCGGTTTCTTTTTAGTTTTTAAAACGTAATTATTTGATAGTTATTCTGCTATTCGCAACGGAGACAAATCCAACAAATTAAAATTCATTAACACGACTTTGTTTTATTGACCGAGCGTGCTCGAAGCGCGAGTGTCTCCGTTTCAGCTTCGGCGAAAATGCTTACGTATGTCTGTCCGGCCGGCGTCTGTCCGGATGTTCTCTACAGGTCACATTTCACAACCGATTCTCGTGAAATTTTGTGAGCAGGTTCTATAACTATACAAATAATTTTTGTCGATTCAGTTTTTAGAAATTTTTCAAAATAGCTGATATATGGGGGTTGAAAACGTAAAAAAAGGTATATTTCAGTCATTTCGAAAAATGTTCGCGAGGTCTACAGCTCACAGAGTCACTAGTATATAGTAGTATATAGTACATATATAGTAAGATAAGCATAATTGGACAATCGGACAACTATAATGACTATAAATAAATAACAATAGAGACATACCAAGTTATGAACGTTGATATAATATGAACATGTTGAACATACACCCTGCATATCAGTTCTGTGGCGTAGTGGGCCAAGCCCCGCCTGCGGCGCAGAAGGTTACGGGTTCGATCCCACTGCGGAACAAATGTTTGTATGATCTGCATATGAACTGAAATGTTTGTTTGAGTATTTGTCTCGGGTCTGGGTGTTTCTATGTATAATATGTATGTATGTACAAAAAAAAAGTATGTATTAGGTATATATAAATAGTAATTTTTAACTATATATAAATAAGTTGGACTGACCAGAGGTACTTATATCTTATACTTATACTTATATAGAGGTACCTAATTTTTAATTTTATTTCTGTTGTTTCAGAGACCAATGGTGCAGTTACCTATAGTGGTGAGAGATTTAGTAAAAGTTTATTTTTTTATTTATAAAATACAAAAATGATGCGAAATGTCGTGGGACACCTGTTAAGAATGAAGTTGAATATCTTACAAATAGCTGACGACGCTCGGGTAATATAATATGTAAATTAATTATATAAAATACATATAAAACAGTGGAGCTTTCAAGTACCGTTTAGATAGCTCTGTAGTATACTATAGACAGGTCAAAGATCACTGCCAGAGGGCAGCGTCCCCAAGACACTGGCAGCATTGCTACCATGAATGTCAAAACCGTTGATGTCTACTTTCGGGTAATGTAAAATATAAATAAAATTAATTATTGAACACAAAAATACGTAGGACATAGGATTCGGACTCGGGGCGCAGTTTTGACAGTCGGTGTTGTCAACCGCTCAGCTAGCGTGATCATTAACCTAAGTTCAAAATAAGTCAACTTGTAGTCGTCATAGTTTCGTTTATTGATTTGCAATTTGGTGTCGGTCGAAATATTACACTTTTTTCGGCCTTTTTTCGGCAAATGTCTGTAACGTGTGACAAAGCACTATCTTCTAAAATACCTATATCCAGTATTCAGTATTCAAGGGACAAGGGTCAAAGACCGAGTGGAAAGGCGGCGGCTCGTAAAATTGACAATGCTGGTTCACGTGATAGGGCCATCTGTCTACATCCTTCTAGTATGTCTAAATTCACCTAGTATGTAAGACGTTTCAAAGTGATCCTTGTGTGATGACTTTGACTTTTACTAACCGTCTCCTGAAGTGTAATACAGCACCACTATCGTTAAATACATAATAAATAATAACGTTTTGAAAACTAATATTAACGTTTTAATAACTAATAAGAAACCGACTTCATTGAATGAAATTTGAGCCTATAATACATTTTTAGTGGAAAGTAGATATATTTTGTATATGTATAATATGGGTAGGCCAAATAAACGCAACGCTCCAATGAGACAGCGAGGTATGAAAGTACATGAAAAGATCATCGATGTATACAATTTTTAGATTTTCGTTTATATTTTAGCTCGACCGATTTTGATAAAATTTATATGGGACCACCTGTGAAGTGACTGTGTGATAACCTTTCAAACAAAAAAATAATTTTCCAAATCGGTTCAGCCGTTTTTGAGTATTTGGTGAACATACATAAAAAAAAGATTCCGACGAATTGAGAACCTCCTCCTTTTAGATAAAGTCGGTTAAAAAATGAAACCTAGCTAGGTCGATCTATCGCCCCCGAAACCCCGTGCATACTAAACTTCATGAAAATCGTTGGAGCCGTTTCCGAGATTCAGATTATATATACATATAAACAAGAATTCGTCGTTTAAAGGTATTAGATTAGAGCTAAATCGTTTACGTCTAGTGTCTTCTTCTTCTTTGTTACATAATACAATTTTATTGTGACATAATAATGTCAATTTTGCAAGTGTTTATAGTCAATTAGTTTGACAATAAAGTGTTAGTCGATGGTCAATTGTCAATTCCAAACGTCATCGCGGAATGGTCTAGTATTTTCTTGGGATTCCTCGTCGTTCAAATCACATTGCGCCAATTATATGTTTATTAAACATATAATTCAATTGTCCATATTTGTCCTATGTAGTCAAAATTTTTTCATTACTGAATAAAACATGCAATAAAACGAGTAAAAAATATTAAATTAGCAGAGCTATAGTCCGGTCAATCTAGACCAAAAAATGAGAGTGAAGGTACATAAAATCCCAACAAGCTGAAAATCAGTAAAATTGTTCAAAACATAATTATAAATAATATTTAATATTTCCTCATCATTCCCGTCCATGGATTTTTTTTTATTCAAGGTCAAAGGTAAAAAAATGAGTTTTTCGCGATTTTTAGCAAAACGGTATGTTTTATCATAAAAGCACCTGAGACAAAAATTGTAGATCACAAAATTATCCATAAAAAATACATCAATACTTTTTTTCCTACAAGCCACCGTTTCTGAGATATAACGATTCAAAAAGTTATAAAAGTTGTTATCGTCATAATGTGCATGAGTACGCCACGTATAATCTCTAGAGTTGTTATATATTATATATTATAACATATATATTATATAATATATATATTATATTATATATATTATAATATATATATTATATATTATGTGTTGAAATATTTTTCTATCAGTCATTGTAACTTATACTTAAACTCATAAGATATATATTTACACATAATATTATATATACACAACATTTTACTTCATATACATTAATCACGTTTATCAACACAAATCATATTATTCATAAACAGCAGTTTTCAAAATGTTTGAAAAACAAGATTTAGTTCAATGTGCTGAAGTTTTTAAAAAGAGTAATTCAACTCAACAAGAAGTTATCACCAACGGCATCCGCTTTCTTCTTTCTATGTACGGAGCTCCTAAAAAACTACCTGTTTAGATAAGCATCGATATGCATGTTTCGTTAAAAATACTAAAAATAAAAAATAGGTTCAATTAGCTTGCCTTCCTCCAACCTCAGTTGCTGCTCATCAACATCTTTTTCGGATATATTACCAAGTTCCAGTGTGGCTTGGTTATCAGCTAGACCCTACAGACTGGGGTTGGAAGTTGGTCAACAATATATTAGAGCCAGTTCAAACTTTAATCCGACCTGCGCCGGAAAAACTGCTAAACACAATTTTTTGCAACTGCAAAAAGGGATGCAGTGGTGGTTGCATGTTGCTAATGTGTTGCAAGCATCTTAGGGTACGGCAATTTTCATCAGGGAAGCCGTAAGATTGCTTGCTGGCTTTGATGTAAGTACATTCGGGAGTTTAGCTCTTTTCAGTCAACACTAGCTTTAACTCCATTAGAAATAATACTCATAATGTGATTGATAGAGCACGAAAAATGGACAATTATATTTTTAACCCCTGTTTCACCCTTGTTTGTGTTTCAGATTGTACCTACTTAGGGTTGTAAGAACTTGGATGTTAAGCCTCTTTGTTCTTTGTATCTAGACTTTATCCTTTTGTTAAATATGGAATACTTAACATAATAAGCTGAAATCGAATTTATATTTTGCCATGAGTTTTTCCATCAATGCTCATAAATATATGAGTGTTTGGGGTCTGGGTGTATAATATGTATGTACTTAAAAAAAATGTTTTTGTACCCATAACACATCCTCTGATTACTTTGAGGCTAGATGCTGTGTGAAATGTCCGCCATTATTTATTTATATATCAAAGTACGCGAACGAAGTCACTGGAAACTATAGTACTTATAAGTAATGTCGTAACAGGACGAGGACAATACTTTAATTAAAATAATTACGTCTTAAAACTAAAAAGATAACCAATTTAATTTAATGAAATATTGAGCCCATAAAAATACTACCGCATTGAGAATCTCTTTTTGAAGTCGATTAACACAACTGGAGAGTCACAAGAGTCACAAGAAAACAAATTATGGAAATGGCGTTTACTTAACAAATTATGTCATCCATATTTTGTTCAGCTATTATGATTATGTCATCCATATTTTGTTCAGCTATTATGATTTAAAAACCAAACTACTGAATCGATTTTAGTGTTTTTTTAATGAAAATTCCATAAATCCAATCGTAAAGTATATCCTATGAGAAAATAATTTTTCAAACAAACAAAAAAACAACCCTTCTTTTTGAATTCAGGTAATAATTTGTATGGTTCCGAAGTCCACAATAAACTCATAGTTTCACTATGCCCGTCTATCTGTCCGTCTGTCTGTACGCCCCTTATCAGCGCTACAGCTGACAGCCTATTTTTATCGTTATAAAAATTAGCACCGTAATCCGTAAAAGTGCCCCTATAAAGTTATAAAACTAAAACGTCTTTAGAGGTATCTCTTTTACATGTAAAGTGAGGTTGTTTTTTTTATTTCACTGCCTCATCGTGTAGTGTAAAAAAAGTCTTTTACAGATATTAGGAAGTTTTTCAAACAGTTTTTCAATACAGATGTTTTATCGCCATATTGCCAGAATGGACGCCATACTGCGCCTATTCTTCAATGAATTAAACCCAGTCATTCTCGCCCTAGAGTACCTTGAACAGTGAAGACATTGGATATAGGTACTCCAAGTAATCGAAATTCTTGCTGGTAGGCTTAGTTCCGCTGCATACGCAGTTTGTTTGATACGTTGGCTTACTGATGAAGCTACAGCTAGACTAGTTTATTTCAGCTACTTCCATAGTGTTATGTCATATGGCATTATTCTCTAGGGGAATTCAGATGATATTGAAAAAAATTTTTGTAAAAACACGAGAGTATTTAATTTCTTTGAATATCTCTCTCAAATTTTGAGAGAGATATTCAAAGAAATTAATATTCTCACAATATCTTCACAATATACCTATATATATGAAAATTTGTTATACACTCATAAAAATAGAGATGGGTTTCAGCAAAATAGTGATCTTCATAATTCAATTCAATTCAATTTATTTCATCAAATAGGCACAAAAGTACACTTTTGAATGTCGATACAATACAATATCAACACAATAAAAATAAAATAAAATGTCAATACAATAGAATACAAAGCTAACATAATACTATGTCAATACAAAAGCTAATATAATACTATGTCAATACAATCAAATTAAGTAAAATATATAAATTTGACTTATCAAAGTAAGTATTACAATTTCAAATAATATTCCTATAATCAATACTAGGAACAGAAGGAAATTATCAATCCTACTATCCCACTGTCCACTACTCCTGGGAAGCTGAGGGGTTAAGTAGGTACGTGCAAACCTAAAATTACCAATTCCCCAGCACAAAATGTAGAGTTACTTATTCAACATTTCCAACTACCAACAAACCCGTACAGGGCGAGATTGGAAGGGGGTAAACGGGTTTTACCCCCATTTCCCCATTCCCCCCACTAGAAATAAACTATGCTTAGCACTTTATTGTTCTGCGAACTACTGGCTATAACGCTGCGCCGCCATTAGTGAGTGTAGAGCGAGAGATGGCGGTAGGAATATTACTTTACCTACATAAACTTTAAAAAAATATCGATGTATTATTAATCATCAATAATCTAAAATACACGTGAAACAGTTAAGCTTTCTATAGATCGTTTTAAACAGTCCTTAGATAACTCAACTGATCCGGATAACTGCCAGAGAGCAGCGTCCCCAAGACACTGGGGGCATTGGCACGTTGAATGGCAATGCTAATACGCTGGACCAGATAGAAGCAAGCTCTTGGGTCGATGTATTAAATTTTTAGGTACCAGAAACTAATTTTCTCAGTAGTTTTTGAGTTTATAGCGTTCATACAAACAGACAGACACGGGGAGGGATTTTTTGTAATAAGTTTTAATTCTTTATTATACAAAATATATTTATTATGTTTTGAAATATATATAAGGCAAAAATGTCATAGCATAGGCGAGCTTAACATCAAATGAGTTCTCTTCCAGCAAACCTGGGATATAAACACGAATTATCATAAAACAAAATTAAACACATGTTTTTAATGTGTTTTAATAGATTACATGGTCACAAGATAACAACACCTTTAACAAGGAGTGTTGCTAAAACCACAAGGCGTGGACATCTTAGATTTTGAGGATATCTAAAGCGGGTTACCTCTGCAAACCCGCTTTAGATGTCCGCTAACTGGTCAGGTCAGTTGGTAGTAGCTCTGCCTTCTGCGCTGTAGCTTGAGGGTTTGATTCCCTTCTAAGATAAACATTTGTGTGATGAACATATATGTTTGTTCTGTGTCTAGGTGTTATAATGTATAATAAGTATGTATTCAAAATACATAAGTATTCTATCAGTCATCTACTCACCATAATACAAGCTATGCTTAGTTTGGGCCTAGAAGGTGTTGTGTACTTTGTCCACCAATATTTATTATTATTATTTATTTATTATGGGTAGATTTGAAATATGGTATGGTATGGAAATATGGTCTATCCTTGTCGTTCTAAAGTCAATGAAAGATGACAGATTTGAACAATACGTTAACGAAGTCAGATAGACCTTAAGATAATGCTCATAGTTTTTTTACTCCAGCATACTCGCTAACAGAAGTAGACGTGCAGAAGACAAAATGTTATTTATCTGTGTAGCGCAGCAACATAAAGTCAAAGTCAAAGTCAAAATATATTTTATTCAATAGAATCACAAGGATCACTTTGAAACGTCTTACATACTAGGTGAATTTAGGTGCCAATTCGTTATAACCCAAGCCCGACAAGAACTGGCAAGAAACTCGTCCTGGGCTTTGAGTCATTAATAGAGTCATTAGAAATTATTATTACATACCTATAGGTACAAAAATAATTCATACTCATTCTTCTCAGTCGGACACTCTTGGAGTGGTCGTGGATATGGATGGGTCCTGATGAATGGCGGTTCTAGCTATGCGTCTCCATTCAGCTCTACTGGAGGCATTGTAGGAGTCGGTTATGGTGGATTGGTGAGAGATTTAATCAGATCTCCCCATCTGTTCGGAAAGCGGTTCATAATACAAGACGCTCCATTGAGTATTCATTTCGGGTTATGTGTCCAAAGAACTTCAGTATTCGTATTTAAGGATTCGACCTCATAATCTCTCTTTGAAGTTCCTTTAGGATCGATACATTGGTTCGGTAGGATGTCAACACGGAATTCTCAGCAGACGTCTCCAGCTCCACGTCTCCAGTGAATCCAGCCTCAGTCCACATCTCGGCTCCATATTCATACTAAATTAGTATAAATTCAAAAGTGTCTTTGTCTGTTTGTTTCGTTTTCACTTTTTTACTTTGGTATGAAGATAAATTGTATCTCGGGTATTTTTTTCTTTCTATCCCATTTTTTTGGCATATCGTTCGGTCTTTCAAAGATATTAGGAAGTTTCTTATACAGTTTCGATATAGATATCTGTTTAATATATATATATGAAGCTTTGAAATCATTATTTTTGATAGTCTAGTTTTCGCCCCAACCTACTAAAGCTCTGTATTTAAAAATATTTCTAAAATGTAGCGTATACACTGAAACACAGATAGACAGATACATCAGACAGATCACAGATAGTATAAGAGAGATTAAAGATCAAAAGAACACTCATGGTTTAGTGGTAGTAGTTCTGCCTTCCGATCCTAAGGCCGTGAGTCCGGTCGTGCAGTAATTGATTCTTACGTTCCAATAATGTGCTTGTGCTGCAAACTGTGGCCTTGGAGCGCAAATAGTGGAAGGTAAAAGGGGAGACCTTTGCCCAACAGTGGGACACTATAAGATAATGAAAAAAAAATAATGTGCTTTACCAATACTCCTTAACAGCGGAAGAAAACATCGTCACGAAATATCGTTCAAAGACATGTGCCAATTGCACGAAAGGAGCCTCTGAGACGCAGTTTAATCCTTTCACCACAGTGGTTTGAAATAACTAGTGACACGATAAGAAGACACAGCTAATAAGGCTTTACTAGATTATGAGTAACAGTCTGATTAATAAACCTTAAAAAATATATAAGAGATTTTTTATATAAAACTAGCTGCTGCCCGCGCGTGGTACCTACATAAAAAGTAGCCTATGTTCTAATCCAAGGTCCCATCCATCTCTATACCAAAATTCATCAAAATCGGGTCAGCGGTTTAGGCGTGAAAACGTAACAAACAGACACAGGTACTTTCGCATTAATAATATTAGTAGGGATTAGTTATTTTGGGAAATAGAAGATGTTGAATTGATTCGGGAGCAGACCACTAGCCATTCTAAGCCTTACTCTCTTCGGAAGCCTTCACTGTTGGTCACATGCAATTAGTCAATTTATCTATACCTATAAAAGAGCTTAACCTGACTGACTGATTCATCATCATCGAGCCGAAACCGCTGAAGCAAGAAAGCTGAAATATGGAAGGTATCTTCCTTTTACAGCAAAATCATCCACTGATCCATCCACACAGGCGGGATTTTTTGAAATTAAGACGGTGGAAATGGGTGAAAACGAATGTATGAAACTTTTTAACGTGAGGTGCGATTTGCTTGAAACTTGATTTGAATATATTTATTCATATCAACACGTATATCAGGATTTTTCTAAATAACCTTAACAAAGAGGTAAAATGGCGTGTCTAAGTTTGTATGGAAACTATTTAACGGGTGGTGTGATTTCATAGAAACTTGGTTTGGATACTTGAAATGCAAAATAAATTGTCACGACTTTGTTTCAGGATTTTTCAAAATAACTCTCATAAAGAATTAAATCGGGTGTAAATGTTAATAAAATTTGGCAAGGAGATAAATTGCATCCTGCTTAAGGATTTAAGCTACAACTCCTTTCAAAAAAAAATGCGAACGAAGTCGCAAGCATCAGCTAGTTTAAACATAAAACGTGTGTATTGAGATAGGTAAGAATGTCACATTACTCAAAGTGATCGTCTCAAGCAATGCCATGTCACCAGGTACCCCGTCCTAATATTGTCATAATAAAATATAGATTATTTCTAAAAATAAGCTCCTCTCGGTAGGCGGACGCTTTTCAGTAACGCTGGGCGTCGCTGTTCAGTGGGCGGAGTCACGCCCAGCGCTCATAAGAACCTTACGAACAATTTCATTTTAATTAATATATTTTTTGCTGTCAGCTCCTGTATTGTCTGGCTGCTCGGAAATTTATTAAAAAGGAAGTTTTAATAATGGTTCAGAACCCTGATAGGTTTTTATGATGCTCAAAAAAAAGCATGCTAGCGACTTCAACACATGGATCTCGAAGTATTTTCGAGGTTGTTTTAATCAGGTCTGAGACACGTGCAAAGAATACCTCTGTCGTGCAGCGGGTAAACGCAGAAGGTAGCTGGTTCGATTACTGCCGAGACAAATGATCGTATGATTTACAAATATTTGTCTCCGGTCTATTTTTCGTATGTATAGTTTGTATTTACAAAAAAAATGTGTACGTAGTATATCAGTCATGTGGTTCTTATAACACTGGCTCTGGTGTGTGTGAAATGTCCGGGATAATTCATTTATTGATCTGCCTCGGTAAAGAACTTATGAAGTACCTAAGTAAAATGTTAAACTCGAATTAAAAATCTAAATTTTTCAAAAGCAATGGGTTCGCTTACGAAATATTAAATTAAAAACAAAATGAAAATATATATTATATCAGTTATCTGGTTCCTCAATTCTTTTTCATATAGTTTTTATCACGCTGACTGCTCGCCAAAAAATAATTCATTATTATTATTGGCAAAGATAAGAGAAAATACTAATCTAAGTACTTAATTGTTTGTTCTCGCTATCGCAAAAACGAGCAACGGAAGTCCAGCCTCCAAGTTGATTGTAATGAATTTTATCATGCCCGACTGCCCTATATTTGATTTTACCCGTGAGATCGGTACAGGTGTCAAATAAATTCTAATTCCCCACAGATGAATAGTGGCAGATCGATAGGCGCTAAATCATCTGCCAATAAAAATGTCAATGCCCCCCGGTACCCTGGCCACCGTCACACCGAAATATACGAAAGAACGTTCGGAAAGTACGGGTTTGAACATTTTGACGACCTCTGTGATGCAGTGGGCAAACGCCTGCCTGAGACGCAGAAGGTTACGGGTTCGACTCCCGCCGAGGAGAACTTTTGTATGATCTGCAAGTACTTATCTGTCTCGGGTCTGATGGTTTTCTATGATTAATATGTATATACAAAAAAGGCTTTAAATTATATAGATAGATAGAAAATACTTTATTATACATATTATATCCCTCCTTCCAATCCTTGATTATGCTGACGCCTGCTATCTCGACATCACTGAAGAGCAACTTTATAAGCTTGAGCGTCTCCAAAATTACTGTATACGATTCATATTTGGTTTACGCAAATATGACCACATTTCTGAATTTTGCAAAAAACTCAAGTGGTTGCCAATGCTCACTTTCTCAATCTTCTCTATAATATTCTGTTCTCTCCTTCAACTCCCTTTTATCTCAAGGAACGGTTTGAATTCCTCTATCTCTCTAACCCTCAACCCTTACGCTCTTCAGGTACCAATCAACTCAAAATTCCTGTTCACTCCTCTACCTTCTATGGAAAGTCGTTTACGGTGCAGGCTGTCCGCTTGTGGAACGCGTTGCCTGTAGATATCAGAAAGGCCAAGACTCTTCCCATCTTCAAAAACATGGTCATGAAACATTATTTGTCGTGCTGTTATACGTAGTCATTTCTGTATTGTTGTTTTTTATTATATAAATACACCACACCTACATGCCTCTTCTCTGTTTATTTATAGTCCAGTCCATCCAACGGTTGCCTGATAGAGATCGCTATTAGCGATAAGGCCGCCCATTGTATTGCCTTAATTAAGTTTAGTTTTTTTGTTATTGTATTCCGTGTGGTAGTCAATAAAGTGTTTTCTATCTATCTATCTATGTACATACATATTTACAGGATAACAAAAAGTGAAATACAGCAATACCTAATATTACAAAAATAAATAAATAATATTAAATACAATATGATAAACTAAATAAACGAATACATACATATAATATATATATAAACCTAAATAATGTTAAGAAATAAGCAATATTTAACAACAGGACAAATAGTGTTCCCTGACCATAGCTTTAAAAATAGCATGTGATTTGGCGCGTCTAATAGCATCTGGCAGTGCGTTCCATAATTGAGCAGCCTGTACTGTGAAAGAATTGGCGTAGTATGAGGCAGTGTGGACAGGTGTCGCAAGTAAGAGAGTATCAGAGGAATGCAAGGTTCGAGAGTGTGAGAGGTGGAGAAATTGGAAACGTTTTTTGAGATAGGTAGGTGTTGTGGGATTAAACAGGATTTTATGTAAAAAAATAAGAGAGTGTAAATTCCGACGAAAGTGAACTGGTAACCAATTGAGCTTTTTTCGAAATTCGGAGACATGGTCATACTTGCGCAACCCAAATATAAATCAAATGGAGAGATTTTGAAGGCGCTCAAGTTTGTTAAGTTGCTGTTCAGTCAAATCTAAGTAGCAGGAATCAGCATAGTCTAATATTGGAAGAAGGAGTGACTGTGCAAGCGAAATTTTAGTGGCGATTGGAAGGAAGTTATGCAGTCTTCGAATAGAACTTGCTGAGGCAAAAGTTTTACGGCTGATTTCGGTTAACTGTTGTTTCCATGACAGATTTCTGTCATGTATATAGTCATGTGGCACCCATAATACAAGCTCGGGATACTCTGGGCCTAGACGACGCGACGCAGTGAAATTTCCTACATTATTATTGTTTAATAAACAAGTCTAAAAAATTAGCGTTGCCCTACGCCTAATGGCGCAGAGTAACAATAAGCTGAGACTGGTCCTTTTTGGCATACTACACAGACCTCCTTGCACCTACCTTGTTTCTTAGCTACTTCGTGTGTTAGTTGTAACTCGTGCCTTTTTTTCTTTGTGTTAGTAGTTAAGTTTAGTATTTTATTTTTTTACCTTATTGTGTGTCTGTGTAATGTTATGTCAAATAAAGCTTTTATCTATCTATTTTGACATCGCATGTACCATTGGAAAAACAGTAACATCAAGGATGTGTACACGTAGCGTGTTATCTTGTGCTGCTTTCGCTTGGTGACAATGCTGGTGATTCTGTGGTTTCGACAGAATAGCCAAAATTTCGTAAAATACAAACGATGCTATTTTGCCAATACAAAAGCCCAAACTAGAGAAAAATTATCAAAGGTCAAAACATGTTTGATATTTTGTTCGTATATTTAATCTGTGACGCAGAATGTTGCGGGTTCGATTACAGCCGTTTCAAATGTTTCTATGATCTGCAAGTATTTGTCTAGAGTGTTCCTATGTATAAAATGTATTTACAAAAATGATATAATTATTTCACTCTCAAAACTTTCGTAAGTTGTACTATACATTTTGATAAACACGGGCTTTACTCACGTATTATTTGCACGCACGCACAACTTACGCCGCGAGATACCTTACCCGCAGTGTTAACCGTGAACGCTCGCGGCAACTCACGGACCGCGGATCAAACTCACCCTGATGAAGATTCTCTAGATGAATCGAAACAGTGTCGGTACCTCCATCGACTAAATAATACGTGAGTAACGCCCGTGTTTATCAAAATGTATGATATAATTATGTTGTATATCAGTCATGTGGTTCCTTCCTGTGGTTCATTGTGGAGCTAGATGACATAATCATCATCATCTAGGGCGCTACAGCCTCGGGTGGGCCTTGGCCTGGTCAAGTAAGTTCCGCCATCCAATTCGGTTTCTGGCTTTTTCTTTCCAGCCTAGAGCTAGATGACGGAGCTAGATGACGCTTTGTGAAATGTCCAGCATATTTATTATTTGCTTATTAAATTGGTTTCCTTGGATTTTCCACAGTCTTTATCCACACCTTTAATGAGCTAAAAGACTTAAGAAGTGTCATTTAAAAATGCTTCTCTAATGTAGACTTCGATACAAATGAAATAAAATCGTTTGTGTTTTAAGAGGTATTAGTTAGCCCGTCGAAACTGCAAATCAGGGCCAATATTTCTTCTTTGTTAATGGCATGAGTCATAATGACGACAATTTTGCCAATGTCAAGTCTTTGTCAAGTGATTTTTATATATTAAGGACGTCACAAAGTCGTATATAGTTCGTCATTTGTTATTTAAAAATAAAATAACTTTCTCATAAAATAATTATACGGATTATTTTTGCTTGAATCACAAAGAAACACAAAACTTTCATTCCAATTATTCACACCCGATTCAATAATTCTAGCTTTATTTGGACCAATGACTAAAATAACCAAAATTTTAAATAAAACCCCTGGAAAATATAAATAATATAAGAGGGCAATATTTACTTCGCAATACGGCTAAAAAAAATCGTTAATATCTCTACAAACACACATCTAGTTATGTCAATGTCTTGTGTATATTCATAGAGTGGTCAATCATTGAGTAACGCAATGCCGTACAATTGATTCAGCATCATCTGGACCCAAAGTAAGCATTGGGTACTACTTATTAACTTTTTTTGCATTTATATATATAAAAGGCGATGTGTATATGTATGTTCCCTATAGACACCGAAACAGCTGGACTGATTTTGATGATTTTTTTAGGAAATCTTAAGATTGGCTTAGCGGGGGTGATCCTGTGAAGTTTGGTAGCGGATCAACAGAACTTTTTTTTTGCATCAATCAAATTTGGTATGGATATAGATTGTATCTTCGGAACGGATATAGGCTTCTTTTAATGTATGTATTATGCGTGCGAAGCCGCGGGCAGAAGCTAGTACATTATACATAGAAACACCCACACTTGATACAAATACTCCAGATCATACAAACATTCGTCCCCTTTGGGGGATAACATTAACATCCAAACTAATGTTATTAATACGCTAATATAACTAATGAGATACCTTATTTAGATAACAAAACATTAGTTTAAAATCCTAGTCCTAGAATCCTAGGTATAACTTTTGAAACTATTATGGTTTTCAACTTTTTGGCTTTGAACCGACTGGACAGTCTTAGCGCAGGAGAGGGATGAATGGAGAGAATGGCGAGAGGCCCTTGCCCAGCAGTGGGACAGTGTGGGCTGATAATATTAATAATAATTTTGAACATACATATATAAAACTTTGGTATTTGTTATACTTTATATTGTGTATTGTGCTATACTTGACTGATATACTACATTATATACCTTTTTTTGAAAATTCATAAATATTATACAATACCCATATCCGAGACAAATATTTGCACAAATATTTTGCCCGTGTCCTTCTGCGTGTCACCTGGCCCTTGGCCTTGGCCTACATTGCGGCACAGATGTCGTCATGGTAAATCTTCCATTTTGAGTGAAAAGTCTCTTAGTAGATTCCAAACTAGTGATCATCTAAGACTATCATAATTACACTACAGTTATATAGACATAATTTATAAATTCTAGTGTCTTTTTATGTCTGATTGTTTGTTTGTTAACTTGTCACGGCTGAACGGATCATGATGAAATTTGGCAAGGAGGTAGATTGTATCCTAGGGAAGGGCAAAGACTTTTTGAAGTGATAACTTCTTATAGGAGGGTAAACCGTTACGTAACGCGTTACGGTGCCAGTCTGTTTGGCTTCCTTTTCTCTCACGCATACCGCAGCGGTAGGCAGGCTCCTCCTCTCGCACTCTATCCCACAGTGCTAGTTAGATTAGTTTAAGATATCACTTCTGTCGGGCGTTTCGAGACGCACACGTTTTTTTTTTATTATGTAACGAAACCGCGGCAGGAGCATGTTATTAAATAACCTTTTATATACTAATATAAACACGTGTTCACAGCTATATTGTAAGTACCACGACCCACACAGCGATCACTGGCTATGAGTAGGTAGTATACATAAAAATACACAAATAAATTCGACGTAAACTGGAAACATGCAAAAAATGCGGAACTCGGCGACCTTGTGTAAACAAGTCGAATAATTTTAGCGGATTCAATTTGCAAACACAACAACAGTAAATATGTGTTACATTTGGCTTGAAGGCCAGCGTCCACTGAAGCGTAGATATGTAACGCTAGAATATGACGACCTCTGTGACGCAGTAGGTTGCGGGTTCGATTCCCACCGCGGGGCAAATGATCTGCAAGTATTTGTCTCGAGTCTGGGTGTTTCTATGTATAATATGTATGTTTTAAAAAAAAAGTATGCTAGTATTATAATCAGTCATGTGGTACCCATAACACAAGCTATGCTTACTTTGGGGCCAGGTGATGCTGTGTGAAATGTCCGGCATTAGTAATATTATTATTATTATTATTATAAAGACTGAACCAGCTAAGTTGTATAAAACTTGGTGTCGATTATAGTCAGTGATCTGGGATAGCATAGACATAATAGCACTTTATACTGCTAAAACGCCGATGCTGGTTAGTAAATCTTATCTGTATGTAGGTTGTACACCGAAGTAACGCCAGAGACAATTTGTGCTACAGTCGACAGTGGTCTCTTGTTTAATAGTATGTTGATAAGAAAAATAAGGAAAGAAATAGTTTATTATAATTAATTAAATTTAGTAATGTAATAGTTTTATTAAACATGCTCAAAATAGATTTATTGGTTTTGCAAAAATTTTTAAGTAGCAAAATTTTTTAGAAAATTTTAACTGCAAACCAAACGAGCCTAGTACGTTGTCTGAATTAAAATAAAAACGAATACAAACCACTTGCTCCTCTTGACTAAAATCAGTGGGCTCGGTAGATAACTTTGTATAGACTATATATATCTTTATATAGAATATTGTCCTATAGTCAGGAGTATAGTCACAGAGTAGTTCTTTCAGTATAACTGTGATGGATAGTCAGAAGCATGTTCTTATATTATATATGGCTTAACAGGTATTACCGGTACAAGTATTGTTTTAAGTACCTAGGAAGTTTTTTTTGTTTTGTGTCAGTCATAGCAATATTTTAACACGTCAACTTATTACGCAACAGTGTAAATGCTTTCACGCATGCGCACATCCCTCATATCGGTTTTTAATTGAAATAAATCCAGTTTCTCCCCACAGACTTGCTGAAAACTGATTACTTTCATAACTGTTCTTAGCCAGTTGTATGCTCCAACTTTTTTTATGTTTGCAGCCAGTCAAATGAGTTTTGATAACCAGTTTTTTTTTTTAAAAGAGGTTGCTGTTTATTGTTTTCAAATACGTTACCTATAGAAGCTAACTTAAAATAGGTTTTGTTATTTAGTAATAGCATACCTCTTTGGAGAATAACGGCTTTTATTTAGAAGAAAATGTAAAGCGAAATGCGTTGCGCCGAAAATAAATATTTTGCATCGTCAATATTTTCGCGCTCGTCCGCCGCGCATGCGCCCTCCGCTCCCAAGCCAACGCGGATCCTGTCAAAAATATGCAAATTTATCCATAAAAAAGCAATTTAACATTCCACTACAACACCATTAGTAGTTAGAAACTTATTTTTAAAAATGGGTAACCATAGTTCGGTCGAGAACGCGATTTTTAGAGGTTTTTTTGATGGTGTGCGTTTGTTGTTGTCCCGTTCGGCGTTCACGGCGCATGCTCCGCTAGAATGTTTATATTATTTGTATTTGAGCTGTGTATCAAGTAAACTATAACTACCACAGGCGTAGCGCCAATACTGAGGGCCACTGCCCGCCCCACCCCTCCCTGGTAGTTAAATATTTCTTGCTTATTTCGCTAGCATTGTTGTTGCCGCGGCGGCGAAGGCTGTTGTGTATTGTTTATACTCGCGCGACCAAATATTTTAATACAAACACAATTTAGAATTTAGATTTGAAGCTTTTTATATCGATCGCTCGATTTTTTCTTGTATTTTTGGAGGGATGCATAAAATTGCATTGGGGTAAATAATTTGCATCGGGAACTGCAGTCGTGCCGGTGCTTATGAGTGGTTGTTTTTGTCGCTGTTTAGTGTTTCGGTACTTTTATTTTTGATAATCGATTATTTTTAATTATATTCGTGATTTCCGTGAGTGAAATAATGTAAGGCACCGGATTTTTTGACATCGAGTGCGTAAGTTTTTGAGTGGAACGTGACTTTTCCAGTTTAGCGGTAACATTTGCAACGATATCTTGATTTTATAATTTTATTGCATTATTATTCAAAAGCAAAAACGCGTTTTTTTGCATATATCAACAAAATTAGTAATTTAATTAGCTGATTTCAATAAATTTATCGTCATTTTCCTGGATTTAATAACACCTACATAAGCTAAAAATATTTAGAAAATTATCCTCCAAACTAGTTGTTTGCTAGAACAAAGAGATTTTACTTAATAAATGGTTTAAAATATGTTCCGCTCGAAGGAAAGTTCGAAATTCAAAGTTGGAACTTATAAGCACGTGGTCTGTCGCTCATGTGCTCCGCGCCCGGCCAATCACAGCGTCGCTCATCAGCGGCTGGCCAATGGGAGGGGGCCACTGAAAAGCGCTGGTTTTGACAGCTGATAAGCGGGAAAACATTTGTACCTTCTTTAATGAATTGAATTTTGGTGTTTAGGGTTCCCTAGTTAATCGTGTATCCTGTTGTTACAATATTTTGTGAAGTACGTGTATTTATTTAACTGTTGCTAAGTATATTATTAGCTATTCATTTTGAGCATACAAAATAAAACCACATTCAATTTAAGCTATTTTTTTTCTTTTAGTGAAGTGTCAATATTTTTTTATAAATTATTAATTTATATCAATTTTGATGCAGTAACTGTGACGTGTCTTTTTTGTTTTTAGCAAAAATAAAAATAAAGTATGTTTCCAAAAATGTTGTTTGCTATGCTTACGTGAAATTATTTCATAGATAAACAAACACCGAGATAGTCATGCCTCGCTCGGAATCGGAGTAAATGCATTTTTCGAAATACGCATTTTGGCACGTATTCTTTTGATTCGCACTTTTGCATGACAGAAATTACTAGAAATTGAGTTTTACCTGGTAAATGTTACATAAAAATACAGTAACTAACGAGTTTTTATATGACATAAAATCACGAAATGCGACAAAAAGGTTTCATCACCTTTAAATGTTAAATAAATAAAAACCTTTTTGCAGAAGTAACCGACCTTTTTAGAGGTTTAGATGACACTTGATTGATGTGTCAACAGATTTTGAGCTCAGATCTACAATTTGGAACTTATTGATGGTGCTCCGAATCTTCCTACTAATAAATGTTGTTTATTAATGCGAAAATGTATAAAAATGTTTGTATGTTTATAGGTGTTTCTCAAAATGTATAGTACAACTCACGCATGTTTTTAAAAAACAGTGGTTTACAGGTGTTTGTTTGTGGCTGAATCACGCTAAAACGGCTGAACGGATTTAGATGAAACTTTGTGCAGATGTAGTATGTAATCTAAACCAGTACATAGGTTAATTATTACCACGCGCGCGAAGTCGCAAGCGGAAGCCTGTTTGAATTAAAGTAACTTCAAACTCATCATATTTTTCACGAAATTGGCTTCAAGTGTCAAAAATATTTTCTCATTCTATAATAACATCAGTCTTTATGACTTTATTATAATAACGTCACAAAGTCGTTGTCGATCGTCATTTATATAGGTGAAGTCCATTGCCATTATGAATATAGATCCATCGTTCTGTTTCTAAATGCAAAATATGGAGGTATATCGTTTATTTAACCCCAGTTTCCTATCATCATTATTTACAGCCTGGTTTAACCCACTGCTGAGTGCCCTATACTCCCTTTGTTCGAACCGTCCACGATCCTGCTCTAGTCTTGAACATTTACCCGCGACTTCGACCACCCATCTCGCTGCTATCATCTGAAAAAATCCAAATTCCATGTGCGGCATACATGCATTCTTTGAAAATTTTCGCGAATGTTCTGAATACGAATTCCAGTGGAATATCGTCCTAACGATTCCGAATTTTCCAATTTCAGTGCACGAGTTTCAGAGTGAATTGGATTGCAATCAAGTAAATCCAATTTTCAGGAGCTCTGTTTTGATTGTTAGTTCTAATAGTGTCGTTACATTTCATCATCATCCACAGAGCACTAGTGGTCTAGTCGTAGTAGCCCCGCCTTCCAATCCTATGGTCGTCTGTTCAAATCCGAAGACCCATAGATTTTTCTATTTTTGAATAATATGTACATGCGCTACAACAGTATTCGCAAAGGAAACCCGCATGTCGTAGATACTAAAAAATTTGAAGACATGTGCAAAGTTTACAAAAGCAGCCTTTTATCCTTTCACTCTTTCACCACACTGGTTCTAAACAACTATTAGAAGATCATCATCCATAGCCAATTTCATCCACTGCTAGGTACAGGCCCTCCCTAAGCTGGTTAAATCCATGTTCCTCAACTTGGCCATATCGTCTCACTTTCCAAAGGACGACACACATTCCTACAATCATTTCTTGGCCATTCAGTGACTGCTCAATCTCTCACCACCATGCCGCATCAAGTGTATTGCGAATCATAATATTAACTTAAATGTGAGGAGATGTTTACCAAGCCTAGGGATTATAGTCGTAGTATGCTTACTTGCAAAGCAAAGCAAAATAATTCTACAAATATTTTGAAGCTATAAATTTGTGTGGATGTGAGTATGTTTGTGGCTATATCACGCTGAAACGGCTGAATAGATTTAGATGAAACTTGGTATAGATGTAGTATATATCCTAAAATTACATAAAAGGTTAATTTTTATGTAGGTACCACGCGTGCAAAGCCGTGTGCAGAAGCTAGAGTGAAACGGCCACTATTATTAGATCAAATTATGCGGCCTTTATCGATATATTTTTAATATATCTTTAAAACCACATCCCAGGTTGTAAATCCTGCAGACCGATTCCCATAACCTGTAAATAAGGTATGGGATCATCAGGATGCAAGTCCTAGGGTTTCCTGTGTCAGCAACTACCAAATAACCAAACGTGGAATGAATTTTTCGTCTCATTTACAATACCCTGGATTTTGGCTGAGCATTCTTACAGCAAGATTAAAACTAAAACCACGCAAAAAAAAAAGTCGGCGAACTTAAAAGGCGGCACTATAAAGCGGGTGGGCGTGTCACTTTTCAGCGGAGCGCTCCCATTGGCCTAGAGACGGTTTGATCTCGCCGCCGTCACTTTTCAGTGAGGTGGCGTGCCGCTTTTCAGAGGGAAAGCTGAAATTACAGTTTTTAGTATTATTTATGTTCGGTACTGGCATTTGTGTGAAGTAATTAGGGTTTTCAGTAACGGTACTTTGAAATTAGTAGGAAATTTAGGCAATTTATTTGGGAAATTTTGTTGACCTACATAGAAGACTGTGGATAGTCCCTGAAGAATGGTAGCGCTTTGATATAAATGTCATTAGTGGTCACAAATTCATGATGATCGCGCTGATAGCTGCTTATCTTAGTTGATTTTGGATTTGCCCTTTATATTTTATAATTAGAAACCGATCGATGGTGTTCCAAATTGAAATATAGTGACTGAAAACTCATTATTTTGAATTTCGAATTTTGAATTTTTTGAATTAAATAAAATATTTCTATATAATGTCCCACAACACCATCTTCACCAAAAAAAACTTTATGTATAAAAACTGATTTAATTCTTATATATTTGTTAATGCATACCTAAGATACTTAAAACACGTGGGAATCGAATGTGGGAATCGAATCCACAACCAACGAAATGATAGATAATACGAAATGAGGTTTGAAAACCATCGTTCTTGTGACTGACTTTGATTAACGAAAAATTCGTTTACAGTATTTTTTATTATGTTCCCTTTTCAAAGGTTTCTTGAAAATTTTTGCACAGGATAATAAACCTTAAATTTTTCATTAAAAAGTTAGAGCGGTTTTTAATTAAAATTCCAAGTTCCACTTACAATGGCGTGTCGTAGCAAGGCTACGAGGGCTACGAGGGCTACGAGTGCTACGAGCTATCGTTCTACGGTGCTACGAAATTTACAAAAGTACCAGAGTATCACTTGACTTTATACCGGATTCCTTTAACATGCAAACATCCGTCAGTAACAATTGTCGGATATATTTTCGATCGAAACTGTCCGTTTTGATTTTAATTGAGGAATTTACTGACGGATATTACTAGTGATTTTATTATAAGAACCGTGTATTAGACAGTGTACAAATAATTGGACAGGAACTTGGTACTAAATAATTGATTACCTACTTAAAATTTATATTCAAAGTCAAGAATAAAATTATAATCCTACACGACTAGAACAAAGATGGAAATAGGAACGAGATGAAAATAGTGTCGAAATGGGAATAGGGTCGAAATGAGGATGGGTCGTAATGGGAATCGGGTCGAAATAGGAATAGGGTCGAAATAAGAATAGGCTCGAAATGGGAATATGTTGAAAAAGGAAGAATTATGAGTTAGAACGAAAAATAAATATGGTATATTATTAAGACGATTTAAACAAAAACTACATTATTTCACTCACGAATAATCACGGTATTTTTGAAAAATTATATCGACTTTGTTATCTATCATCAAAAATATATAAATATATTAATTTCAGATCTATCATGATAACTAAAACACAATGAATTCTATTCGTAAAACACCTATGTTGGTCAAAAGACCTATAGCTTAGAGCTTTGAAATTTCGGAAAAGTCTGGAGTTTTTTTGAAGTGTCAGTTACAAAGAAGAAGAAAGAAGATATTGAGATGCTGTATGCTGTGAGACCGGTGAGTTTGTATCTATATTACCTCTTGAGTGGCGAACCTAAATCTAGACTTATAAATATGGCGTTTAGCGGAGGTCGCGGCAAAATGGCCGCATAAGATGTATTTTCAGAAAATCAACTATTTTGAACAAACTACTTTATGTGTAACATATCACGCGCTGGCACTTTCAGGCCAGTTGCGAGTCTGGTGGTACGGTGGTCGTACCACTGGTCAAATTGGACCTTCAAATAGCGAAAGGGTTAAGCTACATACAGGGTGCCCAGGAACTAGTATTTTAAGCCTGAACGAGGAGATTCCGACCATGAAAATTAACAGTTGTGGGGGTACAACTCCTAAGAATTATTATTTTCAAATTTCCATACAAAAACATTCAAGAAATAAAATTGACAACCCTTATTATTTTGTCAACAATGTTTCTAAGTGCGTTACCAACCTACAAAGTTTCGCGTGAGTTCAAATTGTCTGCTAAGCTAGGCTAGATACCTACCTAGGTTAGTGTATGTAGGTATCTTTTGACGTACTTTCATTACATACCTACTGACTGCGATATTTACACAAGCCATGGTGATTCGTTTGTAGCTTGTGCTACAAACGAAACTAAGTAGATATTTATTTAATAACTACCTAGGTACTTATCCAATGGCTAATCCAATTACCTATTCGTCTCTTGGAAACAATGCTTTGAATTTTATGGTAAAAGAAGCAACTACTTAGGCAGATTACATACCGTTTAATGTATTCTCTTAGTTAGGTAGGCGGATCCGTAAAATTTAGAAAATTGAAAATAACAAACATCACTTCACACCATTAGTACCTATTCTAGGTACTACCTAGGTATCCAACACAAAGCACTAATGATCGAATTAAAAAAGCACATGGTCATTTATACAAGTGACCAATGTTCACTTGTATACTCGTGACCATTGGTCACTTGTATAAATGACCATGTGCTTTTTTAAATGGCATCACAATGACATCATACATTCACAATGGTCACAAAAATTGTTCAATGTGCCAACCCAATAGTTCATCATAGTTCGGCGCGGCACCAACACACAAAATCATATCGTCGCGTCTCGGTCGTATTCCTCATTACTGTAGGGTAGGACGTCATGATGATCACTCGAAACGGAATAACGGAACTCTTAACAGGAACTAGGAAGTTGACAGCACGTCGTGCAACAAATCACTGAGCAAAAATCAATTCAAAGCAAAATAAAATCCTTTGAAATTTCCGACAAATTTTTAGGGTTCATTTTTTTATATGAAAATTCAAACCTTTCACAATGATGACAGTCATGTTGGTAAATACTACTTTGGTTCTTAGTGAAGTTATTTTGCTTAGTTTATTCTGTAGTCATGTCATTGCTTCTTTCTTGGTCACTGAATCCATTAACCACTCTGGTTCTGTCACCAGTTGTGGCTTCTTACAGAATAACCAGTCACAAAACAAATAATTTCAACATATAGTGACCAAAAAAAAACCAATGACAGGACTAATAAATAAATTAATGAATAAAATAAATAAATTCTTAACCGGAACAACGACAAAAAATACCTACGGAACCTATTTCTGAAAAAATAATATAAGTCGGTTTGTTACAAAGGTAGACTTTTTTTCGAATTAACCGAGATTTATTATTTATTATGTGGATTGAACTCTTCTGATTGGTTGTCGGTTTTGTGTGACATCTTCTTTGATACGGATAATAAGCCGCGAGTCACAGAGTCGCACAATGAGATGGACGGATAAAACTTTGAATTGAATTTCTATGAAGATCTACCTACCTATGTAGTATGTACCTATGTACCTACTTACGGAAAATGTTGGTTACATACCCAATGCTTTAAATTTCTATGAAGATACGAAACAAGTTGTTTTAATAACGAGTTGTGAACATGTTATCATCATCATCATCATAAACAATTCCTGTTTATTTACAAATTTTCGGATTTATTGCATTTAATTTTTGCAAACACAGTTGACAGAAGAACAAACAAGATTCTTATAAAAATAGCAGCTGATCTCAACGAAAAGACAAAAATTTACTTTCTTCTCAGAGGCATCACAATGTAGGCAACTTTTATGTTTGTGTTGCGTGAACTCAAACGATACTTCATTTTGGGGTCACGCTCAGAGTTCAATAAACAGCTGATTTTAGGGACGTTACCATTTGTAGTAAGTGCAGTTTTGTAGCAAACTTTGCTGCTCATTTCTTCAATGAAAAAATTGAAATTATAAAAGAGGTAAAACATATGTTGTTCACGTTAATATCGAGAATCGGCCCACCTCGACATAACATACTAGTTCCGGGGCACCCAGTATACAATTACACAGAAAATTACAATTACATGTGTAACAGGCCACAAAATGCCGCAGTACAGAAAAAAAATTGCTAGTCTTTTCACACACTTCCAAAGTAAGCAGAAATTGTGTTATGGTTCCCACATGACTGATACACTATTTATATCCTTTTTTTTGTAAATATGTACCTACATATTAGAAAACCCCCAGAACCGAGACAAATATTTGAAGATTACACAAACATTTTTCCCGTGGCGCGAATCCTCTGCGTCTGCAATTATAACAATCCCTCAGACAGTTAACCGACACTTTTGAAATCTATAAACTCTCTTGTATTCGTTTTTCGTAGATAAGTTCGTTATAAAATGGATCATGTAAAAAAGCGCTAGGACCACGACGAGTTTCTTGCCAATTCTTCTCTGGCTAGGGTAAGGAGGAATTGGCACCTAAATTCACCTAGTATGTAAGACGTTTCAAAGTGATCATTGTGATTGTATTGAATAAAATATCTTTTGACTTTGACATAAAAAATACCCCGTGTAAGCTTACCGTAAAGTCGTGGGCTCGATTCCAGGACGTAATTAATCCAAGGTTCGACATGACATGCATCAATATGCTTCATTTGAAAAATGTATGTACGCAATGCCAGTACACCCTAACGGTAGGGGAAATTGGCACACTCCAGAACCAAAAACTGGAAGGTGTGCGTCTCTGTCTTTTATTTCAGTCTATTTGTGCATTGTCTTCTTCTTTTTCGTTAATGGCATGTGTCATATGATGTCAATTTTGCCAATTTCATGTGTTTAGATTGTTTAAAGTAAGAGGTCGCATAGTCGTATGTTGACGTTCGTAGTTTGTTAATTTATAAAAATTGGTGTCTCTTTATAAAATTATTATTCTGATTATTTTTGCTCGAATCACAAAGAAACTCAAAACTTTCATTTCAATTATTCACATTCGAGTCAATAATTCTAGCTTTATTTTGTTTAAAATCACCAAAAATACCAATAAAACCCGAAATAACGCACAATGTTTACTTCGCAAAACGGCCAAAAATGTTCCTTAATATTTCCGTCTAATTGTGTATTGTCTTTGCTTATGGTATTTGTCTTGATAACAATTTTGCCAATGTCAAGTGATTCAAAAGCCGCACTCGATCGTCATTTGTCAATTCTAAACGTCATCGCGTCTAGAATTTTTTTGGATTCCTAGTCTTACGAATCAGAATGCAACATATAATTCAATGATCTACACTTGTGTAAAGAAGTCACAGTTTATTGCTAAAAATTCCGCTTAGATTATCTAACATGAAATTACACGAGAATTAATTCATTAACTGACTTCAAAAAAAGGAGGTTTTTCAATTCGACCGTACCTATATATTTCTTTTTTATGTGTGTTCGCGGATAACTTCGTCGTTTATGAACCGATTTTGATGATTATTTTTTGTTAGAAAGGAAATATCTCAAGGGTACCATGATAAGGAAACCAGGATCTGATGATGGCATCCATAGACATCGAGGGGGACCTTCGAAAATCGTAGTGGCGACTCGACTAGTGCGTTTGTAAATTTTTTCTTTAAGTATTTTTTTTTACTATGTAATGAAGGTCTGGAGTCGATCTGATGATGAAGCCGAAAGAAAGTCCAGGGAATTCCTCAACGATTTTCAGCATTTGCCTGGTGTTTGGGCTTGATTAATTTGTATTCATGAGAACTTTACACCTAGATGGATTGTGTCTGTCATTAGGGGTCTGATGATGAAGACGAAGGACAGTCAAAGGAATTCCTCAACGTTTTACTGTAGCTATCTTGTATATACATGAAGTCGGTTGTCTTTTTAGTTTTTAAAACTTAATTATTATAAAAGTTACGTTTCATCATAATGTCAAACGAATAACCGTGCTTTGTCTTTTGAGGGAATTTAGTAACCTGTCGGATTCTTCGTCTGTCATTTCATGGATCAACATAGCTCTGCTAATTTTATATTTTTACGCGTTTTATTGCATGTTTAATGTTGGCGGAATTTTAATGAATAAATTGTGACTACAGGACGGGTATGGACAATTGAATTATATGTGTATTGTAGTGCAATGTGATTTGAACGACGAGAATCCCAAGAAAATTCTAGACGCCGCGTGATGTCTAGACTTGACAATTGACCATCGACTAAGACTCTAATAACAAACAAACTGATCATAAACTATAAACACTTGACACTGGCAAAATTGACATTAGCATATCACAGGCCATTAACAATGAAGAAGAAGAATTGTATCCTGTCACTTCTTAAGCTTAGCATGCTGCGTTCCATTGAGTGTTACCAAGTCAGCTTTCCCAGTTGCAACCATCGAGATAATATAAGAAGAGAGCAGCGGGCCTAGCACGGCACGAGGAGAAATAGTCTTTCCCCCGTTTTTATCCACCTGTGGTGGACAGGTGGTGGTGTATTTCCACTGACAGGTGGATAAAGAGGTGGAAAGACTATTTCTCCTCGTGCCGTGCTAGGCCCGCAGTAAGCCCCTTATATCACTTTCTTTTGTCATGTCCTTTGATATCAAGACCCTGGTTCCGTGAGGAACAGGAACCCACCGCGTTGTCAAAATTATTTCTCGACGTCTGGTAATAACATCGCTAGACCCCAGAGCTATCTGCTATCTCGACCGCTAGTGTCTTGAGTACGCTGCCCTCTATCAGTGATCTGTGTAAGCTATCTATAGATCGTTATAAACGGTTCTAAGATGGCTCAATTTCAGAAAAATTGTGATCTTCATAGAATCAATACTAGGAACAGAAACAAATTATACATCCCTAGGTTTCGACTAGAAAAAGTAAATAATAATAATAATAATGTTTATTCACAACTAAAGTACAATGCCTTAAATATAATACCTTAAAATTAATCAGAGAAAAATGAATAATCAACAAGATACAAGTATGTGTAACAAGATATGTGATACATCAACTATGAAACTATAGGCAAAACATAAGGTTATGTGGATCAATACGTTTTAGTGTAACACTGTGTTACAGCAGGGTAGTGCTCCTCACCCCATTATGTCATCATCATCATTACATCAGCTTTTATGAAGTCTACTGCTGAACATAGGCCTCCCCAATAGATTTCCAGGAAGAACGATTTTGAGCCCTCTCCATCCACAGACTTCCTGCGATCTTTACAATGTCGTCAGTCCATCGGGTGGGGGCTCGTCCTACGCTTCGTTTTCCTGTCCTTGGTCGCCATTCGAGAACTTTTACGGCAGGCCAAATAGCTCACAGAACTGTTAACTGGGTAACAGTTCTGTGAGCTATATGACTTTGTTCTTCTACGGATTTCCTCGTTGCGGATTTTATTTATTTATTTATTTATTTATTTATTTACACAATAAGATCATAGCATTACAGTAGGTACACCAAGGCGCTATGAAATAACATTTTAACAGAAAAATTTAACACTATAAAATATTTTTACTAAATAATTAATAATAAAAATACTTAAAAAAAATAACAAAAAAAAAGTATTAACAGATTGAACTAATTCTACTACTATCAATCGTCTCACAATACCTCAGACATTCTCTGCACACATTCGTCCATCGGTCAGCAAACAGATCACAAGAAGGTGTTGATGCCAGAAGCGCATTTAATAATTTTAGAGCCCGAACAAGAGGCGAGTTGTCGTGCGCGACTGACCGCGCCCACGGTGCAGCCAGTAAGTCGTGACTACGGGGCCTCAGCGAGTATTTAGGCACTTCGGGAACAGACAGTCTTACAACTCTAGCCACTAATTCAGGGCAGTCTGAAGTACCGCGCAGTATCAGACAAGCAGTGACCAGAAGATTGTAGTGACGCCTAGCTTCCAGAGAGTTGAAGCCTAGCGCACCAAGTAAAAATATTGTGGGGAAAAGGAAAGGATAATATCCATAGGTCTTTTTGTACAAAAATCTTAAAAAAGCCTTTTGGATCTTCTCCAATCGCAAGGCGTAAGTACTCTCATGTGGATGCCATACGATAGACGCCGCCTCAATCTTACTCCTTACAAGAGCCGAGTAGACCAGTTTTATAGCACCGGCATCGTGAAATTCACGGGCATTCCGCAGAACAAAACCTAACCTACGATAACAATCGGCAGCGAGTACGTTCATATGCTCATGAAAATTCAGACGTGTATCAAAATTAACGCCCAGGTCTCTCACAGAGTTGACCCTAACTATGGGTTCAATACCTAGCAAATATTGTGCTAGGAATGGTACACGCGCGCGACTGAAAGTCATAGCACAACACTTGGCCATGTTGAAGAAAAGCTTGTTTGTAAGACTCCAATCAAAAACGGCATTAATGTCTTCCTGCAGATGTATGGAATCATTAATTTGTTCAATTTTATGGACCAACTTCAAGTCGTCAGCGTACAACAGACATTTCGTATGTTTAAGAACAGCATCAAGGTCATTTATCATAATACCAAACAAGAGCGGGCCCAATATTGAGCCCTGACTGACTCCAGACCGTGTATGATAGGGAGCTGAGTTTATCACGTAGTGAAACAACATACCAACATAGCGCCCAACATAGCGCTCTCCATTGCACGTTGCGCAACTCTGAGCTTCATGTAGGTACTTTTAATAACATGTGGTGATCATAAATGTATTATTTTCACTTCATGGTTTTAGCTATTAAGAATAAAGAAAAAAAATAAAAATATGATTACCTGCTAAAAAATAATATAAGTAATATGACTTAAGTATTAAAAAGGCAGGCAAAAAAACATTAGGTTTTGTAATTAAGATTACGACTAACAAAAAAAAAAAAACTTTTTAAACTGATAACAAGGAGGACAAGTACTATAATACATAATACAAACAAACAAATAATACATTAAACGGAAATATGGGATAACTATTTATATATTATACTAAGTATATTCTACAGTATTTTAAGTACACTCGTTAGTACGAAAGATTCAATCGTTATAATAACGTATGCTATAGGCTAAACAGAAAGGCTGGAAAGCATAAGTAATTTGTATCTAAGAAATTATCATTAGAAGTTGTTCAGTCTCATCATAGTTTAGTTGTTGTAGAAATTCATTAAGTACCTTGCCACAAACAAAACAATAAGTCCTTTATGGAGAACACTTCAGTTATAAGCTTCCTGAAAATGTAACTAATATATTAGGAAATTTAAAGCTTACATAAAGGGTAGTATTATTGATAAGAATGCATGGCCTCATGTTGCTCTGCCCTCAGACAATTAACCGACACATTTGAAATGTATTAACTCTCTTGTATTCGTTTTTGTAGTTAAGGTAGATCATGTAAAAAAGCGCTAAGAGACGAGTTTCTTGCCAGTTCTTCTCGGGCTTGGGTTAGGAGGAATTGGCACCTAAGTTCACCTAGTATGTACGTTCCAAAGTGATCCTTGTGATTGTATTGAATAAAATATATCTTGACTTGACTCAACTGTTTTACATGTATTTGATATGGTTTTTTATTCCATACATTTTTGTAATAAATTAAGTTAAGATAACATGTTATCAATTGAACCCACCTGGTCCATTTTATTCAGGAATTTTGCAAGTAGCTGTAGGTAGCCGACTTGAAGTTAGTTTACAAGCATAAGTTACGATGTTATTGTTTGCAGTGGGGTCATGTTGCTGCACGGTGTTTAACAAAAATACTAAACAATGAAACACGATAGGTAAACTACCGTGCTGACTCAAGCTTTAGTTTTGATAACCCCTACCTGAGTCACTAGCCCTTTTAAGACTGTCGGACGTGCCTCTAACTACCCATTTTAGATGTTATCATCATCATTGGCCTTTGTTCATCGGCGCACTAGTTTCTCACTAACATCGCGTTTGGAAAAGCGAGTTAGAAGAACAGAGATTTAAATACACAGAGAGTAAATTTAAAGATTAGATAAGAATTCAATGAAAAAATATTGATTTGCTGTAAAAACTAAAAGTTTGTCAAAAAATAATTACAATACACATAAGGTTTCAATAAATTTAAAAATGTCACGGTCCCCACACTAGGTAGAGCCTGTATCGTAGGTATAAGCAAAAATTAGCATTTTGGTTAGCTATGGTACCCAACATAGAATATATTTATATTATGGGTAGATAGCTATACGGTTTAACTCTATGGTTAGAGTGGTCCCTAATATATGAATAAATATTGGTGGACAATGCACACAACACCAGATGACCCCAATCTAAGCATAGCTTGTACTATAGTGACGGAGGCGATTCTAGACTTCTGATACTATCAAAACGTTTATACTTATCACTTTCAGTTACTATTGATTAATTGGTATTACGGAAGGTTGATGTTGATTGTCATACATGCTGTCATATGAATAAAATCCTCAGATCAAATAAATATGAAGTCGGAGCGCCGCAATCAACCAAAATAAAGTCTCAAAACCGTGCTCCTGTGTGTAGATACCCGCACCCACGCACACATACAGCGAAATCGTGCTTCTTGCTTTTATATATATGTATATTGAATAAATGGTGTTATTTTTTTGTAATATGTTTTATTAACCACGACATGACGCAATACATAATAGTATAAGTATGTATGCATTATACTAAGAGCAATGAGCACGGTTTGGGTAGATGTGTGTGCGTGTTTGCGTGTATTTACACAAAGTAGCATGGTTTTGAGACTTCACTTTAGTTATTCATGGCAGTCTCCGTCTATATATTTATATGGTCTGAGATAGATATAGAACGTACGTAATAGTAATCCACCTTATCAAAACTTGTTCCAATTACAATAAAACTTATGATTGAAATTATGCCGATTGCTAATCAAAACTAATAGACATTGATTCTGTCAAAAGTTCCATAATCGCCATACAGATAACTGATAGAATACTTACATATTTTTACTAGCTGCTGCCCGCGGCTTAGCGCGCTTGGTACTTACATAAAAAGTAGCCAATTTTCTTCTCCAAGGTACCATCTATCTCTATACCAAACTTAATCAAAACTGGTTCAGCGGTTTAGGCGTGAAAACTTAACAAATAGTCAGACAGAGTTACTTTCATTTATAATATTAGTAGGCATTATTATGATAACCCAAGCATAAAACAAACATCTATGTGTATCACACAAATGTTTGTCCGGAGAGAATCGAACCAATTGGCCTGACAGGCCAGTCAGTCAGGCCTTGCCGGTTTTCCGTCACCGTTTGAACAACATAGTATTTATTATATTATAAAGCAAATAAACATTCATGTACTTGCGCAGTCACACAGCGCTGCAATATTTTGCGCAGTTGCATTTTATTACATAACAATCAGTTCTGCGAAGTTTGTTTGTCTGTCACGTATCGATAACAGCAAGGTTACTGACAAATAAATAATGATCAAGCAATTATTCTTTTATAGAGCACGTGTTTTATTGATTTTACACTTCCTAGTTTTTAGCTTGATGCCTTTGATATTAACTTCATCATCGGGTCACTGACTCATACATAAAGTAGTTGTACTTTCTTGGGCCTATTGGAATCCTCTGCGACGAAGGATTCTGTCAAGATCTGCATCTGATCCCTAACAGTCCGTTCTTGAGAACCGTACTCGCTTTAGACCTGGACGTGTCCCTTTACTTGCACCGACACCTGCACGCACTGTTTCACGACAACGGTCGCCCATCTGCCACGTACAGAGACATTTAAATATGCTTCTCACTGAACATCCTCAGGCTGATCTGTTTGCGGATGGCTGGAAGACGATAGAGAGACTGTGCCTTACCTACTGTGAGAACGTTTCGTATAAATATAGCTATACTCATAATATTATTTAGTATAGATATAAGTTCCTTTTATTATTATTAGATTGTTTTTATTTTTTAGAAGTAAGATTTACCTACTTTTACTTTTTCTCTGTAAGTACTTTTTTTTATTACCTATTTTTTTTTCTCCTGCTGTTCAGTGTTCCTATTTTTACACATTAGATAGTATCTATAATCATTACGTAGTATAAAACAAAGTCGCTTCGCGCTGTCTGTCTGTCCCTATGTATGCTTAGATCTTTGAAACTACGCAACGGATTTTGATGCTGTTTTTTTTTATAGATAGAGTGATTCACGAGGAAGGTTTATATGTATAATATATACATAATATAGTAAAGAAACACTGATAGTTTTGGAGGTTAGCGTATATGGGTTCAACGTATTAGAACTACTGAGCTACAGCAACGCGCGGTCGGGTCAGCTAGTGTAAATAAATTAAAACTAAGGTGTAAATAAACTAAATTAAATTGAATTGAACTGATCTTCGGCTCTTCTCATCCCCTTTTGACCAGCTTCTTATTGTGTTACCTGTTTTTTGAAACAATGTAATGAAAGGATTAAAGTGTGCCTCAGCAGCTCCTATTCTACTGTCCTATTATCCTATTATACAGCGTCTACTTGGCACATTCTTGAGAATGGATTCGAACCCACGATCTTAGAAGGAATTTGGAACAACTCGGTCTAGATAACCAATGCTCCTGCCACTTGCCATTGCGTAAATTATCCAGACGTAGGGCATCCTTTGCTTGACGAAACGCGGTCTCCATTCGGTCGAAGTTCAGTCGATACGATACGATAGATAGATAATACAATAATACGATAATTGTATTCTAATAGATATAAAAATAACTAGTCTACAACGAGCACTTCTGTAAAATTATAATTGTTTTTGACTTAGTTACTATGGCCATATCTTTAAGATATCCTGAATAAATATCTACTCTAACAGAATATCGTGGAGGTGTCTTCCGTGCATTAATAGTCGATAGAATAACCATGTTTATTTCTGTTTGAGGTTTTCTCTGGATACGATTGTACTGGGTTCTTAAATACGAACCTTTTCAAGTTAGATCAAACATAAAAGTTAAATCAAATATATTTTACAAGGATTACTTTGAAACGTCCTACATACTAGGTGAATTTAGGTGCCAATTGACAAGTAATTCTGTTAATTTCCGTAGGCTGGAACCGCAGCCGAATGACAGCTTTTGACGTTTTTTCGTTTTCTTCTAATGAACAACGCCTCAGCTTACGCTACGTTTACGAAGTCGTCAACGATCGATCGAATGTTTACTTCTGTTTGGTCATAGACACAACAGAATAAGTTTTTAGGTAATTATCGAAGCGTAATTGGAGCCGAAACGTAGATGGATTGGAATAGAACAGTAAACGTTGTAAATTAACAGAATTGAGGCCCTGGTCCAACCGCTGCTTTATATGATTCTTCTTAACTAGCTTATTTGTGAAAAACTAACACAAGTTAGTTAACTGTCAGAGAGTCCGATAGGCTACTGTTACCACTTACCATCAGATTGGCCTAAGGTTGTTTGATAATTCAACATTAATATTAAGTACTCCTTACAAAGATTATAAAAGGGCAGTTTGATACTCTTTACTGAATGTTGTCTTAATGAAGTTACTATTATGTCAAATTCATTAGAACTTTTTAGAGACTCATTTTCATGTTTATATTTTTTGAAATATACTACCACGTAATAAACGAATCCTACAATGAGTAAAAATATTAGAGAATTATTAGCATTTATACGTGGATCAGTATATAATAATCTATCCCTACATCAACAGAAACCATTCCCTGCAACAACCTCTGAAATACCCAATGTTTTATCACAAACGCTATCCGGCTGGCTTTCTCAAAGCGCGTTACTGTTCTGGCTTCCTCCTTTCGCTATTGGATGCATTGCGTATGCAGCTGTTGAAGAAGCTCGGCAGACAACTGGAACGAACCTAGCAGGCTACATGGATGAGAATGACCAGGAGAATGATATCAGATCTGAAAAGTGATCTCTGCGATTTGATTTTTGATTTTGAATATAACCTTTGGATAGATATCAAATGATCTTACGCTGGTGTTCACATAAGTACCTTTAGTAGAGGATCAGTCGGTACCAGGTACCTATTGCGTCGAAGCTTTACCTGATCTATTGGCGGTTTTGGATTCCTAATGAAATGTTAGCAAGCAAGAGGACTTGTTTGTGATTGAAATACTGAAACATGTTTGCCTCACTGATCACTAACGAAGTAACGTTACGGCTGGAATATTAAATAGTTGTACATAATTTTATTTAATTAATACTAATCATTTTAAATTCACGGAAATTAATTACAAAATGATATTATAATGATACAGAATAATATATACCTACATGAAATAGTCGAGGTATCTATGGACCGTTTATAACGATCTCTAAATAGCTTAACTGATCCAGATCCAGGCATTTGCACGTTGAATGAAAATGCTAATATGCTGGGCCAGATAGGAGCCAGCTCTTGGGTCACGCGATGTTTCAATTAGGTGTTGTGAATCAATTTTGAGAATGCGATGGGCTTTTCCCCAAAGGCCCAGGGTTACGTCTCGATTTAAATTGTTTATGGAAATGAAAGTAATCCAAAATAAAAATGTTAAACATAACTGTGTTCATAGCGTGCTCATAGCTCATAATGTTTACATAAAGCAGAGTCGGGTGAAAGGGCCTCTAAGCTAGGCGATGTTTTCAATGCACATACCTAGGGATGTTATTAAAAATAGTTTACAATATAGCGTGTTGGATGTTTATAATAGCGATAGTAATATCAAAACAAATCTCTCTACGGTGACCTCATATTGTAAATATGTTTACGTAGGCGTAATAACATACTGGCACACGAGGGTTTTCGTTGTACCATACACCCTTTCCGAGCCGACGAATTTTGACATGGACAGACAAGACATTACTGGCCTGTCAGCTCAGTTGATAGTAGCTTTGTCTTCTGCGCTGTAGATTGAGGGTTCGATTTCCTCCCAGGATAATCATTTGTATTGATGAACAAATAGGTGTTTTATACATTTTGATAAACACGGGCTTTACTCACGTATTATGTTTATCAAAATGTATAGTACAACTCACGAAAGTTTTGAAAGTGAAATAGGTGTTTGTTGTGTCTGGGTGTCATCATCATCATCATCATCATCAGCCCGTGTCAGTCTACTACATAAGCCTCTCCCATGGTACGCTACTGAGCTCGATCTACAGCTCTCCTCCAATCCCTGCCCGCTGCTTTACCATCGCCCCACCTAGCAACAAGATGCCCTACACTACGTTTGCCGACACACGGCCGCAGTCGTACTTTAAGAGACTGGGCTGGGCGTTTCGGAAGCTTCGTAGAGTCTTCTCATCGCCCATACCTCAATGTTTTAAAATGACATACGGAACTGAAATGTTTGTGTATGGAATCATTGAATCCATGAGGCCTGAAGCCTTCTGTGATTCGATGTTTAGTGATCATTCTTTTCTTGACGAAAAGCGACAGAGGCTCTTGGACGACTCAAAAAGTTGTACTCGCAATAATATAATTATTTGTAAGTTCCCCGTGGAATTTTGGAAAACCAGACATGTATATATGTCCGTTGAAGAACTATACAGCCACACGTGACACGTCGTTTGAAGTAGCGTCTAGCGGCCAGGGATATATCGTTATGCCGAATAGACTCTCAAATAAAGCCGCTATTTTTCTTCAATGGAAAACTGTAAGCGACTTAGCCATTATAATGTAGATATTTTCAATGTTTTATTATTATTTTATATATTATTATCTAGTTTTATTATTCATCGGTACGAAGGATCATATAAAATAAACAAAATAAAGTATATATATAAAATGTATAATACTCAAAAAAAAAACCGTCTATCACCTACTAATTGCGACCATTCTTCAATCATTCAAGCCCAAACATTATACCTCTGCTGTTAGTTGGTAAGGAGTAGGGTATCCGGCATATTCCAGGTGATACTGAAGCACCAAGGTAAAGTTACATAGCTCTTGTAATATCATTGAAGTAGCAGGAAACCAAATGTTTAAGCGATCAGACCAGTGGAGTTTGCTCACATGTCTTCACCAACTTGAAAAGAGCTGAAGTTCTTCAAATGGCTAAACAGATTTTCTTTGAAACAAAAAAAAACAAATTAAATTGATTAATCTGTTTAGGTTAACTTGTAACACCGTTCTGTTTTCTTCGGGGGTTAAAAGCGCTAGGGCTAAGTCGAACTTCTTGCCTGATTCTTCTTGGACTTGGCTTAAGAGGAATCGGTACCTAAATTCACTGCATGTAAGACAATTTACATTGGCCCTTGTGATTGTATTAAATTAAACCGTTTTATTACTGATTATGTGAACTTCTGGTGGTACTCTTATCGCGTTTAATCTAAAAGTCTTCTAAGTTTTCCTGGTTGTAGAATTTCACAGCAAGAATCCGTCTTGATGGTAACCATCACAGCGCTAGATATTCTGTCTCCAAGTAGTAGTGAGCATGCATTAGTGTGTTTAAGGTTTATTTAAGTTTTAAGAACACTGGAAGAACTGAAATTACTGGGCAAACAGACAAAAGGGCCTTAAGGTAACAAACCATCAAGTCTGCCTTAGGTATGTATGATTGATGGCACAGATGTGATGATGATAAAAAAAATAAAAAAACGGTTTCTCTTTACTATCAGAAATTTTCAAGGATATTTTCTGCTTTGTTCTCAGGGTCCGGAGCCGGCACTGAATTCGAACGCAGGTGGCGCTGCAAAGCCGCCGCTCCTCAACTCATTCGAGCTGGACCGCTGTTTGGATAGGTGAGTTTATATACAACAATGGTCTACTCTACTTAGTCAATTCAAGGATCAATTCAATTGATTTTCAATTTTAATAATAATAATAAATAAATAATAAACATTGCACACTGAGTCCCAAACTGCGCATAGCTTATATTATGGTGACTAGATGACTAATAGAATACTTATATATTTTTAAATACATACTTATGATACTTTATAACGCCCAGACACAGAACAAACAAAAAGGTAGTATGTATGTTAGTTACTCTTTCACGCAAAAACTACTGACTAGATTTTATTGAACTTTACAATAATATAGCTTATAGGTACATCTGAATAATAAATAGGCTGTAATTTATTAAGATATTGTGTGAATTGTACAAAATATAACGATAAATGTTAAGAAAGTAGGAAAATATCTGCCATCTGCGAGCTATTCTGGCGTGCTCTGCAAAAACCCGTTAGAATTACACGAAGTACTAATCCTGTGCAGACGAAGTCGCAGGCACCAGCTGGTATACTTTAAGAAACAGTATATTCTGTTTGTCACCATCATCATCAACATCAGGATACATCAGGATATATACTTCCAAAAATATGTCAACGGTGTTAGCGAACATTCCTTTAAGGTCTTCCCTAGGTTCTTGGTGTTCTGTAATGAGAGGAATTTCGTCAACAGGGAGGAGTCCAGGTGGGGGGGCGAAGCGGCGCGGCGACGCCGGCGCAGCTCGCCGCCTCGCCGCGCCTCTCCTCCGAGGGATCACGAGCCTCTTGCGCTTGCACGGGTAAGCTCAAACACTTACTTATTTATATGTTTACATTCAAAGAGGTTTCTGTAGACAAATTCGTAGAGAAGTGCCGCGATAGGCGAGATAGAGTTACGTGATAGAAAGAGAGGCACTATGTAGGTAAATATAATGTTAGGGACTAAGCGCTTGAATTGTAATATGTTGCATCGTAGCAAGAGTCGCTATTTATATAAATGTTTTCATAGAGTCCGCCTTCAGTACTTGTACAAATAACTTGTACAAGTAAGTGAGAAGCTTAGAAGGGCCCTTGAAAAAGCGAAGCGATTAATAAGCGAATACTATCTTTTAGATTAGTAATGTGCGTGTGATACATCTTGGTGGTATTGGAAGAGCCCATCTAGGTATGCCTACACCAAGGTGCGTTCATGTTCATTTTGCATCTTCAATATTCAATTCATCTTGCCTCAAGCACATGTAATATTGATGACCCTAAGACGCATGCAACAGGTCATCTAACCCTGTGCGTCTCCTGTAAACTTGTAGCTATGTAACATGCGTGCGCTTCTTTTTCTTCTTATCGTGTCAGTTATTTCTAACCAGTGTGGTGAAAGGATTAAAGTGCGCCTCAGAGGCTCTACTATGCGTGCGCTAGGGGCATGCGTTATAGTCATTCACGCATGCATCAGGGATAAGCGCAAAATGATCATGAACAGTGATGTGGTTAAAACTATTGGCATAGGTTATTTGAACTCAGTAATATACGGTAACCACTTATCATCACTTTGTTCACTGGCACGCATTTTAACACTTGTTAAAGGCCTGATCCTCATTATATTCTTCAAATTCTATCATAGGCCTCAGCTCCAACATCACCGAACGTTGGTTCAGCGCACTCAAGCCCAGCGCCCGTATCCCCCACTGGGTCCGCGGCGGGGGCCCGTTCCCCGCTCCCCATGGTAGCTCCGGACCTGCTAGCGATGCAGCTGTTAGACCAACACTCGCAGCTGCAGGTGCTGATGAAGCAGCGGCTGTTCCACCAGCATCACATGCAGAAGCAGGTGAGAAGTTATACAGGAGAGGTGGTTAAGCAGCACATGAAAAATCTTCTTTAGACTAAGTTAAATGGATATCGTCGTTTTAAGTCTTAATTGAATCAATATTTCTCATATCATTATTTTCCGAAAATTAATTACGTTGAAAGTAAATATTTTCCGTTCCAGTTAGGAGTTTGTAGGGGCTAACTTTAAAATAGGCACTAGCCTTTTGGGTTTCTTAGACGCTTCATCATTTAATATCTTGTTCTGGATCTTGAATTATTCCTCACTCCATAGCATATGACCACCGAGGCTGCTAAGAGGCAGCTGGAGCAGTCCAGGATGCAAGACCAGCTGAACCTTAACTTGCTGTCCCAGTCACATCTCCCACCACCAGACAGCTCGCCTAGTAAGTATCTTTCATCATGACTTTAGCTATGCTGGACATTTTTTTTTTCTCTTTCAGCTACCTTGGGCTTGTGCATCTCTGATTGGACCCCGATCACAATGTCATACGATCCGAATATAGAACCTTCCTAAGCCATTATTACTACTTACGCTTTACTTCAGAAGTATCTGGACGCGCAAGAATGTATCCCTGACTCTTTTGCTGTCTTTGGCTTTTGTCACTTTAATTGCTTCTATGTCCATGTTTTCAATAGGTATTGTGCTCACACAGCTAATCCTGTGGTTATACAAGTATATATAATATTATTGTTTCTGTTTAAATAAGTTGTATATTTCCTATAAGGTTCGCTGCAGCAGCAGTTGGGTGCCCAACAGCAACAGCTGGTTCAGCAGCTGCAAGCCGTTCAGAGGCAGTATCTCATGCATGGACCACTGTCCGTGCCTCCGAATGCTCCACCAGGTTGGTTTCATCTCTGATTCTCTCATTGTCACCGTGTTTTAGGTGACAGACAATCAACTAAGAAATCATAATGGCGTCAAAAATTAAATGAACATTTTGTGTAAGTACTCTCTAGTCCATAAGTAAGTACTATATTTATTTATTTATTTTATTTTATTTTATTTATTTGTTTGTAAACAGAGATGTACATTTATACCTATAATTTGGCTTATTCTTACAGTAGGTACATAATTTATGGAACATAACAAGTTGTAACATAAGATTTGAACACTACAAATTTCAAACATAGGTAGGTACTTTTAAATTGATAAGAACGCTAACTCCCACCCTAGGAAAACCTGTGTTGTGGCTAGTTAGCCTCTTTCGTCGAGCGTTGTTGCTAGCTAAATAACAAAAGTTGACTTGCGTTACTCGCTAAAAAAGAGTGCGGCAATTATATAATTTTAAACAAAATAAAATAGGGCAAAACAAAAAACAGAAATACAAATAGGTAGAAATTCAAGTAGTAGTAGATAGATAACTATTAATTAGTACGACCCGTAATAATAAGAGCAGGATATATTTGTTATGGTGTATGTTGTTTTATGAAGGAGTTTGTAGTAAAAGTTCCGTTTCGTCATAATTGAGAGTAATAAGCCAGTTCAGCAAGCAAGTCCAGGGGTCTATTGTACTTACTGCTTCTATATAACAGTGGCTATGCTATATCACAATTGTTATTACTGATGTCCGTCCAATGTTGCTAGATCTTGATATTATTTTTATTTGATAGAATTGAGTCCGTGGCTGAGGGTCCTTAAAAGTAGTATTTAAAAGTATAATCATTAATGTTGAATGTTCAGGTCTGATGCTATGGGGAAGTGAAATGGAGGAGCACCCTCTCTTTGGGCGAGGAGTCTGCAAGTGGCCAGGGTGTGACGCTCTGGCTGAAGACTACCAGGCTTTTGTCAAGTAAGTTTAATTTACAAATGAAATTGAAATGAATTCAGCTTGTTCCATGTTTAGGGTTAAACAATCACGACCTACGTCGTGACAGGTTACAAGACCGAAAACACAAGTTATTGATTCTAGGGTATCCCTAGGGATCATAGGGTCCTCACGATGATATCCGAATAAAGGACACGATATATTCAAACGATGAAGGAAAACATTGTGAGGAAAACGACATGTCGTTGAACCTAAAAAGTTCGAAGACATGTGCACGAAGCCTCTAAAGTGCTTTAATCTGCACTTTATTCCTTTAATAATAAAAATTGATCCAATAAGCTTATGACTTCAAGGTACTACAGACAATTACACTATTTGATTAAAAACCTAATGTAACAACAGGCATCTGGAAGCAGCTCATACCCTGGACGACCGTTCAGCTGCCCAGGCCCGTGTTCAGATGCAGGTGGTAGCCCAGCTGGAACTACAGCTGCGCCGTGAACGCGACCGCCTCGCTGCGATGATGCGTCATCTTCACGCAGCCAGGGATACTTCGCATCATGCTGCTAAAATTGCTCATGGTAATTATAATACCCATAATTCGTTTAAGAGTTATGAAGAGGGATGAATGTCTGTAACAATGAGAGAAACACACGAAAGCAGCATCTCATAACTAGTAATAGAAATGATAATGTGGAAATACAAAAGGAGACAAAAGATATGAAGGATAGATTGTCTGAAACATGTTCTTATGGCAACTGATGGTAATTTTGTTTTCTTTCGTAACTTAATTATGCTTTCGTTCAAACATTATATATAGTTTCTTCTGAAAGTGCTCTTCTGTATCCTTCAAACAACAGTTACCCAAAATCTATTGTGCGGATTACAGACAAAGTTTTATAGACGTTCAACTCAATTTGCGATGTTACATGGATAAAGATGGGTATAACACACAGTTTTTTATTACCATCAGCTCCTAACGAAGGCGCGTCACCCGGTCCGGTTAGACGCCGCGTCTCCGACAAGTCTGGTGTCGCTATTGCTGGTGGTAAGACATTTTTTTATAAATATCTTCGTTTGTAGTGCTCTTATTCAAGCAGCCGTCTATAGACACCTTAATTACAACATGACCTTTTCATTTATCTGAGTCATGTTCTTGGCCTCTTCCTCTCTTCTTTATTTAATTCCTTCATCATTAACGAAAAGTTATGAATTTTATCAACTTACTTTATATCACGTTTTTGTCAGTTGGCATTTTTTTATAGGTTTTGATGAATTTTAAACTTGAATAATGTTTGCTCTAAAATCTGGCAATTATCTTATGCGTCTTTGTCTAAGGTCTTCCGTACATGCTCGAAAGAGCCGGACTAGATGTGCAACAAGGTAATATAAATTTAGAATGCATCTCGACAGGTGCGTGTGTTTTTATTACCATCGAGATCTAAACAGCTTTACTTCTAAGCCTCGGTTTCATAAGAAACGGTGATCATACAAGCATAACTTGGGAGTGCTCATATATACGGTGATGAAAAACATCGTGGTAGAGGCTACCACTAGAGGCTACTTTTTTCCTTTAAAAAAACAAACGAATGGATAGGATTTGGCGTATACGCTGTAATAAATGAATATAACCGTTTCTTATGAAACCAAATTCTTTGGAGTATGTTTATAAACTTTGTCTACTAAAACAATTTCATTGACTTCCAGAGATCCAACGCAATCGTGAATTTTACAAGAGCGCCGATGTGCGACCTCCGTTCACTTATGCCTCACTTATTCGTCAGGTTCGTACTTTTAAAAAGTTTTTGATATCATAATGTCGTACGTTCTTACTATTATTTGAATATATCGTATGTTTTATCACATTTACTGTTTTAAATTGTGAAAAAGTAAAGCAAACCAAATAAATTATAAATCTAAATAAAATATACGTAAAGTTGCAAATATCGTGAGGAATTAGACTTGGAGTTACTCAAGGCCCAATTTTAGGGTAATTTTTATACATTTTATATTTTTATTTAAGTATACATTTTATACTTAAATAACATTGGTTCTTGTAGCATTTTACATATTTTGAACAGGTTGTATGATGGTTTCAGGCAATAATCGAATCTCCGGATAAGCAGCTGACTCTGAATGAGATCTACAACTGGTTCCAGACCACTTTCTGCTACTTCAGGCGCAATGCTGCCACTTGGAAGGTAGGTTATAAGGTTAGAAATAATGTCGTTGATGCGCAAGGGTATGTGGCTATTTTTTATTAAAAAAAAATATTGATAACAGATTTCATAATGATAAACCTAAACAACACAATATACCTTATTGTTAAAGTGTTGATTTGGATTTGAGCAACTACGTAAATTAAATCAAATCTTGTGTAAATTGTAGTCCATAGCATCAGTTTTCAAAATTTTATGGAATATATTAAGTTAAATTAATGCATTATAATCAGTAGGTTATAAATTATAGTCAAATACCCTTATTGAACTAAATTAAAAACAACATAATATAAAATGTATGTACGTACCCATTTACTCATTATATGTTTATATCTTCTTAAATCCTTTATTGATGTGTAAGTTGCCAGAAAGTTACAGGTAATTACTTTATGCAATATTAATATTATGTCCAGTGTTTTTCACTTATTATTTTCAATGTTTTGTTCAAAGATATATTTTATGTGAATTCCTCAAAATTGTTTGTCTTACTTAGAAAAAGATAAATAACTATTTAACATTGAAGATAATACTGTGATTCATTTTAATTATAACGAATTTCATTGTGACAATGTGTAGTGTTAATCTTAATCTGTTTAGGACTAATGTTTTTGCGTAAACGATAATGCACTATACATACCTAAATCATTATGATTATTTGATTTCTAACGACATTGAAAAACATTTTTAAAAGCTATATAATATTGGTGTATCTTTACACAAATATCGATTTGTTTAATCAATAGTTTATAATATCAAATTAACTGGCGCAGCCTGCGGGATAACAAACTCACATGGCGTAGCCGGTAGGATAATAAATAGTGCAATATCGTCGTACATTAAAGCTAAGACCCCATAAAAACAAGACGTGAAACACAGAACGCTGTCCGCCACAACCTGTCTCTCCACAAATGCTTCATGCGAGTGGAGAACGTGAAGGGAGCCGTGTGGACGGTGGACGAGGTGGAGTTCTACAAGCGCAGGCCGCAGCGAGCTGCGCATGCGCCGCCGCCGCCGATGCCGGGGTACGGCCCCCGGCCCAGACCGATTCTACAATCTACACAACACTTTAAACACTTTGTACATTAACGCGTATATTCCATATGTACTCAAAAACGCTGACACCTTAACTAGCGATCGGTTCGACATGTTAGTCTTGACTGTTTGGACTATTGGTTTCTTCTTTCAATTAACACGCTTTACAACCTTTGTCAAATTATATAACACTGACAGCTCATGACACAATATTTACACAAGTTATAATACAATTACATAAATACCTACATGTCAAAATATTCTATTGGTAGTCTTGACAGTTTGGACTTTTGAAAAAAGCTTTGTCGAAAATTATGCAACTAAAACACACAATGTTATTACACAAATTACATATACCATAACATATTACATAAACTACTGAAACTCGTAAACATGATACATTAATAACAAATATTAGCAGTTCTGAAACTGTTTAAACTTAATACACAACATTTTACACTTGTACATGATCGAAACTACAACATCAGATAAACACTATTTGCAACATCACCGCACAAACAAACACATTACACTTTACTGAACATGAACGCAATACAAAATCATTTTGACAAACACACTTTTTGCAACACTCCACAAATCGCAACACTTGTACCTACATGAACATAATAAAACTATCTACTGGCATACAATTTGAACATGAACATGAACAAAACAAAAACTCTTCCAAACCATTAATTAAGTAATAATCGATATCGATTTACTCGATAGTCGAAACGTACACGGACACATCATTAACACTAATTATAACACAAAGAAACTATATCAACTTACAATTTTACACAAATAAGGTACATTTATTAATTTTTGTTTAATTAACCAGTATTCTAATATTATTTACGAAATAGGATAAATAACTCTCTGCCAAGAGTTTTTATTCGCGTATTTTGCGATTGGAGCACTTTATTTATACACAAATTATATCAATGAATAATGAACATAAACTCAATTTGAACTCAATTCTACACTTGACATCAATGACATTCTATACACATCATTTTATTTATTGATACACAAGCAGATAAAGTTATATCAACGAATATTTAACGTAAAATACAGTATACTTTTGAAATTGAGTTTATGTCCTTGTACTAATATACAAGTACATAAACTCAATTTCAATTCAATTATACTTAAAACATAAAACACTTCTCATCAATCACATAATAAACACAAAATGCTATTGCTTCACATAAATAATTAACTCACCTGATAAGAGATCCTAAACTTTTATCTGAAACATTCATTCCTATAGACGATCACATAAAGACTATACACTTTCATATACTGTTCATTATACATAACATGATTATGATACTCAATAGTTTTAGCGTAGGAACTTATACAACACCAAAACATAACACATTAGTCACACATGACTAATCACATAAAAAATACTCACGCATATACATATAGATACATATTCTCGTCATGGGTCAGGAATTACAATCAAAGTTACATATTCTATGGCTAAACAGCTAATATTCTGAACTTTATAAAACAAACAGGTCACACAAGGAAGATCAATAAAAACACGAGATTCCAAATTACCTGGTCACGGTCATACATATTTATTAAACTAAAATTAACCTCACCTGTTTATCTCATTTAAATCAGTACTATATTTATATACCTTCACAGTTCTCACGTAAGGCGCGAGTTATACAGAAACGGTGTAAGGTGAAGGCGCGGCGAAGGCGCGGCGCAGGCATCTTGCCGCTTCAAAACGTTTCAATACAAAATGTAGGTAGGCGAGACGTTGTGAAATATACTCAAGCGGCGTGGCGCAGGCACGTCGTTTTGTCACCTTTTCCAATTTGCCTTTCTTTTCCACGCCTGATTTGCGCCTGCGCCGCGCCTGCACCTTTCGCCGTTTCTGTATAATTCGCGCCTTATAGAACAATGTAAACAATAAAAACAGTAAACCCAACACCCACACTACACACAGTACACTTAACAGTTTTCGGTACATTTTAAATCTTCTCTTAATTATTTTCTTTCTAATCTAGCGATGTATCTAACTCTTATTGTGTAAATAAAAGTTTCATCTTTTCAGATTTGAATTTGTAATTATTTGTGTAGTGGTTTTGAATTTGTGAGTAGCACTATAACTGTCAGTTATAGTGTTACGTTAAGGTTATTTGGTATATAGGTCTCGTTTTGTGTGTGTGGATATCGGCGCAAGGGGTGACTAACATTTTTCTCGCTTGCCTAAACCTCGCTCCTCTCACTTCCTCTCCTTCTGGTTCCGGATCCTGCATGTCATCACGATGTTTCTTATCTCCACGACGATCTGATGTGCTTTCATCGAGCTTTATACGATTATCCTTTTCAATGAAAACGATGAGAGCACAGGTTTTGAAATGTTAATTTCAGTGGTTGTAGAATGTGCTAAATTATAGAACGCCATCCGGACAAACCTATCTCTGCACAAATGTTTCGTCCGCTACGAGGATGACTTCGGCTCGTTCTGGATGGTGGACGACGCTGAGTTCGTGAAGAGACGCCACCTCAGCCGAGGGAGGCCGAGGAAGTATGAGCCGACGCAGCCGGGACCCAACGCCTCACAGTAAGGGCGCAGCGGCAACAGTTGCGACCGTCCAACGAATCTAGGAAACATACCCTTTAGACAACACGATAGCGGTGATCCTAATTGCCAAAGCAAATATATTTAACAAATATAAACATCTGTACAATTTTAGAAATGAATGACTTAATCACTGTATTGGTCTATAAAGCTATTTAGATCGTCGATATCGTCAATACCAGCATGTCTAGAGGGAAACATAACAATTTTATAGATACGGTCAAAAAGTGTTCTTTTCATCAGATGTAGGGCATAAAATGGATAGTTAATTTTCGTAAAGTCACATTTAAATTTTTGCATTTAAAAGAATCGTTGGACGATCGCGTCCATATTAGCATCATTCTCGTATGTGATTATATTCAATCGCCGAAAATTATCATTCAAATATTTCATAATGATAATTTCTGGTACACATTTAGATTGATGTCTGACCATTATGTAAAGTGTTTCAATGTGTAATAGAATAATTTTATTCAACATGTTATGTTAGTTTTAGAAACACGTGATTGTTTAAAAATACTTAGCATTTGTGAAGCAGTGTGATCTAACTGCCTATAGTAGTTTCTGTATCACCTAGATTGAGAACAATCACACTAGTTTCATAAATATTAGTCTGCAAAGCTATAACCGATTGTTTTGCTATAGATTTTAACATCTCTTCGACATTGTTTAAAACTAGCTTAATTCATAATGATTATTTTGCTAATGTATATTCTGGTCTTTTTAAAAACGGCGGCGTAGGTTCCGAATAAATTGTATATTTTGCATGTGCTAAACGTATATGTAAAGGATCGTCGTTGGACTTCCCAAGTAAGATTAAAGATAATTCTTTTAAATATTATAAATCTTTAATCTCAGCATGTTTCCCTAAATGTTACATCAGGTGAGTGAGCTTCTTGGGCTTTGCACGAGCTATTTCTGTCGCATGTATGTTTTTCTCTCTTTTCTTATAAGCTTGCCTCTTTTCTCTTTTTATCCTATTTATTATATTATCTTTCTCTTTTACGCACACTCACACATACATACTAACTGTGACACGAACCACTTGTACAGACGAATTGGACTATCATTCAAAATTTTACACTCTACAAGAATCACACGTACAAAAATCACTTTTAATAGTTTTAAAATGATGAGTTTTCGATTCATTATTTTAGAAGAGGTCTCATTGGCCGGGGTATGATTTTTTTTATTATTTTATTTTATAAAAAAAAATAGTTAAATTCAGAATCCTTTCTGAATGATGTAATATCAAAGTAATAAAATCAAATAGTTTTTTTTATTCGGTTTTGCAGGTCTAGATTTCAACTATTTCTGTTTATCCAGGTTCTTGGGTGCCCAAAGCCCACCGATGTTGACCAGCCCTCACAGTTACAACGAAGCTTTAAAGAGGAACCTTCAGGTACAACCTTCAACATCAATCTTCTACATTACCATCTGCTATCAGCTCAGTTGGTCTCTGCCTCCTGCGCTGTAGGTTGAGAGTTCGATTTCATCCCAGGATAAACATTTGTGTGATGAACACAGGTGTTTGTTCTGTGTCTGGGTGTTAGAAAATATCATAAGTATTTATTTAAAAATATTTAAGTGTCCTATCGGTCATCTGGTCACCATCATGCAAGCTATGCTTAATTTAGGGCTAGATGGTGTTGTGTGCATGATCCAACAATATATACCATCTTAACTAATCATAATGTTGACTCACTGAGGAGTAAAAGTTACTGTCCCCTTTTTCCTTCGTATTAAGTAGACAAGGCACTTTTGTAAACAATGTTCTATATGTTATTTACCCATATTAGCTCCTAATTGCAATAATATAATTATTTGTTCCGTGATTCGGGGGGCACGTTAAGCTGCCGATGCCGGCTGCTCAAAAGTTCTTGATTGCCTTTTGCCTAGATTATGAATAACAGCCTGATTTGTAAACCTTAAAAGTAAATGTATACAAGCTTCATACTAAATTTGATGGTTTTGAATTAGGTTGGGTCAACACTAGTCATTCTTATCATTACTGCTGTCGAAAAGCTTCACTGTGCGTGGTAACTAACTTATGTTAAAGAAGATACTGTGGAATTTCAGGGTATGATGGAAGATTGCAACCTGTCATACATGTCCGGTGAGGACCACATGATGCAGACTGAGGAGTATCCATCATCCCATGATGACTACAGGTAACAGACCTTACAAAAAAAAAATAGTCTATCTTAAATCTTTTAATATATAACTAGTAATGAGAAAGGACATTATATTTCCCCATTGCTTAACTTTAGACAATCTGGTCCTGTACATTAGTATCAAGGTTTATAGGAAAAATACTATAATTTAAAGTTTTTGTTGTACTTTTCTTGGTTGTACCACTTCTTATCTAGTTGTTTCAAACTAGTGTGGTGATAGGATTAAAGTGTACTACAGTGGCTCCTTTCGAGCACTTGGCACGTGTCTTCAAACTTTTTAGGTTCAACGAATAGATTTGAGAGTACTGGTACAGCGCACACTCATTTTTCGCAAAAGAAAATCCAATGGTGTATGACTGGATTTGAATCCACAGCCTTAGGATCGAAAGGCTGGGATACTACCGCTTGGTCTCTAGTGCTGTCTGTACCACTGTAAAGCAGTTTGCAAAGTTTTGAAATGCAGCCGCCTGTAGGTCCTCAAAACTGTACTTATATTTGTACTGTATCCTGGAATTGATCCTAAAGCTTGTATACCATTATTTAGTCCTAAGTATCCAAATTGTATCATCTCCTGAAGCCTCTTTTCTCTGCAGCCGGTCCCAAATGATGAACGGCTATGGCAGCAGCAGCTCGTCCCATGACGTCAAAGCTGAGGACCTCAGCGCCAACGAGGCACAAGACATCAAGCCCAATATTTACGCCCTCAAAAACGAGATGCAAGCTTCCGACTATTCTAACAAAGGTAATATCAATCAAAAGGCTATATCAATCCAGCTTTGTATGCATGTTTCGTTACTCATTACCATCTTCCTGCCTCTATTCTTCTAGAAGAGGTCTGGGTAGTGCCTCTTTTTTTATTCTTTCTCATGAATCATCTTCTTCCTGCCCTTATCTATAGGTTAGGTCAGCACAACTGGGTCATTTTCTCCGCTTTGCCTTATCATACCTCTTTTGTTATCAACTGGAAAAACGTTGTAGGTACCTTAAACATTTTAAGAGAGCTCTACAAAAGAATTTGTGGAATATATTTTATCGGGTCTTGGTGTAGCTTACAAATAGTAGTTAGATACGGTCTTGTACTTTCAAGTATAATAATTACGTATTAAAAACCGTATAGCCGTATAACTAGTAAAAATATTTATTCATAACCTTTATATTATAACTTTTCAGTTGACTATTCAACCAAGGAACCGTCAAGCAATCGCTCCGGCGAGACAAGTCCGTACGATGACTACCCCCGTGAGGAGCGATACCGCCCCTCCATGTCCCATATCAAGGACGAGGCTGAAAACCTTTCGCTGAACGAGCAGAGATCTGATAAGTAACCTGGCTGACTGACTGGTCAACTGAAAGTGCTCATGAACCAACAGTATAAAAAGATGTTCGTGAACTAATAGTTTACGGAAATATTCATAAATAGTTTACAGTTTACGAAGATGTTCATAAACTAACAGTTTACGAAAATGTTCATAAATAAACCAACAGTTTACGGAAATATTCATAAATAATTTATAGTTTACGAAGATGTTCATAAACTAACAGTTTACGAAGATGTTCATAAACCAACTGTTTACCGACGTATAAATTTATAAATAGTTTCCAAAAGTTTACGGAAAAGTTCATGAAGACAACTGTTTATGAATATGTTTAATGTTCTTAATGTTTATGTAAATGTTCTAAAAGTGAACAGTTTACGTAAATATTCAAGTTTACAGATGTGTTCATGTTCATTTTGCTCGTTCGGTTGACGATTGTGTTTGGAGTGAGCCAGACGTGTGGACGTTACAGAATATCACAGTATGTAATACATAATATTTACGGGTGTAGATCTATTTCATTATTAGAACTGTGTTTATAGAAGTGTAATGTGTTCACATACGGAATTTTAATAAATAAAGGAAGATCTCGGTTGAGGAATTGTACGATTTAATAACCAAATATATTTTTGTTTCCGTTTTCACCCGGTTTTAACGGGATTTTGAAGTATTAATAGGTTTTACGTTTATATTTTTAGTTTTTCTAGATTTGGTAGCTGTGCTAATCCAAAATTGTTAGTTGTATTTAATGATAAGCGTTAGAAAAATGTAGAAAACGAATTGCGTAAGTCAACGATTAAAAACCTTAAAAGGTCCATATCAATATTTAAAACTATATAATCATTGTTTGTTACTGATGATAAGAACAATAAGTAGCTGTATTGGTTTAAAGTTATTGTTACGCCAAGCGTTTCGGTTGACTTTTAATTTTATATTGATTTATTTTCGCAATAGTTGAACACTATTTAAAATGCAGCGCGTAAATCATAAATTAACGTATTTTGTAAATCATTTATCAATTGTTTTTTTTTTATCAATGATTTTTTTATAAATTGTTGACAAGAAATTGTACTTTCTACACAATACAAAAGATCTCAGTAGTACCTACATTATTCAGCCAACAGGTACAAATCAGCTCATGTAAACAGATTTAGATTAGGCATGTTGTTTTGTGATGAGCGATCTGACGAATATTTTTTTATTTTTTTTTGTGTTGAGGCATTATTTTAATGGCGCTTTTTTGCGGCATTATGAATTCCATTTTTTGTAGTTCTAGAATAAAAGTAGGCTGTATATATTTATCATGACTATCATGAACTGTATAAATTCTTAAAATATAATAATAGATATCATGTAAACGTTTACTTATAAAATATTGCTTAAATCGTTCATGTTGTAGAGAATTTAGATGAGTAATGTAGTTAAAAATATTCACATAATGTACTTATTAAACTAATTAGAAATTCGTATTATTTCAAATTTTCCGTGCATTTTAAAGCATTTATCGAATTAAAATCCGGTTCCACTGACTTGGCTATATCTAAGTTATTAAAACACAATTTCTTACTCTCCCTTTAGTTACCATTTTATTTTTATAGCAAATTTCGGTAAAAGTTTTTTATAAAAAATTGAAGTAACCATATCACAACTTCGTATGTATACTGTAATCTAGTTCTGTATTGAAATGTATCGCAATATGGAGTTGACATTTTCATTAATATAGACATTATGATAACCGCCTTTGAGAGTATACCATGTAATAAATAAACAGTTAAAGTCACAGCTTTTATTTTTAATTAGATTTTTGTCACAGTAGTTGTATACAAAATAGTATACTTAGCTTAATAAGCTGTTTATTATTAACGGAATAGCTACCTACTGCATCAACATTTTAACCGGACGATAATTGTAATTGCGTAGCGACTAAAATAAATAACAAAAAACATGTGCGTTTCGGGTCGCCCGACAGAAGTGATAACATAAACTAATCTAACTAGCGCTGTGGGTTAGAGTGAGAGAGGAGGAGCCTGCCTACCCCTGCTGTTTGCTTGAGAGAAAAGGAAGCCAAACAGACTGGCGCCGTAACGCGTTACGCAACGAAGCGGTTTACCCTCCCACAAGAAGTTATCTCTTCAAAATCAATCGTTTTGAAAATCCTGAAACTACAGTTTTCAAACTGAAATGTTTTCATATTCAGCTGTGACAATAGATTACTGTTATCTACCGGTTAGTGTGTTGGTTGAACATAAGTTTAACAAAAAGGGCCTAAATCAGATACAGAAAGGCGCTTGTTTTAGGAGTCCGAAGTACAACCTTTGGCTCATGCTGGCAATTCTGTTGTTTCGCCGGACTAGCTAAAATTTTCTAAAATATGGACGACCTTATTTTGTTACTAATAAAGTTTAAATAAGAGTACCCATTTCAAATCATAATTCTAAAATAAGTTAAAATTATTTTTTGTTTTATTGCTATAATTTTTATTCTAATTAATTCCTTTATTGAAAATAATGTATAGAGGTGTTGATAAAAACTGCGGAAAATAACCGCAGTTTTAATCAACACATCTTTACATGATGACTAAATTTAGCTAAAACACGTCAGTTATACGTTAATTTAGGAAGTGTCACTAAAAATATTATTCTAATTCAGACTTTAATAGAAACAAAATAAGATCGTTTTTGTTTTAGGAAATTTTAGTCACTCTAGCGAAACAACTGAAATGTCAGTAAAAATAATGCATGGGAAAAAGGAGCATAACTTTGATATCGCCATTTCTATCTCCTTTAGACCTGTTTAAAAAGTCTGGATTTAAGATAACTCTGGTACAAACTAACAACGGGATTGCATTTCATGTTGTCTTGTAAAATGCAAGTCATAACGACATTTCGGAATTGATTTTTGTTACAATATATTTTTAGATTTTTTTGTTGTTGCATTAACATTTTTTTTTTTCAAAATGGAGAATAATCGAAATTTGCTTTTCAGTCAATAGGAATAAATTAATACCTATAGTAGGTACCTTCATATTTATTGATTGCAAAATGTCAAATATTTAAAATGTTATCGAAAGATAAGTTTGGTAATTACGATAACTAACCTAAAAAATATATTCATAATTATCTTGTATCTTGCGATAAACAGTATAAATCCTGGAATAATAAGAATAAGTTGATTTTGGCAATACGCCTAAATACGCCTTCCTTTTCTATGGTTTTTACTATTTCGTACCTTTGTAATAAAAAGTAGAAATCATGGAAAAATATGAATTATTTGATTTTGGCAATACGCCTAAATACGCCTTCTTTTTCTATGGTTTTTACTATTTCGTACCTTTGTAATAAAAAGTAGAAATCATGGAAAAATAGGAATTATTTGATTTTGGCAATACGCCTAAATACGCCTTCTTTTTCTATGGTTTTTACTATTTCGTACCTTTGTAATAAAAAGTAGAAATCATGGAAAAATAGGAATTATTTGATTTTGGCAATACGCCTAAATACGCCTTCTTTTTCTATGGTTTTACTATTTCGTACCTTTGTAATAAAAAGTAGAAATCATGGAAAAATAGGAATTATTTGATTTTGGCAATACGCCTAAATACGCCTTCTTTTTCTATGGTTTTTACTATTTCGTACCTTTGTAATAAAAAGTAGAAATCATGGAAAAATAGGAATTATTTGATTTTGGCAATACGCCTAAATACGCCTTCTTTTTCTATGGTTTTTACTATTTTGTACCTTTGTAATAAAAAGTAGAAATCATAGAAAAATATGAATTATTTGATTTTGGCAATACGCCTAAATACGCCTTCTTTTTCTATGGTTTTTACTATTTCGTACGTTTGTAATAAAAAGTAGAAATCATGGAAAAATATGAATTATTTGATTTTGACAATACGCCTAAATACGCCTTCTTTTTCTATGGTTTTTACTATTTTGTACCTTTGCAATAAAAAGTATAAATCATGGAATAATTATATAAGTTGATTTTGGCAATACGCCTAAATACGCCTTCTTTTTTTATGGTTTTACCAAAGATTTTTATAATACGCGTTAGATTTTTTCGAATATTTTCCATTTTGAAAACCATGGAGTGTATGCAACCGTTAGTCAACCCATGTAAGGGCTTAAACACGTTTAGATCATTGTAAATTATACTTAACTAATTAGTGTTGTATTAAACGAATTCATTACAATTATTAATGTGTTTTATTATCATAATTTTATTTATTTCGTGCGTCTCTTAAATATTGACTGGCCTGTTAGCTTAGTTGGTAGTTGCCCTTCTGCGCTGAACATTAAGGGTTCAATTTCCTCACAGGACAAAGGTACTACCAACTTAGTTAACATGCCTTTTAGGTTAGGTCCTTTCCAAATATTTGTTTGATGAGCACAGGTATTTGTTCTGTGTCTAGGTGTTATAAAGAATCATAAGTATGTATTTTAATATTATAATAGTTCTCTATTAGTCATCTAGTCACCGTAATACAAGTTAAGCTTAGTTTCGGGTTAGGTGGTGTTGTGTGCATTGTCCACCAACATTTATTTATTGCGTAAATATAAAATATAAAACGTAGTATTAATATTATCTCTATTGGGGGTTCGATCCCCTCCCAGGCCAAACATCAAATGTAATGTACATAGATATTTGTTTTGTGTCTGGGTATGTATATAAAAAAAGTATCATAAGTATGTATAAAAAAAAGTATTCTATCAGTCATCTAGTCACCATACAAGTTACAAGTTATGCTTAGTTTGGGGCTAGATAACGTTGTGTAATGCACACAACGTTATCTAGTATTTATTATCCACTAATATTTATTAATTTTATTTTATTGTATTATTATATTGATTTGGACTGATGGAAAAACCACCACGATGGTGGAAAAAATAGGTAGGTAGGTAGGTACGGTAACCTTATCAAGCGCGACTTTTACACTTGAGTGTCATTAGTGTGTAACATTTTTGCTCTCCCTTTCCAGCAATCTGTGGGAGTGATCTCGTGAAAAGGGAAGTGTGTAACAGGAAGCCGGGGAAGCACGCGCTATTTGATTTGACCAATGAGCGCGCGTGGTGGTAGAGTGGGCTGTCAGTTGGTACCAACCCATTTTCCGTGAGGTTGGTACTGTCAGCCAACAGTGTTGTGTGTGTGTGACGAGAAGGCAAACAGAGAAGGACAACGCATCTGTGCGTTTAATAATATACAGTGTTGTGTATAAAGTGTGCTGTTATATAAACGAATGCAGGATATAATGTTAATATTGCTTATTATCTTGGTATGACAGATGTCATGGTTTGCCTTTTGTTTTTTTATAAAAGAACAGAATTAGTGTTACAGAGTGTTACAGGATGATCGAAGGTCTCAACTGAACTGTTATTATATACTCCGAGGCCTTATAAGTGAGAAAATGCCGTAAAATCTCAAAACTTTGACAATACAACGTCGCCAAACGAGACTTATCTCGATTCTTCGTTTGTCATTTCATGGAGTAACATAGCTCTGCTAATTTAATATTTTTACTCGTTTTATTGCATGTTTTATTCAGTAATCTTGGCGGAATTTTAATGAATAAATTGTGACTAGGACAAGTATGGACAATTTAATTATAAGTGTATTATGGTGCAATGTGATTTGAACGACGAGGAATCCCGAGAAAGTTCTAGACGGTCATTCCGCGACAACGTTTAGAATTGACAATTGACCATCAAAGACTTTATTAACAAACCAAAAGCCACTGCCTCTACCACTTGCCACAAAATTTACATTATTATGTCACATGCCATTAACAAAAAAAAAGAAGAGGCTTATCCCACTCTTCCGAGCATAGTACAGGAGGGCTATTCTACTCACTAAATAAATAAAAAAGTATCGAACTGCAACTTAACTATAGCCTTTGGCGTGTTTTCGTATTCTACTTCGAAGTCGCCAACGAGTGATCAACATTTGATACTCCTTAATAATCTTGGTACCTAATAGAGATAACGGAATAGCTTTTACGATAATTATCGAAACGCAATCACAGCCGAAACAAAACGAATTGGAATTAAACAATAACTGTTTTTTTATAAAATTAAATTTTAACTAGATGACTCAATGATCTTCGTTTCAAAAACTACAAAGAAAACAGACTAAATTTATATATAAATACGAAATTTCGTTTACTTGGATGACATATTTTTTCCAGCTATTTTAATTTCAAAACCAAACTAACTGGTTTTGATGAAATTTTAATAAATTTTAATGGGACCAATCGAAGAGTATAAATTCACATATAAAAAAACATGTCCATAAACAATTTAATTGTGAACTTCCTAATTTTTTTTACAGTCAGTTAAATATAACAAAATGGTTAAGCCACTTTCGAGTTTTTGCGAGTCTACTCCATTTCTTTTACGTATAAGAAAATTACAAGATTTTATAAGGAAGCCAAAACGACATGGTGGTCACAAAGTACATATTTACCTACTCTGTAGCAACGTATTCGAATTTTACTAAACTAGTCTTAAATATATCCATATGATCAGATTCACATTGTCTGTTGATGATACAAAGGCTTGCGTGAATAGACAAATTTAATTCCTTACCATATTAGGTACCCATGTTTGATGACTTAATACAGAAATGATCGTAATACTCATCGCCATTCTATTTATATCCGTATTTTTTGTGAGCTTTTGAAAGGAATGTCGGTGCATCACCATGACTCAGGGGCCAGGACCAGACGGACCAGGCCTCACATTTGGCACATCCGTGCAATCAACTTCCGAATAACATTAATTAATTATTATAACTTTTTCAGTTATTGTTTGGTAAGGAAAATGTTGCGAGTAAGCAGCATCTTTGGTAGTTACGGTATAGAGTAAAGAATACCGACTTCGGGAAAACTGAGCGCTAGTGACAGCTATTTTTAACTTTGAAGCGTAAAAAACATTGTAGCATACTGTGTTTGGCAAAAACTACTACTATATCTGGGTTTTTTTAACCCCTGGATGCCGACCGCAAAAATTGAAACGTCAATGCCAAAGTTAAACTACTACAAATAACGTTATCTACGAGCATATACGAATACGTGAAGCAAAAACTTTGTACCCTTATTTACGAAAATTGCGCGGACGGAGAAGTATGAAATTTCGCACATTTATAGTTTATATAAAGGAGTGCAGAATGCGTATATTTTTTTATAATAAATACATTAATTATTAATTAATTATGGTCGAATTTCGACCAGTGGGCACTAGCGGTCACTAGTATTAAGAACATTTCGTACCGTGCTAATCATTTTAACGGCGTGTTTTTTTGGCTGTCAAACCAATGATTTTGATTTCCGAATCAAAGACGTTCCCGTTTCAATGCTAAATGCGTTAACAAATGCGCGGTTGCCCTGCTGGTCGAAGTAAGCAATGGTTAATATCACTCCAAAATTAAAGACAAAATTTTGATTTTCTTATAAAGTTTTTTTTTATTCACACATCGTCATCTGACCCCAAAGTAAACAGAGCTTGTCTTATGGGTCTAACATGACTAATATACTACTTATAATTTTTTTTAATACTAACATACATATTATACATAGTAACACTCATACCCGAGACATATACTTACAGACATACAAACATACAAACTTTTGTCCCGCGGCGGGAATCGAACTCGCAACCTTCTGCGTCTCAGCCGGCCCTTAGCCACAGAGCCACAGAGGTCGTTAGTTGACTTAAGTATTTGTCTTTCTTCGATTGTTATGCGCTACGGGCCGGGTTCTGAAGTAATTTCCTAACCGAATTGGAGATGTTTAACTAACATGAAAAAGATTGAAACTTTAAAAATATATGATAGAATATTTTATAAAAAAACATCAAACAATTGAAAAGGCATGGTATTATCGATATGCCATACACCGTGCGCGCTTGATTTATGGCGTTGAACAAGCATCGAACAAGTGTATACACTAGTGTTGTCACATAATCGATATCGATACCTATGGCGGCCTAACGATTCCATCATAGCTGGCTTCTTACCGAAGAAGTAAAGGAATATCTATGAAGCTTTTTATGATAATTATTAATTTTAATTGAATGTCGATACAGCTACAGCCGACGACGGCACAAGATCTAAGTACTTAAATAGGTAAAAAAAAAGTCAAAGTATTTATTGCTCAAATACTTAATTATATCGTGCCTCAAACTAAGACTAGCTTGCATTATCGAGACTAGATGCCTGAAAAAATACTTATATATATTTAAAAACATATGATACTTTATAACACCCTGCCACAGAACAAACACATATGTATGTACGTTTATCAGACAACTGCTTGTGCTGGAAAGGAATCGAACCATAAACGGTGTTTACCGTTTAAGTTATAACTTTTTATAACTAAACTAAAGAATAGAACAGAAAATATTAATTTAACACCACAAAACAAGTACTGTATAAATATTCGTAGTCTATTTACCGGGACGAAAAAAGGCTACCACTCAAAATTATGATACGTATATTACGTATGTATTTAAAATATATAAGTATTCTATCAATCTATCAAGTGGTGTGCATTGTCCAGCCATATTTATTTATTTAACTTATAATATTTGAGATGGTATAATATTACGATGTGATCTTTAAGGCAATTAACAAAGGAGTATTTATTTGTCATTCATCTGAAAAAATATCACTATCGTATTTTTAACAGGTTCTATTTTTTCCCATCACTAAGACACACTAATGACATGTGGCTCTTAATTATAACTCAACTCGTACACCACAAAACCACTGAACCGACAAAAAACTTTAAAATAAATTTGTTTTATTCCCTACGATCTGGTTACTGAACTCTATTAGAAAAAAAGGTTTTTTTCCTCTTTTTTCACGCACATGTTCAGGAATGGGTTAAAGATTCTTGGTTTTTTGTGTTCGAAAGTGTCATTTAGATTTGAAATGGAAAGTTAGGGGTTAATATAGTATTTTTGTTCGTTTTTAATGCGTTTTTTCGTCTGGATGAGTAATAGCTGCATATGGAAATGATTTCGGTCGGGAGATACACGTGAGAATCCTTTGGAACCTGCGTCAATTTCTTACCAATGTTTATGAACGATGTCGCAACCTGTCGTCAACGAAATACTTACTGAATTAAGGTACCTACAAAGTAAAGGTAAAGGTAGGTAAGGTAAGAAGAGCTTGTGTTATGGGAACATGTACTTACTTACTATATACATTCTTTTCTTGTAAATACATACACGATATTCGACGACCTCTGTGGCGCAATAGGCTAAGGTCCGACTGAGATGCAAAAGGTTTCGGGTTCGATTCCCGCCGCGGTACAAATGTTGGTATCATCTGCAAGTATTTGTCTCGGGTCTGGGTGTTTCTATGTATAATATGTATGTTTTTCAAAAAAAAGTATATAAGTTTATAAGTATATAAGTATATCAGTCATGTGGTACCCCATTACACAAGCTCTGCCTACTTTGGGGCCCGATGATGCTGTGTGAAATGTCCGATATTATTATTATTATTATATTATACATAAAAAAATACCCAGCCCAGAGACAAGTATTTACAGATCATACAAACTTTTGTCCCGCGGCGGAAATCGATCTCGTAACCTTCTGAGTCGTTTCAAGCTAACGTTTCAGGCCAGCGTTCACCCACTGCGCTACACAGGTCTTTAATAAGGTTATTAGGTAGGCCAAATCAAAATATCACTGATTAAGTGCCACTGGCACTGCATTTACATACTCGTATAATACGAGTGAATATTCAAATTCTAATTCAATAATATTTTAATTCAATACATACAAGGACTTCAAGGATCACTTTGAAACGCCATACTAGGTAAATTCAGGTGCTAATTCCTCCTACTAAAGTCCGAGAGAAGTGACAAGAAACTCGTCCTGGTCCTTCATATAACTAGCTTATCTATGAACAACTAAAACAAGGTAGCGGTATGTCATAGGTACAATACAAATTTGTCTGATTATATTATGCAAAATCTAAAAATAAGTTTGACTTAATGTCAATTACGTATTATCAAAGGTTTAAATGTGTGAAGATACTCTCTAAACTCCACACATGCATTGTTTTTTATAAACATCGCTTACAACTCACTCAGTCAGTAACCTTAAAAACAAACATTTCTATGTCTTTACCCATCAATTATCTTCAGAAACAGATCTTACGACGAAAAAGGATTTTTTGTTTAAAAAAATAAAGCTTTCGAACGAAAGTTTATTTATAATTGTGTTTTTTATAACATGTGCCTGAAGAGTGTGGCACAATTACTCGCTACCATTATTATATTTCTGTTTTTTTACACACATGTGCGCGTGCTTGCTTTTGTACCTATTCATGAGCGTCAACTGATGGCCCGCTAGAAATCAAATGATGCAGTTATATCATGACTATCATTCACAACCAGACTTCACTCACTGCTGGGTATTAGGACCCCCTAATTTGTACCATTTAACCATGTGATAATCTTGTCAATCGGCGGCCCGCGGCTTTGACTATATCTATATCTTGCCAAAGGTCGTCCTTAATCCTACCACCATGTCTTGGCCACTAATTAGTGATTACCTTACTCCACCTGTCATCGCTCGCTTATCATTTATTATTATAGCAATTATTTAGTTTTACTTTTTTACTAGCGTTATAAAATTACAACATTAAACAAAATAGGAAACAATAGCTCGATAGTTTCACATGTATTTTATATTTTTCTGTACATTTATGTAATTATTTCTGTAAATAAATATTTATTTAGACTAAGTTGCCTAGATTTCTTAAGAATTTCAAAAGCTAAAATATTTATTTTTATTGGCTTTTGATTTGTTAGGTTAGGTTAGGTTAGTTCTTCGTTGTTCTTTTTAAAAATTAATTTAATAAATGTGTACATGCATTGTATCGGGCCACAGTTGAACATCTGTGCCAAGCACGAGTGTGTTAATTTGGTGTACCACCGCGACGATCACTGTTTCTCAAACTTTTAAGTGCTTTCTCTAAAAATAGATGAAATACTTGCCTACAATTATTTTACTATTATAACGTTTTTTTAAGTTTTAGCCTATTTAAAATAAATAGGCACGATTTTGTATAAAATTTTTACAATTTTTGTGTCTGCTTTTGATAATTTTATTTTTAGTTTTCTAACATATAAAAATAAATATATTACACACATAAAGTAATAAAATAATATGATTTAGATGCTTATTTATTTGTTTATTTACACATTTACGTTAGATTAAAACTAGGTATTATTTTTATTGTCGGTACTTAATCACGGGGAATTATTTGAAGTAAACCTGTTTAAAAGTTCTTAAAAAAAACTAAATCGAAATAAACGTCAATATCTCGATTATGACTGTAGTTACACATAAACCCCGCTTAAGGTGGGTGATGAAGTATCTACGTAACCTAGAGATCTAATTAGAAGTACAAGTTTTTGGATTATGTATTTATTTATTTAATAGGGCACCCAACACGGTATACACTCCACATTACACAATATCAATTGGTAATCAAGTCAAAGTAAAAGTCAAAAGATATTTTATTCAATATAAATAATCACAAGGAACACTTTGAAACGTCTTAGGTTTACTAGGTGAATTTAGGTGCCAATTCTTCCTAACCCAAGCCCGAGAAGAACTGTCAAAATACTCGTACTGGTCCTAGCTTTTTTTTACATGATCCATCTTATAAAGAAGCGCACAGTGGTGCTTCTATAACAAGAAGCTTTTGAATAAAGGACTTATTTACTTTTTCTAGTCGAAACCTAAGGATGAATAAATTGTTTCTGTTCCTAGTATTGATTCTATGAAGATCATTATTTTTCTGAAATCAATCTCAATATTTATGAGTTTATAACGAGTGTATAACAAATTTTCATATATATATATATATATATAGCCTTGAGATAAATATTTGAAGAAATTTATATTCTGTATGTATTCTATTCGAATAGTGAGAATATAAATTTCTTTAAATATTTATCTCAAGGCTTTCGCGGTTTCATTTTATAAATGGCTCGTATTTCGTAAATGGCCCTTTTATGAATTACAAATAATTTTTCAATATCAGAACGTATCACACGAACTTCATATGCAGCGGAACTAAGCCTACCAGCAAGTATTTCAATTTGAGGTTCCCACTGTAGTTTAAACCTAGTACTACTCTGGTCATCTAAACCTTCCCGTCTTGGGTTTAAGTAAGGGTCTCGACATCTTGTTCATTACTCTGGCTTCAACTCGCAGGGGTGCCTGCCCCTGGGTCAGTGGATCTCGTTACGTTCTGCAATGATCACTGCCATCTTGGCGTTAGCGTTGGCCTTCGTGTGGGTTCGCAAAAGGGACGCACCTACCCCATACCCATTCACCCATACTACATCCCTATTTACGTTGGAGCCTCTCTAGATCGGCCGATCCTCGCATCGTTGATTCCTGGGGGTTCCCTCCAGCAGCGATGGTAGCTAGGAGTACTGTCAGGATCCCGAGTATGACTATCGGGATCCCGGCGTCTCCTGCCATGCTAGTCCGGTACTAGGTAGTGTTCCCGTATTCTCGCACCACAAATTGCTTTAAAAATAACAAGGAAGCTTATTAGCTTCCTTATTAGGACAACAACAAAAAATCTACTACGCTAGGCCAGGCCGGGCGTACTCCGCACATTAGGTACGAAGTTACAAGAACATTGGCACACCCAACTTGTGAAAATTCGTAGAGAAGTGCCGCGCCAGACGAGATAAGGTTACGCAATAGTAATTACGTTTTAAAAACTAAAAAGAAACCGACTTCATTGATAGAAAATTTGAGCCTATAATACATTTTTAGTGGAAAGTAGATGTATTTTGTATATAATATAATATGGGTAGGCCAAATAAACGCACCGCTCCAATTAGACAGCGAGGTATCGAAGTACATGAAAACATGTATACAATTGTATACAATTTTTAGATTTTCGTTGATTTTTCAGCTCGACCGATTTTGATAAAATTTACATGGGATCACCTGTGATCACCCTTTCAAACAAAAAATAATTTACAAATCGGTTTAGCCGTTTTCGAGTAATCGGTGAACATACATGAAAAAAAAAGATTCCGACGAATTGAGAACCTTCTCCTTTTTGATAAAGCCGGTTAAAAAGAGACTCACTATGTAGGTAAATATAATTTAAAGCTCTAAGCGCTTGTGCGAGCTGAATTGCATTTTGTTGCGTCGTAGTAAGAGTCGCTATTTATATAAATATTTAAACATGACAATTTAGGCCTAAGTACGAACATGTCAGTTTCTATGACAAAACTTTGAGAACCCGTTTCTCGCCACAAGTGTAAGCATTTCATCTCATGGCCTAGATAAACTTACGTTTTACATTCATTAATCATTAATATTATACTGTTTAACCCTAGCTGTAATGTTGTATTAGGTCATTTTGTACGTTTGAGGCCTTGATGGAAATATACATTTTAAAAGTTTTCTGCTTCTGTTTTTTGAGCCTTTAGGAGTCGAGACCATTTGCCTGTCGGGAACAGGAGCCCAACGCGTTTTCAAAATTATTTCACGACGTCTGGTGACGACCCAAGAGCTCAAGAGAGGCTCAGCGTATTAGCATTGCCATTCAACGTGACAATGCCGTCAGTGTGTTCGGAACGCTGTCCTCTGGCTCTGATGTGGATCAGTTGAGCTATCTATAGATCGTTTTAAACGGTCCTTAGATAGCTCAAGTATTTTATATGTATTTTATATTATTGTATATTATTCTGTATATTTCTATATACGTAAAACCGTTATTATGTCACTTACCTATTTAGTGACTTTGATCTGAGATCATAGTAGGTTTTTGAAAAGTCAGTGGGCGTTTAAGAGTTTTATAAAAACGAAACGAGAGCGCCTTACGGTAGTCGCATATGATGTGTAACATCTGACATCTCACCTTGGTAAAAAGCAAAGCAACATTTTTATCCTGAATTAGTTTATATAACAGCACACGGACACGTTGTGTATAAAACAACACTGTAGGGTACCATTTGACGGCCAACTCTAGCACCGCGTGCGCTCATTGGTCAAATCAAATAACACGCGCTTCCCCGGCTTCTCCTACAGATTGAAGGAAAGCGAGAGAAAAGATGTTACACATCAAAACTATATTTTGTAGACAATCGTGTCGGCTATCAAGCATTTAGCCCACGTGGTGGTAACAGGTAACCGTAACCTATAGGCGTTTGCAATACCAGAGGTAAGGCACAGTGATGATTTCAAACATGAGTATGGATAAGAATGATTGGTTAGACCAAATTAATTGCACACCGACCATTAAATAATATAATTTAGTATAAGTAGAACTTTCATTTTTTTTTTTTTAATTTTACCGAGTCACTCATAAATTAGTAAAATCTTCTTACTAGCCGTGATAATTATTCCTTATAATATTCGCATACATTCAGCATACTTTTTAACCGACTTCAAAAAAGGGGGAGATTTTTTTCTATGTTTGTTACATACAACTCATATGTCCGTCATTTATGAATCGATTAGAAAACATGATGATTGATGATTTCATGTGAAAGGATACACTTCCCGATTAGTCCCATATAAATTTCATAAAAATCGGTTTAGTATCGGTTTTTAAATCGAAAAAAATATGTCTTCCACATGGATGAAACTAAATTTTGTTATTTTAGTTTTTCATGAAGTAGAATAGAATAGAATAGAATAGAATAGCGGGGAGGGGTCGACGTACGGACAGACACTTATGTATCGAATATTGAAAAACTGTTTAAGAAACCTATCCAACCAGCCTATCCAGCCAGAGTGGCGCCAGTGGAGAGGAAACTTCACCTCAGCCTGCTGGAGTGGATCCATGAACGAAAGTTTTCAATTACAAATAACTGCTCTGTAACTTGACTGACGCCACCTAAATCATCTTCAACAGATGAACGAAGGGCAATGATGATGATATATTATAGTTGTACATTTTGATAACGGTTTATAAGCACGCTCGCGTTCACGGTTCGCACTGAAAAGTGCGAGTATTGAAACGTGAACTGTGCCACCATCGACAAAATAACACGTTAAAAAAAACTCGTGTTTATCAAAATGTATATTAAGGATATATAAGAAGGTAGTTATGATTCATTCAATGAAACAGAATGATACATAAAAAGCTTAGAGTGCTACGATAGGCTCGCAGCTGAAATCCCCAGGTGTTTGTACTTAGTAGATACCACAGGTTTTTACTAACCCGCACTTCGTATGTATTAATTGTAAGGACAAATTAAGACAGTTAAAAAACAGGTAGTTTTGAGTTTATCCATTACAAACAAACAAAATACAATCTTACAAAAAAACAAATCATTTCTCTTTATTAGTGTACGCCCACTGTTCGAAATTCGACCATTATATCGACCATAATGAATTAATAATGAATTAATATATTTTTTATACATAACTAAAAAAAAATATTAGTATTCTATAAAACAATGATTATGAATAGTTATAGGTATAGGTATATTAGTTTAGACAATAATAAATTATAAATAAAAAATAAATTTTATGTCCATAGTATGTCGTACGAACGATTACGACAGTCGGGCATCTGTAAAATTTTTAGTCCTAATCTTTAGTCCTTAGACTAGTCACGTCCTAAACATTACTAAAAATTTAACAGATGCCCGACTGTCGTAATCGTTCGTACGTTAACCTAGGTACAGGTACTTACTTCTTCGGCACATCGGCCGATGAACCGATTTGAAAAATATTTTAGAGAAAAAAAAAAGAAAAAAAACCATCGGTATGTATATCCCTTGCGATTGGTTCCATAGAAATTTTATCAAAATCGGTTCATAAGTTTGGTTTTTAAAATAACTGGACTAAATATATCATTCAAGTAGGTAAATGAAATTTCGAAATTTTGCTTGCCTGTGACTATTTTCTGACTTTCAAAAAGTGATAAGCTACTAAAAAGCGTAAAATAAGCGTATAACATTATTAACCGACTTAAAAAAATGGAGGATGATCTCAATTTGGTTATATATTTATGAGCTCAAATTTCATTAAATGACGCGGGTTTTCTTTTTATTTTTTAAAACGCAATTATCAAGTTCCCTGTCTAAGAACCCGGCCCTATCAGACTCTAATCAAATCAGAGACCTAGCAACTAGACTACTTATTTTATAATGATTGAAATTGACTTTAATAGAATTTAAATTGACGACCTCTGTGGCGCAGTGGGCTTAGGTCCGGCTGAGACGCAAAAGGTTGCGGGTTGATTCCCGCCGTGGGACAAATGTTTGTATGATCTATAAGTATTTGTTTCGGGTCTGGGTGTTTCTATGTATAATATCTATGTATTTACAATAAACATAAATAAAAAAAAACTTATATAAGTAGTATATCAGTCATGTTGGTACCCATAACACAAGCTCTGCTTACTTTGGGGGCCAGATGATGATGTGTGAAATGTCCGGGACAATTATTAAAAAAAAAAAATTGCACGATAAAACGCGTTGGTGTGTTCAAACATAAAAAAATGTTGATTAAATATTTTTAAGGGGTCTCTTAAGTATATTCCTTTTACTAACGAATAAAACCACTAAATACCAAAAACAGTTTTCCATAATGAAGTTAATTTACTGAGCTTACAGTCTTAAGTAGTGTAAGTTTTTACCTACAAAATACCACTCTTTTTATACAAAAGTGTTAAACATCAACACGTGTCATCCATAAGTGCAAGCTATAATTAAATAAAAATGTGTACATACAAGATAATAAAATAAAACTTGCCTTGCATTATGACTTTCTTATAACTCTTTTTATAAACGGTCGTTGTAACATTTTTATTGGGGTATTTATGTATTTATTGTGTAAATAAACATATATACATATAATATTTCGATGAGTTTTGGTCATCCTTACGTGCAGCTTAGTAATTTTTAGGGTTCCAAAGTTAAAGTCAACAATATAATTCAATACAATCACAAGGATCACTTTGAAGTCCACAAGGAACCGTCCGATTGTCTGTCTGTCTTTTCTATCTGTCTATATATCACTATACCAAAAAAAAGGGCTTAACCTCTGAATGAAAAATAATAAGCTGTAAACTAGTAAACACCTTCTTTTGGAGTTCTAAAAGTTGTCTCCAAAGTCTCATAAAATCTCGTGTCGTAAGTTATTTAAAAGCTAAGTTATGTTAGTTGTAAGTTATGTCAAATGCTCATATTGCACCCGTACCGGTACAAGTTAGGAGCGATATAATCGAAGTTGTAGACCATTATGTCTATTTGGGTTAGACGATTCAACTAGGCAAGTCCAACTTTGACAAAGAGGTCAGTTCGACAATCCAACTCGGATTCGTCGGCGTTCGGGAAATTACGGCACATCTTCTCGTCACAAATACCGCAGAGCCTCAAGACGAAAGTCTACAATCAGTGCGTGTTGCCAGTGATGACATATGGAACTAAGACTTGGTCGCTGACTATTGGCCTCATACACAAGCTCAAAGTCGCGCAACGAGCAATGGAGAGAGCTATGTCGGGTGTTTTACTATGTGATAAAATCCGCAACGAGGAAATCCATAGAAGAACCAAAGTCACCGGCGTAGTGCTCAAAATTTGCAAGTTGAAGTGGCAATGGGCAGGCCATATTTGTCTCGGGTCTGGGTGTTTCTATGTTTAATATGAATGTATTTACAAAAAAAAAATATAATAAGTCATCAGTCATGTTGGTACCCATAACACAAGCTCTGCTTACCTTGGGGCCAGATGATGCTGTGTGAAATGTCCGGGATTATTTATTATTTATTACATATAGCTCGCAGAACTGATAACCGCTGGGGAGTAAAAGTTATCGAATGGCGACCAAGGACAGGAAAACGAAGCGTAGGACGACCCCCCACCCGATGGACTGACAACATTGTAAAGATCGCAGGAAGTCGGTGGATGGAGAGGGCTCAAAATCGTTCTTCCTGGAAATCTATTGGGGAGGCCTATGTCCAGCAGTGGACTTTATAAAGGCTGATATGATGATGATAATGATGAAGTTATTTAAAGTCACGAAAATCAGTTTTTCGCGATTATCTCGGTTTCTATAGCTTCAGTGATGTTAACATTATAAAAAATATAAATCATAAAATTTGTGGCAACTTTTGTGATAAAACATTTTTCATACGCCTTACCGTTGTTAAGAAAGAGGGCAGAGAGCCCGCAGCGCTCAGCTATAATCACTGTAATGTGTATCTCAGTGAATGATATAAAGTTATTATATCATTGAAATACCATTAACGATAAATAATTTGTATTATATTAGTAAACATTATATTTAATAACATTTTGCATATATCTAATTCATTAATTTAATAATAATTATTATTATTATTTTGATTGGCCCGTCAGCTCAGTTGGTAGTTAACTCTGCCTTCGGCGCTGTAGGTCGAGGGTTCGATTCCTTCCCAGGATAAACATTGTGTGATGAACATAGGTGTTTGTTCTGTGTCTGGGTGTTATAAATTATCATAAGTATGTATTTAAAAATATATAAGTATTCTATCAGTCATCTAGTCACAACAATACAAGCTATGCTTAGTTGGGGGCTAGATGGTGTTGTGTGATTGTCCACCAATATTTATTATATTTATTTATTAATTAAAAACTCATTAGATGAAATGCTTATTATTTATCCTAATTTTATATTAATTGTTTTAAACAAGATTTTAAGTAGAAATGAAACGAGCAATATATTAGCTTATTAGCATTGCCATTCAACGTGGTAATGCCGCCAGTATCTTAGGAACGCTGCCCTCTGGCAGTGATCTGGATCAGTTCAGCTATCTATACTTAGATCGTTTTAAACGGTCCTTAGATAGCTCAACTGTTTTACGTGTATTTTATATTATTGTATATTATTCTGTACATTTCTGTAATTATTTCTGTAAACAAACTATTTATTGTAACTTTATCTTAATTCAGTAGATATATTTCTTACAATTTGAACTGAAATGAAGTGAAAATATATAACTATATAAAAAACGAAATATATAAAAATATATATAAACATCAAAAGTATTAATCTTCTTCTTCTTTCGGTCACCCGCGATACAGGCTAGCCTTAATGCGGGGAGCGCAAGTATATTGTATGCCCTTAATACGGGGAGCGCAAGTATATTGTATGCCCTTAATACGGGGAGCGCAAGTATATTGTATGCCCTTAATACGGGGAGCGCAAGTATATTGTATGCCCTTAATACGGGGAGCGCAAGTATATTGTATGCCCTTAATACGGGGAGCGCAAGTATATTGTATGCCCTTAATACGGGGAGCGCAAGTATATTGTATGCCCTTAATACGGGGAGCGCAAGTATATTGTATGCCCTTAATGCGGGGAGCGCAAGTATATTGTATGCCCTTAATACGGGGAGCGCAAGTATATTGTATGCCCTTAATACGGGGAGCGCAAGTATATTGTATGCCCTTAATACGGGGAGCGCAAGTATATTGTATGCCCTTAATACGGGGAGCGCAAGTATATTGTATGCCCTTAATACGGGGAGCGCAAGTATATTGTATGCCCTTAATACGGGGAGCGCAAGTATATTGTATGCCCTTAATGCGGGGAGCGCAAGTATATTGTATGCCCTTAATATAAGTTTTTGTTAAATAATTATATTATATATTATTCGTATTTGTATTTGCAGGAGGTTTCTTGAGCAGTTTTTCGATATTGATAAACATTTGATACATATTAAGCCTTAAAGTGGTAATTTTCGGCACTCTTCTGGTGCTTCTGGTCTGGTGTTTTTTTATCCTATTCATTTTTATTTTATATTTTTTTTAAACTAGTCATTTAATATGATGATGATGATGATGAGTCATTTAATAATAACAGTTATACAGAAGGAATAATAATAAGGCACATAATTAATTTTCTAAAATCTACATAAGGATGGTTACATAATTGAAATAATTAATCAATTAAATCAACAAATTAATTACTATTACATTAAAATATTTAATATAATGCCGGACATTTCACACAGCATCATCTGGCCCCAAAGTAAGCAGAGCTTGTGTTATGGGTACCACATGACTGATGACTGATATACTACTTATAAACTTTATTTTTTTATTTTTGTAAATACATACATTATTATACATAGAAACACCCAGACCCGAGACAAATACTTGCATATCATACAAACATTTGTCACGTGGCGGGGATCGAACCCGCAACCCGCTCAGCCGGACCTGAGCCCACTGCGCCACAGAGGTCCGAACCGAATTGAGAACCTCCTCATTATTTTTTCTAGTCGTTTCTAAGAGCATAATTATTCCCTATCTACGTTAAACCTTCTATATCGATCTTTGATCTCAGATCGCCTCGTGTTAGCAATGTTTACAAATCCTGGAAATTCACCCACAATGTTACAATGTTACAATGTTGACTATCGAAATGATCAATGTAGGTAGAGGTCACGATAATACTTATCAATGTGAACTTTAATACATAGATTAAGTGAGTACTTTTAATCTTATAAACAACTCGCCCGGCTTCGCACGGGTGCTATTTTTAACCAAACTCAAAAAAGGAGGAGGTTCTCAATTCGTCGGATTCATTTTTTTATGTATGTTCACCAATTACTCAAAGACGCCTGAACCGTGACCGATGTGGAAAATTTTTTTTTTGCTTGAAAGGATTTTTTTTTTGTTTGTACTTCCCAGGTGATCCCATTTATATATTATCTAAGGTCGAGTGGTTTTTAAAAATCAACAAAAATTGAAAAAAATTATACATCGATTATATTTTTTATATACATGAAGTCGGTTGTCTTTTTAGTTTTTAAAACGTAATTATTAGACGTATAGCCTTCAAAGTACAGACTGTTCAACTACGGAACGTACTGCCTGAGGCTATTAGACGGGCCAAACCACATGATTGTTTTAAAACTATGGTCAGAGAACACTTTTTAGGGTTCCGTACCTCGAAAGGAAAAAACTGAACCCTTATAGGATCACTTTGTTGTCTGTCCGTCCGTCTGTCTATCTGTCAAGACCTTTTTTTAGGAACGCCCACGCGTTCCTGAGCTTGATACCTCCACAGGTATCAAGCTGAAATTTATATCGAATACTCAGGTCTACTGTCGCTTAGAGCTGTGAAAAAATCAAACTTCTAAGACAACGCAATCAAAAGATACAGCCGTTTATGCCGCAAATTTCCGCAAACTTTCGACACTCGCAAGGGAATCAAAACCTACAGGGTACTTCCCGTGAACTCAGAATCTTGAAATTTGATACGAAACCACGTCTTATACCTAGTATAGATAAAGGAAAAATTGCGAAAACCGTAAATTTTGATGGATTTCATTTTGCAATAAAAATACCATAACTATGACTCGATTGTCGTGAAGGGTGAACTTTTACTTATATACCTACAGGTTTGTACGGAACCCTCGATGCGCGAGTCCGACTCGCACTTGGCCTGTTTTTTAGTCCTGTCGTTAACTGTTGATTGATTCTTTATGTAATTTTGGATTTAGGTATGTTTTTGTATGTATTGTTTTTTTTTAGTTTATCTTATAAGGTTGTATTAAATACATTATAATGTATATATTTTTGTATTAGTATCGACGTATATATATCTTTTTTACCCTGTAAATTTGTATGTACACATTATTTTCATTATAACTCGATTATAGCGATCTCTGCCAGATAACCTTGGGATTGATTGAACTGAATGTAGCTTAAAGAAGGGGTATGATAATAAATACATATATTTATTATCATCCCCCTTCTTTCAGCTTTCAGCATCCCAAGGCTATCTGGCAGAGATCGCTACAAAGCGATAAGACCGCCCATGACTACCGACTAGCAAAACATATTTTTTTTCTACCAGCCATTATATATACCAATGTATATAAGGTGTACAATAAAGTATTTTTTATCTTCTATCTATCTATCTATCTATAGCCTCGCGGACTTTTTTGTGGGTAATGATGAGTACTATAAACATGTAGGTATAGTACATTAATTTATGTATCACAGTTTTCACAGCGCACGTATTTCGCGAAGACAAATTGTAATACCTTAAGTTACATTACACACCAAAAAGTCTTGGAATGCCCTGCGGATCCAGTACAACAACTCATTCAGGGTGCTGATGGGGCTGTCGCGCTTCTGCAGCGCGTCAGGAATGTTTGCTGACGCACGAGTAGACGGATTCGCGGCGATAATGCGCAAAAGATCTGCGTCCCTGATGCGCCGGGTGCTCGACAGCTCCAACAGCTACCTACAGCTCATTGCCCAGAGGCTGGACACTGACTGTTTCTTTATGGAACACTGGACAAGAGTGAATTTGTGCTCTCTTGACCAGTGTGCGATAGTTAGGGGTTATTTAATTTTAATTATAATCTAATATGGACACTTTAACTAATTTATAATGTAATGTTGTCTGAAATAAACGTAATGAATGAATTATTGCAATTTTTTGCTATTTTATATCTCCGTCATTAGACGATTAGACGATTATTAGACGATTTTCATAATTATTTTTTTATCCTGTAGGATTTACCTCCGAAATGGTCTCATATGAGTTTAGTGGTGATCTGATCATGAAACATGATACAAATCCGAAACTCCTTTACGCATGAGAATAAATTAATAGCAAATTGGTAATAACTTAAGTAAAAATGGTTTTCTGTAAAGTCGGTTTACAAATTTAAAATTAGTCAAGAATTTTCTTTTAAGTATTTAAAGTGCCCTTAGTACCCTAGTTTGGATCAACTGATTCTAGGTATTTTGTTTTAAGATTCTGTACCACAAAAAGAAAAAAGAAACCCTCATAAGATTACTTCGTTGTCCGTCTGTCTGTACAAAACCCTTTTTGTCTGGATCGGAAAGCATCAAATTGAAATTATTACCAAGTACAGTAGGTAAGTATTTTATACCTCATATTTCTACACTCGCCAGTAAATCAAAACCCACTTTTGTGTGTCTACGAACATATAAACATAATTTTCAGGAACATATTTTGAACTTAATGTTTAAGGATACACAAGTCAGCTGCACAAACTCGTTAGTGGGCGCAGTTAAAATGCATGCTATTTCGCCTAGCTTAGTGTGAGAAAAGGATAGATGTGCACCAAGGATAGAGATGAGCAGTAAGGAGATAGCGTGATTATAATTTCAAGTCATATGATCAGATTAATCTATGATTTCTAAATAAAACGATTGCGTAAAATGAATAGACCTTTGGCTCAAGGGCTCAACTAGTTAATGTATTGTAAAAAAAAAAAGGTTATTTGAGCTCTTGAATAAATAATCTATGCTTGTATAGGAACAATTTTTTAGTTTGCGTACTCCGTTTGTTATTTATTCACACCTAAAGTTGCGCTAAAATCAGTGATGAAAAACGATATTTTTTGAGTCTTGTATCTTTCAAACCCATATTATTTTCACAATTCTGTATTGATACAAGCATAGATTATGACAAGACAAATTTATATCACTTTTAGTTTTGGTTGTTCATCAGACGGTGGTGTGATCACCCTTCGACGTTTGTATGGAAAGATAATCGACTTGTTCACTCTTAAGTTTGTTCTTCAATCAAAAAATGTTAAACAGATAGAAAAATATTAAGTACTATTCCCCCGATGCAGACGCATGCACCTCCCTCCCGCGCGCAATTAAAAAGCCATGCAAAGCGGTACAACGGTAGCACTCGCCATCCTCACATGCAACATCATACCTTTGATAATTAAAACATTTAATAGATTTAATTTTTAACTCAACTGTTTCACGTGTATTTTATATTATTTTGTACGTTTCTGTAATTATTTCTGTTAATAAATCCCATATATTTAAGACCTACAACTGTATTCACATAATATGTTGAAGGAAATAAATTAAAAAAAAGATACAATCTATGTCCATACCTACCAAATTTGATTGATGCAAAAAAATAAATCTGTTGATCCGATAGCTACCAAACTTCATAGAATCACCCGCTAGGCCTTTTAAAGATTCTCTTAAAATTTCATCGAAATCGGTCCAGCTGTTTCAGAGTCTATAGGGAACATACATTTTTATAGATATAGATGACGGTATAATTAAACCAGTAACAGAATCCGATGGAAAAAAACCATGGTGCTGATAAAAGTAATTAAATACCCAGTACGGTAGCCTTTCTGACGCAACTTTCGCAATTGACCTGTTTTTTTTAATCTCTGAAAAGGTAATAAAAGCGCTACTTGGCGCCAAAAGATGAAGTTTCATCTCAATACTGAAACCATCTAAGTATTTCAGAGTCAAAAGGTAAAGAATTTTAAGCCTTATGACGTAAGAAATAAGCTTTCAGGGACGTAATGCTTGCCACGTGAAAACCACATGTTTCAACGAGTTTAGACTTAAAAGTTTTATAACTAGATACGACAGTGAAGAAAAAACTGCTAGTCATGGTGCAGTTGATGTTTGCGGCCATTTTATTTTAGACTATATCCATTTATTTTAAAAGATCTAATTCCATATTTAATTAGCTTATTCATTAAGTTCTGGGGTGAAATTACAGTCGAGAACTTGTTTTTTTGTTTTGATTTGATTGTTATTTTGATATTTATTTAATACATTCGATTATTTTCTAAAAACACATTTTTTGAATCGGGATAAGTATATTGTCTTAAAAAATATGGTTATCTATAAAGTCGGTTTACGGACGATAATGTTATGTGATAACGTCATAAGAAAACATTGATGAACCGATCGTGCCTCTCTATCGCTTGTTCCGCGCTCTCGCTTGCACGCTCGGCTCAGGTGGAACGTTACAATGAGTCATAATTTTTTTCGTACGTGCTGTCGACGATCATCGATTTATAAGACGTTATCAAAGCGTCAATAAAAGTGGTGTAGTCTAAAGGCACGTTGCCTTTGTTCTAGGTTAGTCCAAGTTTACATCCCAGGCTTCAATGGTGGCAATTCGGTTGGTTCATTTCTAAAATTAGGAATTGTCTAAAATATATTTAGTTAGTCATAGCATATGTAAAACCTATTCGGTTGGTACCATCTAACTAAATTAGGAACGCTTAATTAAATTAGATAAAATTAAATTACGATAAGTTGATAGCAGCAGAATACCAAAGTTACATTTGACAGTTCTAAAACGAATTTTAGCTAAAATTAGTTAGGTTGGTGCCAACAGAGTTGAGGCCAATATCTATTCAATATATTTTTATGATGACTTAACTAATTATATTGCGAATGTCATGATGTCACCTATATATATATACCTATACCTATTTACCTATATATATATACCTATATACACAACAAAAGCAATCATAATTATGTAGGTAAGTAAAGTTAATACAAAAATACAGTATCTGCGCTGATTGTTTAAGATTACAGTTCAAAAATATATCCCTACTGTTTATCTGTCTGTCTATCCCTAACTAATATTTGTACGACGATTCCAGCATCAAACTAACGCCGTGTTTTTCAGTAAAGGACTCAGCTATCCCGGTGTGTCCCTGTGTTCCTGTCATTCCCGTATTACGCCCGGTTGTGTCAAGTCGTGCACTCAGACGTCAAACTGACAGTTTTGCCGCCATTGCTGAATTTTACTCCTGTTTTCTTGATTTCAATAGTTTTGTGTTTAGATGTGTTCAGGTGAGTTTATATTTAGTTTTTATTATTATGGTATTTATTTATTGATTAATCAATTAAGCAATGCGATTAAAGATTATATTTTGAAAAATATCTTCTAAGATATTTTTATATGAATACATTTTAGTATACATTTTTAAAAATAAATTTATTTTTTATATTTTTTACAATAATGTGGATAGCTAGTAGCTAGCGTTAAGTGATTTTGTTTTTACGAATTTTAAAAACTTCTAAAATTAAGTAGGTTTTATTACGGATTATAAATATGTTTTGGTATCGTTTGTCCAATAAAAAAACAACATAAATAAAAAAATATAATTTTTAGTTAGATTTAGATAATGTCATCATCATTGTACGGTTGTACACCTTTTTTGAGAGAAAATAAACATTATATTATATTATGGACAAGATGACCCGTGGAAATTCGTATCACTTAAAATTGATTTAATTTTAAACCACCCCAGTAACAAGGAGAACAAAATCAAAAAGCAATATTTGAGTTTTTGCGAAACTAAGGCACGGCAATTGTTACATGGATATTAGATAAGTACCTGGATGAGCAAGCTTTGCTCGGTATAAACCACGGATAAAACGACGTTTTCTAAAAATGAAACCTAGCTAGATCGATTTATCGCCCCCGAAACTCCCTGCATACTAAATTTAACGAAAATCGTTGGAGCCATTTCCGAGATTCAGGTTATATATACAAATACAAGAATTGCTCATTTTAAGGTATTAGATATATTAAGATATAGGAAGATGATTATGTACCTACTGCTGGGTAGATAAGATATACTTTGTAAATAGGTAAGCCCTTGATAATGTAAGAACCTTTAACTGATAGTTTTTTTTATCGTGCCACTAGTTATTTAGAACCAGTGCGGTGAAAGGATTAAAGCGCACCTCAAAGTGTCTGTGATTTTTGTCTACAATGTTTTCCTACACCGTTTGAGAATACTCATTAATGTATACTAAACTATAATACTTTTTTTAAAGTACCTACCGTTTTTATGAAACGATCAAAGGTACTTATCAATCGGATATCATTCAGCTCGTCTCTCATCTTCGCAAAAAGCTCCTTAGAAAAAAAGAAGGAAATAGCAACAGCTCTCGAACACGTGTCACGTTGTAATAAGACAAAATAAACGATTAACTTTATAATTCGCAGATGCTGATCCGCGCGCGATGAAACTTTGAGAGAAAGTTTATTTTTATAATAATAGCAACGGGCCACATGCGCGAAACTTGAAGGCATAAACACCACATGCCAATTACAGGCACCTCTCAAAGAGTACTGAACCCTATTAGGTAAATGAACTTAGAGACATGGCGGAATATGATATCATACCTTGTTACGATGAAGAGGAACTATTTAGTGACAGAAAAAACAATCCAACTGATCTTCATGCCTATTACATGACGCAGTTTAATTTAGAACTAGAAAACAGTAGGAAGAAAAATGACGTTTTCAAATATGGAGTCGAAGAAAGTTTTGACTTTGATGTTTTAGATAATTGGAATGAAAATGAAAACGCGGGTACTGATTTTGAAATCATAGATGAAGTGATTGATAATAACATCAATGAACAGAATATAAAAGAGGTTTTATTGGACTTGGACAGCATAGATTTTGAAGATAAATCTTACAAAACTGATTCTTCAAACAGTAAACCGCAAACAAATGGAATTTATGAAATAAATAACGATTACATTGATGATGAGTCTTTAATTGATGAACTTTGTAGAGAAGATGAATCAAGACTCACTCCTGACGGCTTCAAAGAAGAATACCTAAACACAAACATGGCTGAAAAGAATCTTCTCCCACCGATAGACACAGTATTCAACAAACGGTATAATTACAATTATGAAGAAACCCCAAAACAAAACTATAGTGATGTAAATGCTACAGTAAATAACACTCAAATAAACAGCATAGAACATTACAGTTATCCAAACAACATACTGCACAATTTGGATAACAACAACAGGTATATTTTACCAGACACCCCGACAAGTTGTACAGAATTTAACTTTGATAGGAATGAACGAAAGGTTTCTATTTGTGAGTCTATAGAAAGCGATGTTCAAAGTTCAACTTATTACGATGAAAACTCTGAAACTTTTGATGAAGATGAATTATTTGTGAATCTGGATGATTTTGGGATTCATATGGAAGAAGAGAACGAGGCTAATTCTACTGAAAACCAAGTGAAGAATACGAGGAATGTTGAGAAAGATAAAAGTCAAGGTAAAAGAGTAGATATACTCAACACTAAACATAGTATTTTAAAAAATATTCATGGCAAAAGACCTATAATTATTTTATATTTTCAGTTGAACGAGTCTGTCAATGGGAACAGTGTTACGAAAAATATTCAAACCAAACAACTTTAGTAGAACACATTGAAAGGGCACACGTCAACACATATAAAGGTAAAAAACTACTTTAGTAGAACACATTGAAAGGGCACACGTCAACACCTATAAAGGTAAAAAACAACTTTAGTAGAACACATTGAAAGGGCACACGTCAACACCTATAAAGGTAAAAAACAACTTTAGTAGAACACATTGAAAGGGCACACGTCAACACCTATAAAGGTAAAAAACAACTTTAGTAGAACACATTGAAAGGGCACACGTCAACACCTATAAAGGTAAAAAACAACTTTAGTAGAACACATTGAAAGGGCACACGTCAACACCTATAAAGGTAAAAAACTACTTTAGTAGAACACATTGAAAGGGCACACGTCAACACCTATAAAGGTAAAAATCAACTTTAGTAGAACACATTGAAAGGGCACACGTCAACACCTATAAAGGTAAAAAACAACTTTAGTAGAACACATCGAAAGGGCACACGTCAACACCTATAAAGGTAAAAAATTACTTTAGTAGAACACATTGAAAGGGCACACGTCAACACCTATAAAGGTAAAAAAAAACTCCGTGACTCCAGGTTGAGAGATATGAGAAATGCGTGTTGAATTTTCACCGCGAGATATAAATGATTTGAAAATATATTTTTGTCCTTAAACTCGGTTTCGTGTCCTGAAAAATCCTAGTTTATCATCACCAGTCATAATTCTAAGGAATAATGACTGACAACATCAGGTTCCATTTCCGATTGCTGAATTTTTTTAATGTAATATATTTTTAGGTGATGAATTCAGCTGTCTCTGGCGAGAATGCGCTCGCGCACGTCGTCCATTCAATGCGAGATACAAACTTCTTATACACATGAGGGTGCATTCCGGACATAAGCCTAACCGGTGCCATGTAAGTAGATCATCTACGTAAGCTGTATCTTTTATTTCTCTAATAATTTAATTCTATAACCTGCTTCAATAGATAAATGAATCTTAAATAGCCGTCAGTGTCACAAATAGTGACTTGTTACCTTTGGTTACAAGTCACCCATAGCATATGGTAATCACTTTTCATCAGGTGGGCCGTATGCTTGTTTACCGGTTCGTTGTATATGTATAAAAATAGTTGTAATATTACGTGTATGTATGTTTATTCTGATCGTCTTTATAATAACGATCGTCGCCACGTCGTCGATCGCAAGTATATTTTTAGACTTGTCGTGTTAGGATATTGTGTTATTCATGATTATCGGAAGGTTTATTCATAAGTAAAGGAAAATATAAAACGCATTGGTTGATTATAGTTTGTATTTATATAAACTATATATAATCAACCAATGCGTCTATATATTTACTAATCTACAGAAGCTGATGCTAAGCTACCACAAGACAGGGTTTTAATCATTATTTAGTATAACTCTTTTGCGAGTGATGAACATATATGATTGTTCTATGTCTGGGTGTTCTAAATAGATAAATATTGCTTGATGCACACAACAACATCTAGTCCCAAACTAACCATAGTTTGTATCATGACTAGATGACTGATAGAATACTTATATATTTTTAAATACATACATAAGATACTTTATAACACCCGGAACAGAACAAACTATGTTCTTCACACAAATTATTATCCTGGAAGGAATCGAATCCTCAACCTACAGCGCAGAAAGGAGAGCTACTACCCACTGAGCTGACATGCCAGTCATAAATATGTATTTAAGAGTTTACGACTGTTCTACTTGTCATCTGGCTACCATAGTACAAGCTATTTGAGAAGTTAGGAGCTAGATCATGGAGACTGAATTGTCCACCAATATTTATTTCCTATTATTTGTTTACTTATGACAAAAAACATTGTGTATTATCTTAGCAAAATATTGTTTGTTTTTAGCATCCGGGTTGTGGCAAAGCCTTTTCCAGGCTAGAGAATCTGAAGATTCATGTCCGTTCCCACACGGGGGAACGTCCCTACGCGTGCCCTGCTCCGCATTGCAGAAAGGCATTCTCCAACTCCTCAGACCGAGCGAAGCATCAGCGTACACATTTCAATGCTGTAAGTTATCTACAACGAAATTTATTTTTAATTTATTCTGCCAATTTATGAGTCGTATACTTCATTCTTCGTTCAGTGGTCAACTCGAAAGATAAGCCGTCGAAAGTAGTATAATTAAGAACTTGACTCGACTTAACCACGTTCAGGCGACATCAATAACTTTATCTATTTGCTGTACCTATATCTATTTCATTGTAAGATGCTATTTTCAGAGGCCCTATGCCTGTGGTGCTGACGGCTGCGGCAAGCGCTACACCGACCCATCATCTCTCCGCAAACACGTTAAATCTCATCCCCACATGGCTTCAGTACCCCGGACTTGCATACCCCCATCCAGACCAATAAGAAGAGAGGAACATTCTGTGCCTAGTTCGCCAGCAAAGCTGGCTACATTGAGGTGTATTAGGGATAAGTTGACGGTGCCAAAGTTGCAAAGATTGTAGTTTTTTAATTCCTATTCATGATAAGTATTGTAAAGACCTACACAAACCAAAGCAAAAATGCTTTTAAACGATTCTAAAATTTAGGTTAGAATAGTCGAATAATAAAGCTTTTTTTCTATTACATATATAGGGTTACGCAAGGATTCATCTTAAGCCCTTTATTGAATGTAGGCTACTAAATGTGCTTGATTTATTTCAAATTTTATTTTCAAATTTAGAAGCGTCTGTTTAGGTGTTAGTTAAAAATAAATTATATTTTAAGTAAATTGAAGCTCAATGAAAGACTGAAAGAACTCAATTGGCTCAAATTATACAGTTTTTTGTACGGCACGTTTGTTTAAGGTAAGGCAGGAGTATCTTATTATGAAAAGTGTTTTAAACACAAGATCGTATCGAAAAGACCAATGTTTAGTAAGTAAATTTTTCCCAACTGTATGTATTTATACATTGGTATTAGATTTTGTATTATTTTATGTCGTTATAGATCTCTAATAAAAGACATGAAGATATTTTGTGAATAAGTAAATATTTTTTAGTATTAATGAACTTCCAATTGCACCTACAATTGCTCAATTTTGTATAAATTTAATTTTAAGCAACTTATTTTAGTATATCTATATATTAAAATACCTACTTATATCTTTAGCCTGCATTTTTGTAAAATATTAATGAAACTGGTAATTTTGCTAAATACCAAATATTTATTTATGACTAAATAAATTAGTTATTACTAAATATTTATTTACGTCTAAATTCAAAATTCTAATATAATTACATAAATGTACAGAATAATATACAATAATATAAAATACATGTGAAACAGTTGAGCTATCTAAGGACCGTTTTAAAACGATCTATAGATAGCTCAACTGATCCAGATCACTAACAGGGCAATTTTCCCAAGACACTGAAAATGGTTGAAAGAAATTCGTCTAAATAAATTATACTTCAGACATTAATAGCGTTATATTCACATCTTTTTAGCATTTAAAAATTGATTAGGTAATTTTATTATCTAAGTATTTTAATTATCAATGTACAAAATGGATGCTTTCCAAAGAATCTCGTATAAATGTATGTTAGTAAGTTTTTTTCCATTAAGAGATCTCTTTTTTGCTCATAACTTTTTTTGAAGATGTCTGAACATCTTTAGACGATTTTATGTCGGTAGTTTTATGACAGTTGCTGTCATTAATTTTAGTTGACATTTTGAATATTAAAAACCATTCTATATCAACTGTTTTATTTTAGTTTTACTGTTCGAGGTTAGACGTTACATCATTACTAATAGGTAATAAATATATAGATAGATAGAGAGATAAGGTATTTATTTGTAATAGCTACAAACACATACATACAAAAATAACAAGAGATAAGGAACAAATTTAAGTTGGTACATACAAACAAAAACAATACAAAAAAATAAAAGAAATAAAAACTTAAAACAAAAAAATTACATAGGTGTCTGATTAATCCATGTGTGTGTTGCAGCCAGACAAAAAGGTCACTGCTCAGCGCATAATTTTGCTCAGAGAGCAAACACTGATTTTCAGCTGGAACCCTTCGAGATGAAAAGTTGAAAAAAATAAGGTAGATAATATAAGTATACACTTAATACACGTTAACGAACAAGTTAAGGTACCTACTTAATTAAAAACCGGAAAAGCTTACCCCATATACTTACCCCAAATCTTATAACAAAAATATTTTAGGTCCAATAAAAAGAAAAATAAATCAAGCTTAAATGTGTCAAGGTCTTAATAAACAGGACCTTAACAAGACCGAGATACAGCTAGTAACAAGACCAACGAACGAAAACGAATGACCATCAATTGCAACATTGTAGGTTATCTAATAAGTCCTAGGGTCAACAATAGACATTCTCGTGACACGTGTGACAATGTAGGTTAGGATTGTAGGACAATGTTATTGTGTCTGGGTGTAGTCCAGTCCATCCAACGGTTGCCTGGTAGAGATCGCTATTAGCGATAAGGCCGCCCATTGTATTGCCTTAAATAAGTTTAGTTTTTTGTTATTGTAATATTCTGTGTGGTAGTCAATAAAGTGTTTTCTATCTATCTATCTATCTATCTATAAGTATGTGTTTAAATATATAAGTACTCGCCATACTCGAAGACGACGGGCAGACCCAGGAAAAGATGGCGCGACGACCTAGATGTTGCCTGTTGATGTTGCCTGAATATATATATATATATATATATATATATTCTGGTCATATTAAACCGAAAGAAATACCTAAATAAAAGTGAACTGAGCGCGGTTTTCTATCTACAAATGTTTAATTACGACAGGATATAAAGTTCAAAGTTTTAAATACAATACTATACAATACTAAATTTTAAATTTAGTACAAGTAAGTTATTTTGTTAAAAACCATTAATTATTCCGTATATTTAATAAATAAAATAAACAGAGAAAAACCAAAAAGAGAGGAATAGACGTGATAAAAAAACAGCTGGCGACGAATTAAGATATTGTTAATATGTTATTAAAGAAATAAAGAGAATTGTAAAGAATGATAATATATTTACATGTTGTGTGAGAAAGAAAAATCGGTCAAGCGCGACTAAAAGGGTACCGTACCTAGGTACCTACCAACTTTTCATCAACATGATTATTTTATTCGATTACTATTACTAGTCCAATCTGGGCCTTCATAAGCTAAGTATCAAAGCACCGAGCTCTAACAAAAATAAGCGGTATAAATAATAATATCAATAAAAAACCGTATATATATGCCGTTTTGTTTGATTGAAGCTTGATTTTTTTACAGCTTCAAGAGACCGCATATCATAGTACTTAATATTAATTTGATCATGATATCTCCACGTGTTCTTGGGAAAAAGGGTTTTGACGTACATACAGAAAAACAGACAGACTGACGGACCATGAAGTGATTCTTTAAGGATTTATTTTTTTATTTTTGAGGTACCGAACCCTAAAAATAAACAAAAACACATTTTCATGTACTTAAAAATAACCTAGATACGACAGCAATAGTTAAAGGCGGTTCAGCTGGAGAGGAACAGGTTGAAATAGCTGCATCATTCACAGGCCAAAGTACAGCTCTAGGAAGCAATAATAATAATAATAATGCCGGACATTTCATATAGCATCATAAGGCCCCAAAGTAAACATAGCTTGTGTTATGGGTACCACATGACTGATATACTACTTTTATATATTTTTTTTTGTAAATACATACATAAGAGAGAAGAAATGAAACAGGCCGTCATAAAAAGGCTCCAACTCAAATTAGCTGAGTAGTATGTGTTACAAGGCTCTTCGGAAGGGATTAACATACGGTTACATTTATAAGCTTACTTTGTACGTACCAACACCCAAAAACAGAGCTATCATGTTTTGCCAGAGAGGTGATTGTGATTATTTATATATCGCTCTCCAGGTGAAGCTTTCGTAGCATAGCAAACTAAGTAATTCCAATCAGATCGAAGAATTAAAGCAACGGTCTGCTAGGTCTGCTAACCTTTATTGGGAAACTGCAGTGACACTTTCATCAGAGCGCTTCTGTGGTTAACTGTCCCAGCTATTCTTAGACTAGGCTGTCAGCTCAGTTGGTAGTTAATCTGCCTTCTGCGCTGGAGATTGATGGTTCGATTCCCTCTCAGGACACACATTTGTGTAATAAACATAGGTGTTTTGTCTGTGTCTGAATTTTATACAGTATCATAAGTATGTATATAAATATATATACATAAGTATTATATTAGCCATCTGGTCACCAACATACAAGTAATGCTTAGTTTGGGGCTAGATAGTGTTGTGTTCATTGTCCTCCAATATTTATATTTATTTATTTATTTCTGAAGATATCTTAACGGAGGCCTTTGGGTCGCCTAATAATCAGAGTTGGTCACCAACTTATACAAAAGTAATAGCTTACAAGATGGTAAGGGACCAGGGCATGGACACCACCACAGTGACAAATCAAATCAAAACATTATTTATTCAATCAAATCACAAGGACCACTTTGAATTGTTTTCTTACACGCTAGTGAAATCCCTGTTCAAGAAGAATCCGGCAAGAAACTCGTCTGGTCTTAACACTTTTTTGTGTGATCCTTGCCAATTTTGTTACGGATACTGAGTCGAGTTGGAGAAGATTCATCCCAAGCTTTTCAGTCATCTAAATAATCTGTGTATTTAGCTTTTGTTTCATTGTTTTTAAATTGGCCAATCGATAAACGTCGCTTGGGACTTTGTTATTAAAGCGTACACTCCCCATAAGGTTTTCTAACTTTCACGAGCCTAACTGTGGGAATAGCGATAATCTGTCTCCAAGCAAGTCCAAGTGTTTAAGTTTCTTGCCCTTAAGATTTGCTTATGCAAATGCATGACCATGCAGTGCAACATTGTCGTTATCAAGGGTCTTAGGGTCACGTCCACGTGTTGCGTCTGTATATAAGCTGGGGGATGCAAGGAGATCGTCAGAAGTTGACTTCTCCAACAACAAACGGCAGTCGGCATTAAGATGAAGTTACTGGTATTGACGGCGATAATCGGTGAGTTTTATTTTGCGAATTCACATTTTATTTAGTGATGAATAAATCGTGTTTAGTTTTTATTTTAGTTAATTATTATTTTTAAATATTGTTAAGTTAGTAGTTACATAGTAAATAGTTAAATTACCTACGTATCTGCATTAATTTTAATTATTTATATATACCATTCTTGTGCTTGAGCGATGTATTATATTGGCAATTTGCAAAAAGTAATGGTGATAGAATCAATATTATGTAACTATAGATAAGCTGCATGTTTTGATAGATAGTGGCCAAGCGAACTAAAATACATAAATAATAATAGAACTTAAACTACATAGGTAATAATAGTGAAGCTCAACTTAGTATTTCTCCTAAGAAATACTAAGTTCACCAAATAAGTTCATATTTGGTGAACATAGCACGATTATCTTACTGCATATAAATTAGTTTCCTTAGCAGTGAAAAAATATACCTACCTGTGCTTAATTTAGCCTTGCACCTACCAAAGTACTAGGTACCTAGCGAGAACTGAGTATGGAAAATGAATCATGTCCTTGGTTCAGTATCAGTAACTTGGTTTTTAATTCAATTCAATTAAATTCATTTATTCATCTTTAGACATAATACAATGTTCTTAGACATGTCTTACAATAGTTATAATATATAAGTGTATCTAATTAAGTAATTATATGAGTATAATTTTCCATACATAACTATTTATCAGCAAAAGCATCGTCTATTATATTAAGGTTCACATAAAAATACCTACCTAACAAGTATCACATTGAAACACTGATAAAACTAGATATTCTAACCTAACCTTAACCTAGGTACACACAACAAAAGACAAGAATCATTTATTAAAAGTAAGCATTTTTTTATCCGCAAAAACTTCATCCATTTTATAATAACTCTTATGTATTAATTGATTTTTTACATACTTTTTGAAGTGGGCGTCTGTCATATTCGTTATTTGTACTGGTATGTTATTGTACAATTTGATTGCGGTACAATAATAACTTTTCGAAACTTTTGCAAGTCGTGTCATAGGTACAACCAGTTGATCCCTATACCTAGTATTAATATTGTGTACGTCCTTCTTAGTCCTCATATTGCCTAGGTTTTCTCTTACATGTAATAAATTTTGATAGATGTATTCACCAGTCATTGTCATTATGCCTAATTCTTTAAATCGCTGTCTACATGAGTCCATTTGTTTTAAACCTAATATATATCTCACAGCTCGCTTTTGCAGAATAAATACTCTTGCAGCATCAGCCGGTGTACCCCAAAATAAGATTCCATATGACATAATAGAGTGGAAATATGCAAAGTACACGTCTCTAGCGGCTTTTTCCCCTCCTAGTTCCTTAATTTTTTTGCAACTTAATCTAAGTGATTAGACCATGTCAGCTTACTATCTAAAGTTACCAGGAATTTGACATTGTTAGTCGGTGAGATATTAAAGTTATCTAGGATTTCTTGAATATAATCCGGAGTGCTTTTACCCCTACATTTATTTTATTCCTATTAGATCTAACCCCATTTAACTCTGTCACTTGGTATCTATCGTTAAGATATGATTGAAAAACGTTAAGTTCTTTTCCATTGACCCCGTAATGCAGTAACTTTCCTAATAGTATCTCGTGAGAGACACAGTCAAATGCTTTAGAAAGGTCACAGAAAACTCCATACGTCTTCTGTTTACTCTCCAAGCCTAAAAATACATCTTCGATAAGTCTTCTTATTGCATGTTTGGTTGATTTCGCCTTTTGAAATCCAATTCGCAATTTGACTAAATATGTTTTACGTAGCTCTACAGGTTTCACTGAATAATGTGCATGTACTCATTTCAGCTGCCGTCTCAACATCGCAGTTGAGCGGGAACCAGCAGCCAGAAAGCCAATCCCCATGGCAGGTTGGCAAGTTGTACCGCTACGATGTAGAGGCTCGCACCTTGGCGCGCCTCCATGAAGGCGCCACCTCTGGAAGCGCCTTCAGAGCCCGATTCATCGTCCGCGTTCCAGCCCCCGGCCATTTAAACGCCAAACTGGAGAAACCAGAACACGCCCTCGTCCACCAACAACTGCCTAACAACAAGGACCTCCCCGAAAACCTGAAGTACCAACAGGTAGCTGATCTCGACAAGCCTTTCGAGATCGTCCTCGACGGAGGCCGTGTCGTGTCCCTCAGTCTACCAGCTGCACTCTCTCTTCCCCATGAGAATTTGCTCAAAGGTCTGATTAGTGCCCTCCAAGTGGATCTTTCTACTTACCACAACATTCATGGATCACAGAACAACTATGACAAGGAAGCTCAGCAAGGACTGTTCAGGAAAATGGAAACAGACGTCACTGGCGATTGCGAGACGCTCTACTCTGTCTCTCCCGTTGCTTCTGAATGGCGCCGCGAGCTACCAAAGTTCGCTTCGGAAGAGGATCCTATTGAAATAACTAAGAGCAAGAACTACGGACATTGCCACCACAGAGTTGCCTACCACTTCGGAGTGCCCGAGGGTGCGGAGTGGACCGGTACAGCCAACAAGCCCGATGAGGATCAACTCATCAGACGCGCTTCCGTTTCCCGCATCCTGGCGTCCAAGCAAGGATACATCTACAAATCGGAAACCACTAGCACAGTGTACGTCCATCCCCATCTCTACGGCAAACAGAAAGCTGAAGTGTACAGTGATGTGCTACTCAACCTGGTGTCTTTGGAACAAGACAGTGAACCGGAGTGGGAGAAACCTGAGGGCAACCGCCTGATTAAGAGTCTTCTGTACTCCATGTCCACGAAACAGGTCGCATACCATGACAAGTCCTCGTCATCATCCTCTTCATCAGAAGAATCACACGAGTATATGCAGATTCAGGATCAAAAAAATAGGGTGCGTCGTTTTGCAAAAGGTCCGAAAATTGTGACCGTGACCAAGAACATCGTTAAGCCTAGCGAGTCCAGTGATTCAAGCTCTTCGTCCTCTAGTGATTCCACGTCAGCTTACGTCAACGACGAGATCCCGGCTATTAACGAGCCTGCGTATGCTGCTCTTTACATGAGCCCTCAGCCACATACTGATAAGAAACAAAACACCATGAACGCCCAGAAGTTGCTCCAAGACATCGCTCAGCAGTTGCAGAACCCCAACAACATGCCTAAAGCTGACTTCCTCTCCAAATTCAACATCCTTGTCAGAGTGATTGCCGCCATGAGCACCGAGCAACTTGGACAGACCAGCCGCAGCATCGAAGTAGGCAAATCTTCCAACAATATCATCAAGTCTGACATGTGGATGATCTACCGTGATGCCGTTGTCCAGGCTGGTACCCTTCCCGCTTTCCAGCAGATAAAGACTTGGATCGTGACCAAGAAAATCCAGGGAGAAGAAGCCGCTCAAGTTGTCGCTTCCCTCGCCAACACTCTCCGCTACCCGACCAAGGAAGTCATGTCTCAGTTCTTCAAGCTCGCTGTCAGCGCTGAAGTCAGCCAGCAAAGGTTCTTGAACACTTCTGCTCTGATCGCCGCCACCAGATTTATCAACATGGGCCAGGTCAACAACGAGACTGCACACTCTTACTACCCTACTCACATGTACGGACGCTTATCTCGCAAGCACGACACTTTCGTCCTAGACGAAATTCTGCCTTACCTCTCGGAGCAACTGAAGAACGCTATCGTGCAAAATGACAGTGGCAAAGCCCAAGTGTACATTCGCTCTATCGGAAACCTTGGTCACCGTGAAGTCCTCAAGGTCTTCACACCATACTTGGAAGGCAAGATCCCAACTACCACTTTCCTTCGTGTACAGATAGTCAACAGCCTGCAGGTCCTGACCCGCCAAGATGACAAGCAAGTCCGAGCTGTTCTTTACTCCATTTTGAGGAACACCGCTGAGCCCTATGAAGTGCGAGTGGCTGCCATCAACAGAATTTTCATGGCCATACCCACGGTCGCGATGATGCAATCCATGGCCCGAATGACCCATGATGACCCCAGTGTGCACGTTCGTGCTGCACTAAAGTCTGGCATCGAGTCTGCAGCTCAACTGAAAAACCCACGCCACATGGAATTGTAAGTTAATATTCTAAATCAAGATAAATCAGTTTGATAGAACATGGGTAAACATAATAATCACCTGTTCCTCTTTTTCAGGGCCAGAATCGCTGATGCTGCCAGGTGGATGCTCACAAAAGAGAAGTTCGGTTACCAACAATCCATCAAGAAGCTGAACGACAACTTCGATTACGACAACGAAATGAACATCTTCAGCTCTTGGTCTCACATCGGAAGCGACGACAGCGTGTTCCCCAAGTCCCTGTGGTACTCCCTTAGGACTAAGTACAGCGGGCTCAGCAGCAACAAGGTAAATTAATAGACAGTATCATAACAACGAAATTCTGTTCCACCAGCTAGTGGTTTAATTTAATTATATTGATGTTCCAGATCTACGCTTCATTCTCCAGTGTTCAACAGCTCGTTGAATACCTGAAAGAAACCGTTCTTGCACCTCGCTCTATGTCTCAGACAGACCATAAATACCCTGCCGATAAAATTGCCCAGATGCTTAACATCAAACGCGACCCAGAACAGCCCTTGGAAGCCTCCATCTACATCGACCTTATCAACCAGCAGAGGTTCTTCACATTCAGCGAAGACGACCTGAAACAGCTGCCCCAGGACATCAAGCAATACATGACAGAAGTGTCTAAAGGAGTCGATAAGCACTACACTAAGGTACTCAATCAGGCTCAGGTCTCCATCATGTTCCCTCTTGCCATGGGTATGCCTTTCATCTACAAATACAAGGAACCTACCGTCATCCACATTCAGAGCAAGGCTAAAGGAGACATAAGCTTCCAACAACAGGATAACGGTTTCAAGGCAGGCATGGAGAAAGAGATTCAGTTCACCTATGCCAGAAACATTGACGGTAACGTTGGATTCATGGACACTCTCGCCAACCAGTACTCTAGTGTAGGTATCGTAAACAAGGTCCAATTGAATGTACCTGTCAAGATGAATATTCAGCTTCAACCTAGAAATCTCAAGGTCCGCTTTGAGCCACTGCAGCCTGAAATGGACACCACTCTTATCCACTACAGCGTATGGCCCTACAGCGCCAGCCAGAAGAAGGACGGACTAGTCACCATATCCCAAGACCCAACCACTAAGGTCATTGAACGTTCGAGAAAAGTGTTCGCTACTGACTACAAGGCTGGCCAGAAAGTCGGAATGCTCTTCCACTTGCAAGGGTATTCTTATTCTCAGGACTTTATAAACGTGAGGAAGATGTTCCCTTCAAACAACATGCTCTCCAATATGGTTTATATCTTTGATCAACAAGACGTCGCGTTGACTCACTTCAACTTCAGATACCTTGGCAAGCAGTCGCAGAACAAAGCTATCACTTTCAACGTAGTTTATGGTAAGTTTGTTTATTTTATTATAAACAAACAAACATTCATATAATATTGAACCGGTTTACGGTTTCTGGTATTCGGTCTTTTCATAAGAGTTTAACGATTTAACTTTTGCTTTTACCATTGCAGACAAGCTCCAGAACCAGAAACAAGTTGGCGAAATAAATGAAGCAACTCAAATCAATGACGTGTCACCCAACAGTGAAGCTCGCCGTGAAGAAATTGTAAAGCGCGCTGCCTCTGGAATCAACACTGCAAGCGTCCAGGTTGTCGACTTAAGTGCCATCTTCGAAGGACCTCAGAAGGCTGAGTACATATTGACCGCAGCTCTTGGAGAATCTCCCGTCGACCCTAAGATCCAGTACGCTGTTTTTGCTGGTGTGAACTCACCCCAAGGCAGCAACCAGGTTAACGCTGTTGGCAAAATCCAGAAGCCCGAAATCACTACCTTAAACTTCTTGCAAGCCCTCCAGAAGGAGCTTAAAGCTTCGATCACGTCTGATATCAAGTTTGGACCAGCCACACGTATCCAGATTCAAGCTCAGGCCCAACGCAGCGAGAAGTACACTGAGGAACTCAAGACTCTACCCACAGCTCATCAATGCAAAGAGGATATGTCTAAGAACAACTTCTACCAGCTGGCTTGCCACAAGATGATTGTCATGGCCCACGCTCCCGATAGCCTAGAAGCAACCATCACCTACAAGAACGTTGATCAGCATTACAAGAACGTGACTTACCATTTCTACCAGATGGTGAAGAACCTTGGCTTCTGGAACAGCGATGTGAACCCCATGAAGAGCAACCCGGAAGGAAAGGTCCAGATCAAGGCAAATGCAGCTTACACCCAGGGTATCCTTGACTGGTCCATGACCTCTAAATACGGCCACATCCAGATGGAGAACGTGCCTATCCCTATGTGGAGCATTGGTGCTCTCGCTTTCTACGAGCCCTTCAGATTCTACGACCGCGTTCAGAACCACTTCACTCTTCACCAGTTCCAGCGTAAGTAGACATTGATCAATATGATATTCGGTAGAATTCTGACTGTCCACTACGTCGTCGGCTCATCTATCCGAAACACCCCCTTTGGTAGAGAGATCAGCCTATTTTACTTAGTACTAGTTTCTGATGTAGGTAGGTACTGATGATACAATTTTCACAGCTTTCTGCACCGTCGACGGCTCTAAAATCAGGACCTTCAGCAACCGCAGCTATGATTACACCCTGTCTCGCTCTTGGCACGTACTCGTCCAGGACCAGGCCAACGAACACAGCAACTGGCAGGACCTTGTCATCCTTGCCAGGAGGCCCAGCCCCAAACAGCAGGAAATCTACATTTCTTACAAGTGAGTACTTTTTCATACTCTTATATACACCATAGACACCATAGAATTACCTGGGTACCTTCTGTACTATGTGATTGACTAGATGTAAATGCATTAAATCGGTGATATAATGAATATATTCAGTTACTTGCCCAAAGAATTATGTTCACCACAAAGCCAAGACACAGGATTGCAATAGTATCGCGCCACTCGGTACTACTTGCAGTATTTATGCATCGGCCTACTATTCTTAAGCCACAAGATTTTACATATTGTTTAATTTTCTAGATCTGAAACTGGCAAGGACTTGGAGATCGAGATCACCCCCACTCCTGAGGGCCAGAAACCCAACGTGCAAGTCAAGACAAACGCTAAGATGGTTTCCGAAGGCGACCTTACCATGTACTGGGACGATGTCTCAGAGAAGCACCTCCTGAAGTACTACACTCAGACTGATGGTGTCCTTGTTCTGTCCATCGACCAGAGCAGACTCCGTATGGCTTACGACGGCGAGAGGCTGGTGGTACTGACTAATGTTCACCGTAACACCGCTTGGGGAATCTGCGGTCACATGACAGGCGAACCTCGTGATGATTTCGAAACCCCCAACGGTCTTGTGGATAAGCCAGAGCTGTACGGGGCCTCCTTCGCTCTGAACGATAAAAACAGCGACCCTAAGACCCAGGAACTGCAGAACTTGGCCAAGCAACAAGCGTACCAGCGCAAGAACAAGTACACAGCCATCCTCCGCTCAGACATTGAATGGCACAACAACATGCAGTCATCTTCTGAGGAAGACTGGAGCGGCTTGACTGTCTACAGGTCAAGAAGTTACTTGAAGCAGAAAAGCACTTGCCAGCTGCAACAGCAGGTTCAGTACTACGAGAACCATGGGGAGATCTGTATCTCCACCACTAGTCTGCCAGCTTGCCAGTCGCATTGCCGCGGAGAAGGCTACAAAGTCCAGCCGGTCCAGGTAATCTGCAAGCCTAAGCTTGACCAACAGTACAAGACATTGAGAGACCAGATCCGCCAGGGGCAGAACCCTGAGGTTTCCGGAGTACCTCAGCTGAAGCAATACAAAGTACCCACCGTGTGCTCGGCGTAAGATTTAAAAACAACGAAATGGCTTGATTATTAGGTTTAAGAATAATAATATAGTATGAATAATTCTATTTTGGTTTGTATAGTATTTATGTATTTGAAATTTTTAAGTAGATTATCTACTTTATTTGTATGAGTAGGTATTGTATATATTTGTATATACCTATATAAGTATTGTATTATATGACATTAGAGATCTTAGTAATAATATATATCATTTTTAGAATAGAACAAAGAGCAAATGTAAAAACAATAAAAAAAGCAGTTATATATGTAATACAAACGTTTTTACTTACCTTATTTAATTAAGTAGGTACCTAGTTAAGCTTCATAACTTTCATTAAACGCCTAGGCTATGATTATTAGCAAAGTCCCCTTCTATAGACAAAGAAATATCTGAAGGTTAAATGTTGGTGTGAAGTGGTAGATTACCTATTCTATTTTAAGACATAAGTAACGAAATTATTAGTTTTATAACTAAATAATATAATATAATACATACCTACTTATGGTAGGTACTTATTCCGGGATCACCAAATACAGATGAAAGGATGGAAGGGTCCATATTTCATAAGCCGGGCTTCTTTAAACAAAGAACAATTATTATTCTACTAAGTAATTTATCCGAATCGCCACCTTTCGCGTAGTTACATCACATTATTGCAGTCATTCGAAGTCATTCGAAGAGATAGAATAACTCCAATTTTAGAATTAAAAGCTTTGTGCTCAACTCCCTGTCGATAAAATGTCGTTTATGTCACCTAAATATCGTCTATCACTGCCACTGTTAATGTCATGCAATGCAAGGTAATTTGCCTTTTTAAGAAAGAAGGGGCCTCCCTCCAACGCAACGCAGCCGGCACCCATCCCATTATGTCAAATTAATAATTCGAAAATTTATTATTTCATCGGTCGGTCGTGGTTCGTGTAGTGCGTGTTAATATAATTATTAAAAACGTCTTTTTCTTAATTTTTGTATTAGATTTACTCAGAGGATCGAGAATAAAACGCAGTAATTAAAATAAGTGCATACTAGCCAGTTCCTGTATTGTCATCTCTGTTTGGATGTATTTTGATTGAAGTTCGAAGCCGGAAGCAGTTAGCTTTTTCAGGTAAGTGGCCACTATTTATTTATTTGCAAGGAGCTTTTATTATTAGAGGTCTAAAATAGGAAAGTAGAGAGAATGCAAGGTGGTGACATCAACTGCGAACTAGCTTTTTATATAGACTATGATTTATAAAAGAAATACCTGAGTAGGTACTTAATTATTTATTACTTAGCTTAGTTAACGAAGGACTAGCAGGTAGTAATATACTAAAAATAAATTTAGGGCAATTCTGCTTCTACCATGTTAGTGTTACAACTTAATTTGTTGGTTAAACCGCATTGATTATAAGCCTTATAATATGTTCAATCAGTCAACAAATTAAGTTGTAACACTAACATGGTAGAAGCAGAATTGTTAAAATCTAGAGTGAATACTTACTTAAATCTCTTGTAAGTATGTTTTTTTTCAAGTTTTTTTGCAACCAGTGATTTATAAGTACCTTAAGTGCATTAGAGGCTCCTTTGGTGCACTTGGCTCATGTCCTTGAAAGTTTTTGGCTTCCTCACAACCTCTTTCATAATTTCAGAATACTAGTATATACTAAACTATCTTGGTACTAGTATATAAACATTAGTTGTTTAAACAGAAAATCCATTAATGCACAACTAGATTCAAACACATGACCTCAAGTAGCTCTTATGTATTCATCACATATATGTCAACCGGAGTGCCTGGGTTCCAAACACAATAGAAAAACTATTGTCTCTTTGAGATCCACACTTTGGCATCCCAATAAATAGTGTATGTGATTCAAATATTTTTATTTAATACAATTACAAGGATCGCTTTAAAAGTCTTACATACTAGGTTAATTTAGATGCCGATTCCTTCTCACCCAAGTCAGAGAAGGACTAGCAAGAAACTCGTCCTGGTCCTAGTGCTTTTTGTGTGATCCCTTTTTTAGCTAACTTAACTATGAAATAGTAATACATGATTACAGTGTTTATACATTGCAAAACTGTCAGTTAAGGGCTGAGGGCAGAGCAACATGAGGCCATGCATTCTTATCAACAATGTACCTAGTCATTATATTATAATACGCTTTCTTCACAAGACTAGCCTTTATGTAAGCTTTAAATTACTTAATGGAAGTTTACCATGTTCCCAAAAAGAAAATAAGTCCTTTGCATGTTTTAAGCATGTTGCATTTCTATAATAAGCTGCCTGAAAATGCAACTAAACTACTTAATAAGCTACAGGTAATTTTACCTAGGTTGTCTTAGTCTAATGGGTGCATTCAGTCCTTAATGTTTACTTAAGTTGCTCCTTAGTAACCATTAATAGTGCTGCGTAGGTTAGAAGATTAAGGGATGCAACTAAATGCGTACCTACTTCAGCTTCCGTTTCCCAAAATATGACATTACAGAAGTAAGAGCATCACATATGTTTTCTATGCTTGAAACATCACTGGAAGGAAACTGGAAGGAATGCATATATGAAAGGAGGACTCTACCAAGTAATGGGTAGAAAATATAAAATAAATAAAATATTTTACCCTTCAATTATGATAAGAGTAACTCAAGTTTGACTTTATAAATAAATAAATAAATAAATAATCCCGGACATTTCACACATCATCTGGCCCCAAAGTAAGCAGAGCTTGTGTTATGGGGACCACATGACTGATATACATACTACTTACATACTTTTTTTTTGTAAACACATACATATTATACATAGAAACACCCAGACCCGAGACAAATACTTGCAGATCATACAACATTTGTCCCGCGGCGGGAATCGAACCCGCAACCTTCTGCGTCTCAGCCGGACCTAAGCCCACTGCGCTACAGAGATCGTCATATGTAATAACGTTAAATATATAATAACAAAAAACCCAGGTTTTCGCAAGCTGTCAATAGAAACCGCCCATAAAGACAGAATAGGTACATTGCTCGTCGATCTCCCTCAGACAGCCGTACACCAGTACGCCATGCACTTCGTTTTGAGGCCATATAGGTATAAACTATGTTTGGAATATACTGAAACGTTTTAGACCTCGAAACGTCATAAAAGTAGCCTTCGCAAAGCACACCGAATTTCGACAACCGTTGCGTAAGTTCTCGCTTAGCTTCTCTAAATGTTAGTAAACACGTACAAAAAGCGCGTTTAATAACGCGCGATTTACGCCTGTTGCAAACATATCGCGAGTTATGTAATCATGTAATCAAGGAACATTATTCTACCATGCATGGTACAAGCATGCCACAGGCTCGTTTTTTTTATCGACTTCAAAGAACGGAGGAGATTCTCAATTCGGTTATATTTTTATGTTTGTTAACTCCTAACTTCCCCATTTATGAACGGATTTGAAAAAATATTTTATTATGTGAACAGGGCCGGATTTAAACTTAATGCCGCCCCTGGGCACCGGAAAAAAATCTGCCCCAATAGTTTTACTTTTTTATGATTTTTTATAAAAAAAATTAAGGTATGAAAACTAATGTTATTTGTTGAAACTATCAGGTTATTTTATACATATATTTATATTTTTTCATATTTTACGATAGCTGATACACATCGCAGTTTGTCTTCCGACTTAGCAGTTGGTGTACACTATGGAAGCCACAATTTTTATCTGAAATCAATGGCACAGAAAAAATACTTTTCTTTATACAATTAAGCTAAATATGAAACCTCCATCATAAGCGATATTTTTATTTATACTATATTTTTTTAATTAACAATGTATGAAAATATGGTAAAAAATCACGACTCATAATTATACGACATCAATTTTTTCACAGGCAAACACGTCTGTCTTTTTGAATTGCGCATTGGTCGATTCAATCTACGCAATCTAAACGTTGAAGTACGTCGGATTCGATGCATAGAATAGCGAAGCTGTTGAGTCTATTAGCAGTCATTGTAGAACGTAAGAAGTTTTTAACTCTCTTCAAACATGAGAACGATCGTTCTGCGCTACAGTTTGTTACAGCTAATGTCATAAATATTCGATAGGCGATTTCCACGTTCCACAAAATGTTTAAAGCCGTTTTTTCATAGATTTCAAATTCATTTAGCGTATCAGCAACAACTTTGATCAAACCATGATAATCATCGATCACTTCAGCAATGTTACAATCAACTTTTTGCAATCTTTGGCTAACAGTATTAAATCTTGAGAGTAAAAAATACCAAAGTATCTGCATAAATGCTGTCTCAAGTTGCTCTAATTGAAGTTTTGTGATATAAATAAAGCAAATTCAAGGTAAGTGGAGTGTTTATTAGATAATTTTGCATATAAACTCAGTGTACAATAAGTATTATACGTGAAATATGCTGTTATATTTGATATTTTTGTCTTCGAAAATCAGGCCGAAAAATAACCTAGATTGACATAATTTTCATTGATTTGAAAATATTAGCATAAACCAGGTAATAATCCAATTCGTATGTGTAAAAACAACATTTAAGTACATGCTAAACAATGTAAAATGAGCGAAATTTTGATGAAAAAATATTGCACGTTATTTGCATTTGGAAGTGTGCAAGCGATTTTCATACTTATATCATCAAAATAGGTTGCATTTATGACTGATGATTTCTGCAAATGTTGTTCATTTTAGTCTTAGATAATATGATAAATTGATTATTGCTGCTGTGCAAAAAGATAGGTAGGTAGGAGTAATGTACAAAATAGTTTGGTTGACGTGGCAAAGGGATACTAAGACTTTTTGAAATAAATTGATTAAATCATTTTGATTATTAATTTTTACTCAAAGTGTCAAAATTATAATCAGAAATAATGGATGAATTGAATTTCTTGAATTATCAATTAAATAGAAAATTATAATTTAATTAATTATATTGAGCAATCTTGATAAGACTAAAAAATATTTTTTTTTACTTGCAAAATTTGGCCCCCTAAAAAATTTGCCGCCCTGGGCACTTGCCCCGACTGCCCCTAGTCTAAATCCACCGCTGAGTGAAAGGGTATACGTTCCGATTGGTCATATAGAAATTTCATCATAATCGATCAGTTGTTTGGTTTTTAAATCAAATTAGCTGGAAAAAAATGTCATCCAAGTAAGTAAATGAAATTTCGTGTATTGTTTTTCTTTGATTATCCATTCTTTGTGTTTACGAATTTCTATGATAAAGTACTAAAAAGCGTAAATAAAATACATTTTTAACCGACCGAAGTCTGTTTTCTTTTTAGTTTTTATAACGTTACTAGCTGCTACCTGCGGGTTCGCGCGCATGGTACCTACATAATAAGTAGCCTAAGTCCTTGTTCGAGGTCCCATCTATCTCTATACCAAAATTCATCGCAATCGGTTCAGCGGTTTAGGCGTGAAAACGTAACAAACAGACAGACAGACAGACAGAGTTACTTTCACATTTATAATATTAGTAGGAATTATTGAACAAAGAGATACATATGGTTTTCCTGTTCTAATAATGCATTGCTGCGGTAAGCAATTTGTTGCGTAAGCCAACACGTCATGACCGCGCCTCTGTTCCCTGACTTGCGATTGGCTGCGCGTGACCTTCGTCACGTGCGCCCGTGCACGGTGCACCGCAGGGGATCGCGTTGGGCCCGCTAACCTTTACCACGAATGTGGAAAGTGAATGGTTTTACAGTTTCGTGAACATTGTTGCTAGGTGATTTCTCGAGTTACCTGAAGAAACATTGGCTGGTGGTACACCTGCTTGATCGAGCTTGAATCTGGTCGCTCGCCAATGTAGTGTTACATTACAGTACCCTGGTTGCTCCACTTTTGGTGGGTATTATCGTGACTCTTTAGAAAACTCCACTAGCTTCTGCTCCTGGCTTCGGACGCGGGGTACCAACATAAAAAGTAGCCTATGTTCTTCTCCAAGGTCCCATATATCTCTATACCAAAATTCACCAAAATCAGTTCAGCGGCTTAGGTTTGAAAACGTAACAAACAGACAGACAGACGGAGTTACTTTCGGATTTATAATATTAGTTAGATACAGCGTAATTACTATTTAAAATACCTATTAGCAAGATTTCAAAAAAAACAAAAATACAATGTTACAAATCTATAATTAATCCTTAGGCTTCCGAGCTAGTAAAAACTGTGTTTTAGTAGCCAGTGGTGGCAATTCGGTTGGTTAATTTCTAAAATTAGGAATGGTCTAATATTATATTTAGTTAGTCATAGCATTTGTATACCTATTCGGTTGGTACCATCTAACTTAATTAGAAACGCTTATTTAAGTTAGATAAAATTAAATTAGGATAAGTTGGTAGCAGCAGAATACCAAAGTTTATTTTACAGTTCAAAACCTAATTTTATCCAAAATTAGTTAGGTTGGTGCCAACAGAATTGAGGCCAATTGACTGTTATTTTAATTTCATTATTACCATTCTTTTTAAACTTATGTTTTTTATTTAGTTATTATTTTGAATCCACCAAAACTTGAAACTGCTTCTGAACTGCCTTTCATCATGCTTCCGTTGGTATCTAGCTGAAGCTATGACAGTAGTCAGTACTAAATTATGATCATTATATCAACGTACAACAGCCCACAACAGAAATACTATCCAGCATTACACATTTTAAATTTGAAATGAATTTACTTGTTCTGGGGGCCGACCGCTGTAATTTTGAACGTTTGTACCGAAGCTAAAGCAAAGTCAAAACGTTATATTTGACATATTTTGTACCGCGCTAATCACTACAACGGAAACGATTTAGCTCTAATTTGGATTATACGTTGATCAAACGTTGCGGGATCGCGTTATTTTTAACAATGCTTTCAAAAGAACGTTTTTGATTTAGTACATCCTAGTAGTCGTACATAGTAAGTAATACTAGGTAGTTCTATATATCAATTTATGCAATTGATAAAAACAACGAATAAATCGATCAGGGAGAATAACGCGGTAGCATTTTGATATTCAGATTTGCCGTATTTGCCAAAACCAATCGCCCTACAGTTTGTCAGCTGATTAAAGTTTTGGTAGTGGTCAGAATCGACTTTAAATCCCAAAAACTGAAGCCGAAGACAAAATCTATAGAAGAACCACTTTGAAACCACAAGTTGATTATTATTTATGTAATTTAGAGGATAAAAAAGTTTGGGGTGAATCTGCTCCAACTCGACTCGGCATCCGTAACAAAATTGCCATAGAAAAACGAGTTTCTTGCCGGATTCTTCTTGAACTGGGGTTAGGAGGAACCGGCACCTAGATTCACTAGCATGTAAGAAGACGATTCAAAGTGGTCCTTGTGATTTTACTGAATAAAAAAAAATGTTTTGTCTTTGTGCCGATTTTTCATAAGTCCGCGAAGAATTAGGTAAGACAATTAGGTTAAAAAGGAAGTAACACATAGTAAAAAGTAAAAAGCGAAAAGTAATTTAAAAATATTCTGCGTAGGTACTTGCCTACCAATCAGGGCTGTGTGCTACAGCAGCAAAAAGATCTCGACTCAGCGTTATGCTTTCCTATCAGAGACCTTCGATCCAGTCACTCAACCTTACGAACGCAGTAATAAAATAAAATAAATAAATAAACAAATAGGCACAAAGGATATAATTATTGCACCCAACTATATACACAAATAAAGAGTAATATTTACTAATAATGCGAAAGTAACACTGTCTGTCTGTTACGTTTTCACGCCTAAACCGCTGAACCGATTTCGATGAATTTTGGTATAAATAAAAAAATAATCCGGACAATTTCACACACTATCATCTAGCCCCAAAGTAAGCAGAGCTTGTGTTTTGGGTACCACATGACTAATATACTTACTACTTATATATATTTTTTTTGTAAATACATACATATTATACATAGAAACACCCAGACCCGAGACAAATACTTGCAGATCATACAAACATTAGTCCCGCGGCGGAAATCGAACCCGCAACCTTCTGCGTCTTAGCTGGACCTAAGCCCACTGCGCTACAGAGGTCGATATAGAGATAGATAGACCTTGGATAAGGACGTAGGCTACTTTTTATGTAGGTATCGCGCGTGCGAAGCCGCGGGCAGCAGCTACTACTATATATTTATTATATAGTCGCGACACGAACAGTAATAGGTTCGTTTAACGTGTGTATGTGTGTTTGTGTGTGTTCCTGCTGTGACATCGTAGTTAAGTACCAAACGGATAAACCGATTTTGATTTGGTTTTTTTGTTTTAAAGGTTCATCGAGAGCGTCCTTAGCTATGATTCAAGAAAATCTGTTTAGCCATTTGAAGATCATCAGCTCTTTTTAACCGGATTTCAAAAAGGACCTAATCCTTTTTGAAATCTCATTTTTTTTTAATGTTTCTTACCTCGTAACTCAGTCATTTATGAAACGATTTAAAAAAAAATATTTCTTGTGAAAGAAAATATACTTCCTGATTAGTCCCATAGAAATTTCATCAAAATCGTTAATAGTTTTTGAATCAAAAAAATTTACATCCAAGTTAACAAAATTTCATATGTTTATTTACTTAACAATGTCTTTTTTCTTTTAGTTTTTATAACGTTATTATCTATGTACTTGAAACAATGTAAGTAACTTCCATACGTCCGGTTGATTTATAATTTGGTACTTCTGTTATTTGTCAACCTCTGTGGCACAGTGGGCTAAGGTGTGGCTGAGACGCAGAAGATCGCGGTTTCGATTCCCGCCGCGAGACAAATGTTTGTACTTATGATCTGCATGTCTTTGTCTCGGGTCTGGGTGTTTCTATGTATGATATGTATTGCATTTACAAAATGTATATAAAAGTAGTATATCAGTCATGTGGTACCCATAACACAAGCTCTGCTTACTTTGGGGCCAGATGATGCTGTGTGAAATGTCCGGGATTATTTATTTTATATATTTATTTATACATTGTCTCATTATTATTATATATTTCTAACACTAAAACTATACAAACACTTCGGTAGTTATTGTACCTATAAACCTGAGAAGGTTTCTCACAGTCGTCGTAAAAATAAAAATAATAATAGACATACGAATACAATAGTATATAGGGAACACAGTAATAAACGACAGTCGCAGAGACACAACATCTTCACAATATGAATAGACTAGCGACCCGCCCCGGCTTCGCACGGGTGCAATGCTGATACTAAATGTACTACAGTATGTCTATTTAAACAACGTTAAGAGAATATATCTAATAATATATCTAAGAGAATAACATAGACTAAGAAAAAGACATATACCATCGCGGTGTACCATTTAAGGTGTACAATACTGTACATTATAGTGTACATTATTTTGATCTATCTCGCCAGCATTTGCAATGTAAGCGCAAAAAAATGTGTTTATTTACGACATCACATTAGAAACCTCTAAAATTATCAGTGTTTCTCTACTATATTATGCATGTTTTATACATATAAACCTTCCTCTTGATTATCTATTTAAAACTGCATCAAAATCCGTTGCATAGTTTTAAAGATCTAAGCATACATCGGGACAGACAGACAGCGGGAAGCGACTTTCTTTTATACTATGTAATGATAATCTATTATATACACATGGACGAATATAGGACACGTCACGCCATTTTGAAATTAAAACAAGTTTCAAAACAACAATGTCTATCGCGAATTATACCATGTACATAAATTGTGTTTTTGCGAGTATAATTAATTCTCTGCATAATTAATCGCATTTTATTATAATATTTGGGTGAACTTATAATAACATTAAAACTTGAAATCATGTCCCGGATCTCAAAAAGGTCACATGTTATGTTGGCATTTAAAAACATTTAAAAACAATTCCAGATTAGTTAGATATATGAATCTCAGTGATATCTGTCTGCGTTTGTCTATTTCTGTTTGTCTGTGTGTCTGTTTGTCTGTCCGCCCGTCCGCCCGTAAACACAGCTCTTGTTCGTAGACTGTTAGTTTTATCGTGTTGATAAATCGACGTACAATTTGAACGACTGACTGATTTAGATTAAACTGGTCATCGATGTAGTATCGATGTATTGACCGTATAGCACATAGGCTACTTTTTTATGTATCACGTGGGAAAACCATTGATTGCATTGAAAAGGAAGATGATAGTTTGAAATATAGCGACATAGTTAGTTATATACAGATTTTGTGTAACTCAGAGTGCTCACCTTGAACCCTTGAAATCGATTAACATTTTATCGAGACAACAATCGCACAAAACCCTAGTCTTAACTACATCGTTTTAAACGTAGGAACGAGCATATTTTATAATGACATTAATTTTAATTTTAATGATTGATGTTGTGATCCTCCACAACAAACGATATGATAACTTGACAACGGAACAAATTTCAATTTGACTGAATTCGACGAACATACGATGGATTTAATTAAACGAAAAAACACGCATGCTCTCGATTGTGATATCCTTGCCTTGGCTTCTAACTTATATATCTAATAACTTTGAACGAACAAATTTTTAATATACGATATGTATATAAAAATCTTGTGTCACAGTTTTCGTGTTTATACTCCTCCGAAACGGCTTGACCGATTTTGATGAAATTTTATATGTATATTCAGTAGGTCTGAGAATAGGTTTATAACTATTTTTTATACCCCTAAGTGTTAAGGGTGGCTCACCCCAATTTTTATTTTTATTTTCAATAAGGCAAAACAACGTTTGCCGGGTCAGCTAGTATTTATAATCTGAATCTTGGAAACGGCTCCAACGATTTTCATGAAGTTTAGTATGCAGGGGGTTTCGGGGGCTATAAATCGATCTAGGTTTTATTTTTAGAAAACGTCGTTTTATCCGTGTTTTATACCGAGCAAAGCTCGATATTTATAGATAGCAGTACCTTTCATCCCTAAAACAATCTCCATGTAAATTAAATGGAACGTCAAAGTTTGTATGTAATTAACAATAAACGATTGAAGTCGGGAGGTTCACTAGCTATAAAATAATAAATTATATGAACATAAATCGTTTATATTATGTAGGTAAACGTATAAAATAAATGATATATACTTCTTTGTTAAAACTTAAAAACAATCTTTTTAAATGTCAATTCAAGTCTCCTACCTCCTAAGTTATGGCGTCTCAGTGTGAAAAACGAAGTATCTACACTCGTGAGCAACCGAATCGAATCACCCCTACAAAATTTACAAAGTGTAACTTTTTTCCAAAATGACCTGAGTAATGCATATAGAATATTTTTTTTTTTGAAAGCTTGATCTTTAAGCTTCAAAATAACACTACTATCATTTAAATTTGTTCAGTTCTTTTTAAAATAGCGCTGTATCAGTGCAAGCATCAAAAATGCGCTTTGTGCAGTAGCTGTGCGGGCGCGTTCCAACCCCCTATAAAACCCCCGTGCAAGCAGTGCACACTTATCAGTCGCTCATCAGACGTTGACCTGAACACACCTACGCAAGTTACGATCGCCGATTCACAACCACTATGGATACAACACCAGAAATAGCCGCTCAAGTTGTTGCTTTGCTGCAACAGGATCTCAGCCAGCGAGAAGTCGCTCGTCGACTAAACCTGAGTCAATCTGCTGTGTTTAGGGTGTACAGAAGATTCCAAGAGACTGGTTCTTACTCCAGGACGCCAGATACCAGTCGGCGCCGGGTAACATCTGAGAGAGACGACCGTTTTATCGTTTCGACGAGTCTCAGAAACCGCCATCTTACCGGTGTTTCTGTCCAGCAGCAGCTGAGAGAAGTTCGAGGAGTGTCTGTCAGTCAATGGACAATCAGAAGAAGATTAAAAGAAGCTAACCTCGTTCCAAGACGGCCTGCCAAAGGCCCAAAATTGACCACAGCTCACCGACAAGCGCGCCTTGAATTTGCTCGCGAACACATTAATTGGAGTGCTGAGCAATGGCGGTCAGTCCTGTTCACTGACGAAACCAGAGTGTGTCTACATGGCAGTGATAGGAGAGCTCGGGTCTACAGGCGCCCAGGCGAGCGGTTTGCGCAGTGCTGTTTTGCCGAAACCGTGTCCTACGGGGGTGGTTCGTGTATGATGTGGGCGGGCATTTCGCTGGAAGGAAAAACGGAGCTCGTTTTCATCCCTGGTGGAGGCCGAGGAGGCGGTCTGACTGCTGCGCGATATGTGGAAGACATTCTTCTGGATCATGTCTTGCCTTATGAAGGCTTCATCGAGGACGGCTTTCTGTTAATGCATGACAATGCCCGGTGTCATACAGCACGAATCACTCGTCAGTTCATGGATGAAGTTGGCATTCGGACCATGGACTGGCCAGCATTAAGTCCTGATCTCAATCCGATTGAGCATGTATGGGACCAACTCAAACGGAGGGTACGAGCCAGAAATCCGGCGCCTACAAGCATCGCAGAGCTAAAGATAGCGCTGGAAGAGGAGTGGGAAAGGCTACCTCAAGAACTGATTAAAAAACTTATTAAATCAATGAAAAACCGCCTTCAAAGTGTTATTAGAGCTAGAGGAGGCAACACCAAATATTGATTAAATAAATGAAGAGTATTAAACATAAATTTTCTGTTTTATTTTAATTTTGATTAGCCCTATGTTAACTTAAATTAACTTCACTTTTGTTGTGTTTCCATTCAAAACTGATTAATTAAAAAAATACTGTGTAGATTTTCAAAATAATGGTGTAATTTTGAAGCTTAAAGATCAAGCTTTCAAAAAAAAATATATTCTATATGCATTACTCAGGTCATTTTGGAAAAAAGTTACACTTTGTAAATTTTGTAGGGGTGATTCGATTCGGTTGCTCACGAGTGTATATATTATTTGTGGTCAAATTGGGAATAGATTAATATATTGTTTGTCTCTAATATTATTTGTCTATAGTCTTACTGAATGTTAAACATAACCATAATAAATTCATTTATTACAATATATTAATTAGTTATTAGTGAAATACCGCTCGCTCAATATACAAATAGAAATCTAATATAATGTAATCTAATGTTCAAACTTATAATTTAAATGAATTATGGTTTATTTTCGACCACTGGGTGATTATTAGTATAGGTACCAATGGTCCGATATATCAAAACCGGTTTACCAAGTAGACACCCTTTCCTAATGTTGTCCATACGCGTGCTGCAACTTTAGACTACCGTCAACTTTTTTAATAATTCGAGAATTTTTCTGAAAACGGGTTTTCGAACTCAATTATATTATAATCTATACAAGCCATTAGTGGGCATATTTATGAATGGAATGCTTACACGGGATTACAGCCATATTAGAGCAATCTATGTATTTTGACTACCTATATATAGATATGTTTAATCAATTCATCGATTTGTGTATCATACACAATCACATCACTTAACGTATGCTGACGTCACAACTCCTAAATATACTTATAAAGTCCCGCATCATCATGACCCTCGCGAATTTAGACAATTGCTATATCTACGTCAATGATATCCACATGACGTAAAACCTACTCTATTACCCCTGAGTAAGTATTAATTTCCTCTGCTTTGCTGCATCCACCTACTTCTTTCTCAATTACATCCCGCAACATCAACCTTATGCCTTCATCATAGGCACTAATATTGTTTGCGTTTATATCAAATGATATCAAATTGGCCCAGGATATTCTCAGGTCGCAATTTATTTATGTAATTTATTAATTTATTGCCATTTTATCGTTAATATCTTGAACATCAATATCAATTTGTAAATTGATAATGGCCTTGCTTCGTTAAGTGTTTTGGTTTTTGGCTAATTGATTTTGATATACGAGCTGAAAACAACGTCGTGTTTTTACAATTTGATTAGTAGATACCTACCCATAACATGTTTCATTTATAACCTTTTGTATGTAACTATTTCTTATTTTCTTTAAATGCCATCACTTAGATTTTTATCTATATGTCTATCTGTCTAAATCAATGAAAATTTAACAATTTAACAATGAGCTAAGCTACAATCTAGAATCTAGAAACAGTAAGGAATTTGAATCCAGCGAAAACTAATTTCACAAAAAAGCAAAACATGTAAATTTTTTTTTAGATTTCGCTTACCCTTCGACATTCTACTTGCTTGCTATAAATTTTGTGTTTCGTAATAACATATTCGTAATTGCAATCACTTTAACATCACTGGGAATCTCATTGTCATAGAATTGTTATCTCTAAATCTCAAATGCCGAATCACTAATCACAAACTACCCTTCCATTTATTTCCATTTTTTTTCAACAGCCGCGTTGAACACGTTACTAATTGTGTAAAATTGACATAACCCTTTTCGTTTCTCATTTCACAATACTCTCTTACAAGTAATTGTTTTTTCATCTTCCGTTTATAAAGCTCTTATCATTGTTTATCAATTAATTTTCATCATAGACGTTATTATAAGGTGTTGATACATCGATGTGTTTACACTTTAGAGTCACGTCCGTCGGAAAACTACAGTGTGTACTCTAGAAGATCGATCGCATCTGTCGCTGCTACACTCTTATCAAAACAAATTTACTTAAGTATAGATTACTACATATTTTCACACTTACGACATTATCCAAACGTGTTTCCGTATAATTTTTTATATCTTAACAGTTCCTGGTTTCTGCTCATAAATTGGAGGCAAACATCACCTTTGAATGTTCTAAACCAGACTTGCCTAAACGTCTTGTACAATCACCTTGGTTTGGCCGTATGTTTGTCTGGTCTGTCATAGCCATTTTTAAATTGTGAATCATTATTAACATACAGTTGCGCCATGTGAAGTGCGTGCGTGACCAGGACTGCGTAGTAACTTTACTTTCTAAAGCGGTTGTCATCATTACCTCCCTTCCCTTATCCCAGTTCACGTGAGGTCGGCATCACATGTTCTTCTCATTCACTATCTATCAGCCATAATTTCAGTAGTTCTAGAAATCACATAATATCACTCAGGCACGGGTTCCTCTCAAAAGTTATAAAGAAAGTAATGTTTTTATTTATTAACTCTTTCATTTATGAACCGATTTTTCATGTGAAAGGATGTAATAAATAATAATAAAAAATATGTCATCCAAGTAAAGAAAATTTCGATATTTTGTTTTCCTGTGACTTTTCAGTAGTGTTTAAGAATTTGAAAAATAATAAAGTACTAAAAAGCGTAAAATAAAAACTTTTTTAACCAACTTTAAAAAAATGAGGAGGTTCACATTTCGGTTGTATTTTTATATTTTCTTTTTTTTTTCTTTTTAGTTGTTAAAACGTAATTATTTTATAGTAATAACGGTAACATTATAGATAAATACCGTCTAGTCCTAAACTAAGCAAATATTGTACCAGATTACTGATAGAGTTACCTATTTGTAGTTGACGTTTAGTATTACTATAGACGGTGATGTGTGCTGTCCACCAATATTTATTATTATTATTATATTACATCACCTTTTACAAGAAAATGTAATACATACAAACAGGTCAATAAATATAATCTAGCAAATAATAGACATGCAATCTAGGGCACGAAATAGTCAATCAAATGCTTTACAGAAGTCTATTGCACAACTCCCTAGCGGATTCCATTGGCCACTTTGCCCAGTGCGCTATGCAAGCATTTATAAGTAGTACACAATTTACATCAGGTTGCTATCTGGGGCGTTAACAGACTTCCTATTATTTTTCAATGTCTCTTCTAGTTACTTTAGTAGATAAATAGGTGTTTTCTTTTTTACATTTGCAATATAGCCAAATTTGAATCTTCTGTATTATTTTGTTTCACATTTATAATCACTAGGTCTTATATCTTTTTTTATATTTCCTTTTTAAGTGTTGTTTTAATGAAATTAATGAAAGTATTTAATATATTTTTATTTGATTATTTAAATGTGATAAAGTTGTACGTTAAAAATTGACGTCCAGTTTATATTATCTCTAGGTTCTTCAATGTGTGTTGTATAAAATGCAGTGTGCTGCAGAGGACATTATAAATGAGGCTATCAACTTTCCAACGTGGTTTGTATTTGTTGCTCTGGCGAGCGGGGTTCAATCATAAATAAGTTCGCTTAGAATCTAATCAATCGAAAATGATTCGGGCATCTTTACTTTTGTATCACAGGATAACAACTTTTTTTTACTGTTTTTGACATACTGTTGCATTGAAAAACGGTGTTTGTTTTATTTGAATAAAACTAAGACAAGCTTCGAGCTGCGTTTAAAATACATTGCCGAAGCTGATAATTACATAGGTACCATAAATTTGAAATTTTAATCTTCGCATTGTTTCTTTATAGCTAGCTAGATATTAACCAAATGATGAATCATAACAACGTGACCACATTCTGTATAGTTTTGCTAATATATCAAAACTAAGCATGATACTTCAAATCGCTCGCTTATCGACTCTAACAGTGTTCGATAAACCTGCGCTGGAGTGCATGACGTAAGAAGGCGCGTTCCTCTCGACCAATCATAAGCCAGAATCTTAGAGGCTTGGCATTCTCATAGCTGCCATTTTAGTTTGTGGTTTTCCTTGAACTCCGGGAACTTCACTTGCTCTAGGGTTTCCCTTCATTGCCTAAACTAGTTTTGTGGTCCTGTCTGATCCTGATCAAGGTTCTCGCAATATTTACGGTCCATCTTGATGATGGTTGTATGCACGAATACTGAACGGCACTTAAACGTTTAAGAACAAACCACGTGCGAGACCGTTAACCTTAAACTTATTGAAAGGAAAGTGGCGGAAATGTTATCTAAGTAGTGCTCAAATTTAAGTAGCGTTTCAGTATTTGAACATTTGAAATTATTGTGAATCTCACACAGTAATTTCAAATATATAATATTTTAAAATTTTGTATCACCCTCGTGTCACGGAGCAGCAAGCAGTTTCGAAAATGGTAGTAGCTCTAGCACGGGAGTTAAATGAATCTATGGCACTACCGGTCTAGCAAGCCAAGTAGTTGTTTCATGCACGGGGATTAACGTATACACGCTTTTCCTAAAGTTGAGCCTATAAATTTAAAGGCATATTTTGCGCAAAGATAGATTCCTCAAATATTTTCAACGTCCTGCTCACAACGAATCAGAAGTCTCAGTATAAACGAACTTTGTGATTAAAATACATAAGCGTTATTAAAATGTTAAAGAAATTAAACAATAATGGATAAGTAATAAAATAAAACTCTACATTATCATTGTTTTTTCTTATCATTTACATTTCCAATATCCTTTATCATAACACGTGCCATTTGCATTTCAACACGTGCCGGCGAAGCGAGCTGTTTTTCAAACAAATGAATGTTCCATATTATGTATTACTATATTGCTTGGTGCAAGGTTTAAGTTGACGTTAATATTGCCAGAATTGTCTTTGACGTTATTGCCAGGACTATCTTTGACGTTATTATTGACAGGACTATTGTGATACTTTTCTCCGTCACCAGAGTTGGCTACTGACCCAGAAATAGTATTAGTATTATAATAATTTATTTTGATAAATAGGACAAAAATAAACGTTTGTAATTTTTCTAAAAATCTGAATATGATCTGTAATAAATATGATATACAGTTTTTTGAAAATTTTTATATATTTTCCATAAAAGGTGTAATGTTTTTCTGTTCTGAGTTTAAATTTTTAGGCCATAATTAAACTTTTTTTTTTATGTTAATATTAACGCTGTACATTATAACACGAATTAAGTAGATCAACATTCTTATCGTTCTTATCGCTGTGAACGGTCTCTTCCAGGAAGATTATTGTAGAATCCTGAGTCTATAGATAGTCTTTCATCACTTGACCCGATATTGTTGCTTGGTAACAATGCAAAAGCAGTACAGAAACATTCTGTCTCATCTATTGTGTTTTCAGTGTGTTCAAAAAGATGTTCTGTTGCTATAACATTAATATTAAATTTTGCTACACTATTTCTGTTATAATAATATGATAATGTATGTTTAACCTTTTATTGTTATTCTTGTTCAACCCTCCGCCGTTTTCGTAGTATTTGATTCTATAGGAGTTGAATTTCGGGGATATCTTTCATTTAATCGTATGACTGTACATAGGCGTTTCTTATGATCACAAACAAAAATCCAATAAACTTAAAAATAATACAAATACTTAGGTAATTATTAAAATCCAAATAAAACTAATTATAAATGTAAAACGACTACTACTAATGTATATTACAAATCAATATTCAGGTTCCCCAGCCAAGAGATCGTTTCAGGGGGATGTTTCAGTAGATCACTCCAAGGTCCTGAGTATGAATGAATAGGGCAGCGCTCGATGATATGATCCATGGTCTAGTTGTCTTCGCCGCATTCGCAGAATCTGTCCAACCCCACTTGCGTCGAAGAAATAATGTTATGTTTATAATATTTATTATAAACATAACATTATTATAAGTTCTTAGGGCTATGTTGTACTTAGGTGTCTTAGGTGTTTGGAACATTTTACAAATTGTGTGTTTTCGAGAAACTGGTGCCAGTTTGTCAGCAACATGATTTTTTTATAGCATTTTATAATCGTACAAAAAAAGATAGAAGTCTTAGAATAAGCTCAAAGTCACCTCGACCGACCTTGAAATACCGCAGTGATATTTTCCAACCTTCAAGCTTAATTAAATATGGAAATAATAACGTATGCGAATTCGCTACTGTAGTAACGTAAATACTGACGGTTTGTTCAGCTTTAAATGTGAATAATGGTTTTGCAGATGGTAAGTTACGTACGGTTATATTATGATGACCTAAGTATTTAAGTAAGTATATATATTATTTACACCGTTTTAACTGACATTTATTTACAGAAATAATTACAGAAATGTACAAAATAATATAAAATACACGTGAAACATTTGTGCTATCTAAGGACCGTTTAAAACGATCTATAGATAGCTCAACTGATCCAGATCACTGCCAGAGGGCAGCGTTCCCAGGATACTGGCGGCATTAGCACGTTGAATGGCAATGCTAATACGCTGGGCCAGTTCAGTATATTTGGGGTCAGATCACCGTTTTTACCAATCTAATTGAATTTATTTCAAAACTCTTCTTCGTTTCTCCTATATAGCATCTGTTTTGTCGACAATTTTTTTCAGTGTCAAGTATTTATTTGTTACTAAAGTCTTAGTCGATTGTCAATTGTCAATTCAAGTCAATTGTGAACTTTCTCGGGATTCCTCGTCGTTCAAATACCATTGCACCATAATACACTTATAATTCAATTGTCCATACTTGTCCTATGTAGTCCCAATTTATTTATTAAAATTCCGCTAAGTTTACTGAATAAAACTTGCAATAAAACAAGAAAATAGTATAAATTTAGAAGTGCTATTTTACTTACTTCATGAAATGACAAACGATGAATCTATTTAAAAACACGAAAATGTCTCCTACGCGGTGAATTTGACATAAATGAACCTGCCAAACTTACAGCGACAGTAATAGAGAAGTGCAAAAAAATCTGTAGTAAATAAAACAGCGTAGCAAGCGCACGATCGTAAGACTTCTGTCGACCAATCAGAAAAAAGATACTAGTTACGTTCGATCGAAGACCATTCTTGTACAATGCCGGTTGCTCAGTCTTTGTTTAGTCAGGTAATAGATATTTTTCCAAAACATCCACAAATGAAATAAATTAAATTTGACGACCTCTGTGGCGCAGTGGGCCAAGGCCCTGCCGAGAAGGTTGCGGGCTCGATTCCCGCCGCAGGACAAATGTTTGTAAACACAATCTTAAAGAAGTATAAGCAGTATTTGCTTATTTGCTATGCTGATGATACTGCGCTACTATTCAGTGGAAAGTCATGGGAGGAAGCCTTTTTGGCCGCAGAGACAGGATTGTGTAAGATCCAAATGTGGTTACAGTGTAATCTTCTAACTCTGAACACCAAAAAGACGATGTACACCTGTTTCCACATAACATCAGCTTCTGCGCCGTCTTTGTCACACTGTCTGGGCGGGTAAGAAAAGTAATAAATGTGATGAGGCAACTTCGCAATGTTGCTGACTCTGTCACTACTATATCAGTATATTTTGCATTAAATGTCAATCACTTCTTATGTACTGTATCGGCTGTTGGGGGTCTGCTGGTAAAACTGTCATGCTGCAAGTTGAAAGGGCCCAACGCTCTGTTCTCAAAGTAATGCTTAACAGACCGCGCAGATACCCAACAGTTGATGTGTATAGGGAAAGCAAAGTACTCAACGTCCGGCAACTTTTTGAACTGAAAATATTCCTTTTAGTACATAAATTCAATTATAAACTCGGCAAACTAAACTTTAGCGACATGAAAAACCGCAGGGTATATAAACTTCGTAACCCCACAGTCTCGTCTTCCTTTGCACAGCGTTATGGAGAATTTATTAAATGTCAAATTTATAACAACATCGTCAAACAAATCCATAATTGACATGAAATCGCTTAAAGCAAAACCTGTTATTAGGGATTGGCTTATGACACTAACATACAGTGACACGGAACGCTTACTAGAGATAACACAGTAGGATCTTTTGTTTGTATGAACTTTTCTATTTACACTTTTTTCATATTTTGTTCTATTACTTTTTTTAATTATATTGTTTTTAAGGATAACTACATCAATATACTGTCGTCTGAGGTGATAAAAATAATATTTGTCAAACATGCCTTGGTACCCACGATACAGGCTCTGCCTGGTGTGGGGATCGTCAGATATTCAAATTCATTGAAACCTTATGTGTATAAACCATGTCTATTGTAATTTTTTTTTGTTCAACTATTAGTTTTAAGTTTATACAAACAAATAAATATTTTTTCATTTTATTTTCAGTCATGTGGTTCCTATAACACAAGCTCTACTTACTTTGGGGTCAGATGATGCTGTGTGAAATGTCCAAAATTATTTATCTACCTACGAGCTGTTGCTCGCGATTTCGTCCGCGTGAATATCAGTTATCGCGGTTGGATAATTAGTATTACTATGTCCTTCCTTGAGGTTTAAGCTTACTCTACACTATATTTCGTCAAAGTCGATTCAGTAGTTTAGCCGTAAAGTCGTTACAAATAGATAGACAGGCTGAGTTACTTCTGCGCGCGTGAACCCGAACATACCTACATTATTGCAGAGTTATTTTAAAATTATGATACCTATCTCCTAAGATGTTGATGGAAATCAAGTGATGTCAAGGACAATTTAGTTCACAATTAAATGCTTGTGATTAATAACATATTTATTTGGATAAGGATTAATATAATGTTGATAAAACTCCTTCGCAAATAATGCATCAATTTCGAACAAATTTAATTATCATAAAAAAGATTATAGTGACCTAATTTTGAAAGATAGACATAATATATGCTGTCGCGGACTTTTTTTTAGAACTTTTAAATAGGAACAATTCCATCATACATATTTTTTGCGTAACTTATACCGTTTACGCAGCGCACGCAACGGAAGCTCTCAAAAAGGAATATTTTTCCCGTTTTTGCAACATTTTACATTGATGCTTCGCTCCTACTGGTCGGAGCGTGCTATTATAAAGCCTAAAAGCCTTCCTCGATAAATGAACTATCCAACATAAAAATATTTTTTCAATTCAAACCTGAGATTAGCGCGTTCAAACAAACAAACTTTTCAGCATGATTATTTTTGTATAGATTAAATGTATATATTTCAACACTTTTAAAACGGCGGCGGCGTCAGAGGAGTACAACAAAGATATAAAATGAAAACTTATTAAATAAATAAATATTGGTGGACAATGCAAACAACACCATCTAGCCCCAAACTAAGCATAGCTTGTATTATGGTGACCAGTTGACTGATAGAATACTTATATATTTTGAAATACATAGTTATGATACTTTAAAACACCCACACATATAAGAAACAGCTGTGTTCATCACACAAATGATTATCCTGAGATAAAATGATGGTTGCACGTATTTTTTGAGTATTTTTCCTGTCAATTTTAATTTTAAGGAAGTGACCATGTCATTGAATATACCTAAAGAAATGTATACATTCCAAACGTATTTAGTATCAATAATCACTGTCATTAATTAGAGTAAGTTTGACACTTCATTATAGAAATAAGACGGTGATTCTTCGTTTGTCATTTCATGAAGTAACATAGCACAAAAAAAAAATGATTTTTTTTTTTTCGTTTTATTCAATGATTTTACAAGAGTAGAGATATGTTACGTTGCTTGTAAATTGCGTTTGAAAATAGTCGCAGTTGCATATAGATATATATACAAAGTACAAACCACAATCATGTTCACTTGTTTCACTTATGAACGATCGACTGATAAGGTGTTCCAGGGTAAGACCGGACGATTTTTTAAGAAACCATTCGCATGTTGCAAAATATTTTTTTTCTCTACCATAAAATTGTTGGCAAACCTAAAATAGTGTTAGAGCTTTGTATAAAAGATAGGTTTATGAATAAATATTTTCGATAACCCTCTAAACACAACGGTGGCTGAGTTATAGGTGATTAAAGTAATAGTATTTTTTATAAAACCACGGGAAAGAACGGACGTTGGCGGGGTAACATCGGACTACATTCTAAAACCGCCTCTGTAGCTCCAAACAAAAGCTACATATAATAAAAATATCCGGTCTTACCCAACAATAAAGCATCTATATCGATTTTCGGGATACTGTTTAATCGACAAAAATGAGAGGCAAAATATTGTTTTATCATTCTGATAATCCGATGTTACCCCGGTATAGAAAAAATGAAGTTTTTATGTTTCTCAAACTTGAACACCTCTAACCTAACCATGGCGCGTAGGTAGGAATACCTACGAAGATACAAAGATACAAAGGTTTAGCAAGCACTTCATAGTTTGTTTTATTAACTAACCAGCCTTATCATTGTAGCAAATTAGATGTGCCTGTACCTACCGACCTGTTTTGTTTATTTTCTCGGCTATATGGTTAAATTTAAGGTTCTTAATGTTTGACGAAAATGAATAAGTAAATAAATTTTTACCGAATTTTGAATTAATAAAACTTTTATTAGAATCAATAAGTAGGTACTTAGTTAATAAAATTTTCAAAATTAAACAACTTTTCATATCAATCAATAAAAAAAAAGTAAGAGCTAGGGAGGCGATGAACGTTCGGGTCGTCCAAAAACTGCAACTTCCGACGAAAACATCGCTAAAGTTCCCCAAATGATGCTAGACGACCGCCGAATTAAAGTGAGAGATAGCAGAAGTTATGAACATGTCAAAAGAACGTGTTTGTCACATTTTAAATCAACATTTAGACATGAGAAAGCTGTCCTTGCGTTTGGTGCCACGTTTGCTCACATCAACGTCAATGCACCGTCTCCTCAGCAGTCACCTCAGCATTTGTCATGGCAAAAATCCATGAATTACGGTTTGAACTGCTTGACCATCCGCCTTACTCACCAGATCTAGCCCCAAGCAACTTCTTCAAGGGAACAAAATTCCTCGTTTAAAAATTGCACTCGGAGGACAGAGATTTTCGTCAAATGATGAGGCAATCACCTTCGTGAACAAGTGTTTTGCAAAGAAAAACGCCGAGTACTATTTAGGCGGGTTACAGAGATGGGAGCATCGCTGGGAGCAGTGTGTAGAGTTACAATGAGACTATGTTAAAAAAAATCGGAAAAAAGTTTTTGTATCTCTGTTAGGTCGTAAACTTTTCAGACCACCCTCGTATATAATATATAATACAAACATATATAATTAAAGCTTTTAGCTTTTATTATCGGGCGAATCGGCTAACAAAATTGAAAAATAATTGAGCCTAGTTTAATAAATTTTTTAAAATTTGAGAAACTGGTTATATTTTACAGATGGGAAAGATCGGACAGAAATCATCCGAACTTTACCCATTCAAGTTTAGATGGGGAAAGACCGGATCTCAGTCTACATACAGTTTTAAACAGCCAAAAATTATCCGGGGGTAAGACCGGATCTTTAAAAAATCACATTTTACCTACCTTTTCATATCCAAGTGAACGGAACACGTACTGACGGTCGGAGCTACTGGCGGCGACTCATAGGATGGGCACAACAAAATGGCATTGTAGGCAATATTTACAACAATCAAAAAATAGCCTACATTAGGGAGATATTCGATTTATTCTACTTACGGAAAACACAAGAGTAAGAGAGATAACTATCTGTACCCAATTGCGCTTCGATTGTCGCCGTGGATACACAGATTATAATTTTTAATCGAACAGAACGGACACTGGTAAAGAAGAAAAGTAGGTAGGTAACGACAAAAAAAGGTAAACGCGATAAACACCCGTTTTAAAGTAATCATTATGTTATCTGATCGCGAAAGTTTGAAAAATTATATAATTGATAATAGTTTATACTATGCAGCTGCAACCCTACAATCACGTCCCGCCTTACATACGCGCTCCGAGTTCACAATTCACATAATCAATTCTCAAAACTACTATCAATATCAATCAATATCAAATAACTATCAATTCTGAGTCGATTCCACTTAATACGACGTTAAGTATATAAAATAATCATATACACTAATACTGTTTTGGCACTATAATTCGTCCGACTAAAATCAATACCTACGACGATGACGGCATTTTATTTATTTTTGTTCAATTTCGGCTCGACGGTCATAACGTCACATTCATCGACTTGTTTGGCATGAACTAAGAGCGAGAGTGGTCAGATGGGTCTTTTATGAATCTTCAACTCGGGCGCGCTAGTAACATATCTCTACTCTTGTAAAATCATTGGTTTTATTGCATGTTTTATTCAGTAATCTTAGAGGAATTTTAATGATTAAATTTTTACTACATAGGACAAGTATGGACAGTTGAATTATGTTTTATTTATGGTACAATGTGATTTGAACGACGAGGAATCCTGAGAAAGTTCTAGAAGGCCATTCCTCGATGACGCGTCATCGAGGAATGGCGTCTAGAACTTTTTGATTTTTGATGGACTAAGACTTGATTATCAAACAATCACTTGACAATGGCAAAGTTGTTGACAAGACAGATGCCATTTAGAAAGAAAAGAAGAAGAAGACGATAGGTAGCAACAACTAATTTATTATTAATGAAACTGTATCTATTTGTTATATGTGGTGTGTAACAAATATTTTTGTATTTTTTAACCGACTTCATCAAAAAGGAAGAGGTTCTCAATTCGTCGCAATCTTTTTTTTCTAAATTCAGCTGACGTACGATAAAACTCCCATCATCAATCATTTATATTTTTTGTAATTTTTTTTTATTTTTTTTATTTTTTTTATTTATTTATTTGTTTGTAAACAGAGATGTACATTTATACCTATAATTTGGCTTATTCGTATAGTAGGTACATAATTTATAGAACATAACAAGTTGTAACATAAGATTTGAACACTACAAATTTCAAACATAGTGACATTATTATAACAGTGACTGCTAAAAGTTGTCAATATTATACAGTTGCGCAAACATTTTCACGTAGCACAGTGAACATTTCAGACCAGATATTCTTATATTATTATTAGAATATTTTTTACGTTATATTTCTTGCCAACGCTACATTTTCAAACATTTACAGATTTCATCAGCGTTATTTTGTAAACTACATTTGTAATTTGTACGTTACGTGCTCAGGCCTGTTGCCTGTTGCCAATTTACAATTACCTTAAACAATTACCTGTGGTTTTGATTCACACGATATTTTGTTTAACATTTGATTTTACAACGTCATTATATCTCCATTGTTAGAAATTTGCAACCGAAACATTTAAATTGTCCTTATAATCAAATATCAAGAGAATGTGTTTGTTACTATAGTCCACAATTTCCCATGCTGTTTTACATAACAGTCAACCTCAAATCTCCTAGATCTTTGAGAGTATCTAAATCTCATAACCAAGTGATTACAAGCTTCAGTTTAGATCTAAATCTAACACACCATCAACTGTTGCTCAATAACATGCGCTTAGATTCTCCCAGTTTCATTTTGTGCTAATTTTATAACAGGATGCACAAAACCATTATTCTGTACAAAAAATTCTAAAACTTCCCCTTGAGGAAATCTAAAATGTAAAACTGATAGCAAAAGTAAATTGTCTTAAGGTATGTAATACTATTCTCTTCTAAGCCAAAGACTTGCAAATATTGCATAAATCAGTAGCACACCACGTCAGCAAAATCCACAAGGCGTCATTCACTGTTGACTGGCGCACACATGGGCACTATATACTATTATATATTCCGTGCACGTGTACACACGGCACTTTCATCAAACACCTTAGCTACGCATGTGTGCTGCACAATGCGAGACAACAAATCAGCCAGTTGAGTTGATACCTGACCGCCAGCCGGAACAGACGTGCCGTGCATGTGCCGCGTAAAGGAATTGCTAGTGCGTTTGTGTTGTTCAGTGAGGTATACCTATACATTGGTGAGTTACCTAACCGTGATCTTGAGAACTAGAAATAATTTGGCAAACACAGCGCATTCTACCCTTGGCGTATTAAGCGTTAGCGTGTCATTGAACATTTTAACCACTTAATAGCACGTCCTGTATCTGTAATCTTTCAGTTGTATCTTGTCAGGTAGCGTTAAGTCACGGTTGCTTTGATTTCATTCACGTGTACTAATATTGCATAAACTTTATAGTGCATGTAGTTATTGGTTGTCATAGTTTCCACAGCTTTATTTGATCTTTCGATAACTTGCGTTACCGGTGATTTCTTGGTCACCGACTAAGGTATGAACTTGAAAGAAAATTATGTTCACAGCAATTCTTTTTAACCCTTGAACTGGCAATCGACCTCAAATCTGAGAAATAAAACAATTATTTTAGTGTTGCTACGCTCTGTCTGTCATGCATGCGTGAAAAAAAAGGATTTACGAGTAGTTTGACATCATACGTCACTATTAAGTAGGAATGTAATGTACTAACATAACTTTTTTGTATGTACACCTATTTTAATCTTACGTTTTTCACACAGGAAAAGCTGGAACATATTTAAAAAAAAAAACATTCGCAGTTTTGTTATTTTTAAAGTCAAATTAAACATTTATTGCACAATTGGGTTGTAATTGCAATTATTACATGTAATCGATATTCTATCCATTAATTAAAATACCAAGCAATTAACACGTTATGTAAATTAAGTATTTCTTTTATTGCATCTGGAAATGTTATCTACCGTACTTAATTATTGAGTCGCTGAACTTTACGGTTGAAGGGATTGTTTATTAAACGGATGTAGATCTTTACCTGGTGGTTTATAAAACTATTAATACCTTATATCATAACGTTGTTCTCATGTAAAATTAGCAATATAAAGGTCACTTAATCATTTCGACCCACATTAATTGACCCCATCATATTGCAATTGTGCCTATTTTCCACGCTAAGAACGTTTATACTTCTGTAATAACTAGGTAGGTCTGAATTAATGATAAATTTAGACCTAGGCACAGTCAGACATGCCCGAGGTTAATTAGGACTTGAAAAAATACCTTTTAAAATATATGTAGATTTCTCTGTATTTGATTATTTCTGTTGGTCAACTGAAAATAGTCGCAAAACGTGTACCGTTTTAATGTCTATTCTGTCCTTTGAATTAGTATAACAACCGTGGAAATAGACGGTAATATAGAACTGATACTTATAATAGAAATTACGTTAAATTCTAAGTCTTTGGACAACGATTACAACAGTCTACGAGTATTGGATATACATATCTAAATATGATAGATATTTTAAAAGAAATCTTTTGTAACATCAAACACATCTCAATCTTCTATTTTTTTCTATAATAAATAAATAATCCCGGACATGTCACATCTTGTCACATCATCAAGCATCATCTGGCCCTGGCAAAGTAAGCAGAGCTTGTGTTATGGGTACCACATGACTGATATACTACTTATACATATTTTTTTTGTAAATACATACATATTATACACAGAAAAAACCAGACCGAGACAAATACTTGCAGATATTACAAACATTTGTCCCGTGGCGGGAATCGAGCCCGAAACCTTCTGCGTCTCAGCTGGACCTTAGCCCACTGCGCTACAGAGGTCGTCTGTAATAACAACTAGTTGTCTCCGCGAATTTAATTTCGCCTTTTATTTTTTACATTACAATATCTTTATATATTACAATTGAGCTCGTGTTACTCCGGAATAATATATCTTTCCATATGTGAACAAATTTAAAAAATCGGTTTATTTGTTTTTGAGTTTCTCCATTACACTTTACAAACTTACAAACAATCAAATCTTTATAATATTACTAGCTAACTCTGCAAACGTTGTTTTGCCATAGAAAATATTTCGTAAAACATTTTTTTTTTTATAAAAAGTTACATATTTATGTTACTACTAATACCTCCAAGAATATGTGTACAAAGTTTCATGATGATCGGTTAAGTAGTTTTCGCGTGAAAGCGTAACAAACAAACTTACATTCACATTTATAATATTATTATTATTATTAGGATTATAGATACCATTCTTATGTACACGCACATTGTATTAAGCAAAAATCTTATGTCTCTGAATGACAAATTATATAAGTAGTAATTGTAGGTATATTCTCGTGCAAATTGCCTGTAATTTGATCTAATTTTCTTGTTACTCCCGCCTACGCGTTGTCTATGTTCCTATTACTGTAGTCTTCACAATTGTCTTTTGTCTTACTGTTTATGTAGGTATACCCTAAGGATTATCAACAATGTTGCTGATGAACCAAACTCCTGACTATTTATACTTGTATCAACATTCCGACGACCTCGGTGGTGCAGAGAGCAAAGGTCCGGCTGCTTTGCTCTCTGCATGAGAAGCAAATGGTTGTGATTTAGATTCTCGACGCGGGCCAATGTTTGTATGATCTGCAAGTATTTGTCTCGTTTCTGGTTGTTTCTATGTATAATATGTCAGTAGTATATCACCCATAACTGCTTAGCCTCTTTGACGACCTCTGTGACGCAGTGGGCCAAGGCCCGACTGAGACGCAAAAGGTTGCGGGTTGCGACAAATGTTTGTATGATCTGCAAGTATTTGTCTCGTGTCTGGTTGTTTCTATGTATAATATGTATGTATTTACAAAAATAAAAGTACCTATATAAGTACTATATCAGTCATGTGGTACCCATAACACATGCTCTGCTTACTGGCCCCAAGGCCAGATGATGTTGTGTGAAATGTCCGGCATTATTATTATTATTATTATTACCCAAGCACTGCTTACTTTGGGGCTAGATGATGCTGTGTGAAATGTCCGGCATTATTTATTTATTTTATTATGATAAACGGTGTTTCAATTTCAAAAGATGAATGCACTTTATAAGCAAATGCATTATCAACATAACTTGAGTTATAATTGCATCCTTGCCTAAAAGCCTGAACTACTACAATCGCGTGTTGCTACACCGACTTAAACTATGTCATTGAACTTCGCCTCGATTTGCCTCGAATGTTGAACTTACGTCACATTCTATAGAAAATACCTCTATCTTTGTAGATAACAGACCAGCTGTATAGTTTATGGCTAGCAATCTAATTTATTAGTAATGTTAACGTGTTGATGTGTTATAAAGTTATACACAATCTGTTAAGGTTAAAGCGATATCGATGCTAAAGAGAAAGCATACGATTTTTAAGAAAAATAGGAAAATAATTAGGTTTTAAAAACTAAAAAGAATACCGATTTCATTGAATATTAAAAATATCATCGCTGTATATAATTTTTAGATTTTTGTTGATTTTTTAAAAAACAGCTCAACCGTTTTCGACAAAAAAATAATATTCCAAATCGGTTCAGGCCTCTTTGAGTAATCAGTGAACATACATAAAAAAAAAAGATTCCGACGAATTAAGAACCTCCTCCTTTTTTGAAGTCGGTTAAAAATGGTGTTTATAAGCTCGAGTCAAACAATATAATCATCCTGAAAAAAATTGGACTTTTAATCCTCTTAAGTCTTATTAGTAATTATTTAAGTAGACCAAAAAATAAGTAGTGTCACGACTTACAACATTAAAAATTAGTTCCAGCAGTGCCAGGCAACACTTGCGGAACGCAAATCTGGACCGACCTTGCTGCTACATCGAAGGTTCTAGAATGTTTTTCGATTTGCTATTATTAAAACCTAAGTTTAGCATTTTAGAGCTTATTGTAATGGTTTTTTGCGTCTGCTTTTATTAACTTACTTTTGATATCAAAGGCACAGAACAACCTCTGAGTATTATCTGATTTTCTTCTATTTCTGATGTCTTTTACGAGTATTTTTAATTTTTTTTAGTGTATTCAAATTATCTTGCTTAATATCTCTAAACTGATTTATACAATTTTATTGGGGATTAGTCCCCTTGCTAACTAACAGACAGAAGAGCTAGCAATAGAGAAGGAAAACTTGGAACAAGCTCGGTGCCAGCCGTTACATTAAGGCATACCTAAGTGCACGAAAGGAGCCTCTGAGTCGCATTTTAATCCTTTCACCACACTGGTTAGAAATAACTAGTGACACGATAGGAAGAAGAGTTTATAAAACGATAATATATACGATATATAAACGATATAATATAACTTAAGCTCGCTAATATATTATATTATTAGAACTAGCTTGATTCCTAATCAAGGGCAAGGTCAGGAATCACGGTCAGGTCTAATTCTATAATATAATATAAGCGAGCCAAAATTAGAAGTACCTAATGTAAATATGGTACGTTATGTCTAAAAATTTTGTTTTATTACTTGCCCCGGTTCGCACGGGTACAATACTGTAGTACATTATTTTGATCTATCCCGTAGGACAGCGTTTGCAACGTAAGCGCAAAAAATGTGTTTATTTACATCACATTAGAAACCTCTAAAATTATCAGTATTTCTATACTATATTATGCATGTATTATACATATAAACCTTCCTCTTGAATCACTCTACCTATTAAAAAAACCGCATCAAAATCCGTTGCGTATTTTTAAAGATCTAAGCATACAGGATAGACAGACAGCGGGAAGCGACTTTGTTTTATACTATGTAGTGAAGGAAAGTGAGGAAGGAAGTACTGATTTAGAATAGAATAATAAATAATGCCGGACATTTCACAAGTAACATCTGACCCCAAAGTAAGCCGAGCTTGTGTTATGGGTACCACATGACTGATTCACCATTTATATATACTTTTTTTGTAAATACATACCTGTTATACATGGAAAAACACCCAGAACCATGACAAATACTTGCAGATCCCGCATCTCAGCCGTGCCTTAGCCTACTGCGCCTTCCTTTGTTGTGTCTAGGTGTTATAATGTATAATAAGTATGTTCTCGTATTGACGAATGTATAAGTAATCTATCAGTCACCTGGTTTCCATACAAGCTTTGCTTGGTTTAGACTAGAGCTAGATGGAATCTTCGACCAAGATATATTATTATTTATCTCATATGAATCCTTACTAATATTATAAACGCGAATGTTTATATGTATGTTTGTTACTCTTTCACCCAAAAACTACTGAATGGATTGCAATGAAACTTTACAAAAATATAGCTTATACATTAGAATAACACATAGGCTATAATTTATAAAGATATTGTGTGAATTGTCCAACATATAACGATAAGTGTCAAGTAAGCAGGAATAAAATCTGCCATCTGCTGCAGACGAAGTCGCGGGCACCAGCTAGTATTTTCATAATACTTTCAACCTTGAAAAAGCCGTCGACCCAAGCCAAATTGCTCTAAAATTACCAGAAAAACAGTCAAAACGAAACAATCTAAAGTCGGATCCAAACTAGCTACAGACAGACCAACCTAAAAATATGCCAGTCTACTGTAGCATATGTTTCAGTTTCGTTTTATTGAAGACATAGATGACATAAATAATTGTTTTAATGAAGAAAACTAACTTCATTGAATTTAAAAATACAATTCGAATTCGAATTGAGGACCTCCTTTTATTGAAGTCTGTTATTTTTTTTATTTTACGCATTTTAGTAAGTATACTTAATCATTTTTCGAAATTCGTAAAAAGTAATTTGATTTAAAAACTAAACTACTGAACCGATTTGGATTAAATTTCTATGGGACCAATCGGAAAGTATATACTTTCACATAAAAAATATTTTTCAAATCGATTCAGAAATGACGGAGTTATGAGGTAACAAACATGAAAAAAAATACATCCGAATTCAGAACCTCCTTTTTTGAAGGCGGTTAAAAATAATTAACAAATTAAAAAAAAAAAATTAATTAATTAAAATTATCTCATGATGAAAAGGCAGTAATTTGAGCAATCACTCATCGTAAAATGATTATCTGTGACTAGCGACCCGCCCCGGCTTCGCACGGGTGCAATGCTGATACTAATTATACTACAAAATGGTTATCCCTAAGAGATAGCCATATACCATCGCGGACTTTTTTGTAGACCTTTTGAGGGTCTACAATACTGTAGTACATTATTTTGATCTATCTCGTAGGGTTCAGACAGCGTTTGCAATGTAAGCGCAAAAATATGAGTTTATTTACAACACCACATTGGAACCTCTAAAATTATCAGTGTTCATCTACTATTTTATGCATGTAATATACATATAAACCTTCCTCTTGAATCACTCTATCAATTTAAAAAACCGCATTAAAATCAGTTGCGTAGTTTTAAAGATCTAAGCATACATAGGGACAGACAGACAGCGGGAAGCTACTTTGTTTTATACTATTTAATGAAGATATATCTTCAAAGACAGCGTTACATCTGACGTAATCATTTGCGTTGTCGACTACATGAGATTAACCTGAGTTTTTGCGAAAACACGGATGTCTCTGACGCTTACCACATTAGCAAGATATTAGTAATGACCCAAACATCTCACCATCGGAAGATTTGCTTAAGAGCCAGGGCCCGTTGCCAAACCAGATGTCCGACCTGTCGAGTTATTTATGAGCATCCTTCGTTTAGACTCGCCCATTAATGGCAATGAACGTGACATTGCTCTGGCCTTAAAATGAGAAACCACGAGAGTCTTTGAGAGTTATATTCAAAGAAATTAATATTCTCACAATAGCTTCACAATATATATATGAAAATAAAAATAGAGATGGGTTTCAGCAAAATATAGTGACCTTCATAGAATCAATAATAGGAATAGAAACAAATTATACATCCCTAGGTTTCGACTAGAAAAACTAAATAAGTCCTTTATGAAGTAGTTACACAATGCGCTTCTATAAATGCATATACAGAAAATGTAACTAACCTACCTATTAAGAAATTTAAAGCATACATAAAGGGTAGTCTTTTCAAGAAAGCGTATAATAATGATAATATTATTGATAATAATGCATGGCCTCATGTCGCTCTGCCCTCAGACAGTTAACCGACACATGTGAAATGTATAAACTCTCTAGTATTTGTTTTTCGTAGTTAAGGTAGTTATAAGATGGATCATGCAAAAAAGCGCTAGGATCAGGACGAGTTTCTTGCCGGTTCTTCTCGAGCTTGGGTTAGGAGGTATTAGCGCCTAAATTCACCTAGTATGTATGACGTTTCAAAGTGATCCTTGTGATTGTACTGCATAAAGTATCTTTTGACTTTGACTTACTCTCACTGGTTTTTGCTGGCCTCAAAAATATATCCATAAATCCATGTTATCTTGGATCTGGATTTACTGGTAACTCTCGGTATATCTCTGGATAACGCTCGATTTAAGATTGTTTTCTCTTTGGTTTTACGTGTTTTCTATTTCATCTTGTCTCATCTAGAATGTACTTAGTAGCCAAGCTAGGTAGGTACTAGATTATAAAAAAGTTATAACTACGTAAATTACACCCATTATTTCCTATTTATATGTCCCAGACAAAATTGTCATCCATATGACACATGACGATGAAGAAGATCGCGTCATCGCGGAATGGCCGTCTAGAACTTTCTCGGGATTCCTCGTCGGTCGTTTAAATCACATTGCACCATAATACACTTACTAAAATAATTCGAATGTCCGTATTTGTACTATGTAGTCACAATTTATTCATTAAAATTTCGCTAAGATTACTGAAGAAAACGAGAAAATAATAATTTAGATGTGCTATCATGAAATGACAAACGAAAAAATCGTGGCGTGATTCAATATTATTGTCAATGATATTGCTTAATGCTATGGCGCATGAGTATAAATACTTTTTGCTCTGACGTCATTTTGGGGGTGTGACCGTGTGACTTGGCGACGTTGCACTAAGCACGTGCGTATACCCACCTGTTTTGCATCACGTTGCCGGTTTAGTACTGGTACCTCTGTAGGCGGTTCACGTGACCGCGATAATGTATAAGACGAAGGACGGTTTTTCTCCTTCTTCTTTGTTAATGGCCTGTGACATACTAATGTCAATTTTGCCAATGTCAAGTGTTTATAGTTTATAGTCAGTTTGTTTGTTATTAGTCTTAGTCGATGGTCAATTGTCAATTCTAGACGTCACGTGGAATGGCGTCTAGAATTTTCTTGGGATTCCTCATCGTTCAAATCACATTGCACCACAATACACATATAATTCAATTATCCATACCCGTCCTGTAGTCACAATTTATACATTAAAATTCCGCCAAGATTACTGAATAAAACATGCAATAAAACGGGTAAAAAACATTAAATTAGCAGAGCTATGTTACTCCATGAAATGACAGACGAAGAATCCGAAGGACGGTTCAATAGCAATGCTAAAATAGATTGACAATGAACAGTTGGTGAAATTGTCACTATGATGGCACGTAGATTGTGTAAATGCAGTCGCCATATTGTCTGATTGTGATAGATAATAAGATGTAAGTACGTAATTGATTAAAGTTATCAGTAAGATGATCGATGTTGAGATAGGCAGATGGTAAGATGTTACATAATTACCTCAAATAAGTAAAGAATTTAGTGTTAGTAATCATACAATATATGCGAAGTTTGTGAGTATGTTTTTTACTCCTTTGTATCGTTACCGCTAAACTGTGATGAAAGGCCAGTATGTAGTAATAGCCTGGAATAGCATAAAGGCTAATCTTTACCCCATAAATCTTCCTCATCGATATCATTACATAGTATAAAACAAAGTCGCTTCCCGCTGTCTGTCTGTCCCTATGTATGCTTAGATCTTCAAAACTACGCAACGGATTTTAATGCGGTCTTTTTTAATAGATAGAGTGATTCAAGAGGAAGGTTATATGTATAATACATACATAATATAGTAGAGAAACACTGATAATTTTAGAGGTTAGGGTATATGGGTTCAACGTATTAGAACTACTGACCTCTACAGCAACGCGTGGCCAGGTCAGGTAGTTATATATATAAAAATGAATTCTTATTTACGAGTACCTTGGTCACGGCATCACGCGTGAACGGCCAGATCGATTACGCTAATTCTTTTTTGTTTGTTATTGTCAGGAGAAGGTTCTTATGAAAGAAAATATCTAGACAGTTGCGTGGGAAATTAGAAAATTTAAGAAAACTTAACAATTATATTATCAAATTATTTTATTTTATTTATTTTATTTTCTTAGGAAAACAAACAGTCTCTTAATACTATAACTATGAACTAAATAGATAACTAAAGACCAATTAATAGTTTTCGCATATCGAGTCTAATAAATTATTATGTAATATTATGTAACCTTAGTAGCCAAAAGTTAACGCTTTTGACAATATAAACGTTTCTAATGTAACCTTATGGTGTTTGACATAACTGTCAGTCGTTTGACGGTTATAGATTATACCAATTCGAATTCAATATTCATAGTTAAAACTGAACAACGTCTGTCGTTTCAGCTAGTAGGAAATATATTCCCCATCTAGTTGGTATATTATTCCAAAATCTAATGTCATTTAGAATAGTCCAGAACTTTGCATTCCTTCCCAAGGTTGGCCAAAGGTAGGCCAATCTTCCAATTGATGAGCCAATTGCTAGAATCAACACCGGAAGTCCACACTTTGCAGTTCCGCACATGATTTTCTGCGTGTGTTTATAAATAAACCAGCTGTATGGTCTAGAATAAATAAATAAATATTTGTGGGCAATTCACATACCATCTAGCCCAAAACTAAACAATGTTTATACCTTCGAAACTATTGATAGAATGCAAAATTCACGTAAACTCATACTTATGATACACTAGCTGCTACCCGCGTCTTCGCACACATGGTACCTACATAAAAAGTAGCCTATGGCCTTCTCCAAGGTCCCATCTATCTTTATACCAAAATTCATCAAAATCGGTCCAGCGGTTTAGACGTGAAAACGTAGCAGACAGAGTTACTTTCATATTTCTAATATTAGTAGGAATCAACAGCCTAAAATTTTATGCTTCTAGTTCTGAAAATGACAATACTTTCATACAACCTTTCATCCGTCTTTTCAACCCTTTATAACACTTTTTCCAATTAAAAAGTAGCCTATGTCCTTTCTCAGGCTTTAGACTATCTGTGTACTAAATTTCATTTAAATCGGTTCAGTAGTTTTGGCGTGAAAGCGAGACAGACAGACAAACAGTTACTTTCGCATTTATAATATTAGTAAGGATTAATATTCGTCTCGAGTTTAGTTAATATTTCGCTTACTCAAACTAATACTGCTCAAGTTATTAAAACAGTATTTCATCATCAGCCGCTACGTTTTATTATTCCCCTTAAATAAATAACTACTTACTCGTGAATGCCACAGACATCTCAACAAGCATATGTATTATATTATTTAAGTATATTGTTATATACTTAAATAATTTAAAACAGCTGCATTGTTGAGTATTTATCGATCCTTTTACTAAATATTATACTAGTAATATGTTTGAAAACATTTTATTTATTTTCTCTTGAGACAACGAAAGTTATGTCAGTTGTACAACTCTTATCTTTTACTATTTCGAGCTTAATCTCACTAATAGTAAAACTGGTCTTGTTTATCAAGACTTTTAATATTTCAAGTTATTATATAAGTCTAAGCCAGATTGTGTACTTATATCATTCGTGATGTCATCTAAATAGCGTCTTCTTTGATAAACTCTAGGTTTTCGTTTTAGTCATTTATACCTATAAAAGAGCTTGACCTGACTGACTGACTGATTCATCATCGCCGAGCCGAAACCGCTGAAGCTAGAAAGCTGAAATTTGAAAGGTAGCTTCCTTTTATAGCAAAACCGTCCACTAAGGCGGATTTTTTTGAAATTCAACCCCTAAAAGGGGTGAAAACGAATGTATGAAACTTGTAACGCGTGGTGCTGATGTGCTAAAAACTTGAAAAAAAATTAAAAAAATACAAAGGGGTAAAATGGGGTGTCAAAGTTTCTATGGAAACTTTTTAACGTGTTTTGTGATATCTTAGAAACTTGGTTTGGATACCTAAAATGCAAAATAAATGGACGCGTGTTTCAGAATTTTTCAAAATAACCCTCACAAAGGAGTAAAATGGGGTATGGAAACTTTTTAATCTGGTGGGTGTGATTGGTTTGAAACTTAAATTGGGTGAAATATTCCTGAAACACGTATCCCCACCCCATACTTTGCATTCAAAGTAAAACATACAAGGCGCCAGGTTGACCAGTGTACGATACATAAGCTTTATTATTATTAATATTATTATTATTAAAGCACACACAACACTCACTCACATACATATAAACACACGCAAACATATACAAACATATACACACACAGCATGGGCATTATACCGTGATAATTGTAATTTAATTGTTACCCTTTCCACTTAAACACTCAGTTAAGAACTCTCTCCTGGCGCAGATCTCTGGCGCATAGCTAAAAGTTTGAAAGCCTCTTCCTTCACAATCCCACCACTCAAAAGTAAGGATGGCAATAAAAGTTCAAATCCAAAAGAACAATGCGACATATTAGCAAACTCATTTTCTAACAACATGCTACTGACCCACAACTGGGATAGTGACGAACATTTAATAGTAGAGTCCTCTTTAAATTCCCTAGCTAATCTTCCAGTGGTAAGCCTGGAAACTCCGTTAGTTCGACCTATTGAAATCAGGAAATGTATAACGAAACTCAAACAACGCAAAGTACCTGGAGAGGATCAAATTTCTAATCACCTCATCAAAAACATACCTCAAAAATGCATTGTTATGCTCACTAAGATATTTAATGCTTGCTTCCTACTCAACTACTTTACAACCATATGGAAGAGTGGTAAAGTCATAGCAATCCATAAGCCAGGTAAAGATCCCTCCGACCCATTTAGCTATCGCCCAATCAGCCTCTTACCATGTCTAGGTAAATTATTCGAAAAAAATATTTTCCACCGGCTTCGTCACGTCTCAGAAAACCTACTTATAGATGAACAGTTTGGTTTTCGCGAGGCCCACTCAACCACTCAGCAGCTAGCTAGAGTAGCGGAGACAATCTCACATGGCCTGAACCTGAAGGAATCAACAGGAATGTTCCTCCTTGATATAGAAAAAGCTTTCGACACAGTCTGGCATGAAGCCCTTATTCACAAACTGTATAAATTAGGGATCCCTATCTCTTTGATATATATCATCAGATCGTACCTAGCCAATAGATCTTTTAGTGTACACATTAACGACTTCTCCTCAACTCCCAAACTGGTACCTGCTGATGTGCCTCAGGGATCGATCCTTGGACCTCAGCTATTCTTGCTGTATCTGAATGACATTCCGATCCAAACCCGCACTAAGTTGGCCTGTTTCGCGGACGATACTGCCTCGTTTACCTCTTCTAAGGATATTAATTTGATCATCTCTCGCCTGCAACTATCTCTTGAGCTACTTTTGTCTTACTTTAATAAGTGGAAATTAAAAATAAACGCATCCAAAACAGAGGCAATTATGTTTACAAGGCGTAGATCCATTCCAACCCGGACCCTTAAAATTGGAGGATATGATATTGCTTGGAGTTCGACGGTAAAATATCTTGGAATTGTGTTAGATACAAAGTTAAACTGGAGTGCAAACACACTAAAACTAAGACTTAAAGGCATAAAGGCCCTCAATATCTTAAGTCCCATTCTAAATCGAAGCTCTTGCCTGAGCAGTAGTACAAAATTAAGTATATACAAAACCTTAGTACGTCCCTGTACGCCTGCCCAGTTTGGAGTAGTACCTGCCAAACTAATGTAAATAAACTACAAGTCATCCAGAATAAAGCCTTAAAATACGCTTATAATACCCCTCACCGAACAAACTTGCACAAACTGCATATCAACATTAACTTCCCTACATTATCCTCATTATGAAAAATTTACCCGACATCGACAAGTACTGTCGATATAAATTACCCCATCACTTGTTTCTCGACTGCGATGAATAGGCACAGTGGCCCACACAGGTGCGTGCGCACTGATTTGCCATGATTGCGACTTTCGTTCTTATTATCTTGGGATATAGGACGATAGATGCGTGCGCAGTGCGCAGGCATCTCAAAAACTTGTATGGGCGACTGCAATTATGATGACCAACGGGTTCTATTTTGTCCTGCTGCTAGCTGCATTTTTGCTTGACTTCTTGGCAGCAGATAATTTCAGAAGTACCCTCCGATTTCTCATTTTGTTAATAGTTGACTTAATTACATATATTTGGCAAGCGAGGTATCTAGTTATTAACTTGTATGTTTTTCAATTTGTAATGTTCAACTAAAGCTTACATGTCCCTTAATTCTAGTTTAATATTAAAATACATATATGTTTCGTAATTGTATACAGATTAAAAATATTTTTGCATAAGTTATGAGAAGCGCTTCTAGCTTAACTAACATTTACAATATAAGATTGCTGCTTTCTAGGTTCACAACTTACACTGGAAATGTACTGTAATAGATTTACTTTATGAAATAAATGACCTTTAAAAACTGAAAACTGAACTAAGAACTCTCCGAGGAGGGTAAATTGAAAATCATCGCTGTACCTAGGTGCAGCATAATTTTTCCTGAATTTACCCCTATGCCCTGTGAACTAGTTTAAGTGTATATAATTAAGTATGTATTATTATTATTTTTTTCAGTTCATGTGGCAATAAAGGATTTTTTGTTTATTTTTATTTATTTATTTGTTATTATAAATGCTAAAGTACACCGTCAGCTGGTATAATTTTACGTCTGAGCTGCTGAATAGATATCAATAAAATTTGGCAAGGAGTTAAATTGCATCCTGGGGAAAGATTTAAGCTACAATTCCTTTCAAAAAAAAAATGCTGACGAAGTCGCGGGCAACAGCTAGTCTATGTATATAAAACAAATTCGTGTTAATTACACCATTTATAACTCGACTTTTATGATTCTTATTTGTTGTGTCCGTCCCGAATAGCAGAATAACTATTAAAAAGTTTTAAAATTTAGCAATAAAAATTTAAAACGTGCGGACGTAGTTGCGACAGCTAGTTTATATATATAAACAATAACATCGACTGTCAGTGTCTTTGCACACGTGTTACCCACATAAAAAGCCTATACCCCATAACGTTTCCCATGATACAATCTATCTATTTCTCTATATACAATCTATTTCTCTATAGCAAATTTAATCAAGATATTATTATTATTATAACTTAGCACTTAGATGCTAATTTCGCGTGCACATTTACACACTGTAATCATCATGATGATTAAATACGACACGTCATGAAATCCTGTGCTGTAACATCTTTCTGAGAACATCTAACAATGGCTTTGTGCTCGTTGATCTATCATCCACTTGTTAAATTTAGCCTCTTTGTCAACTGGTAGCTATTTTAGGATATATTTGTAACTATGCATTTTAAAAAAGCTCAAATATGTAAGTAGTTTAAAACTGTGGGTAAAGATGAGATCCTTGGGGCATTCCAACTTTTAAAAGCTTTATTTTTGTGGAAAAATCTTATGAAGTTGATATAATATTAAGAAATTAAAATACGATGCATATTACACGAGTTATAATCCTAATCGCGTATAATAGTCTATTAATATAAAGCTGTTATTTAAGATCCTAGAACTATCTAAGAGTGATAGTCTATCAAAAGGCTTGCTAGTTTCCAATAAAAATAACCTAATTTCTTTTGTTTCAGGAAAAGGACGGGCATAAATAGTGACATTCATAGGGGATTCCACCGTAGCTATACCACACAAAATGACCCTCCAACCGTTCAGAAGGAAGCCGTTTAAAATCCTTAGTACCTTTTTAAACACATAAAAACAGACAATTACAAACCTTTAAACCAAACAATAACTAAAAATAGTTCCTTTAATTTATTCAGTGATATTAGTGTTAAGTGTTAGTGCTGTGCCATTATTGATAGTGTTTTAAATAGTGAGAATAATGTCAAAAATGTGGTGTTTATTTGTGTTGGTGGTTGCTGTGGTCGCTGATAGAAGATTACTGCCCCCAACTTGTGATAGGTAAATTACTGAACATTTATTTTATCCATCTTATTTAGTTATCTCAGTTTCTTGCTAGTTCTTCTCGGACTTAGGTTAGGAGGAATTGGCACCTAAATTCACTCTCATGTAAGGCGTTTCAAAGTGAACCTTGTGATTGTATTGAATAAAAATATTTTTGAATTTTTGCCTGATTGTTGTGTATTTGTGTAATTGTGTAATTGGCTTCAATATACTTTTTTGTGTGGATCGAGAATCGTTTGAGAATCGATAAATCTAATCAAATTGTAAATCAATAGAAAGAAAAGAAAACCGTTGTACTTACCAACAGGTGGACCGTGTGTTCGTTTTCCGGCTAGTATTAAAAAGGCTACTGAAACTTACGCAGAGCCTATTCAATCTGCGCAGGAGAGTATCTCATCGTATACATGCGCGTGCGCCGATGCTTTGTGAATGCCGGAAGCACGCTCGCGTTGTGGCCTTGTGCCCTGCAAAGTATCTTTGTACATTGTGTCGATATTATAATGTCCACTGCAAATATTAGCACATAAATGATAGAGTATGTTTGGCGTCCAAAAGTCACGGTCTACTGAATAAATTGAGATAAATGGCAAATAGGTATTGTAGATTGTAGGGTACTTTTTATGAAGGTAAAAAGAAAGTAAAGAAAACCGCGGGCATAAAGTAACATGAATAATATTCTTAAATCAAGGCTTAAATTAATAAAAATGCGTAAGTGTCATGGAACACGGTTGGAACGAAGTTACTATCGTAGTATATTACCTATTATTGATAAACGTATTATATTATTGATTAACAAATACAAATGAATATATTTAAAGCGTCTGAAAGCAATTAAACGAAACGCAAAAATAACTAATGAATTAGATGAATTGATTGATTTACAATAAAATGTTTATTTTCACAACTCGAAAAAATATACTAATTAGGTACGAAATTTTCAACAAAATACAAAATATTTCTGACAAAATATCCCCGACAAAATATATTATATACATACTATACCAAGTATAATATTTTGTCTGGGGATATTTTGTCCGGGGATGAAGAATCGTGTCACCCTATGTACTAAAGAAAGGGTCGTGACGGAAATTCGTGACTGGAAAATCTTACACTTTTTTTTCGTCTAGCCCCCATCCGCCAAGTCCGTACTGTGCGATAAGGAACTTCGTTCCAATTATAATGCTTTTATTCAAACCACACACTTAGTAAGATGTTAACAAAAAAAACCGACAGGCATGTATATCAGGCAGTAATATTGAAGCAACTCATGGCTATGATTATAACAATATGTCTAACATAACAATTTATGATAAATATATTCTCATATGTGGTGAACTAAAAAAGTAGAGGGCTCAGCCACGCTGGTTTTCAGCCTCCCCTTAGAAATATATCTGCTGCCGCCACAGGTACGCACCCTGAATAGATCAGGCTATAGAATCAGGCGTTCCTATTGCTAACTTATAATTATAATTAAATTTGTAATTCCGAGGTTCATTTCGTGCACTCGTCTTTAATTTTTTTAGGTTCTAAGACATGCCGGTTTCTTCACGAGGTTTTCCTTAACGACGTTAGGGTCGGAAGGCGATCGGGGCTAAAAGATACACTAGACCATCAGTGCTATTAATATAAATAAAAAAGCATCATCTGGCCCCAAAGTAAGCAGAGCTTGTGTTATGAGTATCACTTGACTGATATACTATAATGCACTTTACTACTTATATACCTTATTTTTTTGTAAATACATACATATTATACATAAAAACAGCAAGACCTGAGAGAAAAACTTGCAGATCATACAAATATTTGTCCCGCGGCGGGAATCGGACCCGCAACCTGCATCTCAGCCGGATCTTGGGCCACTGCGCTACAGAATATATTCTTTAATAGTTTCTATGTATTCCAATTTACAGTCAGATCTACTGCCATGGACCTCTGCTCGATACGGTGCAGATGGCCGGCCTCTACAATGACTCCAAAACCTTCGTAGATATGAAGATCAAGTGGTCTCCCAACATCACCATGGACCGATTCTTTCAGATGATGAACAGGTATTCACGCGGATTCACTTATCTAAGTATATTATACTAGCGACTCTCCTAGGCTTCGCACGGGTGTAATTTAGGGTAATTTATCGTGAAAATAAATCAAGTCCACGGCTAACAGATTTATTGCATAAAGATATTTTTAGTTGTTTGGGAGACGTTTGGGAGACTCTGCAGCCGCTGTATTTATTATAGCGCGTTGTCTTAAATAAAAATAAGAAATATACTTAAAATTACAAACTACTATTCAATTATTTTTATACCTGTCGTAACTTGTGAAGAAAAGGTCCGAAACGAATAATTAAATGGGGAATTTACAACCAACTGAATTCATTTATATCTACCTTAAGTATAATACTATTAAATTGGATAAGGATTAATATATCTCATGATACGATTGTCATCATCTTCGACTCTACCCGTGTTTTGATTGTCTAATTTAAACAAAAAGAGGTTATTTTTAGGTAACTATAATTGTTAGATTTTAGTAGGTAAGATAAATACTATAAGCATATAGTACATTATTTTATGTGTCATAGTTTCCGCACTCCAAATAATGATTTTCATAGGAAAAAAAATCATACCTCGGGTAACATTACGTTATTAATGCAATTTTCGTAAGGATCTTTATTTATTTTTTTAAATAAAGTACGCTCCAAGTTACTCACTGATAATGTAGCTATCTATATGTGAAATAATTGTTCAAATCGGTTAAGTCGTTTTTGAGTTTATCCATTACAAACAAATGTACATAAAATCATTTTTTGGTCTATAATATTGGTTTAGATTAGGTGACTGAATGACTGAGTTCCTAGAAAAGTTCCCCCAAAAGTTCGTTTTGGGGACTTGATGCACAATAAAAAATGATTTCCTGAAATTTAATCTCCCGAGTTATATCGTAGTTGGAGCTTCATCAATCATACTTTCGCAGATAAAGTAGATACGAGTAAAATGCACCGTATAAAAAACTGATAGAACCAAGAGAAATTTCATGTCTGATTAATGTCGGTCTTTGCTTTGAAGGAATCGGCACCTAACTACGACGCTTTTAAGTAGTCCGTATTGAAAACAGTTTTATTCAGTTCTGTTGTATCCAGTTGCTAGACTTCGGCAGGTTAAAACTAACGTATAATAAATTAGAGACATGGAAAGTTCCACTTGTCTGAACATTATACAACCAAAATTGAATACTACAGGGCTACAAAAAAAAAACACAACTCTTTTTGAAGCAAAAACTTTAGGTTTTTCATTAGATGAGTTCGCTTTGCTCGCTCATTAGTTACGGGTTATCCTTTGGAATTTGTAGGGGCTCGCTTCGCTCGGTTTTTAACATGACATTTATTTTTAATCCGTGTTTATCCAGGACAGATTCTCGTCCGACCAAGGCTGATATCCAAGAGTTTGTGAATCAGAACTTCGACCCTGAAGGATCCGAGTTTGAAGAGTGGCGGCCAACGGACTGGAAGGATAATCCTGGTAAGTATTGTAAATTGATTAATTGTTCAGCTCAACTAGCTCTATATAATATATATAAGTCAGTTTCGACTAGGATGGCGCTTTAGCCCACCTCCCTTCCCACTATCAACATTATTTTAATTGGTAATTTTTCTTTCCAGCATTTCTCCAGCGAATCAAAGACCCATACCTCCACAAATGGGCATCAGATCTGAACCGCCTCTGGCTGCAACTCGGCCGCAAGATGAAGGACGAGGTGAAGCATAACCAGGAACTGTACTCCATCATTTATGTTGACAACCCTGTGATCGTGCCTGGTAAGTTAGTCATTCTTAAATATCCTCTAGGTGGAGGCGATAAGGCCTTAAACTACTGTTGTTTGAGTTTAAACGTTGTATACGTGACTCTACATCGTGAGTCCGTCTTGATGTGTACCAGCACAGTGGCAAATATTTTGCCTTCAAGCAGTAGTGTGCAAGCATTACTGTGTTTAGGTTTTAAGGGCTCTGGAGCCAATGAAATTACTGGGCAAACAGACAAAAAACTTATGTCTACGGCAATGTGCAAGTGATACCTCCTGGTGTTGCAACTGTCATAGGTATCGGTAACCACTTGGACCGTATGCTTGTTTTCTAGCTCAGCTGTCAAAAAATACTCACGCTTTGTAGACCTTAGATATAGCAATTTTGTAGATCAGCAATTACCTTGCAGTGCCATGCAAAGCTGTTCAGTAATACTTGCACACTCTTGCTTGGAGTCAGAATATCTGCGGTGTATCTACTAAATCCTATGGCACTAATCGAATGGCAACCATGGACAGGGAAACGAAGCGTAAGACTACCTCTTACCCGATGGAATGACGACATTGTAAAGATCGCAGGAAGTCGGTGGCTGGAGAGGGCTCAAAATCGTTCTTCCTGGAAATCTATTGGGGAGGCCTATGTTCAGCAGTGGACTTCTTAAAGGCTGATAAATGATGATGATCCACAAAATCGGACTTACTTAGAATTCTACCATCTGGTAAAACATATCATCACTTTTCAGGTGGTCGTTTCCGGGAGTTCTACTACTGGGACTCCTATTGGATCATCAAGGGTCTTCTTCTGTCTGAGATGAGGTCTACTGCACGAGGGATGGTCTCCAACTTCCTGGATGTTGTTGACAGAATAGGCTTTATTCCTAACGGCGGCAGGATCTACTATGCTATGAGGTACTTATTCTGGCACCAGCTCAATGTTCTTCTCTATAACTTAGCACCGAGAAGACGATTCAGAATAATCCTTGTAGTTTTATTGAAATAAAACTATTTGGACTTGCTTTTCTAGGTTCAGGATCATTGTCTTCTAAGGTTTTCAAAGCTGGAACCTCTACAATTTGACGGAACGTCTTAAGCTACCCCCATATACCCTGTCTTTCGATAGTTTATAAATATGCCGTTTCCTCACGATTCTTTGCTGGCATTGCGCTATTTTCCAAAGTTAAAATCCATTGTTGTGTGGTACAACAATGGATTTTGACTGACAAGTCCTTAAAGTTAGTTAGTTAGTTTTAGTCTGTTTTCCGCTCTTGTGTTCTTGTATGTTTTTCTTGTGTGCTGAATAAATGTTTTTCTTTCTTTCTTTCTTTCTTTCTTTCTTTCTTAAAGATCAGAAGGCAGGAGTCCAATGACGAAGACATTAAGGCGGTCTGCGTCAACTCTCGTCTTATAATATAAATGTCTATTATTGATAACAATGCATGGCCTCATGTTTACTGACGACCTCTGTGACGCAGTGGGCCAAGGCCCGGCTGAGACGTAAAAGGTTGCGGGTTCGATTCCCGCCGCGGGACAAATATTTATATGATCTGCAAGTATTTGTCTCGGGTCTGGGTATATGTATAATATGTATGTATTTACAAAAAAAAAGTATATAAGTAGTATATCAGTCATGTGGTACCCATAACACAAGCTCTGCTTACTTTGGAGCCAGATGATGTTGTGTGCAATGTCCGGTATTATTTATTTATTTATTTACTGACAGATTTGCAATGTATAAACTACTGTTATCTTGTATTAGTTTTTTATAGTTAAGCTAGCTTATAACTAGCTTAACTATAAAAAACTAATGGATCATACAAAAAAGCGTTAGGACCAGGATGAGTTTCCTGCCAGTTCTTTTCGGACTTGGGTTAAGAGGAATTGGCACCTAAATTCACCTAGTATGTAAGACTTTTCAAAGTGATTGTATTCAATAAAAATATTTTTGACTTTCTGGTGTCGGTAACTTTGAAGGTGAATTCCACTCGATTGGAATTTAACGATTGCTTTTAACGTGTGTTCGTATTCTGCTAATGACCAACGGCTCTTACGCTACCTTTACGAAGTCGCCAACGATCGATTGAATGTTTTCTATTGTTTAGTCATAGATATATCATATAGGTTTTCGAGTAATTATTGAAACAATCAGAGACGAAACGTGGACGGATTGTAATAGAACCGTCGTAAATTAGAGAATAGGCACCTCAGACTTCATCATTGAACTATGAACTTCATGGCTTTTCAGCTCAGCTCTGCCATCTGTAGATTGAGGGTTTGATTCTCTCCCAGGACAATTATGTGATGAACATAGATAATAATAATAATATCGGACATTTCACACAGCATCATGTGGCCTGTAAGCAGAGCTTGTGTTATGGGTACCACATGACTGATATACTACTTATATGGGTACTTAATTTTTTGTAAATACATACATATTATACATAGAAACAACAAAAGATGTTTCTGTGGATGTAATAAAGTATCATATGTATATATTTTTAAATTTGTAAGTATTTTAGCAATCATCTGGTCATCATAATACAAGCTATGCTTAGGTTGGGGTTAGATGGTGTTGAGTGAGTTGTCTCGCAACATTTGTTTTATTGACTTCCAGATCCCAACCTCCGTTGTTAATCCCGATGGTAGATCTGATAATGGATGACTTCGATGACCTTGGCTTCCTCCAGCAGCATATCCACACGTTGGATAGAGAGTTTGACTTCTGGATGACGAATCACACCATTGAGATCGACCACAATGGACAGAAGTAAGGGACCAATTTAACCTGAATTTTATAAAGAACTAGCTGACCCGTGCCCACTTAAGTTTCAACCAAATCGGTCCAGCGGTTCTTGAGTTATAAGTGGTGTAACTAACACGACTTTCTTTTATATATATATATATATATATAAAAGAAAGTCGATAAATCTATCCATATAATATATATATAATGTATAGATAGATGAAAATAAGGAAAATATTTTTATTTGTCCTAAAAACTACTACATACATAATACCTAAGACTAAATTAGTATTAATATATAATATTAATACTAATTTAGTCTTAGGCGGGTCACCAGCGGGCACCAGCTAGTAACTTAAAAAAATAAAAAATATTTTTAACCGACTTCAGAAAAGGAGGAATTTCTCAATAATTTTTTTTATGTTTGTTCAAAACTCCGTTATTTAAGAGCCGATTTGAATTTTTTTTTGTTTGGGAAAATGTACTTCCTGTTTTGTCTTATTCAATTTGAAGGAAAATGGCACCCCTAAGGGTCAAAAAATAGGGTAAGATTTTTTTTATAGGCTCGAATTTTATATCAATGCGGGTTTCTTTTTATTGTGGTTAATAATTTACCAAATTATTAACTCTTTCAAACCTATTTTTAAATTAATATTCTATTCTGTTATGTTAGGTCCACATCATTTTATTTTCTTTGTATATTTTATATTTTAAACTAGCTGTTGCCCGTGGATTCGCACATATGTCCTTCGCCCAGATACAATCTATCTCGACACCAAATTTCATCAAGATCCGTTCAGTCGTTTAGCCGTGTTATGGTAAAGTCAAAAAAAATATAAGTCGAATTTATAATAAAGTTTTTTAAACTTACGCGATCGAATTTATAATAAAGTTTTTTAAACTTACGCGATCAGAACACATTATTATAAATACTTACGGGTATTTGACTCTTCCCGTCATCCCGTGACCACGACAGAGTGTAAACCTGTCGAAACGTCGGGAAAAATAGGTAAATAAACGCGATAAATACCCGTAAGTATTTATAATAACGAATTTATAATATTATTATATAATATAGTATGCGTGTAATTATATTACATATTATATAATAATTGTATTAGTGATTATAAATGTTGATATTGTTTCAGGCACAAATTAGCGAGGTACAACGACATGTCCCAAGGTCCACGGCCAGAGAGTTACAAAGAAGATATAGATGTTGCAAAGTAAGAACCATTAAAATTCAAACAATTAATCATACATATATATATATATATATAAATAATTCATTATTCTGTAACAATTATTTTACAACTCGTATTTGAATATACTATGAATTAATTACAATTAATAAACACAAAACAAAACATAAATAATAATAAAAGTAATAAAGTCATAATATTTCGTATCGGGTCCTATATTATGTAATTTATGGAGTTTATTATTTAGGTATATAGGTCACTTAAAATTCATAATTGACGAGCTCTGTGGCGCAGTGGGCCAAGGTCCGGCTGAGACGCAGAAGGTTGCGGGTTCGATTCCCGCCGCGCGGGACAAATGTTTTTATAATCTGCAAGTATTTGTCTCGGGTCTGGGTGTTCCTAAGTATAATATGTATGTATTTACAAAAATAAAAAATAAGTGTATATGAGTAGTATATCAGTCATGTGGTACCCATAACACAAGCTCTGCTTACTTTGGGGCCAGATGATGCTGTGTGAAATATCCGGGATTATTTATTTTATTTATTTATATTCAGTTTCTGCAGCCGTCGAAAATATTAAAGACATGTGCCGAGTGCACGAAAGGAGCCTCTGAGCCGCATTTTAAACCTTTCACCACATTGGTTCGAACCTCACCAGTGCTCTAAGTGACTTGTTAATATATAAATGACTATGTTTCAGACATTTCGACAAGCATGAGGAAAGAGAGGAGTTATACGCTGAGCTGAAAGCAGCTGCCGAATCTGGATGGGACTTCTCGTCCAGGTGGTTCATACTCAACGGCACTAACAAAGGTATTATATTATTGATACTAGATACTTAAATCTTTCTTGGTACTTGGTTCTTGGTTTCTAACGCATTTTGACAGCGTTCAAATCGTGTTTTTATCAGAAATTCAATAGTAAATAATGCCGGACATTTTTCACAGCATCTGGCCCTAAAGTAAGCAGAGCTTGTGTTATGGGTACCACATGACTGATATACTCACATACTTTTTTTTAAATACATAAAAAAACACTCAGACCGCAGACAAATACTTGCAGATCATGGAACATGTTTCCCGTGGCGGGAATCGTACCTGCAACTTCTGAGTCTGAAGCAGGCCTAAATATTTTTTGTTAAAAAAAATATGAACATAAAATTATTCTAAGTGTGGAATTTTTATTTAAAAGAAAACACATTGGGTTACTTTTTACTTTGGGCACGGGTCAGCTAGTACTATATAATTAGTAAATAAATAATATGCTAATAAATTCTAATATGAATTAACCTTGATACCCTACATATAATCTGTAGCGCGGGTATCACATTCGAATCAACATATAATAGCCTTGGCTCACTGTCAACCAATCGTTATAACTACAGTAGAACCCGGATATAACGATCTTTAAAGCACCATCGTCATTTGGACGTACTAACCGGACGAGACACTAAACGACATAATTTAAGTGTTTTAGAGTAAAACATGCCGAATTCCTTTGCAAAAGTTACATTTGATTCATAAGCTTCTAAACGTTGTAAATTTGTAATATTTTCCCCTTTTTTTGGAATCGGGAAAGACTTTCACTTCACGGAATTCATTTTAACACTCGTAACGAATCCTTTTCCTTGACAAAACAGATGAAAAATACTGACTGTAATTTACGCTCATCACCATACTAGGCGTGGAAAAATGTATTTAAATAAATAATAGTAAAAAAAAACTAAAAAGCACGCTTTATATAGAAAACCAAACTAAAAAATAGAAAATACATTTTAATAAATGTATGTAAGAAAAAAATGTTTTATTTAAAAAAAAACGTGGGGTGCATGGTGTCAATAGTTATAAATATTTCATTGACAGATATGAGAAGAAGGATTATCATTTCGATAATATCTTAAAAAGCACCCCACGCTTTTTTTTAAATAAAACATTTATTTCTTACATTTATTTTCTATTTTTTAGTTTGGTTTTCTATATAAAGCGTGTTTATTAGTTTTTTAAACTATTATTTATTTTCTACTTTTTAGTTTTAGGATAATCGGATTTTTTTTATAATTTTTTTTCGAATTATTGCATTGTCATCGGTCTTTGACAGTTGTGCAAAATTTGAATGAAATCTGGCCGTTTAAAGTGGGTCAAAATCGCGTCCTAAGGAGTCGGTTACAAACATACAAACATACATACAAGGGAAGCTAATATAAAGCGTATAAAAACACAAGTATTCTATCAGATGGTTGCCAAGCTATGCTTAATTTGAGGCTAGATGATTCTGTGCACATTGTCCACTGATATTGTTCCTCTTCTTATTATGGTTATATGAAACCAATGTGGTGAAAGGATTAAAGAGCGCCTCAAATGCTCCTTTCGTGCACTTTTCACATGTTTTCTTTCTTGCACATTATTAACAAGGACCCAAGCGACGTGTTACATTAGATTGGCAAGTTTATAAACGTAATAAAACAGAATCTGTCTCTTAAAAAGCATATTAGGTATATAATTATGTTTTAAAGATGTATAAAGAAAATATCAAAATTTCGTTTCATCCAAGTGGATTACATATTTTTCTCAGTTTTTCAGTTTATTTTAAACCTGAACCGATTTTTATGAATTTATGGAACCAATCGGAAAGTGTATACTATACCTTATAAGTATATACTTTAAGTATATACGTTTAAGTATATACGTTTAAGTATATACTTTCACATCAAATCATTTTTATTCAAATCGGTTCATAAATGATGAAGTCATGAGGTAACAAACATCAAAAAAATACAGTCGAATTGAGAACCTCCTCCTTTTTTAAGGTCGGTTGAAAATATTATTTAGATGACAAACAAGCTTGGGATGCATCTGCTCCAACTCAACTCGATATCCGTAACAAGGATCATACAAGAAAGTATTAAGACCAGACAAGTTTCTTGCCGGATTCTTCTTGAACTGGGGTTAGGAGGAACCAGCACCTAGATTCACTAGCATGTAAGAAGACGATTCAAAGTGGTCCTTGTGATTTTATTAAAGAAAAATTTGACTTTGACTTTGATTATTAATTATCAACGTTAATTATTTTGAATTCTGTCCTCTCAGACAAGTTTTACCGATACTTCGAACAGCGCCATCTGGATATCTTGAGTGGCACTGGTTATGCGCAAGTTGGTGGTACGTAGTCACAGAGTACATAGTGAATACATAGTGTGACCACATTATCCGATTTTGTACAATTTTGTAGTTAGTTCATTGTATTTTTTCATTGAAATATTGTAATTCATGAATGAAATCTGATTGTGAAATGAAATTAATGGTATATTACATACATCAAATCACCATTCTAGAGTTGGCTCTTCTACTTCTTTGTAAATGGTATGTGTCCTAATAATATCAATTTCGCCATTGTCAATGATGATGATGTCACAAACTTGTATCTTGTTGTTCGTCATCGTTCGTCGAGCAAAAATAATCCGTATAATTATTTTATACTTGCTGCTGCCCGCGGCTTTCGCGTGGTACCTACATAAAAAGTAGCCTATAAATTATCCTATGTTACTTCTAATACCTCCAAGAATATGTGTACAAAGTTTCATGATGATCGGTTAAGTAGTTTTCGCGTGAAAGCGTAACAAACAAACTTACATTCACATTTACATTCACAGATACGACTTTGACATCATACTATAATCACTTGATACTGGCAAAATTTATATTATCATGACACTTGCCATTTACAAAGAAGAAGCTGTCATTTCTGACAGTTAAATTATTATCAACCGGACCACGTTTAAATTAAACTAAATTATAAATTATGTTTTGTTCCTAAATTTAATTTTTTGACATGACATAAGCCCATTACATTATTTTGCATACCGTCATTCTGTCAGATAAAAGAATTAATAAAACACATGCATAATCCATAAATATCAATGCATCTTTATATACTTACTAGTACTTAAAAATAATATAAAGTTTTTTCTGTAAATGTATACTAGGTACTTACCTAACACTTATTTAACCTTTTTATGGTTCCATACCTCAACAGGAAAAATAGAACCCTTATAAATATGATCACTATGTGTGTCTATCTGTCTGTCTGTCAATATTATTATCACTAATGCTATTTTCTATTTTTGATTGCGTTCGACACTCGCCAATGAATGACCTATGAGATACTTCCAGCTGATCTAGAATGTTGAAATTTGGCAAGAAGCAAGCTCTTACAGTATAAAAATAATTCAAACCTTGAGAACACTACATAAAGAAAATAAGAAATTTAAGCCTTAGTGCGTGTTCATAATAGTGTCCTGCAATCGGCGGTCTTGTCGTTGTTACGATTTCTACCAGACAACCGTTTTATATGTGAAGTAAACAAAAATATTTGCGATTACAAAAATGGCGTATATAGATGTACTAGCGACCCGCCCCGAATTCGCACGGGTGCAATGTTGATACTAATTATACCACAGAATGGGTATCCCTAAGAGACTGCCATATACCATCGCTGACTTTTTTGTAGGACTTTTGAGGGTGTACAATACTGTAGTACATTTTTTTGATCTATCTCGTAGGGTTCACACAGCGTTTGCAATGTAAGCGCAAAAATATGAGTTTATTTACGACGCCACATTGGAAACCTTTAAAATTATCAGTGTTTATCTACTATATTATGCATACAAAAAAATACAAATACAAAATTTATTAAAATTAAAATCCGTTGCGTATTTTTAAAGATCTAAGCATACATAGGGACAGACAGACAGCGGGAAGCGACTATAGTGAAGTAAACAAAAATATTTGCGATTACAAACATGGCGTATATATATGTATGGGAATATTTGCCAACAAAAAATTCAACATATCTTTTCTGTAGAGCATTATTCAGAGATTCCATAGTTTATAACAGTTCTGGCTGTGAATTCAACTAGTTATAATTGTAACCGATGATAAAAGAACCATGATTGTGATAATAAGGTATGTAGATATTGGTGGCAATTCGGTTGTTTCATTTCTAAAATTAGGAATTGTCTAAAATATATTTTAGTTAGTCATAGCATTTGTAAAACCTATTCGGTTAGTACCATCTATCTAAATTAGGAACGCTTAATTCAATTAGATGAAATTAAATTAGGATAAGTTGGTAACAGCAGAATACCAAAGTTTCATTTAACAGTTCTAAACCTAATATTATCTAAAATTATTTAGGTTGGTGCCAACAGAATTGAGGCCACTGTACTCTCCCAGACGCAACTTTTAACACTTGACTGTTTATTTTTTAAAACGGAGAGGGTGTTATCAGTCTAAAGTGTATATGTGTGTTTGTAGCATGGCAGCATAAAAAAAACAATACAACTGAATTTAGAACCTCCTTTTTTTTAAGTCGGTTAAAAAGTGACTTACTGAAGAGTGTTCTTAGCTATGATTTGAGAAAATCTGTTCCGTCATTTGAAGATCTTTTCTAGTTGATGAAGAGATGTGAGCAAATTCCACAGGGAATTTACTTCAATTATATTACAAGAGTTGGGTAACCTTACCCTGGTGTTGCATCACCTGGAATCTGCAGGATATCCTGGCCTGTCAGCTTAGTTGGGAGCTCTGCCTTCTGCGCTGTAGGTTGAGGATTCGATTCCCTAACAGGACAAACTTGTGTGATGAACATTTGTGTTTATTCTGTGTCTGTGCTAATAAGTATCATAAGTATTCTATCACACTTTAGTTGTAAAGTTTTTTAAACTTACGCGATCAGAACACATTATTATAAATATTAACGGGTATTTATCGCGTTTATTTACCTATTTTTCCCGACGTTTCGACAGGTTTACACTCTGTCGCGGTCACGGGATGACTCATCCCGTGACCACGAAAAAATGGTACGAAAAATAGGTAAATAAACGCGATAAATACCCGTTAATATTTATAATAACACTTTAGTTGTACTATACATTTTGATAAACACGGGCTTTACTCACGTTTAGTCGATGGAGGCACCGACACTGTTTCGATTCATCTAGAGAATCTTTATCAGGGTGAGTTTGATCTGCGGTCCGTGAGTTGCCGCTCGAGTTCACGGTCCGCACTATTCTATCAGTCATCTGGTCACCATAATACAAGCTATGCTTAGTTTGGGGCTAGATAGTGTTGTGTGCATTGTCCACTAATATATATTATTTATTTTACAGGTAATCTAACAAATCTGAAGACCCGTTCCATTCTACCAGTAGACCTGAACGCTATCATGGCTTGGAACGCGGAACTGATGACAGACTTCCACACAAGATTGGATAATAAGGACAAGGCGGAGTACTACAGAGGGGTTCATGCCAATTTTATGAATGCTATTGATCAGGTAAGCATTAAAACAAACGATCAAAAATTCAAAATCAAATTTAAATCATTTTCAGGTTTCCAAAGTCCACAAGTAACTCTTTTAGTTTCGTCTGTCCGATTGTCTGTCTGTCCGCTCTCGGACATAAGGCGTGCGTGAGGCGCAGAAGGTTGCGGGTTCGATTCCCGCTGCGAAGACAAATGTTTGTATGATCTGCAAGTATTTGTCTCGGTTCTGGGTGTTTCTATGTATAATATGTATTTACAAAAAAAGTATATAAGTAGTATATCATAAAGCATAATAAAGTTTAAAGCATACATAAAAGTTAGTCTTTTGAAGAAAGCTTATTATAATATAAATGACTATATTATTGATAAGAATGCATGGCCTCATGTCGCTCTGCCCTCAGACAGTTAACCGACACACTTGAAATGTATAAACTCTCTTGTATTAGTATTTCGTAGTTAAGGTAGTTATAAGATGGATCATGTAAAAAAACGCTAAGACCAGGACGAGTTTCTTGCCAGTTCTTCTCGGGCTTGTGTTAGGATGAATTGGCACCTAAATTCACCTAGTATGTAAGACGTTTCAAAGTGATCCTTGTGATTTTATTGAATAAAGTATCTTTTGACTTTGACTTTGTGTGAAATGTCCGGCACTATTATTATTATTATTCAGAAACTGTTATGTTGTAATACATTTGTTTTGTATCCCACAGGTTCTTTGGCATGAAGACGTCGGAGTCTGGTTGGATTATAGCCTGGAGTCCAACAGGAGAAGGGATTACTTCTATCCCTCGAACATGGCTCCGCTGTGGACGGGAAGCTACGATAAAGCCCGGAAAGAGTATTATGTAAACAGAGTCATCAACTACTTGGACAAAGTTAAGGTGAGCTTACTAAATTACTAAACGACCTCTGGACCAAGGTCCGGAAGGTGAGACGCGGGACAAACTGATCGGTGTTTCTATGTATAAACATAGATAGCAAGATAGATAGAAAATAGTTTTTGCACACGACGAAATACATTAGACTATTATAAGAAACAGTGTTAGCTACACGGTAGTACAATGGGCGGTCTTATCGCTAGATAGCGATCTCTGCCAGACAACTTTAGGATATATAGAAATCATATAGCTGAATATGGGGTGATGAAAATAATATGAGTGATTTATGATAAAAATGATATGTACATACATATTAACAGGATTACAAAAATACCTAATATTATAAAAATAAATAAATACAATATGATAAACTAAATAAACGAATACATACATATAATATATATAAACCTAAATAATGTTAAGAAATAAGCAATATTTAACAACAGGACAAATCGTGTTCCCTGAACATAGCTTTAGATACTCATTTATTTGTTACTCAAGCACACACAATCATTACAAACAGAAAAACATATTTTAGAATAAACAATCAATCAATCAATGTCATGTATCTGTGTGGCACAGTAACAAAAGGTCTCGACTCAGCATAATATGCCACTTGGAGGTAGCTAGGCGCTGGTATTCTGTCGAAACCTTCAGCCAAAAGACCCTGTGAGATATTTTTGTGGAGTCTTGTGTCGATTTTATAATAATGAGTAGGAATAGAAGTATGGTATCTTTCAGAGTTAATCAAAATAAATAGAGATAGAATAAAATAATAAATGGTACTTACAGCAATAATTATAATTGTAAGTAGTATATCAGTCATGTGGTACCTATAACACAAGTTCTGCTTACTTTGAGGCTAGATGATGTTGTGTTAAATATTGAAATTTATATTAATGTATTGTTCATTTATTCACTGTCTTACGGCGACTCCCTGATCAAATGATATTGACGCGTATTCATGGCGCTCAAAACCTATTTTGTTTATTTAGATAACCCTAACCCGTGCCCACTTCGTTGAGCGGTTACAACTTCACAAAAAAATATTAAAGTACCTACTAATATCGCTATTAAAAAAAAGATAACTATTCAAATTATTGTAATAATTACAGAGATTAACAAAGTTACGGATAAATATTGATAGATGGCGCTAGCGGCCACCGGCGGCTTCGTCCGCCTATTTCCCGTTTTCGTTGTTTTTCCTGGATAAAAAATAGCCTATATCCTAATCCTAGTTACTAACTATATTGATTTTAAGTTTCATCCAAATCGGTCCAGCGGTTCTCGAGTTATAAGTGGTGTTACTAACACGACTTTCTTTTATATATTTAAGATTAAAATAAGCCAATGATCAAAGCATTATAATTTCGTCAGTCCATCGGGTGGGAGGTCGTCCTATGCTTCGTCTTCCTATCCTTGGTCGCCAGTCGAGAACTTTTATTCCCCAACGGTTATCAGTTCTGCGAGCTATATGGCCTGCCCATTGCCACTTTAACTTGCAAATTTTGAGTGCTATGTAATAAAGGTGACTTTGGTTCTTCTACGGATTTCCTCGTTGCAGATTTTATCACGTAGTGAAACACCCAACATAGCTCTTTACATAGCACGTTGCGCGACTCTTAGCTTGTGTATGAGGCCAATAGTTAGCGACCAAGTTTCAGTTCCATATGTCATCACTGGCAACACGCACTGATTGTAGACTTTCGCCTTAGACCAAAGATAGCCACTAAATAGCGGTAGGAAAAGTTTTTTTTTTCCATACAAAAGTTATTTTGCTGTGGGCACTGTCTTAAGATTGACAAAGCATACAATAACACCACGATAGCTAAGAATGTGATTTATAGGATAGACAGATATTTCTGTAAATTCCCTGACACCATAATATTGAAAGAGTAGTTAGTAGTAGGTTGGCTTCTGCCTAGATTGTGGGTTCAATTTCCTTTCAGTACAAAAAAATGTGTTATGAACAAAGATGTATCTGTATCTGGGTGTTAAAAAGTATTATTAAGTATTTAAATGTTATTTAAATGAGTGCATTAGTCAGCAATGTTTATTTATGTTATTAAGGTGGATATATTCGAAGGGGGTATCCCCACCACGATGGAACATTCCGGCGAGCAGTGGGACTACCCTAATGCGTGGCCACCCTTACAGTACATGGTTGTCACCGGACTCGCTAACACAGGTACATTGACTCTAACTTATACTACTAAATTGTCTTAGCGAATGTGAGCACGCACAGTCAATTGGTTAATATAGGTGTTTAACTTCGTACAAAATGTTGCGACAAAACGAAACTAGATGTTGGCTAAAACGAACAATTCCTGAATCGCGCTAACGAAAACGCGCAGCTATTGATAGGGGTCACTCTCAGACCGAGTAAATATAAAGACGCCTCGCCACTATCAACCATTAAGAAGCCATAAAACCGTGCTATTTTATGTAAATACACGAACGCACGCACACTAATACACCCAAACCGTGCGCCATCGTAGCAAAAAAACATGCCTTCCTGTGCGGTGAAAACTAAAAAAAAGTGCCACGGACTCACTTTTCACTTGTAAGTACTTCAAATAACACCTTTTTATTAAATATAATTAGTATGTTTTAGGTTATTTGGAACACAAAACCTCATCGAACACACTTGGCATAAAGCGCGATGGTTGCCAGAAAATAATTTGAAATTTTCCTAGACCTAGTATATTATGTAACTTGTTCTGATATAAAATAAAACACCTAAAATGTTAAATTTCCAAGCAGCAACAGTGAAACAAACATAAAATGGATCACTGCTATAAAAAAATGACGAAATAATCTACAATGGCTACCATCGAAAACAACCGTTGTTTGTTCAAATCATTTTGAATGCCATGACATGTACACAACTAGTCGTGGACTTTATCGTGTGATCAAAAGTGGATATCCGATATCGGATATATGTACGGAAAAGCAGTTTTAAAATAATTATCTCTAAATATGTCTAATAAAATAATTATGCGGTTTTAAAATAATTATCTCTAAATATGTCATGTAACAGCTCAATATATGTCAGGCACAAATTATAATACGAGATAAATACCCGGTAACTACTACTATTAATTACGTATAACTAATTAGAGTAGTGCACAACATAATAATTCATTTGTTTGTGAATCTATATTTTACTCATTCATACAAATTTACCCAATAATAGGGAAACATTTACAAATGGCAGCCCTTCGAAACGCGCACATACATTAAATGGTGGCTTCACTTTAGTTGATATCGGCGAGGCGTCTATATGTTTACATCGGTCTGAGGGGTCAGTGCGATTATATTTTAGGTCGAGTGCTATATACCTACATTTATTGACGACCTCTGTGACGCAGTGGGCCAAGGCCCGGCCGTCACGCAAAAGGTTGCGGGTTCCCTTCCCGCCGCGGGACAAATGTTTGTATGATCTGCAAGTATTTGTCTCGGGTCTGGGTGTTTCTATGTATAATATGTATGTATTTACAAAAAAAAGTATATAAGTAGTATATCAGTCATGTGGTACCCATAAC